>OW387145.1:10566188-11956981 GCA_936440205.1 Lepidonotus clava
CAAAATTTTATGGATGCCAGTAGTAATAGTAGGATTCAGAATAGGGGTTCTTGGTTAACTGGTTAAACATTTCTGTTGCTATGTATTGACAGGTGGGTGGGGGTTATCACAATGGGTGGGTGTGGCTATGCAAATGAGTTCCTTTGTATGGATTAATGAATAATAGCATATCTATTGGTTTTTTAAATTCAAATGATGAATTCTGATTGGTCGACAGAAAAATGCTTTAATCTGATTAGTTCTCCCAGATGCTTCTATAATTGATGTTGCTATGGTGACAGACAGTCAACACACCTGCTCTCCATTATGCAAGACCTGAACCATTGAAACCACCTTCCCTCTATTATGCAAGACCTGAACCATTGAACACACCTGGCCTCTATTGAGAATGACCTGAACTGTTGAATTTCAAATTTCAAATACTTGATTCTGATTGGTCTACATTAAAATGTTTTAACCTGATTGGCTGAAACCTTTGGGGAAGTGGGTATAAAAGTAGTAGTAATATGGGAACACAGCTTTGTCTATATGGGTCCAGTCGTAGTTCAGAGTTATAACACCAGTGGCACCACCAGCAACTTTAGTCTTTTTTTTTTACTATGGACTTAGTAGGAATACTTTAGTTAGCTATTCAACACAAGGTGGCAGCATCGGGTGATGAGTCATGGCTTGACTCAAATAATAGTTTAGTGTTTTTCCGCTAGGTGGCACCACCTTTCAGAGTCTCATAGTTCTAGTCTAAGGCCCTAGGTGGCAGCACCATTGCGCTACCACTGACCAATGACAGCAAAGCATTATTTGAATTCAAATGCTTGAATCCAACCATCATTTCATGTTGGTATTTATTCGACAGTTAAATCGATATTTCAGATGGTAGGGGAGAACTTGTTTCTGAACCTAGGTGATAGCATTAAAGAGTGGTCATCTAATGACATTTTAGCATTATTTGAATTCAAATAACACTAAAAATTGCTGCCACCTTTTCAAGCAGTACTTAAGTCGAATCAAAGCAAGAAACAATTCATTTGATGAGGAGCTTCAGTGGTGTTCAGACGTAAAGCTAGAGAGAGACTCTTGAGATAATGTCTGAAGGATACCTGGAGAATGTAGAAGGTCCTGTATTTCCAGGACTCAGGGCTCCTTGTAATGTTATGGTGGCTGGAGTGTCAAGCAGTGGGAAAACCACACTGGTGCACAAGATATTGAAGCACAAAGACATTATGTATACCCGTCCCATAAGGAAGGTGATGTATTGCATGAGTGTCGACCAACCTTTGTATAACGAGATGCGGAAGGATGTTCCAGGATTGGCGTTTCACCGAGGCGTCCCGACAGAAGAAGACTTGGATGCTTTCACGGATGGCTCTCAGCACTGTTTGGTGGTGTTGGACGACTTGATGGAGCAGGTAGTGCGGAGTGTGGATGCCCAGAATCTTTTTACCAAATATTCGCACCACAAACAAATTTCGGTGATTTTCATCACTCAAAATATATTTTCGAACGGGAAATGCGCCCGAAACATATCAATTAACTGTCATTACTTCCTTCTCTTATGCAACCCTCGAGACGTGAGGCAAATAAACATTTTGGCCGATCAAACGGGGCTAGGAGTAGTGATGAAAGAAAGTTACAAGGACTGCGTGTTGACAAGGCGTTATGGATACCAACTTATATCCTTGCATCCAGCGGTCATGAGTGCTGCGGCTGTGGAGAACCCCCCTCGACTGAGATCGAGGATACACACTAACATTTTCCCAGGAGAGGATTTGATTTCCTATCTATAAAAGGAGAATCCAGGAGGAAGGCTTCGTCATTTTGTGACAGTCTGTCGTAGAGTGCACACTGGAGAGACATGTCAGCAAGGCTGAGCAAGTGTGGTGACTATTTAAAAGCCATCCTGAAAGGAAGCAACGTTCAGGGCGAGGCCTTGTTGGTGACGGCATCAGATCAACAAGTCAACTGTCTGGGAGAAATCTTCTACAACTTGCAGAGACTCCCCTTGGGAAAGAAGGCCAAGGCTTTGGTGACAAAGTATAGAAAAGTGGTGGACGCGATTGCCAACCTTGCCGTGAAGGTGAAAAGCCGTTTGTTGATGGTACAAAAATTTGCCAAAAAAATCTTGATGATCTTGATGTCTGTCAAAGTACGACTTCTCAGTCTACTGGCCCCGTCATCATGAAAAAGTACATTACCGTGTCATATGAAGAATACACTAGGTTGAAAAAAATTGAAGACGGTGGTCAAACCAAGGTCGGCAAGACTACTGAGCCGAGTCAAGCCCAGACAAGCACTGGTGAAGCTAATCAACCTGCTCCACCAAGGCGTCCACCAGCACCACCACCAAAGCAGCAACAGCCTGAACCAGCTGAAGAGGAGTCTCTCACACCGCCACCACCACCACCACCAAAACAGAGATCACCACTGAGATCACCACCGTCACCACCACCACCGCTACCCCCACCCCCACCCGGGGAACCGGCAAAGAAGAAACGAAAAGTACAATTGGGGGTGAGAGAGGAGGACAGATCCGTCGAAACCAGCCCACCTATAAGACATAATCCACGACCATTGCGACAGACACGAACGGATTGGAAGACGGCATGGAAAACAGGATGGAAGAAAGGGGACAGCGGCAGGGACGGCAAGTGAAAGCGGCTACAGACGATGAGGTCGAAGACTACCTGAAATCCATTTATTATGACACCCGCCATCCAGCAGGATTTGCTGGGGCAGTGGCTGTATACAATGCTGTTCAAGCAGAGGCAAAACATGCCATCAGTCTGAAAAGAGTTCGGGAATGGCTGCAAAAACAAGAGGCTTACAACACATTCCGACCAGCGCGGAAGAGGTTTCCCAGACCCAGGGTGATTGTAAATGACAAGGATGCCCAGTGGGAGGTGGACACGTTGAACATGAATGGAGTGAGAAAGTACAACGATGACTATGGATACATCCTGGTATGCATCGACGTGTTGACTCGTCATCTCATTACCAGACCCTTGAAAGCATTGAGGGGAGGCGATGTGAAAGTGGCATTCGAGGACATTTTCAGATTCAACGAAGAACCCAGAACCATTCGTACTGATCGGGGAAGTGAGTTTGTCAACAGTGTTATGAAAGGGTACTTCCTGTCCAAGAAAATACACCATTTCCTCACCAACAACGAAACAAAAGCGTCACTAGCCGAAAGAGTGATCAGGAGTATACGCATGCGAATCGGCCGACTATTTAAAGGCAAGCATAGTTTTGATTGGGTGTCACGGCTGGAAGGTGTCACAGAGGCCTACAATTTGTCCAAGCATCGATCCCTGGGTACTTCGCCGCTGGAGGCCATGTGCGTCACGGACAAAAACGTGCTTTGGCATCAACAGTACAAGCGTAATGATTCGGCCACGGCCACGGGACCAAACCTACCTTTCCAATTTGACCCTGGAGATCGAGTCAAAGCGTCCTACTTGAGCAAGCCGTTTGACAGGGCCTATGATGAGAGATGGGGAAAGATGATCTACACGATCACTGGACGCAAGATGAGTCAAGGGTACCAAATGTACAAACTCAAGAATTGGCAAAACGAACCGATCGAGGGCTGGTTTTACAAAACCGAACTACAGCGTGTGGTGGTCGACGAGGACACCCAATACGAGGTGGAACGTGTCATCAAGAGACGGACAACAGGTCCGAGGAATGCTAGGCGAAAGGAAGTCCTGGTGAAATGGTTGGGGTGGAATGACTCATATAATAGTTACATCCCCGAAAGCGACTTAGTCCAGTTTGAGCAGTCGTGAGGGATAGACGTGTCATGTATCTCTTCCTGAGCTCAGACGACAGCCTTAAAATACATGCAGACAACACGGCTACTGATTTCATAGTCACCCTGCCTTCCCCGCTGTACTTGGACCGCGAAGCTCGTTGGGAGTGTGGTCTTTGCGACCTGAGCATTATCACCAAGAACAGCTCGTCGGTGAAACGAGCCGATCGGTTGCACGTGTATTGCAATTTGGTTGAGACGTCCTACGAGCAGGGATCCACGCACCCCATACTCAAAACAGCTCAGCTGAAGACTGTGAAAAACAACGTGGCGTTTTATAATCCACCCTACTACATGAGAGTGGCTCGAGAGCGGATCGACTCGATTCACGTGTATTTAAGGCTCGACAAAGGAAAAGTTCCCTCATTTGACGAGGGGATCACAAAGTGTACACTTCACCTGCGTCCAGTTTAAACTCCGTCATGTCACTGGTACCTTTGGGTCTCGATATAGAAGCATGGACTCGTGCCACTCGACCTTCATCGGGAAGCAGTTTGCCACTGTCTTCGGGATCAATGATGTTCACCGACACCAGCGGTCGTGAGAGGTTTCACGGCATACAGCATTACAGTGGAGGAGACAAGCCCAAGAAAGCAGTAGCTCTAAAGCTGGTCACGCCGGTGCAAAGTGTTTTGGAGCGAACCAAGGAACAAGAACAGATGTCTGATGCTCCAAATGACAATAACGTTTCACTGAACGTGGCAGCTGTGTCCAAGACCAAGTCGAAAAAGCCTAAAAGGTCAGTTGCCAGCAGTTTAAAACAATTGAAGACAACTCGGTTACGTCAGTCTAAGTCGAGACGCGGTCCGGGCAAGACCTCCAACACTACCAAGACCTCCAAGACTTCGGCGACCAAGAAGCATTAACCATGCAGGACTTTAAGTTTTCCGAGGTCCAGGAAGGGTTTTCCGATAAACTGGCCATGTTTGACCCACCCAAGCAAGAGACGGCCATCTTGGAGAACGAGAGAACGCGCTACTACCCCAAGGCAGCCATTAGCCAAGGCTCTCCAATCAGCTTTTTGATTGAAGGGCAGGGGGGGTATATAGACGGTGCCAACACCACCATGACCGTCAGCATGAAGATTGTGACCGACAAGGACGAAGCCGTCACGCTGGCGAACAAAGTCGCGTTGACCAACTTGCCTCTGTATTCCATCTTCAGCCAAGTGACCGTGGCGCTGAACGGTACCGAAGTCAATCCTGATTTGGGTAATCTATATTCTCAAAGTCAGTTTATAAAAATGCTGCTCACTGAAACAGGAGAGTTTAAAGACACCATTGGACGCAACCGAGGGTTCTTTAAGGACACGGCCGGAGAAACGGGAACCACAGACCCTGCATCGGTTACAGACGCCAACAACGGATTGAACGCGAGACACGACCTGACAAAGAAAGGTGACGTCGTGACGTTCACCGGTCCCATCGGTTTGGATTTCCTGGAATCCTGCAACCGGTATCTGATCAACGGTGTGAGCATTTCTCTCACTTTTTACCAGAGCAGTGATGCTTTCCGACTCTTGGCCGCGGACAGTGAGACCAAGTATAAGTTGGTGCTGACCAATATGTACCTGTCAGTCTGCAGTGTCAAGTTGAGGCCTGAAATCCTCATCCGACACTCGCAGCTGCTGGCTGACGACAAGTCGGCCCTCTATGCCTATCCCAGGACCTGCATGCGATCTCACGTGATTCCCAAAGGCGCCAACCAGTTTGACATATCCCAAGTGTTGTCTGACCGCGTGCCTAGCCTGCTGGTGGTTGGATTCGTGGATGCCAATAGCTTTGCAGGATCGCTGGATAAGAACCCTTACTATTACGAGCCGATGGAATGTAACTACGCCAGCTTCAGTGTGAACAGTCGCATGGTCCCCTCCCGGCCTTACACGCCCTCCTTTGGCACGAAAGACTTTGCGGAGGAGTATGCTGCCCTTCAAGGTTTAACTGGTGGTAAAGGAAACGCGTTGAGCATGGACGATTTTGCCGATGGGAGCAGTCTGTTTGTCTTCAATGTCCAACATCACCTCAACCTGGAGGACGGGGTGTACCCAGTCATTCACAAGGGTAACACTAGGCTAGAAGTCCGTTTTAAAAAGAACTTGACCTCTTCCGCAGTCGCGATTCTCTATATGCAGACCCCAGGGTTCTACAGCATCAGCGAAGCACGTAACGTCACTGTGCAGTACTAACCTTGTGTGATGGACTAGTAATAAAAACCTGTGAACCACAACTGTTTGTGTTTTTGTTTTCTGTTTTCTGTTTTTTCTCCGGCCGGCCGTGGAAGACGTTGCCCAGAATGCGCGACCGGGCACCCCACAACCCATAGCGCCCTAGGGTTGGGCCGAAGCCCATGAGTATGACGTAAGACAATAGATGAGGTCTTGAACTTACATTTTATTTGTATGGGGAAGTGGGTATAAAAGTAGTAGTAATGTGGGAACACGGCTTTGTCTATATGGATCCAGTCGTAGTTCAGAGTTATAACACCAGTGGTGCCACCAGCAACATTTTTTTACTATGGACTTAGTAGGAATACTTGAGTTCTACTATTCAACACTAGGTAGCAGCACTTAGTGATGAGTCATGGCTTGACTTGAATGATAGTTTAGTGTTTTTCCACTAGGTGGTGCCACCTTTCAGAGTCTCATAGCTCCAGTCTAAGACCCTAGGTGGCAGCACCATTGCGCTACTACTGACCAATGACAGTTAGATTCAAAGTAACAATTTGAAACGAGTAGTAAACTAAAGATATCTCCCTATGTATTCAACCATCAGTGGGGTTCCAACAACCCTAAGCTACTCGTTCCCTATTCCACCATCAGTGAAAAGGGGGAAAAACAAGTCCCAATTTGAAATGGGCAGTAAACTATAAAAAAATCTCCCGATATATTCAACCGTCAGTGGGGTTCCAACAACCCTAAGTTACTAAGTTTCCACCATCAGTGGAAAGCCCCAAGTCACATTTTGAAATGGGTAGTAAACTAAAGATATCTCCCTATGCATTCAACCATCAGTGGGATTCCAACAACCCTAAGCTACTCGTTCCCTATTCCACCATCAGTGAAAAGGGGAGGGGAAAACAAGTCCCAATTTGAAATGGGTAGTAAACTACAAAAAAAAAAATCTCCCGATGTATTCAACCATCAGTGGGGTTCCAACAACCCTAAGTTCCTAAGTTTCCACCATCAGTGGAAAGCCCCAAGTCACATTTTGAAATGGGTAGTAAACTAAAGATATCTCCCTATGTATTCAACCATCAGTGGGGTTCCAACAACCCTAAGATACTTGTTCCCTATTCCACCATCAGTGAAAAAGCCCCAAGCCACATTTTGAAATGGGTAGTAAACTAAAGAGTGGTAAGCCCCAAGTCACAAATCAGATGCCCCGTGGCCAACCGACGCGGAAGAAACCCCCGGAGGAGCTTGACCCGGTATGCCAGCAACTCAGTGAGTGTCTCTACATGATGATAATCATGATAAGTAGCCCCTGATGATGCTGATGATTACAAAATAACCTGACTCTGGAGTCGGGACCTTGTATGGGGAGTTGAATGGTTGGGGGTGTGGTCCCGACTACCCATTTCAAATTGGGACTTGTTTTCCCCTCCCCTTTTCACTGATGGTGGAATAGGGAACGAGTAGCTTAGGGTTGTTGGAATCCCACTGATGGTTGAATGCATAGGGAGATATCTTTAGTTTACTACCCATTTCAAAATGTGACTTGGGGCTTTCCACTGATGGTGGAAACTTAGTAACTTAGGGTTGTTGGAACCCCACTGACGGTTGAATATATCGGGAGATTTTTTTATAGTTTACTGCCCATTTCAAATTGGGACTTGTTTTTCCCCCTTTTCACTGATGGTGGAATAGGGAACGAGTAGCTTAGGGTTGTTGGAACCCCACTGATGGTTGAATACATAGGGAGATATCTTTAGTTTACTACTTGTTTCAAATTGTTACTTTGAATCTAACTGTCATTGGTCAGTAGTAGCGCAATGGTGCTGCCACCTAGGGTCTTAGACTGGAGCTATGAGACTCTGAAAGGTGGCACCACCTAGTGGAAAAACACTAAACTATCATTCAAGTCAAGCCATGACTCATCACTAAGTGCTGCTACCTAGTGTTGAATAGTAGAACTCAAGTATTCCTACTAAGTCCATAGTAAAAAAATGTTGCTGGTGGCACCACTGGTGTTATAACTCTGAACTACGACTGGATCCATATAGACAAAGCCGTGTTCCCACATTACTACTACTTTTATACCCACTTCCCCATACAAATAAAATGTAAGTTCAAGACCTCATCTATTGTCTTACGTCATACTCATGGGCTTCGGCCCAACCCTAGGGCGCTATGGGTTGTGGGGTGCCCGGTCGCGCATTCTGGGCAACGTCTTCCACGGCCGGCCGGAGAAAAAACAGAAAACAGAAAACAAAAACACAAACAGTTGTGGTTCACAGGTTTTTATTACTAGTCCATCACACAAGGTTAGTACTGCACAGTGACGTTACGTGCTTCGCTGATGCTGTAGAACCCTGGGGTCTGCATATAGAGAATCGCGACTGCGGAAGAGGTCAAGTTCTTTTTAAAACGGACTTCTAGCCTAGTGTTACCCTTGTGAATGACTGGGTACACCCCGTCCTCCAGGTTGAGGTGATGTTGGACATTGAAGACAAACAGACTGCTCCCATCGGCAAAATCGTCCATGCTCAACGCGTTTCCTTTACCACCAGTTAAACCTTGAAGGGCAGCATACTCCTCCGCAAAGTCTTTCGTGCCAAAGGAGGGCGTGTAAGGCCGGGAGGGGACCATGCGACTGTTCACACTGAAGCTGGCGTAGTTACATTCCATCGGCTCGTAATAGTAAGGGTTCTTATCCAGCGATCCTGCAAAGCTATTGGCATCCACGAATCCAACCACCAGCAGGCTAGGCACGCGGTCAGACAACACTTGGGATATGTCAAACTGGTTGGCGCCTTTGGGAATCACGTGAGATCGCATGCAGGTCCTGGGATAGGCATAGAGGGCCGACTTGTCGTCAGCCAGCAGCTGCGAGTGTCGGATGAGGATTTCAGGCCTCAACTTGACACTGCAGACTGACAGGTACATATTGGTCAGCACCAACTTATACTTGGTCTCACTGTCCGCGGCCAAGAGTCGGAAAGCATCACTGCTCTGGTAAAAAGTGAGAGAAATGCTCACACCGTTGATCAGATACCGGTTGCAGGATTCCAGGAAATCCAAACCAATGGGACCGGTGAACGTCACGACGTCACCTTTCTTTGTCAGGTCGTGTCTCGCGTTCAATCCGTTGTTGGCGTCTGTAACCGATGCAGGGTCTGTGGTTCCCGTTTCTCCGGCCGTGTCCTTAAAGAACCCTCGGTTGCGTCCAATGGTGTCTTTAAACTCTCCTGTTTCAGTGAGCAGCATTTTTATAAACTGACTTTGAGAATATAGATTACCCAAATCAGGATTGACTTCGGTACCGTTCAGCGCCACGGTCACTTGGCTGAAGATGGAATACAGAGGCAAGTTGGTCAACGCGACTTTGTTCGCCGGCGTGACGGCTTCGTCCTTGTCGGTCACAATCTTCATGCTGACGGTCATGGTGGTGTTGGCACCGTCTATATACCCCCCCTGCCCTTCAATCAAAAAGCTGATTGGAGAGCCTTGGCTAATGGCTGCCTTGGGGTAGTAGCGCGTTCTCTCGTTCTCCAAGATGGCCGTCTCTTGCTTGGGTGGGTCAAACATGGCCAGTTTATCGGAAAACCCTTCCTGGACCTCGGAAAACTTAAAGTCCTGCATGGTTAATGCTTCTTGGTCGCCGAAGTCTTGGAGGTCTTGGTAGTGTTGGAGGTCTTGCCCGGACCGCGTCTCGACTTAGACTGACGTAACCGAGTTGTCTTCAATTGTTTTAAACTGCTGGCAACTGACCTTTTAGGCTTTTTCGACTTGGTCTTGGACACAGCTGCCACGTTCAGTGAAACGTTATTGTCATTTGGAGCATCAGACATCTGTTCTTGTTCCTTGGTTCGCTCCAAAACACTTTGCACCGGCGTGACCAGCTTTAGAGCTACTGCTTTCTTGGGCTTGTCACCTCCACTGTAATGCTGTATGCCGTGAAACCTCTCACGACCGCTGGTGTCGGTGAACATCATTGATCCCGAAGACAGTGGCAAACTGCTTCCCGATGAAGGTCGAGTGGCACGAGTCCATGCTTCTATATCGAGACCCAAAGGTACCAGTGACATGACGGAGTTTAAACTGGACGCAGGTGAAGTGTACACTTTGTGATCCCCTCGTCAAATGAGGGAACTTTTCCTTTGTCGAGCCTTAAATACACGTGAATCGAGTCGATCCGCTCTCGAGCCACTCTCATGTAGTAGGGTGGATTATAAAACGCCACGTTGTTTTTCACAGTCTTCAGCTGAGCTGTTTTGAGTATGGGGTGCGTGGATCCCTGCTCGTAGGACGTCTCAACCAAATTGCAATACACGTGCAACCGATCGGCTCGTTTCACCGACGAGCTGTTCTTGGTGATAATGCTCAGGTCGCAAAGACCACACTCCCAACGAGCTTCGCGGTCCAAGTACAGCGGGGAAGGCAGGGTGACTATGAAATCAGTAGCCGTGTTGTCTGCATGTATTTTAAGGCTGTCGTCTGAGCTCAGGAAGAGATACATGACACGTCTATCCCTCACGACTGCTCAAACTGGACTAAGTCGCTTTCGGGGATGTAACTATTATATGAGTCATTCCACCCCAACCATTTCACCTGGACTTCCTTTCGCCTAGCATTCCTCGGACCTGTTGTCCGTCTCTTGATGACACGTTCCACCTCGTATTGGGTGTCCTCGTCGACCACCACACGCTGTAGTTCGGTTTTGTAAAACCAGCCCTCGATCGGTTCGTTTTGCCAATTCTTGAGTTTGTACATTTGGTACCCTTGACTCATCTTGCGTCCAGTGATCGTGTAGATCATCTTTCCCCATCTCTCATCATAGGCCCTGTCAAACGGCTTGCTCAAGTAGGACGCTTTGACTCGATCTCCAGGGTCAAATTGGAAAGGTAGGTTTGGTCCCGTGGCCGTGGCCGTGAATCATTACGCTTGTACTGTTGATGCCAAAGCACGTTTTTGTCCGTGACGCACATGGCCTCCAGCGGCGAAGTACCCAGGGATCGATGCTTGGACAAATTGTAGGCCTCTGTGACACCTTCCAGCCGTGACACCCAATCAAAACTATGCTTGCCTTTAAATAGTCGGCCGATTCGCATGCGTATACTCCTGATCACTCTTTCGGCTAGTGACGCTTTTGTTTCGTTGTTGGTGAGGAAATGGTGTATTTTCTTGGACAGGAAGTACCCTTTCATAACACTGTTGACAAACTCACTTCCCCGATCAGTACGAATGGTTCTGGGTTCTTCGTTGAATCTGAAAATGTCCTCGAATGCCACTTTCACATCGCCTCCCCTCAATGCTTTCAAGGGTCTGGTAATGAGATGACGAGTCAACACGTCGATGCATACCAGGATGTATCCATAGTCATCATTGTACTTTCTCACTCCATTCATGTTCAACGTGTCCACCTCCCACTGGGCATCCTTGTCATTTACAATCACCCTGGGTCTGGGAAACCTCTTCCGCGCTGGTCGGAATGTGTTGTAAGCCTCTTGTTTTTGCAGCCATTCCCGAACTCTTTTCAGACTGATGGCATGTTTTGCCTCTGCCTGAACAGCATTGTATACAGCCACTGCCCCAGCAAATCCTGCTGGATGGCGGGTGTCATAATAAATTGATTTCAGGTAGTCTTCGACCTCATCGTCTGTAGCCGCTTTCACTTGCCGTCCCTGCCGCTGTCCCCTTTCTTCCATCCTGTTTTCCATGCCGTCTTCCAATCCGTTCGTGTCTGTCGCAATGGTCGCGGATTATGTCTTATAGGTGGGCTTGTTTCGACGGATCTGTCCTCCTCTCTCACCCCCAATTGTACTTTTCGTTTCTTCTTTGCCGGTTCCCCGGGTGGGGGTGGGGGTAGCGGTGGTGGTGGTGACGGTGGTGATCTCAGTGGTGATCTCTGTTTTGGTGGTGGTGGTGGTGGCGGTGTGAGAGACTCCTCTTCAGCTGGTTCAGGCTGTTGCTGCTTTGGTGGTGGTGCTGGTGGACGCCTTGGTGGAGCAGGTTGATTAGCTTCACCAGTGCTTGTCTGGGCTTGACTCGGCTCAGTAGTCTTGCCGACCTTGGTTTGACCACCGTCTTCAATTTTTTTCAACCTAGTGTATTCTTCATATGACACGGTAATGTACTTTTTCATGATGACGGGGCCAGTAGACTGAGAAGTCGTACTTTGACAGACATCAAGATCATCAAGATTTTTTTGGCAAATTTTTGTACCATCAACAAACGGCTTTTCACCTTCACGGCAAGGTTGGCAATCGCGTCCACCACTTTTCTATACTTTGTCACCAAAGCCTTGGCCTTCTTTCCCAAGGGGAGTCTCTGCAAGTTGTAGAAGATTTCTCCCAGACAGTTGACTTGTTGATCTGATGCCGTCACCAACAAGGCCTCGCCCTGAACGTTGCTTCCTTTCAGGATGGCTTTTAAATAGTCACCACACTTGCTCAGCCTTGCTGACATGTCTCTCCAGTGTGCACTCTACGACAGACTGTCACAAAATGACGAAGCCTTCCTCCTGGATTCTCCTTTTATAGATAGGAAATCAAATCCTCTCCTGGGAAAATGTTAGTGTGTATCCTCGATCTCAGTCGAGGGGGGTTCTCCACAGCCGCAGCACTCATGACCGCTGGATGCAAGGATATAAGTTGGTATCCATAACGCCTTGTCAACACGCAGTCCTTGTAACTTTCTTTCATCACTACTCCTAGCCCCGTTTGATCGGCCAAAATGTTTATTTGCCTCACGTCTCGAGGGTTGCATAAGAGAAGGAAGTAATGACAGTTAATTGATATGTTTCGGGCGCATTTCCCGTTCGAAAATATATTTTGAGTGATGAAAATCACCGAAATTTGTTTGTGGTGCGAATATTTGGTAAAAAGATTCTGGGCATCCACACTCCGCACTACCTGCTCCATCAAGTCGTCCAACACCACCAAACAGTGCTGAGAGCCATCCGTGAAAGCATCCAAGTCTTCTTCTGTCGGGACGCCTCGGTGAAACGCCAATCCTGGAACATCCTTCCGCATCTCGTTATACAAAGGTTGGTCGACACTCATGCAATACATCACCTTCCTTATGGGACGGGTATACATAATGTCTTTGTGCTTCAATATCTTGTGCACCAGTGTGGTTTTCCCACTGCTTGACACTCCAGCCACCATAACATTACAAGGAGCCCTGAGTCCTGGAAATACAGGACCTTCTACATTCTCCAGGTATCCTTCAGACATTATCTCAAGAGTCTCTCTCTAGCTTTACGTCTGAACACCACTGAAGCTCCTCATCAAATGAATTGTTTCTTGCTTTGATTCGACTTAAGTACTGCTTGAAAAGGTGGCAGCAATTTTTAGTGTTATTTGAATTCAAATAATGCTAAAATGTCATTAGATGACCACTCTTTAATGCTATCACCTAGGTTCAGAAACAAGTTCTCCCCTACCATCTGAAATATCGATTTAACTGTCGAATAAATACCAACATGAAATGATGGTTGGATTCAAGCATTTGAATTCAAATAATGCTTTGCTGTCATTGGTCAGTGGTAGCGCAATGGTGCTGCCACCTAGGGCCTTAGACTGGAACTATGAGACTCTGAAAGGTGGTGCCACCTAGCGGAAAAACACTAAACTATTATTTGAGTCAAGCCATGACTCATCACCCGATGCTGCCACCTTGTGTTGAATAGCTAACTAAAGTATTCCTACTAAGTCCATAGTAAAAAAAAAAGACTAAAGTTGCTGGTGGTGCCACTGGTGTTATAACTCTGAACTACGACTGGACCCATATAGACAAAGCCGTGTTCCCATATTACTACTACTTTTATACCCACTTCCCCAAAGGTTTCAGCCAATCAGGTTAAAACATTTTAATGTAGACCAATCAGAATCAAGTATTTGAAATTTGAAATTCAACAGTTCAGGTCATTCTCAATAGAGGCCAGGTGTGTTCAATGGTTCAGGTCTTGCATAATAGAGGGAAGGTGGTTTCAATGGTTCAGGTCTTGCATAATGGAGAGCAGGTGTGTTGACTGTCTGTCACCATAGCAACATCAATTATAGAAGCATCTGGGAGAACTAATCAGATTAAAGCATTTTTCTGTCGACCAATCAGAATTCATCATTTGAATTTAAAAAACCAATAGATATGCTATTATTCATTAATCCATACAAAGGAACTCATTTGCATAGCCACACCCACCCATTGTGATAACCCCCACCCACCTGTCAATACATAGCAACAGAAATGTTTAACCAGTTAACCAAGAACCCCTATTCTGAATCCTACTATTACTACTGATGCCGCATGTCGATTTGAAGAAAGGACAATGTCGCGTACGTGCCTCTGTTGCTTATTTGTTACAATGTCGCATTTGTTAAATTTAAGATACCAGTAAGGTTATAAAAGCTCTCTATATCATGCTGTTTAGGCTCCATATCGCATGTCGATTTCATGAAAAGACCGTGTTGTGCTGTCAATGTTAGTGGTCACAACCCATAATACATAAATGGCATGTTTCGCTTTTTAAACTGCCAAACTAAAAAAGCAGATATACCCCTCTCACAGTGTGGACCATTGGATCGATCCCGACCACAGGGTCCGACGTGACGACCACACCTTCAGCATTGTGTTCAGATAAACGACGAGCCTGCCAGTTCTCTGGTGCACAAGCAAGCTGTGCAGTGGCGGATCCAGGAAGGGGGGGGGGGGGGCAAAAGGGGCAATCCCCCCCCCCCCCCTGACCAAAAATGAACTCTTGTAGTTTTGACAAATTTTGCAAGGTAAATAATGGGGGGTGGGGGCAGATATCTTGCCCCCTAGAAGACAAACTATGGATCCGCCCCTGCTATGGGAGGTTAGTGTAATGTGTGTAGGTAATTTTGTAATTAGAATTAGGCCTACATAGAAAGTGTTTGCAAGCTGCGGGAGGCTAGTATGTGCGTATGTAAATTTGTAATTAGAGTTACGTACAGAGTGTTTGGAATATAGTTCTCAGTGGACTATTACAAAAGAAAGGAGGGTGTCCCAGACTGAAAACCAAACACACACAAAAAATTGTAAGCAGGCTTACCTACAAAGTATTTCAGTTTCGGAATTCATTGGAAAGTGAGTAAGAATAGAAGAATTTCAATAAACTGAAATATTGGTGACCTATATATGCCTATAACAAGAATATAGAAATAATGACGTAGAGGGACCAGATACTCAGTAAGATTAATTCATTTAATGGAATGTGATTATCACGCCATAATGTTAAAATTCAAAGTGCGTCATCTATGGATGTCAATCAAAGGTCCTTAGATGGTCGCCTTTAGATCAGTAAAATTGAGAATGCGACATTGCCATTATCGGGCCTTAATGGCAGAGCAACATTATTTCTTAAACTCAACAGGGCGACATAGCCATTCAAATAGGGCAGTACAACAACATACAGGCGTTCAGAAGCCTATTAACCATACCAGATTCAGGCATCTATCTACCATGCAATGAGAAAGGGAATTAGGTGTGTATATATGCAGCATTAGATCATCGGGGGACGCGGGACTCCTGTAACACCTACACGGACATGGCGTGAAGGCCGGCCCCGGTAAAGTCTAATGAAGTGAACGAGCATGACGTCAACCGCGACTCACGGGTTAGACCAATCAGGTTATGTCATGACCTATAACCCTATTGTTCCTATCTATTTCGTACTGCCCATTACACCCAAATGTATCAATGAGTATAATATGATTATACGGAGAAAAATAACTAATATGGATTTATGCGTTCACCTTGGTTGGCCGGAAGGCTATTTCTATTGTGAGGAAATAATTAGAAGAAAAGAAACATCTTCATAACTTAAATAGTTAGTTATAGAATACATATTTCCTCAGTTGGGGGCTCTATCAGGACCCTCAGCACCCCCTCCCCCCATCCAACACACACACACACACACCTCCCCCTTGTGGTGAAACATCTTACAAACCAACCAACATCCGTTACCCTGATTAAATCCGTTAATGCCCCAGACCTCCCTCAGCGGCGGCGGGGGGGGGGGGGGGGGGTAGGAGGGGTGGTGGTGCAGATTTACACACAATTGTGCAAAGGGTAAACGTACGATGCATGCCAAGGGAGGGTGAAAGATCTGTTATATCCCTGTTGTGGGGCGACAGGAATATAATTATGTGAGTAGTATAATCAAATGCGTTAGAGGGCTGTCCATTAGTATACGTAAGCATATATAGCAGGGGTAGGGGAGGGTCAAGAGGTTTAGTACATTAATTGTAGGTTTGTCGGGGAAATCAGCCTAGACATTTTCTTTTCATACTTTTTGATTTGTGAAATTGGTCCTTAGTAGGCCTAGAGAGTATATAGGTGACAGCTACAGCAATAGCAGCCATAGGAGCACCGGCGCTGACATTTCTGGCCACCGTTATTTTAGATTGAACCGCTGCCCCAAGTGCCATACATTTCACACAAGGTGCTGCAATTGGTTGTCCTGTGACGAAAACATATTTCTATGTACATTCTGGCATGTGTCTTTACTATATACCCGGTCCACACATCTGTGCCGTACGTCGGGCAATATGCACACGGCTCCCCCACATTAGGGAGGTTAAGCAACACTGACGCATCTCAATACGTCAACGTATCTCTTAACTTTGAGGTGTTCAGTAGAAGTACATATAAAAGGTCTCTGAAATTTGAGTTGATATCTTGCAAATACTCATCAATAATAATGAATTCATGATGAAAGGTTTTATAATAATGTGATATTAGCTGAGATAAAAGATACGTTACGTTTACGTTAGGTGATGCGTTGGGGTTGCTTAACCTCCCTAATACGGTATATACCTGCGCATGGCGATCTATGTCGCTTTTCTGAGAGTTCTGATAATTGTTATCAAGATGGTCGAGTCAATGCCATACAGGGATACAGAGACTAGATGAAAGCTTGAAAGCTCCTTTTTGCGAAACCTCGTTTTGTGTGAAACACCCTTTAGTGTGTAAGTGCCTTAATGTGTATCCGTCTTAAAGGATATGGTTTTCCATGCAGTAGTGTAGCCACACACAATCATTCAATGGAACTAGGTAAACTGCTGTGGCACGCCTCAAACATTAATCTGTAGTAGGAAATCATGAAAGTGCAATGAATGCTAGCTGGAAGCGTGTACTGCGGTGCCAGCAGACCATCACGACCTCGTAGTTCCACGATTATCTCTTAATTCATATTCTAAATGACCATTCTTTTCTTAGAACTTCTTCTATGGCTACGCGTTGCCGGTCGTTCCAAATATTCATCATCATAGAACACAATAAAAAATATTATCATCGATTCCCATCTATATTATAAGCTTTATGTATATAAGCTGGGTTCGTAATAATTGGGTATTTGATAATACTATTTATCAGCGATGTTGACTATACTACCCTTAGAGTATAGGCAAAGAAAAGTTGAGCTGTTGGTATTATTTTGTAAGTTACTTTTATGTTAACTTACCTTTAATGAAGATCATTTACAAAACAAAAATGAGTACGGTTTAATTGATAATTTAGGGGAAAAAAGCGTATGTAAAACCTTAGTTTTAGGTTAAGGAAGTACTATTCTGCAGCTAGAGACGCAATTTTGTGTGCATCTACTCGACGCCTAAAAGAGACCCTAATTTATCTAAAACCTATTTGACACATAGCTAGTATTTTTCTTGACAAACATATTTATGTTGTTTCTCAACGTCTTGATGGAGGATAATCCACACTGTTTGTGATATAGTAGGTTGGTCAAGAAGCTTTGACAGTCATTGTTTATGGCGTAATTTAGGAAATATATAAGACTAGTATTCAAAAACAATGATAAACGAAACAATTTTTCTGTCTGGAAAGAAGTCTTGCATAAACTTTGACCGTCACTACCATACGACCATAAGCCCCAGTTGCTGCGGTTGGTCATCTTAAAAGGTGTTAAACCTAAAGTAATTTTTTTGTATTCCCTTCGTTTAACATATGAACGGCGTTGTGAAGCAGAATGCATTTACGTCAACCGTTCATTTCCTTTATGAATTACCTGCAATCAAGTGCTTGGAGATTCAAAGTCTTGTTTGCCCTGAGTCATAGATTTATCCTTGTACGTCACACCTCGTCCAAACATTCTCCTGATTTATTTTAATTGCTCCGTGACGCCAGGCTTTTTGACGCTGTGTACTTGGTAGCATTGTTCTGGGGATTTATAGGGCTCTGATCCCCCAACGGGTTGTATAGAGACGCCACAACAGCTGTAAGTCTCAATGCGTAGCATGGTCAAAACAAGCAACACAAGAAAAAATAAATATTGATCGCCAACGCTACCATTCAACCATACGTGACGTAGCAATGCAAAACGGTATGGATATTATCTTGCGGCAAACAACGTTTAGACGTTCATATGCCATTGCAAATTGTCTGTTACTTATATATGACCGTGTTCAATCTATGATTCTACAAAACACACAAGAGAAGCTGGATAAATTACAATATAGAGTTATCAGATTCATAAGTCTTTCACAGATCAATGTTAATATTGGTGAACGATATGATAATGTAGGTGTCAAACGATGAGGCAGAAGGAAAAATTGAGAATTGGTGTATTTAAGTTAGGATAAATCAAAAGACCAAAATCTAGTTGAGAATTCAATCCCTTGTCGGGCATTAATGAGATGAAATATAAGGTCCCGTTTAGTTGTAAAAACAACAGTGTCAACAGATTATAAAACTGTTATAGGGGTTTTAAGTGATATTTTACTGATTAACACACAAAATATATTGTACGATATGGAATGGATAAAAACTAAATACATATCTTATG
This sequence comes from Lepidonotus clava, assembly GCA_936440205.1. Classification (NCBI taxonomy): domain Eukaryota; kingdom Metazoa; phylum Annelida; class Polychaeta; order Phyllodocida; family Polynoidae; genus Lepidonotus; species Lepidonotus clava. Next base: position 10,584,981 of record OW387145.1, read on the forward strand.
TACTTGATTTCTAATGTAATTGTTATTCACATCATACGGTTTTCATATTCATCTTCATGTTAGTATTCTGTATTCATTATAACCCAGGAAGAATTCATCCAAAATAGCTTTCTAAATAATACAAGAAAATCCTGTGAGAAGAAACAACAGCAGCCATGGCCGCATGTATAAACAGTCGCCCAAAATAGGATGATTTTTAATCGGGTACCACCGACTATCCTGATATGCTGATATGCCGATTCTGTATAAAGTCCAATTACAATCTATATTGTACACCACCACACGTAATAAAACCAGAACTGCAGACGCTGCCTAGCGCTGGATGCACGGGTTGGCCTGAATCATTGCACGGTTAAAACTCATAACGCAGGGGTCAAATGGGAGGTCAGCTGTCTATTGGTCAACCTATAGCCTTGTGTCTACAATAGTAGAAGGTTTCCACAATACAACGAGACAGACAGCAATGCCACTGGAATATTGGACGGGTGAATATGGGGAACGTTCCTGGAATCGACACTGAACCCTATAGTTAGCGACGAGTGTAAAACATGTGGTTGAGCAGCTAACAGTTCTCCCTAGCACCCTCATAAATCTATATCTACCTTTCAGGAGTCTAATACACCGGTATAATGAATACAGGTGCGTTCGAGGGGTAGGTTAATATTATAGAAAGTGTGTGTGTGTGTGTGTGTGTGTGTGTGTGTGTGTGTGTGTGTGTGTGTGTGTGTGTGTGTGTGTGTGTGTGTGTGCAATGATGTAAGTCTGGAATAGTGAAAAAGTCATTAATAGCAGTACAAAATCTGATTTTGTGAAATGTGTTCTAAACATCAAATACTAAAACTGATTTTCAGTGGTGCTGGAGAAAAAAAAACGATAATCCAACAAAAATCGGAAAAATTATATCCCTGTATAATCTAACTACAGTATACTAATTGAACAATACCACGCCAAGAGATTGTTTCCATACTATATAACATAGTCGTAACTGACTATCACATGAGCACTCATTTTGAAACTAATAAACGTCCATTAGTTTAAACACTTGTTCACTGAATGCCACCTAATACCTCATTTTTATATTGGTTGATAGCAATTATTTCAAGCAGGTGTTCCTTGTACATTCAGTATGAGACGAGTTTTGGGAGTATGGTGGGGTGCATGTGTGTCCAGGGCAGGGGGGGGTGCTGATAACATGCACTGGGTAATGCCCAGATGTGTTCTCCATGATATTCTGGGTGGCAGCATATATGAGCGTTTACGGTAAATAATCAGTGCAACACAACATTCAGTAGCACTTGCCTACAAACTTAAACAAGTGGCTTCCAAGTGAGAAAGAAAAAACACATCAAAAGACCACAAATTGGTCCAGTTTAATTTGTTGACGAATGTCACGGTGACTTTTGCTAACTGGGAGCGCTCTCTTGTCAACAACACAACTTGCCGAGAAGTTCCCAGAAGCTGTGCCTAGAAGTGCGGCTGCTCTGACCTGGTGACGGCAGACGCTGAGGGGACGCGGCGTCCGTCGGCCTCATAAGGATCGAGGCCCGGGGCGATATTTGATTACGCCGGCATTTTTTGTATCCCTAAATCAGTTCACCTTTAAGCAGCGCGTCGGCTCCGACCGACGTCGGCGAGGTGCCTGTGACAGTGGGCGATCCACTCACCGCCCCCTCCCCCACTCTCCCCTCCCGCACACAAGGCTCAACGCGCGCCACACGAGCCCTGACGTCACGCGCGTGACGTCAGACGCTGGCTGGCGCCTTATAACCGCCGCTGGCGCGCAGCTGGCGCTTAGAGCGAGAGCCGACGCCAAGCGAGCAACAGCCAACAGCGATACCTGGTTGACTCTGAGCTGACCGCGGATACCTTACACACAGCTGACCAGCGGTCTACCCGGGAGGTAACCCCTACACGTCCACCCGGCACCGCTAGCATTATACACCGCCCAGGTCGACGGGATCACTTCACACGCTTCCATGAACATTTCGTGAACTCCAGGCCAACGAGGGGTGACGACTTGAGTCTTTTTTAAGTCAGCTCACCGCCTGCTGTAGTCTTCACTACCCCTGCTGATCGTTACTCCAACCCAGCAGTAACTAACCACAAAGCGACATGGCTTCGTCCACGTTCAAGATGCCGTCCCTGCTGCCCCACCACCACCTGCACCACTCCTCGCACCCCTACAGGAGGAGGAACGCCATGCCCGACATCTACGCCGGGCTACAGGCCGCGTCCGCCATGGAGCACCTGAGGGGGCTCTACACGGCCGAGCGGCTGGGGCTGGCCGCAGCCGTAGCCGTGGCCGTAGCGCAGGGCGGGAGTCGACGCCCTGCCCGCCCCGACCCCATGACGGGTCTCAGCCACCAGGTGGAGACACTCAGCGTCGGCGGCGCCACTTCCGGCGCCCCCTCGGCCGGCGCCCAGTGCGCCATCGGGGGCTGCTGAGGACCAGCGAAAAACTTCACAAAACAAAGACATTCTGCGGGGACCGTGTCCGGGACATACGTGCGCCTATTATACGGCACAGGACCCCGCGAGCACAGAGACATTGAAGAGGCGACGGCCTCGTACAGCCTCAGCGGGCCTGACATTATGTATGACCACTAATTAACGACCCACCTCCCAATTACCGGCCCGGAGGAGGAGGGGGAGGAGGGGGGGGGGGGAGGAGCTGATTACTGCAAGATCCTCGCTGACTCATCGGCTATCCCAGGGTGCTTTGCGCCACCGGCCGGATGTTGCCATGCCAATTGGACGTTCTCAACAGCGGCAGACGTGATATAAAAAGACTTCCTGTGGACACTGACGCCAACACACACACACAGAAACACGAGACATTTGGCTACAGGATATCCAACTTGAAGGCTGTCAGACTGTGAACACTTATTACCCAACATTCGGCGGTGAGCAGACAGAGATGAAGCGGGAGAAACGCGTGACGTCACGGCGCATCGTCATGACGCGTCGTGACGTCACAGGCCGTAACGAGAGGGCTTGGGCTCCTCCTATATATGTATATATATAAACAGTGAAATTAAAACTCAGCGAAAAATAAGCAGGAAGAAGTGACATTAGGCACCAAGAGGCCTTAGCAGAAATTTGTATGACAGATTGAGTATTGTGCGCCCATATACACATAACTGAGAACCTGATACTCGAGGTGTTATTATTCATTAATCACATTGTCAGAAAGGTGTATGTTATCATATAGCATTATCATATTATCTATATTTATAGCTCTAGTCTCAAATACCATTGTTACAGGCGTTTAATGGTAAAGAGAATGCGATTTGTGATAAGAGAAAGGTGTGTGGAAAAAAATGAAAAACATGAACTTTTGTAGTTCCCAATATTGTGAATGGAGCTGTGGTGTTAGCGCTCACCTTCAGCCGTGTACATTGTAAATAGGACCTGTACCATACTGTATATTCCACGTACTTACTTGAATGTAAAGTAGGCCTATACTTTTACCAACAATATCCCAGTCGTGTATATCACAATCCTAAATTTCATACGGTATATGCCCACGCTGTATTTTAATACGACACACGGCCACATATCTAGGCCTGGGACCTTTGTATCACTGTTTTGGGTCATAAGCCACTAAAGACTACATAAAACTTACTGCTATACCTATGGACAAAGTGAGGCCTCAAATGGAGATTCGACAAAATAAAAAAACAAATCATTACAAAAACTTGAACTTCCGTCTTATTTCATAGATCAATGCGAAATGAAATTATGATATATCGACAGCAACAGTTTACGATCTTATATTAATTCATATATAATTAGTCGACGCCACATATTAAAACAAAATTAAAATCATGATCGTCACTTAGATAAATTTCGTAAAAACATGTCGTTATCTATACTACAAACATTAGTACTTAATCCAATGAAAACTTCTGCTTCCCACAAATTCAATTCAAAACGTATAATCTTTATTACGATCTAATTTTGAAATCGTCTTCTATCTAGACAAAGTTAAATCGTTGAGGTACAAAAACTTTAAGACGCAGGCTTAGAGGCTAACCAATGATAATCCGTAGATTTTAAGGTACTAGTAAAACCAGTGGCGGATTTATCCCCTTATTCCGGACCATAAATTGAATTTTTAATGTGAAATTCAGGGATGGGTCAAGCGGAAATCTTTACAATTGGCCTTCCCCCTCCCCCCTTTTGAACATTTGTGGATCCGCCCCGCCCCCCCCCCCTGGTCCGCCCCTGAAAACAGTATACATCTGTGTGGTATCATCACTGATCGGACTGCATAAAAAAGAAAATGTAGGTACGAAGGAACCGAGGCGAGCGATGACTAACGCGTAGGAACAGAGGGACAATTCACCTCTAAATATGATAGGCGCCATGTTTTAATTTGAGATTCAGATTTTTAACCTTCTAGGCTTATCAGTTTCAGATAAATCATAAACATATCCATAACATGCGACCCACCATTACCATGTTTCCCCTCCCTGCTACTCGTATGAACTGAAGTTAATCCTATATATATATATATATGTTCGACATGCTTATTTTGATGTCGATTTTTAAATTATAGACATGCCATATACCATAAGAAAGAGACATCTGTTTCGAATGACACATAGCATGTGTGGTTTCATGCTAAATTCTCTGAGATCAAATAAAAGCAAAACCGCCTGCATCAAAATCGATATGTGTTGAACACAGGTTGGCCCAAGCATACCCTACCTAGTGGAGGTGGGGCAGCAGGGGTGGAGATGCATCTCAGACTACAGTAAAACCCCTTATTTAAGCCGCACCCCAATTTAAGCCGCATCCTAACTTTTGTGCCTTTTAATTCAGAAACCTTTTTCAGAAGTACATAGTGTAAAAGCTCGTGGAAATCTTTAATTTGGGCCGCACCCCCAAAGCTGAGGAGTCCAGTGCTTTTTATTTCGGATAATAACCCTAATCTAAGCCGCGGCTTAAATTAGGGGTTTTACGGTATTACGTACCGTGATGTACCGACCCAGACACTAAGTGGAGTCCTCTTATTGAACGGTAAAGACCCCGCCATCTGAACACATAACCACATTGATGATGTATTGTTCTTTACAATATGATCTTAGAATGTATGTCGTTTATTAAGCCACATACTCACTAGGCGAATTTTACTGAGTCGGCCGATTCAGCGGTGCTAGAATCGGCCGATTATTCTCATAGGATCGGCCAATTTTAGCACTGATTCAGATCAAACATGTACATTTCAATATGACATACTGACGGGTGATCTGAATAGGTGTGGATCTAACCGGCGATTCTCCCAGTTGCTCATCGCCAGTTGCCAAGAAAATCGCCTAGTGGATATGGGGCTTTAGGTTATAATTATGGTGAAATACTTCTCTTTATCGATATATAAGTTAATGACAACCCTATGTCTGGATCAATATTAGACCCATGTGTTATTAGTTACCAAAAGAAACGCTCGAAGTGATATTAATTAATTCATAACTGCAACAAAAAGAGATACATACTTCATGAACTATTTAATTAACAACATGGGAAAACGTGGGATCAATTGTTTATTTCTGAACACACGAAGTTACAGGGCAACCAACCAATCATATTCTCCTGCAGCTGATGACAGCAATTTTACCGCATTTCCGTGCTTATACATACAAACACAACAATTAATATCATTAATGTTTCTTTTAAACTTGCAAAATGCCATGGAAGGAGACTATGATAAGGAATGTGGCAACGTTTTCTTTGAATTTTAAACTACCTAAAAGCGATACATGTCTAAGAATTAAGGGTTGATTCAACACGGTCACTTGCTAAGCAATACAAAAGGGTTAACCACAGACTGTGGAATCTGACTGAAGCTGCTAGACTGAAGTCAAGTATTTCATCAATGGGGTGTACAAATGACTGAGACTGACGTGTCTGCTATAATCTAGGTAATGGTTCTAACCCATCAAATAATCATATAAAAAGTATCTTAATTTTACAAGAGGTGCGCTTTCCGTGGTATTGGTCCAGATATATCTGCTCCTATACCACAAGCGGTGAGTATATATATTATTCAAGTCGCGGTATACGCCCCGTCCACTGACTGGCTTCTGGCCAGTGCTCTCTACCGGAGCACGTGTGGTGGAAAGCGCCTCACGTGAATTTCACGTGGATTCACGTGTAGGTCTGTGCGGCCACACGGAGGTCACTGTAGGGGGCCCCACGGCCTCATTTGAATACATTTACATAACAGATCCTAAACTGCAGGACGCCATAAAAAATGCTTCCCACTATAGCTAAAGTGGCTAACTGCCAAGCAGATTCATGAGAACTCCTCTCTGACTTCTGCTGAAATAATTTAAGAAGAACGATGTTAATCTAATTTACTTTGAAGTCGTCGTGTTCCGTCGTATACTGTAAATTAGATAAAATGAATTTCCCCCGGAACCTCTAAGCGGATATAGCTTACTTAATTTGACTATTGAATCTCCCGGCCGTGCACCTTTATTATTTCAAACAGGAAATGAGTAATTTTACTGATCTAACGGTGCACGTGTAGCCATTAGTGACACCCAAATATCTCAAGATGGAAAAGAAAATACCTCGTAATGACAAATCTCCTGTACCTGCCTTATTGAGTGCATGCCAGGAAGCACTTTGATGACACTGACTGAGTGTTCCTAAGTTCACACACTGGGGACTTCAAATAGGTTCTTTAGTCTGTTTTCTTTACAGTTGTAAGAAAAGACCGGCCCTGTATTGTTTCATAAATGAAAAAATGGGTTTCTCATTTTTTATCACCCGCACGGCCGGCAAGCGGTGTGTATTGTAGGCAGGGCGTATTGCCAAGCCATACGCACCACTCACTTTATACACCTAGTTTTCAGTAACTGTAACATTTTTTAAAATATTTCTTGGGTGATAAAATAAAGAAGGCCCTAAGGGGTCATCCTCGGGTGGCTGTACGGCCCTAGAACCTAGGCCCCTGTGCCCTAGAACAGGCACTATTCAACATTCGGGTCAAGAGTATGACTTACATTTACGAAACAACGACATTATTTGACATACATACTGACAAATCCACATTTTCATTTTCTTTAGTTCGCCCACTCCATGCCAGAGTAAGCATTTCACAGCGTGAAGACTAGCTGATCATGAAAAAGTGATGTTGTTATATCATGAACTATAAATTGGTCCCCTTCCTGTCAGTAACATGTTACTGACCCCCCCCCCCCCCCCCCCACCACCACCACCACACACACACACACATCCAGCCCCTATCCCCTGCGTCTTGGAGCCCTTTACCACTACACCCACGTATACCTCCTGGGTTGACTGCAGAAAGGACATTCGCTGTTATTAATATATGGTATTGTCCATTAATTACTTGAAGCTATAATTATAGTCGGGGGGCATGGACTCAAATGCATGTCTAATGTGTATGACATGCTAAAGGAAGTGGGGGTTAAGAAATCGTGTTAAAATGCGGACGGTAAATTAAGCTGCACCCTAACTTTTGAGTTCGTATCCCGGGGTTTATATTTGGGATTATTTTCATAGCATTGTTTCACGAGTCCCACTGTATTCAAGGTAGTGTAAAATCCTATTATAAGCCGCACCCCTAAAGTGGAGGTCTAAGGGTACTAATTTCTGTATGGTTGTACGGTGTGCAATCCATGAACGGTCTCTATAAGTACAACATAGATGGTAGTTCAGTCTTATGAAATTTAAGGGAGAGAATAGATAAGAATGCAGGCTTTCATGCTATATCTTCTGCATACTTTAAATACAATTGTAACGTGCCTCCAATGATGCAGGGAGAAGTGCTGCTTACCCTTAACGCGGTATTTCAGACAAAAGACAAGGAGGACGCAGATGTATCTGCATGAAAGCGATCTTTATGAGATCAATCTCATAGGGAAGTTGCTGAACGTTAGAAAATCTCAAGCAATATATTATTTTACCACGTGTTTGTGCCCACCGCCGTCTGTGAGAGTATCAACACGCACGTTCACTTCAATGTGGTCTTCAAAATATCTTAATTCCTGTCTTAATCGTTTACCCTTTAGACAACAGCAAAGCAAGGGGTGCACGTGCGGGAGAACTGTGTGTGCGATGGGGTATCCGTATGTGTGTGTGTGCGTGTGTGTGTGTGTGGGGGGGGGGGAGGGGGGTCAACATGACAATAAGGAATTCAGTAAACCACGACGCATCTCGATACCTTGTCGCATCTAAATCTTTCTGGTCATATTTGAAACTGCAAGATTAAGATTTGGAAAGTATATTGGATTTGCCATTCGTTGTTGTAAAGGACAGGTGTATGCTCATAATGAAATATATTTCTAATTTGTACAAGGGAGCTTCGCACCGCCTCCAGAAGGCAAACCCGGACCCCTAACACTGGAGGCGGACACCCTACCAGTTAGGCCACCACTAGAAGATCTGTGGGGACGGGCTCCAGTGTGGGTATAGGAAGTCATTTTGATGGATGCTGGTGTTTTCCCTTTATTTCATAGGGCCATATATGAATTCATACACCAGTATTTATCTCGACTGTCATTCTGTCTCTGCTCACTCATGTATTCAGTAATGCCTAGGGCTGAACAATTGAGAGGTGGGTAAAGATTGGAAGCATTGCCGATTCAATGTAAGGAAGGTATTAACCTCTAAGATAAAGGATAGGTTACGCTATTGTCACTTCATGCTTTGGAGTTTCAGAAACACCCCATTGCATGAGCCCAAACCTTTAACCAAAGGAAGCCAGTTTAATGGCTTTATTTTCACACTTCCTGATTTCATTTGAATCTGGACACGTGCAGACAAAAATCAGTTTAGGATGTTTTGCAGGTCATCGGTGTTTCAAATGTCAGGCAAACAAGAATAAACACGGTGTGAAAAGGTGTGTTTTCGGCGCACGGGGATTATCTCAGCGAGTGGCCGCTCGGCACAAACAGGAGATTAACTAAAGGTCAGGCCGGGAGTCGCTAATCTCTAATTCCCAGTCCGACACGTCTGATCCGGTTTAAGCCGTTTTGAGCATCAGTCAATGCCCTTGTACCAGATATCGGTGTTAGTTGGGAAAAGGTGAATGTACCCTGAGTCATATAGGCCCTAATGAAGTAGGGTGCGGTGAAAAACATGACGTCAGTTGCACTCCGGCCCAGGGTCCACAGAGTAGCCTTTGTCCCATTCTAAACCCTGTGCGTTTGTCACATGTCCTTAGTTAACAAGCCCTGGTATCTACAGGGCCTAACTGTCCTGTACTTGACGGGACAGACCCGTATTTTCACCTTTATACCGTGTGTTCCGTAAAGAAATTAAAATGTCTCATTTAATTATATAAGTGTGTGTATACACATAAACAATAGTGATCCTAATAATCAGAACCACTAGAATTTAGGAAATTACGTCATCGATGTTCCCTTTTTTCAATATGTCTTATTTTTTCTTATATGTCTAGTATGTTTTATCATCCTTTTCTTCGGGAAATACACTTGTGTCAGAAGTGTCCCGTTTTAAACAAAATGTCCGTTTTTTAATGGACTTTTTTTTTTAATGTGTCCTGTGAACAGCTGATGAAATGTTGGCAGCCCTGAATTACTAAGTACAATACTTTTACGCATCGATCTGGTGAATAGGTGCGGGACTAACAAAAACCAGGAAAACAAGAACTTTGCCGAGTGCTCATAAACATTGGGCCACATTTTACTGGGACTGCAGGAAAAATACCCTGATCATAGATATGATTGATTCAAACATCTCGCGTCCATGCTCTGCCATAGAACAGCATAAGGTGAGCAACTTGATGGAAAGCACACATAGTAGAGGTCAACAAAGTTAATTATCATGATCGATGTGTGTAAAATGACCATCCCAACCCCGCACAAAAACCCCCTAAGTTCAACAGGACAGTGACAAACTCGAATGTATTACAGTGTTAACATTAATCGATGTTTTAACCTTATAGTTGCCCGTCTATGCTTCAGGGTTGGAAGAATTGTGCTTCGGATATACGATGCGATTGCGACAAAAGTATTACAAATTCATAAGGCAACCTTTCTAATTCTCAAGCAGAGTGAAACCACGAGAAAGTTAGTAGTATATAGACACTGGACTTGACATCAGGCGACATCCTATACATTCAGAAACGGACGAAGTTCAACTAAGGTCAGCCGCATATGGAGACAGGTCTTAGTACCAGGCAACATCATTCAGAAACAGACTGAAAACAACAGATGCTGAGTAGTATATGGTCGCAGGACTTAGTATCAGGTAACATCATTCTACATTCAGAAGCAGAAAGTAACCTTGAGTTTGTCAGTAGTATATTGACATTAGACTCAATATGAAGCAACACCATAATTCAGAAAAAGACTGAAATAAATGGTCGCAGGACTTAGTATCAGGCAATATCTCATATTCAGAAATGAGCTGAAACCTTGACATTGTGTATTCTGTATTGACACTAGAATCAATATAAAGCAACATTTTCAGAAACAGACAGTAACCTTGAGATTGTTAGTAGTAATAGTATATTGACACTGGACTTATCAGGCAACAGCCTATATTTAGAAACAGACTGAAACCACAAGATTGCTAGTAGTGTATGGACACTGGACTTAACATCGGGTAACATCCTGCATTCAGAAAAAGAAAGTAATCTTGAGGTAGTAAGTAGTATATGGATGCTGGACTTAGTATCAGGTACCATTCTAATTTGAAATGGATTAAAAGCATGAAAAAGTGAGTAGCTTATAGACAAGAGAATTGGTATCAGACATCATGATTATTTAGAAGTAGTAGAAGGAGATAATTGGTAGTATGTATATACTGGGATGGTTCCAGGGAGGTCCAGGGGGTCCTGATTCCCCATTTTTGATCTGCGCGAATGCATAACGTCTTAATACTTAGCCTATATGCAGACCCCCTTTCAGAATCCTACATCCGCCCATAAATATAATTATGAACTATAGCCTTGACAGGAAGCCACAGTGTACCAACAGAACTAGATAAAACTAGGATTAAACCAGAAGTATAAACTACGAGCTTAGCAGTTGTATCATCTTTGTTAATGACTTAGTTCTCATCTTTTGCAAGGATTGCCAGACCATCGTCATAGCCTCGAGTCTACTAGATCTCGATAATTTGAGGTCATTTGAACAAGGTTTAAACATGTATATTGGCTTATGTTTCCGGAAAATATCTTCAAGCCTCTCATGTTGCGTTTATTTTGCTGAAGGTAGTTGTGAAAGGTGGTGTCTATGTATAAGGGTTGGTAATTAGTCTGACGCAGGGCCCATTGATCCGCGGCCTCGGGTAATGAGGGATTGGTGGCGGACTAGGTCCTCAGGTCAGCCAGGGCCGATACCACAGTATCAAAGTTGTTCTTCCAAAGCGCAGTTACTTCTCTAACAACATTTTTTTCTCCCTATTCTACCACAGATACATGATTTACAGTGTTTTAAGTACCTTTAGCATTACTTTGGCTGATTTTGTCGACGGAAATACCTCATAGGAAATTTACATGTACATGTACTTGGTATAGACGCTGTGCAGATGACGTCACATCTCTCAAAATGAACTGGTCGCCATATTGATGACCAATACATAATCAATATAATTTGCAATTTGCAAGCATTTGGAAAATATATCTATGCCCAATTTACTCAAAATAATCTCATAGACTCACAATCAATAATTATTGTCAGTTAGTACTGATACATTTTGGATTTATTCACGGCCATGTGGTCATGATCACCGAGACTTAGTGGTGGACACCAAATAGCTATCACGTGACCAAGTCTGCACAAGGTCTATCTATCTATAATGAATGAACTTACAAACCAATTAAGAAAAATACCTGACATATAATTATCATACAGATTTAACCTAAAAAATATCTAATGGCTACTTTTCTTTCATGTTTTAACAACAAATAATGCCACGACCAGTAACAATGTACATACTTAAACATTGTGACTTGTCGACATACTATTCTCCAGCATCCACATTCATCAAGGATAGTCTGCAGGTAAAATAATTAAAGAATGCAATCAGTGGTGGGGGAATTAAAATTGGCAACCGCAAGTTTCCAGGATAAAAGGCCCGCGTTTCAGTGTACTGCGCCGGAATGTTGCAATCAGAACAGTGGACTGGAAGGGTGTTTGAACTTCCCTGTACTGTAAGTGACTATCGACTGGGAACTTGATGTGCTGCCAAAGTCGATTCATCGACGTGCCCCTCCCCGCACTGATGCCCTGGGAAGGCGTCGATAGCAGGTCGCCGTGTCTGTCTGATTCAGAGAGGGCTAGACCGGCTGGGGCTGGGTTCAGTGTACAGATGTACCTGCATCTAACCTGTTGATACATGTACCACAGAAGATATGGTTCATGTATGTCAACGGACATTCTTCCTTTGTTTTCTGACTAAAATCACACTTTAATGATATTTTGTAAGAACCCCACTTTACAACATCATCACCAACCACAAGACACAGTGAGTGGTATGATTGATTCAATAGTGAGTTTTAACAAGCCGAATGCATCATTTAAGGTAAACGCAACGTATCTTTTGTCTCTGATTTCATGACTGATGCTAAAATTATGTCATGAGAGGTATACTGCTTATCTTGTGGTATCAGTAAATAAATAAATGAGTGCTTTCCATAAATATGGCACCAGTAGTCTGTGATGTGGCTTGAAAAGTTTTGAGATACGTCGCGTGGTTGCTTAAACTCTAACCCCTATACCTTGGGTTTTGTTCTGCCCTCTCAAAGGCAGGTGAATAATCTGAGCTGTATTGTCCTAGAGGACAATAATGCTTGTCTGTGCATGCTCATGCCAATTTCCGTGTTTTCACTATTCAACATTCTTAATGTACTTAATATACAATAAATCAAATACAGACCCAGGTGCACTCAGCAAGTGTTATTGCCCCGGTTTACACGCCTTTAGGCTAAAGTCCTTGACACGCCTGGCACACTATAAGATAATAACATTTTTCTGACCTTGTTTCTGACCACTTAAAAATTGTTATGTGATGTTTGGCTGTGACTTTGAAATATTCAAAGCTTTATGTAATCTCATAATCTCTTTCTTAGGAAGCACACGACATGATGATTATAATTTGTGATATAATCCTCTTTCGAAGTTTGGACGATTAAGCCCTGGTGGTAGCTATTGAGTTTTGGTAGAAGGTACAAATATATGTTTAAGCAATGTAAAGGCTATATTCCACCAGCCGATAAATATGTAGGATACAAATCATTTTGCCCAATGACTGGTGAAAAGTAAGTTCCCAAATTACCTGCATCCAGAATCCGCCTAGTGGAATACAGGCTTTACATGCTGAGGTACGAGGTGACATGCGGAGTCCTACTTTCTGAAATATCTGAGTATTGTTCATGTTGACTTAACTGATTCTCGACTAAGCAGGCCCAGATAGCGTGGTACCTTCCACACTGGGCACTCAGAGACTGTCCCGGCTGGGCATGATTGGGTATTGAATGATGTCAATTTACACATTTACCGCTGTCTAATTTCCGCATACATCTGCCAGTGATAGCTGTATTTGTCAAAATGTGTGTGCTATTACTCGTTTTATCAATCTACTATATACATGTTTTTGTCATTATTGGTAGTCCAAAGAATGGATGAAAATGAATCTCTGGGGTTCGAGGTATAGGACTGTAGTGGACATATCGATCTGCACCGGCTGAGGAACTGCCTACTGCCAAAAACTCTACCGTATCTGACAATTGATTCAGCTTTATCCAGGGGCCGGTACAGGAGACTGGGAGAATTTGGCGGGGCGGGGCGGGGCGGGGGGGGGGGGGGTTGCAGGGACGATGCGCTACTCCCCTTCCCTTCTAGAATAATTATCAAAAATGAAAATGAAGTTTGAAATGCCTTCCCCCCTCCAATTCACGCCCAAATGCAAGACCTGGCCCCGTATCTTCGTAACTAATTTGTCTCATGAGGGAAATTTTGATTAGGGTCTCAAGATCAGCAATTTTGTGTTTTACTAAAATATATAGTGTTATTGCAAAATAGTATCAAAGAGGAATACTCAGATGTAAAATTTACTCAAGATAGACAGAATCTCTAATCATGGTGGAAACACTGATCAAATGTTCCTTGATCAGCCAAATTAATTACGAAGATATGGGTACAGGTCACTAAAGGCTAGCTACGACCACAACATTCGAAAACGTAAGTATAAGAATACTCCTAAACGTTTCTTTTCACAGCAGAAACATGTGAATCACAATTCATTAACGATTATCGACAAAGAAGTTTATATTATCAAACTATAATGACTGTCAAGGTAAGAATAGCTATTTCTTGTCGGTAATGAAAAAGGGACAGGTCGAAAATTATTTTGTATCCATAACGAATTCCCTGATATACAAGGTCCCACTATATTGAATACCTAAAACTAACAAATATCCTTGGTTTTCTGCCACTTTGTCACTGATTTTTTTTTTGGTCTTATCATCAGCATTTCCGTGTATCTGAATGCCAAATGGGTCAAAAGGTCCGCAATGTAAGCCTCCTGTAAAATAACCTACACTTATGATTTAGCTGGCGACAAACCTCAGTGAGTAATGCAGCATAAACAAAAAAAACAAGCCTCTACGACTTTCATTCGTCCTTAAGCATTATTATTGACACTTCAGCTAAATAAAATCAAAAAAATTGACAGAATCATCAAAAGGAATCGCTCCTCGCGGCTCATATTGCCTGTCTTTATTCGAAAGTATTACAAAGTGAAGGTAACGTTTCCAACCCCTCCCTACGACACTCTTTGAACTGCTATGCTATGAACAAACAACACGATACACATACATATTGCCTTCTTTGCCCCTGAACCTTCATTTACCTTATTGCACCAAGACCTCAGCATTATGAGAATTCCAACACATATAACATTTACTTATTGACTTTCTCTTCACTAATGAACTGCAATGGGGGTTATGAGAATTCCGTCATATATCACAATTCCTTATTGATTTTCTGGTAACTAATGAACCTGAAATGGCGCTTATGAGAAGTCCAACATATATCACATTTCCCATTGATTTCTTCCCAACTAATTACCTGCAGTGGAATGTAAATAATTACACCACGAGGCATTTCTAATTGCTTATACCATATCATAGCACTGTAAAGAATGCGATAACCCAAATTCATGTCTACCGCCGTGTTTTCGATTTATTAAATCCACTTCTGATGGCGCTTCAGTTTACGATAACGTCCCATGTCTGGACACACACTAATAACATATCATTAGCTACCCTTGTGTAAACCATCAACCACTGCCATAAACCTTTTTACTTATGTCAGACATATACAGACAACTTTCTGCCTGGTCCCATAGCAGCCAATTACCCAATTCATTGGTTCAGACATGTAACACTAGCGGGTCACCACACTTATGAGAAAGGTCCATATGATAGTTCTATCCTGATTCAATTTGGCGAATAGGAAATATACTGCTAATGAATTATTACATCTTTGGAAGGTCTCATTGAAACCATATTGTCTTACGAATACACACCTGTGGAAAGTTGTTTCTGTGTTCACCATTATTTACCGCATTGAGTAGTCTTACATTTTGTAACAATCACCAGCATTTAACATCCATGCACTTTGTGACCCGTTATCTAATATCCACCCCTGCAACATTCTACCTTCGGTATGTGGCTGCATGTGGTGTCAGATGCATGGGGGCTTTAATACATTAAGTAATACGCACACTTCAGCAAGACATCTCCGGACCCCACCTTTGGGCTCGTTATTGGCGCTGGCCACTTGGGTGGTGGTTGGGAGTGAGTGGTGTGTGAATGTGTGTGTGTGTGTGTGTGTGTGTGTGTGTGTGTGGTGGGTGGTGGGTGTGGGTGTGGGTGTGGAGGGGGTTTGAGTATGGGTGGGTGTGAGTGGACCACAGGCACAAGTGGGTGCCTGGATGGTAAGGCTGAGGGATGGCCTGCGTGCATTCACCAAGGTCCATGGCCCACCGCAGGACAAAATGTAATGGTCAATACATATGTATTTGTCACAAATCGGATCTACATGTGGAACAATGCAAACAAGAAAGAAACTATTTGGTGAAGTTCATGCCTGGTTGGTTTTCTTTAGGCTACCTATTTGATGATATAGCCTTGTTTGCCGTCTCATAACGAGAAAACGGCCGTCGCTGCAAAATACTAAGATCCCTCAACTCCATCCCACCAGACCTTGGGCTAAATAAACTACTGGATTTGTACAAGGACGTATCCCTCTTGTGTACTTACTTAATGGAAGGCACAATGGATAGAAATATGGTCTATACGACCTTCATAAGGTGTGAGACAGACCCCCTGCCAAGGTGAGACAGGGGCCGTTGGTCTGGCCTTAATCCAGATGAGAATCAGATCGCCCTTGTCCTGACACATAATTTATATAACGCCTAGCGTGAGGAGCACCAGGGGGGCCGCTACTGACGGGGGGGGGGGGGACAAAGATCAAGGCCACTAGAGTCAAGCGGCACCAAACAGTAGTGGATACTTCCTGAATCAGCGTACATCCTAAATATTTCAATTACCTTCTGAAATGCTACTGATTTCAAACCCCACTTCATTTAAATATTTCAGAAACACTGAAATACCACTACACTGCCAACGTACTCCTACTTATTTCCACTGCTTTTCCACTGAAATGCTATTGCAATCTCACACTGATTCTGTACTCAACACGCGCTGTACTCCCTCTGCGTTTTGTTCCAAGCACACTACTGTAATCTTACAATGCTGGTATATCGAGGCATACATAGAAAAGTCAGCTACTGTGGCGGGACCGGTCCCACACAAGATCAACCACCCTGAATATATGTGAGACAGGGAGTCTCAAAGCATAACCTGATTCTAGGACCAAATCTAACACTCTAAACCACCTCACCTTCTGTAGTTTTCACCCAATAGTCAGTCATGATAGCCTTGTATTATAAGATATTAGCTGGTCTCGATAAAGTTGCAAAATGCTGAGTTGACCTTAAAAGCCAAAAATCACCATCATTTAACACATTATTATAGGTCTCTATGGCCTTGTCCTCAGTATACCTGACATACTTCCAACAGAACAACCTTCACCTGGGTATGGCCTTGCCCATTTGTGAACGTTGCCCTGGTTCATAGTGTAAATTTGCAACAAGACAGCTTGGGTGAAGGACAAAACAAGAAACCCATGAAGGTAGATCTTAACGATCTAGAGTGAAAAAAATGCACGAACAAGAATTCTGAAATGGGCTCTGGTATGTCAGGCATGCATAGATCTTGAGAGGCGTCACAAACTGACATAGTGTACAGAACAGCGTGGGTCACGGCTGACTGAGTGCACGGACGGTGGTATAGGAGGGAGTCCTACACTGTAAAAAATAACCGTAGAATATACAGGGAATCACCGTTTTTCATGGCGGTAATCTACCGTTTTTTATTTTACGGACAAAAACTGTATAATCAATGCATATAATGGTATTCAACCGTACATATAACGGTTATTGATTTTTACGGTAGACTTCTGTAAACATTATATTTTTGAAATATGACAAACACTCCTATCTGGCAGGAATGCACTGGTTTGAGGAGGGGGGATAGTCTGGCAAGGCGGACTAAATATGAATGTACTGAGTCAGGCCTTGTGATCTGAGTGGCCCTGGCCTTAGGTATTACAATATTAAGTGTTACAACATTTGCAAAACACTTTAAACACCTTTTCTGTAGGTTTTACAGGTGCACACCTTTTTAGTACAATAACCTTGTCAGCTATACCCTGGTAGGTTTCAATATTTTTTCAGTACCACAGCCTAAAGGGAGTCCCCATTTATATCTCCAGCATTTATATTGTCCATACATTGATCTAGCATCCCTATAAAATATCAAATGATAAGCTTACCCCTTAACCGTTAATTTCCATATCTTTATAATTATTAACTTTATGAAAAAAAATCACTCAGTGTGTGCTCTGACTATTGCAGAGTATTTGTAGTTTTACTACTTGGAATCAGCTGAGATTTGAACCGGGGATCTCTCACATACAAAGCCTGTGCTCTACCACTGAGCTATGAAGGCCTGTGGTCAGACAAAGGCAAACAGTTTTACTCAACTGAAATAATAGGGGTATGAGACTGGGTATAGGTAATAGACACCAACAGAGTATTGGGTCAGGCACATGTGCATTAGAAGTTATGGTTTGGTCAAGGTTACCGCCATTACTGGATTGCAATACCTGACCTAAATAGCACAGCATTAGGTCACTCTGCCAGACTAAGAGGGGAGAATGTAAAATGTAGGCTGACCAAGTGCATGGCCAGAGCACCCTCATTATCCTTATATGTAGTTCAACATTTTTCCACTAGGTGACAGTGTATGCTAATTCTGTGTAGCTCTTTTCTTCTAAATGTTAATATAAATTCATTATGAAATTCAGAGAATTTCTAGGTACTGTAGAGCATCTAAGAAATGTATATGGAATATATAAAAATGTATTTTGAGTTTAAGGAAAATTGTCTTGTATGAGTTTTTGAATAAGTACTTTGTTGAAACACCTTTTTCACATGTGGATAGACATAAGGACTAGGGTATGGGTTTCATGTTTCTGGGACTCACAAGCTTAGTTCTTCCCTTCTTTAGAGGTCAACTCTGCATTTGTATATGCATGATGTTGAAAGAGTTTTGATTCTTGCCTTGAACTTTACTTCTTGGTTCATCAAATGCCATGGATGTATGCAAAAGATTGTTTGGCATATAAGGTGTGAAGAAATAGTGGATGTCACTGTATGTCGCATTTACTATTGGGCTGTAATTTGAACTATTTCAACGGTATGCCTATATATAATGGTAATAAATTGTCGATAAAAATGGTATTGGCCTGTCATAATGAAGGTTGACCGCAATTTTCTACGGTATAACACTGTGAAAATAAAACGGCTTTGATCCGTACCAACTACGGTCATGTAATAAATACGGTCAACCGTCAAATTAACGGTACTCTACTGGAGCCACAGTTGCCAGTAGTTTACCGTAAAAGCTACGGTTTTTTTTTTACAGTGTATTGGTCAATCTGGTTGACCAATGAGTGTCCAGCTGCACTGACCAACTGACCAATGACCACAGGGCTCCATGCCTTACCCCACACACACACCCTCACCTGCCCAGACAAGCAGGGGCAAACCATCCGTGAAGGTGCGACCACAGTGTGATTGGCTGAACAAAAGAAGGGATTGTTCAGTCAATTGACTTACACAACTTTCCGTTATGTACTCAACTGAACACAAAGGATCGACATTCAACCCTTATTAGTGAAAAAAATGGTATCCATTCACTCAAATACACCAATACAAATCCATTTTTTTCACTAAAAAGAGGTTACCTATTGGCCCAGGATGACCAAAGGTCAGAGTCAAGGTTGAAAAGGCTGCAACTGGCCAAATGTTTGGGTTCAAAGTCAGAACTTGAGGTGGGCTTGGGGTGTGGTCACCCTTCAAAGACACAAATGAACATTAAAACACCAGCTCTATCAGAGCTTGACCAGTCTGGTCAGGAAGACCGAGCTCACTCAACAAGATCTTCATCAGTCATCACCATCAAAAACCAAGCTTCAATACACCATATATATAGACTGTCAGTATCTCCTCCGGGGGGGGGGGGGGGGGGGGGACTGACTGGGCACATGAAGCAGGAGGTAACCACCACGTGGTGATCTGTGCAACTGTTGAAACCTTTTTTTGATTCCACCCTGAAGTAGACCTTAACCGGTTGGAACATGTCGGTTTGATTTTGAATAACGTTTCAACCACTTAAGGCCGTATTCCATATACCGAAAGTGCGCTACCGATTTGCAACCGATACAATTTCGGGACTGCCGGAACATAATCGGCAGCATTACCGATAATATTTACCAACATGTTGGTAATTATTTCTGGCTGATTTTGAACTGGCCGCCGATATGGTACTTTTGGCCACCGATGTGGCACTTTTTGGCTGTCGATATGGCACTTTCGGCCGCTGAAAATGCGCCGAATGTAGTGGCTGCTGGTATGGAACGTTACCATGGAGAGGCTCAGTATCAGCGGCCCGCACTTTCGGTATGTGGAATACGGCCTTTAGAAATCAACCCCTGGTGTTGGTTCAACAGTTTTTTCAACCTATTGACTTTTTTGAATTGGTGTGACTTACCATTGGACTTAATGCTTGTATTAAAGCCAAGGAGTGCCTCTGTGCTCAACCATACCCTTAAAGTTAAACTGCCTCCCCGGCACAGTATCATGGTTATTATTTCTGGTGTGGGGGGCAATCTTGTACAGACTGAGTTTCAGTAAACTCACACGGACTCTGTTCCTAAACTGCCACCTTACCATTGGAGGTGCTGCACCCAACATATCCAGACACTAGGCACATTCACATACATGTGCAGCTAGCCAAGCACACATGTCAACGCACTGGGCTTTAATTAGGAAATTGTCACACACACAGAAAAACAGTTGTCAGACCAGACTCAATAATTCAGCATTACTTGAAATATATTTGTCCTGGCCAAGGATGGTTTTTGAAGTGGGGTGGTGGGGGGAAGGCCCCCATGCATCCAACACCAGAGCCATATACGACCAATAGAATATTTCAAGTGCAGATATTGAATAACAGGTAGCGAAGTGACCTGGGGATATGTGGTAAACTTCTCAGGTAAAACTGAAGGCCTGGTATGGTCACACTGTGCGGTATGAGACACCAGGTGCTCAGTCTAGACAGAGACTCATCGTTCTAATGTCATTATTCCGCTTAATGCAGGAGCTGTCTGACGCCACTTCCTTGTCACGTCCTTTAAGGATAGAGAACAGTCCTAACAACTGCTCTTGTTCAAAAACCGTTGGTCTCAATTTAACCGACATTGCAATGTAATCCAGCAAATGAAATCAAATGTTTTCACTTCCCATTGACTTATATAAAATGAGTTTCACCCTTGAAATAGAATTATTCTAAACAACTGTAATACTTTAACATTTCACTTTATATGAAAGGTAGATTTTCAAAGGTGTGCGAGCATATTAATAAAGTCTATTTGTGGGAACGAATTTCCCATTTGAGTATTGGTTTATATCTCATATCACTGAACTACATTAATTTTTCTAGTTTTCATAAAATGAAACCCAGTTGTTTCTATATAGTTACAGAACCTCTGGATGAGAGAGTTCTTTCTAATGAAGATTATATTCACCATGTTCGAAATTTACTTTTTGCTGCAAAATCACCTTAGATGTCCTTATTCAAAATTTGAATTACAAAAGAGTTTTTTTTTTCTTATTTCTTGCACTCACCCAAATTCGCCAACTAAAAAAATTTGACTTAGTAGTAGTTGATGCAGGAGAATTTCATGACTTAAACTCAATCGGATAACTTCACTCACCCAGCATGGGTTGTTTTGGATATGTTTTTGACCAGCCTGATTGGAGCACCTGAGTAGAGAAGGAAAGCTGCCTATCCTTAAATGATTATTTACACTAAACACTAACGAGATACAAGGAATGCACGTCGATGATCTTCTGCGTGGTATATGATATCCAGGTCTTCCAATTAGTAAATATCTCACAACATCGCCATTCTGGAGACGTCGAGGGAATGTGATATTCGTCTGACGTGGGATTCCTAGGATTCTGATCGCTCCTTTCATTATGAGTCTGATGAGCTCCTTTAGTTATGAATCTGATATGCTCCTTTAGTTATGAATCTGATCGTTTCCTCTTATTATTATTCTGATTGGTTCCTCTAACTTTGAATCTGATCGTCTCTTCCTACTTAGAATCTCATCATATTCTCTGATTAGGCAAAAATAATTAGTTGTACTCTTTTGCTCCGACCCTAAAGGTTTATTCTAAGGAAAAACAATGGGAAATGATTAGATTTATATATCTGATCAATTCCTTTGAATATGCATATGATCGGCTCTCTTGCCTCACAAACACGTATACAGAGATTGATGGCTGACCATCAAATTCTCCCAACAACACACACAGGTGGGACTCTTGAAAGATTTATTGACGATGGCAATAGTTCGGAGCACAGGACAAACTGTCAAGGGCCAGATATTCACTTCAGAGCCCTTTTTATCCAAAAAAAAAAAGTATGCTCGTCAGTGCCATTCCTATCTCGTTCTACATCTTAACTGCTCGACTAAACATTATGGTACTGAGCCAATTAATACTTATGATCTGCAGCCTCGATATATTAGCAGTCTTGAGATAAGGCCTCAAAATTCTGCTCTGAAATATAGCACCTGCAATGCAAGAATGGATCTTGAGTCTTATGACAAGGTTCTGGCACTCAGTCTCTATGCTTACCGGCGGATCCAGAAATTGAAGAGGGAGAGAAGCAACCAACATGAATGTACGGAGGGAGCCCATAAACATGATTTAACAGGGGAGGGGGTGGGCAAGGTCCGCCCCCCCCCCTAAATCCACCCTGCACCCCGACCCCCTCCCTCAAGTGTTTTTCGAGATCTTGGATCCGCCACTGTTGACCATCATATATAATATGCGAAGAAGAAAATCCAGTGGGAAGCTCTCTGGTCAGGTGACCTTGTCTAAACAAGGCGTACACAGAAACCCTTCCCAGCTTTCCTGTTGTTCTCCTGGTTACGGCAACCCGCGGCCCGGCTGGTGTTGACGTGGACGTAACGTAGACCGGCTCAGTGAGCCGGACCTATAGACAAAGGGACAGGGGTGTGTACTCAGCACACATACCCTGAGTCGGCGGCCACAAATAGCTGCTCAAACTGAGCAGTTCAAACACGAGCAGCTCGTGGGCTGCTCACATGTGGCCCTGAGAAAGTGGCCGGTACAGAAAGGGGGACTTAGCATGCATGCAGGCCCCTGCTTTACCGGCAATGCGGTTGCACCATGTTGTTTAACTATCTTGAATAATCATGTTTTGTTTTAAGTTTCACGAATATAATAAGGTGATACTGTCACTTCCACCTATTACTGATGCTTAAAAACATTAATTTGGACAGCCTTGACTACCTGTGATTTGTAGAAAATAGTCCTCAGGTGTAAGTCGGGATCGGTGTAAAAATCGTATAAAAAAAACGAACAAACTAGACCTCTCCCTAATTTATCTACTTCTGGAAACTTTAGTCTGATTGGCCTGAAAATCTAGGCGTCATCGACAAAATATCGGATCAAATATTGAGATTGTTTCCCCGAGTGTGTTTAATAGCTGGAAACTGGTCGTCATCCCATCGCCATCGTTACTTTGGCCACAATTCTTTCATAGCTTCAACTGCCACTGACGGAAATTGGGAATTCTCCTGCATAGTTGTCCTGGCGCCGCCCACTACAGTGACGTGATAAGTCCAATAAGATGGTAATGTATGACGCCGACTTCACTAACTAGCACGGTCATTAGGATACAAACAAGCGCCTTCTCATATTTTACCTCTAATTATGATCTACATTTTTGCACTTAAAGAAATTTTTTTTCTTTTTATATTATACCTTTATTACAACAACTGTACAACTCAAATAACTAGTATCAGGTCTCCCGTTGTGGCAGTTCGGTACCTTAATCATAGCCTAACATTATACATTTACAATATCTATACCAATTATAATCTCGGTTTCCTCATCATTTTAACGGCTTGATTAATCGGATGTCCAGCGGCCAAGAACCACCAAAAAGTAGTACTGGGCCATTGAAATAAGTGCCTGAGTTGCTCAGTGGGCAACCAGAGTCAAAGTACAAAATTAAGGTTTGAAATTTAAAAACCTTGAGTAATTTACTGGGCAACCACATTTTATATCTGTGCAACCACATTCAGGGGTCTAGTTGCCCAGTGGAAACCAGGTCTCAAATTGATTTGTCAAGCCCTGATTTTGTCATCTACGACGTTCTTTTGTACCTCCTTGTCTTACGACTTACCTCTAAAAGGGGCAATTAGAAATGTAATGCCATAGTTTGGACCTAAACTCCCACTGGATGCTAACAGGACGGCCGTATACATCCTGTTCTGTTTTAAACATCACCCAAACCCCTTAACAATCTGTTATACTTTAATCCGTGGCTCAGTCCCGTTTACCAGAGCTTTTAATGGTTGTGTATTATTCGTGAATTGATCAGACCTCGTTGGTAACACCTGGGCGTTGTGGTGTTGTTGACCGTGGTGTTGGCGTTGTCACGACGGTCCTGACTGGTCAAACACATGGCCAGCTCTGACCGTTGTCTGCCCTAACCTAATTATATATATATATATCGTAGCCGCCCGGAAAAACGGTAGATTTCTCGATATTCTTCCATATTTTCCAATGGGAATCCTCCCCAAAGGAATTTATGCCAGAATTACGCTCGATACAGCAAATCAAACTGATCGAAAAGCCTACTAAACGTACAATACCTTGCAATGGATTCTATCGTTTCTTTAAGAGTAGACCCCCAATTCCCAGATTCGACTTTTGAAATTATGTAACTCATACATTCAATGGAAAATGAAACATTGAGAAATACCTGGAGAAATCGAGCATAATATAATGTATGCAAACTGTGAGGTGTAAAGAGATTTGAACATCAATATCTCTGTTAATAATTAACCTAGAGGGAAGCGTGTCTGAAAACTTTGATATAGGCCCTGGTTTTTGTTTTATGAAATGAAGAAAATGACTTTGAGAACAATTCTAAAAAAGTTTCCCGTTTTTTGACATGGAATCAGAACTAGGATCTTAATCTAAATTCTGAGACACGCTTTCCTCCATGTAAATGTTATAAAGATGTGTGTAAAATCTTACTAATGCCACATGATTATTAAGTGAGATATCCATGTTAAAAAAATTAAAGTAATGTATAACATGTCAGGATCGGGGCATTAGTTAGAAGAGCATTGGCGTTATACTGAATCAGCCTCCAATCACTGGTGTCTATCCTTAAGCCACCCCTCCTCCCTCACCTGACCGTAACCCCGTGTCCGAGGTCGGCTGGTGTGGACCGGATGGCGGAGCAGGGGCCAGGACCTGATTTTTTAACATACCCGATTTTCTATTAACACAAGTTCACCATGCCTCCCTATGTCCCCATTGCACCAGGAGGTATCGAACCCGGGCCGCCCTTACCTACCTCTCAGTGTCTGACCGGGGCAGCACATCACACTTTATTCAATACTTTTGCATGTAGCTCTATTAATATTTATCAAAACTATAAACAGAACATTGTAGAGGTAAAACATGAATTATGTAAAATATTATTTTCTTTATAATTATTTCAATGTTTTACGATTTAATGAAAAATAAAAGTAATGTCTTACAATAGGAACTCATGTTGAATCCCCACAAAACTGCTTGGCTTGAAAATATAGGGTGAATGTGGAGTCCCTTCAAATCCTATGCTGATTCCTCAAAGTGTTATAATGAATCAGGCAGTTCAAATCAGTGAAGGGCCTTAGGCCAACAGGGAAGTCTGAATGAAGGAGAGACGTTTTAAAAAGAGTTGTAAAAGTATTAATCGTGCTGCCCCATTTTTGAAAAGTTCATAGTACAGTTAATAAAGTGCAAACCGCACTGGTCGACATCCGGGTCGGTCTCTGAGTGGAACATAGCACTCAACTTCAAGGAGGAGAAAATAGTTTATAACTTAATGAACTTGTTATAGTTCCCCATAGAGAGGAAATTGCCCCGCCCTTTAAT
This sequence comes from Lepidonotus clava, assembly GCA_936440205.1. Taxonomy (NCBI): domain Eukaryota; kingdom Metazoa; phylum Annelida; class Polychaeta; order Phyllodocida; family Polynoidae; genus Lepidonotus; species Lepidonotus clava. The sequence continues at coordinate 10,610,655 of OW387145.1, forward strand.
AAACTAACGACTGCTTCCTTGGCTCACTCCATTGAGGATCTTATTTCCAATTTACATCAAAAGCTTTTCAAAGTCTCGGACGTTGTGTCCGTCTTTAATCAGCTTTGCACCAGACATCCTATATCATGTGGGGAACTATATATTATATATATCGATTCCGAATTCTTTCATTTTCTGGTCATAGACACTATATATGTCCGGCAGTTTTTCCTAATGCGTTTAACACACTAGTTAGAATTTCTGACTTTTCTGGATAAGATTTTTTTTTTCAAATTTCATATTCAATGCATTATCTAAGGTTGCCCCACCTGTCTCGATATGGTTATAAAAGACCATAGACATACATAACATAGATAGGACGCTGGTGTTGTTATCTACCTGGTGTTATGTATCTCTACGAAAAGACGGATAAAATGATCGATTGTCTCCCTTGCGTGTTTGTTGAAGCGTGACAATGGTGTAATTTACAGCCTTCTTCGAGACACACAATATACTGAATCATTGTACGCTGACAGTCACAGATGGCCGTTACAAAGTGCATGTAACAGTCATGTACTGCACCTTTCAAGGGTGGCTACTTAACACACACAGGTTTGGAATATATCCATTTTAAATTTAACCTTATAGCTTATACATCTTTGTGAAGACTCGGCTAGGTTGAATCATAGAGATACATAAGATACATATCTATGGTTGAATGTGGTATTGAGCGTGTCTCCGTGCCTCACTGGTTTTTACTAAAGGTAGCGGGAAGGATAGTCCAGACCCGGCCGCCCACATGGTAGGGGAGGCCAAGCTCGTATCCAGGGGGGGGTGACAAGGGGTATGAGTCACACCCCCCCCCCCCCACCCCGCCAAGCTTGGCCAGGCCCTTTTTGTAAAACCAATATTTTAGTTCTCCCTCCTCGCCTCTATCTCAATCCTCTGCTACCCCTGTAAAACCTCTTGTCCTTTACAGCATTCCGATGAGCATGCCAGATTCATGGTGTGAACAATAATGTTGCTGGATTATATTCAAACATTGCAAAATTCGTCGCCAGCTAATATGTCACTACACTAGGACACAATGGACAATATCCTGGCTTTAAGCTATTTTACCTCTAGAAAGTCCACTTTTTTTGAAATGGTCACCCCCCATGAAAAGTTCTGGATACGGACCTAGATGCATTGGTTGTTAATTTACGTCTAACTCTAAGCGAGCTTTGCAGGCCGTAGTAATTCCAAACCTCGGTACATTGTAGGTCAAAGATTTCTCATGTGTATATATAAAACCCAATAAAATTAGGTTGATAACGAGAAGAGTGTACTGTGAAGTGCACTGTGAAGTGTACAAATGTTAATCAAGTATGATGTTTTACAATTAAATTCTCACAACGATTCTCATTTCACCACCTCATTGTAAAGATGGTTTAGGGATTCGTAAAACATTGAGTACTGCGCAATAAGATGGACTGAATTAAGTGATCATGCAATCAATATATGAGCCAAAAAGTGAGAGGACCTTAATATTTTGGTTATGCGAAGTACCAGGTACCCTTTTCGGGTAATATTTCAGTAAATGCACAGAGTCAGTGTAACAAGATATTACAAAACAAGTTTCTAGAATCGTCCATAATGCTGCCATCTAGTGGAAAATAACGGAGTGGCACGAGGAGACCGGAGGGAAGTGTGCCTGTGTATTGGACTGGTCGAGCGCGTGCTCTGAGGATTGATCGGCAAGACGGAGAAATTCCATTTGGTCTTAGTACAGCTCGAGCTGCGGTTGGGCCACCTAGTGGTTACTCGTGTAACTAACCAAACCCAGCAGTCTCTTTGACTTTTGATTTCTTGAGATTTCTCTATTTTTTATGATGGGGAGGGGGGGGGGGGGGTTGTCGATCCAGGCAGAAAACTGCCTCATTGTATGGGTGACTCATTGTATGGGTCATTCAGTCTTTACAACTTCTCAGTTACTGATTTCTGTACAGTACAGAAATCAGTAACTGAGACTCAATGATTTCTTCCGCTAGCAGGGCGCCACTCTATTGAAGTAGGTCTATTGAGTGCAGGACATTTAATGTGAGTCGCCATCTGCCATGTATACCTGATCCCTGGTTTACAACTAAGTTATGACTGGCACCTTTAAGAGTACGAAGAGTAGAATTAGGACTGACCCATAGAACAGTTGGGGCTGCCTTGACATTAAAGCCCAATGTCATCATGATAAGTACGACTGCTTCTGTAAACACCCCCTTGAGGCAATCCTGTATATAAAGATCACTCTATCAATAATTTTACATTTTCATGTTTAAAGACCCTATGTCGGTTGGCATCGTGTGACGAATTACCTTATGTGGCAATTTCCAAAATCAGGACGTATTGCCCATGTTTAATGCTTAAGAATTGTTTCTTGTCTCCCTGTAACTCTTATAATCGGCTTCCAGAGAAAAGGTGGAAGGTTTTGTACAGCATGGGCCTGATCTAAGACTATAACATAATAGAAAATCAATTTTAAGCTATGAGAGAAAGCAAAGAAAATCAATGTTTTCTGTCATCTCCAGTGACTTTTAGTAAATGCGAGATATCCTGAATATTTCTGCAGCAAAAGGCAACCGGCAAAGGGTCTTTATATACTGCCTCAGACCCTATATATTCGGACTTATCTAAAAAAGCAGGGATATAAATAGGGTTACAAACAATAATATAAACCACCGTTTTGTGTGGCAAACATGCTCAAGTTTCAAAAATAAATCCAGCCTGACCTGTTTTGTGCAGGTCTGCTAGCAGCGGTTCAAACACGCCGTGGTGGGAGCGGCCGTCGGGGTGGGTGATGAGTACGTCCACGTCACCACACGTCTCCTTCCCCCGGCGGTACGACCCACACGGCATGCACACCAGCCCAGAGTCCAGCCGCCGCGCCGCCGCCTCCACCTGACGACGACAACAGTTAACTATGGGGTATTCCACTTTTACCAACAAAAGACATGATTATGTGAATTCTACATTATTGGCTATTTATCTGGATGTTTACCATTTTGCTTTGTAAAATTTCTATGACAAGCCAAAAATCAATGTAAGTTATTTTTTCTGGTACTGAGACCCTAACTACCTGAGTAAAACAGATCTAGAGGGTCTGGTATTTCCTTAATCGGTAAGCACTTGCCATCAACATTAGAGTCTCACTATCTGCTCACTTTTTCATTTTCAAATCTAAAGTGCATCATTTGATTTTATCAGACTCCACTGACTCTTCTAGAAAGGGTGAGTATGAATTAGTTACATAAAGATTTAAAATCCAATAATAAGATCCCGGTTAATCAATTTAATACGTGTACTGTAACGGTATGAACTAATCTGAGTTCTGAACAGATATCTATTTAATTTTCAGAGAACTGATTCGTAAGATGTTCATCTTTCTGTGAGCGTTGGTGTTGATAAGGAGAAATTCCTACAACTTGTAATCTTTTATCAGACCTATTTAGGAAGACTCACCGTGTCGGCGATCCTGCCGGCCTCCTCTCTCTGCATGCGTTCGTTCAAATCGTCATAGTACTCGAGGCCAATCTTCTGGTGACGGGTTAACTTGGCCTGTCGTGGAGAGATGGATAAGAACACAGTCGGATTATCTTAATTTGGTAATCATGATGTAATAAAGAGTGGACTGTTTCTTTTAAAATGAAGGCTGTGCCATTCAATTTTAATAAGTGTCCCATTAGAAATAAAGGTTTTTTTTCAAAATTGCATTAGCTTATATATAACCTCTACATGTACAGGATTCCACTCTTCGGATATGGGACACCTTGAAACTACAATCCCGTATTTTAGGAATGAAACAACTAAGGTAGTCTATACTTTAGCTCTGACCCTGAACGGAATCCTGTAAGCATATATATGTATATAAATGTGTTGTTGCCTAAAATCAATACAATAATCATATCTTTTCGAAAATTAGGGACTTTTTTAAGTGTTGTTATAGCAAAAAATAATACACCGAAATCCGCATGAAGAAAGAAAAGTGATAACTCTGTTTAACATGCTGTAAATATTACGTACATGTTTTCAGATGGTTCTCAAATATCATAAATTTCGAGAAACTCTCAAAAGCAGAAAAGAAGGATTCATTATCTAAGAATGGAAATTACCTTTGTCCTTATGTCCTCCAGGGTGCGGTAGCCTAGTGACACCCACTGCCGCGCGGTGGCAGCACCAGCTCCCCAGATCTTAGTGAATATGTTGATGGCTTGCACCTCTTCTGACGACGAGATCTCATCCAGTTTTCGCAACTCTCCGCTCTCAATAATTTCCCAGATCTTATTTGCTAATCGCTCGCCAACTCCCTGTAAAGACTTGGCCTCCTGGAACATCAATTTCCATGAATGATTAAATATAGATTTTCACCTCAATGCTTCATTTTAATATAGATGTGTCATCTGGGTTTTAATCTCAGGGGTAAACGCTGAAACCGCTACAGTTCTCGGGCACTTACATTTTTGGATAAAGATAAAAGTAGATGCCACGATGAAAATGTGTATACATGCAGTACCATAATTATTGTTACATAAACATTGCCAGTATTTGTATTGTATGCAAATTAGACTCACGTGTTTACGCATCAATAGTTATATCTATGATAAGCTGGTGGTAGGTGCTAGCGATAATTTTAGTATTAAAGATACTTTTAAACTATTAGTTGGAACTATACCTCGAATGTTGTAATCTTTTTGGGACATCTTTTGAGTGCCGCTATGCCTTTCTGGTATCCAAGAGCACGCCAACGGTCGTTTGTGTTTTCGTAGATCGTGGCAAGTGCCTGAAAAAGAATTATACGTATTATGCCAGATGGCTAAAGTGAATGCAGTTTAGAAAAATATAGGATGTCGTACAATATTCATTCGTCGTTGATTCCATATACAACACAAACTATAGTATGTTATCTTATATCAAACGACTCTCCTCTTGCAATAAATCGCTTATAATGTTGTACGTAAAAATAATTGTAATCATCTATCAGTCGGATTTATACTTAAACCACAAAGTTATTTAGCGAGAAATTGATCTTTTAACTCACCTCTAATTTGTCTGTTATAGCTTTGTTATGGTTAACCTTTTGTTGGCCGGAGGCTTGCGCGCAGGCCCATGACCCTGTCTGGAACAGAATTATTTCATGATCAGTGCAAAATGTGGATATGTCAGGCAAACGAAATGATGATAACAATGTTGTGATAGATGCACTTATAAAATGGAAAGACATAATCAAACTGAGTAAAGAAAAAAAATGGATTCATTTTATTTTCTCTATGATCTTTTATCTATCTTGAAATAGATTTCTGTTGGCCCATTTAAAGAATATTTGTTTATTTTTCTGTATCCATATACTTTAAATGCAATTACTTTACATCACATTGTATTCACTTGATATATGCGTTATTTTGTATCATGATAATTCATTTATCTGGTTCATTCCCGGTTTAATATGACTACAACTATGTAAACCAATCTATATAAAACAAATGCATTACAGGGAGAGGTCTTCTGGGGGCAACGGCTGCTGTGAGATCGTCCAGATCGTCATGGGCGTCCTGCTCGCCGCCGCTCTGTTGGTAGTCACTGTCAACGTCACTCGTTTCATCCACTGCCTTTTTATGATGCTTATAGAATCTGAACTTCATTTCCTTTTGTTCACTTTTTATCTCTGCCTTGTCTGAGTTTGACTTTGAAACTTTATCTTTTTCTTCTTCATTCGCTCCAATGTCTTCCTGGACCTTTAGGGTACTTGTGTCTAGTTTGTAATCTGATGCATTTACTAATTGTTTTTGTTTTAAACATGTACTTAGCCATAGGGATTTTACTATGGTTACTTCATTAGGGGGTGCGTTCAGTTTGAGAATTCTACACATGCGGTCAATATCCATTTTCTCGTCCACTACAATGTAGGTTGTGTCTGGGGACAGCTTTTCGTGGTATGTTCCACCATTATTTGTTATTTGTTTTTTGAATAGATCTGTCCTTGCTTTTCCAATACCAGCTTGTAATATAAATATATTCTGGTCTTTGAGAAACGTTTTTGAGTTTGACGTTTGGCCCTTCACTTCCTCGGACTTATTACCGTCCTGGTCATCGTTCTTCAACTTGGTCACTGTACTTTCAGTGTTGTCACATTTAATTCTTTTCGTTGGGGGTGAAGCGCCTGATGCTTCATTTCTAGACATCTTTAAGGATAAGACTGTATGTTCAATTTCACAACATAAGTCAGCGTTTCGATAAAATATGAGAATAAACCTTTTGCAAAAGCCCTTTTCGAGTCAAAAGCCACTCTGCAGGAAGTAAACAAATCTGAGGCCGTACTGCCGATAGAAGAGGACTTTCTATTGGCTAGTTGTGAGTGCAATTTGAGTCGAAGGATCTGATTGGACAATGAGTATTTCCGGTAAATTTTCGAAGTAAACCCATCTCCTTTGGTAAGTCAATAATTCTTTTCGGTAAATGTATTCGTTAGAGTAATCTAGTACCCCAAATTCTATTTTATAGCTTCTTTATGTATTTAGTAACAAATTGGTTCTATAAAAATGTTTATGTCGACCCTGTACCGAACGGGAGACGCTTCTGATTATTAGATTCCTGTATTATCGCTCGGTCACGCGTCAAACTGTAGCCGCTGTAGTACGGCTGTCGACTAACTTTACTCATTAGATCGGTACTACTAAAGGCTGTAGATGCCCTACGTTACACTACAAAGTGTAACGAAAGTCAGGGCTTTTCTCGTAATTTACTGTAGTGTAGCTACGATGCAAGCCCCTCTCCTGTAGTCCGAGAAGCTCTGATCTCGCTACTCGCGGTCAGAGACTGAGACTGAGAGAGAAGTTATAGTTGTCTTCCATAGCCCACATTTCAACCTACTCGAAAATACACTAAAACTCCATGTCTTACCCCAAAATTGTTAAACTTTAACATCTATTGTTAAACTTTTACATCTATGAAGAAATACTTTAACTTAAAGTATTTCTTCATAGATGTATTCTCCATTCTTATAAAGTTAGAAATAGTATTCCTGACATTTTGAATGAGATTGAGCACTTTTGCTGAGCCCCTGTCAGGTGCTTTTCAAACTTAGGTTAGCTGGTTCCCTGCTTGTGCATATGCTCAGGCTGGGTACCAGCTGACTGTAATGGTGGACAGGTTCAAGTTTTTCAGGGCAATGAGGCTAAGCTAGACCGAGAGGCCCTGTCTGTACGTTCCCACTTACAGACAGGGTGATTTTCTATCATTCCTAGTCTGCCCACTCGACCATTTTGGTTGAGTAGACTTTTCTAAAAAAATACTATGACATGCCAGGTCCCTAAACTTACCCAATCTCTTCTTTATCATCCTTACTTCTCAATCTGGTTTGTATTTATGAATATTCTTCTCTTGATATCAAGGATTGAAGAGTTTGCTTAGCCTCATTAGCCTATGGCAACACTTCCCATCACTTCACGCATCGAGGTGCGCGAATTCCTCGTGTTGATAGCACCCTTGCTTTAGTCCGAGAAAGGCTCTGACTGTCCTACCTGTGTATTGGCAACGTAGCAGACAGGGCATCTCGGTCTACCTTGCTTAACTATTTATTTGAGAGGATATAGGCAATTTAACATTTGTTTCATCCATAGACTAGGAATAGGGACGAGTTAGGGTAAGTGTTGAATCCTAGAGATGGTTTAGAAGAGAGGGCTGATTTATATAGTTCTTATTTGTTCTGTAAAATATGTTTTGTCAGCTTCACACCCTGACAGCACTCAGTGCTGGGGGCGCCATGACGTGGGGGCCAAATCGACGGGCCCAGTCTGTGACGGGCCCAATCACCTGGCAATCGACAGTTGCAGTAGAGATAGAGATTGACAAATTCTGGGCCATGGGGACCTGTGTGTGTGCAGAAACTATTACTTCCTGGACATGTAGTCCTATAGGATGTCTTCACACGTCTTCATGTTTTATAATGTAATAGAACTGCCCTTCTGTTGCCCAAAAAGTGCCTCAGCGTGCACCATGCACTAGCGTGCTCTGGCATACCCAAATGTGCTGCAGCGTGCCCTGCCATGCCCTAACGTGCCTCAGGGTGCACCATACTCCAGCATGCCGCGGCATTCCCTATGTAACAGGAATTGGTGTATTATAATAGGGTTGGCGCACCTGTTATGACTCTGAGCTAATTAACTGATATTATACGGCATTATATTGGTAACGTGTCATATTCATCATTAAAAGATCTACTGTAAGCTGCGACCTGTAGGCTGCTGGTAGAAGCAGAGAGGAAGCAGGGTAGTAGTCCACAGGCTATAGTTCACCAGTGACCCCAGGTGGGGGTGGTGGCTGTGGCTGCCTTAAGAGCAGGGTCAAGTGGGAAAGAATGAGAGAGACCAGTGCTCTAAAATGTGAACTCAGCGGAGTTTATTGGCTAAATGACAATGAATGGCTGCAGCGCAGCTCCTTATAATAGTGTCCCAGAATGTGCAAAATGTGTGCACAGTGCGCACAGGGTGCACGGTGCGCACAGAGCGCACATCGCACACAGGGTGCATGGTGTGCACAGAGCGCACATCACACACACCGCAACACATAAGTAAAAAGGCACAACAGAAGGGCAGTTCTGTTACACCTAATTGTACTAGCATGTGCTCTAGCGTGCCCTAATGTGCCCTGGTATGCCGAAATGTGCCTCAGTATGCACCGTGCTTAAGCATGCTCCAGCATTCCCTAATGTGCCATGGCGTTCCCTCAAGGAGGTAAGAAGAGTAGGATGGTCCAGCGCGGCAAATCCTGTAACCGCCGATCACGGCGCCTCCTGGCGCCCGTCAGGCAGTCGGCAAGTGGTTAGCATTGGCGAGATAGGGGAGCCGAACAAAACATGCTCATTTCTTTGTTTTTGTATCGATTTCGGTTCCGTAAATCACATATTTGGAATAATCACACTCTCCTCTCTCGGAAGCACAGAAAAAATTGTTTGAATTCACTTCAGAAATACTTAGAATTATGATGTTTTTGTCTGAATCGACGGCTGGTTTTAGTCCTAAACCACCGTGACTTTGGCGATGTAAGGTTACAGTTAAGCTTCTGTAAGGTTACAAGTGTGTGGAAACGGGTAGGAAAATGATATTTTACATCAGATAGTCGCGTTACAGTACATTTCTATAATGGCGATCGTGTGGTGGACCATCTTAATGTGAAGCTAATTATAGATCTTTGGTTCCCTAATGTGCCCTGATGTGCCAAATTGTGCCTCAGCATGCTCCAGTGTGCACTATGCTCCAGCATGCCCTGGCATGCCTTAATGTGTCTCAGTGTGCTCCAGCGTGCCCCAGCATGCCCTGGGATGCCCAAATGTACCTCAGCATGCTCCAGCGTGCCCTTATGTGCTCTAGCGTGCTCCAGCATGCCCTAATGTTATCCCAGTGTGTCCTGGAATGCCCTAATGTGCCCCAGCATGCCCTGGTGTCCCCAAATATGCCTCAGGGTACAAAGGAAAGATTAGGGGCGCCCCCTATGAGAGTCTGTGCAACCAGATATGACGTTTTTTCCGTTTTCGTGACGTCATCTATAAACAAAGAGGTGGCGACGTCACAAAAACGGCAAAAAAGATGTCATGTCGTATCTGGTTGCATGGACTCTCATAGCGGCGCCCCTAACGTAACGACAACATCACAAAAATCCCGAAGGTGATGGCCGCACTTGCACATCTTTGTGTAGCTATAATATTTTTGGTGCCCTGACGTGCCCAAATCTGCCATGGCGTGTCCAAATGTCCCTCAGTGTGCTCCAGTTTGCACCATGCAGCGTGATGCTCCAGCGTGCCCTTTTGTGACCTGATGTGCTCCAGCGTGCCCAATTTCAAACACTGTTGATACCAGATATTTCAACAACTCTCAGTTCCAGTCATCAATTATATTGATAAATATTATCTACAAATTTATGACGATAACTTTGCTATGACTAATTATTAAAATGATATCAGCATGTAACGTGAAAATTATTTCTCTAAAAATATTACAAAGTATGTCCTCTATTTAATGTCCAATGAAATGCACCAGGTGGAGCTCATGTATACTACCAGATTACCTTTCGATCAAATACCCATCTTTTAAAATATCAACGACTTTGATGTAATGAAATTATAAACGTTGGTTAATATCCCCGCAGATAGCCTTTGTATACTTTTGTCTAAAAGATGTTTTTAGTCTTTAAAAGTGTCACTCTCGAAAACTATAGCATGCGGCACGTTCATGGAACTGTTAATTCTCCCAGACGCGATTCTGTAGTTTCCTGTATTTTTGTGTACCTGCAGGCTAAATCAAGGTGAATTGTGGTTAACATGTCGACATGTGCATATCCTCTCACAAGCCTTTAATTTATCATACAACATTTTATCATTTATGCTATTACCTTTTGATGAAGCTTATGGAATGGTTGTATTTGGAACTTTTTCATTTTGCATCTATATATTCTTACTATTTTTTATATTAGTTTTGATAATTTTTCATTCGAAATTTTTATTTTGTCAAAAAATACAAAATTGCTATTCCCTTCATTCAGTTTTTGTCGACAAAATGCTCCAAACTTATCCTGCAGGTGCATTTAAAGCAGGAAAATTGGGATCTGCGTCTGCCTGAATCGTTAGTTGCGGATTTCGTGGGGCGGAGGTCCCCCACCCGTCCCCAATCCTGTTTCAAATATCAATTTCTATGATGCCACTCGGCCTGGGAAGGGCCACCGAATCTTTTGGGTTTCTTTTTCTCTTTTTTTCTTCTTCTTTTACAAGAGGGCGCCCGCTTCCCCGAAACCCCGCCCTTAACAACCTCTCGATCCGCCCCTGTTTCAGGTATAACCCATCAATATCTCGCGTGTATATTGTATTTGACACGTTGTTTATTAATATAGTAACGTTTACTCCTGTTACCTCCAGCCCCCCGAAGATGTTACGCCGTAACCCGACGCGCATGGAGCTGAAGCTGGACGACCTGGAGGAGTACGAGGCGGTGAAGAGGGAGCGGGAACAGCAGCGGAAGGCGGCGCAGGCGGCGGCCCACGAGTCGGAGGTGGCCATGACGCCCGAGACGGACGTCAGCGCCCGCTCCAAGCAGGAGATGATCCACCTACGGATAGGCTACGACCCGCAGCCACTGCCGCAGCCCTCCAAACTACCCATTCACTGATGACCGCCCCTGTTAGGACAATGACTGTCTTCTTATTATTTAGGTTGTTTACATAAACGTAGACAAATATAAGAAATCAATGGTTGACTAGGAACTTGGACAATGATTAGCCCCCTTTTACAAGTATACACTGAAAAAGGAAAAAAGGAGAAAAAAACTATGTTCATGCTATCAGTTAAGTGGTACCTTGGTATCTTACCCTGTGAGGATCGAAGGCAGTAGAAGCCTGTACTCAGAGTAATGGACAGATGGAGACACAAGGCTATTGGCCAGGAATCTCTACTAAATTATAGCCGTGTAATTAACTGATATGACATATATGTGAGGTGATTTGTAAATGTCCAGGCATGTACGTACGGGTACACGTGGACTCAAACCCCAAGGTGCCTGCTGTCTACGACATGCACTTGGCCTTTTCTGACTGAAAAAGCCAGCCAATAGCCAAGAACTTAAAAAGCTGACTCCAGTAACCTCTTGTTTGCAAGTTCTCTATATCGTCAAGGGAAGAACACTGTGTCTAGAAGTGGTACCAGACATTTGCCCGTAAAAAGATCATACTGGCGAACGTGTAACCATCTCTGGTTAAAGTGAATCCCTATCACCAATGCAACCGTCTCATCATCCTGGCATATCGAGTTGACCCATATCATACATGACGATGCTCCTAGAATATGGTATTGAGCCACACCGTACTTGATGGAGTGTCTTGAGCCGAAAATCACTAGCCACACCAAGAAGAAGAAAATTATATCTTCTAGGATCTCCGAATCCAGATCTAATTTAGAACGAATAACTTGTATTATGTGTTCATCTTTACTAAAAAGAAAGATATGTTTATGAGATGATATGACATAATGTGTATTATTTTTATTTGAATAAAATTATATATTAAAAGTCTCATGTCGAGTACGACTAAAATCAAAAGAACCAATTGATCATTTAGGTGTAAAAATGCCCATGTGTCATCCAGTTAAAGAACAGTGTGCCCACGCAAGTCTTAAAAGGTCTTAAATTGATTTTTTGTTTTCAAATTTAAGGCCTTAAAAAGGTCTTAAATTCCATATTTTTCTTGCAGGAGGTGTTAAAGGGGTCTTAAATTGGATCTGATTTGACAATAAAAATCAAAAGATGGGTTCAGCAAATTGCCGCTGTTTTGCCGATCCATTCATAAATCAAACATTATGGGAATACATTTTTCCTTACAGGTAGTAAATAGGTCTTAACTTTTGGTCGTAAATAGGTCTTAAAAAGGTCTTAAATTGATTTTTGAAAAAACGTTGGCACCCTGAAGAATTAAGAGGGGTTTTCAGTAGCTGTTTTCAACCAGACGAAATAGACAATTCAAGTCCCGAGGTGGGCTCATAGTGGAATTGGGAGGCTGTTTGTAAATTGATTTATTTTGTTATCGAGCAACAATTTTGATAAGAAAGTCTCTGCTCCCTGTCAAATTATAAAATCCCAATGTTTCCGAGTGGAACTTAGGAGTATTATTTAATTGAATTAAAGGTATTTAGGTGACATTATCAAATTTAGAAGGAGCTACTTGTTTAGCAAGATGCCTTAGACAATTTTCCAGTTGTTTAGCGGCAAGACTTACAGGTCCTGCAGCTCTCCTACCTCAAATCCCGAAGGACCATGCTCAACTAATCAGTAATTTTTGCGCTCTTCATATTTTCACACGCTTCCTACTTGACCAGTAATGCGTGAAAATGAAATTTGAATGCCTAAATGATATTGTTATGATAGAGGTTGATGGTGCCAGCAAAATCAAGAATATTTTGCACAAAATACACAGGCATTAAAGCTAGATACACAGACAATTAGCAGCACAATTTTCCAAAGTTCACACCTTCTTGTCATGGCACCGTCCCACCATGGGATGGTATCTGAGGGTTTGAGGGGACGCTGACCGCAACAAAATAGATTTTGCTTTCTGTTCACAAAAGCAAGATTTTGAATTCATCTCAGAAATAAACAATTAGTAGGAAAATGGACAGTGCATATCAGACACTTTTAAGGAATACTATCCAGAATGATACCCAGAATGATCATTCACATCAGAAGAAACTGTATCATAAAGATGTATCATATCACAATGTATTTCCAAAGGGCATATATCAAAATTTATAAAGTATACATGTGATTGACATTAGAAAGGCTTTACCTGAAAGTGGGGTATCAGTCAAAGGGTTCTATAATAAAGGGCCACCTAGACCTGTCCAACCCTAGAGGGTGGGACCTGGCCGTGGGGCAGATTATGGGGGGGGGGGGGGAGGAAGCTGTAGGCAAGTTTCTTGGGAATTAAACAACCGTTACCTTTTCTTACGGTGCTTGGACAACTGCCAAATGTTTAAAATTCACGAAATTGATTTCATTTTCAAAGACTGTCATATCTAATTTTGAGTCTTCAAAACCAGCATGCTAGAAAACTAATTACAGAAATATGAGCCGTTTCGATTTTCATTGGATTACCAACATGAGCAATGAGAATTCGTCGAGAATTGATATGAATAAATGTATACATACTTAACTTTGAGAGAAAAACAATAATTTTAAAGGGGTTCAGTAAATTTATCAACTGTCTATGCTGTAACTATGATTGGATTAAACTTCATTTCTGCAGGCCGAATTAGGACAATAACTTTCTAGTAAAATACTGTTAAGGGGCCGTTCATAAATGGCGTCATGCTCGGGGCGGGTCCAGCTCTCGATGCATTCCTATAGTAAAAGCAAGACCAAGCGGGGGTTGGGGGGAGTAAGAAATGTTCAAAAAATAGCATGACGTCATTTAAGGGCCATACCCACTAGTCGATTATCCCTTAATAGGCCGACAGATCGCCGTTAAAATCAGCCGATTCTGCTATTCGAATCGGCCGGTTTTACAGGTAATTCAAATCAAACCTGCACATTCCAATATACTTGCAGGTGACCCTTAGAATCGGCCGATTCTCCCAGTTGACTGTCGCCAATCGCCAGTAAAATTGCTTAGGGGGCCGTCCATAAATGACGTCATGCTATTTTTGACCTTTTTTTATCCCCCCCCCCCTTTGTCATGTTTCGTCATGTGGCCCTTGGCCCCCCTCTAGAAATGACATCATTTTAAGCGAACCCCGCACTAAATCACAGAAATAGTATAGAAAAGAATTAATTCTTTTTACCTAGAAACATGACTATCCTTTAGAAAAATCTTTGATTTTAACTGAAAATAAAAAAGACAGCCTTCAATATCTCAACCTAACCTAAAGTTGTCTCTGAAATTATTGCAATTGAAAATTTCGCAACATGATGTCATGCACCACATGACCCCCCCTCTCCCCCTTGTCATGTTTGGTCATGGAGACGTGAACCCCCCCCCCCCCCCCTACTGCATGATGTCATTTATGGACAGCCCCTAGTGGGTATGGGGCTTTATGGACGGCCCCTAGTAATATCTGTTCTGAAATCTAAGGGTGAAGATGTGCATCCTTGTGCGATGAAACTTGGTTTCATATTTCAACTGCCTTATTATTTTAAGGGCCAGTGAATTAAAAAGGACCATGATGCTAATTTTTGAGGAAGCACACATGTTAAGTTTTATATCAATACCTATAATATTTCCTTGAGCACCTTGCACGGTGCATTTGTCTATGCGTGACGTCACAAATATCCCAAAAAAAACATTTTTAGTACTAAAATACATGCCCTGAACATCTATATGTTGTGTTATGGTTTTCCATGTATTTTTAGGTCAATTCTCTTGGATTTTGAAAAAGAATAATTACAATTTTCCTTTAAAACAAAAGTAAGGATAGTGTAAAAAAAAATCAAAAAAAATCAGGGTAGCTAGGGTTAGATCTGCCGAAACCCAGCAATTTTTTAATTTTTTTTTTGGATTAATTAGTTCATTAATTAATTAATTAATTAATTTTTTATTTATTATTATTTATTTTTGGGGGGGCGGGGGGCTAACAGTTAGATTCACACAGTTTGGTAATAAATCTGTACAGCATTTCCACTTTCCGGGAATTCCCATATTTTCACTTTCTCGGACAAAATTCGCACACTTGTGCGAGTTTGCGAGCGTTTACAATAACATACACCTGCCATCTCCTTGCTGTCTCCAACGATTCTCCCTTACCCCTGCCCCGCCCCGCCCTTCTTACTTTTCTTTCGCCTGTGGCGCGAAACACGTGGTCTGTTTGTTTTGTTTACACTAGCAACGTATCAATGCGCGGGAATGTTATCCGGTGAGAGTAACTCGCAAAATCTCGATGTTTTCATCCCAACATTTGCTGGAATAAATGATATACGTAAGATTTTATTGTGATATACATTTATTTGAATGTTACTATCAAATAAATCGTGAAAATATTCATATTATGGTAGAACTACATTCCTAAACTAGGAACGATTCCTTCATTTCCGGTGTAGTTCGGTTACTTGGAGATCGCGTCAAGATGGCAGAGGTTTCGCCGAGTGTGAGCCACTACGGCCCAAATATGTCGGTTTCCTACTTCCCTGCCATCCCTCCGAAGGCCCCAAGGGCAGCTATGTCCTATTCTCAGTAAGTAGCATTGTATTTTATGCAATTCAAGACTTTTTAACTGAACTGTCACTAAGAAAAGGGCAGACAGGAACCGTGCACGGTCACTCACGACTCCGTCACTGAGTCAGGCCCTCAGAGGCTCAGGGATCGGTGAAATCGTACACTTTCCAACTTTGTTTCCCGACTGAGGGAAAGCCTGCATTATCATTCTCGCTTTAACTGCCCTAGGTTTTGTAAATTATGATATGATAGATGGAATCTAAAACAGAGCAGAATGACCATAGGATTGGAGAGGCAGTCACCCTCACTTGTCAGGTCCTTCCTGATTCGATTGGTAGACTATTGGCACCTCGGACGATTGGTACTTCATACTATTGGTACTCCTATGTGGACGATTGGTACTCCATATATGGACAATTGGTACCTGTGAAATATTTGAATAAGATAAATGCAGATAACTCAGGGGTGGACATAACCAGGGGCCCGGGGCCTGAGGCCCTTAAAAAGCAGGTCGGGTCCCCAGATTTTCTGGTCTAGGAGCCCGACTGGCCCCTAGAAAATCATGGATAACAATTACTGATTTCTATCAATTTTACAATAAAAAACATAGTTTTTAAAGACAATCTAACTATATATGTGTGAGGGCCCCTAGATTTTGGTTCGGGCCCCTAGATTTTGAAAGCTAGGAGCCCAACTGGCCCCTGGATTTTTAGACTTATGACAATGTCCACCACTGATAACTTTGTTAATATTTGGTCTATCAACTTCCAATGTAATCTTCCAATGTAATAAAATATTACAAGTTGAACTATTGTCAATGTTTGATTTAAGACTGCGTAAGATTCGTGTATATCCAAGTCTTCATGAGTTGCTTTCCAGAATGCCTGAGTAATTCAGACCGCGTTTAAAGTTTGTCCATTCACTTCCCAATAGTTCAAAAGAAATGAACGATGAGGGAGCTTCTTAATATGAAAGGGTTTTTATTCAGTAAACATCTCATCCCGAGTCAAAGCCACCATGTATAAGTCTCCATCAGTCCACCTCCCGTCTCCTATCAGCAATCAACCACATTTAGAACACGAGTTGCTCCAACGCCTTCTAGACCATTCTAGTATTCAGCTCTAACACAATCCTATGTCCGAGGTAGTGGATATTGGTAAACTCCAGTCTGTTACACGGAGTCGATGTACTTACTCCAGGTATAACTCCTTGGCTAAACATGTTTAGCTAATGTTCTCGCTAAACTAAGTGACTACTAACTTCTAACCAACTAACTCACTAACTGCTCGCTCCCTACCTTGCAGCGCCTTTTATACTGGTTAACAGGTGGCGCTAGGAGCGTAAGATATTTCTCCTAGAAGTAGACTAGAAGTAGACTTGCTAAGCCTGATCCTTGTTGGATTATATATTATGACAATGTATTAAAAGTACTAAGCCATTAGTACATTCGACGGCGGTCAGGTGTTTGAGTTTAAGGAGGTGGACGACATAGCTCAAACCAAATGAATATAATGAACTCCCAATTTTGATGATTGGATATATTTGTTAAACCATGGTGAGGTGGCCTTGACTCTCGTGGTACATTCAGCACAAGGTGGTGATAATCAAGTTCTTTTGTTCATTTGAAGATTGTAAACAAAGATACATTCAGTTTTACTTAATACATAAGTACATTTCCAGTAGTCTATGTTAAGACTTGAGATCAGTGAAAATGTTCATGAACATGAAGGTTTTTAGGAAGAGTTCCTATCATTGTCTGCTCATATTAAGGCTTAAGAGTTGTGTCACCCGTGCATAAGGTGACCAGATAAAGTAATGATGATCAGCCCAGATTAAGGCCCAAGGATAGTGACACCGTGCATAAGGTGACAAGGTAAGTGTTAATGAACCATGATCATTTTGTGGTAGGTAAATGATGACATAATCATGTTGACAAACAGGCGTACTCAGTTTTAGAGGATGAAGATTTATGACACTCGTGCTTAAAAATGATAGAGTTGGGTTTTTCCTTAGTACATACATGTACAGATTCTGACATTTGTAATTTGTAACACAAGTCAACAGAACTCAACATATATACAGTGTAAAGTTGTCTTAACCTTTTAAGAGTAACAAGTACACATCAAATCTAATTTCAGAACAAGTTTAACACAACAGAAATCAATGCGGAGAATTCGGACATTTTGAACGAACAAATTTCATCGTACAATGCATGTCAAATTTCAATCAAACTTCAATCATAACAACATTATTTACAATAAATACAAGGTCTCTGTATCAGGTTTAGTAATACCGAGCAGTTGGAACCAGAAAATACCACCATTCCTGTCACGCGTCCGCCAGCTATACTTAGTACACGTGTACTTAGCGGGACGCTTGACTGGAGTTCCCCCCCAAGGTTTGACCTCGATTTGGATCCTTCAGGCGCAAAGCGCCCGGATGGCAAATTTCTGTTTCGAACAAATCTGCAAGTTTGATGGTTCGACCTGATATTTTGGGCCGATATGAATTAATTCTGGCGCTTGATTACGTTGGTTGGGGACCTAAACTTTAGTTTAGCACAGATTTTATAAGAAATTATACGATGTTTTGATCATGCTAGCCGATTTCAGAATTTGGATCTTTTGGATCAAAAAGGGGTTTTCCAAATTAGCCTCGTTTTGACGTCATTTTAATCAGTGTCGCTCCTTTTTTTTGGTCGGAGAGGACGTATTTGTTTTCACTCTCTTTTAACAATGGCCCGCGTCGCAGTTTTCTGTAGTCAAAGGGAGAGCGGGATCGAGGGGTACAACGACCTGATCATCGGGGATACAGCCCACAGTTTGACCGTGGTGGAGTGTCTAGACGCCGGGACTGCCGATTTAGCCGGGGCGGCTTTCGCGCACCATTGCGTGTGGCCCGACGACCTGTTAGTGATCGTGGTCAACCTTCTGGACATTTTACGATGGGACGCGGAGCTGGAGTTATACATTCCCCTCTTCTCTTCCACTACGGCCGCGGTGACCTTTTACGGGGAAACGCTCAACAGGGCTTTTCTTAACCTACGCAGTCACCCAGCCCCCGCCACCGTGATGTTCACCACTGTGACGGGCATCAACACGGAGTCTTGGGAGTTGACGTGCGAGGACGCGTATTTTCAACGATGGATGAACCACCTGGTGCCCCGGGTCAACCGGGAGGTTCGCCATGCGAACCGCTGGTTTGGCGTTCCAACAGCCGACCTGGGCCACCGCCTCCACATCACGCGTCAGACTGCCGACGGGGCCTTCACCGTCCACGACTACCGAGAGTTCGTGGACGGTTTCATGCCGACCCATCGACAGCTTCGACGGTGGGCTCGCGCCCTGGGCCGGCTCCTTCGCCAGCTCCCAATAGCTCCCCGCTAGTCCAACCCCTTCCCCCCTGTACATACTGATTGCCTGCGGTGATTAGCGGGCCTTAATTCCCGGCTAGTGATTGAGCCATAAACATTATTTGACAAATCAACAAGAGTTCATCGGATCCAATTCCCGGCCAGTGATCGGACCACCAAGGACTAGATGTTTTTCTTTGTGGCTGTTTGCCGGACTGTTCGGGGCGGCTCGTCGGATCTGTTTGGGTGTTCTTTGCCGTTGCCGGGCGTCGTCCCCCTCGTCTCCTCGCCCGCCACCGGGTGCCTTCCCCTCGTCGAGTTGGTCCAAGCCCCGACCGCTCCGAGACCGGGTAAGTTCAATCTTCCTTCTCCCACCGTTTCTTGCATGTTAGGCAGGCTACTAACCCGTAGATTTTAAGGAGATTGTTGGCCAAATTCTTCTTGGTGGTTCTCGGCTCGCCTTCACGTGGTTGTATTCCGGAAGCTGATGTCACTCCCGGAACCAGAAACTGTGTTTCGCTGGTGATTTTGGTAACGGGTAGCGTGGGCGGCCACCTAGTGTTTACTTTTGGTTCCAAGATGGTGGACGCGGGCCGAGAACTAGGATCTTACGTACTAAACTTATTATCTTTTCCAGGTCCTGTGGTATGTTAGGGCGATGTAAATGAAGCAATGTGACACGGTTGGCACTGAAAAGCGTCAGGCTATATAATTTTAGTGGGCGGATTGTTTAGGCTAATATGATCAAGCATTTTACCTCGCGCGTGGTTGGGCGATATTAGGGAGTTTTCTGACTAGCGGTTTGTTGACATTGCCGATCTAAGTAGGCTTTCTGGAGTGTGGGTAATTCGTATCGTATTGTTATTATTTGATACTATTAACTGTTGGGGACTGACACTGCACATGATAATCAGGTACGGATGGCCAGAGATTCTGGTCTGAGTTGTACAATACTAGATTTGCTGTAACAGGATTCTTTGTTTAGTCGTTATTCGTGCAGGACATTAGTGTAAGTGTCTACATTGGAAACAATTCACATGGGGTGCCCTAGGTAACAAACGCTTCCTAGGGTGTTTTACCCTGGTAAGTTTTAGATGACAGTAGGTGACCAAGTATTTTGGTCCAGACCTCCCAGCATTAGATTGGCTGTGGCAGAATTCTTTGATGAGTAGTTCCCCCTTACAGGTTACAGGAAACATTGACGTGTCGGTCACGTGAGGCGACACCATAGGTGGAGCCGTCCAACGAGTTGTTGGCGACTCCTGGTAAGTTTGAGATGTAGTGGCGAAGGCCACAGATACCCATCCCATGTTTTAGTCCAACAGCAAGACTTCGTCAGTGTCATTGTGTTAGAATAAGTGTTAGAGTGAGTATTATTGTCCAGAGTCGTCTCGAAGAGGAAAAAACACTACTGTGAGGAGACCGAGATGAAGTTTCTAAGACACTGAATGAATTTCCAGATGAAGATTCTGTATGTGTCCTTGTGAAGGAAGGAATGGTATCCTTATTAAGAGCTAGAAAGGCACCAACACCACAAAGATTATCAAGCGTCCCAAGTAGAGATACATGTGTGTACACCGGGGAGTTCGTACATTCATAGATCAGGCCTTTAGTAGGCGCCGTTCCATTGAACGCAGAAGCCACGCTTATCAGTGCCCGAGATTGCCAAACATCTCAGACAGTGATATCCTTGCGATGAATGTGTGGGAGCCTATGCCCACAGGTCGGGACTGGGCCGTTACAAGAACATCCATCTGCAAAGGCTTCATGAATGCCCGATATGTGATGCAAAACTGTCCCGCTCAGATTCCCTAACCGACCTCATGGGGAGATAAGAATAATGATAGGAATTGGATCCCTGGTGGTTTCCCTTAGGTGGTCATCATTTTTTTTTTTTTTACAAGAGTCAAAACTCTTGATAACACTCTTTCTGTACAGCGGTTAGAATAATCACCCAATACACTTCAAGGATTTGTACGTAAACAAGTTAACACCCCCTTCAAGGGTGACAACTGTTCTAACATATTTGACTCCATTTTGTGAAGCCTCCGCTTTAAAACCCCAGTTTGTTCTTATTGAATGATTATGCCACGACAAAATTCCTTCTCTTTCTGCTAGTTACAGGTGGTAGCTCGGCGTTCACCCCCTACATTCAGCCTGGGGTTTGAAGACCGAGTTCCACTTTATCTTGGGTAGCGGCGCCCTTCTGACAATGCAAACAGGTGCGCCACTAACTCCAAACGGTTCACTGAATAGATATTATACCTATGTTAACAGTAACATCTCACTGTCTACCCCATACTCTACATCACATGGGAAAAACCAACATGACAAGCGGTGGGGGTAGCGTTTTCATTCCGTGAGGTATAAATGTCATTAAAGGACATTAAGTATTAACTGTACAAAGGAGGTTGAGATTATTCGTTCCTCGTTAGTTATCACTAGAGGATCGGGTCTCAGACTCAGGTTCATTTCTGATCTGATTCCCGGTCCTCATTAGTTACGCGTGGTTTGTCGGTACTCTCCCATTCATAGGACCAGAATGGGCAGCACCGAGTTTCCATTGTTATAATTGGGAGCAGACTGCATATATATTTTTTTTTTAATATGCAGCCTACACCCCCTTTAAATTATAGAGATGTGTAAATGCATCTCCTTAGATCACTTACTTCCAGACAGCACCTAGTAAGTCGGGCCTTTACCGAAGTACAGTACAAGGTTAAACCCGTTTTCTTGTTCAGGTCTATGCCCGTTTCTCTTGTGGAGAGTCAAGACTACTCCTGAAAAGACTCCGCCCCCAGCTTATCCTAACTATGCGCATGCCGGGCAGGGATAGGTAGTGCTAAAGACAGAGTTAGAATTTTTTTTTTTTTTTCTCCTTTCTAATAGATCGGGTAAACTTATTAGCTCTGGGTGTCAACCAAGTTTATTGTAGCTTGTTCATCAGGGAATCAGTAGTCCATGTCCCCCCTCTTCAGCTCAACTGTTGAGCGGAGACCTGGATACTTTTAGCGCCACGACGGCGGTCAAGACTAATTTTCATTCATTTATTTTATTTTCTTTTCCTCGACGGCGGTCAGCTCTGAAGCCGCTCATTTTCTTTATTAATTTTAATTATTTTTAATTTTTACCCGGGTCGAAACTTGACTTCTTGCCGTTTTGTCTCTGTCCCGATTAAAACTGGTCTAAAAGTGGTCTAAATAACTGAGTCTTGAATTATGGGCAGTTGTTCATTATTTTCTTTCTTCTTGATACTAGTTGTCGTTGGATCCTGACTTTTTATGTTAAAGTCAGGATCCTTTGACCTAAGACATACGGTGATCCAGTGGTCATTTACACATAACCAAGACGACGGGGCTATTAATAAGGACAGCACCTCGCTCCACCGCCTTGTGAGTTTTCGCTACAGCTTCTCCCCCCCCAGGGATGGCTTGTCCCGTCTGAGGGAGTCGCGATATAGTGAGAGAGAGCCGAGCACCCTGTGAATGTCACCAATTCGCCGTTGTCCCGTAACTACATTTCCTTGTAACCTCCGTTAGAGCTCCCAAATATAGCACGCCTTGTCAGGATTTGCACATATCCTTGCCGCTGCAGCGTGTCTATACTAGGAGCAAACGAGCCACGTCTAAGGTACTCTCGTGTGCTGTCACAGAGCGTTGCCCCTGAGAATGTTACTAATTATACTGCTTTCTTATTATATTTTGCCCAAAATTCCCTGAGGAAGAGCTCTTAGTTACACAAATATTGGTTTGCTTTATATATTAGTTTTTAGGTAAATTTCTTTCTACTCGTCGATTTTTTTTTTGTGATGAAGGGACCGCTTGTCAGGAGCCAATCCACCCGGGGCATAGTGACTGCCATGGTCGGGCGTCCACCCCAGTGCCCTTTTGCAGCGTCAGTGACGCGTAACCCCAACGTCCTGCCTCCTGTCAGGCACCACTGACACCAGGCCTGTGGGCAGGCTCCTGCTGCCTGTGCAGCCCCCTCATCTTTGAGAAGATTATATATGTAAGCATGCTAAAGAATAGACAGTGGCGTTCCCCAAGTGACTCCTGTACTGCAGCCCGATCCTAGCGGTAACAACAGCACAGGGGTCAGGTGTAGATGGTACTTGCTTGGGGAAGTTCACTTCGCTCGTTGGGAGCATTGGTCCCGTTGAGCGCTCCTAGGTTTTATACAGAATTTTGAGTATCTTTTTTAAATGCTAAAATTTTGCGACACTAGGATCGGTTCCAAATGGCTCCCTACTTTAAAAGAGTTGCCAAATCAATAACAATGAGAGTGTTGAGCTAGGCTACCGGGCATGGGACACTCGACTTGAGAGAAATTTAGATAACCCATGGGTCCATAGAGAGACGGTTGGACCAGCCTACCCGACCCAAGTTTCCCTGACTGGTGAATCCTTATTGATCAGGCTAGTCAACAGAACCCTACCTACCCAAACAGGTATTGCCCAGCGAACTTCCTGTAACATTTTAGTTTTAGTATTCGTACCTCTGTGTTATTAATTCACCAATTTTACCTGTACAGTACTAGGTCAGGTTTTAACACTCGTTACATTGTCATATGATAACTTCATAAACCGTTCCTGGATTCATTTCGGATGTCCCTGGCCTTATTGTCTTTCGTGCAGATCCTGTTCCGGTCGCTGTTGAGGTGGGCGTGGTCGATCTAGGAGGAGCGTTAGGCATTGTTCCTTGTCCCAACACCGGTTGAGGCCAGTCCGCTCCGACATCGGACCACCCTGCGTCGATGAGGCGAGGTACTCCCATGGGTACAGGAGTGGCTAGCCCCGAGGAATATCTCAGTAGTCTGGCCCTGGTATTGTATTTTAAGTTACTCATCATCAGACGGGCTAGTTTTTTAGATACCCTCAGGGTGTCGGGTAGTGGCACCTTAGATGGGTGCTGTCCAGGTCTAGTCGCTGCTCCCATCAGCTGCGCCCCCCAAGTAACTGTCAGGGTGTATTTCAGACACAGCTGGGTCACCAGCAGATCCCTAATGAGCACATAGCCCTCCGTATAAGTGTGGTCTGAGGGCATAGCCAGTTCGCCTAGAAAGATTGTTTCTATCATATGTGGATTGGCAAACTGTACGTACAACCCATCCACAGTCTTTCTTCTAATATTTCTCCACTTTCGCCACACGAGGACCACTATAGTGATGACTAGTACTGCCAATAATATAGCCAGCACTGCCACTGCAGTGGGGTTGGCGGTCGCGTCTGGACACCCAGTTAGTGCCTTTTCATGGTGCAACAGTTTCTCCGGGTCCGCCGTCTCCAAGGCCATGGCTCGAGGCAAGGTCATGGTGAGTCCGGCTAGGGCAGCCTTACCTTGATGGTTCCGCCAGCATTTCCAGAGGACACATCCAATAATTGTCACAGCCACCACTATGCAGAAGATGGTGAGGAGACCAAACCCACCTCCGAAGTTACCTATAGAGAACCACGGGGCGTGTTTCTCTACCTCGTAACGGTCAGTCGCTTTCTTGATACCCTTGGCCAAGTCTTTTCGGTGTTTTTGTATTCGTTTGGCCAAGGAGGCTACAGGTATTTTGGCCTTCAGGCTTTCCTCGATCTCCAGCAGGTCTTTCCTAATTGTTTCAGGGATAGGGTCTGATTCCAACATAGTGGGTTCGTTTTTGGACGTTGTGAAATTCATGTCCCACCCCTTCACACGACTTGCTGCTTCCAACAGGTCATTATGTGGGTACACAACCGTGGTGATCCTGGTGTGCCGGTCACAATTTCGCAAGCTATACGGTATCCACGCTCCTTGTGTTTGGAATGCACAGTCGCATTCCACCTGAACCCTTGCGTAATTTTCTATGTTCACTCCGACCGCAGGCTGGTTTCTGCAAATCATTTGGCCTCGGGTGTCGGCGCTGACCACTAGCATATCTCCGTCGTCTAGGTACACTGCCATCTCTCCGAAGTCTGCTTCCAGTAGATAGTTCAGCTCACATTTTTCTTGGATCGCTAGGTCGTCGCGCCTCAGTAGTGCAGCAGTGCAGGTGTTGTCTGTAATCTTTTTCATATAGGGTAGGTCCTTACAGAGCGTGATGGTCTGTCCATAACAACCTGACCAACTGCCACTAGCCAATGGTACGTAATACTGGCGGGACATGGACATGGCGACACTTTTGGGTAGATTAACAATTTGGAGAGCGTCCTTCTTAAGTCGCCCCCTAACCGTCACTGGCACAGGAAAAGTTAGTACTTCGTAGACCCGGAACAAATGTTCATCAGCCACCACAGGCACCCTTACATACACTATTAGTTCCTGAGTGGTTTCATTGAATTTGAACGAAGGTTGACTGTTCTCGTAATAGAAGGAAGGATCTGTGAACGCGACATGGAACCTGGGATGGATCCCCTTCAGGTATCTGTTCACTTCCTGGACCGCTCCGACCATATATTGGCGGGGTACCAAGTCCATAGTCAGCTGGCCCCGCGTCAGGCGCTGTACACCTTTCCTGAACACGCGAGTTTGTTCTACCATTAATTGAAGATACACCATCTCTCCTAACTTGTCTTCCAGAGCGACCGGTATCATATTCAGGTACAGTTCCATCCAATCCACCTTATGTTGCACGAGTTTCATCCTCCGGCGAGTCGTGTTGTGTGCCTTATTTAGTGATCTTAGATTGTCCAGTAGGCCTATCACGACATGGTTAATCTTTTCGACAGCCTCGTCATGTTTTTCATTCATCAGAGCCAAGTCTTCGATCATTTGGTTCGAAGATTCTTGCAATACTCTAATCAATTCTCTGTTATATTTGACATCAGCTGCCAGCCCTTGATTCCAAGAGGTTGGAAGAGGAAAGGTCGGCCATCCTGGATCGTCCAGCATTGTGGGCAACTTCTTCATTCTTTTGACCCTTCCACCTGATTTTAACTCCGACTCTTGATTTTGAGGGTCTTGTTGAGTGTTCTTTATTAGGGAACTTAAGGTTTCATTAAGAACTTCTCGGTACCGACCCTTAAGCGCCTGCGACGTCTGATCCATCCAATTGACCAGCGACCTAATATGGTAGCAGGCCCGATCGAGGGCGTCTCCTCCCTGTAGATATCGGTGACAGACCTGGCCAAAGGTAGCCTTGTTGAAGGAGCGCCTCCTTGGAATAGTGATAAGGAAGCCTTGTCGGACGTGTGTTATATCCGCGGTGGACATTAGCTTCCCTGGTTTTAACACTACTCCATATTGTTCTAAAGCTATCACTTCAGCGTTAGGGGCTAGCCCCTCAGGTGGGTTGGAGTCATTATGCACTCCCCTAATGCCCCCTATTATAGCTAATACGAACAGCACTAGCCACTTCATTGTCTTTGTTTTGGCCTTAGCGATAGTTTGAGAAAGTTAATTTTGCAGTTTATCTAAAACATGTTCACAGCAAAGTTACCTTATTTTCCTGCGCACTACTATCATCCATGCGCTGAAATATGCTTTCCTCCCGGGTCCTCTGGTCCGTTTTAGTTTGGGACATGCTCGTAGAGGTTTTGCCCGTTGTCATTTACCACTCGCCTGATGATCCCGCTCTCGTCCTTGGTGACCGTGATTCTCAAGCCTCTCATACGTTCGCAGGACGATGGGCGCATTGCTCTGAGGGGTCTTGGCCTAGTAGGTTCCAGTCCGAAACGGCCCCCGTTGGATCGTACGACGGTTGGCTCGAGGGGTATGGGTTCGGTACCTGTGGTTGGTTTGTCGCTGGGAGTGGGCTCGGCCACAGTGGGCCCCCCGGCTGGCTGGTTGGCGTCCACTGCTGCTGGTTCCATAGCAGTGGTGAGGGATTGGCGTTGCAGTTCGTTGTCAAGCTGCTCAAGTCTAAACAAGCGGGGTCCGCAGGCTGTAAGTGGTGGAGGAGGGGAGCTCCCGCTGGCCCGTTCCCCACCGGTGGGGTTGGCGCGTGTTGAACGGGTGCTACCTCCACTTTTAGTCCTGGAGCGGCGACGGTTAGCTGTTCCCCTCCCGATCGCCTTTCCAGAGTGGGCAGAGGTCGGCCGCCTCGTGTTGTTTGTAGGCTGGTACTTTCCTTGACGCATTTAGAGTTTTGTGTGGTCCTTTGAATGAAAGGAGCTATCTGAGTTTTAATCTCAGCTAACTGTTTGTTTGATTTTGGCACATCCAGTCCTACTGTTCTCCTAATTTCGTCAACAGTCTCAAATAGTTGGAACAGTGGTTGCGTAAGGTCCCAGAACCAGCCGGCCTGTATCTGCACCGGTTGGTTGGCCGCTTCCTCCTTCTGAACCGGCTTGGCCAACGCCGTTAGCCTTGGCTCGGGCTCCGAGTCACTCACCTCAGATAAATTGTAGAAGTCTTTATCTGCTGTCTTCTTTTTGGCTGGAGCCGATTTAGCGGACCTCTTGGCTCCGCCTGTGTTCGTTCTGATGGGCCGCCGGGCTGGTGTCCTTGGCTTCTTCCGGGCAATCCCGGCGTCGGTCGAGTCCGGACGGACACCGCCCCTGCCCGGCCAACTCCACCGCCTAAGGGTCTGAGCCGGTTGTTTCCTAGTACTCTCCTTCTCGACTGCCTTTTCTTTCATTTGGTAAAATCCTAAAAGAATGGCCCAACGAACCTTCCCTTGGTAGGCAGCGCCCTCTGGTGGGGCCGGCTAATCCGTTTCCTTCTCAGGGGGACGATGATCCTTCCCTCCGTGTCCGCAGGGAAAGTAGTGGTTCCCTTTGGATTGCTATGTGGCCGGAGGGCTAGACAGTTCCCCATGAGTCGGTGGATCAGTGTCCCAGCTAAGTTCTCTTTCTGCTCCTTCCAGGAGAAGTCGGAAGTTGAACAATTTCTATCTCCAACTTCTGTTCAGAGATAGAATCAATTTCTATCTCCGCTTCCTCCCGGGCTGGGTTGCGCGCACAATCACCTGCAGCAGAGGTGACCGTCTACGAGCAGAGTTGCGGACCGACTGGTGGATCGGCGCGGATCCCACGAAATTATAACCGATCCGCTTGTCCATGCCGTCTCCATATTTGGAGCTGTATCTTGTTTCAGGTGGGGGGGGGAACGCTTGCATCCGGTCCCAAGAGATGACGCCAAACCACTGGCATCTCTCTTGGTGTGCGCACCCTCCCTTTCTGCCACGCCCCTGGGCGCGGCGAGGTGGTCGTGAGGTAGACCACCTGTTCCATTAGCGCTGATGCTAACGGTGCCGCTCCGCCGAACCTTTATTTTCACAGGGCGGCTAAATTTCCTGCATTAATCATCCATGTCGTCGCTCTCCCCGCCGTTGGATAGAGCGACGTAGTTAGGGCGGCGGTTCCGACGTAGGTTATAGCCACCTTTCGTCGGGACACAGTCCTTTACTGTTTTTCCTGGGCTCTGTTCCGATGTATCCGAGATCGGCACATCACCGCAGGGTAGTTTTATGGGCTTGTTGTTGCCTGGAGGGGATCTCCCCTCCAACGGCTGGTTTTTGCCCCTTCGTTTAGCTCGTTTGCGTTTCCTCTGTCCATTAGCGCCAGCTGTTCCCCGTTCACAGGCGGCTTTATTAGGAACAAAGGATAAGTTTGTTGACAGCGCGGTGTCCGCACTGGTGCCCTGACCATCAGTGATTTGCCCATCCGTTTCTGCTAAATCAGTGGGACTTGGACCAGGTTTTTGTGTAGGTACCTTCCTGGTCATAGGAACTGCATCATGCTCACGGGGACCGGTCGTTCCCGTTGAGTTTTCAGTCTCAGCACCCCTTATTTCGCCATCTTCCTCAGCGATTTCACCCGTCGGAGTGTGATGCAATTCAGGGTTTCGGTCAGGATCTGCCCCTTTTGAGTTAGTGATTTTCGCTTCTCTCACCAGTTTGGGAATGTTATGAGGGACGGCGGGAGACCAAGGCCCATGTGCAGGTTTGAGTTTTGAAATGTTTACTAGATGTGGGACCTGTTTTCCAGTTTTTAAAGACACTAGTCTAACAAGGTGGTCTCCTTTTGTTTCAATTACCCTGAATGGCCCAGTATACCTGTTTGAGAACTTAGACGCTTTATTTTCACTAGCTAAAGGGTCGTACATGTATACCATATCACCTTCGTACATCTGAGTGGGCCGCGCCCGCTCATCAATTCGCAGCCTCAGATCTTTTTCGTAGTTTTGAACTACCCTTTCAGCCATATTCCTAAACATAGCAATATTATCCTTGGTTTGCATGAAAAACTCGCAGTCGTTCAGCGTTTCAGGAATTGTTCCCTGCTCAGGCATTCCCATACTGATTGGATCTCTGCCAAACAGCAGGGTGTGCGGGCTGTATCCCGACCGTACACTGATTGTGGATCTAACTGTCCATAATGCAATGGGAAGTAGATCGATCCAGTTACAGTGGTCGTCAGGGATATAATAAGCAATCAGGTTTTCAATGGTTTTATGTAGTCTTTCTACTCGAGCGTTGCCAGTCGGCATTCGCCCGGTAGTGAACGTTTGTTTGCACGCTAGTCGGGTGGTGATTTCCCTGAATAGCCCTGAGAGGAAGGCCGCCCCCCGGTCTGTGTGCAGACGGTTTACCCGTCCATACCGACACACTATCCCGGTTAGGAAACAGTTGGCCGCGGTTTGCGCAGTAGAGTCTTTCGTGGTGAAAGCCTCCGGCCAACCTGTTAGTAGGTCTATGAAGGTCATGATATATTTTGAACCATCCCTAGCCCTCTTTAGTGGCCCGATGAAATCACACTGTACTACCTCAAAGGGTCGGGTTGGTCTCTCCCAAGACTTAGCTAAGGCC
This sequence comes from Lepidonotus clava, assembly GCA_936440205.1. Classification (NCBI taxonomy): domain Eukaryota; kingdom Metazoa; phylum Annelida; class Polychaeta; order Phyllodocida; family Polynoidae; genus Lepidonotus; species Lepidonotus clava. Next base: position 10,640,407 of record OW387145.1, read on the forward strand.
TTGAAATGTGGGGCCCGTCTCCTTAGAGAACAGGTCTCACAAGCTTTTACATAGTCTACTATGTCGGCGTTCATGTTCCGCCAGCAGAATTTATCAGAGATTTTGGTAGTGAGGTTACTGATCCCTACATGTCCCCCAGCTAAGATGTCATTATGTAACAGTCTCAGGACTTTGGGAATTAACCTACCTGGAACTATCATTCTGGGTTTTAGTCTGACCAGTTGGTCTTGGTGTTTGTTATACCTTTTGATGTTGAACCTACATAGTACTCCCGGTGCCACCATTCCCACAAAATCGGCTTGGTCCATTATTCGCCTAGCTTCAATGGGATCTGTCGGTAGGTCTCCGTCCTGCAGGTAGTCTATCAATTGCGCGCACTCTGCATCTTGGAGTTGCGCGTTTAATACTGTAGCCACAGAAAGCTCTTCCTCCTGAACTTCGGCCTCAAATAACTCACATCCCACAGCGGGCTCATATTCCTCACCTGGGACATGCTCATGATAGACTCTAGACAAATAGTCCGGTAGAAAATGAGTCGCTCCTGGCTCATATATGATTTCAAAATCAAAATCTGATAACGCTAAAGCCCACCGTCTCAGCCGGGCTGACGGGGCTTTGTAGGCACTCTGTAGCAGGGGAATCAACGGTTTGTGATCAGTCACTATTGTGATTTTAGCTCCCTGCAACATGTCCTCATAGTTCTTAATGCCTTTAATTACTGCCAGAGCCTCCTTTTCTGTTACCGAATAATTTAATTCGGCGTCCCGGAGAGTACATCCCCAGAAAGCAACCGGACGGTAGATTTCATCTAGTTTGTGACAAACCGCTGCACCGCACGCGGCGTCTGATGCGTCAGTTAGTAGATAGAAATGCCCTCCTATATCTGGATGAATTAGTAAGGGCGGCGAGGTCAGCAATTTCTTTAACTGTTGAAACGCTTCCTCGCAGGCCTCTGTCCACTCAAAATAGACTTCTTTCTTTAGCAGCCGGTTTAAAGGCTTTGCTAGATCAGCGAAATTAGGGACAAACGATCGGTAGTAATTACACAGTCCCAGAAATGATTTAATGGTTTTCACATTATGTGGACGGTTAAAGGCTGTAATCTTTTCTGTGGTTACCCTTTGTGTAGCCACTCCTTCCGCGTTTACTACGTGGCCGAGGAAATTGATTTCACTGCGGCACCACTCACACTTTGACGGTTTCAGTTTGAGATTAGCTCTCGCCAAAGCTTGGAGAACCACCTCAACGCTCGCCAGGTGTTCTTCAAATGTAGTGTCGTAGACAATTACGTCGTCTAAATATGCTAAGCATGTTCTAGGAATCAATCCCTTTAGCGCTATGGCCATTACCTTGGTAAACTGCCAAGGTGCGCCAACTAAGCCAAATGGTACACGCTTATACTGATACACACCCATCGGGGTTTCAAAAGCGGTATATTTTCTACTGTCTTCTTCGATTACACACTGATGATAGCCGCTCAACAGATCTAAAGCTGTCCACATAGTGGGTTTCTTGTAAGCCATATATAGGAAAAGCGAGCGAGCCGTGGGCATGGGGAATTTATCTTTAAAAGTGACTTGATTAAGCATGCGAAAGTCTGTACAGAGCCTAGGTTTGCCATCTTTCTTCTGCACTACCACCAGCGGGCTTCGCCAAGCCGATTCGCTGGGCTCTATGACACCTATATCTATGAGTTGCCTAACCTGTTCATCGATGATATCCATTTTCTGTGGAGAGTATCGGTATGGTCTGGAACTTATGACTCCCTGCGACTCATCCACAATGATTCTCATCGGCGCTATTTCACAGTGACCTAACTCTTCCATTGAGAACGCTAGTGCATTTCTATTGTTATTTAGCATTTGCCTAAACCTTACCTGTTGTTCTTCGTTTAAGCACGACTCGGTCAGATCTATTTTACTCACATTTTCATCCATTTTACCTCGGGATTTCTCCTCAGAGGTTTGGCTTTCCATTTGCACTGCGTCTTTCATTACTTCTACAGAAATCCTACAGATGGACATTGGGGTCTCTGTTTTAGTTAGATAACACAAGTCTAGGAACTCCTCTATCTGATTTTGGTTTACCTCAGGCACTGCGCATTCTTCCGCAAAAGCCAATACTTCCTGGGGAGTGATTTCTTGCATTTCATCTAGCGGATTCATGACTTTGATCCACCACTGGCTTCCCACCGTATTCACGCACCCCTCCACTAGGACTGGTGCGGTTACCGCCGGTGCGCAGTAAGCTACCGGTGAGTCTAATCCCAGCGGCTCTCGAGTGGTTACCGGTATGATGCATTCATTTCCCGGCGGAATTTTCACTGTTTCTTTGCTAACTATAGGGTTTCCACAAAACACTTCTATCTTTGCGCCTGGTAGAGATAAATCTGATCGAAGCACTGTTAATAAGTTTCTCCCGATTACTATTAGGTGGCATAGATCGTCCACTATGTTGAAATCATAACAGACCACCGATCCCTGGATTGAAAACTTACATCTAATTTGTTCTAGTATTACTTGAGACGAGTTGTCTGCCAAACTGATGTTTCCCTTCGATACCTTCCATTCATCTAAAATGCATTGTTTAGGGATCTGTCGTTTACAATGGGTGGACATGAAGCAATCGCTCGCTCCTGTGTCTACTAAAGATCTAACCTCCTTCTGATCATCAAATCTTAACGTTAAGAAAAATGCTTCGTCTCCTATCTCTCTCCTAGCCGGTCCGTCCACTGCGCCTAATTCTATCGTGGAATGAACGGACCCTTCCTCTAGTTTCCCTGATTCTTTTGTTCGGTACCACTGGCTTTGCTATCTTTGTAGATCCGCGGGGGTTTTTCCCTCAACCTATTCTTTAACCACAAGCACGCTTCTGTAGAGTGACCATGCTGTTGGTGAATGATACAAAACTTACTTTCATCAAAAGGCAACCTGGGTCTCTCTACTTTCTGTTGAGTTGGCAGATTCTTTCCTTTATCTGCCTCTCTGTTTGGGGCGACGTTGGATTTAGGCTTCTGATCTGAATTTCTTTCACCTTTCTGGTTTTCGTACCTATCTTTTCTCTCATAACCTTGCTGTTTAAAGTTACCACCACTCTGGGGAGTCCCGCTTTGCCCTGGCTTTGGTTTCTGAAACCATGGAGCGGCCTCCAGTCGGGCCAGCACCACTCCAAATCGTTCGGAGATGGAGTTTAGGGCCGCGGTCTCCTCTGATTCTTGGCTTCCAGCCAGTTCGCTCACTGCATTAGATATTTTAGTTCCCCCTTTGCCTTTGTCCAACGATTCTAGCCTCGTTGCACAATCCACCGCTTCGGTGAACGACTTAGGGTCCAGTATAGCTACTTGCCTGGCTACGCCCTGTTTTAATCCTTCTAAAAACACAGCTAACATCATGCTTTCACTCGCCTCTGCTTTAACTTGCTTTTGTTTCAGGACACCTGCAAATTCGATCACGCTCTGGTCTTTTCCTTGCTTAAGGCCACAGAACTCTGCGTGTTTCTGCCACTTAGCTCTTCGATCACCGAAGATCTTGGTCATTTGGGCTTCTAGCTTCTCAAATGAGTCTTTCTCACTTTCAGCTAACGCTCCTGCCCAGTCGTCGGCCCTTCCCTTTAGGCCTAACAGCGCCATATTCAGGAGGTGGGCGTCCGACCAGTCATAGATAGCTTTCAGTCGTTTTAATTCCCTGAAATACTTTTCTATTTGCTCGTCTTCTTTTCCACTAAACCACGGTAGCCTAATGTTTGGTCCCCTTTGGTGACCACTGTGAGTCGTTTCACGCACTGGCGCTGGTGTTTGCCCCAGTGCCAGACCCAACTGTGGTAGAATTTCCCAAATATTTGGTTGATTCTGTGGATTTGGAGGGTTGTTCTGACCTGGTGGGCCCGGCGGACCTGGTGGTCCGGGCGGTGGAGGGTTCGGTGGGTTTGGGGGGTTGTTGAGTTGGTTAAGGAAAGGATTGTTGTTCTGGTTCGGGGGAGGGTTATTGGGTCCTGGTGGATTTACTTGATTATTCTGGCCTGCTGGGGCTTGCTGACCCTGCTGGTTACCCGCCCCTCCTCGGCCCGCGCCAAGATTGGCTGCGAGTGCCATCGCCTGCAACAGGTGAGGGAGCAGGTTTTGATCGACCCCACCTCCTGCTGGCTCGGCCCGGCCGGGCTGTTGGCCTGGTTGGCCTCCCCCATCATTTTGTTGCAGTCCCCCAAGGTTTACCCCAGGATTAGGCTGCTGTATTCCCGGATTCACACCACCATTTCCCCCTGCACCGGGTTGCTGGAGTCCCCCAGGGTTTATCCCCAGATTGGGCTGATTCAGAGGGGGATTATTAATAAGGTTTTGGGGAGGATTGTTGAGAAGGTTTTGAGGAGGGTTAGGCCCTTGTGGGTTGGCCTGATTATCCTGGCCTCCCTGGACCTGCTGATTAAGAGGAGGAATAAGTCCTTGAGGGTTGGCCTGATCGTTCTGGCCCCCTTGAACTTGTTGATTAAGGGGAGGATTGGCCTGATTACCTTGGCCTCCTTGGGCCTGTTGATTAAGAGGAGGAATAAGTCCTGCCTGCACGCCTCGGTCCGGCTGCTGGATTAGGATCTGGCCATTCCCATTGTTTTGTTGAGGTCCCCCAGGGTCCATCCCACGGTTAGGATGCCATGCCCCCAGATCTACACCCCCAGCTCCCCCTTCATCGGGTTGCTGGCGTTGATCTCTATCCTCTCTTTCTTCTACTAGATCCATCAAAGGAACGCCTCCTTCCGCCATATTATTTTCGTGGAGGTTTTGTATATCGTGATCGTCCCACTGTTCTTTCACAGGTATTTCCTCTACACTAATTTCGTCCTCACTCTCTAGTTTAGCTTTCTTACCTGTGTCTAAAACATCCTCGGTAATAATTTCGTATGAAGACGAGGTTGATTTATCTTCTCTAGCTAATTTTCTATCAGGACTACCCCCTCTGACATCTGCGGCTGCTTGTTCTGTCTCGCTATTTTCTTCCTCGTACTCGTCCTCGTATTCTTCATACAATTCATGAGTTAGAGTGTTAAAATCTTGTGCTTTAAGCGTTACATTTTCTTCACTATCCTGATCGCTTAGCCTCTCTAAATCTATGTGCTTTTCGGGGCTTGAGTCTGCCCACTGCTTTAATATTTCGGCTGGATCAAAGGCCTGAGCTTCCGCTCTTTTACCAGCTTGGTCTAAGTTCGTTTCTACACCGTAAGTTAATCGATAGGGTTGTAAATTGCCTACTTTCTCGCTGTTTCCCTCTGCTTCCCTTCCCACTCCCCTATCCCTTCCTACTGTTTTTCCTTTAGCTACAGTGGAATAAGGAATGGACGCCCCCGGGTTGGGGTGAGTTGGTGTTACCAGTGGGTGACTGATAAACTCAAGTCGTTGGGGTAATGGATAGGTGAGAGAGCTCCCATCAGGTAGGATTACCGGATTTTCGGGGCGTTTTCCCCCTGATGGGCTGGAGTTATCCGTGGTGTTTTGTCGTTGTTTTAGGTTTCCTGAAGAAAATAGGTTATCTCCATTGGAAACTTCCTGTTCGCCTTCACCTCCCGCTGCGGGCAGTAAACGATAAGGAACACTTTGGTTACACCACGGATTGTTCACATCAGATTCACAGGTGGAGCGAGAGCTAGTACCAGTTTCGTGGTCCGTAGGTGGTACGCACCCTGGGTTCCAATATTGCTGATATTCCGTGAGACGGTTCTTCCCTTCAACTCGTCCCGAGTGTGTTAGGGTTTCAAGTCCTTCGTCAAGAACCGGCCTATCTTTGGACCCTAGGTGCCAGGGAAATGGTTTACCTTTGCCACGGGTTTGGTAATTTTGTGCACCTTCGGGGCAGAGCTGCTTGGGTCTGGCTGCGACCTCCTGTCTCTGTGCCTCCCCGTCTAAGGGATTACCTACCAGGTGGCGGTTTTCCACATTCCCTGTATATGATGTTGACACATCGTGTCCTGCGGGCCGCAAAGATTGAGGCTTGGGGTTAGAGGAAGCCTCAAAATCACCGGTGGCTGACATCAAGGATGAGCAAAACGGCACAAGTCATGTTTCGGGTAATCTCCACCAAATGAACTATTGTCAATGTTTGATTTAAGACTGCGTAAGATTCGTGTATATCCAAGTCTTCATGAGTTGCTTTCCAGAATGCCTGAGTAATTCAGACCGCGTTTAAAGTTTGTCCATTCACTTCCCAATAGTTCAAAAGAAATGAACGATGAGGGAGCTTCTTAATATGAAAGGGTTTTTATTCAGTAAACATCTCATCCCGAGTCAAAGCCACCATGTATAAGTCTCCATCAGTCCACCTCCCGTCTCCTATCAGCAATCAACCACATTTAGAACACGAGTTGCTCCAACGCCTTCTAGACCATTCTAGTATTCAGCTCTAACACAATCCTATGTCCGAGGTAGTGGATATTGGTAAACTCCAGTCTGTTACACGGAGTCGATGTACTTACTCCAGGTATAACTCCTTGGCTAAACATGTTTAGCTAATGTTCTCGCTAAACTAAGTGACTACTAACTTCTAACCAACTAACTCACTAACTGCTCGCTCCCTACCTTGCAGCGCCTTTTATACTGGTTAACAGGTGGCGCTAGGAGCGTAAGATATTTCTCCTAGAAGTAGACTAGAAGTAGACTTGCTAAGCCTGATCCTTGTTGGATTATATATTATGACAATGTATTAAAAGTACTAAGCCATTAGTACAAAGTTACATATCAACTTTGTTGTTTTTTCTTCATTATATGCATATATGAGTTATAATTTAAATTAAGATTAGGAGTACCAATCGTCTATAACATAGGTGCCAATGATGTAGGAGTACCAATAGTCCATAACATGGAGTACCAATCGTCCATACTTTAGAGTACCAATAGTCCAGGTACCAATCATCTTAGGTACCAATAGTCCAGTCACCCCTGAGATTCAGACACCGCCGGCTAGAGACTCAGAGAGGGCCAGAGAGAAACTCAGAAAAAGTGGATACCAAACCAGAACGACGAACACAAAAATGAAAATCATAATAATAAATTATTCTCTGCATGAGAAAGCACATGATTTTATTGATTTAAAGTTTAAACAAACAAGGAACACAGCACTTGTGTTTTTCCAAATGTGTGCACCGAATCTCTGATTCTTAAAAAGGTGATCCTTGGAAGTTGAAGGTTTTTAACTAGTATTTGCCACTTTTTCAAATCTGATCGATCCCAGAAATACATGACTCATGAGTTGGATTTTGGAAATTTATTTCATCTTACAAATTTAACCGAATAAAATTGAAAATCCTGGCAGTGATCCAGTCTCTTGCAAAGTTGCATGATAGGCTTGATAACTTGGAGGGAAAAACTGCCATGATTTGGTTTAGACATTTAAATTACTGTCAATATGTGTTTTCATGATGTTCACCTTGACTCATCTCATTTCATTACATTAATAATAAGATGTTGATTTTGTTCACAACCTGTACCATGGAAGAACTAACTGTGTTAGAATTGGTCGAAATAAAAAAAAAAAAAAAAAAAAATGTAGAGATTAACATTAATTTTTATGACCATTAAACTGGTCAAGCTCAGTTGATTATTGATAGAGCGTTCAGTCACCCCTCTACTCAAGTTGTTTTGATTCTGAATGAGTTCCTTTACAAAAACAAAAGAAAAGTCCTACCAGGAATTTTCCTTATACAAAAAGAACATTCTAAGTATCAACTCATCGTATTTATCTGTTAGTCAATAATCAATACCTGTCAACAGCACAGTAACCACTGCTTTGGAACCTCTTTTAAGGCACGCTCGATTGATAACTAAAAACAAATAAAGACGTGCAACACAAGAGAGAACCATCATATATATATGTCTAGTATTTTTATGCACAAGATGTTATCATATTTGTTCTACAAGGGGTTGGGGGTCCTTCAACAATTTATGCAAACGAGTTAATGACTATGTGAACGTTTTTCTACTTTTTGAAGATAAATTTATATTTCATCTTAGTAAACATATATAATACCTCATTTTCTCTCCTCAAAAATGCCTTTCCTAGCAATATTTTAATATTTTTCCGCGGAAATCACTTTCAACGACTTGCATGTCTGATACAATAAAGATACATATGCTATAATCTCTAATGTAATTCCCATCTGAATAAATACCCTTGCTTCCTCTCTTTCAGGGCCGTGGAGGACGCCCCACTGACGGCACTCATGGGGGTGGTGGTGGACGGCAGGCAGCCAACACAGGTAGGGTTGTCTTCCATTATTAAAAAAAAAGTCACTTTAATGTATGGAAAAAATATGTGTTTAGGTAACATCGGAAGAAAGCCATTGGATAGGTAGGTACTTTTTTTTCAAAGAGTTTGTTATCGTTTTGTTATGTCTTCGTCACACATAGACTCACACATTGTTCAAATTACAAATTTACACTAAATACCAACTTCAACCTCTTCTAATATCTAAAATGCATTTCCTGGCCAAATACATGCGATTTCTTGTTGGAATGTGCTAATCTTTATTAGTTTTGAATATAAAAATATGAATCAAATAATTATGTTCATCATAAAAAAGATGGTAGGGCCAAGATTTTAGGGTATGCTGGGGACAAATTGTGATTTCACTTCCCTTTCCACTCGAAAACCAGGATATTAAATGCAGGGGTCATAACGTTCCTATATTTTCCTATATTTCCTATATTTTCCTATATTTTTTTGGCACTCCTATATTTTCCTATATTTTGCTAAAAATTCCTATATTTCCTATATTTTTCTCAGAAAAGTCCGATTTACCGTGCACAATTACACTATTTTGAGAAGTCAATCACAATGATATCACAAAATCTCATGAGAAAGAAAGAGAATAAGGGCAGAAAAGAAAAAAAAGAGGGAGAGATCCTGTCCCTTCCCCCTTCCCTGCCTTGTGGCCCCCTTCTGGCCCTCTGCTTCTTCTCCAGCCCAGTCCTTTGCCTCCTTCATATTTGAGGGGTTAATTTTTCAAAATTTCCTGGGGGTTGCCCCTAGACCCCCCACTGCAGAGATATTCTCAAATGGTAGAAATAAATCTCAACTTCAAGGAATTAGTATCCTTCTCACCTAAGAATGCCCAAGATTCCATAAATGGGTGTTATTCTTCTCAGATAATAGATGTGTGAATTCACTCAAAAGGTCCCAGATTTCATAGTAAAGGGGTTAATTTTTCAAAAATTTCCTAGGGTTGGCCCCCCAGTGAATAGATGTTCTTAAAGAGTAGAAATAAATCTCAACTTCAAGGATTCAGTATCCTTCTCACCTAAGAATACCCAAGATTCCATAAATGGGTGTTATTCTTCTCAGATAATAGATGTGTGAATTCACTCAGAAGGTCCCAGATTTCATAGTAAAGGGGTTAATTTTTCAAAAAATTCCTAGGGTTGGCCCCCCAGTGAACAGATGTTCTTAAAGAGTAGAAATAAATCTCAACTTCAAGGTATCAGTATCCTACTTGGCTTAGAGTGCCTAAGATTCCATAAATGGTTGTTATTCTTCTCAGATTATAGATATCTGAATTCACTCAGAGGGTCCCAGATTTCATATTTGATGGTTGAATTTTTCAAATTGTTCCTGGGGGTGGCCCCCAGACCCCCCCCCCCCCCCCCCCCCAGTGGACAGATATACTCAAAGAGTAGAAATTAATCTGGAGTTCCAGGAATCAGAATCCTACTTGGCTACACCAGGGTTCAACATTGAGCATTGTCCGCCTGCCAGGGGCAGGTAAAACTTGCTGTAGGGCAGGCAAAAGTTTATATCCACCTGCCCGAAGGGCAGGTAAAACTTTTATAAAATTGTGATATTTAAGTACAGAGGGGCAGGTGAATTTTTGGGTCGGGCAGGTAAAACTTGATCTACAACTGCCCAGCGGGCAGCAAAGTTGAAAATATTAATGTTGGACCCTGCTACACATGCCCAAGATTCCATAAATGGGTGTTATATCCAGACCCCCCTGGTGAACAGATATTCTCAAAGAGTAGAAATAAATCTCACTTTCAAGGAATTGCACAAAGGTAGAGATTAAAACATTTGCTTTGTGCATGCTTATTGGATTAGTGTAAGGGCCACCAGATGAATATAAATGATAAGAATTCCTCTAAATTACTTAGTTTATGAAAATATGTAGTAATGGCAGGTGCCGCTGGTAAGTGTTAATATACCTGACGACAATGATCACAGGGACACACTTCCCCGCAAGCACCGATGCCTTGGGTAAAAATCGATATTAGACTGCTTTATAAGCAAGAGTGTAGAGGAGTCGGGGGAAGAGAGACCAGTAGCGTTTGGATCATACGGATCGGGAGATTCGAAGGGGTTTAGATAGCCATACAACCAAAGGGACATCTGGTGACTCATATGGTGCTACCACACGATGGCCGAAGGCGGGAATAGGCGGACTCTACGGAGGAAGCTTACTCCACCTCAACTGGAACTATAATACCTTGGACTTATTGCCATCACGAGCAGCTGTACGCATTACTATATCCACCAATAAACTTACCGTACTGCCAAGCGTTGTTCATGTTATGGATTGAGCGCCCATATTGTGGACTTACTCACCACTCGACTAGCATTCCCTTAGAGACAATACCCATAACAATAATCATCTGGGACAATGCACTGTAATGATAATCAACCCTAAACATAACAATAGCGTTCAGAATCAGTTTCCTACTTGGCTAAGGGTGCCCAAGATTCCATAAAATGGGTGTTATTCTTCTCAGATTATAGATAACTGAATTCACTCAGAGGGTCCCAGATTTCATAGTTTAGGGTTTATTTTTTCAAAGTTTTCTTGGGGGTGGCCCCCAGACCCCCCAGTAAATTGAAGTTAGTCTGAAAACTGACCAAATGCCTCTGAAATGGCTGTATCTGATATATTCAAAGAATATCTTTGAAAAGGAATTGCCGAAAATTCCTATATTTTCCTATATTTTTGGCTGAAAACCTCCTATATTTTCCTATAATTATTTTTGTTAAAAAATTCCTATAAAAATTCCTATATTTTTGCCAAAGGCCGTTATGACCCCTGTAAATGACACGGTCACACTGACCCCACAATCAACAAATCCCACATAATGTTTTGGGGGGCTTACGTGAACTACAAATTTTGCCCCTAAAGTTATCAAAACTTCTTGCAGATGGCACACTGTTACCCTATTCAGTGGCGGATCCAGGGGGGGGGGGGGGGGCAAAAGGGGCAATTCCCCCCCCGACCAAAAATGGACTCTCATAGATTTGACAAATTTGAGGAGAAATTTTGCGGGCTAAATCATGGGGGGGGGGGGAGGCAGATATATAAGTCTGACTCTGGATCCGCCCCTTATAAATCAAACCAATCGCTCAGTTCAATCGATCATCTCAAACAGCCAACATATAAACTGACAACATAACTTAACAACGCATTCTCATCTGTACATTTATTACTAATACTAAAGACTACAAGGCAACAAAATGTTTATTGTACCTATGCTTACTTTTATTGTCTTTGACGTATCGAAATCTAATGCCTTGAATAATCACTCTTTATTTTATATCAACAATTCCTAATTAATCTGCAAACAGCCCTAAAGTCTGTCCATTCACTAATTGCACGAGGTGCCGCTACAGCCCAAATTATACAGAATAAACCTGGTAATACGCCGATCCGTTACCTCATGTTAGACGACAGTGATTGTTTGCCAACATGCTTTTACTAATTCACCGTACACACAAAGACGTCGGCGAATAGCTCCTGAACGGGTCCGAATAGCCCCGGGTGGGCAGGGGTATGTGTGCGGGAGCCCCGGGGTACATAGCGGCCTATGTACACGCTGATTAGGGAGTAAGGCCGGTGGGGGAATGTTGAACATTGATTCTGTACATATATGCACAAGGGCTAGTGTTTAACTTCCTTACCTTACGGCCATTAGCATCTTGGTGCCAATCTCAAATAGTTTAAGACGTTCCAAACGGCTTTAGAATATTAGCTAGAAGGATTGATACGTTTTTCCCTATCCAAGAGGCTGTATCTTTTCCCAGATTTTTAGCTGTGAGATTGAAAACTAGAAGAGTTTGGTTATGAAACTCTTCATATGAAAAGCATTTAGCTGAATACACAATGTATAACCATTTCTGAAGTAGGCGGCGTTTACCAAGTCGATGACTGACTCTAGAGCATTCAAGGAAATGCTCTTAAACTTGAATGTACAACAGGAGATGCACTTAGACGGGACTATTTTTCTGATATTTGAAACGTGTCATTCAAGAGAATATACATACGATTCATTTTCCTTTGTGTGTATGTGTGCGGGGGTGGGGGTTATAAGCCCTTTGGCTAGTTAAGTAGGGCAATATTCATAAATGTGCATGGACAATTTCAGTTTACCTAATTATTAATCGGTCCGTTTCTGAACCATTCTTAACGGTTATGTCATAGCCCCACACTCCCAAGAAGCCCCATTGTGGATGGTGTATAAGTAGTTCACTTTGACCCTTGCCCCACTGAGCCGAGGCCCGTGTTCATAAAACATGTATAGTAAACCCCACTCTCCTTCGACTATATGAAAAGGAACTCTTATAATAAGAGCTGGACCCAGACCTTTAAGTGGTGCTATTATAAGGCTGGCGGCTCTGACCGCCCCCCCACCCCCCCGTGGGTCAGTTAGCTTTGTGAGTACCCCCATAAAGCCTGGCCTGCAGTTCACATTGTAGTGAACGATGCCTTCACCGTGTACGTGGCACTGGGCCAGCCCGGGGATTGGGAGGGGGCGGTGCGGGGTGCGTTATTAGGTATGTAAGTGTTGATCACGTTACTCTCAATGTTATTACGCCCTGTAATACATCGAAAAGGGATTTAATCCGCATAAGAACTGCACAGACGACCTATATAGGTTGCTGTATGGCCCCATAATGAAGGACAAAATAGTAATACAAAATTATTACAATTGTTTCCTGCTAACATTAAAAATGATTCTAGCCTCATGAAAGAACCATACACGTAATCAAAAGAAAAAAGCTTTTATTAGCAAATATTTATCCCTTAGTGACAGTCTAGGAAAACCCCTGTCAAGGTCGGACAAGCCTGTAATGATTCACTCTGTCTGTAGGCCTTGAGAGATTGGCATGTTCGGACATCTGTGAAACCAGGAAAAGGCCCTGGGTCACAACATTGAAGGGGCTGGTTGCCGGTCAGACAACTCTGTTTTGTAATTGACTTTCAAAATACTTTGAAAGGTTTGATAATATTAAACTGCTCATTTTGAGCGAGTGATTTCGACTCTTGACAATTTCTAGGCATCTTAGAGGAGAAAATTCCTAGGCTACCCTATTTTAGAGCCGTGCATCTGACATGTCAGACCAGCCTACTTTCCCTCCAGCATGGCAGCCCTTTGTCCGGACCAATTGCACAATGTTTTTCAGACCTGCGTGCCCAATACATTAAGCTCTCTGATTATATGAAATTAGATTTCCTTCTAAGTTCCCATAGAGGGTTATATAACTGACTAATGCATGACGAAATTAATACTTATGCTGTAACAAGTAAATAATGCTATTAAAGACTATACAGACAGTGAATGAGATGTTTGTAATATTTGCCACTGCTTAAAATCCACCGTAGGGTATTAAGAGTTCAATACAAAAATGTGATACAAGAAGAATGATAAAACCCTCCAATGGTTGTTAGGAGCAGTTATTTCACTCTATTCTTTTCTAAATTTTTCTATGGGGTTTTGTACCTTTTTAGGGAAACAAGTTTAGTTTTCCCGGTGCATGGTCAATGTTTAAACTGAAGTAAGGATTGGTTCCTCACTTCTTTCCATGCAACCGTTATACAGTTTTCGGTTTTACAATTCTATATCTTGCAAAACACCTTTCTATAATATTCTTGATGTGCTGATTGTTGTTCGTAGATGCACGTTCTTGCTCACAATAACAGGACCAACTGAGGTAACATACTTTTGGTACTTTTTGTAGCACGCGGTGACGCCCCGGTGTCGGATGCGCCACCAAGTGGGCTATACAAACCGATGGCGCCTGCCGCAGTCCCTGGGTAGCGATCTGCTGGGAACCGCCCAGGCCTTCAAGGCTATCAACGTGTCCATGAACGACAGCCTCCGACACATCATGAGTGGTATGTAGGAACACAAGGAATCTATTCAAAAGCATTTCAGAGTTAACATTTCTTTTCTTTTTTTTTGAGGAAAAAAAAGCTATAAAAAAAAAAAAAAACCTTTTTTGAGTTGAGGCATTGCCTGAAAACAAGTTTAAACTTAATTGAGATACCTTTAGTATAGTCCTCTGTTAGTATCATTGGCCGTGAAAATTATTTTGCTACAAACATTAATGGCTACAGACAAAAATAGCATGACATATATTGAATTCGCGTGAAATTTGTGCTATTTTCCACGGTTTGTGATTCAGCACTTACGTTTTTTCATTGAATCCCAAGTGTGTGTTTTTTTTCTCATCCTTTTTTTACAAATTAGAACATCAAAAAAATGTGACGTGTATATCCATTTCATATGGAGTAGAAACTAAGTAACGCAAAGTCTTTGATTGTAAATAATTATGGTATTTGAAACTGAAACTTACGCAGTGGTAGTCTTGCGTAAGCCTCAATCATTTCCCAAATAAATCTTAGTAATTATTTCACACTTTTTTATCACACATTTTTAGCGGAAAACCCACGGACCTCAGTCAACGTAGACGTTTCGAAGCCGTACAGTTTCCTAGTAGAGGGTGGTCGTTCCCGCACGAGCCCTGACCTGGGGACCAGTAATCCCGCTCCCAACGCCCGCCTCTCAGCCAATGAGCAGAAGGCAGCACTTAAGTAAGACTCGATTTCAAAGCGCCATTGAACATTGATGTCCTTAGGCATTACAGTGAATACAAACAACATTCCGAAACAGTCGTCCGGTTGTTTAATTGCATATTTTCATGCCACAAAAGACATAGATATAAAGTGTCATATTTCTTAAAAAAAGAATATCTGGAGATCTTCAGAGAAAATGTCCGATGCATCATGTTTGATATTTTTCTCTGACGTAGAGTTGCACTGGATTTAAAACAATCTTTCCTGTCTGCCATTTTTATTTCACTCTTGAAATCATGAGGTTTCTGATACATTTGCATTGTTGGATTTTGGATTAAACCTATAAACGTGCTCTGTATTTCCTATTAGGAGGGGCCTTACGATGAACACATGTATGCCGTCAACCGCTCGCCCACCCAAACCGCACGCGGTGTTTGCGTACCACTCTCAGCGGGGCGCATCTGCCCTTGGCCCAGGTAAGTCTTTTATCTAATGTTATTCAAAGTCGACCTTCATTTCTTTGCTTTAAGTTTTCATAACAACATGGACAAGGAAAGTTTTAAGATAATATTATGACCAAAATATCAGGACCAACAACCGACCATTAATTTCTGTTTCCCCTTCTGACACATGGTATTTTCCAAAAGTTGTTCTCAAATCCATTTTCCCAAATTTGTATACCTGAAAAGTCTCACTGTATCTGTGTACCTCACACAGGGTGCCCACACAAGTACGAAACAGACTTGTTTGCAGTTCGAAACAGCCACATATTTGCAGTGTAATCGGTCACTAGTTTTAAGCCTTGGAAAAAAATTGTGGACTTCCATTTTATCATTTTCGGTTTGTTGAATTTTTGTCACTTTTTGTTTTCAAAAGCTGTATAATATTGACAATACTTTTCTCCAGGAGATGGCACATACAAAACTAAAGACAGTAAGGCGGACTCAACTACCCATTAATGTTCAACCACATAATATATACCAACAAAATGACCACATACACAATATAAACATGGAATTAGAAAACTAAGGAAACTAGACACCGTTTTTGTGGATTCATGATACGTCATTGCAGGTGATGGGAAACGTGTACCTAACATTTATATTTGTTATGCAGGTTACTAACAAGGCAAGTACGCACACTCAATAACCATGCATGCCTCTTGTTTTAGAAACACAGTATGACACCTTAATGTCCCCAGATAGAAATTCCTCAACGCCACAGCTCCTGCATGTTCAACCCTTCTTTTATCGCATGTTGATTAGTCTTAGAAATAAAACCCCTGCATGCTTCCCCATATTAAACATACACTATGATGCATGAAGACACTGGAACAGAGATAGTCGTAAACTATAGTAATGCTTAAATATCAGTTTCCTTTGTTACTTCACGATCAATTGCCTGATTATGTCAGGCTGATCATGTCATTTTATCAGCACGACAAAGGAGCGTTTTTTAGGTTAAAGGATTAAAATGCAGTATGTCTGTCTTCACAGAAGTAGTCTTCAACCTAGAAGCTCAGAGCATACTGTCCTGTTATCAGTTTCTCATGTGCAAGCTATTCAAAAAGAGACTGTTGTACATTTCTCTAAAACGTGCTTGCTACAGCCCCAGAAGATTCAGGACTTAAATTGGATAAATAGGATAATTGGATTTGCACACTTTTCTATATGACCATGATTTAGTAACTGTAGAAATACCGTCAAATCATATTTTCTAATTCCTATGATTAATTCCCTGGAATGATATATCCTAAAATTACTGGATTAACATTTACGAAAAATGGCCCAGTGAAATAGAACCGAAAGACTTTCTGCCAACTTTGCATATTTTGACAACGATCATGATAGTGAAAAATGATAGTGTATGTACAACACAGAATTATATCCCAGAACGTGTCATCCAAATCACTGTTAGAAAGAGGGTCCCGCGTGCATATCATGAGCTACTCTTAGCATAGCGACCAATACACTGTTTGTCCCCAGACGTGCTACTCAAGTGCCTGGGCCTGAACTGGGAGCTACACCGCCCCTTCCTCATCAAGTCGGACACCCTGGCCGCCCTCCTGCACGCGGCTGAGACGCCCGCGCCCAAACGATACTACCGCAACAAGATGTCCGAAACCCTGGACGACTACATCAGCAAAAACAACTTCTACAGTCCTGAGTACCAGGTAAGGTATGGTTCCAGATGCAGAGGATTATTTTCCAGTATTTTAATCACCTGCAGGCTCACTTTGCTCTATTTTATAGACAAAAACACAAGGAACCCTATAGTAGCCATGAGGGCTCTATCATAGATTTTTTCTTTTGTGAATTTCAAACCTTGGTTGCGTTGACCTTGCGTGGTCCTATACATGGCATTTTTCGCCACCATTGATTGGGCGATCACATTTATCAGGTTATTCACCACCATTGATTGGGTGATCACATTTATCAGGTTATTCGCCACCATTGATTGGGTGATCACATTTATCAGGTTATTCGCCACCATTGATTGGGTGATCACATTTATCAGGTTATGTGTGGTGTATTGAGTCTCTACATGCACAGGCTTCCTAGACTAGGAATGACCAGGCTGTGTATTGCATCATATACTACTTCCTGTCCAACTTCCTGTCATTGGAAACCAAAGTATATACTAGGTGGCACCACTTGATAGATCTTTTGCATTCATTTTGGAGTCATCGCATTGATTTATTTCTTTATGTTTCAATATTGATAAAGGTAACCAAGCATCCCTAGGTTAACACTCTCCAAGCAGATATTTAGTTTTCATTTTTCATGTATTCTCAAATTTAATTATAATGAATTTTAGGATCATTGGAGTGGTTCTAGTATCAGACTTTAATGAAATTTTCATTGTTATTTTTTTTTTTTTTTTTTTCCTTCTTTTTTCAAAAATTTGTTTTTGACTGCTGGTAATCTACAAATAGATTTTCATCACTCTCCAAAGCAGATTTTAGGTTTACACTCTCCAAGCAAATGTTCAGTTTCAAATTTTTGTTTTTGCATCAAGTTTAAATGTTTTGACTGCTGGTAATATCTAAACAGGTTTTCATCACTCTCCAAGCAGATTTTAAGGTTCACACTCTCCAAGCAGATGTTTGGTTTTCAAATTTTTGCATCAAGTTTAAATGTTTTGACTGCTGGTAATGCCTAAACAGGTGTTTTATCACTCTCCAAGATGATTTTAGGGTTAACACTCTCCAAGCAGATGTTTGGTTTTCAAATTTTTCTTTTTCCATCAAGTTTATATGTTTTGACTGCTGGTAATTTCCAAACACATTTCATCACTCTCCAAGCAGATGTTTAGATTTTTTTTCTTTTAAATTTTTTTATTATGTTTATGTATATTGTAATGCTTCCTTATGCCTATCTAACATTATTTATTTGTTCTAGGCAGACTTTAAGAGTTTACATTTCCATGCAGAGTATACAATTTTTCTCATGTCAGCATAATTTTTAGATTAAAACTAAATAAACTTATTTTATTAGTAATTAACGTGCGTCATTTACACTTAATCACATTAATCAGTGGCGTTCTTTTGTTTTTTAAACTAATGCGAACTTGTATATTTTATGTTGTGGTTTTCTTCATAAAAAGAAAACATTGTAAACTGATGTAACGTTTGATCATAGGAACGGAGTAACCGACTGAGCATGGAGGATGTAGACGACACGGAAGGCAGTGGAGTGGACCACCCGAAGCACGTATCAGAACAACGGGTCAACACGATGACCGTCATTTCCCTGGAGCTTTCAGACCCTCTCATCACCCCACATAGTAAGCATTTTAGCCAACTTCCAATCAATTGAATGGCCTTTCCTATACAAGTAATGTACAACTAAGTATAAAATCTCAAGTGTTTCCAGCAAAACACGATTATTATATCAAGGTGCTTTCAGAGGAATTGCAGATAATTTTAGCAGAACGCCTAATTATACTGTAAAACACACACAAAATCCTTTTTTTCCCAAAGTCACTGCTAAAAGCTGCAAATATTTAGCCGTATTTGCTTTAGTAATTACCTCCAACCTTGCCCATTCAAACAATTCAAATACAGAATCTGGTTTATGTGTTATGATGCTTTGCTCAACCTTACGTAGGATGCACCCAAGATAGACAGGGCTCAACATAAGTGGTGTTGTAGTTGAAGTGTGTAGTTACGGTAAGTTTATTTTGTTTTTCCCCAGCTCTGGCCGTGGCCCTGGGCAACCTGTACCACGAGGAGATGGAGGTGGAAGTGCAGGACGTGGTCGGGGTCAGCGCCGCCGCCCACCTCCTGAGGTACCGCCACCTCGAAGACGGGTGAGTCGTCATGGGTGATTCATACTCTCCTTAGTAGGTGAATAATGGCAGAGGCCCCTCTCACCTGTTCTGAGCCCTACATGTAGATCTACAACGGTCAGTTGTTCCCCTTTATGTATGCCTATGGGCACGTGTATTGGTACTTGGTACAGACCCTTTATCATCGACGCTTTTGATTTGATAAAAATTGTCCAACGAAATTTGATTTTTTTTTCACGAAAAGTTGATTTTACGATCTTGAGTATAGGCGTTTGGCAGATGACGTCAACTCTCTCTAAATAAGAAGTCCGCCATATAAGTGATCAACTGATTTTCATCATTATTCATAATTATGAAATATCTAGAACAAATATTTTTGCCTCATTTACTCAAATTTACTTTAAGAACTATTGATTGCGAATATATTTCCTAGTCATGATGTTGTCATGATCATCACGTGGTGGTTACCAAAATGTGATCACGTGACCATGTCTGCACTAGGTCTATACATTTCATATTATAACATACATATTTTCATACTATATCAAACACTTATGAAACTAAAGCCTAACTCTTGTTAGCTAGTATGAATTAGGATTAGCTAAAAACAAATCATAGTAAATCACCAGCGATAGTTCGTACGTTGAATACATAACAAAATGCCCACCAGGTTAACTTGTTTTCCCCTTCTCGCCCCCTCTAGATGCGCCGGGCTGATGTTGCGGACCATCAGTTGCCGCACCGTGTGTTCGTACCATTACGCCGCTTCTCAACACCACCAGGAGCGTGTTCGTGCCGCCTGTGAGCGGTGGCTGGAACTGAACCTCGTCCCTAAGGTGTGTTTTTAATTGGTCTTACTGAAACTGGCTGACTTAAACAAAGATCACGTCATTATCTGAAATGCTGTTATAACTTTAGTGGTTTCCCAGTTGTCAGTAGTTCCAGTTTAAGCGTAGCCATTAGTATACCCTCCATAGCTGAGTGTTTTTATTGTTAACTTAGTTTTCTCTATCTAGATGCTGTCAGTCTAAATACTTATATCAGTATTTTCAAATAGTAAAAGATGAAAATTAAAACTTTTAACTTTTAACTTTTTGTATATTAAAGCTAAGGTGTGTTCCATCATTGGATGTTCTGCTTCACCCCAGTCTTTTACCATTAGCCTTTTTGCTAGTTAAGAAGGACCACTCCAAAAGTAAATGTTTGAATATAATAAATTCCATGTTTCTCCTTATACAGTTGTCGTCTGAGATCCAGCTGAGAGAAGTCCCCTTAGATCTACTCCAGAAAATACTCATGTCCAATAGGTAAGGTATTGATAACTTTCACATGCAAAAATAACTACACGTGTTCAAATTTTTAATTGAAAATGATTAAGATAAAACACTTCTATACTCAGTGGAAAAAGGGGTTGTTCACAGATTGACACAGTTTTGAGTATTAACGACTCTTGTTAAAGGAAGTAAAGAGCAGTGTGGTGCTACAAAGTCATAAAACTCAAATAACTCTAAAGAAACACCCTATGAGCCCTTATCAAGCGTATGGTAAAATATAAATAATGAGAAAGCTAGCTTTAACTTAATCAAAATACCTTTGTTAGTACAATAAAATCATTAGTATGGACCGCCGAGTTTCCTTGTGTTTTAAACGAATGAAAAGCTGTCTAAATATTTTGGAATTCTATTTTGTTTTAAGTTAACACACACAAATTTAAAAATGTAGATAGCCTCTTAAACTACTAGTACTATGTGTTTCAGGTTGTTCACGTACAATGAGTTCTGGCTGTACCGCGTCCTGGCTTACTGGGTCTTCCTACAAATGAACCGCACGGCCCAACTGATGCCGACCTACTCGTCAGTCCTCACTTTCTTCAACAGGTAAGGGCACCTACCGTCACCCTTCTTCTATCATTAGCATAGGGGCTGGCAGGGTTCCCATAGAGGCTAGAAGTCCTCAAATACTCGAGGTCACGAAATTACGTGAAAAGTCAAAATCGTATTTTTGTCAACCGATACATGATATAAGATTTCTGCTAAAAGATTTACAATATTTATATCTTCGTACTGAAACTTAAGTTATTGATAAATATCTGTTGAGAGAGCTCTCTAACAAACGTCAAAGAGTACTAACAAGTTGCAAGGACCTTACCTTAAAAATTAGAGGTCATACAGAAGTAGTGTATTTGTGTGCGCCAAACTCCTATAGGTTGTAGATGAAAACCCTGTCTGATAAAATTTAACTCAACAAGAATAATGCCGTGCAGTACTTTAAAAGATACGCTAATTGACAGTTTCTTTTACTAAGTTCTTAACGTTTTGTGCGTTGCAGCTTACCCAAGTCGTCGGCTCTCATAGACCGGGAGGAGGGCCAGCATTTCGCACCACTCCTCATGGCCCTGCGCCTCCACGGCATCACCGACAGTAAGTATAAATGTCGAATAAGAACATAACACAAAACAAGTAAAGTAACACACAAAACAAGTAAAGTAAAAGAAAATATACATTCTCTGGAAGAAAAATGTACATGAATTATGCTAACGGGTAACATGCGTTTCAATGTATAAGTAGCAAAAAAATTTGTTAGTAATTCAAACAGTAGAAATTGCACAATTCAATTTAATAAATGTGTAATCATGTTCTAGGACCATAAATGAAAAAAATAATGCAAATCGATCGAGACCAAATCCATATACTAAATGCCACACTTTAATTCCTCAGTTTTCAAACTCAGACTGACCCAACCCAATTGTAAAGCCATGCTCTGTAATCGACGATTGCAAGATAGTCCCTTACCCGTCAGTGTTACGCACCAATGACAACTGTCTGCCTTTACTGCCTGCAGCGAACCACCTGCACGACGTGCAGGCGATGAACATCGTGCCCCAGGCCTGGGTCGTCAAGCTCCTGTCGCAGCACTACGCCGCGCTGCAGGGTGGTGGCGACATGTGGCTGATGAACAACTTCAACACGCACGGCGTGCGGCAGGGCTTCATGCTGGACGATGAGCCCCACTACCACTCCGAGATCCTCTCCCTGCACGGCTTCCACTTCGAGCTGAAGGCGGTGCGGCAGAACAAGCAGGGCGCCTACACCTTCTACATGCAGGTACGTTGGGCTAACAACCCGACAAAACTTCTGAATAATTTCTCAAAAGATTGAGAAAAATCTCAATTCTGTTCTGACAATATATTGAGTACGCATTTTCATCATTGTTTGAAAATTTCCGCTGTGGTTTCTTTTGTTCATTTACATGTATCAAATGTGTATTATACTGTGGTATAAAATTGGTCCTCTGCAGATGATAAACGAAAATTCGCCAATGATAAGTAAACTAAGTGCCATATTCCATATTTTTCTGAACGTTTAGCCTTTTCAGACCCTTAATAAAATTCGCACTTCTAAAACATTATTTTTCATAATCTTTTGTTGAAATCAAGTCTCGGACATACACAACAACCTGCTTTTAGTTCAGTATCGGACAGAGTTAGAATCGCGATGTGATTAAGTTTTTGTGGCTTTGTTTTGCTGAAGAAATATTTTGTTCACCTGCTGTTTTGAATTTGAATAGGGTGCAATTAAAACAGAGAACTTTAAACAATATAGCCTGTTCGCATAAAGTTGCCCACAATATTTACCGTCATTATTTTTCATATCAGATATAGTATCTGTTTGGCCGAAGAATTTGCTATGATTATGAACCCACGTCTGTGTTTGAAAACTATCGGATGATGAGTTGTTTTCTTTCACGTTTTAGCGCCTGAAGCCTGGTGACCCGATCCTGTCGTTCCGACAGTGTGAGCGACACACCTTCTCCATGCGCCCAGACCGCGAGGTCCGCTACAGCATTCGGGCCCAGTACTTCGACAAGGACAAGCAGTGCCAGATGGTCACCACCGGCATGTTGTCACAGCGCTTTGGACTCAACTCCAAGACCAGCAAGAGTGAGGTAGGTCAAAGGTTCTAGGTTGATTCAGAGATTTATCTGTCACACCGAAAAAACCCTGACGGTGAAGTAAATGTCTAACCAGCACGAAGAGTTGAGTAAGTGGTGTATATTAGAAGATTGCATAAACTGTTTCGCCTTTTTACAAGCTTCTTCAGGGTCGAATTGGTATTGTAAAGGCAAGTAGTCAGCCAAAATGTCAACAACGTACTGATATATTTGAACTTTTTTTTAATTTTGTAAAATCTTCTTGTACGAAATTTTGAGTTCATTACTTTTCGAAGATATAAAGGCATTATAATGGTATAAAAGAGTAGGTTTTTTTTCTATATATTTAACAGGCTCATCTAAAGGTCTGCTCGTAAGCGCAGACACTGTCCCCGAAAATATGTAACGTAACTATGTGTTGTCTGCCAGGAGCTAAACAATTCTCCCTCCCACAGATAGCTGGTTAATCTTGACTAATTTTGTCGACAAAATCTCTGGAAAACCTATAGAAAATAAACAAATAATTGTTATGTATCCATCTACAATGCATGGATTTTCAAATAACTCAGGAAATATTTATGTACATGGATACTAATTTAGAATGATGGCTTGTTTCTCACAATATAAATAAATAAAAAATGACACAATTCATGAAATTTCTATACTAAAGCCTGGATTTTTGTCGACATGTTACCCAGAATGCATTTTGTTTTAGGCTAACCTGCAGGTAAAAGTTACAAAACTGCCTATCTGTGGTTGGAAGAATTCAAAAGGCCCCCTACCTAACTGTATCCCTTACCCTATGACTATGTGTACGAATGTGACCGTTCGTCTCTCGCCAGGTGCTGACCATTCAGAAGGCCGCCCCGCCGGTCTACATCAGCTTCACCCTACTCTTCCCGTCGACTTAAACCACAGGGGCCATTTATAAGAGCTAGTCACGTAATGCTCGCCAGTTATTAAATACATATCATGAATAATATATGAAGGCTTGTAAATCGGTCATGTAAAGGCAAGTAGTCTGCCAAAATGTCAGAAATGCCAAAAGTATTGATGCATTTGTACTTTTTGAATTATTTTGTAAGATTTTATAAGGGAAAATGAAACCTGTTTTTACAAAGCAAAAGTTAAAGTAGAGTATGTTGTGCAGTACTCACGGCTGAGTAATGTTGCGTACCACTCTACATGCCGTATTTGAAACTTGTAACTTATCATGTAGTATCCGTAAATTCAACAAGCACACCTGTGATAATAGATGTAGCACTATTATTGTTATAGCACATCCCGAGAAGGGTGGGCGCTCTTAACACCAGTATTATGTATATATTGTTTTCTCATTCACTTTTAGCAAGGGATATTCTGAATGAGGTCTTCCAAATTAGTATATTTATGTTCTTTTCGATGTTTCTGTATTCACAATTTACATTGATATTGTTATAGTTTGTCACTGAAAATGCTTACATTGAAATATATGGATACTATATACTTTGTGCAATTTGATATGAAAGATCAAACCTACCTGTTTACGAACTTTATATGAATTTCTATTTAATTCTTCTAGAATTAATATTTAGTCAGTCAAACCAGGGTTTCAAAGATTTATATTGCTGTGTTTTTGAAAGTTTGTTATGTATGCTAAACTCAATGGTTCCAGAACCTTTGAAACAGTACTTCAAATGTGCCAAAACTGTAACATAAAAGTTTGAGAATAAGTTTTGTGTTATTTACCCAAAGAGTGTATTGTCATATCTATCGAAGGTCTATGGGATTGTACGTACGAGAGTGACAACCCACTGACCTCCAACCTCAGCTGTGATTATGGAGTTTCTGTCGAATTGAATTAAATGCCTAAACGATTTTAAATTCTCAAATAGTTTGCGTTTTCATACTTCCTAGTTACTTTCTACATCAACAGCTAAAGCAATGTTTTGTTTAGAACTAAGAATAACAATTCTGAATGGAATAATCTCGAAGTATCTATTGTGGTCGAAAAAATACATTTACAGATGTATTTATCAATAATCCTTTACATAATAATGTGTGAGGATTACAACAGTGCCTTTAAAATTCAATTAAAAAAAGAGCTCAACTCAACATGCATCACATTTCAGTACTCATGTATTATTCATAACATCACCTATGTGCTCACAGAGTACATCGTAGGTTTGAAGTACAGTTTTGAAAGCCCTTCGACAAAAATAAGTTTTATAACTTTAGAAAGACTTGTTTACTCACTCAATGTTAGGCATTTGGTACAGATATTGCAACATATTTCCAAAATAATTCTTAGATAAGTTTTCTGGACGAAAACCACAGCACCTTGAAAGCTTTTATGTAGAAATCAAATGACATTGATAAGATTAGGAGCCTTCCACGTACACACAATTTTTTCAAAAATATAATATACGTCCCTACTCCGACCCCCCCCGACCCCGACCCCGACCCCCCCTTGGGCAAGATACACACTGGATTTGAACAGGAACGTTCATACATTTTCAACAATTAGACACCACCACCCACCCTTGATGTGTATTATGTCAAGCTGGCAGTACTGGGTCCTGTTGAGCTCGCCCCGCTCAAACCGGAGTCAGCGGTTCTGGAGTAGGAGGGTGACGGCCTGGGCCAAGTCGTCCACGTACCCGTCTGGTACCACCTGCGGGTGGGGCTCGTCGCATGGCCTGAAGTGGACCAATCAAACACCCAGATTCAAACAAAGACTATTATTCAATGGTATATAGAATATGTTACTGTGCTAATAACACTTTTAAGGTTAGATATTTTTGGAAAGGTGGCTACTAAGGCCCACCAGAGAGCGTTTAACAATATCTATAAACGTCAAAAAGGTTTAACATAACATAAAGGGTAAATGCCACTTGAAAGAGTCTGGTAAAGAAACTTCAATATTTGGGATTTGACCTTTACTCCCACCAACCGTTCGGAGTAAAGCATATATCCCACCTTGCTTTGGACAGCATTTGCGTTGTGTTAACACGGATGTATCTTTTTCGATTTTGTCGGATTTCCGATGTTTTCTCTTCAGCACACGAAAATATCAGCAGGGTACCAACCAAAATTCCATTTTCAAATTCCCTGTGTGTTCCCTGAGATTTCCCTGTCCTGCGGCAATTTTTCCCTGTGTCATATCCAGCTAGGTGTTGAAATTTAAAGCCTCTACTTGCAGAAAAAAAAATTGGAAAATCCCAAAACAAAAAGTCAAATCCCTAATATCTCGAGTATCAGGAATTTCAGAACCTGACCAAGTGAAATTCCCTGTTTTCCCTGTGTTTTGGCAAAATTTGCAAATTCCCTGTGTTTTCCCTGTCGGGGATTTTTTTCTGCCATTTTCCCTGTTTTCCCTGTGGTTGGTACCCTGTATCAGTTTCAAAATTTGATATTTAGAACACGTTTCACAACATTTTAGGAAACATTCAGATTTTCCTAACGCTATTTCCGATTTTGTCACTGTCTCCAGCTTGCATCCCTGTGTTAAGATTCCAATGCACGGGGCTTGCATTTCTGGTACAACCAAGTTGGTATCTGCCGACACATTGGCTTGCATTGGCACTTGTATTTGTCAATGCAAGCAGATAAGCATATTCTACCTTGCGGTGATGTTAGACTCCACAAGCAAACTAGCCATGGCAAATAAATCAACGCATAGTTGAATATGGGTGTTAAGGGATTTTTTGGTCTCAACTACAAAACTTAGGGTTTCCCATTTCTGAGCGGGTCGTACCTGTACTTGCCGGTGCGGACCTGGAGGCCCATCAGCCCACAGGCCTGCGCCCCGCCCACGTCGTTCACGATATCGTCTCCCACCATCAGCGCCTGGATCAATTAGGGAGACAAAGTTAGCACCCGAGTACTGGGGGTATGCACACGTATGGCAAGAGATAAATCAGAGATTCTATCTTTCCTACTCTGTTTATTTATTTTTTGTCATAGTTTAAGTCATTTGAGTGCAGATTTTATGTCAGCAAAATTAATAAAGGTAATTTTCCTCCTAGTTGCTTCTAGAAAAATAAGTTAGAAAGTGATTCACTTTCACTACATTTCCTCAGAAAGAAAAATACAGATATCTCAAAATGATTCCTTACCAATAGCGGGTAAGGTATTCATAAAGTGTATGCTATAAATGAGCTTGACAGCCTCAAAATTCATTGGGATATTTAGAAGAAAGAGTGCATATAATGCAGAAATATTGATAAGCATTACTTGTGTATATAAATCTTACATTTTCTGGTTTGACTTGCATGTCGTTAAGTGCTGTAAGGAAGAAAGACGCGGAAGGTTTCCCGACGATCTCGGCCTGCGTATCAGATGCGTACTGGAGAAGATGGTCAATCAAGTTGAGTTATATTAAAGTACATAATGAAAAAGGAATTGCCGATTAAAAAGTATCAAAATATATGGCCAAGGAAAAACATTGTGTTCTAGCAACATCACTCTCAAAAAACATAGGTAGGTCAGGCTTTCTTTTTTTGGGATATTATTGTATATGTCTTTTAGTGAAAGATTTCCCAACGTCTGTGATATTTTACAGATTCTGAAATTTCTCACAAAAATGTTTTTAAAAAACTTGGGGACACAAACAATTAAGTTAGGTCGGGTAACCTGGAGGCGAATTCTTTTTTTATTCCTTGGCCAAATTCATGTTTTGCTATCAAAAATCTCTACGCCACCATATTCACTTCATGGCACGCATTTTGCTTGCCCTGTAGCTATGATAATACCAGGTATGCTCACCTAATGTAGCTATAATAATCCACAGAATTTACCTGCAGCCTAATTCTCTAAGGTAAATATGATAATACACAGAATTTACCAGGTGCCCTAACTTCCAATGCCCTCACTTAATTGTAATGATACACAGGTGTAACCAGAGGGCTCATATCCAATGCTCTCAAATATCCAATGTCCGAATGTTGCTATGATAGTACGCAGAATTTACCAGGTGCCCTAACCTCCAATGCCTTCATGTAAGGGCCCACGTCCAACATCAAACCGTCGCCATGTTTGTAATATTTCCTGAAAATACAAATAAATGTAATTCCCCATGAAAAAATGCTATATTTTGAACTACAGACTGAATCATAATGTACTCTGGAAAACCTTTTACAGTTTATCTTTTAAATTCACAGGTCTTGGTACATCATTCATCAAACTATTTAGTTACAATCCACTTTGTCTGATTTATAGAAATGAAGCATCAATTGGCCTTTTTTTTTCAATTTGCCTTTATCTTTGTTTACTTTTTGCATGTACATAAGTTACTAGATTGCCAACTCTTATGTATTCATGAAAATTGAAAAGTGACATAGCAAGAGGAAAGAAAAAATTTCTTTTTTTCAGATTAAGATCATGATTATTTTCAGCGTTCTCAATGGACAAGAGTGTACCTGGAACAACTTTGCACCTTAAGATATAATACAATATAAAGAAGATATAATATTTATTCTCTTTTCAAATATACCGGAAAAATGTTACCAGAAACAGCTCACCCTCTGCCCATGGCAAGTAGCCGGGGTTTGTCCATGTCAATCAGGGCTCGGAAGGCGGCGTTCATGTTGGGGTAACTGAAGGCGTCCGCCGCATCCCCCATCACCACGCAGTTTGGGTTTGACTGGTCCAGGTCCGAGAATTCTGACATCACGTCTACCACAAATAAACAAAACTTATTAGCAATGCACAAACATAAGGGCCATACCAACTATACGACTTTAGCGGCGACGGCCAACGGCTGACTGGGAAAATCGGCAGTGAAATTGCCAGGCCACTGTAGATCGCCAGGCGACGGGGAGCAGAATCGCCCGTAAAATCACCCGTAAATTATCAAAATTGCTTGATATGAGTCCCCTGGCTACGGCGACAGACGTTCTCCCAGTTGGCCGTCGGCCAGCGACAGTTTAATCGCCAAGTGGATATAGGGCTTTAGGGTATCTTTTGTGACTACAGTGTTCTTTTGATTGGTGTATCTGTGTTCAGATGTGTGTCTGTGAGTTTGTGTGTATATGCGATCTCTGATTCCTTGTACTCAAAAGTCATTAACAACTACTATTAATGTCGTACACATATGCACAGACCTTGTGCCAGTTCCCAAATATATCCGTTCATTTTTTGTTATTCATCCGAAACCGAGGAGATCATTGATTACTGAGGTTATTGATTTATCCCAAATCTTAAATCCCTAATCTAAGTACGAATTTGGTCTAAACTCTGATAAATTGACTACCTTTCACCCCTGAATATAATCGTATTAATCGAAAGTTTTTATGGCCTAAATACCACTACGCATATCTGACTGTATATATGGCTAACTGCTGTTGCTAATGAGATCACATTCAAACTTGTAAATTATAATACTGTACCCTGGTAAACTTGTATTGATATTAGTATTACCTTTACTGGATGTTAAATCATTGTAAATCTACCTCCTTATGTATGTTCAGTACATTGACAAAATTAGGCACAGCATCAAGCCAGTAGACCAGTGTACTCTTACACTGAGGTTTCTTCAATGCTGTACAAATTACCTGAATAAAAAAAAAAAAGTTTTTGATTGTGTGTGTGTGTGGGAAGGGGGGGGGGGGGGCAGCTTTAATTACGAAAATACAAAAACCACAAGACCAAACGACATAATGACCAAAGTTACTATCAAAAGTATTTGATAGTGATAGGTCGGCCCATTTTAAATCTTTAGGCCTAAAATGGATTAAAATAATCAAACAATATGATATATCTAGCATTTATCTCTGTGTCTTATATAAATCAGATTTAATATATTGATGGTAGGTCTGAAAAAATGACACTATAGTGACAATTTCACAAATAATTTAATCTTTGAATCATTTAAATCTTAAATCTGTGTGACACTGACAGCACCGGAGAACTTATTGACAGTGTGACGCCTATGTTTTAACATTGAATGGGAATGATTCAGACACTACACTGACTTAAGCCTAGACATATTAGAACTCAGATTTAATATTTTGATGGTAGGTCTGAAAAAATGACACTATAGTGACAATTTCACAAATAATTTAATCTTTGAATCATAAATAATTGCTTTCGGAGCCTCCATAATACATTGACAGTGTCGGAGGGGGCTTAGGCCTATCTGAGTCCAGTCATTTTTTCATACCATCTGTAAAATATTCTTGCAAGCGTTTCTAGGCCAAAAAAGATCAAACTATATGATAAATAGGACTCTGAGATATAGGAGAACATAGATATATACATGAATTTCATTTTGATAGGCCTAACAAGGTCTAAATCATTATTTTTGAGATTGTCAGTGTCGAACGCCTGAGAGGCTGAGTCCAGCAGCTTGTCTAGGCCTATCATTTGAACTGCTGGAAAAGATATATGAACCTACCTGTACAGCCTAAAGAGTGAATGCTTCCGAATGGGTACATCCTCCACAATTGATCACAATTAGATATTTTGTCTAAATATCATCCTGGTTTTCTGATTTCAAAGTTTCGATGCAGGCGTGCGGGGAGAGAACCCGGCGAAGGATTGACGGCGCCATGTTGACGGTCTGACAGGGTCAGTGACAGTGCCTCCACGTGTCCGATCGATCCAATGTTTTGCCTTCGATACGAACGCATGGTTCCCGCATGAATTGTCAATGCGTTGTATGCGTTTAAGGGAGTCCAGACGTCCAAAATATATATCTTGAAAGCATCAGATACCGCCGTAATCCATGCGGAGAAGGCGCAGCTCCCGGTAACAACCAACCGTCCCCGCCGCCAGCGCGGGGCGGTCTGGGCTCTGTCAACGGGGAAGGATTGCAAGAAAACAGCGCGATGCATTTACGCGTTTAGACGCGTTATTTCGCATTATTTTCGATTCTGGGACAGTGGGAGGCTTAGCTACGGGTCGAAATCTATCTATGGATACCAATAACTAAAGTTAGAATGACCGTTTCATGGTGAAATAGGTCTGCAAAATTGATGAACTTTGACCCAGATACCTTCTTCACCGATGAAAGCGAGGCTGGTGGGCGTTCCGGGCATAACGCGGCATTTTACGCGCGGACACGGTCACCGTAACGATTCCATGGCTTGAATGTCTTATTTGCCCCATTTTGGTCGATTTTAACGATTCGATTGTCTTCTATATATCAAAATCTCTGCGATATAAGCTCAAATAAGCCCAAAAATGTGGTTATTTTAGCTTAGAATCGATTTGGGACATCGTCACTTTGCCGCCGCGTTACAGGCATAACGCGAAGCAGCCGCGCGATGGGACACGGTCACCATTGAAATAGCATTGGGAGGCAGAATTGCCGCGTTATGCCCGTAACGCGGCAGTTTACCCTCCATAGGAATAGCATTGGGACGTTTGGCGCGTTGGGGCGTTTCAGGCATAACGCGAAATTCTGTCACCGATCTAAGAAGAGAAGAGAATAGGTCGGCTTGCTTTAAAGCTTTAAAGACTTAAAGTCAGACTTAGATATTTCACTGACCGAGTGAAAAAGCCGACCTATAATAAGACTAAAGAAAGTCTAATGTTTTTTGTATTTCTTGAATTTTGAAAGAAAACCATTCTTTCACAATTCTAAATAACACAATAGATCGATTTCTCCCTTAAAAAAAATAGGTTAAAATGTGTTTTTGATACATTTCCCGATTTTACTCAGTGGGTGAATGCCTGTGAAACCCTATCAGTACTAACCAGGATGGATGAGCAGGTGCGGCCGCAGACCCTGCTCCCTGCAGATGGCGGCTGCAGCAGGCGCAGGGGGGAACACCTCACTGGGCTCAACATCGAAGCCCAGTCGCTGGAGTCGTGCAGCTATGGCCGCCTTCGGGATCTGAGTCTCATTGGTGCAGCAGCGAATAGGGAACCCTGCCTCCTTCAGTCTGCGGAGAGAGCAGGTTGGGATGTAACACAAACATCTACACTCAAACTTGTAGAATGTGATAATGAGCTCTAAATTATTTCTTGTATTGTAACTAAAAGCAATGCACGTTTCTATTTTTCCAACAATATTGATGCAGTATGATTCTAAAAGGGAATTTCACTTGTCTTTCCTTTGACCTGGTTAACGGCATTTAATCAGATCAAAGAGAGACAACAAGAGACGGAGTTTGATGCACTGTATCCTATATTTTTTGCAAATTCGATCTAAGAATACTACTACTTTAAGTTTAAAGGAAAATAATGTTTAAAAAATATGGCATTTTAGGGGGCTTTTGATGCTGTACCTGTACCTGGTACATGGTTCAAAGCCCCATAAAATATTGTCAATTGGCCCATTGCTAAATTATATTCCCACAAAAAATATAATCTAAGTTTTTTAGGAAAAAAGAAACAAAAACTCTCAGTGAGACCTACCTTCTGACAGCATCAGCTGACCCGGGGATGGCCACTCCATCGGCAGTGTCCCCGCTGTCGTAGAGAACCCCGGAGATGTCGAGTAGGACAGCCTTCACCTGCCCGGCCCGACTGTACCACGGGGCCTTCTGCGCCATCACTTGTGAGCAATAAATCTGCTGGCTTTCTGTGTGAAGAGTAATAAACATTAGGATAGATGACCAAAACTCTTGTAACAGGGTACCAACCGAAATTCCATTGTTGATCTGACTGTGAGTGTAACAGCCCCTATGTATGATGGCACAATACATGTCACTAGCTAGACTCCTCCCTTACTCTTCACCTTTGACAAAGAGTTATGGGTAAGGCGTGGGCTGATGTAAACACTATGCTCATAATGCTGAGCTACTGAGCGTAGACTGACCACCCGCGTCAGTACAGTAGCACTGCTATTGGAAAATTTTCACTTGGACCCCCTGGACGCGTGAATTTTACATTAAAAAAATCTAAATTTGGTCCAAAAGAAAAAGGACAGTGACACGCCCCCCACCCCCTAAATCCGCGCCTGAAAAAGGGGGCATGCGCCCTACACCCCCCCCCCCACCACCACCACCACCATCCCTGCGCCAACAACAGGCTTATCAAAGGTCCCTAGAGGACCACCGGCTGTTGTGTGTGTGGCCCTGTCTATGGGACCATGCACATTAAAGAACACCTGCCTCAGTAAAAGTGTAGGGGTATATATGGTCTCTATCTTTTCATAGATTCGATCACCATCACCACCCTTGATATGACCCTGGCAGTTTAGGGGCCGTCCATAAATGACGTCATGCAGCAGGGGGGGAGGGGGCGTTCCAGGTTCCATGACCAAACATGACAAGGGGGGGAGGGGGGGTCAAGTCAAGCATGACGTCATGTTTGGAAAAAAAAGATCATGCAGAGACTCCAGATCTCTTGATTTGCTGGTAGAACTCCCGTTTTTCTTGCCTTTTTGAGAAATCTCATGGATACATGTTGAAAAATACATAATTGAAATTTTATGAGTTTTTTGATCCCTTAGACTTTGTCAATTAAAACTTCTGAATTTCTGGTAATCATTGGTGGGAGATCTCCCGACTTTAGGCCAACTCAACCTGGAGTCTCTGCAGGATAGATCACAGAATTTGCAGCAGGGGATAAAAATCTTAGATAAAGACCCGATCTCACCCCTCCGCCGGCCTATATAAACTTAAGACAATAGGGGAGTTGGAGGGTGGGTGGGGGGGGTCCTTAGGGTGCTGAACCCCCCCCCCCTTTTTTTTTGTGGAATGCTAAAAAGAGGGGAAAATGCCACACGCATATGCATAATTGCATGCTGTTTTAATACTTAGCCTTGTGCTGACCCCCCCCCCCCCTCCCTCTCCTCCTTTCAAAAATCCTGTATCTGTCCCTGTGTTCCCTAGGCCTTAATACAAATTTTGGTATTATATAACTGAAGTTTTCAAATTGGCATTTACTATTTACATGTTTTGGCATTTATAAGATGCACAATCCGACCCTGTCAATAAAATTAGGTTTACACCCAGGAGATTTTAAGGAATGTCTTAACATATATCGTGTTATCATTGAGTGCCTAGTATAATGGAATAAAAAAGAACAATCATATCGAAGAAGAGATCAATTTGATGTGGTTCTCTAGTCTGCGTAAAACCAATTTTCTATAAATCATAGCTTTTAAATGTTTAACCTGATGATTTAAATATAATGCACAATGAAATACTGATAAACTATCAAGCCTAAAAAATTTGTACATTTTGTTATGGTTCACTAGTCAATAAGGGTTAAGGCTAGAAACAAAAAGCAATGTATGTTACATTTTCTGAATAATGCTAAGCATGACATGCTTGATACAAATCCTAAAAAGTTTATAGTGCATTATCTTACTATAGCTACTCATATTATTCTATTTCGCCAAAAGAAAATTGGGAAGCCACCTTGCAAAGCCTGATAGTTGTATATAAGAGACAATATTCTGTGATCTGGCAAAAGCATTCATCAATCTGTTTGTATTCTATTTCACCTCCTCTGACATAGTTCTTTTTAGTAATATTCTCGTATGTTGTTGCCAAAATTAACTGAAAATCATGAAAAGCTAAATTCATGTGACTCAGGTGACATGACAAAATAAATATCTGATCTCAGTTCTATCAGCATGATGAAGAAACTTTGATGATAAGCTTGCTGTTGATCTATAGAAGGTCAAAATTATATTAAGTATATATCATATATATTATTTTCAAACTAGAATAAAATTTACATCACATGTGACATGCTGTCACATTGAACTATAGAGAGGTTAATTATCCATTTAAAGTTAGTGCGTGTAAGTGGTATTTAGTTGTATAGATAATAGCTAGCTCCATTCGCAGTCTCCCTCCTCGTCGACTGCGGTCGTCCAATACATAATTATAGTTCCCTCATCATGTAAGACGTGAACACTCGTTGTGAAAGGATTTGTTGTTTATTATCCAATGTATAGTCGTTCCGTGACAAGAACTCGATTGACCATGATCAGTCCCAAGGTTAGAGTCCCCTCAAACACATTCAGTCAACGCTCCGCGCTCTAACACAATTTCTATATGCCTCTCTCCAGAACCTAGACTGCAGATTAAAGGTCCAACCTTCACAGGATGTTTACTCACACAGTGCGTGCAGCTACTCTGGCTAGCTAAGAGCGGAACACATTATTATATGGTGGTACGTCACATCGTGACTCCTCCCTCATTTCACTACTGTCAAAAGTGAAACATTGGCTTTATGCTGCTCAAACATGGACTGGCCACCCGCGTCAGTACAACATGCTGTCAGAAAATGCCGAAATTAGCAGATGAAACAACAATTTGTATAAGCAGAAATATCAATTAGAGTAGATTGTGAACTATTGTTAATGCTTGTTTTAATACTGCGCGATGTAAATAACTAAGTATCCATGAGTCATTTGTCCAGGATGTCTGAGTCGATCAGACTGCGTTTAAAGTTAAATTAGCTCATTCACTTCCCAATAGTTCAAAAGAAATGAACGATGAGGGAGCTCTTAATATGAAAGGGTTTTTATTCAACAAACATCTCATCCCGAGTCAAAGCCACGATGTATAAGTCTTCATCAGTCCACCTCCCATCTCCTATCAGCAATCAACCACATTTAGAATCCAAGTTGTTCCAACACATTCTAGACCGTTCTAGTACTTAGCTCTATCACAATCCTATGTCCGAGGTAGTTGGTATAGGTAAAACTCCAGTCTGCTGCGCGGGAGTCAATGTACTAACTCCTAGTAGCTTCTCTGCTAAACTCACTCAGCTGATATTCTCACTAAAACTGCCTGCTCCTCACTTTGTAACACCTTTTATACTGGTTAACAGGTGGCGCTGGGAGCGTAAGATATTTCTTTCTAGAAGTAGACTAGACGTAGACTTGCTAAGCCTGATCCTTGTTAGATTATACAACATGATGATATATTAAAAGTGCTAAGCTATTAGTACATTCGACGGCGGTCAGGTGTTTGAGTTTAAGGAGGTGGACGACATAGCTCAAACCAAATGAAGATTTCAATCAAATGCGATAGGTTCCCAATTTTGATGGTTGGTTATATTTGTTATTATTATTTTTAATATAGAGAAACCAATGTGGGGTGGCTTTGACTCTCGTGGTACATTCAACACAGTGTCAATATAATCAGAAGTTCTTTTGCTCATTCAAAGGTATAAACAAAGATACATTCATATGATCGGTTTTGCTTAGTACATAAGTACATTTTACCAGTAGTCCCATGTTGAGACCCAAGATCAGTGAAACCATCCATAAAGTTTCAAGGTAAGTTCATGGCATTATCAGCCCATATCAAGGCTTAAGGATTGCGGCACCCGTGCATAAGGTGACAAGGTAAGTTCAAAGGATCGTGAAATAATCCTTAAAGTGAAGGGGATTGTTATGCATTTAGTGACAAAGAAGGTCCAGAGGATTGTGAAATGATCCTCGAGCTGAAGGAGTTGTCATGCAAACTCTTGACAAGGAAAGTCCAGAGGATTGTGAAATGATCCTCAAAGTGAAGGAGATGATTCTGCCTACTATGGCAATACTCATTGTTCTGAGTGTCCGGTCCGTTACTTTTACAGTTCAGGAAACACAGCGAAACAGGTAAGTTTTGACTTAGTACATACATGTACAGTTTTTGATATATGCGATTTGGAACACAAGTCAACAAAACTCAACATATATACAGTGTAAAGTTGTCTTAACCTTCTAAGAGTAACAAATACACAACAAATTCAATTTCAGAACGAGTTAACACAATAATAAATAATTCCGTTGAAAGCGGACATCTTGAATGGACGAGTTTCATTATACAATGCGTGTCAAATTTCAACCAAATTTCAACCAGAACAACATTATTTACAATAAATACATGGTCCTTATAGTAGACCGATTAGCATTAAACAGTTTGGCATCTATAAACTATCATACCAAGCACGCGCCCACCAGTCACCCTTAGTACATGTGTACTTAGCGGGACGCTTGACTGGAGTTCCCATCCAGGGCCCGACCTCGGTCTGGGTTCCTCCAGGTGATAAGTGCCCGGATGGCAATTTCTGCTCCGAATGAATTTAGCGAGTTTGCACGCCCGATATGAATTATTATGCCATGATAACTGAAATTTATCGCCTGATTATGTTGGTTGGGGACCTAAACTTTAGTTTAGCGCAGATTTTGTAAGAAATTATACGATGGTTAGATCATGCTAGCCGATTTCAAAATTTGGATCCCTCGGATCAAAAAGGGGTTTTCCCAAATTAGCCTCGTTATGACGTCATTTTAATCAGTGCCGGCGGTCTTTTTGCAGTATTCAGACGCGTTTTTACTTTTGTCGTCCATTTAACTTTATCATCTTCGAGTCAACATGGTGCGAGTGGCCATCTTCAGTTCAGATAGGGAGGCGGATATCCAGAAGTACCCGGACCTTATTATCGGAGATTCGGACAATTCTTTTATTACTTTTCCGAGTGCAGAGGCGACGACCGCGGAGCTGGCCGGTCATGCTTTTGCACACCACCTGCTCCACCCGGAGGACATTTTGATCGTGATAGTGAACCTTTTGGATGTATTAAGCTGGGACCAGGAGTTAAGCCTGTTTCTCCCCTTATTTGTGAGCTCCGAGTCGGCCACCAAGTTCTACGCGGAACTGTTTAACCATTCGTTTCTCAACATTCAATCTCATCCTGTCCCGACCACCTTTATGTTAGCGACCCCTTCGGGCTTTGATGCTCGGAGGTGGTCGCTGACGGACAGCGACGGGTCGTTACAAAAGTGGGTGAACAAGCTAGTGCCGAAGATCAGCAAGGAAGTGAGGAGGGCGAACGATTGGTACAACGTTCCCACCGTCGCCACCGGACAGGCCCTTCATGTGGTTCGACCCCTCGCTGATGGCACTATGACCGTCAACGATTTTAGAGGACTCGTGGACGGCTACATGCCGTCCGCCCGGGTGTCACGCCGGTGGGCTCGGGCCTTAGGCCACGTAGTGGTCCGTTTGCCGTTAATCCAGCAATAGACCGTCGGCACTCCCCTGTAAATAGTGATTTCGTAGTGATTTTTTAATCCAATTCCCGGCCAACGCCTGGAATACTTATTTACCCAAGAGGCCTCGGCCAGTTTGTTGGTGAAATCCAGATGATTCAAGACTGTTCACATGGGATCAGCAGATTATAGACTGTTTCTTTTCTCCTTATCGCCCGTTGCCGGGCGGCGCCCCTCTTCGTCGAGTTGGTCCAAGCCCCGACCGCTCCGAGACCGGGTAAGTTCAGTCTTCCTTCTTCTACTGTTATTTGCATGTTAGGCAGGCTACTAACTCGTAGGGTTTTAAGGAGATTGTTGGCCAGAATTCTTCTTAGTGGTTTTCGGCTCGCCTTCACGTAGTTGTATTCCGGAAGCTGACGTCACTCCCGGAACTAGAGATTGTATTTCGCTGGTGATTTTTGTAACGGGTAGCGTGGGCGGCCACCTGGTGTTTACTTTTGGATCCAAGATGGTGGACGCGGGCCGAAAACTAGGACCTTGTGTGCTAAACTTATTATCTTTTCCAGGTCCTGTGGTTATTGATGATAATATGAACGGCATAAGGTGGTAGTGTTGGGCACTGAGAGACGTCAGGCTATATGATTTTAGTGGGAGGAATTGTTTAGGCGAACATGATCAAGCATTTTATCTCGCGCGTGGTTGGGCGATAATAGGGGGTTTTTCTGACTAGTGGTTTGTTGACATTACCGATTCAAGCAGGCTCTCAATGTGTGGGTAGATTGTGCCGCGTTGGCCTTATAGTGTTATTTTATGACTATTAACTACTAGTTGACTGACACTGCACCAATGGAGTTGTGTGGATAACCAGGGATTCCGGTCTGGGCTGTACAGCACTGGATTTGCTGTAACAGAATTCTTTGTTTTGACGTTCCCCGTACAAGACAGTAGTGTACATGTCTACATTGGAAACAATTCACATGGCGGCGCCATTAGGTGTAAGCGCTTCATGGGGTTTTCACCCTGGTAAGTTTGAGTAACTGCAGGTGACCAAGTACTTTGGTCCAGACTGCGCAGCTTTAGATTGGCTGTGGCAGAATTCTTTGATGAGTTGTCCCCCTTACAGGGTAATGGAAATATTCACGTGGTGACCACATGAGGAGACACCACAGGTGGAGCCGTCCGACTGGCCGTCGGCGACTCCAAGGTAAGTTTGAGAGGGTGTAGCAAAGGCTACAAATACTCATCCCGCGTTAGTCTAACAACAAGACTGCATCAGTGTCACTGTGTTAGAATAAGTGTTGTAGATAATATTTTTGTGCAGTGTCGCCCAGATGGGAGAGAGAAATAATGATTATTAGGATTGGGTTATTATTATTTGTGGAAAAACTACTTTTGGGTTTATGAGAAGCCATTGCTTGAACGGTATGTCTTATTATTGCTATTTAATATATGTTAATATTTATTTTTTTTTTTTTTTATAAATATTGTTGGTATATATTTTGAATTACAGAGTGGTAGCCTGGCGTCCATCCTCAAAATCTGTTCTGGGACTGAGCGTCAGGCTCCACTGTTTACATTGATCAGTTAACATCCCGTTTCTAAGTAAATGGGTGTATCCCTGATATTTTCATACAAGTACCTTGTCTATAAACACGGTAATAACTTAATATTTTAATTTGTACAATACACAGCATAGGGGTAGGGTAAATTCTCATTCCGCAAATTTACATGTCATTATTGACCTTGATTATTAACTGTACATGGGAATATCTAGTGATTACTCGTTACTTTATTTATTTCTTGAAGGGATCGGGCTCAGACCAGTCTATTTTCGGTCTGAACACCGATCCTCATCAGCTATACGTGGGTTGTCGGTACCCCCCACCCTGTGGAACCAGAATGGGCAGCACCGAGTTTCCCATTGTTATAATCGGGAGCAGACTGCATATTTTTTCTAATATGCAGCCTACCCCCCCTTTAAATTATAGAGATGTGTAAATGCATCTCTTTCAGATCAATCACTTCCAGACAGCACCTAGTAAGCCGGGCCTTTACCGAAGTATAGTACAAGGTTAAACCCGTCTTCTGTTCAGGTCTATGCCCGTTTTTTCCTTGTGGAGAGTCAAGACTACTCCCGAAAAGACTCCGCCCCCAGCCTATCCTAACTATGCGCACGCGGGGCAGGAATATGTTAGTGCTATAGACAGCTTTAGAAATTTGGTTCCTTTCTAATAGAATGGGTAGACTATTAGCTACGGGTTGTCAACTAAGTTTTTGCAGCCGTTCATCAGGGAATTAGTAGTCCGTGTCCCCCCTCCTCAGCTCAACTGTTGAGCGGAGACCCGGTTACTTTTAGCGCCACGACGGCGGTCAAGACTAATATTTCATTTTGTTTTCATTTTTTCTCGACGGCGGTCAGCTCTGAAGCCGCACGTCTTCTTTATTAATTTTAGTTATTTCTAATTTACCCGGGTCGAAACTTGACTTCTTGCCGTTTTGTCCCTGTCCCGGTTAAACTGGTCTAAACATGGCCTAAATAACTTAGTCTTGTACCTTTGGGCAGTTGTTTGTCATTTTTCGCATTTCGCTGGGTCCTGATTTACAGTAAAATCAAAGGACCCAACGACTGGGATATGTTGTGACCCGGTGATCATTACACATAGCCAAGATGATGAGACTACACATTTTGTACAGCGCCTCGTCCCATCATCCTGTGGGTTTTAGCTACAACTCCCCCCCACAGGGAGAAGTCGCCTTTATGAAGAAGGGAGTTAGCACCCTGTGAATGTCACCAGTTCACCGCATTCGTCCCGTAACTTCTTTTCCTTGTGACCTCCGTTATACTTTCTGAATGTAGCACGCCTTGGCAGGAGTTGTACACATCCTCGCCCGTTGTAGCGTGCCCGTACCAGAAGCAAACGAGCCACGTATCAGGTACTCTCGTGCGCTGTCACGGAGCGTTCCCCCTTTGAATGTTACTAAATATTCTGCGTTCTTATGCTCTTACTACAACTTGCCCAGGATTCCCTGAGGAAGGGCTCTTAGTTAAATAAATATTGGGCTGCTTTATATATTAGTTTTTGGGTAATTTACTTTCTATTCGTCGATTTTTTTTTGTGATGAAGGTACCGCTGTCAGGAGCCAACCCACCCCGGGGCATAATGACTGCCATGGTCGGGCGTCCACCCCAGTGCCCTTCGCAGCGTCAGTGACGCGTAACCCCAACGTCCTGCCTCCTGTCAGGCACCACTGACACCAGGCATGTGGGCAGGCTCCTGCTGCTTGTGCAGCCCCTTCATCTTTGAGAAGATTATATATGTAGGCATGCTAAAGAATAGACAGTGGCGTTCCCCAAGTGACTCCTGTACTGCAGCCCGATCCTAGCGGTAACAACAGCACAGGGGTCAGGTGTAGATGGTACTTGCTTGGGGAAGTTCACTTCGCTCGTTGGAAGCGTTGGTCCCGTTGAGCGCACATAGGTATTGTATAGGATTTTGTGTTTCTTTTAAATGCTAAAATTTTGCGACACTAGGATCGGTTCCGAATGGTTCCCTACTTTAAAAGAGTTGCCGAATCAATAACAATAAGAGTGTTGAGCTAGGCTACCGGGCATGGGACACTCAACTTGAAAGAAATTTAGATAACCCATGGGTCCATAGAGAGACGGTTGGACCAGCCTACCCGACCCAGGTTTCCCTGGTTGGTGAGTTATTATTGATCAGGTTAGTCAACAGAACCTTACCTACCCAAACAGGCAGAGCCCAGCGAATTCCCTGTTACCTTTCAGTTTTTAGTACTCGTACCATTGAATTATTAATTCACCAATTTCACCTGTACAGCATTAGGTCAGGTCTTAACACTCGTTACATTGTCATATGATAACTTCATAAACCGTTCCTGGATCCTTTTCGGATGTTCCTGGTCTTACTGTCTTTTGGGTAGGCCCCGGTCCGGTCGCTGTAGAGGTGGGCGGGGTCGATCTAGGAGGGGCGTTAGGCATTGTTCCATGTCCCATCACTGGTTGAGGCCAGTCCACTCCAAAATCGGACCAGCCTGCGTCGATGAGGCGAGGTACTCCCATGGGTACAGGAGTGGCTAGCCCCGAGGAGTATCTCAGGAGTCTGGCCCTGGTATTGTACTTTAAATTACTCATCATTAGACGGGCTAGTTTTTTAGACACTCTCAGGGTATCCGGTAGTGGCACCTTAGATGGATGTTGTCCAGGTCTAGTCGCCGCTCCCATCAGCTGCGCCCCCCAGGTAACTGTCAGGGTGTACTTCAGACACAGTTGGGTCACCAGTAGATCCTTAATGAGCACATAACCTTCCGTATAAGTGTGGTCAGAAGGCATGGCCAGTTCTCCCAGAAAGATTGTCTCTATCAAATGTGGGTTGGCAAACTGTACATATAGTCCATCTACAGTCTTCCTTCTGATGTACCTCCACTTTCGCCACACGAGGACCACTATGGCGATGACCAGTACCGCCAATAATATAGCAAGTACGGCCACCGCAGTGGGGTTGGCGGTCGTGTCCGGGCATCCAGTCAGTTCCTTTTCACGGCGTAGCAGCTCCTCCGGGTCCGCCGTCTCCAAGGCCATGGCCCGTGGTAGAGTCATAGTCAGTCCGGCTAGGGCAGCCTTGCCCTGGTGTCTTCGCCAGCATTTCCAGAGGATACATCCAATAATTGTCACTGCTATCACTATGCAGAAAATTGTGAGGAGGCCGAAGCCGCCCCCGAAGTTACCTATAGAAAACCATGGGGCGTGTTTGTCCACTTCGTAGCGGTCGGTCGCTTTCTTGATGCCCTTAGCCAAGTCTTTCCGGTGTTTTTGGATCCACTTGGCCAAGGAGGGTACAGGTATTCTGACCTTTAGGCTCTCCTCGATTTCCAGTAGCTCTTTCCTAATCGTTTCAGGGATAGGGTCTGATTCTAACATATTGGGTTCATTCTCGGACCTCGTAAAATTAGTGTCCCACCCCTTTACATGACTCGCCGCTTCCAACAAGTCATTATGTGGGTACACGACCGTGGTGATCCTGGTGTGTCGGTCACAGTTTCGTAAGCTATACGGTATCCATGATCCTTGTGTTTGAAATGCACAGTCGCATTCCACCTGGACTCGCGCATAGTTTTCTATGTTCACCTCCACCGCAGGTTGGTTTCTGCAGATCATTTGGCCTCTGGTGTCAGCGCTGACCACTAGCATGTCTCCGTCGTCCAGATACACTGCCATTTCTCCAAAGTCTGCTTCCAACAGATAATCCAGTTCACATTTTTCTTGTATGGCCGTGTCATCGCGTCTCAACAGGGCGGCAGTGCAGGTGTTATCCGTGATCTTTTTCATGTAGGGCAGGTCCTTACAAAGCGTGATGGTCTGCCCATAACAGCCTGACCAACTGCCGCTAGCCAGTGGTACGTAGTACTGGCGGGACATGGACATAGCCACACTTTTAGGTAGATTAACAATTTGGAGAGCGTCCTTCTTTTGTCGTCCTCTAACTGG
This sequence comes from Lepidonotus clava, assembly GCA_936440205.1. NCBI lineage: Eukaryota > Metazoa > Annelida > Polychaeta > Phyllodocida > Polynoidae > Lepidonotus > Lepidonotus clava. Next base: position 10,683,813 of record OW387145.1, read on the forward strand.
TACTGGTACAGGGAAGGTTAGTACCTCGTAGACTCTAAACAAATGTTCGTCGGCCACAACCGGTACCCTTACATACACGATCAATTCTTGGGTGGTTTCATCAAATTTAAATAAGGGTTGACTGTTCTCATAATAGAAGGAGGGATCCGTGAACGCCACATGGAATCTGGGGTGGATTCCCTTCAGATATCTGTTGACTTCCAGGACCGCTCCGACCATATATTGGCGGGGTACCAAATCCATGGTCAGTTGGCCCCGTGTCAGGTGTTGCACACCTTTCCTGAACAAGCGCGTTTGCTCGACTACCAATTGGAGATACACCATTTCCCCTAGTTTGTCTTCCAGAGCTACAGGTATCATGTTCAGGTACAGTTCCATCCAGTCCACCTTATGTTGGACGAGTCTCATTCTTCGGCGAGTAGTATTGTGTGCCTTATTTAGTGACCTCAGATTATCCAGTAGACCTATCACGACGTGGTTAACCCTTTCTACGGCCTCGTCATGTTTATCGTTCATCAGTGCCAGATCTTCGGACTCTTGCAACACTTTAATCAGTTCCCTATTATACTTGACATCCGCTGCGAGCCCCCTATTCCATGATGTTGGAATAGGAAAGGACGGCCATCCTGGATCGTCCAGCATGATGGGTAGTTTCTTCATTCTTTTGACCCTTCCGCCTGAATCTAATTCTGACTCTTGATTTTGAGGTCTTTGTCGGTTGTTCTTAATTAGAGAGCTTAAGGTTTCATTGAGGATTTCCCTATACCGACCTTTGAGCGCCTGCGACGTCTGATCCATCCAATTTACCAGTGACCTGACATGGTAACAGGCTCGGTCAAGAGCGTCTCCTCCCTTTAGGTACCGATGGCAGACCTGGCCAAAGGTAGCCTTGATGAAGGAACGCCTCTGGGGAATAGTGATCAGGAAGCCTTGTCGGACGTGGGTAATATCTGCGGTGGACATTAACTTCCCTGGTTTTAACACTACTCCATATTGTTCTAAGGCTATAACTTCAGCATTAGGGGCTAGCCCTTCAGGTGGGCTGGAGTCATTTCGCAGCCCCGCAATGCCTCCTATCATGGCTAGAATGAACAGCACCGACCACTTCATTGTCATTGGTTTTAGCGCTAGTCCGAGAGAATCAAGTTTATAGTTTTTCTAAAACACTTTCACAACAAAGTTACCTTCACCCTTCTGCGCACCACTATCATCCATGCGCCGAAGTATGCCCTCCTCTCGGGCCCCCTGGTCCGTTTAGTTTGGGACATGCTCATAGAGGTTTTGCCCATGATCATTCACCACTCGTCTGATGATCCCGCTCTCGTCCTTGGTGACCGTGATCCTCAAGCCTCTCATACGTTCGCAGGACGAGGGGCGCATTGCTCTGAGGAGTTTTGGCCTAGCTGGCTCCAGTCCGAAACGGCCCCCGTTGGGTCGTACGACGGTTGGCTCGAGGGGTACGGGTGTGGCACCTGCGGAGGGTTCGTCGTTGGAAGCGGGCTCGGCCACAGTGGACCCCCCGGTTGGCTGGTTGGCGTCCACTGCTGCTGGTTCCATAGCAGTGGTGAGGGATTGGCGTTGCAGCTCGACGTCAAGCTGCTCAAGTCTAAACAAGCGGGGTCCGCGGGCTGCAAGTGGTGGAGGAGGGGAGTTACTGCTGGCTCGTTCCCCACCGGTGGGGTTGGCGCGTGTTGGTCGGGTGTTACCTCCACCTTTAACCCTGGAGCGGCGACGGTTAGTTGTTCCCTTCCCGCTCGCCTTTCCAGAGTGGGCAGAGGTCGTCCGCCTCGCGTTGCTCGCTGTCTGGTACCTTCCCCGACGCATTTAGAGTTTTGGGTGGGCCTTTGAGTGAAAGGAACAACCTGAGTTTTGACCTCAGCTAACTGTTTGTTTGATTTTGGCACATCCAGTCCCACTGTCCTTCTAATTTCGTCAACAGTCTCAAATAATTGGAACAGTGGTTGCGTAAGGTCCCAGAACCATCCGGCCTGAATCTGCACGGGTCTGGCGGCCGCGTTTCCCTTCTGAGCTGGTTTGGCCACCGCAGTTAGCCTTGGCTCGGGCTCCGAGTCACTCACCTCAGATAAATTGTAAAAGTCTTTATTTGCTGCTTTCTTCTTGGCTGGAATCGAATTAGTGGACTTCTTGGCTCCTCCTGTGGTTGTTCTGGTGGGCCGCCGGGCTGGTGTTCTTGGTTTCTTTCGGGCAATCTCGGTGTCGGTTGAGTCCGGGCGGACACCGCCCCGGCCTGGCCAACTCCACCGTCTAAGGTTCTGAGCTGGTCGTTTCTTAGTACTCTCCTTCTCGGCTGCCTTTTCTTTCATTTGGTAAAGTCCTAAAAGAATGGCCCAACGAACATTCCCTTGGTGGGTAGCGCCCTCCGGTGGGGGCGGCTAATTCGTTTCCTTCTCAGGGGGACGATGATCCTTCCTTCCGTGTCCGCAGGGAAAGTAGTAGTTCCCTTTGGATTGCTATGAGGCCGGAGGGCTAGGCAGTTCCCCATGAGTCGGTGGATCAGTGTCCCAGCCAAGTTCTCTTTCTGCCCCTTCCAGGAGAAGTTGAAAACTTTCTATCTCCGATTTTTCGTTTCAGAGATAGAATCAATGTCTATCTCTGTTCCCTCCCGGGTTGGGCTATGCGCGCAATCACCTGCAGCAGAGGTGACCGTCTAGGAGCAGAGTTGCGGACCGACTGCCGGATCGGCGTGGATCCCACGAAATTATAGCGGATCCGCCTGCTCGTGTCGCCTCCAATTTTGGAGTCACACTTCCTTTTTAGGTGGGGACGTTCGTGTCCAGTTCCAGGGAATGACGTCAACCACTGACGTCTCTTCCGGTCCGTGCACCCCCTTTGCCACCCCCCTGGGCGTGGCTAGGTGGTCATGAGGTGGGCCACCTGTTCCATTAGCGTCGCTGCTAACTGCACCGCTTCGCCGAACTTTATTTTCACAAAGCGGTTTCGTCTTCCACATTAGTTACTCATGTCGTCGCTTTCCCCGTCGTCAAACATGGCGGCGTAGTTAGGCCGACGGTTCCGACGAAGGTTATATCCCCCTTTCGTCGAAACATGCCCCTTATCTGTTTCTCCCGGGCTCAACACCGGTGTATCGCAGCCCGGCGCGTCACCACTAGGAAGTTTTATGGGCTTGTTGTTGCCTGGAGGGGATCTCCCCACCAGCGGCTGGTTTTTGCCCTTTCTCTTAGCTCGTTTGCGTTTCCTCTGTCCATTAGCGCCAGCTGTTCCCCGTTCACAGGCGGCTTTGTTAGGAACAAAGGATAAGTTTGGTAACAGCGCGGTGTCCGCACTGGCGCCCTGACCATCAGTGATTTGCCCATCCGATTCTGCTAAATCAGTGGGACTTGGACCAGGTTTTTGTGTAGGTTCCTGGCCATAGGAATTGCATCATGCTCACGGGGACCGGTCGTTCCCGTTGAGTTTTCAGTCTTAGCACCCCTTATTTTGCCATCCTTTTCAGCAATTTCACCCGTCGGAGTGTGATGCAATTCAGGGTTTCGGTCAGGATCTGCCCCTTTTGAGTTAGTGATTTTTGCTTCTCTCACCAGTTTGGGAATGATATGAGGGATGGCGGGAGACCAGGGCCCATGTGCAGGTTTGAGCTTTGAAATGTTTACTAGATGTGGTACTTGTTTCCCAGTCTTCAGAGATACTAGCCTAACAAGATGGTCCCCCTTAGTTTCAATTACTCTGTATGGCCCAGTATACCTGTTTGAGAACTTAGACGCTTTATTTTCACTAGCTAAAGGGTCGTACATGTATACCATATCACCTTCGTACATCTGAGTGGGCCGCGCCCGCTCATCAATTCGCAACCTTCGCTTGATCCCTTCGGTTTTCCCTTATGTCATTAGACATAGTGGATTGCAACCTGAGCTGGGATCCTTTCCAGCCATAAGGCTCTCTCTGCTTCCCAGAATGTTCTTTTCAAACCTGATGTTTTCTGATCACAGAGAGCATGGCTCAACCATAACCTACACTAATTCAAGAAATGAGGTCTTGAATAGGCATGTTTAGCTTTACCATGGCCTGACTGTACATTGAGCCCTCTCCGACGCCGATAGGTTGCAATAAACTCTACCAGTCCGACAGAGACGACCGGCCAGTGACCCAGTCGATAGCGATTACCGGTCCCAAGTCACCCTGGGTGGTCACCGACGGTCTGATCCAGGTGAATCGTGCAAACCCACACTGAACTTTGACCGTTTTCACTGGCCTTGCCTGTTCACTCCTGAGTGATGGAACTACTGTCAGGAGCTAGGTGAGGTCTGTCGACCCCGTACCACGCACATACCACTTACAGGTGGGGGAATGGCGAAAACACCAGCAGCCCGATATGTGCGCCGACTAGACGGTACCACAGTAGGATGTTGATTCATCCTTCGCTAGACACGGGGGCCTTCAGTACGTCTCTCCCCAGCACTATAGAAAATGTTTAACGTGTCCCCGGACTCTCGCGAGCCCACTGCCGCCTGTTGGACTCTACCCTTTGAGGAGCTCATCCCTCTCGGTAAAGTCCTTTTCATAGTTTTGAACAACTCGTTCTGCCATATTCTTAAACATAGCAATGTTGTCCTTTGTTTGCATGAAGAATTCACAGTCATTTAGCGTTTCAGGGATTGTTCCCTGCTCAGGCATTCCCATACTGATTGGATCTCTGCCAAACAGTAGGGTGTGAGGGCTGTAGCCCGACCGTACACTGATCGTGGACCGAACCGTCCACAACGCGATGGGGAGCAGATCAGTCCAGTTACAGTGATCATCAGGGATGTAATATGCGATCAGGTTTTCAATTGTTTTGTGTAACCTTTCTACCCGAGCGTTGCCGGTCGGCATTCGCCCAGTGGTGAACGTTTGTTTGCACGCTAGTCGTGTAGTAATCTCCCGGAACAGTCCCGAGAGGAACGCCGCTCCCCGGTCTGTGTGCAGGCGGTTTACCCGCCCATACCGACACACTATTCCGGTTAGGAAACAGTTGGCCGCAGTTTGCGCGGTGGAGTCTTTAGTGGTGAAAGCCTCTGGCCAACCTGTTAATAAGTCTATGAAGGTCATGATATATTTTGACCCATCCCTAGCCCTCTTTAGCGGTCCAATAAAATCACACTGTACCACCTCAAAGGGTCGAGTCGGCCTTTCCCAAGACTTGGCTAAAGCTTTGAAGTGCGGGGCCCGTCTCCTTAGAGAGCAGGTTTCACAGGCTTTCACATAGTCTACTATGTCGGCGTTCATGTTTCGCCAGTAGAATCTCTCAGAGATTTTGGTAGTAAGGTTACTGATCCCCACATGTCCCCCAGCTAGGATATCATTATGCAACAGCCTCAGGACTTTGGGAATTAGCTTTCCTGGAACTATCATTCGTGGTTTTAGCCTTACCAGTTGGTCTTGATGTTTGTTATATCTTTTGACGTTGAACCTACAGAGCACTCCTGGTGCTACCATTCCCACAAAGTCGGCTTGATCCATTATTCGCCTAGCTTCGAGGGGATCTGGCGGTAGGTTTCCGTCCTGTAGATAATCGATCAGTTGCGCGCACTCTGCATCCTGGAGTTGCGCGTTTATCACCGTAGCCACAGAAAGCTCCTCATCCTGAATTTCAGCCTCGAACAATTCACATCCCACGGCAGGTTCATATTCCTCACCCGGGACATGTTCGTGGTAAACTCTGGACAGGTAGTCCGGTAGAAAATGAGTCGCTCCCGGTTCATAGGTGATTTCAAAATCAAAATCTGACAGCGCTAAAGCCCACCGTCTCAGCCGGGCTGACGGGGCTTTGTAGGCACTCTGTAGCAGGGGAATCAATGGTTTGTGATCTGTCACTATTGTGATTTTAGCTCCCTGCAACATGTCCTCATAGTTCTTTATACTTTTGATCACTGCCAGTGCTTCCTTTTCCGTCACCGAGTAATTTAACTCGGCGTCACGGAGGGTACATCCCCAGAAAGCAACCGGTCGGTAGATTTCGTCTAGCTTATGACAAACCGCTGCACCGCACGCGGCGTCAGATGCATCAGTTAACAAATAGAAATGCCCCCCGATATCCGGGTGAATCAACAGTGGTGGCGAGGTTAGCAGTTTCTTTAACTGTTGAAACGCTTCCTCGCAGGCCTCTGTCCATTCGAAAGACACTTCCTTCTTTAATAGTCGATTTAATGGTTTGGCTAGATCAGCAAAACTTGGGACAAACTGGCGGTAGTAGTTACACAGTCCCAGAAAGGATTTAATAGTTTTCACATTATGTGGGCGGTTAAAGGCTGTGATCTTTTCTGTGGTTACCTTTTGTGTAGCCACCCCTTCTGCGTTTACTACGTGGCCGAGGAAATTAATCTCACTGCGGCACCACTCACACTTAGACGGTTTCAGTTTGAGGTTGGCTCTCGCTAAAGCTTGGAGAACCACCTCAACACTCGCCAGGTGTTCTTCAAAGGTAGTGTCGTAGACGATTACGTCGTCTAGATATGCTAAGCATGTTCTAGGGATCAAGCCTTTTAGCGCAATGGCCATCACCTTGGTAAACTGCCAAGGCGCGCCAACTAAGCCGAACGGTACGCGCTTATACTGATACACACCCATTGGGGTTTCGAAAGCAGTATATTTTCTGCTGTCTTCCTCGATTACACATTGGTGATAACCACTTAACAAATCTAGGGCTGTCCAGATAGTGGGTTTTTTATACGCCATATATAAGAAAAGCGACCGAGCTGTGGGCATTGGAAATTTGTCTTTGAAAGTGACCTGATTAAGCATACGAAAACCTGTACATAGCCTAGGTTTACCGTCTTTCTTTTGTACTACTACCAGCGGGCTTCGCCATGCTGATTCACTGGGTTCTATCACGCCTATATCTATGAGTTGTCTAACCTGTTCATCAATGATATCCATTTTCTGTGGAGAGTATCGGTATGGTCTAGAACTTATTACTCCCTGTGACTCATCCACAATAATTCTCATCGGCGCTATTTCACACTGACCTAACTCTTCCATTGAGAACGCCAGCGCGTTTCGGTTATTGTTAAGCATCTGTTTAAACCTTACTCTTTGTTCTTCATCTAGACATGATTCAGACAGATCTATTTTATCTATGTTCTCATCCATTTCATTCTGGGGTTTCTTTTCAAGAGACTCACCTTCTGTCCGCACCGCGTCTTTCATTACCTCTACAGAAATCCTACAGATGGACATCGGGGTCTCTGTTTTAGTTAGATAACACAAGTCTAGGAACTCTTCTATCTGATCTTGGTTTACCTCAGGCACTGCGCATTCCTCTGCAAAAGCTAACACTTCATGTGGAGTGATTTCTTGCATTTCGTCTAGCGGATTCATGACTTTAATCCACCACTGACTTCCCACCGTATTCACGCACCCCTCCACTAGGACAGGTGCGGTTACTGCCGGTGCGCAGTAAGCTACTGGTGAGTCTAACCCCAGCGGCTCTCGGGTGGTAACCGGTATGATGCATTCATTTCCCGGTGGAATTTTCACTGTTTCTTGACTAACTATGGGGTTTCCGCAAAATACTTCTATCTTTGCGCCTGGTAGGGATAGGTCAGAACGAAGCACTGTTAATAAGTTTCTACCGATTACTATGGAGTGACATAGATCGTCCACTATGTTGAAATCATAGCAAACCACCGATCCCTGGATGGAAAACTTACACCTAATCTGTTCTAGTATTACTTGAGACGAATTGTCTGCCAAACTGATGTTTCCTTTCGATACTTTCCACTCATCTAAAATGCATTGTTAAGGGATCTGCTGCTTACAAAGGGTAGACATGAAACAATCACTCGCCCCGGTGTCTACCAAAGATTTAACCTCTTTCTGATCATTAAATCTTAGCGTTAAGAAAAATGCTTCGTCTCCTATCTCTCTCCTAGCCGGTCCGTCCACTGCGCCTAATTCTATCGTGGAATGAACGGACCCTTCCTCTAGTTTCCCTGACTCTTTTGTTCGGTGCCACTGGCTTTACTATCTTTGTAAATCCGCGGTGGTTTTTCCTTCAACCTATTCTTTAACCACAAGCACGCTTCTGTAGAGTGACCATGTTGTTGGTGAATGATACAAAACTTACTTTCATCGAAAGGCAACCTGGGTCTCTCCACTTTCTGCTGAGTTGGCGGATTCTTTCCTTTGTCTACCTCTCTGTTCGGGGCGTTATTAGATTTAGCCTTCTGATCTGGATTCCTTTCACCTTTCTGATTTTCATATCGATCTTTCCTTTCATAACCTTGCTGTTTATAGTTACCACTACTCTGGGGAGCTCCGCTTTGCCCTGGTTTTGGTTTCTGAAACCATGGAGCGGCCTCCAGCCGGGCCAGCACCACTCCAAACCGTTCAGAGATGGAGTTTAGGGCCGCGGTCTCCTCCGATTCTTGGCTTCCAGCCAGTTCGCTCACTGCATTGGATATTTTAGTTCCCCCTTTGCCTTTGTCCAACGATTCTAGTCTCGTTGCACAATCCACCGCTTCGGTGAACGACATAGGGTCCAATATAGCTACTTGTCTGGCCACGCCCTGTTTTAATCCCTCTTAAAACACAGCTAACATCATGCTTTCGCTTGCTTCTGCTTTAACCTGTTTTTGTTTCAGGACACCTGCAAATTCGATCACGCTCTGGTCTTTCCCTTGTTTAAGGCCACACAACTCTGCGTGTTTCTGCCACTTAGCTCTTCGGTCGCCGAAGATCTTCGTCATTTGAGTTTCTAATTTCTCAAATGTTTTTTTCTCGCTTTCAGCTAAGGCCCCTGCCCAGTCGTCTGCCCGTCCCTTCAGGCCTAATAGCGCCATATTCAGGAGATGGGCGTCCGACCAGTCATAGATAGCCTTTAGTCGCTTCAATTCCCTGAAATACTTTTCGATCTGCTCGTCCTCCTTTCCACTAAACCATGGTAATCTAATATTGGGTCCCCTTCGATGACCGTTGTGGGAAGTTTCCCGCACTGGTGAGGGTACTTGGCCCCAGGCCGTGCTTAGTTGTGGAAAGATATCCCAGACATTTGGCTGATTCGGCGGGTTCGGAGGATTGTTCTGACCTGGTGGGCCCGGCGGACCTGGCGGTCCCGGTGGGCCGGGCGGCGGAGGACCCGGTGGATTTGGGGGGTTATTCTGAGCTGGCGGGCCCGGCGGACCGGGCGGTGGGGGATTCGGTTGATTCGGGAGGTTCGGAGGAGGGTTATTAGGTTGGTTTATAAAAGGATTGTTGGGTTGGTTTGGAGGAGGGTTATTGGGTCCTGGTGGATTCGCCTGGTTATTCTGGCCTGCCGGGACTTGCTGACCCTGTTGGTTACCTGCTCTTCCTCGGCCTGCATTGAGATTGGCTGCGATCGCTAACGTCTGCAAGAAGTAGGGGAACAGTATGTTTTGTTCGATCACACCTCCTGCTGGCACGGCTCGGCCAGGTTGTTGGCCTGGTTGGTCACCCCCATCATCTTGCTGCAGTCCCCCAGGGTTTACCCCAAGATTAGGCTGCTGTATTCCTGGATTCACACCCCCATCTCCCCCTTCACCAGGTTGCTGAAGTTCCCCAGGATTTATCCCAAGATTGGGCTGATTCGGAGGGGGATTATTAAGAGGGTTTTGAGGAGGATTAGGCCCTTGTGGGTTGGCCTGATTATCCTGGCCTCCCTGAGCCTGTTGGTTAAGGGGAGGGTTAAGCCCCTGAGGATTGGCCTGATCGTTCTGGCCTCCTTGGGCCTGTTGACCCTGTTGGTTACCCCCTCTTCCTTGACCTGCCTGCAAAGGGTCTCCCATTGCTTGCGCTAGGAAAGGATGCAACATATTTTGTTGTATAGGCCCAAGGTTGATCCCACCCCCTGCCGGCGCGCCTCGGCCCGGTTGTTGGATTGGGATTTGGCCATTACCATCGTTTTGCTGATGTCCCCCAGGGTTCATCCCACGATTAAGCTGCCATGCCCCCGGATCTACACCCCCAGCTCCCCCTTCACCGGGTTGTTGGAGTTGGTTTTGATCACCCCTTTCTCCTACTAGATCCACCAAAGGTACGCCTCCCTCCGCCATATTATCTTCGTGGAGGTTTTGTATATCGTGATCGTCCCACTGTTCCCTCACAGGTATTTCCTCTACACTAATTTCGTCCTCACTTTCTTGTTTGTCTTTCTTACCTGTGTCTAAAACATCCTCGGTAATAAGTTCAAACGATGACGAGCGTGATTTCTCTCCTCTAACTAGTTTTCTATCAGGACTACCCTCTCTGACATTTGCGACAGCTTGTTCTGTTTCACTGTCTCCTTCCTCGTCTTCGCTTTCGTATTTATCATACGGCTCAGGGGCTGTAATGTCCCCTTCTCCTACGCGATAAGCTTTCTTTACCGTACTACCTTCCTCATCTCTATCTTCCCCTTCTCTATCACTTTGGATTTCTAGCGTTTCCCTTTCTGCTTTATCCTGATCGCTTAACCTTTCTAACTCTTCATGCTCCTCGGGGCCTGTTTCTGCTAACTTTCTTATTAGTTCTGCTGGGTTAGAACCATACTCATCTAACCCCAGATCTGGAGCCTTTGCTCCTTTATTAGCGTCGTCCAAGTTCTCCCCAATATCAAAGGTTAGCCTATAGGGTTGTAAATTGCCTACTTTGTCGCTGTTTCCCTCTGCTTCCCTTCCCACTCCCCTGTCCCCTCCTACTGTCTTTCCTTTAGCTACAGTGGGATAAGGAATGGACGCCCCCGGGTTGGGGCGAGTTGGTGTTACCAGTGGGTGACTGATAAACTCAAGTCGTTGGGGTAATGGATAGGTGAGAGAGCTCCCATCAGGTAGGATTACCGGATTTTCGGGGCGTTTTCCCCCTGATGGGCTGGAGTTATCAGCGGTGTTTTGTCGTTGTTTCTGGTTCCCTGAGGAAAATAGGTTATCCTCATCGAAAACTTCCTGTTCGCATTCACCTCCCGCTGCGGGTAGTAAACGGTAGGGAACACCTTGATCACACCATGGATTATTCACATCGGGTTCATAAGTAGAGCGAGAGCTAGTACCAGGTTCGTGGTCCGTAGGTGGCACGTACCCTGGATTCCAATATTGCTGATATTCTTTGAGACGGTTTTTCCCTTCAACTCGTCCCGAGTGTGTTAGGGTTTCAAGTCCTTCGTCAAGAACCGGCCTATCTTTGGACCCTAGGTGCCAGGGAAATGGTTTACCTCTGCCACGGGTTTGGTAATTTTGTGCACCTTCGGGGCAGAGCTGCTTGGGTCTGGCTGCGACCTCCTGTCTCTGTGCTTCCCCGTCTAAGGGATTACCTACCAGGTGGCGGTTTTCCACATTCCCTGTATATGATGTTGACACATCGTGTCCTGCGGGCCGCAAAGATTGAGGCTTGGGGTTAGAGGAAGCCTCAAAGTTACCGGTGGCTGACATCAAGGATGAGCAAAACGGCACAAGTCATGTTTCGGGTAATCTCCACCAAATGAACTATTGTTAATGCTTGTTTTAATACTGCGCGATGTAAATAACTAAGTATCCATGAGTCATTTGTCCAGGATGTCTGAGTCGATCAGACTGCGTTTAAAGTTAGCTCATTCACTTCCCAATAGTTCAAAAGAAATGAACGATGAGGGAGCTCTTAATATGAAAGGGTTTTTATTCAACAAACATCTCATCCCGAGTCAAAGCCACGATGTATAAGTCTTCATCAGTCCACCTCCCATCTCCTATCAGCAATCAACCACATTTAGAATCCAAGTTGTTCCAACACATTCTAGACCGTTCTAGTACTTAGCTCTATCACAATCCTATGTCCGAGGTAGTTGGTATAGGTAAAACTCCAGTCTGCTGCGCGGGAGTCAATGTACTAACTCCTAGTAGCTTCTCTGCTAAACTCACTCAGCTGATATTCTCACTAAAACTGCCTGCTCCTCACTTTGTAACACCTTTTATACTGGTTAACAGGTGGCGCTGGGAGCGTAAGATATTTCTTTCTAGAAGTAGACTAGACGTAGACTTGCTAAGCCTGATCCTTGTTAGATTATACAACATGATGATATATTAAAAGTGCTAAGCTATTAGTACAATTGCTTATATCCGGCCCGTAGCGAAACCCCCTTGGCGAAACCCCCTTCTAAAATATCCAAACTCTCCACCCGCCCCTTGCATGAAATGAATAATTTCAATATTGAAAATATCAATATCCCTTTCGACCCCAATCCAGCCATGGCCACCCAAGGGTGTACTCCCCGATCCGGCCGTAACCACCCTGAAAAATGGCCATTTCCCCATAATTTTTCTACAATTTTCCAAAAGAGAACAGTCTAAATAGTATTTAGTCTACAGAAATGGCAAATATATCGTTTAAAAGCTGATTTAATTTTTATTCCATCGTTCAAACCAGATTTCTATAATTTTAATATTTAAGGGTAGGTGAACCTTTGAACTTTATCAATTAAAACAAAATTATGGGATTTCTGAAGGAAATCCTGGGGAAATCGAGCATTTCATTCTCGGGGTGGGGTCTAAAGGGATATTGCTCTGACTTATACATTTCAAGTTTAATATTTGCAGATATAGTGCATGTATATATGGTCCCTAAAAATTCACACAAAAATATTTTTAGACCTATTATTCAAAAAAATGCCCCCCCTCTGAAAAACGCTGGCTATGGGCCTGTATAGAGTAGTGGCGTGTATTATCGGCACCTTAGGGCATAATGTTCCATAATTGCTAATATTCAATGAAATTGTAATCATAAAGTGTCCCATAAGAAAGTCTGTACATATATAAACCTCCTAAATATTTGATATAGCATTTCCAGAAATTGCAAGTAAGCATATTTGCTAACTATTTTTCTCATGTTTTGGAGTGTATTATCGGCACCTGTCTTGTATTATCGGCACCCTGTAATATAATTAATCAATAACTATTATGAAAAGGATAAATATATCAGTTCTGTCCGAAAAAAGCTGATGTACCATGCCTTCTGAGTCCCCTGAGTCCGAAATCAAGCTTTTCTAAATTGGTAGACTCTATTATTAAATTATTCAAACAAACCTGTATTAGATATAACGTCTTTCTTATGCAAATTTAGAAATGGTTTGTTCTTATCATAATATTTCTTATTAGAAGTAGATTTCTACATCTAAAATCACAGAACTTTAGTCCACAAAATAGTCTTTTTCTCCTTTTCTAACTAAAATTTATGTTTTTATTCAATACATAACGTTTTAAGCCTAATATTTAAAACAATTATGTAACCCTGCCGATAATATACGACATACACATGGAATGGAGTGTATTATCGGCACCCATGTGATTACATATACCCTTATGTATAACAAACTTTTTTTTTGAAAATATATTTCGATTTTCATTTATGTTTGACAATAGAAATAAATCTAATGCAGTATTTCTTATTTTGAGGACTACAAATGTAAAACAATACACCTATGTATGTTATTGGGTGAAATAAAATGGCTATTTCTTGATGGCAAATTATGAACCAAATTTCTCATTTGATACTCCACGTGTCATCAGATGGTCAGAGCTTTACTAATCTTTTGCTAATTGATAGAATAAAAGTTAGATTTTAATATATTCAAATTCTATTAGCCGAAAACCTCCCATTTCTTTTTTATATCAGGAGATGTGTAAGGGGTGCCGATAATACACCCCTGCCGATAATACACGCCACTACTCTATACATATCTACACTTCGGAGGGGGGGGGGGGTCTCCCCGATATGACATCATTTTTTGAAGGGGGGGTCAAGGGTTGCATGACAAAACATGACAAGGGGGGGAGGGGGGGTCAAAAAAGGCCAAAAAAAAGCATGACGTCATGTATGGACGGCCCCTTAATAGGGTGTAAAGCAACCAATAACGAACCAACCAACCACCACCACCACCCCCGAATCCGTGCCTGGGTTAACGGACCGCTAACTGGACAGTCCGTCCTCTGCCACACCACACTGCCACGCCCCTTCCCCCAACCAACGAACTATCAGCGGAGCGTGATACGCCGCAGAATGCCCGTTCCCCGTAGAGGCTGTACCACTCTGCCGCTACAATCCCCTCGTGTCGGCTGTAGTGTAAACCAGGTCGACAGTGACGGACCGATCTGCCTTGAGGCTTGACACTGTCTCTGCAGCTGACATAATCTTTACCCTCACCTGGATTTGATCCCTAGTTTCTTGGTGACCGGCTGTGATCAAGAAGGTTGGGAGAATAGTGTTCTTGTCATGAGAAATCGCAGAAAATTACAAAACAAAAAGGGATGATACGTGTTGACAACGCAGATTGTGCTGGCTGAAGCTGGTTCCTGGCCAAAATTAGACCGCCTAACCAGCGGAATGAGCTTGGAGCTTGTTCCTCGTCCATCTAAAGGTGGGTCGTACGATTTTGGGGACAAATTGCCCGACAAATGCTCATTGCTGATTGTAGAAAATGGGAATTATCCAGGGAAATGAAGACGGTACTGCCACATTTAGCCCAAGCAGCCTGGTAAAAGCCGTGGCCCCATCGGCAGTCGGAAAACAGGACGGACACCAGCCTTCACTCGCCTAGCAACCGTTGCCGTTGTCCTTAGTTACCATGTTGCTAACATCAGTTGGCAGTTAGTAGCGAGCATCGGCAAGTTATCGACACACAACAACCACGAGGAAAAGTGACCAAACTACGAGAAATCTAGTATGGGAGGGTTTTGGTGCTGCTGGCCATCGAGCCGGAGCAGCACAAACTTGTGACAAAGGTGGAGAAGAAAAACAAAAAGAAGGGGAAGCTTCGGTTTCGCCTATTCAAGAAAAAAAGTAGAGTAGAGGAGCCAGTTTCCGCGCATCTCTAGTTTTATTGACGCATTTTATCTATAGTAATCAAATATGCAATTTTTTGAATGCCAGACCCGAGATAATGATGTTAAGCAACTTATTTGTCATTTTTAATGATGTTTCATATATATTTATGTCTTCTAGAGCCAAATAAATGTTTCAATGTCCTTATTAATTATTAAGGAAAACGGCAGGATCCCGGTCCCGCCACTCTACTTACAAAATGATATGCATCAGCGTTCTGAAAAACGCGGATAAAGGGTCCATTTTCATGAGCTTCGCATGTCCTTGTTTCTGAAAAAAAGGGTTCATTTTCTGCACATGTGTCAGCGATTTGGAAAAAAGGGTACATTTTTCCCTAAAAGTGAGAAAAAAGGGTCATTTTGAGGGACCAAATGTCCGCGTTTTGGAGAAATAGGGGTCATTTTTTTGGAGTAAAATATTCGTGATAAGGGGGTCTTTTCTAGTTTGAAGAACGATGATATGTCCTGCTTTTTATACAAGAGTGGCGGGACCGGGGGCAGGATCCTTAAAAAGGTTAATATTTCTGAAATAAGGAGCATGAGATCACTTTCTTCATGAAAAAATATCATTATCCTGACAAAATTATCATGAATATTAGTTTGAAGTGACAGACGATCATTTTAATATCAGAATAAAAGGATTTCATTCCTTACATTGAAAATTGACCCCTGCGTGAAAACTAATGACAAAAATTATGGCAGTTCTCAGTTTTCGCGCATTTTTCACATATTTTTCCGAATTTTCCGAATTTCCAAGCATGTTTTTCATATGTAAAATTGAAAAATTAACTAAGCAAGCTTCCATATATTTGTAATAATGTTTCCTAAACCATATAAACTCAAGAGTTGCCACTTACTTTATTTTGTCTTAATTTAGGCGAATTAATGCTGCATGCTGTCGTTTGATGAAAATGCACAAATATGCATATTTTCTACTATTTATTATAATATTCTTTCTTTACGTTTTTCCCAGGCAACATAGTATATCTAATGTGCATAATATGAATTAAGATGAATTCATCTATTGTTTAACATACCAAATATTAAAAGATAATCTTTTTCTGATTCTCCAGAGACAATATTTTCCATGTATTGAAGATTTTACGCATTTTAAGCCTAATATATGATTAAATGCGCGAAAACTGATGCCAAAATGCGCGAAAATAGGCTCCAGGTGCGCGAAAACTGAAGAATAATCCCCTGAAAGTAATATACCAAGATTTTATTAAAATATTTTCAATTTTTAATATTTCTTAAAATGATTATATTCATAAACGTTGTCCTCTTATGATAAGATGGAAAAATATCAACTTGATTATTTTTTTCTTTATATTTTATGTTAAAATTTGATTTTCTGCCCTTAGTGCGCGAAAACTGGCTCCTCTACTCTAGATGTGAAGAGGCAGTTACAGTGGTCGCCGCATCAGCCAAGGATCCAGCTGCAAAAATCGAGGACCACATCATATACAACACCGACCACCAACTCCCAACCAAACACCAAACAAACACCACAACCAACAACGAAGATTAACGGAGGTTCACCAATTTTCGGACATGCACCTATTTTCGGACAGATATACAATTTTCCCAAATTATAGGCTTGAATTAGTAAATAATTGTTAGAAAAATACTGTTAATGCCCATAAATTTGGTCCAGGGCAGATACCCAGTGATTCAAAGCTGAATAAAAATGTTTCTGTTATATTTTTATCTAATTCAAGGACAAAAAATGTATGACATTACAAATTCTGGTGCACCAGAATGGCATTTTTGGTGCATCTGACAGTTCTGACACAATTTTATCAATAAGGAAGTTAATAAGTCAAAATTTACAGAAAAACAAGTCCTAAATATCCAATATTACATTATGTCCTATTGTCGTACATTCAGATAATGGTCAGCCACTTGCAAAATTATAAATTTATATTTAACCTTAAAAATATGGCATTTGATATTAGAAATATGGTGTCCAAAAATAGGTGAACAAGTGTATTGGGACCAACCTATTAATTGAACTCTTATTGTGGGGGATAGTCCTTCCCATGGCTTTCCTATAGTTATAAACATTGTTTTTAAAGTAAAAATAGTACATCAGATTATCCTTAGCAATAATCTCTTGGTTCCTAACCATTTCCATAATTAATTTTATGTTTCAAGGGTAAAATTGACAAAATATATGTCTTATCCCAAGGAAAATTCTTTGAAAATGTATATTTTTAGACATTTTAAAGGAGAGAAATCATTAAATCACAAAACATTGGTTTCACTACAACAAAAATAATTGCAATGATAATTTAGGCAATGGAAACGTGAAGAACAGATGCTATAATTTTGTTATGAATGAAAAAAAAAGAAATCTTGCTTTTTTCTTTGCCTGAAAATGTGGGATGGTGATTGATGCTTTCTATCCATATTAACTGTCCGAAAATAGGTGCACCTGTCCGAAAATAGGTGCACCTGACTCTAATATATGAAAACAACCCTACTAAGTTAGAAAAATTCCTTTCATAATATTTTTTGCTGGTTTATGTGGAAAACATGTTTAACTTTGGTTTCAGACCAAATATGACTTATAAAAATCGTTTTTAAAGATGCTGGATTCAATGATATGTAAAAGTGTCCGAAAATTGGTGCACCTCCGTTACCGGCAGGAACGTAACGTGACGCACCAAAGACATAACACCCCTGAAGAATCAACAGACTTTGTCATCCCAGTTAATATGATGCCACACATCGTAGGCAGGGAAGCGAAAAATATCAGAAGGATGACATCGGAACACAATGTTAACATACACTTTGAACCAGATGGAACTCTTACCATCAAAGGCCAGCGGCAAAACATAGACGGAACAATTGAAGACATCAATGAAAAGATCGAAAAAATCAAACGAGATATGGCCCTATACTCAAACATTCCCAGTTCACAACAGCAGGCAAACAACACAAACAACCGTCCCACCACACCCAACATCAATCGGCAACCAAGGATCACCCACAGGCAGGACCGATACAGGAGCCAGTCACCCCAGACACACAACAGGAGAAGCCCCTCTGGAAATAGCCTGGTTGCCGGCCCACTCGCGGGAGGGCTTGGCGTTATCTACCGGAGCGCCCCGCGTCGCTCTGAATCGAGTGAGCCGTGACAGAGTGGCGTTATCTATCAGAGCGCCCTGCGCCCCGCGGGAAATCGAGCGTGCAGGAACAGAATGTCCAAATTAGTGTGCTGTTGCATGCACACACCCCGTTGCAAGTAAAAAGGGTCCGCTCTGGTGCGCGTGGACACCGATGCAACGTTCAGACGATACTGGGGCCACTAAGTGCTAGTGTTCGGCCTCGGGAACCAGGGTACTCTGGAAATCGAGAGCGCGGCCAATCAGGTAACAGGGACAGAAGCCAGTCACCCCCAAGACACAACAGAGGAGGCCCCAATAGACGACAAGATCGCAGCCAATCAGGTAACAGAGACCGAACCCGCACAACAAACCAAGAGCCATACCGGAACCACAACCGCTCAGACTCTCACGGACCCTATAATGGCAGACAACAATCAAGAACCCGCAACCTGGGAACCACACATAAGAGGTACTACCAAAGTTCAAACTAGGATACAGGCCAACCCCTGCAAAACGACCCAAATGTACAAAGACCAAACCTAAGAGGTATACATACTGAAGACAAACGACCGACCAAAGCTAGCCAAAACCACCAAAAAAGTTCGTTTCAGAATACCAACAACGCACGAAAACATAAAACCCCACCAAACCAAAACCAGACGCACCAGAAGAAATAGAGGAAAGCAGTCTATGCGAAAATTATTTTGAAACATCGGACATTATGTCCGACGTTTTTCAGCTTTCTGTCGGACATTTTGGTGCACTTTTGGACATGTATATGACTAAATAAGGGAGCCATGTCTCGTACTATTTTAATGTAAATGTCAAGCAAAAAATACAACTTTTACCCATATATTTTTAAGCAATATCTTAGGCATTCTTTGTCCGATTTTAATTCTGTTTGAAATCTCTGAGACCAGGACAAAGAGAACTCCCAACATAGATGGGTTCACATGGCACCACAAACCAAGAAACCAGCGTTCAGGAGGAGGAATAGGAATCCTCATATCAGACGAACTGTACTCTTCCACCAAGAAACTTGAATTCACCACCTATGAAGACCATGAGTTAATATGGATTGAACTAAACACCAGTACCAAACCGACATTCATAGGAGCCTACTATGGACCCCAAGAAAAAGTTGAAAAAGACAAGGTAAACAGAGAATACCAGGAAATAGGCTCAACCATACTCCACCTCAAACAAAAAGGAGAAGTGATAATCATTGGGGACATTAATGCCAAATTGGAAATAAATACCAACCACATAATACAAGAACAAAGCAGAAATGGTGAACTCCTCCAGACTATGATAGACATCAATGACCTGGAAATACCAAGCATAGCAGAGCACACAGCAGGGTGGACCCGAGTTAATAGAAACAAGAAAGAAGAAAGATCTGTCATTGACTATATCATGATAACTACCGATTTATCAAAGGAAATGAAAGATGTATCAATAGATGAGGAAGAACTATACACACTAACAGGCAGAAAACCCACTGACCACAATACCATCACATGCTCCATCAACCTTAAGACCGTAAAAACAAAACCCAGCCAGATTAAAATATGGGCACCCGGAAATAAGGACTCCTGGGCGGCCTTCAACAATACTATAAACAGCAGCCCCCCCGACATCTACAAAGACTATACCAAAGTAGAAAAACTAATCATCAAGAGCCTTACAGAAAACATTGGGATGATTACCATACGAGGCAAGGGCAGAAGAAAAGAAACAGAGCAAACCAAACTTCTGAGGCAACAGAAAAAAGAATCAAAGAAGAAATTTCAAAAGACCATATCTGTCAATGCTCCAGACAACCTCAAGACACAAATGAAGGATGATTACATACAGGCCCAAATCAACCTGAAAAGCCAAACCCATGAAGATGTCAGGGCACAAACTAAGGAAAAGATGGAAAAACTTGCAGCAGAAGGTGGTGACAAATCAGGACAATTCTGGAAAATTAGGAAAAAACTACTAAAAACAAAAGATAACTTAGAAAAGTATACGAGAGATGAACAAAACAATGAAATAAAAGACCCTGAGAAGATCAAAGACCATATAGCTAACTATTATGAGCAACTATACCAAGCGAGAGACGAAACACCGGGCCATGAGGACGATACGGAAGAGATTATGAATACCATCACCAGCCTTAGAGGAGAGACTGAAAAAGACCATCTCAGACCATTCACAAGGGATGAACTGAACCGTGCCATCTCCAAACTGAAGAGGAATAAAGCAACTGGCCCTGATGATATACCCAATACAGCCCTCATAGAAGCAAACCATCAAACAAGATCCCTATACCTCAAAACCCTTAATCACATATCAAAAACTAAGATAGTACCTGCCCAATGGCAAGAAGGTGAAGTGATCAGGTTATACAAAGGAAAGGGGACGAAAGGCAAGTGCAGCAATGAGCGCGGAATCACACTATCAAGTAATATAGGAAAACTCTATGAAAGACTACTAAACACACGAATACTGACAACCATTAACATATCAGAAGAACAAGCAGGTGGGCGAAAGGGAATGGCTACAGTTGACCATGTCCTGAGAATAAAGGAACTAATAAATGATAACAAAGAAAACAAACGACCAACATACATCACCTTCCTAGATGTCACTAAGGCATACGATAAAGCATGGCTTGATGCTATTATGTATGTCATGAACAAACAGGGATGCTCAGGAGCCATATGGAATATAGTGGACAAACTCAACCAAAACTTAACTGCCAGCATCCGTACGACACTAGGAAACACACAAAAAATCAAAATAAACAACAGTATCAGACAAGGAGGAGTACTGGCAGTAACCCAATATGCCACGCTTATGGATGAAATAAACAAAAACATACAAAGCACCAAAGCACAAGGATGTACCGACATAAATGAAAACTCTACATGTCTCCTATGGGTAGATGACGTCGCAATCATAACTGACAACCCCCGTGACCAGGAGACCCTTCTCAAAATAACAGAAGATACTGCAAACAAGTACAGGATTCACTTTGGCCATGCAAAATCCAAAACCATGATCATAGGCAAGACCTCAGGTGATCCAGTCTTCAAGATTAATGATTTTCTACAGATGTACAATTGGCATTTTCAGGCCATTTTAGGTTCAAAATGGTACAGAGTGCCAACCAGTAGACATATTCTCTTCTTCTTGGTCTCATTTAAGAGGGAACACATGAGGCTTTTAGAAAATATATACTTTTGTATATGTTCAGCCTATATTGGTGGCGCTATTCATCATGATACTCGAAAAATGTATGAAAATCACAAATTTTGCTATATGTGACATGTGTAAATATCTTTTCATGTTAAATTAGGCCAGAAAAACATCACCAGAAGCTATTAGTTTGATTAAGATATAGTAAATGGAATTGTTGAAAGACCTTTTATCATCATATGGATCATATCTGAATCACCACAGTCCTCTGGACATTATTTTTCACTCCGACGAACGTCCGTAATCAAAATTTAATATCACTAAATAGCCTTGAAATAAAATCCCCTCCATATCAATAATACTATATATAGTTAGGGTCCATATTGGTGTTCAATATTTGTGAAAACCTTGTTACCATCGCAACTTGTCTTCGCCTGGGAGCGAATTAAACAAGATTATACGAATAAAAATTACGGACGTTCGTTTCACATTAATTGCTATAGCCCCGGTTTACCCTGGCAGAATTTTTTTTTTTTTTTGTACACATAGTTTAGAAGCTTTTGAAAAGTTTTCAATATAACATTGCCTGATCTTGCCTCCTGGTATTGAAAACTAGCCATTGGGAAAAAAAACGAACGTCCGTAATATTTATCGAACGTCCATAAGCGATATCTTGGCGGGCCAGAATATTAACCGGCGGAAGTAGTCAACATCCGGGGACTTTGACCTAGTTATACCGGCGCCTTTTCTGATGTTTTCAAGAAGCAACAGGCGTCTTGGAGCATCAATTTCACCGAAAATCGTGCAAACAAGTAAGTGTCACCTGTTTCTGACCATGTAAGCTTGTAGATTATGTCACCAGGATTACACAGATGTAAGTAATTCGACATTTGAAGCTGTAAAACATGGTTACCGATGGATTGAAACCGACAGAGTGTGTTCCTTTTTCAATACCACGCGTGTTGTAGTGTTTATACTGCGAACG
This sequence comes from Lepidonotus clava, assembly GCA_936440205.1. Lineage (NCBI taxonomy): Eukaryota > Metazoa > Annelida > Polychaeta > Phyllodocida > Polynoidae > Lepidonotus > Lepidonotus clava. Next base: position 10,705,895 of record OW387145.1, read on the forward strand.
AACGTCCGTAAGATTTATCCGAACGTCCGTAATATTTATATTTCGGAACAAATGTAAGTCAATATTCATATCAAATCGGTTTGTATTTTGCTGTAATCACTTGTTAACTATTCAGTACACATTGATACGTTGTAGGGTGAAGTTTGAATGCAATCTCCTTTGATTTACATAGGTTTCCCTCATCTTGAAGTTTGTGTATACAAAATATTTCATCATTATTTCAATGTGATGGGGTCTCAGCTCCTAAGAAAGAACATGAAATCTACATTTTAGTGGGCTAGAACCTTCCTTAACCTCCAATAAGTAAAGGGAAAGTGTTATAGTTAACCTGGAGTTAGTATTTTGAAGGTGGCACCACTTAAGGTGTTTTGAAAAATAATATTACGGACGTTCGTTCGACATTGACAATGTGGCCTCTTCTCCCCTGTACAAGTTAAATCAACGTTTTCAACCCTAATTATTGTTAACAAACATAATCTCACATAGTCTGAGCAGTTTAAAGGGTTTCTGCTTTCATATTTGTCCTAGAACAGCCAATTTTATAAATATTACGGACGTTTGTTTTTCATATTTTCGTCGAGAAATCATCCTTGCTGATGAAATAATGCATCAATATTTCACCTGAAGATGCCTATTTAGTACAGTTATCATCTCCAATAATCGTTTTGAAAAAATTATTTAATTATTTTTTATAAATATTACGGACGTTCGTTTTTTCATATTGCAACCTTGAAATTGTCCTCCAACACACCCACCTGACATTTTATTTACTTTCAATTGCAGCATGGGTCGCAAGAAGCTCCCCGCGGACCAGAAGAAGTCCAACGCCCAGGCCCAGGCTGACTTCAGGGAGCGGCAGAAGGAGAAGAAGGGGGAGGCGACGTACAACGCTGAAGAGGCCACACGTAAGCGTGGCAGCCGCAAGAAGGTGTGGAACCTCCTCGACACCAACGAGAAGGAGCGCAGGCGGGGGCTTCAGCGGGACCATGGTGCCACCTTCCGGGCCAAGAAAGGTGGGGAGGAGGAGAGCGACGTCAAGTTTGTTCGAGAGGAGGACGTCGAGGTTGGAGCGGAGGTCGTCATCGACCAGGAGGCCGCAGCTCAGCCTGACGCTCAGCCCGAGGCTCAGCCTGACCAGGAGGCTGCAGCTCAGCCTGAGGCTCCTGGTGCCGTGACACCCCCAGCACCCCCGGCTGCCACACCACTGCCCCAGAGGCTCCGTCTACCGGTAAAATTACTTTCTAATTCAACAGAAGCATTGAACCGAAGTATGCACATGAATTACTGTTCAAGAATTCATCATCCCATGGCCAAGCAGCAGTACATAAAAAGGGCCAGTGGGTTTAGACAGGCTGCATGTACCACTTCTCATTTACTGTATTTTAAACCTATAGATATTGATTATAATTTGATACACAGAACAGTGTATAGAAACCACTTCACTATTCTTATCCTTGCCTATCACCAATATAATATTATCCACATCACATCCCAGGTGAAGCTGTTCAGCTCCGGCAGCAGCACCAGCAGTGCTGTCAGCGCCCGTAGCTACGGGCCGAGCAGCAGCAGTAGCCGTGCCCCGAGCAGCAGCAGTGCCGTGAGCAGCCGTGGCCGTGGCGCGCACTCTTCCCAGCGCGAGCCAGGGGCGGACCCAGGAATTTGTAGAGGGGGGGGCCCAAAAACATGAATGTACAGGGGGGTGGGCCCCCCATCAAACATGATTTCACAGGGCAAGTGGGGGGCCAAGGCCCGTCCGCCCCCCCCCCCCCTGGATCCGCCCCTGTGAGCCCATCCCCATTTCGTCCTCTGACGAAAGTGATGGGGAGACGGATCTGTGCAGGCGGCTGGCCATCTCAAACATTGGCACCCGAGTAAGTTTTTTGTACAATCTAATTATTTGCAACAATCATGGAAAGGAATATTGAGGAAACGCAAAGTTTAAAATACAATGCTAGTGCATTCAAGTAATTGCTGTTCATATTGTTCACTCATTAAGAGTGTATTTAAGCTGATTACTGTTATGATTGTTCATTATTTAAATATTCATTATTTTAATGTGTTAACTATCACAGACGTCCCGCCCCCGCCGAAGGAAGGGTGAGCCTGCTGAGCCGGTTCCGTCCTGTGCTCGACGGACGAGGAAGCGGCACTCCTCCCCACCGACTCCGACACCGTCAGGCACCAGCACGGAGACAGGGCCCAGTCCTTCCAAGACCAAGAAGGACCAGATGCTCGATGACATCGAGTAAGATTTTTAAATGTACTAGTTGAATAGTAGGAATGGTGTATCTATTTGTGATGGCATGAATTTCCTGTAGGTACAACATAATTATGTCACAATTATTGAATGCAAATGAAATATCTATTGTATGGCAGCCTGTTCCCTTCCTATAACATAATTTATGAATTTCATGAACCTTACATGTCGCATGTTTACCTGGAAACCTAATAACGAACCTTTAACATGTACCTTGCAAATAATGATGCATGATTTGATAATATTGGATGCAATCACCTTTCCTTTACAGGACCTTGGTACACCGCTCCTCTAAGAAGATGCCGTGAGGAAGGACTGCGCATGTATGCATGATTTTGCGTAGATATTCTAGATTGAATGATAACTTAATAAATTGTATTTTATTTGATTTCATGTACATGATTCTAGTCTTATTGTGATTGAATAATATGAGTGACACATTTTAGTTCCTGTACATAATAATAGAGTGTCAGAGTTGTTGTATTATATGATTTCTACGATATATTTACCTGTCACACTTACCTAATCAATTTTAATATTTTATTTTGATCTCACTAGTATGGTGCTTTACTGATTTTCAATAAAGAAGGACTTTAAAAGGTTTAAGTTGATGTTTCATGTTAGTTCTAGTCTTGTTTTATGTTCGTACACAAATTACAATTCCATACACATTCACATATCCATACACTTACCATTTCATTAATAGGAGTGGCCCAAAACCTGGCAGAACTCCCCGAAAATCCCACCTGTACTACCTGCTGCGTAAGGAGAGGGAGGCACACAATGCTGAGATTGCCGAGCTCAGGGCGCAGTTGGAAAGGGCCCAACGATCGAACCAAGTACAGGGGGCCCCCTTAGTGTTACCCGATGTTGCGGTGGGGGTTGGGGAGGCCTCTGTCGATGTCCCTGATGTGCAGCCTCTGGCCGAGGTCGCGGTGGGGGTTGGGGAGGCCCCTGTCGATGTCCCTGATGTGCAGCCTCTGGCCGAGGTCACGGTGGGGGTTGGGGAGGACCCTGTCGATGTCCCTGATGTGCAGCCTCTGGCCGAGGTAGCGGTGGGGGTTGGGGAGGCCCCTGTCCATGTCCCAGATGTACGGCTTCCGGAGGAGCACGAAGAGGAGGTGCGAGTGGTGGCTGTGGGTGTTGCAGAGGCTCAGCCTCCACCCGTAGTCACAACTTCGGTTCTGCGTACACTGACAGACGAAACGTCCAAGAAGAAGCTGGAGTTGTACGATGTCCTGACTTCCAGCCTTAAGCGGCTCCCGACAAACAAGCGTCTGAAGGTGCTCAAGAGCGTGACGTCACAGACGAAACTGAAGGAACTGCGAGCAACCAGTCAGCTCGCAAAAGATGTTGGGGTGGATCGACGTGCCTTAGTCTACCGGGATTCCAGGCCGTCCAAAAAAGCTATAAGGTCGATGGATCGTAAGCAGCTGGTCATCGCATTCCTCACACGGGCAGAAAATTCCATCACTCTTCCGGGTAAAAAGGATACAATCACGATAAAAAAGGTGAAGTATCAGCAGGTCATCCTCACAGACTTCCTATCGCATTTACACGAGGCTTACAACGAGGAGTACCCTGAGAAACTCGTTAGTTTGTCCTTCTTTGCAGGAGTCCGGCGGCAGGAGCGGTACATCCGGTTACTGAGGTACCACCAAACAAGTGTGTGCCTCTGTTCAAAGCACCAGAACTATGCTTTGAAGTTGAAGGCCCTCCGTAACATGGGTGTGCCCAGTGTTCCGGAAGCCCTTGTCCGGGACTATACCGCTCAAAGCTTGGCCCAGAAGCTTTGTGAGGCTGACCTGCCTGACCTCATCTTGTTCGAGACCTGGAAGAGGGTAGACGTACCGTATGGTCCCCCGGAAAACCAGAGAACAACCAAAAAACTGGTGGACGTCTCTTCCACAAAAGGCGATTTCATTGCGGCCATCGTCGACGAGTTCCCGGACATGAAAGATCATATTGAGAGGGCACACGATCAGTACCGGGCCATTCGACTCCTCAGGAATGACATGAGTGAGGCTGAGTGCACCATCCAGGTGGACTTTGCGGAAAACTGGATGATAACATACCCAGATGAGCCGCAAAGTGTGTACTACTCAAAGGAGCCAGTAACGGTACATCCTGTCTCTTTCCACTACAAGGAAGGCTGGATTACGAAAACACGGTCTGTCGCTATTGTCACCGATGACAGGAAGCATGATAGCGGCGCCATCCTCTCCTTCCTTCGAGTCCTCACAGACCTAATGAAGAAAGACATGCCCTATGTAACCACAGTTCACTACGCGTCTGATTCACCATCCTCGCAGTACAGGAACATCAGCATGTTTTCGGTGCTGTGCAAACATCAGCTGCTCTTTGGCCTCAATGCAACCTGGCTGTACTTTGAGGCCGGCCACGGCAAAGGGCCATGTGATGGAGTTGGTGCTGCAGCGAAGAGGCAGGCAGACTATGCTGTGAAACGGAACATCCTTATCCGGGATGCTGCCGACTTTGCTGCACAAGGTAACCGTGCTGGTGAGGTACTATACATCAATGTGCCCCAGGACGATATCTTGAAGGCACGGGAGGACATCCTCTCGCTTGTGGCCGCCCAAAGTGTCCCGGGCACAATGTCTGTTCATGCTGTTGTTCCTGTGCAGCCTGGGTCATCACTGGCAGTTAGGAATCTGTCCTGCTACCTTGACTGCTGTTGGCGCAACAACACCTCCACAAAGCAGTGTCAAGGCTGGCAGGTCCGGGTATTGTTTCCTGATGCTGATGGTGAGGAGGAGCAGGAGCAGGAGCAGGAGGAGGAGGAGGAGCAGGAGGCTTTGGTCGCAACTGAGGAAGCAGTCAGGGGAGAGCCAAAGTACCAGGTGGGAGACTATGTTGCGTGTGTCTATGACAGCACCTGGTACCTGGGAAAGGTACTGCGCCTAGGGGAGGAACCAGACGAGTACGTCCTTACCTTCATGGTGCCAACCGAGACGAATCCCCCCAAATTCCGGTGGCCGCAACGAGCTGACATCCTCCCAGTCGCAACAGAGGACATTCTAATGGTTACCCCGGAACCAACACCAACTGGCAGTGGGCGCCGAAAGATATACTTTGTTCTACCCCCAGCTGTGCTACAACAAATAGAAGATGTCTTCAGCAGCAATTCCTATGAATGAAGTATGTGCCCTTTTCTTCTAAATTGCAAGGCCGATTAACCATGACAATGCTGTCTACAACATGTTTTCTTCATGTACACTAATTGACTTGATAGGATGTGGCCCAAACATAGATATATAACCACCAACACATGTCCACAAACATCCGTAATATTTATATGAACGTCCGTAATATTTATTTTTCAGCGGTACTCAAACAACCCTAAATTGGTGTGGTCTATTATTTTACCTTGCTAACACTGTAGTCGAAGCTCTCAGGGACTTGTGTGAGTAATATGAAGACAATTGTAAGGTATCTGGCGTCTCCAGAGGAATTCTAGTGAAGCCAACCCCCTCGACGAACGTCCGTAATATTTATTCGAACGTCCGTAATATTTTTGATGTTCTCACAAGGACGTGCCACACGGCGTCCGAAGAGCCAGAATTGTCAAGATTACTGCTGGATCCTATAGAAAACATGTCAGGCTAGTGGGAAAAGACATTTTGAGGGCCGGGAAGATGTATAATTTTGACTGGTTTTCTGTCAAAGTTTGAAAACAGTGAATTCTTTTTTTTTTCATTTTCAAAGTGCCAAAGCCCACCCTAAATGCAGGTGGTCTATCATTTTACTTTGCTAACACTGTAGTCCAACATGTTGGGGACTTGTGGGAGCATTATGAAGACAATTGGAAGGCATCTGGAGTCTCAAGGCCAATTCTACTGAAGCCTACCCCTCGACGAACGTCCGTAATATTTATGCGAACGTCCGTAATATTTTTGATGTTCTCACAAGGACGTGCCATACGGCGTCCGAAGAGCCAGAATTGTCAAGATTACTGCTGGATCCTATAGAAAACATGTCAGGCTAGTGGGAAAAGACATTTTGAGGGCCGGGAAGTTGTATAATTTTGACTGGTTTTCTGTCAAAGTTTGTAAACAGTGAATTTTTTTTTTTTTTTCATTTTCAAAGTGTCAAAGCCCACCCTAAATGCAGGTGGTCTATCATTTTACCTTGCTAACACTGTAGTCCAACATGTTGGGGACTTGTGGGAGCATTATGAAGACAATAGGAAGGCATCTGGAGTCTCAAGACCAATTCTACTGAAGCCTACCCCTCAACGAACGTCCGTAAGATTTATGCGAACGTCCATAATATAAATAAGACTTACAAAGTGGATGATTTAGGGGAAAATAGTGCCAAAGTGATTTGTTTTGGAAAGAAGAGATGTTAAAGTATATGTTCAGTAAGTTTCAAGGAAAACTAAGCAAGTCTAACGAGATGAGAGAAAAGATATGAAAGTATAATCAGAATGACAAGAATTTTGTGGGATTGACAGAAGAGTAACCAATGTTCAAAGGAATGTTGTGCCAAAAGTATTAGACCTTTATGCCTGATACTTTGTATAATCAATCATTTATATCTTGCAAGGAAACACACCAAAGTTGGAATGGATAAGAGGTGTTTCAATCCTGAAAATTTGGGGTTCAGTATATTGAAAATTATTTCCATTACGAACGTTCACAAAATTTGACAGGTGATGTTTGATTATCTCTAAAAACTGAACCGATAACCGAAAGTGAGTATAATTGGGTTCAAAATGAAGAGAACTACATGTACTACATGAATAAAATACCAATTTCCAGAATTGTGAATTTTTTTTTTTGGGACCCCCAAAACCCAATTGTACATCTGTAGAAAATTTGACCCATATATACTTGGATATATGCGACAGATACAAATACCTAGGAGAAACTCTCAACACAAAAAACAACCCCGATTCTCACATACAAGATATAGAAGGCAAAGTAGAAGCGGCGATCCAAACGATCCTATTCCTTGCAGGTGACGAAAACTTTAGAGGCATACAACTAGAAACAATCTGGACCCTCTTGGAAGCATGTATAATCCCAATCAACCTGTACGGATGCGAGACATGGAACCTCAATAAAACACGCATAAAACGCATAAAACGCATAAACACCATACTCGATAACACTATTAAGCGGCTGCTAAGGATACCCAAAACAACACCAAGAGAATGCCTGTATGAAGAACTTAACATAATAGATATACAGCATAGGATCATACAAAGAAGAATAAACTATGCTAAATCACTTCAGAACAAAAGCAGTGAGGCAATGGACAAAATCCTCAAAAGACAACTAGGATCATCATGGATATCACAAACTAAGGACATGATGGACAAACTGGGACTGAAATATGACAACCTAAAAGACCTAACCACCAAACAAACAAAAATAATGGTCCAAAAAGCGTTAAAATCAACTATGAGAGAGAAGATACAACAATCTGGCGAATCAAAATCAAAATACACTTTCCTAGTAACTAACAGACTGGAGGGAGGCAACGAGAGGTCTAGCTACCTAACACAACTGAGCAGAGAACAAACCCGAGCCCTCTTCATGGCGAGAACCCGAATGCTCAAAATAAAAGGAAACTATAAAAAGATGCACCCGAACCAGACATGCAGGGGATGTGGCCACACCGAAGAAACACAACACATACTAGAAGAGTGCCCCGCCCTCCACCAAAATGAAACAACGAGGGTATCTATTGAGGACCTCTTCAAGACAACTAACAACACCAAACAGAAGATGACCATAGCAAAAAAAATTATCAGTATCGAGTATATAATCAAACTTTGGGACAAAGCGTAGCTCCCCCATGGTACAACTGTACTAATGAATCAGTACAGTGACACCTTAAGGTCGAGCGGCCTGGATATCCAGGACATGCGCACGCAGAGAGAGAGAGAGAGACCCGGAGCCAGAGCCCCACCCCTGTGCCTGAGTCTGAGGCTGAAGTGAATATAGATCTTCAAGTAAGTTGTGACCTGTCAACTCTCCCGGATTTTCCGTGAGTCTCCCAGATTTTGACCTAATCTCCCGACCTCCCTGAGAGGGGGTGTAGACCCTTAAGTTAAAATCAACAGGGCGACACGGCAATGATTTAGGCTACTTACCGTTTTCTAAATTCGACAGGCGACATGGCAAATTAGGGACAAATGACATTGCTCTTTTCTTAAATTCGACATGGGTCCAAATGTAGATTCATTGACGGGGGACATGGGTCATGGCCGTTTTTTTAAATTCCGATCGACACGCGATATGCCCGCCCCCCCCCCCCCCCTACTATCGCGATCGGAAATGTTGGGGCCATTTACTATGGCTATGTAAGAGGGAAAACAGGTTACTTCGCTGTAACTTTTTGGTCCAATCTTTATACAGTAAGTAAGAAAAAGTTTTCTATTTATCCCAGGAATCCCATACAGGCCTCCAAATAGCCATGAAAAACCTAGTTATTTCACAATCCTTGGGGAACCCCTTTTAACCCCTCATTCAATTTTTAGGGGTTAATTTTTCAAAATTTTCCTTGGGGTGGCCATCCCTGATGAACGTCTGCAAAATCTCCCTTAAATCATTTCTCAAAAGTTGACAGGAACTTGTCTGAAATTTCCTGAGTGGCGCCAAAGATCAATAAATTATAATTAGCTTGCAGTTCAGCCTATTCAGATTTAGTTGTTTCATGAACAACATCACAATGAGTTGGTCATCTAGAATCGAATGTACAAATGAATTGGGCATCTGTTTTTTATTTCCATTCTCGGATTCGGTAATCCAGGTACTTGGAGGTGGCGCTATGTTAGGTACCCTAGTGATTGGTGCAAACAAACACATAGCGACGTGTATTGGGTACTGTCAAAATCTAAATCATGAAAAATTAAGTTCATATCAATTAATTCCCACATGTATTGAACATATAGATTGTTTCTCTGTGTTACAACCCATTAGCATTAACAAATATCACTGAGCTACTGGTACAACGAGAAGTAGACTTGTGTGCACAGCCCCTTGTCACCTCTTTGTTGTCGGGAAGGTGTTGGGCTAGGCACCCGTGAAGATATCCCGGCAAGCACGGCCTACCTGGGCCTCATGTCTCACAGTTTTCGCGCACACTATTGACACTTTTTTCGCGTTACCAGTCTCTGAACAGCACATGTTTAATAAGACTATATACTTCTGTAATTTACATTTACACTAAAATAATTGGAAACATCGAAATTAACTACAGTAGCCCTCTCATATTTGCGCGGGAACCAGTATCTAGGGAGTTTTATTCACCAGTTGCTACGTGGTCATGTGACCGGATGAACTCATCCCGAATCTGAGAATGGCATGGGGAGTAGGTTTGAGAACTGAAACATAGTGTCATGTTTATGCAGAATTATTTGAGTGCGTCCTTGGTGGCACCCTATCGGCCATCCCCTCAGAGTCAGATTCTCAACCTAGGGATGATGTTTTTTGTTTTTTTAGATTAACTTACGTTTGTTGATTCCTACAAAAGTTATTGATTAGGCAAATGTGGGTGGGGGGTGGTTTGCCTCAGGGCAGGGATGTGCAGACCCCAGTTATTTTTTTGCAAAACTGCTTGAAAAATTTCTAGTCACAAATTCGCACATTTTTGTGTAGTATTTTCACTATAATATCTCATCAATGTCTTGTCATTTCGCCGTCTAGGAATCAATAAATGTGAAGAAACATTAAATACAATATTTTCTATTAAAGAGAGGGGCCGGTTAATTTTGACTTTTGTTAAATTCCCATATTATGCTGTAGAGAATATGCTAGTGTATAGATACATATCATTTGTATCACTATAAGTTGATTCCTTGAATGAAAAATCTGATCTAGAAATTCCCTATTCACCTGCCCCTCATGTCCACCTGGGATAGGACATCTGTGTGTGACGTCCCACAAAATAACTGTTATATTCAAATTTCTAAATTCTAAATTCCATAAAAATTACATTTGTTCATATTTCTTTTTAAAAATCAATTAAATTAGTGATTTTAAACTATGTTAGACTTATAAAGAGCACTAAAAACATTTCCCATTGTAATTTTTTTCAGTTTTAAATTTTTTCACTTGTTCTGCTTGTGACGTCACATGCAGACAAATGCACTGTGTATGCTGCACCAGGTGAAGGCAGTGCAACTCACTTTGATTCAGGAAAACATACATAAAATGAAAACTACTAGAGATAGAAGTATAAAATTTGGCACAGTTATTCTATTGATGGTGTGGACCACGGCAGTATACTAGTTTATAGACACTGGCCCCTCCCTTTAAGTAAAATTTGAAAATTTAGTAAATAAAGGAAAAAAACAAACTTAGTAAATATCAAGATTGCGCAAAAATGGAAACAAATAGCCATATCCATGGGCCTAGCAACAGAGACTTTTATTATTATGTATACAACTTACACGATTTATTTTATCCATGAATAATTCTATAAATCTGAATATGTATTTTAGAGGTTAATATCTTCATTCCAGTTTTTGAATCCCAGATATTGATGAGATATTGGCCAAGATATTGTCTAGAAAAGTTACAACAAAAAACCGGTGTGTCCACTCTCAACTGAAATGAATGCGCATCATTGTTCTAAAAACCGCATGTCCATGCTTTTTGAAAAAAGGGTATAACAAGGGTACCTTTTCCACCGTATTTCCATGATACTTAAAAAAAGGGACATTTTTCTCTTCATGCATACCCAAAAGTGGTAATTTTAAAAATTATGTATGGGATATGATGCTAGTGATATGTGACAATATGTAAAACAAAATTGTGATAGAGCACATTTCCTAAATTCGACATAGGACATGAGCATTGTTAAGTGATAGTAACATGCACACTGGCCATTTCTCAAATTTGACATGGGACATTGGGACCCACGTATGCGGGTTCAACTCTCCTGTGTGGGAGGGCGTGCAATTCTCCTCCGCGCGTCAAGGACGAAACGTCTTCAGCGAGTGAGCCTGACAGAATCCATTACCAACTTCCGGTGCCTCCCGCACAGGAGAGTTGAACTCGCCTGCTCCGTATACCACCAGATCAGTACCTTAATCAGTTTCACTTAACTTTCACACTTAGGTGAGGAGATCAGTGCAGATGCCACCTACTATGAGCAGGTAAGCAGTGTAGATCTAAGCATTCTTGGTAGATGGGTTCAAGTAACCTGTTTAATGAGCTGCTAGTTTCAGGCCTTTCATGTCTTTTTCTAGAACATGGACAAGTATTAACAACAAATTTTTGAAATATGGTGAGGCAAATATTTTTCTTTCATAACTCTTGTTAAATTCTATTTTTTAATGTGGTTCTGATATGAGTAGCTTTATCACAGAATAATTAATAGAAATTATGACAATTTCTATTTTTGCTTTTTATTTACTTGCTTTTTAAATGTTTCCTGCAATAACTAATAATTTCAAAATTCACTCATATTTTTGCATCCTGATGACTGGAATGCATCAAAGTAGCTTTAAGATTGATAAGAAAAATAAAATTTTCAAAGAATTTGAATGGCAATTTGGTATGATAATTTCAATAGGTGAAACACCATACCAACAATTTTTAGTGACATGTCAATTTCATTTGCATTTAAAGGAGGCCGTTGTACCTGAGGAGCTGGAAAACAAGTCTGTCCCTGTAAGTATTCTTTATTTGATAAACAGATAGAGTGAACTTATCACCACAGAAAAATAACTTTGCAAAGAATGTGCAGGAAAAGCAAATTAAAAGTCATTTGTATGCAATTGGGCTTTAACTTTGATCACTGAGGCTACAGGAAGTTGAGTCCTTTTAAAGTCAGACTGGTGTGTGAGCCTACTAAGCACCTCTAGAATAATGCACACTTTTTATCTAATGCACCAAGTATGCAGGCAGTGCATAATCAACTTACAGCTAAAATGCATGAATGCATTAAAGGGAGGGGCCAGTGACCAAACATTAGTATACTGTCGTGATCTGTACCACCCAGGGAATAACCATACCAAATTTTATACTTTTATCTCTATTAGTTTTTACTTTATGCACATTTGTATGTTTCAAACTTAGCTTCTCTGTCTGCATCTGACAATGCCAGCACAGAGCATTTATCTATTTGTGACGTTACAAGCAGAACAGTTGAAAAAATATAAAACTAAGAAAAAATGCAAAAGGAAATTTGTCATATGTTCTTTATAAGTCTAAATGAGGTTAAAATCACAAAATTACATTTTTCAAAAAAGAAAAGGTGAAAAAATATAATTTTTATGGAATTTAGAAATTTGAAATTTGTATATAACTGCCATCACCTGTGATGTCACAGGCAGATACGTCTTCTACCTGTGGACAGCAGAATCATGATGTTCTCTATTTAATAATCAGTTTTATCATGTAAAAATTATATTTTGGAAACTGGAACTTTAGGTAACATCATAGCAGTCTTCAATGCACTGAATTACGGTGAAGTGAAGCAGATTTAAATTTTCACTGGCCTCTCTCTTTAAATGTACTCTTTGCAATGTTTGCAGCTATCAATAATAGTTGGGTTGTGGGGGTAGGTGTCACTAGCTGTTCACCCTCTGTTCAGTATGTGTGACTGAGGCTGCATATCTGCTTATATGATATGGATGGTTGGTATGTTAAAATAGATTTGCTGAAATTTGAGCACAAATTTTATTCCTCAACAAGTAAATTGTATTCTGAGCTAATTTAGTTTGAAACATATTTTTCTCCAATTTTAGGAGGTAGTCGTGATGGAAACATTGACTGGTGACTCCGAGTCCCAGCAGATTGCCATCCGTGGACCTACCCCAGTCCAGCTTATGTTCAAGCAGATGATGAACATCATAGCCGCAGTGAAATATCTAAACAACAGAGGTAAGAACATGAGTTATGATTTTATTTATCATTCAGATCTACTCTTTGTGTTTTTGTAGTAGTTTAACATCTGGTCAGCTCTTTAGGGCTTTTCAAAACTGGATTTTCTGTACAACAATATGTCTAGATTTCTTGCTTTTTACTCTTTCAGCTCTTAAGCCAGCCATAGGATTTGGCATGGTCAAAGAGGCCTATAGCAAGGAGTGTAATACTCTCATGGTGCAGACAAGCAGCATAGGCATTTCACCTCTTCTAGCTGACTATATGCACTACCGTTGGGTTCTGATATGTGGTCCCATATTTAAAAAAAATAGAAAAATAGTGTAACAGGGATTTAAGATATACGAACGGCGGTGAGGCACCTGTTACGACGCTGAGCCAATAATGTAAAATAGGTAGCGTAATGTCGATCGTCGTAGAAATATGAGACCACCTACTAGTAAGCCGCTTCCCATAGGCTGCTGGTGAGAGCAGGGGGGAAGCAGGGTAGTAGGCTACTCTTACTGATAAAACACAAGTCCACTAGTGAGCCCACTAGGTGGGGGTAGTGGCTGTGGCTGCCTTAAGGGCAGGGTCAAATGGCTACTCAATAAGGATAGAGACCAGAGCTAGTGGTTTATTAGGCCAAATGACAAACAAGTGCTGTGTCGCCGCTACTTATATAGGGGAGCATGCTGGAGCACATCAGGGCATGCTCGGGCACATCAGGGCACGCTCGGGCACATCAGGGCACGCTCGGGCACATCAGGGCACGCTCGGGCACATCAGGGCACGCTCGGGCACATCAGGGCACGCTCGGGCACATCAGGGCACGCTCGGGCACATCAGGGCACGCTCGGGCACATCAGGGCACGCTCGGGCACATCAGGGCACGCTCGGGCACATCAGGGCACGCTCGGGCACATTAGGGCACGCTGGAGCACGATGCACGTCGGGGCACGCTGGAGCACATGAGGGCACGCTCGGGCACATCAGGGCACGCCAGAGCACGCTGAGGCACATCAGGGCACGCTCGGGCACATCAGGGCACGCTCGGGCACATCAGGGCACATGAGAGCACGCTCGGGCACATTAGGGCACACTTGAGCACGATGCACGTTGGAGCACGCTTGGGCACGCTGGAGCCAATTGGGCACGCTGGAGCACATGAGGGCACGCTCGGGCATGCCAGAGCACGCTGAGGCACATCAGGGCACGCTCGGGCACATCAGGGCACATGAGAGCACACTCGGGCACATGAGAGCACGCTCGGGCAAATCAGGGCACGCTCGGGCAAATCAGGGCACGCCCGGGCACTGTGTATGTCGGGGCACGCTCGGGCACATGAGGGCACCCTCGGGCACATAAAGGCACGCTCGGGCACATGAGGGCACGCTCGGGCACATGAGGGCAAGCTGGAGCACGGTGCACGCTGGGGGGCACTGGAGCACACCAGGGCACATTAGGACACGCTCTGGCACATAACAGCAACAGAAGGGTAGTTCTGTTACAATAAAAAAAAAAGAGAGCTGGCTATTAGATCATATTAGTGGAATTGCCTATAAGTAATTAGGCCCATATACAGGTTCTGCTGTGAGGGGGTGGTTCCCCAAGTGGTACTTTTGCTTATAATTTCAATAATTTCAATTTAAAAAGGGGGTAGTGAGGTTCTCCACATAAAACTTTCCAACATTTTATTTCAATTTAAAAAGGGTATGGCGAGATATTCCAAGTGTATTTTGAGCTGTTTCTTGTGTCCCAGATCCATACCTACCCTAATTTTTTCACCCCCATGTTACCTGAAGGCAACTATTTTTTTGTTTTCGTTGGCCTGATAATTGAATAATGCTAAAATGAGAAATAAAGCAGTCAGTGATTTTATTTGTTAATGTGATTCTATCTCTAGAAAAAGACCCCAGATTTGTTCTTGCAAGATCATCCAGCAGCCGGGTTCAATCTCTCCTTGGTGGACTTTGCCCCGGTAAGTAAATTCATGTATTTTTGATTTATTTTGTTTGCAAGAATTAGCTGTAAGGTGGTTTGGATCCAACCAAATCATTAATCAATATTATTCTGCGACTCCATAATTATCTAAAAAAAAATACATGAATAAATGTTAATGATTTTCTGTCTGTGTGTGACAACTAAAGTAGTAATGGAAAATTCTTGGAATCTGAAAAAGTGTTTAAACATATTACTTTCTATTGATTCTATGTGAAATTACACAGTCCTGCATTTGTGTGAATAAAATTCAGAAAGCCATCATTGAATAATGCAAGGTATTTTTAGGTTTGACATTGCAAATTTTCCTGTTTTTGGAAGCGTTACCATCTTTGCATGTTTCCATTTACCTCCAACTGTTGAGTGCTGTTTATTAAAAGACAGGGTACTTAGAGAGTTAAATTTTCTTTTTCCCCTGAGTATGCTCATTGATATGAAGAATTATTTAATTGTAACCACATACTCTCGTCGTACTAAGTTAACCATAGTCAGACACTTCCAACCAACTTTGGAAAGTCAGATTTGAATATAGACAAATAATTCTTTAATTCCATTGCATAGTTGCACCAAAAAGTGAATCTTATTTTCTATTTCTATATGTAGAAGTTTGACTTACAACTTCCTAAACCAATGACAGGGCCAAAGCCAGGGCCAAAGCGACTACCGGAATATCCGCTACTAGTAGAGCAGATGTCGGCCCAAGATCTCAGATTCAGGTTGCCGAAAAAGTAACAAGCAGAGACATATATCAAAAAATTCCTAAGATTCTGAACTTTTCAAAAACCTTCGTAGCCGGATTCAACTCTGATGGGGTTTTTCAAAATGGCCGCCCAAACATGAAGACATGTTCCTAAAAACTAGGCCTTTAAATGTCATACCAATAGCTGTAACTTCACAACTATCTATTTTACCATGATAAAACTGATAGTAGGATAAGAGGATTATGTGGTGCAAAAAATGGTTTCTATTCAGATGACCCTAGTTAAGGTCAAGGTCACATTAATAGAGGTCAAAGTTGTAAAAACTGATAATTTTAAAAATTAACTTTTTCCTAAATGCTCTAATATATGAGATTTTAACAGCACAACCACATACATATGTTTAAACAATCCCTACATTCTAAGCTTTTGAAAAACCCTTGTAGCTGGATTCAAATCTTTTGGTTTTTTTCAAAATGGCCACTCGAAGCTGAAAACATGTTACTAAATACTAGACCTTCAAATATCATACCAATAACTTTAACTTCACAACAATCTATCTTATCATGTTGAAATTGATGGTGAGGTAAGAGGATTATGTGGTGCAAAAAATGCTTTCCATTCAGATGACCCTAGTCAAGGTCAAGGTCACATGAATGCAGGTCAAAGTTGAAAAACCTGAAAATTGTCAAAGTTAACTTTTTTCTTAATCCTCTAGTGTATGAGATTTTAACAGCACAAACACATACATATGTCAAAACAATCCCTACATTGTGACCTTTTGAAAAACCAATGTAGCCAGATTCAAGTCTTTTGGGTTTTTTCAAAATGGACACTCAAAACTGAAAAAAATGGTCCTAAAATCTAGACTGCAAATATCACACCGATAACAGTAACTTAACAACTGTCTATGTTATCATGTTGAAATAGGTGAAAAGGTAAGAAAATTATGTGGTGAAAAAAATGATTTCTATTAAGGTGACCTCAGTCAAGGTCAAGGTCACATGAATGCAACCCAAAGTTCCAAAAACAGATGATTTTTAAAGTTAACTTATGCCCAAATGTATGAGATTTAAACAACAACAACAACACCAACAACAACAACAAGCAAAGACATAATTATAACAAATTACTCCCTACATTCTGAACTTTTTGTAAACCCATGTAGCCAGATTCAGCTCTTGAGGGTTTTTATTTAAAATGGCTGCTCATTGGGGAAAACATAATCCTAAAAACTGTAACTTCAAAACTATCTATCTTATCATATTGAAATTGATGATAGGATTATCTGGTGCAAAAATTAGTTCCTTTAAAGATGATCCTAGTCAAGGTCAAGGTCACATAAATACAGGTCAAAATTGAAAAACTGATGAATTTCCAAGTTATTTTAGTAGAGTAAAGTTACTAGAGTGACTATTGATAATGAAGAATGACAGTGATATTAGATAACAGTTCACTGGAGTTTACGGTCATCAGAATCATATTCTCATCATGTCGAGTTTTGTAATTATGACAAGCCTCTTTTGTAAAAACAAATATCTCAGCCAGTTGTGTAACATTCCTTTATCAAAGATAAGTCTATGCTATAACAGTGATATTCCTAGGCATGCAGTACGGGCTATTCCCACTTGAGGAATCTAATTCCTGCACTAGGCTAAATCAAGAGGGGCTATTACCACATTAATGTATTTCTAATATAGCAGTTAATGTACAAAATGCTCAATAATTTCAAGAAACTGGCCCTTTGAATATTGCCAGAGAAGGCTTTTGATACTCAAAATATTTTTCAATGAAGATCCCTGTATAAAGTGAAAAGAGTTCTTAATAGATAAATTCTATGCTGGACTTCAGACTGTAATAGGGACTATGATATTACTGTGCTGTAAATTTATAGAAATAGAAGTGTGACCCTGGCAAAATAATACATTATTGAGACATAATTATAGTTTGGACAGAAAGTTAATTTAAAAAGGTCTTTGCCTTAAGTTGTTTAAAAGATTTATTTTTCATTTTTACAAAAAAAGGCTTGACATACTCATAAATCCATGTCATATGCTGGACAACCAAGGCCAATGATCTCTGTCTGTGTTCAAGTGAACTGTAATTTAAACTTACATGTCATAAATAAAACACTCTCTGAATCTATGAACTCAATTTCTTGAATATAAGTCTTATGTACAGTTCTCAATTATTTTTAACAATGTTGTTGCATATCTAATGCTATTTTGTTAAAGGTATTATTATCTATCACTATAAGAATACAAAATTTGCCTTCCCTTTTGAGTGCCCTATTTCAGGAGAAATTATTGTAATCCAAATGCCCCTCTTCATGATTACAAGAAATATGACAATCCATTCAATTAATAATATATTGATTTCGTCATCAATATCAAATTTGATAAATGGATTCATAAATATATCAGAATACGTGTGGAATCATCATATACATTGAACAGAAACAGTTATAACAGCTGAAGACCATGACCTTTGCATAACTACATAATTGCATGACCATAACATCAATATGATATAGCAAATTAATATAATGTGTCCTACATATCATCTGGAGACAAAATATTGAAGGAACAATTAAAGGCTACTACATCAAAGGATTCAGGAAAAAAAGGAAACTTTAAAAATTATCTGTTTAGCAAATTTGGCCTGTATTTATATGACCTTGACCTTGACTAAGGTCACCTTAATAGGAACCAGCTTGTGCACCATAATATAAACACTTTTACTAATACCAACATGATACGAGTATTGGTTGTTAAGCTAAAGTAGTTGGTGTAATATTTAAAAACCTAGTTTTAAGGAACATGTTTTCATTCATGGGCAGCCATTTTGAAAAACGCTATGAAAGTTTAATCTGGCTACATTGAATTTTTATAAGCTAAGAATTTATGGATTGTTTTGATATATGTTTGTGTCTGTTGCTATTTAAAGCTCATGCATTAGGGCATTTGGGAAAAAGTAAACTTTGACTATTATCTAATTTTGCAACTAGGCCTGCTTTCCTGTAACCTTGACCTTAACTAAGTTTGCCTCAATAGAAGCCATTTTTTGCATCGTGTTATATTCTTACCTTTTTACCTATTTCAACATGATGAGATAGACAGTTGTCAAGTTACTGTTATTGGTATGATAGTTTGAGACCTAGATTTGAGGAACATTTTTTCAGTTTTGGGTGGCCATTTTGAAAAAAACAAAAAAGACTCAGACTGCCTACATGGGTTTTTCGAAAGCCTAGAATATAAGGATCATTTTGACATATGCATATGCTTGTGCTCTTAAAATCTCATATACTAGGGCATTTAGAGAAATAATAACTTTGAAAATTATCAGTTATTTCAACTTTGGCTTGTACTTATGTGACCTTGACCTTGATCAGGGTCACGTTGATAGAAACTAATTTCTTCACTAGATAATCCTCCTACCCTATCATCAATTTCAACATGATGAGATAGATAGTTGTGAAGTTACAGTTACCGGTGTGATATTTGCAGCCTAGACTTTAGGAACATGTTTTCAGTTTTGAGTGTCCACTTTGAAAAAACCCAAAAGACTTGAATCTGGCTACATGGGTTTTTCAAAAGGGCATAATGTAGGGATTATTTTGACATATGTATGTGTTTGTGCTGTTAAAATCTCATACACTAGAGGATTAAGAAAAAAGTTAACTTTGACAATTTTCAGTTTTTTCAAATTTGACCTGCATTCATGTGACCTTGACCTTGACTAGGGTCATCTGAATGGAAAGCATTTTTTGCACCACATAATCCTCTCACCCCACCATCAATTTCAACATGATAAGATAGAGGGTTGTGAAGTTAAAGTTATTGGTATGATATTTGAAGGTTTAGTATTTAGTAACATGTTTTCAGCTTCAAGTGGCCATTTTGAAAAGACCCAAAAGATTTGAATCCGGCTACAAGGGTTTTTCAAAAGCTTAGAATGTAGGGATTGTTTAAACATATGTATGTGGTTGTGCTGTTAAAATCTCATACATTAGAGCATTTAGAAAAAAGATAATTTTTAAAATTATCAGTTTTTTCAACTTTGACCTCTATTAATGTGACCTTGACCTTGACTAGGGTCATCTGAATAGAAACCATTTTTTGCACCACATAATCCTCTTACCCTACCATCAGTTTTATCATGGTAAAATAGATAGTTGTGAAGTTACAGCTATTGGTATGACATTTGAAGGCCTAGTTTTTAGGAACATGTCTTAATGTTTGGGCGGCCATTTTGAAAAACCCCATCAGAGTTTAATCCGGCTACGAAGGTTTTTGAAAAGTTCAGAATTTTAGGAATTTTTTGATATATGTCTCTGCCTGTTACTTTTTCGGCAACCTCAACTCTTGAAATAAGCACTTTTCTGCCTTCCCTCTGCTCTACTATACACTCTGCTGATGTGAGTATGGTTATTTGAAATTTATTTTAACTCAACATTCCAAACTTAAATCCACAGCACAGCAAATTTATTATATTAGGGATAGGAGTTTTTGCAGGTGATAAAACAAAAATAACTCACTGCAGCTAATGCTTTCTGGGAAATCTTGAGAGGTACAAACCAATATAATACTGTCTACTATGCAATACAGTTGTTGAAACTAACTTGTAAGGGTGTCAGCCATCTGGACCAATATGATGTATTTCCCGAAACATTGTTGGCCATGAAATGAAATTCTGATCCATGAACCAACAAAGAGGTGTATGTCTTGAACACTATGTACTACATCTTATGTATCTTTATGGTAAAACAATGTTTACTATCACTGGTATTAGGGGCCGTCCATAAATGACGTCATGCTATTTTTGATCATTTTTGACCCCCCCTCCCTCCCTTCGTCGTGCTTTTACTATAGGAATGTATAGGGGACTGGACCCCCCCCCCCCCTCTCCATGGCGCATGACGTCATTTATGGACGGCCCCTTAATTGGAACCTGCATGATACCAGGGGTCTTTACCTAGACATTCTATACAATTCCATTATTATTGTTTCACAGGCAAGGCGCTTTGCTAAAGTGGATCGTAGACAAAACAAGGCAAACAGGCAAGCAGCGGTAAGTAATGAGTATAAACAATTCAATATCGGACCGATTGTGGGAAATGGTGACCCAAGGGTTGAAAATATGATTTTGAATATTCAAAATCTCCTCTTTCAAATGGTCCTATTAGAGGTTGATATATGTGCTTGTTTGAATTTCCCTACTAAGGTTATGCAAAAACACACCTCATTTGGCTAATATGCTTTATTTCAACACTATACCTAATTAAGCCAACAGAGTTTTAAGCAAGAATAATTGGTTTCTCATTATCACATTTATTTAAAATGCAATGACTCACTTAATAATGGACTAAGTGCATATTACCCAATATCTTTCTAGGTTACCATATCATATGATTGGTCACACATAACAATATCTTTCATTTCATGGTTATTATCATAAAACCAATGATTCATCCAAGGTTGTATATAGAAACATTATTGGATATACCATCTGCTCTTCACATTACTTGTATTTTCAAGTGTCAAGCAATTGCAAGTTAATAATAAACACTACTTAGGTAACCTGCATATAATGTTAATTGCTAAGAGCTGTGGGTGTTTCTATAACTTTAATGCTATTTAAGTGGCTGATTCCTGTGGGAACATTTAACCCTAAAGATCTTTTACAAGTAACGCTACATCATGTATGGTTTCTGTTTAGTGTTGAAAGAAATAACTTTGCTCATTATTTTGGTTATTGACTAGTACATGATTTACACTTTTTTACAACATGTTTCCCACTTTTATATCATTCTGGAATAGTATTTCTGCAGTACATCTATAGTTAATACATAAATTTCCAATGGTACTCTAGTCAATAAATTTGTTTACCATTTTACCATTTTACCTAGCCATCATTTCTAGATTTCTTTTCCATTATGAATGTATGTATTTTTAACCATAGTGCTAATTTGAAGGACCTGTTTTGTTTCTGTCTTTATCAAAAGGATAATCAATATCATATAATTGGTCAATAACTTTGTTTTCAAACCAAAAATGTGTCCATTAACATGAAGTTTGATATTCATTTCCATCAGTCTTGTAGAGAGAAAAAATTGTAGTGGGTCCAAAAACTGGAGAAGACACAATAATGATGATTTCATTTCTTTTTTTTTTTATAGAATCGCAACAAGAAGCTGAACATGGGGTAAGCTGTTAATAGTTACATTAAGACAGAACCTTCTTTTTAATACAAACAACTTCTCATTTGATATTCCAACTAAGTTACCATTACATTTGGGGAAATAAATATCGATATTTCAATTTTTCTAATGACACATAATATAGTTATTGGTATTAGTTGAACTTTCTTGGGTGAGTTATTGACAGCCTCCTACAAAATAAGGTTTTGCTTAATTGTAGAAATCTGGGTAAGCCCCTACTATTCCTGAATAGCACAGTGAAATTACCTCCATTCTGTCCAGAAGATGTATAATATTCTATATATATACATATTTATTATTCCTATCAAAAATATGTCATCAGGTATCTCCCATGGGGGTACTGGGGTGGGGCTTCTGCTCCCAGGAAGAATATAGGCCCCCAATAGCCGCTGCTAATCCTAAAAGGCAATGAAAGGAGGGGACCCAGCACTGAGTTAGTGGTTCATTGGGTTTGATTCCCTGTTTATTGGGTTCAATTCCTGGTTGGTGTCTGGGTTCACTAAGGGATGAGCTACAGCAAAATTGATTGCCCGCCTGTTTGCCCGCCCTGTCACCCTCACCTCATAGATACAATCACCAAAGGCTGACCAAGTCAAAACACATGTCTGGAAAGTCAGATGTATCCTAACTTGTTTTTGCTGTGAAAAATCACCATTGCTGTTGGTACAGCATAAAACACCCATCACTCACTCAATTACTCATCAAGGTATCAGTCTGGTTACATTTTCTACTTCTATTTACTTCAGATATTATGATCTCATCAATGTCTTCAGATAGATCACTTCAAGCTCATTCATTTCATCGTATAGATCACCTCCACTCATCAATTCCATCATATGAGTCACCTCAAGCTCATTGATTTCATTATATATACGTCATCTCAGCTCGTCAATGTCATTGAATAGATCACCTCAAGCCCATTTATTTCATCTGATTTAATCACCTCAACTCATCAATTTCAGCACTCATTCAACTTGCTTGATTTATCCTTGGGATGCTTATTTTTATTTGTCAGGCACTTCTCAACTTTTAAGTTCTAGTAGTATATGTTGAGAGATATTGTGGAAATTATGATGTATAATCAAAATGGATACACACATAAATGTGACATCAAAAACGTCAGAAAAAAGAAAGAATATCCATATATTTTGGAAATTAAGTTGGGGTCTTGTATTTTATGGTAGTAGGATATTATACAATTATAAGATGGAATGGATGAAAAGATAACAATGGCTCTCTCTTAATATGAGAAACTCACACTCACAAGCAAATATCTAAAGCAAATCCTGAGTATATGTGGCACTGCCAATTATTCAACTTATTTATCTCTTTAAAATGTATTCTATATTACTGGCTTTATCTATAAACATCTTAATAAAACCATTAAATGATAAAACCGTTATCTTTGTGATAAATAATACATATATGTTATTTGTTTCAAGTTAATAAAAGAAATATAAATACAATTTTTGTGTTGTTTTATATGATCAATAGAAGTTTTTATGTTTTAAGATCGGAGTAAATGAAAATTCAAAACAAGGCATAAAACTAAATTAGGTGACATTTATTGACAGTTTCATTTACAAAATCATGATAACACAACTTTTTAATGTAGGAAGAATATCAAGGAGAGGCAACTTAATTTCAACTCAAAAGACTTATGTTGATGCTTATGATTGATATAAACCACTCGTACTTCCCAGGGATTCCGTTTGTTCAGCCAGTTGTTGGTTGCGTGATCAGGAACAATGAGAATAAGGTATATAAATATTGCTTAACTTAGCAATATAAAACAAGCAATATGTACTACTGATAGTAGTACTGAGTATTGATGGTACAAGACAAGCGGATCGAGGAATTTTCAAAAGGGGGGGGGGCGTGCCATAGTAAAGATTTTCCTGGGCCCTCCAAGCTTAGGAATTTTACATTAAAAAAATCAATATTTTGGCAAAAAAGGGGGGTGTGCACCCTGCACTGACACCCTGCCTATTCTATTTGTATATAGGGCTATAGCTGGAATCCCAGCTGAATTCCTGAAATATTGTAGCCCCGAAACCAAACAAACCCTACAAGCACTTTTTAACTGCATTCTAGAGAGAGGTGAATACCCAACTACATGGGCAGAAGGGATTATAAACCCTATCCATAAGAAAGGGGAAAATCCATACCCAATAACTACAGGAAAATAACTCTTATAAATGTCACAGGTAAACTCTTTGAAGCAATACTAAATAATCGTATCTGTTTTGTATGTGAAATACTATAGCTTGATGACCCACTGCAAGCAGGTTTCCAAAACAAAATGAGGACTACAGACGACGTTTTTGCCATCTATGCCCTGGCTGAAAAACATAAACAAAAGAAAATGACCCTCTTCTTATGCTTTGTTGACTTCACTAAAGCTTTTGACTAAATAGATAGACAGCCCCTTTTCTATAAATTATCAAAATCTGGAATAAAAGGCAAACTCTTGAAAGTTCTTACCAGCTTATTTGACAAAGCAAAAGGAAAGGTTAGATGGAAGGGGGAATTATGCACACCTATTGAGAACATCTATGAAGTCTTACAAGGAGGTGTTGTCAGCCCAAAGTTTTTGACATGTTTCTTAGCTGACATCAAAGAACAACTTACTGCAACAGGCAATGGTGATGATATAACATACCTTCTTTATGCTGATGATTTAGTTCTGTGCTAACTCACATCAGAAACTACAGTCTCTTATAGATAAACTTTTTCTATACTGCAGTAAATGGCACCTCACGGTTAAGGATAGACAACACCTCTCAGCGGCCAATTCGCCAGACTCTCATTGAATAGGCATTATGTTATTTAATGTTCATAACAAAATTATGAGTCTTATATCATTAATTTAAATATCATTTAGATAGACATATCTACCTATATAAATTATTTTGTGATGTGTCAATATATGCCGGTATGAGCTTACCAGAAATACAAAAAACTGATTTTTTACTTTTATTTTTTGAACATACATGTAGATATCTCACTTAATATTTAATGTCTCCGAATTTTTATTTTCATCCTAGTTTTTGTTTTATGAAATCTAGAAAATAATGTTGAAATAAATAATAAAAAGTTTCCCGTTTTTTGACATAAAACAAAAACAAGACCCTAAATTAAAAATCTGAGACACGCTTCCCTCCAGATAACCATTATGGACAAGCAGTCAAAATTTTGCAATGATATCTTAAGTAGTAACTGAGATATCAATGTTCAAAAAAAAATCGGATTTTTTTCTCTATTTTTCCTAATACTGAAGTGATGGCAAAATGCTCTATATAAAAAGATATGAACAAATCTAGAAAGAGTGCAGTTTGAATTACTGTAAACAGCACCCTGATAGGTGTTTTGTCTATCCTTAATATTGCAAAGACCAAAACAAAAATTGATAATCTTGCAGAACCCTTTAAATTTGGTCAACAAGAGATAGAACTCTGTAGTGAATACAAATACATAGGACTGCCACTCACCTCTGAAACTAAAAACATTTTCTCAAAAGTACCAGGTTACCTAGCTGAACAGGCCCGAAAGCCATATACCAAGCTTACTTGAAGTACAAAAACGCAATAGGGACAATCCCATATGGAACAGCCATCAAACTTTTTGACTCCCAAATTATGCCAATATTAGAATATGGTTGTGAAATATGTGGTGCAAAAGCTGATGACCCACTTGAGTCCATACATCTGAGATGCTTAAAAACAACCCTTGGTGTGCGAATATCAACTCCTACAGCAGCTGTTTACAGTGAAACAGGAAGACTTCCACTAGCAGTCCGCCAACAATGTCTCGCCCTAAAATACTGGACAGGAATAATTAATCTTCCTCCCAGCAGTTTCCTTAAATCAAGTTATCTCATCCTTCTAGACCTCCACATTAGTGGCAAAAAAACTGGTGCTCCAAAATAAAAAGTATTTTAGGCTCTCTAAACTTAGAACGAATCTGGGAAAACCAGTCACTAGATAACACCAAGGACTTTCTCAAAATAACAAAGCAGAACCTAATAAAACAGCAGACCACTAGACTCACTGAAATAATCAGTTCACAAAATCCACACAACAAAGTCAGAACCTATAACCTCTTTAAGACAACACATTCTGAAGAGAGTTATCTAAGAACCATACACATACCAAAATTACGAAAATCGCTCTCAAGTTTCCGACTTAGCTCTCATCTACTGGAAATAGAATCTGGCAGGCACAGAAATGAAGAAAGGCTGTGCTCAATAGAGTCTGTTCCAGACCTCGCGCATCCATCACGGTCCAGTGGAGGAAGGACAAACAAACCCACGTGGTGGGAGTAGCGCGACACCTGATTGGTGGGGGGCTGTTACATAATGCTGATAAGGCCTGTGGGGACCCTTCTGATTGGCTAGAAATTAATCAAAACTTTTAATACTGCAAAATGTTTTAAAAATACAAGGCATAGGTTCACAGCAATGGGTTGTATACAAATGAAAAGATCAAGATCTGCACTATGGGATCATTGTCAAAGCATTCTTTAACCTTGCGTACCTAAAAGGTTATAGCAGGTTGAATATGGCCAAATTACATTGTCTCAAAGAGAAAGTAACCTCTGGCTTGTCTGGATAGAAAGTCTTTGGTTCAGTTTCACACTAGGTGGCGTGGTCCGGAATTTCATTTATTCGACATGTGTTATCATGACCCCTCCCGCCCCCCCCCCGCCCCCCCCCCCCCCCCATCAAGGCCCCTACCTAAATCTGAGCCTGTTTACTCTGTGTGGGATATGTGGCTCAGTGTCGCCACCTGTTGTTTCCAGTGCGTTTTGTCTACTCCCCTAGAAGGCCTAAACCTTTGAGAAATATTTTTCATTTTGATGAGGTCACAATTTTTCCAAGGTGTGTTCCATGATATAATAAATTCTAAGAATCTTTTCCCAACATATCAGACTGTGTGTTCTGAATTGGAGCAATTGCACAAAATATCTTTTTTTTAAAAATAACAATGGATAGAAAACCCTCTGTAAAACGTCCTACCAGAGAGACGTCAATATAATCTGGTTAATAATTGAAAAACATAATGGTACACCAATATTCTAGTAGTGTGCTGATTAGAGTAGAGTTAATTTATTAATGTACATAAAAGGATGGGATGATTTGAGACAAAATAGGAGGAACAGCTTTGGTGTAGAGAAATTCTACAGCGCCTAGTTATACCACCATATCAGCGAATGCGTCCTAACAACAGACATAGACTACGTTTTTATCTGCAGTGACTTTAAAGTTTTACACCTATAAATTAGTACAATAGAATAACCATTAAAGGGAGCCAAAAGCAATGGTGTGCTAAAATGTGGATTTTTTTTGCTAACTTAAATAGCTATAGAAATATGTTCTAACCATAGCTAGTGGTACAGTTTAAACCATGAAAACTAACTTGAATGTAAATTGAATTGCATAAAACGTGGACAGCAACGTTTGTAAACAAACCAATTTTGGTGGGTCACCAAAATTGGCCAGGGACATGTTTTATTGTATTTTGAGGAAGTTAAAGCCTGTTTTCACAGTCAATTATTTTATTATGGGCCTCAGTTATGGTTATAGTATGCATTTGAATAGTTAATACATCTTGCCAAATTTTGACCCAATAATTAATGGTTTTGGTTCCCTTTAAGGGCACACGCGGAGAAAGGCATTAGGACATTATGTCCCGCTGAAGTTGATTACTGATTTGATTAATTAACAAAAACACCTCAAACAACTACTTATTGATGGGAGGTATTCATTGCCAACCTACAGGCCCAAACAACCTCTAGATTGCTATTGGAGTACACTAAATCACTGACGAAGAATTCATGTGAAGTTCAGTGGAGGATATAGGATTTTTTAAAGTTGGGGCCGGGGGGTGGGGGGGGGGGGGGGGGTTCAGCATAAAGGTAAAGTACTAAAACAGCATAGATTCGCGAGTACACCTGCAATATTTCCCCCTCTTTTTGTAGTTTAGGGGTCCAGCAAAAAAAAAAGGGGGGGGGGGGGTTCATGACCCCTGGATCCGCCCCTGCAGTTTTATTTAATAAACTTAAAGCCATGCAGCTAAACCATAAGTAACTAAAACACCAATATTCACTTATAATTAACATCATTCCCTGTAGCCCCAAACCCTTCAATAGTTCAGTAGTCTAATCATGTGAATAAGGTGGCACCAAACATTGTTGTATGGGTACACCCTTAAAATCAACACAGTGACGGCCAATTTTGAGGTTATAGATATGTGACGAGGCCATTTTTAAAAAATTCAGTATGGTGACACGGCTTTTTCCTAAAATCGACCAGCACCACAGCCTTTAGTGACAGCTGACAGAGGTTTTAAAGATGCAACAGAGACATTTATTCAATTATGCATCCGAGATACATTTCTTCAATTATGCATCCGTCACTGCATGGGACCCATCATCTATGCCCACGATGTTACATTGTTACACACTGCATTGAAATGATTTACCAGTATGCACATTGGCAATAACATACTTATTATGTCCGAGAATTAGGAGTATATTGAAGTGATAGGCGACATGGTAGAAAAAACAAATGTGGGATTGGCATCTGAATATATAGGAATAGTTACTGTAGTGGCAACGTTTGATATGATGGTACCATTAACATTGGCACAATTAAGCCCTACTAAACATCAGGGGCAAATTTAATTATATATTACTCAATCCAAGCCAACTTATAGTTGCTCAAAAAAACTATATTTCGTTATGTTTGTTTAATGTATGGATGGAAGTAGATGACAAAACATCAACTTCCTGCGACGAATTTAGAGAGGGGCGCCTGAGGCCCGCGCCTCCCCTAATTTCGGTCAAATTTAGATTTTTTTTGACATAAAATTCTAGTTCCCAGACGGAGCGCTTCAAGTTTTTACATAAGGGCGCCCCCCCCCCCCCCCCATTGGAAACATCTGGATCCGTTCCTGACTTCTATATGGCAGTATTTAAAAAAGGAGAAGCAAAGTAAATTAGACAATCACTTAGATGATCCAAAAAGCAGTTGTAATGAGGTCGAGTCTGTTAGGTGAGGTTATTTATGAGGGTTGTTTTAGGACGTTCCATTAAGTACGTATTCACATTTAGAAAAAATCTCAAACCCTCCTCCCCCCCTACCCTATTCTGTTGAGAAAAAGTACTCATTGGATTTATACTAGTACGTACGCACATCTTCAAAAAATCTCCGAGCCCCCAATGATGTGTATACATTCTTAATGGATTTTATTTGAGGAAGACCCCTTTACAGCTAGTTACCCAACCAACGAGTATAGACCAAAAGCTTGACATAGTTCTCCGCGTAGGGAGGAGGCGGTAAAGCCTTATACAGGCAACATGTATAATTAACCCAATGAGGGCAGAACGGTGGTATCAGAGGCACGCTAAGTGCTTGGCACCGGGGCCGCGCTGGGAGCTCTGCAGTAAGTTGGCTCATCCACGTTCACTGCTGCCAAGCACCATTTATGAAACCGTTAAACGAAGTAGGGCTTGAACCAAAACACCGGCCTGAACTTTTGGATGCGTTATAGGCTTTACTAAAGGAGTATGTCAGTTTTTTTTTCAGTTTAAATTGATGTAAGTTATCTGTTATGGTCGATTGTTAAACGCCATTTCATTATGTTAAGTTGATAAACATGTTATCTTTTCCGCTTTGCTAATTGACAATTAATCACATTAACATATCTGTATAATGATATATGAAGCAATTTTTAAGCAGTGGCGGATCCAAGGGAGGGTACCGGGATAGAATAGGGGTACCTGTGGGGGTACTGGGCTAGGATAGGCCCCCAGTAGCCCCTGCTGACCGTATGAGGTGATGATAGGGGGGACCTGGCACTGACCAAGTGGTTCATTTGGTTTGATTCCCGGTTAGTGTCATGGTTCACTAAGGGATGAGGTACAGCAAAAATGATTGCTAGGTTTTTATCCCCTGCTGTTTGCCCACCCTGTTACCTTCATCTCATAGATATTATCACCAAAGACAGAGTTTGTCCCAACCTGTTTTTGCCTTGAATAAGACGTTAGTTGTTGAAACGGGTAAAACATCCATTACTCACTCACTCCAAGGGAGGGGCGCATTTTCCCTCTAGACCCAAGAGAGAGAATTGTGGCATCTTCTAATGGGTGAATTGGAAGATCTGTGGAAATCTGATGCATAGGGCGGGGACAGGGTTTCCCCCCACCCCCACCCCCTATGCAGAGCACTGGCTCTGGATCCACTCCTGCTAAGGTTAAACATAACTGATTTGATGCAGCAGGAAACAGTGGGAAGTGTATCAGGACGCGACACATGTTATAGACAAGGGGCTTTAAAATTATAGTCACAGGGGACATCAGCATCTCTTAAATTTGAAAGGTGACGTAAGAAAAAAAAACAATAACGACAATTGGCATTCCCTGAATGCGACATTGAGACCCCCCCCCCCCCCAATCAAGTGCACATCAAGTGCCCAACACATAGACCAACAGTGAACATTATCATCATTGTAATCTTTTCTCATGGATAATCATGACCTATGTGGCATACCCTACTATTGGATTTTGAATGGGGGGGGGGGGGGCTATTAATTACTTTTTGGCCCAATTTTATGAATTTTACATAAAGAAAAAAGCAAATCTTAGACTGATATTCCACGGACCCTTTAGATGAACTGGAACAAGAAGTGTCCCACTTGTGATATGTGACGAAAATATGTGGTGAGAAAATGGTAAATGGTACGAGGTTAAGAAGGCCGGACATTCACATATGTTAATCAAGAATGCAAAATCCCCATTACTATTCCTCAAGTTAGATAAAACTGTGAACCACCGGCGGGACTCGAACCCGCAATCCCCGGCTAACTCTCAAAGGTTCTTTGCTTTAGAACCCATCGACTTTCGTAGGAGGCCGATGCCTTATCCATTGGGCCACGGTGGCTACCTACTGCCCTCACCTGGAAGTCTTACCTGAACAACCCGTGTTTAAATTTACCTCACGGAATTGCATCCACTACATTACAGTGGACTATATAATATACGGATAACAGGGTGCTCCGTGCCTCCACACACTGGGTGAAACCACACAGAAACATTACACAGACACACGTAACACAGAGGCAACTTTGATGTTTATTAATGTTAATGACTAAAATGTATGCACACACACACTATACACTCAATCACAAACACAATATTTTATACGCCTATATTATGCAGAACCAAATCATATTCAGATATTTGGTATGCTATATTAGCTGAATAATGCTGAATTAGAATGTCACCTATGGTTCAGTTATTTGTAGAGGACTCTAAACCGTTCCATGGGAAATCCAAGCTTATCTACAACTACAATAAGCTTGGATTTCCCATGAAGTGTAATTTAATGTATCTTTATACCAAACTACGCAGAGCCAAAGTTGTTGTCGTTGTTGTTTAAGAACAATATGAATGTCTGAACAACATGATCTTGGCGACAAACAGCCCCTTGAAACAGACAGAAAATAGCGCTGATAAGGTTAAGTCGTTCTTTCCGGTCAGAAAGAAATGGAGCAAAATACAAGTAGAAAATTCTGGTTTTATCTAACTGAGTGGAAACATAATATTTGACAATTGGTTGATAACAGTCAAAGGGGAGGTTTTTATGCTAGAAAATCCTTCAAAATATTTATACGATGGAGGATGTATCCATAGATAACCCAAAGGTAGTAAGCTTCCCAAGGCTCTTTGAAAGGGGTTTATTCGAGATTGTGTCTATGTGTGTAAGGTGGAGGTGGGGAGGAAGTATTAGACGATAAAATTAATGTAAAACTCACTTAAAATTATATCAATGTACTAGTGTAAAATAACTTTCATTGAATTGAACGTAAAACGAATTCCTCATTAATATTGTAATGAAAAAAAAAGACAGAAATGTAACAATTAAACATGAAATGACATTCATTATTTATATATTAATTAGTCTTTGAATTACGTACAGGCTGGTTCAATCTTGAAGACCAGTCTTAGCAAACTGAAGCATACCCAGGGTAATCAATTCAGAAATTAAAAAAAAAAGAAACTGAGCAAAAACAAGGTAAAAGGTGTTTCCAGTAGAATTTAGGGCTAAAAAAACATTCATTTTCACAAGGGGAGGGGGCGTCCAGAACAAAAATATTGTACGCCCCCCCCCTATTTTATTCGCCACTGACATTAACTATAGATGGCAGTACATTTCCGATACCTAGATCTACCTAGATGTATCACTGTAATATAAACGATATATGTTCCAAATTGTCAAAATGTGTGTAAAAACATCAATAAAATGTATACTTGCCTCCAAATTGGCATTTGGAGTGTAAGTTTGGCTATACATTTACAAAAATAGCACTTGAGACTATTGTTTGAATGCATAGATCGCATAACCCCTGTCCTGTTTTGATATAGACATAGATAAATTGTATATCATGAGTGAATTAAATCTCATAACATAATTTCTTTCTGGGTGAGTTTTAAGTATTTGTGGTCAGAAACGGCAGGTCAAGAGACTGGGATCATGGCCCAAGGGTATATAACAAGACTACACAGTGGGAATTGACAGGGGGTGGGAATGGAAAACACTGAGGTGTGAGATTTAACCATTGGGCTAAAAAGACAGTGACAGGGACGGATCCAGAGATTTCAAAAAGGGAGGGCGCCCTTATGTAAAATGCGAGGGGCCCTTTGGTAGATAAAAATTTTACATTTAAAAAAAAATCTAAATTTGGCAAAGATTTGGGGGAGAGCGCGCCTCAAGCGCCCCCCTCCAAATCCACCCCTGAGTGAGATGACAACCATCTTTTTGCTGCGGGGATATAGCTGAAAGTTAGATGGGCAATAGATGTGATGGCAGAGAGGTAGTGGGATTAATGAAAAAATAAGATAAATCAAATCTTGAGTCATGGTGGGATAAAAAAAAAACTGTCTGTACCCCTCTCACACTTCACATCAAAGCATTGAGAATATGGTGTAACACCCATTGCACACTTACCACGGTACGCGTATTCTATGACTGTGGGTATGACTACAGGCCCAATACACATTCTGAAGCCAAGTCTGAAATGGGATTACAACAACCGCCATTTATTTTGTTGACGAATCAGGTGTCTCGGATATTTACATGTGAAGTGAAGAGAACAATGGATTAAAAGCATGCCCATTCAATCCCATGCTTCAGATATGTTGAGAATTGGAGTACATTAAAAACATTCATTGAGCATAAAATAGGTAAATCTCATAAGAAACCTTTCTGTTTATTAGCACTTGATGGTAGCTGTAAGGCCTAAACAAATTGTTGTGGTCAGGTAACCCGACCTACCGTAAATCAAGTTTCGTCAGGCAAACTGTAGCCTGGAGAATACTAATTCCAGCTTAAAATCACTTTTTATCGAACTGCATGGTAACCCTGTTTAGTATGAATTTTCTTGTTACAGTGTATTTCAAAATAGCAGTACTCAAGGGAGAACTAAAGAAAACTGCTTTGACTAAATACGTCGAAACCAACTCAAAGCAAGACCATTTTATATGCGGAACGTTGATTACCTGTATATATGACATGCATAGTTGCCGTTACTTAGAATGGTATGTAGACACTCGCGTCTAAAAAGATATGTAAGATTTATTGGACAATGACGTCGTTAAGAATTTTGACCAGAGCGAAGGGGTACCGCCACCTAAACGTTCTCAAGTATTGATCAGACCCTAGGCCACAAAGGCTGAAGTGATCGGGGTGGTGACACTACACCAAGGACCCTCTATTCCCTCTTACGTTATTACACCAAAATTCAAGTATTTGCCCCCCCCCCCCCTCCTCCTCCAGCAATGACGTTCATACACCAACATCTTCACCTTCTTTCTAACGCAGAACCCATAGATCTAAATGTATATACAGGCACTATAGGATTATATATATATATATATATATATATATATATATATATATATATGATAACTATATCCCCTGCCCTGTCCTCCTCGTCGTGTTAACTTCCCTCTACCCGTCTTCCTTTACTTTTTTAAATCCCCTCCCCCAGTCCTACAAAGCATCTCGTCCCTCCTCCAGAAAAAGCTACGACCTCCCCTCCCCTCCTTGCCCCCTCCCGCCGTGCGGATCCGGTGACCTACTAATCATGTTAACCACCAACCACCACCTCCCCCAGATGAGGGATAGGCCGCCGCGGGCACAGCAGCTGGCACCAGGATTAACACTGAGGATTAACAGATTAGCGAATTAGAGAGTGCCCTTAGCCGCACCCCTTGCCCTTTACCTGCAGTATTACCCCTTTGGGACCTACCCCTGACCTACACGGCCATGGTGAGTAGTTGTACAGCACTTTGTACTTTGTAACAGGTAGGTAAACAGGTTGGCGTAACTCTGATAGGATGCTACGTACCAGATATTGCATGCAACATAATGCATACATACATATACATGCATGTACATACGTTCATATTTACATACATACATACATACATACATACATACATACATACATACATACATACATACACACCCACACATGTATACATACATATAAATTCATACATACATACACACACACACACATATATATATACAAAAGTCAACATATATATCCATATATACATATATATATATATATATATATATATATATATATTCTCTCTTAGATACATTCACAAATATTTACCATATTTTGTTTTATGGTGTCATAATGGACAAGGAAATACCAATAATTTAACCCGCTCCTCCCTCCCCCTTCCCCGACGCAGCCTTCAAATATACATGGATTACTACTATTTGAGCTGTCATCGCCTCGGGGGTAACATAAGTGGATTTATCACGACTGAAGGCGATGCCCTGGATGATCTAAACAACCGGGTTTTTTTCATGGGATTATTTCAGTTTGGTGTTTGAATAGTAGTGATATCGCCCACTACAAATAAAGCAAGGAAGGTTAGCTTGATGGTCTTGCAGCGGGCCTTATCCTGAACACCTCTGGTCAGATATGGTTTTTGCTTCAAAGCTGAATTACGACAAAGGGTTTCCATACATCTGACCCTCCACCCATTTATTATAATGGTGCAGCTATATGTTCTAATTTATTTAGATTTGGCTCTAATAGCTTCCACTAACTTCGCTGCGACATACTGTTGTGTTGTTGCACTGTGGCGTTATTTCAATATTTTGGTTACATTCTTCCACCAAAACTGAATGACATGTTAACTTTCTGTTTTGGTTGGGTCTTAACATCTCACAAAAATAACGTTATGATAACATTCTGATATTGTGAGGTCTCAACCTCACCATCAAATAATTCACAGTTCCATGTCGTTTAATTGTCAGTACCAGACTGGCAAAAGTATGTATGGTTTAAGAATGGTATTCTGTTACTTCGCATATTGGCTCAGCTCCCTTTTGCCTTTGATATCTTTATAACAATAAGTCTGGGATTCTGTAGATTCATATGTAGAAAAATAAACATCCCAATTCATGACACAACAATAAGACTGGTTGACAACAGGGCTGATTCTCTATACAGCAGATGGTGCCAATTCACTACCACTAGATGACATGGAAGACAAGCGTATTGTCATATTTATTAACAGAACCCCAAGCAGAAACAATACCACTAAGAAATATGAATGATTTGTGACATTTCTAGGTTCATGTTTTGGTAAATTACTATCAGTTGATATCATTATTATATTTAGATTTGTAAGCAAACTTATCTTAGACTTGTGTTACTTCAGTCATTGATTTTCAACCATGTTAATCATACACCCGTTGTTGTCAACAGGGCCTTATGTGTAAGCCTAGATATTAAACTAAGAATGTAGTCATGAATCATGTAGCCCAGATTAGCCCTGTCTTGTGACACTGTTGCTAACTTACTCTTATCTCATGACAATGAATGTAAATGAAGATTGATTAAGCTCATAAACCTGTAAAACCTGTCTATCCCCTGTCTCATAAAAGATAAAGGTGTGACGATATTAATTTAAAGGTCATTATCACGTTCTTTTGCAATATCCTTTTGCCCAGGAACATCACTAAAGTACATAAATATATACATTATACACTGCATTATATAAACATAAAAACACGTTAAAGGCAGGAATGATCAAAAGACATAATATGAAAGGGTCTTTTATTGCAATTGATAGTGTCATGTAGTCTTTAGTAGTGCCCTTCCCCATTAGGTATAATGATAATTAACTAATCCACCTTTGAACAGTCTCGATTATCTAGGCCAAGGCATGTTCTTCTTGATGGAGGTTTAGTCACTTCAGCTTCATGTACGGGGACAGTCCATTTTCCCTCTGGTAATAATTAAGAGGGCAGGGGTCTGGATGGGTCTAGGGGGTTGGGGGTTCCTTATGTACATATATGTAGACATATACATTATTTTGATATATATACCTAACGTCATTTAGGTTTTTGAATCCATAATTCTGTCTTCTTGAATTAGTTAAAATAATGTTCCATTACTAATATTGCTTCATCGTAAACCGTTCCTCATTATCCGGCAAAGGAATGTAAGAACTTCATAAATATGCTACCAAATAAGAATACTTGTAGATTCGAAACCTGACTGATAAGAAACCACACAATACATTCTCATGGCATCGTCGTTACGGTTAGCACACTCCCCGACTGACGAGGAAGTCCTCACTCTATCAGCTGACCACTGAGTGCCCCGTCACAGACAGGGCCTCAGGTAGGTCAGGTCGGGCCCTTATCAGAGATGACCACTCGAAGCTGATAACACATTACAAGGTGCGGCTGCATAGGATGGGATATACATATAAGGTAGTGGAGGTCAGGTGGAGGAGGGGGGGGGGCTGACATCAATATGAAGTTTCAGATCCCTCAACACATCTGGGTACGTCAACTTAACTCATATATCAACCCAATCATACCTTAGGCTTACATTAGAATATTTGGTAATTGTAATTATATGATTGTAGAAGATTGAGGCACAATAGTGTTCTTGTAAGTTGTATTTAAAGTATTTCAGAAATATTTTATGTACCCTGAGATAAAAGATCTCCAGTGACAGATGCCAACATGCTGTCACAGTGATGATGGGAGTTGACAGCAGCAGGCAGAGGTCGGGGGTCGAGTAGTCAGTGTCACATAATGGTATGATGTAATAAAAGGCCCTCCAGTGCGTGGCCTGGCTACTGGACAGACCGTATTGACCTCGAAACCTTGGAAAGTCCACCAGGGTTGCCACTGGTCAGGGAAAAGTGTTTTTTTTTTCAAGGTCAGGGAAAAGTCAGGGAATTTTGAAATTGGTCAGGGGAAAATGGAATTTTTAAAAAGGTCAGGGAAAACTGACCCTGGTCTTTCAGACATGTCATAGCCCTAAATCTAAATCACAAAGTTAGAATTTGTGCATCAGGTTACAAGAATCTGGTTCAACAAACATTATTTTGTAAATTGTGGCCCCTTGAAAGGCATGTTGTGATCCAACAATATTGCCTTGGCTACAGGAGTTGCCACGAAAAAATTAAGGTACTGTGTTTCAAAAGTTTGAGCTTAATTGGAAGGACAAGACTGTTCTAGGAATCGTTCCAGGCTGTTTAATGAAAGGATTTTCTTATCTAATTAGTGGAAAAAATAATTAGTAAAAAATGGAATTTGTCAGGGAAAAGTCAGGAAAATGTCAGGGAATCTAGACGTCTCTGGTCAGTGGCTCTTTTGGGGGCCCTTGATTGGAAGAGTGGGGGCGTCCTGATGTAGCCTGTCATTATCGCTAGTAAACCAGGTGTCTAATGATATCCAATGTTGAATTTAAGAAATGGCCATGTCATCAAAGATGGTCTAAGGGTTCTTCTAT
The DNA here is from genome assembly GCA_936440205.1 of Lepidonotus clava. Classification (NCBI taxonomy): domain Eukaryota; kingdom Metazoa; phylum Annelida; class Polychaeta; order Phyllodocida; family Polynoidae; genus Lepidonotus; species Lepidonotus clava. The sequence continues at coordinate 10,743,754 of OW387145.1, forward strand.
TTTTGATGTCATCATGGTGATTAGGCCTACAAGAAAACAGTATGTCACATGTCTGGTCCTATGTCAGATGTCGAATTTAAGAAATGCCAATGTCGCCGTGGCAACTTTAGGGGTCTTGGCCCATTTTATTTGGCCCAGGGGCAGATCCAGGAGATCCAGGGGGGCCTGAGCCTCCCGACCCCACCTGCCGGTTGACCTCTCCTTTGGATTGTGATTAAGGCACGTAATACTATAGATATTGTTGTTGGCGTTGTTTGCTTGAGGGCCATATTCCAACTCATATGTGGCTCGATTTGTTCTGCCGGGTGTCTGTATAATAGGACTGGGTGGGGTATTCTGTGGGCCTAAAACGTGATATCTCACAGTGGCGGATCCAGGATTTAGAAAAGGGAGGCACGCTTTTCTGAATACTTTTCTTTAATTACTTTTTTACCGAATTTTACATAAGAAAATGCCCCCGCTCCCCCCCCTCTAAATCCACCACTGTCTCCATGTGGCAGCACTAAGAGGGCATTGGGTCCCACAGCTACAAAATAGGCACCTCATTTGATAGATTTGGTCACCGCCCCCGTGGCTTGAAACTAGCTGCAAAGCTTTACCTTGTGCAGCCTAGTAAAAGAACCCTGAAGGGTTGGCCGGACATTAAACCATAGACATACATATCTCTATGGTTAAACTAAGCCAACAAACAAATGTTTATTCTGAACGTTGCTTCAAACACCACCAAATGAAAGTAGAACACCACAAGTGGAAGTAAATGACTGCATTTGGATTGTGGCCTATTTGAATTTGTAAGATTTAATATGATGAGCAATAAAAACTTTAAAAGGCGAGAATGGAACATTTTAAGGACGACTTTTAAAAAGCAAATAACATTTTAATTACGTATTATTATGAATTTCTTTCTCAAACTGACAGGCATGGCTGAAGATAATCTTCACAAAGATCCCCACTGTTTTGTCAACTGGTGTTTTTGCTAGTTACACGCTGCAACCAGGACGAAATCAGGGCACGGGTCTAATTGGCGGGATTCCTCCGTCTGTGGCCGGCCTTGTGCCAGCACCGTGTCCTTATTTGTAACCATTATCTCCACATCCGGGACCTGCCATGAGACGCCGCTGAGGTCCCGCAGTAAATGCTGCTGGCCCGCTGATTGGGTCAGCCAGGGCAGGGGGTCAATGAGTAGGAGCCACCTGTAGTCTGCGCGGATCCCTTTTGTCGTTCTGCCAATCGTTTAGGGATGCCGAGCGAATAGGTTTTATCATAACGTTTTTCATTTGATCCTATTAATTAAAATATTATCAGTATCATTTGCATTCTCTTCCCAATTCTTTCAAACGGTTGGGGATATTTTAGTTCCCAAACGTATAACAATTCTTATATTTGGTTTCAATGAGAATATTCTCATTCTACAAAAATGAATTCTGGCAGAATCATACAAGTTTTTTAAGTAATGGCTATAGGGATCAAATACTCTTGTAGATTAGGGGCATGTAAACTACACATGAAAATATCTTGTAGAGTAAAAGTCAAAGAAATATTAACAATTTCACAAATAACTCATTTCATCCTAGGCAGGGGGGGGGGGAGGTTCGGAAATGTTAGAAAGGGGTTCATCCAAGTGGGGAGGGGGGGATCGTTAGGAGCCCCCCCCCCCCCCCCTGGGTACGGGCCTGAATGATTCTTATAATTATGTTATCATAGATTATGATACATTGGATTGGGAAGCATACACAACTGCCTGTGTTGTGCTCCGGATTTAAGTAGGTTATAAAATGATAATTGTACTTCGCGGCGTCTGCCAATTAAGTTGGCACTTTTTCTTTGGTTTCAAGCACCTACCTCGCCTATGGTATAGACATTAGACCTATTTAGCTTGTTCACCATCCATTTTCTCGAACCCTCGCGCCTCGCTGCATACATTTTTTTCAAAGCCCTCTTTGTGTCAAGGACAACAGATAAAAACATGTATACATGCTTCGCCGAACCCCAGTACGGCCACATAATATATGGAGCACTCCAGAGCAGTCCGTATATACATACAGACCTCTTCAAAAGCTATATAGGGATATATAAATATGTATGATATATGTAACACACTCACAACACGCAGACACACATGTATATCTGTAAGTCAGATTCTGTCTGCATGTACCTGCCCCTGTGAATTGATAAATCATCAAATAATTGATTTTCGATTTGATAAAATGCAACGTTAAGCGAAGCGCTTCTCTTTTCTGAAATGTGTCTTAATCTTCATTTAGTTCACTATGGCAAATGAGGCATTATTTTTCTTAAATTCCTTTTCAAAATTCACATCAGAATTGGGCCAAAATCTGGTCACAGATCTCTGCTTTTAGATTGGTGCTTCAGACATTGGTTAAAGGGCAACCCCACGAAAAAAGAATAATAAGAGTAGAACAAAATATTTCTATGAAATGAATGCGAAAAACTGTAACATCCATTAACAACCAAAACCCTTTTATTTGTTTCAGGACCTCTCAGAAACACAAATACACGGTAAGTCAAACCCTTGAATCAGATAATATACGAAAGTTATTGATTATATAATATTATAGGGACTCGACATAGAATGGGGGGGGGGGGGGTCTCGTTGCAGCGTGTCAAATTAAAAAAAAATCACCCCTTCGGATGTCCCTGTCGTTTTTTTTGTCCTGCATGTCCCATGTCGAATTAAGGTGTCGCCACGTCAATTTCAAGAAAAGTCCATGTCGGGTTGAGGGGTCTAGAACAATATAATATATTTTCATATGTTGTTTAAAACATCCACACATTTTGTAGTTATATATGGCTAAAGGCGGCAGCCCACTGAACGATTTGACTAAGATTCTGGTCGAATTAGAGATTGTTTACAACTAATATCTAACATTGTTAGATATCTTACAAAAGACGGACCAATATTTTTTATGTAGTTCTGGTCATATCGCTCGATGGCATCACCTTTTCAGGTAATTTAGGATTGTTTTAACCAAAACGAAGTGACCACAACTGCTCGAAACGACCAAAATTTTAGTTCAATCGCTCAATGGGTTCCTGCCTTTAGTGCTCTCACAAATAACATGTGCGATACTCATTTGTTGGATTAAATCGAATGTCCTCTCCGACAACAATTTCTCATTACAATAATAGTTCAACTTGATCGACAACATAATCATGTTACTCACATGGATTATTCACAGCCTATTTACAGCATCATATCATGATAAACATTGTTATAAGTGGAATATATTGTAGTGTGTTCAGCATTATCGCACTATATCAAATTGAATGGCAGATTCAAAATTGTGTTTGTTAAATAATAAACTCAACCCGAAGTCCAGTCCCGCATAGGGCTGTAGATGGGGGGTCCCTATGTTGGCTGTCGAATTTAAGAAATGGCCATGTCGCATGTCACTATCTTTTTAATATTCATGTCGATTTTAAGAAGCCCTCATGTCGCATGTCGAATTTAAGGAATGACGTATGTCATGTCGTTTAATTTTTCTTCATGTTACTAAGCTTCGTCTCGCATATCGAATTTAAGAAAAGGCCATGCCGCCCTGTCGATTTTGAGGGTCTACACCCATTCGCATCGCTCAATGAGTTCCCCTTTTTAACACGGCTCTCGCCTGTAATAGATTTGCGGGGTTGTCCTGTCACTGTCTCCATCACATCATTAATCATCGTAGCGCGGACACAACACCGGTTGCAACGATGTGCGCAAAACTGAATCCAATTAAGATTATAAATACCCTATCCCACACCGCTATCTAATCAAGGGTTTTTAAATACCTTTTGGCCTAAGGCAGGTAAAATACCCCTTTCTTATCTACCCCTTTCCTAAACCCCACTTTATATTTATAAGTGCCCATGCCGCATATAATGATTGTTATAATCATAATAATACATTTAGCAGTAGATGACCCTAGGCTAGAGTATTGTTACGACATACCAAAATATCATAGATAAAAAAACGTTTTTGCAATTTGGCATTAATTTTCTCAATCAGTAGTACCAACTTGTACCATTGATTTTGTTGCTGTAGAACAACCATAATTTAACGTTGATGATCAATTCCGTATGAACGTTGTCACATCAACTTTAAATCAAAATCTACCGAATTTTTTGTTGTCCTAACAACATGGAATAATCATTGATTTACAAAATTGAGGAATATTTCCAATGCTAATACTGTTTCCCCCTGCAGAGTTCAAGGAGGCGTTTTCGCTGTTTGACCGTGATGGAGACGGCAGCATTTCGGAAAACGAGCTGGGCAGCATCATGAGGAAACTGGGCCAGAACCCCAGCGACTCCGAGCTGAGGGACATGATCCGGGAGTTTGACACTGACGGTAGGTGTGAAAGTGTAATGCTAAGCTCAAGGACATGATCTGGGAATTTAACCTTTTCCTGATGTCAGACGCTGCATCATGCATGTATGCATCACCGTACTCTGGATGCCTGATGCATCCATGCATCCCCACAGCAAAGGTGCCAGATGCATTCACCAAAATCTAAATAAAACAACTAAATAATTTGCAAAATTCAATATTTTCAATGGTGTGTAGAGATATGAATAATATTATTTGGATTTGCTTTATGATTCAGGAACACCTGTGCATAGATCTGGCACTAGACAGTACAATTCATTAGTATACATGGCATTAGAAAAGGGGGGTAAGGGTTAACACTGATGGTAAATTAAGTGTGAAAGTGTAACTCTTAGCTCAAAGATATGATCCGAGAGTTTGACACTGATGGTAGTTGTGAATTGTAATGATAAGCTTAGAGAGTGCCCCTTGCAAATGCATTTACAAATTACTATTTTTCAAAAGAAAGAAAGGGAACATTTCAATTAATTAGAGCATTATCCAAGAATGCAAGTGCGTGTACATAAAGTACAAAAAATTGCTTTATTTTACATCTATAATACTGAAAGAGGTTCCAAGTGCATGCATCTGCTTTTGAAGTCCAGGTGGCGCTACTGTCTATATCTATCGATATGTGCTCGTTAGTTCCAGTACCGGTCACATGTTGGCCTTACTGAATGGTGTGGTACCTGTAAGACACGTAGACACACGCCTTTTCCCTAGTGTGGTGCCCTAGCGGATACACCTGAACTAAGTGAATGAAATATGGGTACCTATACATCCTTTCTTTTCAAAGATGGCACCCCCTCGAGGTAGAATTGTGAACCCAAGTGAGAGAAATGCAGTCCACTTCAGTCTGCAGCACTGACCACTTGACTTGGAGCAGAGCTGAGTAAGAACTGGTACCCACTTAGATGGTCAAGGGTCTGTAATTGTTAGCAGTCTATAGTATGTATGCATGGCCATGGGAGAGGGGTGGTTGAGGAGTAGGTGTGGTTGTTCACACAAATTCACTACCACAACCCAGGGTCCCTAAACATCCACTCAAGCTGAGGTACAAAACAATCCCTGTTGGTGAGTACCAGTACCTGTAAATGACTTGCTTTTAGAGTAAACCTCCTTTCAAAATAAAAGTCAAGCTAGGCTGAAAGATTCCTTAAGGTATGTAAAATGTATCTTTTATCATGAAATTAAGTTCTTGTAGGAAAGAACAAATATTGTTCCATACTAATATGAGTGTTAAAATGACAGTTTTGCTCTCTTGTTAATGTAAGGATAAGTTGATAAGATTTATACAAAAAGTTCAAAATGATCCCACTGTTTGTCTATATGAAATGCAGTGACCCAGGTAGGTGACTCCCGCCACCTTAAATTGGTCTGCAGTTGCCTGGTTGGACTGCACTGTCCAGTTTCATGAGAAAGGTGTATATATATACATTATTATGGGCCCTGGTTTAAAAAGTTGAGGAAAAGGCCTCTTAAACGCAGGTTTATGAAAAAGGTGCATGTACTACGTTTGGTATGCATGTGCGTTTTCTGTTATTTCTCTTTTGGATAAAAATCTAGGCAGAGGAGGGGAGGGGTAGCCTTCCCCGGGGACTATATCCCGATGACGAATTGCTTCGCACCTGCGTTCTCACCCCACCCGGGGACTCGTGAAAACGGTTTGCCAAAGAGGCAACGTCGGGGTTAAAGGCCAGGCTTTTCTTTATAAGAGGATGTTTCAGAAATGTGTGGCCTGACAGAAATTGGTGAGACAATAATACATATCAATAACATCCTAACGATGGTGTGCCTGGTGAAATCGACCTGTGTTTTATGCTTTTTAATAACTTTTTATCAAAGGTAGACAAGGGAACTAGAAGCCGTGAACTGCACTCACACGGAAACACCTACATCTATTATTTGTAATTTATTACCATTTAATTTACGCAATTGAAAGTAATATTTTTCTCTATTCAATGACATATGGCATTTTCAAGTTGACAGAATAATGGATTGTATTTCAACAGAGATACTTCAGTAGCTAAGTTATTGAGCTGAAATCTTATAATATGATATATATATATATATATATATATTATATATATATATATATACGTTCTTAACCTTTTTCTAAAGTAAGGCAGCGCAACACCACTAAAAAATCTGGAAGTGAATCTTGGGGGAGGGGGGGGGGGAGGGTAATTGGGGCGCACTTCCCTCATTTTTGGCCTAATGATATTTTTTGAAAGGGGGCGTCCTAATAACGTTGTTAAGACGCCCCCTTTTACAATAGGGCACCTCCTAGGCCTTTTGAATATACCCTTATCCTCCTTTTGAAAATATCTAAGAGTTATTCATTTATACAAATTCTGTCAACCCCACCTTCAGAAAACGGTAAGATCAGCTTCTCGGAGTTCCTGACGATGTTCGCTAAGCAGCGTGACCGGGACGCGGAGGAGGAGATCCGGGAGGCCTTCCGGGTCTTCGACAAGGAGGGGCGCGGCTTCATCCCGACAAACGAACTCAACCACGTGCTTATCAACCTGGGCGAGAACCTGACGGACCAGGAGGTGGAGGACATGATCCGCCAGGCCGACGCCAACCACGACGGGGTCATCGAGTACAAAGGTCAGTCTTGGGCGTCTTGGTAGGGGTTTTAAAGCCCCATGCCCATTTCGGATGTAAAATCAGGACAGGAATTTATTGCAAAAATAACCCCCCCCCCCAAAAAAAAAAAGCATGCATGTGAGTTCATATATACACATATATACTTATATACACGCACCTTCACAGGAGGGAGGGGAACGGTCAAGTGGATAGCATGTGGGCCTTTTGTTTGTTGGCCAAGTTCAATTCCCCACACCGTCTGTTAGATGACCTTTCCTTGCAGTCGTTTTTATCCCATAGATTTGATCATATAATATCTTTTCCAGTTTTGTTTTGCACCTTACAGCGTGCATTTCATCTTTACAACAACCGCGCGATGAATGCATTAGTTAGGTTCAGCAAATTGGGAACTAAAAGGTACCTTTTCAAACCTTAAAAGACAAAAAGTGTAGTAGCACTGTAAGTTTTTGTTCGATCTTTACAAAAAAAGTATCATAAGAAAGCCTAGGGAATTCTCTACCTCATGACATGTATTATCATGGTATTCATAGAAGATATTACCCATAATCCCTTGCAAAGTGAACAAAAAATATGGATAAAACTTCAAAACGTTACGACATATCTATCTAGCTGGCTTTATAATTCATAATTAATTCCTATGATCTCAATTTTTTACATCTTAAATGAACAAGTGTCTCACATAGTTTCCATTAATGTCTTTCTTTTTATATTGCACCTTGTATTTGTTGATTTATCAAGATTTATGTAGAAATTATGTTTTCCCAAAACGTTGCCATTTTGATACCTTTTGACACTGATGTCATTGATTGTATCTATACTATATCCATGCATTTCATGATAAATTTGATGATGATTCAACCTTTTCACCGCGGGAAGCCCCTAAAGTGGCTTTGCAGTAAATTCCCATAGAAGAGGCCTTTTAAGAGGGGATATTGAGCTTCCAGCATGTGAAAGAATTTTCCAAAAATTCCAATTAGAACCAGAGATATGAGCATTTGAATATTCTAGCACCGGTTGATTAGAAAAAGATAGAATTCCAATTGAACAAACTAGCATCGGTATACATTGTGGAAAGTAATATAATTTTCAAAAAATCATAAATTTGGTTTCATTCATGATAATTGCAAACTGTTTTTTGCGGAAACAAGATAAATTTGTAATGTTCTCTTTAAAATAAATAGAACTGATATTTTACCAAAAGTTTGTTGCCATGGAAACCCCCAAATAGAATATAGTGTGGATATTGCCAACAAAGACAATATTGCCCAATTGGCACAGTGCCAACATTTGGAATGTTTTCGTCAGCATTACATAAAAAGTAAATTTACAAGATTAATCTAGAGAAAATTTGAGTTATAAACAATTTTTAGACTAGTTTTCATATTTTGGGCAATATCTCAGTAATTATGAACTGTAGAATGACATATTAAGCAGTGAAAGGGTGAATTATTCAACATGAAACAGGTATGTCAGCTACAAACATGTTGACAGGTCCATAGTATAAAATATATGATGTCATGGCATGTTGTCATGTTTTTATGGTTCAGTATTAAGAAACAGAGGTCAAGATCATGACCCAATTATCTGAGTCATGGCCTGGTCATTACAGATTGGTAGCACAGTCTGATCAGGAAGGGTAAAATTAATGGCTGGAGACACAAATTAAGTCTGTCTTTTATATTTCTAATGATGCAAACATTTTACTAAAACTCTTCCTCAAGACATATTATTGTTTACAAGCCTTTTCCTTATGAATAGCGGGTCCTGGAGAATGTTTATGGAATGTATCACACAGATTTATAAGACAATTACTAAATCATTGTGTTGGAAAGGACAAGCTTTTTGGGCTTTAGACATAAGTATTTGCTATCATACTGATAATTTGACCCAAGAAACATCTTTGAATAAGATTATTATTGTATGGTATCAAATATATTGAATATAATATCCTTTTGAAAACTATTAGGGTTAAAAAATATGTCTTGATTTTGTTTAAGATGGCCTTGAATGTGGCTAGTCCAAAGTTCCCAATTTGCTGCAATTTTATAGTACTCTGTACAAGCCAAAACACGTGAGCTATTACTGATAAACATGAGATATTGCTGAACTGAGCTTTAACTCCAATGACATCATCATACACAAATTAACAGAGAGTATATCCCAAGCCAAGGATATGATGTTCTAATAATGTCGCAGCAATATTCTGGATTGGTTCTTGTTACATTACACCCTTAGCTTGCAGTGACGTTCCTTTCAGTCTATCCATTAGAAGGTGGACCGGTTTTAACTCAATATGTGTGTTTAAACAGATAATGTGATAATGTCAACACAGCTTTTATGTTTTCAGAATTCGTCAGGATGATGACTACATAGCAGAACCCCTTCAGCCGATCTACTAACCACCGAGATTAGGGACTCACTTTGGTGTTTAATGTTTATGATATAAACCCACTTGATTCTTTTTTCGTGAATGAAATAACACACTGCAGGCTATTATTGTTAATGCATCATTAACTCATAATCAAGCTTACACATGTCTTTCAATATGGATATACTTGTCTATCCATACTTCAAGCTATCAAACCTAAGAAAGACCCATGGTCATTTAGGTTGGATTAAAATTTCATTAATGCGTTGCACATGATGTAATTGTTTAATTGACTACTATATAAAAATTGCAAAGGCCACAGAGAAGTTATTGCAGAAAGAGTACATGTTGATAGAAGTATATTTCATGTCTGTGGCGATTAAGGTTTGGATGATATACTATGCTGTGACAAACTGAGTTAAAGTTCTAAAAGACGGATATTTTGGTGCAGATTGAGGGACCATGCATATATAAGTCTGTTTCGGTGCAGATTGAGGAACCATGCATATAAGTCTGTTTCTGCATATCCAAAGGATATTGTGCTGTCGCTATAGCTATTTTTCATTTTAGATTTTATAGTACATACATTGCTACAATGTGAATATATTACCATACTGACTGGTTCTGCTTAAATGCGTCCACACTTTGTCCATAAAAACCTTGGAGCTGTAATCGTTAACTAACGTCCATGTGTAGTTTTTAACATGTGTTTCAGATGTAATATGGTTGTCATCTAAATATAATCATCTTTCAAAGCCAAGAATGTCGGTACATTAACATTCCTATTATATCGAGCTTGACAGCAAGGCTAAATTTACTAGAATATGAGGTGCTATTTTTTCTGTCGGATACATATTTCTGATTACATACTGATTTCAGTGTGTCCTCCAGCTTATACCATACTATAATATCTGCTGTTTCATATTGATGTTTTTGTTTGAAATAAAATTCGTTTATGCTGTTATTCCTGTGTTTCATTGCATGTAAACTGTCCCCAGCCAAGAAGCAATGAAAAAGTACTATTCTGCCACCATCACATTTTGATTGGTGTAGACGTTGTGCAGATGATGTCACATGCCCCAAAATGAGCTGGCCATCATATTGGTGATTTTTTTTTTTATTTATTCAGAAATCCAATTCCTGCGTAGTTCTTCCATTGGATATAGACACATATTCAAATCAATATTGAACTACATAAAGTTAACATAGTATCAAAGTTAATTATATACACAGTCCTGCTGAAAAATTGTCAGCATTATGACCTCATCAAATCAGAATTATGCTGACCTATTATTCAAATACATGTCGTTTCAACAACCTTTTAAATTCAGTTTTGTCATTGGCCCATTGTATTTCAGGGGGCAGGCTGTTCCACAGATTTAGCCCTCTATAATAAGGGCTCCTTAATAATTTTGTGTATCTAGTAAATTTCTTTTTCATTATATCAATATATAATCATCATCAATTACAATTCTGACGCATTTAGAATATATTTTTGTGGTTCATCATGCAGAATCATAACTAAGAATCTTTACGATTTACACTAATACATTTTTGGTCAATCTCATAACCACATGTGCATGATCACCACTTGGCGATCACCAGACAGTGGTCACGTGACCACGTCTGCACAAGGTCTATACTTCTCATAATGTTACATAACAGTTTCATGATTTTTTGGGAATATTAAGACATTCACTCCATATGAAATAACATGATACGCAATATCAAACCAAAAGAGTTAAGCCTGGTCCCCACTTTGGTGACTAGATTACAAAAATTAGCCGTGACTAACATTGTTAGTCACCCGGCAACCAACTAGACACTGGCGGCATGATGTCTGGTGACTAATCCACTAGTCGTCGTGGTTTTCTAGCAAAATGTTTGACATGTTTAATATTTTCCCATAACCACGGACGATTTTTGGTGACATTCTAAAGTGTCCTCTAGTAGCCAACAGATGAATAGCAAGAGCGTCCTGATATGGGGATTAGTTTATTAGTAGCCTGGTGAGTTTGTTGCCCGGTGACCAATATTTCATCCTTGGTCGCTGGGGAAATGCACTAATCGCCATTGTTGGATGCCACAGTGGGGACGCGGCTTAATTCTTTCCAAGTCACAAGAAAAGAAACACAAAATGAGCGGTCTCTTGTTGCCTGTGTGATGAATGCCTATTCATCCAAATATGTAGAGATCAAAATAAGAGAAAATAAGGTAATATGACAAAAGGTATATATGTTCGTGAAAGGAACGAAAGTGTAAAAGAACGAAATATGTAAAAGGAATGAAAGTGTAAAAAGCCCGAAAAAGAGGCCCGAATATGTAAAGGAACGAAAGTGTAAAGGAACAAATATGTAAAGGAACGAGACCCGGAAAGATGTAAACCGGAAGTAATATGTAAACCGGAAACGAGAATGTAAACCGGAAGTGACGTCAGTTGTAGATCACGTGACCGAAAGCAGCCAATCAGGGCTGACCTCTAAGGTATATAAAGGGGCGGTGAGGCCCGAATAAACAGAGTTCTTTAACAGTTCTCCTTGTGTCCAGACGTGTCTTCTTCCCTTGAACAACCGCTGAGATGAGCCGATACGAGTTAATTAACCAGAAGTTAGAGTAAAATAGTCGAAGTTCGAGATAAATAGGCGAAAGTTAGGACGGGGGCCCGACGGCCCGAGGAACGGGAACGGGGAACGGAGGACCGAAGTAGGGCGCGAAAGCCCGAAACCGTCCCGGAAGTGTAGGCGCAGCATGGCACGAAGGCATGGAGAGCGGAACGGAAACCTGGAGTCCGCGGGGATGAGGGCGCGGCAGGCTCGGCCCCATGCTACCAAACAATAGGCGACCGTCGGCCCGACGGCCCCGCGGATCGGAACCCGAGGTGGACCGCCCTGGCGAGGTGAATGCCGGTCTGGAAGATAGAGCGAGAGGAAGCACGGCCTCCCCGTACCCCTACCATAATTTCCCTTCCCCGCAGTCCTCCGTTTGACATCGAGCACCGATTCCCGACCGATTCGCTCAGCCCCCCCTCGTGCGCGAGGCACGACTCTAAAAACACATCTCGGTTCTTGGCCCGGATTCCCCGTCCACCCCGAGACCCGAACAATCCCCACGTTCCTCTGCTGTAAGAATCGGCAACCCCGACTTACCAGAGAAGGTCACACCTGTTTGCTTGGGCCACCCATTAGTCTTGGCCCAGGTATGAGACTCAGCCAACCAATCAGCTGAGCCCCGCCATCCAAACTGTGTGCGACGTCATTGAAGCCAAATTGTTTTAAGGCAACCTATGCAGCACAGGGATACTCAGGCAAGAAGCAAAGTAACAACCATTCTGCAACCGTACCATTTTGGTCAGTCTATATCACTCATGATATTATGTAACAGTTACATGATTTTATCGAATGCTAAGACATCCCATAAAAATAATAATTATAGTAATGACGTTCTGTGAACATCAGGTTAGAACCACCTTTAATGTAACCTGCTGTGCTGATCAGGCATAGTTGAGACATAACTTAAACAGAATGTAAATGATACAAATTATTGATGTGTGATGATGACTTAACCTAAAAAGGATGTACATATGACAGACTATTGATAGTACTGTTTATCAGCACCAGAGGACAGTGCGACACTAGTTCAGTGGAGAACTTTGTAAGGGTTCAAGATTCATGGTTTATATCGCTATTTTCCAAATATGTTTTCAAAATATCATCATACCTTCTGGCAAATTATTTATGGATAAGTTTAATTGTCTTGGTCTATATCAATGACCATTATCATGAAAACATCTTTTTTAAACTCTCATCAGGGGATATTGAGTGGGTCTGTCCCCTATAGCCTTACAATATGTGACATTTGCCAGCTGTCTTGGGATAGTTAGGAGCCTTCCATTTAGTACGTGTGCACATTTTCAAAAATCTCAGACCCCCCCACCCCCCTTGTTAAAAAATACGCATTGGAATTGTACTAGAACATACGCACATTTTCAAAAATCACAGACCCCCCCCCCCCTTGATGCGTACATACTTAATGAAAGGCCCCTTACATGATGAATAGTGTAATGTTTGATCATAGGTGCGTCGCAATGTAACCATAACAGAACATGTCACAAAGTAGCCTTACAGGAACATATTTGGCTACAATAATGTTATTATCATGTCACCAGGATGTTATGTTGCAATGTCATATCAGTCGTTTTGAAATCACACAATCATTCTTTGAAAGTTGCAATGTGAAGTCCGAGAAACACAAGACAAGAATGTCATTTTGTGACATCGCATTGTTGGTCTCAAAAACGTGATTTAGAAACATAAAATCTATGTCTTAAGAATGTCAAAATGTGATGTAAAAAGAACAAAAAATATCCTAACTATAACGTTATTATAACGTCATTTTCTTGCATGGGTATCTTTTTCAATTACAACTTCTTTGTAATACATCCTTTCCTTGTTCACTGCTCACAAAATCAAAGATAATGAAAAATATGGTCAATTCCTATTTTTTTTTCTTTTATAGTGTAGCTTTTTTTAAGGATCGAGGTCAGGACCTTGATGCCCCCCCCCCAATCCACCCCTGGACATGATTGCAACTACAGGATCTCTGCTGCACTGCCCAACGTCCGTGCTGGGAGTTTGTGCTTGTAATTTGACATGCATGTGGGCCAGTCGTAAAGAGTGTGATTCAGGCTCGGCCAATGTGAACATTTAATATGCTTTTAGCATTAATTGGAGAATTAAATGATTAGATCTGTATCACACGCCTAGGTCCTGTCACTCTGCCACAGGCGGTAGGGTTGGGAGGGGGATACTACGTCGTAGTAGTGTAGCGAACGGGGGGAGGGCAAATAGTAGAATACTTAGTCATATATTGTAGGGTTATAAGCACGGGAGTAGAATAGAGTAGATCTACACCATACACCTTTTCTCCAGAGTCTTCGCAGTAAACCGTCACATAGACGACATGATCCAAAAGGTTTTATCCCGTGTCCATAGGAAGAAGCACCGACTCTCAGACCTCCCATTACATTTTACTATTGTATTGAAGGGCCTTCCATTAAGTATGTACGCATTAAGAGGGGTGATGTCTGAGATTTTTGAAAATGTGCGAACGTACTAAAATTGATCAAATGGTTGTCCAGTTACCTGGGGAACCGAAGAATACGAACAAAGTTTAATGGAGTCGTTTCTAGTGAACATAGTATAGACATAGGGGTCCCCCAGGGATCCTCCTGCGGTCCATTACTCTTTATTATATTTATAAACGATATAATAAAAACTCTGGACGACCCTGAGGTGAAAATGATACTCTATGCAGACGATGCAATATTATACTGTACCAATAAATGTGTGGAGAAAATTACAACAAAACTGCAAATTGCCGCATCATCAGTATCAAACTGGTGTAACAGCAATGGTTTAGTTATTAATGAGAAAAAATCAAAATCCACAATGTTCGGTACTAGAAAGATGCTAACTGCATTGAACAGCAGCCTAAAAATAAACATCAATGGTATAGATCTCGACGTTTGCACGAGTTATACCTACCTTGGTGTCATTCTAGACCAAAGCCTCACTATGAAATCTAACTTGAATAATCAGTGTCGAAAATTTGCACAAAGGATTTTTAAATTGACTAAATTAAAGGGCCATGTCAATAAGGCAACCCGAATATTAATTTACAAACAGACAGTACTACCAGTGGTAGAATATGCAGATATCATGCATACCTTGAACACAAAACATGATATAAATAAACTACAACGACTCCAAAATAGAGCATTAAGGATTGCTATTGACTTATATAACCCTAGAGATTTGTCGATATGTGAGTTACACGCACAGTGTAGAATACACACTTTAAACATCAGGAGATCTTTACATCTACTTACCCTGATGTATAAGTACAAACACAACCATGACTGGCTTAAAGACCAAGGCACCATACTAACGCGAAGTACTGAGAAAACTAGCTTTGCCTTGTCTGTTGTTCATTTGAATATTTATAAGAATAGCCCCTATTACGTGGGTGCAAGATTATGGAACCAGCTACCCTATACCATTCAATCGTTGCCCGATAAGACTAATTTTCAAAAGAAAGTTAAAGATTTGTTGCATTCCGATCAATCAATGCTCCTAGAGTAAAAAATTGGAATCGATATGCGCATTATTGCAGCCTGGTATATATATATATTGTAATAAGCAATGCATTAATGAATCTATTTTATTGGACCTAGCAAAAATACCTCCTTTTATCCTGCAGCTTGAATATATATATTCTTACTACTCCGTTACCTACCTGAATTGTCCATCGCTTAACTTAGTATGGGCATCTTGGATATGTATCAAATAGTATTACCCGTCACTTAACTTAGTACGGGCCATCTGAGGATATACAACTTACTTATAGATACTGATTGATGTTGCCAACAATAATAATTCATAGACACACCCATCACTTAACTTAGTATGGGACATCCGAATTGTTTATTTGTATACTCATACACTACCTGATTCTTTAGCAAGTTTGGTGATACTCTTTAATAATTACACAATTTGTTTACTTTGTCTCTATATAATTACTGTATTGTAAGGAACTACCTACATGGAAGAACATGACTCTGTGATGAATGTGGTTAATAAAATAAAAAAAAAAAAAAAAAAATGGAAGCCCCCTTATAGTTTCATTAAATCCTATACCACTAAAATTTGTCCTCAGTCTCTGGACAAGAGGTAAAACTAATACAAGGACACACACTGAATTCGTATAGTCCTCGGGCACGTACATCTATTATTCTCCTTCCATGTAAGAGGGAAGAACCGAAATCTAGTATCACAGAAAATGAAGAAATCATACTTTAGACGTTCAAAAGTTAAGTGATGAGTGACTCGGTGCTCAGGTAGCATTTCCTTACTCAGATTTTATCATTCTCATCTAATCGATCATTAAATACTTTTAAGGGTGAATTTAATTGCCACCACTGTTATTCCCGATGTATTGATGTAAAGCTCCTGTATATGTGTTGGTGTTTAACGCCCAATAACCAATTTTACAGCTTTATCCAGACCAATTCACGTTTTGTTTAGTACAAAGTACTCTCTTTGGAAAATATCATGACTGAACCTATGGGATTGAGAAAAACCGCAAGGAAAAGTGGTCCAGCAGTTACCTCAAAGAGTTGTATCTGGGCCTGCCACGCAGAAGTCCCACAAGTGACACGCTGAACTACCCCTTCCCCTCCCACCTCCCCCAGATATATTTGAATGAAATGACATAGGCCTAATAATGCACCCAGCGCGTCATGTACCTCCATTAAATGCCCCCACATCAGTAAGGGCTGGTCAAATCCCTAGTGGTCGGTGATATCGATATTGCAGCCCGTGCCCGGAGCCTGCAACATCACACCTTAATATTCAACCATTAGTGTGAAGAGGTGCGCACGCCCCGCCCCGCCAGGAACATGGATTATAAATGGGTTTTAGTTGGCATTCAAGGCCAGCCGTTTGTTTATACAGGGTGCAATCAGAGGGGCCAGGGAGCCGACAGGGGGGGTGATAAACTAGGATATCTGGTAATTAACGAAAGTGCGATGCAAACATTGCGTGGCGAGGGGCGGGAGGAAAAATGAATAATAAGCATGTAGCGTTGACATCCAGGAAGCTCTGCAACCGTGCTGCAATAATCGGTATTTAAATCGTGTGCTGGCTTAATGTACATAGTATGTTCGTAATGGAGGAAGAAGTAGCGAATCTAGAAGGATAGCTAGGAGACCGCGCCCCTCCCTTTCCTGGAATAATTTTTATCATTCAACTCAAACCCTATCATAGATTTTTCGACCTCTCCCTTTCTAAAAATGCCATTTATTGAAGTATTATCATATTGAACAGGAGCGTACATACATTTTCAAAAACTTTAGTTCTCCACACACTCCTTTGATTGATGGGTGATTATTTAATAAAAGGCTAAAAATCTACTCTCTACACGTCTATTGAACTGCTGCTAATAGATAATATAAAACAATTTCAAGGATATAGAAACAATTGCAAAATCATAATAATTAAATGCATGTTATTAGAAAACTTGATGAAAGTACTTCAACAACTGTTTATGGTTGTAATTCGCAACTACCTGGGTGAGCTTGTACACACTAAAACAATAGGAATAGGATATTTTCAATGATGCATTATTTCATAACCTTTACTCAGAGTGTTTGCTATAAGCCCATCAGAGTTTACATATAGACATTACGGTTTACCATACGATATCATTACAATTGCCTCCTGGTTTATTTCCACAAGACACTGCAGGCCCGTAACTAGGGGGGTAGGTGGGGGTGCCCCCCCCCCCCCCCCACAAAGGAAATCTTTCCAAAAGTTCCACCTAACCTTCCAAAATTGAATGTAAATGCCCCTAAAATTAGCAGAAAAATAGTGAAAAGTTCCACTATTTACTGCTCGCCACCCCCCTTTTCAAATTCAAGTCATTGAAATATGGGCAAAAGTTCAACTTGTGGAACTTCGCCACCCCCACTGCTGAAGCTGGGTACGGGCCTGAGACAGTACCATAAAACAGAAAGAACCATGAAAATTTGGTTGATAGCTTGCTCCTAAAGTTATGTTAATCACAGCCAAACATAATCTCAATTTTTCTAAAGAAACCTATAATGCCAGGCGGAGGTGTTACGTTATGATAATGTCACAGCAACGTTCTGGTTTGGTTCTTGTTACGTTATTTTGATAGCTCCCAATAACGTTACTGCAATGTACTGCTGTGATGTTGCACAGTGACATTATTATAATGTTCTGGTTATGTTCTTATAACATTCTGTTTTGATTTTGTTTTCTTTACCTTACCAAAAAATAGTGTTATAATTTCATTCTGATTTGGTGAGGTTTCAACCTAAAAATCAATAACGTAATTGTTACATGCCACCTTAGTGAGAAACAAACCAACTAAAAAAGTATGGTTGCAGAATATTTCTGTTACGTCTCAGGTTGGCTGGGATGTCCAACCCTATATATTCCTGTTCAGGGTCTTAAACCCTATTCACCCTGGGCACTTTCTCATTGCGATATGAGATATAATTGCAATATCCTTGTATATAGAATCCTTTCTCTTTTTTTTGGAAAATGTGTTCGTGGTTAACGAAAGAGCTAAAAACGTAATAAGTTATGCGATTATTGAGTCAAAATGGTAGTTTTCATGCTTACGATTTTAAGATCGCAGTGAGACATTGCCCGGGCCGGGTGAGGCTTCAGCCCGTCCTGAATGACGCACACCCATCCTCATTCCTCTCTCGTTTTCCCGAACCATCGACCACAAAAAACCGTGCATGAAGCGCCACGCAGAGACGGGAACAATCTGATGCGCGCGAGGGATGTGTGTGTGTGGGGGGGGGGGGGGGTGCTTGTGCTGGCAGCTCATCTTTTCTTAGGATGGGCTTGGGTTAAAGAAATGAACAGGATAAACAAGGGCCACTAGAGGATGTCGTAGATCTACTGAATAACAGAGTTTGGGTAATCATAAGAATATATATACATATCTGCGTCGGATATACCTATATGTCTCTGTGTGCATTTATCATCGATTAGATGCCTATGATGTCGAAAATTGTCGAAATGTGATGATAACATTAAGAGAGATTACGCTGAAAAAACTCTGAGGAGTAGTGGTAAAATTAAATTTAATATGGATTTCAGTAATAAGGAGAGAGTACTTAGGAGCCCCTACTACAGGGGTGTGCGCCTATGGAATGAACTGGATGAGTGTGTACAAAAATCGAAAAATATGTGTGTATTCAAAAGATGTATAAACTGAGACATGAATATCACGAAGTATAATGTGTAAATATGGAAATTTCACCCGCACTATTATTCATCAATGTGCATTTATGTACTTGTATATATTTGTCATGTTCACCTCATCGGAAGAACTTCTGCATATGTATGAAGAGATGTTACAATAAAAAAAAAAAAAAAAAAAAAAAAAAAAAGTTTTAATACTGCCACAAACAATATGTATATAATATATTGGTCAATACATGTAGTGAATATACGAGAAAAGATACAAACAGGCATACAGCAATTTGCGAAAATATGGATAAGAAAAGCAAAGTGACCTCAATTAAGTGATAATTTCTTTAATGGGTTATACAAACATGGCGTTTACCTGTCAAGAGCCTACACCTGTAAAATCATTATTCTCACCAACATGAAAACCGTGAAATATAGGGCCTATGCAGAAATACAAAAAGAACAATATTCATACCTAAAGCTACCCTTCCATTTCGTAAGACAATAGAAAGTATTCAGAATAAGACAATGTTCTATGTTTTGGGAAACTGAACTGTCGACACATTGCTCATAGGGACCCGTGAATACAGAAGAATAATACATTCCTGTCACAGAGATTTAACCTTCGTCGTCACATTAGAGTGCTTAATATAAAGTAAATATATACATATATCACCTATGGATTTATATTTAGACACTCCCTTCTATGATGTACTCGAGGATGTAACTCATGAGTATCAATGGATGTTTACTTACATCTAATCCACCCCCTCGCTCGAGCCTGGCTGTTATTAACCTCTGCTTCCAGCGGTAGACAAAGAGGCCCTAATGAGCTGAGCAGACTCAATATAGACCCTTAATAAACCGCCATTCACAGATTAATAACATGTCAAGGCAAAGACATGATTCGCTGCCTGCTTTGTCTTCCAGTGCTTATTATAGATTGAGGCACTACTGGGCACTAAATCAAGGGGCAAGGGGCAGTCAATGAAGTGCTGTCTAGGTAATCTGCATGGGAAGTCAGGATATCATAGAAATAATCACTCCAGCAGTCGATGGGGGTTACACAGAATACTAAACACTAGCCCCCTCATTTCGTTTTACAACAGGTGAAACAGCGCCCCCACAAATGTCATGACGGCACAGTAAAGTATGTGGTAGTTTGAATGTATCATATATAATTGAATCCTAACCCCCAGTATGTTTTGTAATCCTGAATCAGCCCCTAGGTGACAAAGAAAAAATGATGAAAGACTGACCCCAAGGTAAAGGATCACCCCTAGGTGATGTGTGACCCCCTAGGTGATGGGTGACCCCCTAGGTGATAGTTGACCCCTAGGTGACAGATATTCCTAGGTGATGAATGAACTTTTATAATGGATGACCCCAAGTTGATGGACGGCCCCTAGGTGACAAATGACCACAAGGATAACAGATGACACTTAGGTTACGGATGGCCCCTAGATTATAAATCACCCCTAGGTGATGGATGATCCCTAGGTGACAAATTACCCCTAGGTTATAAATGACCTCTAGGTGACAGATGGCCCCTAGGTGATGGATGGCCCCTAGGTGATAGATGACCCCTAGGTGATAGATGACCCCTAGGTGATGGACAACCCCAAGGTGATGGATGCTCCCTAGGTGATGAATGACCTGTTATGATGGATGACCGGAGATGATGGATGACCCCTAGGTGACAAATAATTCCTGTGATGAACAACCTTTTATGATGGCTGACCTCTAGGTGATGGATGACCCCTAGGTGATAGATGACCCCTAGGTTATAGATGACCCCTAGGTGATGGATGATCCATAGGTGAAGAATGACCCCTAGGTGACAGATTGCCCTAAGGTTATGGATGACCCCTAGGTGATGGATGACCCCTAGGTGATGGATGACCCCTAGGTGATGGATGACCCCTAGGTGATGGATGACCCCTAGGTGACAGATGACCCCTAGTTGATGGATGACCCCTAGGTGATGGATGACCCCTAGGTGATGTATGACCCCTAGGTTATGGATGACCCCTAGTTGATGGATGACCCCTAGGTGATGGATGACCCCTAGGTGATGGATGACCCCTAGGTGACAGATGACCCCTAGGTGACAGATGACCCCTAGGTGATGGGTGATCCCTTGGTGATGGATGACCCCTAGTTGATGGACAACCCCTAGGTGATGGACAACCCCCCGGTGACAGTTGACCCCTAGGTGATGGATGACCCCTAGGTGATGGATGACCCCTAGGTGAAGAATGACCCATAGTCGATGGATAATCCCTAAGTAACAAATAACCCCTGGGTGACAAATGGATAACTCCTAGTCGATAACTGACCCCAAGATGACAGATGAACCCTAGTTGATGGATAATCACAAGTAACAAATAACCCCTGGGTGACAAATGACCCCTAGTCGGCGGTTGGCCTGGACTGACGAATTAATGCCTAAAATAGATGCAAATGGCATCCAGGGACCTCATACATGTGATATGATTATATCATGAGACCTTCATGAGGTCAATGCTGAAATGGCTGACACAACATGCCTCCCCCTTCCCCTGTTATTAAAATGTCGAACTGTCATGTATGGTTGTGACATTTTCAAACGGTACTGCAGTATCAAGGGAAAGGTTCTGGAATCGGGGGGTAGGGGATGCTATACACCCTGGAAATTTGACCTTGTTCACTAAATATATTGTCAAATTTCCAGAGCAAATATTATGCATGCAGACAAGTTCACATACAGAGTAGCGTGTTCTTCCACCTGCCATTTGTCAGGCCCAATGAACCATAAGTCCTCCCACAGAGACATGTTCCCTTACATTACTGAAAATACGGGTTTCTCTGATATAAGCTTTGTGGTATTTTTGTGTCTCGAATTAAAGCATCCCCCTCTTGGAATTTGAATTTCAAAGATATATGCGGACCCCCTTCCCTCCTCCTTTCCACCTTTTAATTCTATGGTCCACCTTACTTATGTTTTGAACCACTTTCAACATATCTACAGAACTGCTGGCCTGTCTAAGGCGACACCTCATTGGTTTGAGTGATATTATTAGCTAGAACACATTGCCCTGAGGAAGAAGTAAACAGTCTCTTTAGATAGAAAGTCCATCCATTATAGTCGCATAGCACACGGGACCCTAACATCATCTATCCATTAGCTTTTATGTTATATGAGCTCAACGTCTGTAAACAATAGCACATCAATTTGCTATTTATTTGGAAACCGTTTGGAATAAATGAATGCTTTGCTGCAGGAAATACCAGTTTTACACACTACAGTCAAGTCACTACAGTATAGGTCTGTTTGCAAGGAAATGTTGGGCATGTTAGGGTATAGGTAATGATAACTATAATCAACCTCAGATTAACTCCCTAATCTTCCAGAATGTGATAAGAATGAACGTATATATACTGATATAACATAATATGAACGTCTAGATCCATTTGTCATAATTCTTATTCAGAGACAAGATCAAACTGACATTTACATTGAAATCACCAAAGGAAACCCCTCCCCCCCCCCTTAGTTTTGATCGTAAGTAAATCTCATTTAATGGTTTCAGACAATTAGATACATGCATGGGTGGTATATACAGGAAATAATCATGTATTTATTATTTTGGTCCATTCACAGTTAATTACAATTTCTAGAAAAGGACAAATAAAAGAGCCTGGAACAAACATTAGAATGTACAGACTAAAATGACCCACTTACATATACACACATGTGCACCACCTCCCCAACTATAAGATTTTAATTAAGACGTGTTTTAGTACGATGTTGAGGAAATATTGATATACCAAGTATATTCAAAATATTACCCATAATATTATACCGCTGGACAAGCCATGTTTCAGAACGACATACAAAATCCTAACGACCATAGAATCGGATAATCATTTTACCTGGTCTAATTGACAGAATAAACAGAGGACATATTGATCAACATCGCGAAGGGGGGATGTTTGTTTATTAGGAACGCAGCGTTGCTGGACGCGCATCTTTATTTCAGAGCCCATTTGTTGTCAGAACAAGAACAACAAAACAAGACAAAGTAAACTGGAAACACATGCCCCCAGAAGCTGACACAAGACTTCTGACTTGCGAGCTCATAGCAGCAGAATTGATAGATTCGAATCAATATTTATTCGGTGGGACTGCTTCTCATCTGACAACAAGGTGTATATTATCAAGTTATGCTCCCGGTTATTGATTTTCATGTTCCAATTTCATGAGCATCATTTCTATGGAAATACCACGCCACCTTTTCTCCAGCTGAAGTTCTTTTGACAAATCATACCTTGAATTATTATATTCTCACAGGTGTGCCTGCTTGAGAATGATGTGCATATAAAACGATTATTCATTACCTACCCAGCCAGCTTCCGATGTAACAGAAACGTTGTGCGACCATGCTTTTTTAGTCAGTTTGTTACTTACTAAGATGGCACGTAACAATTATGTTATTGAAGGTGTGGTTGAAACCTCACCATATTAGAATGTTATTATTACATTATATTTTGGTGAGGTTAGGATGAAACCAAACAGAACATTATAAGAACATTCTGTTAAGGTTGAAGAACATAAGCAGAACGTTATAATAATGTTGCAGTGCAACGTCACAGCAGTAGGTTGCAGTGATGTAATTGGGAGTCATCAAAAGAACGTAACAAGAACCAACCCAGAACATTGCTGCAAGGTTATTATAACGTCACACCTCCTGCTTGGTATGACCTATCTGCACTTGCTAGGATTTTTTACATGAAACAATCATCAACCAGGTGTAGAATTTTAGACATTCCGAGGTCTTATATAGTATCAAACTTCGATAGATATATTAACAGTGAAAGACAGAAGACCATATTTGTTCAAAAGTATAATACTGCCCCCAATGCAGTGTTCATTAAAGATATGTCATTAATCAACAATAGTACCTAGCAGGTAGGACCTGAACAGTACGAGAAATATTAAATTGAATTAAATGCGCAGATAAAAAGCTAATGCAATTTATCACCAGGAAGTACAAATTGAACCCAGAACTTCAACCGTTTGTCACTGAACTGAAACAATTAGAAGTAGGTGACCGATTTCAAGCCATCTACAAATTGACAATTACTGCAGCTTATCTTCCTATGCCATGAATACTTGATCCCCTCGTAGTTTGTATCCACAATTACCGACTTTGATTCCATCAAAATGTTGGGTTCAGGGTGGGCTGCATTAGTCCCAGGTACTCCTAAGCTCCGTCGACACTGCCCAACTTTTAGCTTGATGGTCGTACCTGACGATAGCGCCAGTAGCAGTTTGTCTGATCGTAGTATAGAACTACTGCTATGCCATAGGATAAGTCTCGATAATTATGGGTAGTTCTTATCCATAGACATAAATTATAACTAAACCATACAATGTAGGTTGACAGCTTCATGATTGAAGACCCGGCCAAATAGTCGTAGGAAATTGCCAAGGCTCTGGTCTAAATCTATACCACACTCTATATGAATGCTCCCAACTTAACTCAAATAAACAGTCGAGTTGAGTTGAATTGGGTAGTGTGGCTAAGGCTTTATAATGCTATCAACATCCTGGTATTCGGACCTGATTCTCTGAATAGTCTTATCGATAACGACCTTCAATTCACTAATGAGGCCTTCCAATTAAAAGCTTGTTAAGTGCTAATCTCACTTTCAAATATCAATCATTCTATAATTCCTATATATGGTTTGGATAACATTCAGTACGTAATCAGCGTTTTTATTCTTCCTGCAGAATATACAAAGTTACCCCTGATCTTCCAGAAGATAGTATATAATACAAATCATACAGGAAAGTTTGGGAAAAAAGAGTTATAAAAGACCCCTCAAACCCCCGAAAGGTATCCCAGATGGGGAAAGTTGGCTACTACAAAGGTATCTAGCTGTAGAGCCCACATTTTGCAACAACATAATGATAGCAATTTTCTGTTACTATCGATATGAATCATGTGGATACTTTTTAGCATTAAAATTCTAATGTATCCTATTTATTGACACTGTAGAAAATTGGTACAAAGTAAAAATTGATTATGTTTACTGATTGAAAACGTATTCTTAGGGATTTGTGATAGGACTTTATAGAAGGGTTCACCCAAGCCAGGTTGCGACATAACAGAAACGTTCTGCAACCATAGTTTTTTAAGTTAATTTGTTACGTACTAAGATGGCATTTAACAATTATGTTATTGATGGTGAGGTTGAAACCTCACCAAATCAGTATGTTATTATGCGTTTTTTGGTGAGGTTAGGACAAAACTAAAACAGAACAGTATAAGAACCTTCTATTTGAATTGAAGAACGTAAACAGAACATTGTAATAATATCACGGTGCAATGTGATGGCAGTACGTTGAAACTATGTAATTGGGAGTCATCAAGAGAACGTAACAAGAACCAAATACAGAACCAACCAGAACATCACTGCAACATTATAATAACATCGCATCCTTGGCTGGGACTGCAGCAGACAATAGGTCGTTTCAGGTGTGTTCACGAGGTGCCCCCCACCCCCTACAAGTGCCGCAGTCTGAGGTGGGGTGATTAGATTGAGTCAGTTGAGTGGGTTCCTGGTTACCTTCAGTGATTCAGTCCTGGGCTGGTAACGTGCTAATCAAATACTGCTAACTTGCACAACCACAGTCTGTCATGCGTGGGTTGGTGACAAATTATACAAGGGTAGACTGAGCAAATGATCTAACTTTTCTCATTTTTATTGTGTACCTGAGTCGTGCGAGAATGTCTTCAAATTAGTTAAAAGTATGAAAATTACCAGCAAAAAGTGTACTTTCATCACATATTAAAGATGTTAATTTTCCCTCCGACAGAGGGACCTAGGGAGGAGGTTCAACATTGCTAAAGCCTAGTGCTAAGCAGCCCTTTCCCCCTATATTTTCGGATTTAGAGAACGGCCCCCTTTTTTTAAGCAGTATAAATTATCTATGTACAATACGGCCAGGAGTAAGTAAAAGAACAGTTTTCCAAAAGTGCCTTCCTCTCACTTTTCTCAAAAATGGATCCACAACTGACGTCCCGCTCCCTCCCCCTCCTCCAAGCAAAACCTAGAATATATTGGCTTTGGGTAAATCAGGAACGAATTTGATACCTTTCTTCCTTACTTTTTATGTGTTTGTTACTAACAAATTTCTCCTGTGGCTCACTGTAGGGTTTCAGCAGCTGGTACCTGCATGTTGGCGTTGTAATACTCGGACCACACGTCGAGTACAAGCGCCGTTTGCCAGCAGGGTCGGTCGGAGGGTCAGCATGGTGCCAACGGGAGGGGGGGGGGGGGTCGGCCCGTTATCAGTGATTACAGCGTTATCGGGGCTGGTTATTCCCGACAGGGAGAGCGGTCTCTCCCGGAACCTGCGGTTGGGATCAAAGCCGGCCGGGTCCAGGTAGAGCTGCCCCTACCTGACTCAGGTACTCAGGTGTGCAGGCTGCGGGTTAGGGCGGATAGGGGGAAAGGTCAAACAGACCCTAAAAATAGTTGTTCCTACTAAGTCTTGTAGCTTTTATTATATGCTTATAGATACGTACAAACTATGTGAGAACATGAATAGGCAAATATTATTATTAATTTTATACACCCTCAGTTATGTGTATTACATATATGACATATGTAATATAGCAAAATGTATATTTGTATTCGTACATATAGCTGTTTACATGTCTACATACTGCAGTTGGGGACATAAGTTTAAAAATCAAGGGCGCCAGTCGGGCCTCAAGCTTTCCATATCTAGGGACCCGCACCTAAATCTAGGCGCTCTCACATACACTATAATTATAGTGTTTGTTATTCATGATTTTCTAGGGGCCAGTCGGGCCCCTAGCCTAGAAAGCCCGACCTGCTTTTTAAGGGCCTCGGGCCCCCGGGCCCCTGGTTATGTACATGTATTGCGGTTATATCTTTCTATCCATTTGATATCTATATCTGGGAGTTTATGAGAGCATGAGTGTGAACGTGTGCGTATCAATAAAAATGATTGGGTTCTAATTCAGCCAACTGTTCTAATACTTCTAATCTGCACGATAGGGCCTATTAGAACAGTCAGTGGCGGATTTAGGGGGAGGACGCACTTTAGGCATTCTCCCCTCATTTTGGCAAAATATTGACTATTTCTCAATTTGAAATTCCCAACCCCTGGGGAGCCACCTAAAAATTTTACATTAACCCCATTCCCCTTTGGAAATCTCTGGATCCACCTTTGACAGTCTACACCTGATTACAACCCGAGAATCAAATCCTGATGTTTTGGGTAATACCAGACTATTGCATACTCATGACGAGTGTTCAGAGTGACAGAAAAGTGGGATCTCAGAAAAAAACGAGCAGTACATGTATGAGTAACCCGCATGTTGCTGACTGTGGGAAAGGCCGGGGAACAACAGGACATGCAGGCCCCGGTAATAAGCTCTGCTTAAAAGTGCAAGCAATTTTCCCAATCACAATCACGGTCTGAGTTGCAGTTAAGGGCCAAGATTTTAGAAGGTGAAAAACCCAACTGATTCAGCCTGTAAAATACTGATCACACTGTGCGATCATTTTGTATAATGCTGGTTCATTATTTGAAAAAACTGGTATGTTTGTAGCATCAACTTCTTCAACCTTATATCAGAATCCTCCAAAATAAGGAGGCTTCTGAATTCAGTAATATCCAGCTGGCTACTCATAGCTAAAGTTTTCTTGAGTTGCAGGATAGTTTTGTTTTGATCAGTCACGAAGTTTGTCTTTAAACCGCTTTGACAGTGGATTTGTATATACACTGGCGTCCAAGGTTTAATTCCCTGTCACAATGCCCTGTCACCCGTACCAATGATTCGATCACTAAAAGAGAATTATCAACGACCTTACTCTCACCGTGACCTGTCTCTCTCTCTGGCGCACTTCCCAGCAGAGTGATGTACCTGTAGTATGATCACGGCTTCCCACTCACATGTGTTTCCATTCACACCCACTTTACTCATCGTATAGAGACTCTCATTATGTCGGTCACATATATCTGGAGTTAATGATATATGTAAGTGTTTCTGTAGGCCTAATGATAACATAGTGGTGAGAGGAATGTGTAAATTCTTGGATCTTTATAGCCCTGCCCTGATCAAACATATCAAACGCATCCTGTAGACGGTATTGAATCTTTAAGCTGAAGTTTACATTTTACAAGATCAAGTAAAAGCATTTCAAGGATGACTATATCCTCGTTACCGAAGGTTGATGATGCTTCATGGTATTTAACCTCCATTAATCAGTCGCTCGGCTATGTCAGGTGTCACAGCAAATTTTGGACGATACGCTCAAGTTCAAAATCTGATTTTCATTGAAATGTTGCCATCGTTTCAGATTTTTGTAGCCAATAAAATCTGTTTGTGTTAAATCTATAACCTTCTGAAATATGATAAGTTTCAAAATATCCCATAATGGTATTCTACCAAAACGATTTTTAGTTTGATATGATTGGTTATAACGTTTTCACAGCCTGGAAGGTCACTACTTGCGTCGTTTAGTGCGAATAACATCTTAAAACGGCACTAGACATTGTTGGGCAGAAATACGTTACGAAAACATTGTTAGCATAGAACATCATCGTTGAACTGTGTGATGTGCCCCGTGAGTTGATCCTTTTTCGGTTATCAATTAATTTTCTTTCACTGCACACTTTTTCACAGTTCAATCTAATTTTGATGTGTGTATTTCATATCTCTTTCATGTTAATTTCACCGTTTGTGGTCTTTCTGTCACTTTTTTGTTTGCTCCCCACCCCCTCCCCCACACATCGGCCCATTGTCGATACCCTACCCCCCCCCCCCCCCACCCCCTGCTCTGCGCTGTTTCCCGGCCTGCTCGCACTCTCCCCGTGTAGCTCAGTGCGCATGACGAGCTCACTCCAGTAGACCAGCGGACGTCAGGGTGGTCTGGTAGTGTCGGTTCGACTTGGTAACGGGACGCAGCGTCTGCTAGGACCTAGTAACGGGACGCAGCGTCTGGTAGGACATGGAGAATTACCCAGCATGCACAGCGACAGTCATGTGACCGGTGAGTAGCCAAAACTAGGGTATTAGCCGATTTTAAGTCAAGCTTAAAGTACTTGATGAAAATGTATAAATCTTTTGAAGTAACTATAGAGAGGAAACCCAATACCATTAGTCGGTCGGTCAAGTGATTCGGTGAAACAGGCATCTGATCATCACTGTACTTGGTTTTGAATAGAAGGAACCAACGTGAATGGGTGGTCAAGGTTTGTATCAAAGGTGTCATTGAGCAAAACTGTCTTCAAAAACTATAAGTCTAGTATCATGTACATAATGCAGCTAGGATGACGCACTGGATGATCCAACATTTTCAAAAAAGGGATTGGGCACGCTTTGGAAGTACTTTCACCAATTAATTTGGGGCCTACTACCCCCCCTTCTCTGGATCCAACCAGGGAAAAATAGTAATACATGCTATGTCGATGTAAGTTGCCACTCACAAAAGTAGAATGTTTTAGAAGTTTTCATAAAATGAAATGATAAGATCTATAATTCAAGGCTTTTATCTTTTTGCCTAGTTATCAGTAGCACACAACACTATACCGATCACATAACATGACAACAGCCACTTTTTTTATTATTGCACTCATTGGGAAACTCTGTGAACCTGTGAGTTATTCAAAGTGTCGCTCAGAGTTTCAAAGACAGATAGGGTTAAATATATTCTCCATTTTTCTATATTTAGAATCCCTAAGATTGCAGGGATCGGTACCTCATACCACCGTTTGTTGTTTTAGGTATGGCGAAGAGAGTATAGATATGAGGTATCTACTCTCTGTGGGAGGCTCATCCCTGCCATGTACGAGGCACTCTACACAGCATGGCGCTGTTAAGACGCTATCCTGCATACAGATGCTATCCAACAAAATCCAGTATTTGTCACTTAGCAGCAGTATAAAGACGCTATCCTACATACTGATGCTATCCAACAAAACGTTTTGTTGGATAGCGTCAGCCACCTGCTGCTATCCTACATATGGATGCTAACCCATAAAGCTGGTTTTCCATGACACACCCTTTTTCAAACGGACAGAAAAATGCACTAGCAAGCCAATTTCAGGACCAACGGCTTTTCATCAGTCCATAATCGGCTAATTAAACCTGTTGGTCATAGAATCGGTCCAGAATAGGTCACCTACCTATGATCCACAGTGAAGGGGAAAACCGATTATTTACTTGTATTCTAGACATCAAATTGATAGAGAAACAGTGGGGGAAAATCAGTATATTTAATTATCACAATCCTGAGAAATTCTTTTACATTTCACATCAAAATATTTTCAATACGACCAGAAATATATAATATTGAATCAGTTTGATTAATAAAAAAGTGAAACAGAAAAATGCTTATTGAAAAGCATTTAAAAACATATGACGTGGACCTAGGATTCTAGGATAAACAGGTTTAATTGCCAAACCGATTATGGAACAACTAAAAACATTGGTTCTGAAATCAGTTTCTGCATATTCTTTTTTTTTTGGATGGTAAAATGTCGTCTCGTGGATCATAAGCTTAATAATTTCGTCTTTCCATTGTCAGTTTGAGATCGGTTTGGACAATTTTTTTTCTTTTTTTTCAAAAACCGGCGGCAGGTGATGCCGTGACATATTATATAACCGGTCCTTAGTACCACTAATTATAGGTCATAAACCACGGTGGACGGGGAGAACAATAGTCATGATTATAACGTGTAATTCACCAATGGAGCGGAACCCTCCAAAATCTTTGAATGGCCACACTGGCCATTGCGAGAAAGACCTGCTCCTACTCCCGGCCTTCATCCTGGCCTGCCCTGTCTTGCTTCTACCCCTCCCCATAGATACAAAAGACATAATCTATATGTCTATGTCTTCCCCTACTCTTAGTCTACATAGACATACCTTGTCGTTTTTTCAATGAATTGATTATTTTGTCACTTAGCATCTCTTTGTGGCTTAGCGTCTGCAGAGGACGCTAAGTCACAATTGTTTTGTCACTTAGCAGCAATTTTGTGGCTTAGCAGCTTGTGCAGCTGCTTTCCTGCAAAAAGATGCTAAGTGACAAAATTTTGTTGGATAGCGTCTGTATGTTGGATAGCGTCTTAACAGGCGCGCCCAACGCTTTAAGCTAGGAGCAGTTCAAAGCACCCAATACAACCATGTCCTCTCTGTAGAGTACAGAACGGACCGCACCATGGCCGCTCTTTGCCCACAGAGCATACTTTCCCCTCAAAGCTGGTTAGATGCTTTTCGGTTTTACTGTATCCAAATAATAAACCTTCAAAAGAATGTTAAGGGAGACCATTACTGATACTTATAATAATATATCCCCATTGAAGGACTACAGGGTGAATATAGAGGTGGAGGCAGGGGAAATGCGGTCCAGTGTTTCATCTGCTAGCAAGGCAATATAATGAAACTTATTTCCCCTTTTGTGAGAAAGTAGAAAATCTTAATCAAAAACCTAAATTTCATTTGACAGGACTGGACAAATAGGGCCACTGGTATACTTGAGCTTTGCGTGGAAGATTACTTCTCCCATGTACCACGGTCGGGTGTTCTTATTATCATATTATTGTGCCAATGTTACCATGCTACGTTTGGATGAATAATGGAATAGGATAGGAGCAATGTGTACTTCCCAATACCTGTCGTCTGAGTGTATTTACCAGATGCACACTACAATATACTAATCACATATATTGTGACCAATGCTACTGATAGGATTCGATCCCCAAAACCAAACTTCGCGACATAGATGATAATGACATGACAGGAAACCCCCAGTCCCTTACTAGACCTATATGATCCCTACCCAGTTCAAGCTTATCAGTTGAGTTAGCTCTGAATGACAGACTCCCCAGGGGTGGAGGGGATACTGACTCTTTGGTATTGTACGTTTATATGGTACCAATTTCAAACCTACAACGATCTTGTGATTTGACAGCTTTGTATGATTCCAATATTATGTGAGTACATATGTTACATATGTAATACATAATATATATATAGAGGAAATAATCAAGGTATGTAATAGCATGGTAATATGCGGAATTAGAATTTGTACAGATTATTCTGATTTGTAGCTGATGTTGATGTTGATGTTACCACTGATTCAATAAGTCGTTGAACTTCAAAAACAATGGCTTGACCTTGGATTCATGTAGATGAATATCAGGATTGTCTTGTATTTCTTACCCTAAAATTAACACATTTACACAATAAATCTATACAACTGTATTACTGACTCAGAGACAGCACAAACTCCCTTTGCTTCTGGGGCCCCTACACAGTCCAACCTACTTAGGTGCTGACCTCAGTCAGCGCCTGACCTTTTTCCCTGCCATATTCCCACGAGAGAGGTGGTGAGGATGGGTGAGGTCAGTGGGTAGGGGTAGGACCGCCGATCAAGGGGTGCCAGGTTCAATCCCCGCCTGGCGGAGGGAGATGACAAGGAGGTATAGACGGAGAGTTTGGGGTAGTTCTAACTATTCCCCGCCCTCTTTAGGTAAGCAGCGATTTAAGAGGCATCTTCTGCGACCATACTTGTTTGAAATAAATCAGTCATTTGGTTAACTTTCAAATACCAATTAACTTTCAAATAGCAGTTATGCTATTTTACGTAAAGGTGACAATCAGCAAAACAGAGAGTTATGATAGGATTATATTTTAGTGAAGTTGAGACCTTATCAATACAGGATGTTATCTTTCTGTGAAAGAACATAACCAGAATGATACTATAACACAGCAGTACAAAGTCACAATGTTAGGTTGACATTATTGGGTGGCATCAAAATACTGTAACAAGAACCAAAACAGAACTTTGCATAACATTATAAAGTTTATAATAACACTGTATGCTTGCCTAGGTCTGTAAGCAAGCTCCGACATGCTGTAGCAAGAAGGGGTGCTGCAGTATCACCAAGGAGGAGTGACCCACCCATGACCCATAATTAATAAAGGTTAACATATATCATAGCGACCGGGGGTCTTCGAAACTCCAAACTTCAATGGGGGGCCGAGTTTACCTGAAACCTCACCATGCACATTTTGAGATGTGATGACCTCATGACTTAAAACAAACAGTCCCACATTAACTCAGATCTCACCTTACTGCTTACATTAGTTCTGAGGGCTCGCTCAGGATGCTGGGACTGAGTACGGCCCTCTCTGAAGTTAGTTGATCCACTGACGACTTGTCCATCTATGATTTCTAAAATTTCATCTATATAGTGGTTGCTTGCATAAATAGTTCAGTCTTATGAGTCTTCCAACTTAAGAAACCCATCCGACATGTCCTTACATCAATTAAGTATTTCGATGTGTCATATATATAATAATTATTATGATGATGATGCAAGTCACATACTGATGACACACAAACATGTCACTTGACCTGAATATATCGGTATCAGTAGACAACACAGATTCATAGCATTTTGCGGATAACTATTTATGAAAGTTTTCCTCTCCTTGGATAGCAGTGCAGTCTCTGGTCTCCTCCAGAGTACATGGTGGCCGATACAGCACCGATGCGTAGGCGGGGTACGGTGGGGTCAGACTGGGGTCAAGGTGGGGGAAGGTCCGGCAATATTTTGTTTTTTAATGTGAGAGTTAGTACACCTAGGTGGGCCAGTTGTAGCCGGTACGTGAGGTGAGATCAGTGTGTAAAATGGCAGAATAGTGTGCGCCCCTCCCCAGGGCCTGGGGAGGGGCACTAAGTATTTGAACATAGGTATCAACTGAGAAACTACAGTCTCCGTTCTCAGGGACGGATTTAGAGGGGGGCGCCTGAGTAGACCCCCCTCCCCTTATTTTGGCCAAATTTAGATTTTTTAATCTAAAATTCTCGGACCTGGGGGTCCAGTAGAAATTTTCAGAATAGGGGGGCCCCCCCTTTTGAAAATGTCTGGATCCGTCCCTGGTTCTTTGGCCATGCTCATACTCTGACAGCCCCTCTGTTTCAGGAGTTTAACCGCAGCTGGTACCCTTTTCGGGACAGAGCATCCACATTTTTTCATAATAGTCACTGACAAGAGTAGTGTCCATGGTAAGCCATAGGAACAGTTTTCCAAATTTTGAATTTAAGTGTACAAGATCGGAAAATGGTCCAGATCGCAAGGAATCCCAAGGTAAAATCGTGGTGGGGCGTATGGGGCTGAAAGTGCACGTAGTAACATGAGAACAAAGTGACTGCATCAAACGCAGGGGGATGATCAAGGTTCTGAAAGTTTCATCTAACAATATTGTAAATCAGCTTGGCTGATATGTGCATTCAAAGCTGAAAAAGTGTTACACTCAATTGCAAACTTCACCAAACCATTGCTTGATGTTTCCAAACCTTTTAGTGCGTCTTCGCTGGGGGCTGTGAAAACATATATACCAGATTTATTAAGTTGATGGTGTTATATTTTTGTCATCGGGGTAGAGGCTGGCCTTCCTCCTGACACCCCCTGAGCAGTGTTACCTCTGATTTAGAGGCAGGGTGGGGTCAGGAATCCACCAGGTCCATCCATCGGACCGCGTTTTAGGACAAGGGAATTTTCCTCCAGTAAAAATGCAGTTGAGTAAGTGCTCGTTAGTACAGTGGTTATGTAGTTGATTTATCACACAGATGAGCCACTGTGGATATATATATATAATCCTCATTTTGGCATTGAAAACATGAGGAATCTATGTCGCAGGACGTCACAGAACGTTATCATAACGTCGCAGAACGTCACCGTTAAGTCGCCCCTTGGCTGGAGTACTCAGGGATGGGGCGGGGGGGGGTTACATTATTAAATACAAATTAGACACTAAAGCCGAGTATGCAGCATACATGTTCCGACCTACACTCCGTCCTACCCCACACCTTGCTTGGGATTAACACACACACACACAGACACAGACACACACGCACACGCACGCGCACACGCACGCACACGCACACACACACGCACACACACAGACACACACACGAACACACACAAACACACACATGCACACACACACATGCACGCACACGCACACACGCACACATAGACACACACACATAGACACACACATGCGCACACGCACACACACATAGACACACGCACACACACACACATAGACACATGCACGCGCACATGCATGCGTGCACACACACACACATAGACACACACACACAAACACACACACACGTATATAATAACTACTTGTGGGACGCCCCCATCCTTTTTTTTTTGGTGAGATTCTTGATCTGTTACCTGACCTAGAGGAACACCTGGACCTGGATGATTAGGGGGATCAGAGGGGGGGGGGACGGAGGGGATGTGCCTGCATGGACCAAAGGTAGTTGGATGGCCAAATACTGAGAAGAGCAGCTGAGTTATACATGAGCAATTTGGCAAATTAGCGAGCAAACGGGTATTAGGTCGAGGAGCACTAAGGGGCGGGTGGGTGGGAAGGTTGAAAAGTGTGCCACTACCTGAAAACAGACCTTATTTCATGATTAAAACAGAAAACTTAGTTAGGGGGATGGATGGGCCTAAAAGTACCCTGAAAAAGCATGACATCATTATTTTATTGATGGCCCCTAAATATATGTTTGAAGTAAAAGAGGAATCTATGAATCAATGGATTCCATCACACTCCCACTTAAATGACATGTAAGGGCAAGTTGTTACAGAATGATAGAGTAACTAGCTTATGAGAGGATTTTAAGATTAATCTGTTCTCATTGTCTGGATGTGGCGACAATGCCATATCCATAGTCAAGTACGTGTATTGGAACAGTTCCACTAAATACAAGTAAAAGAAAGCTCGCCATACCAATCTTCAGAATATAGATAATCCTAATCAGGGACGGATTTAGACGGGGGCGCATGGGGCGCATGCCCCCCCCCCCCCCCCTCACACACATTTTTTTCCTACCAAATTCCGATTTTCTTAATGTAAAACTCAAG
Organism: Lepidonotus clava; assembly: GCA_936440205.1. Taxonomy (NCBI): domain Eukaryota; kingdom Metazoa; phylum Annelida; class Polychaeta; order Phyllodocida; family Polynoidae; genus Lepidonotus; species Lepidonotus clava. The sequence goes on from OW387145.1 coordinate 10,779,873, forward strand.
ACCTCGGAGGGGTGGCCAGGACCCTTTTCAATATGTACGCCCCCCCTTTCCAAAATTCCTGGATCCGCCCCTGCTAATATCTAAATCCATAATATGGTACATTAGATAGAACAATACCGATTGATATCGTTGGCTATAGGCATTTCCCCTCCTACAATCACCAATATGACGTCCAGGTCTACCCAGCTCGGGGGAGGTATCCCACAATCCATCTGTCTCATAGTTTTTACCAGAAAGAGGCCAGCTACCCTCAGTACCTAACGACTCCACCAGGGGGCTCTGTCTTATCACCGCTGATCCAGGTGTGTAGCGTGCAGTGATACACAAAGTAGCCGACTACCAGCAAAACCGACGTCATGCTGAGAGGGGAGAAACTGGTTCAGACCAAGGTGTTGAGTAGCACTAAGGTCTAGTACGATAAGGCTATACCGTTTGTTATCTGAAATGGTAGGTTTTGTCCACCGACCCAGACAAACCCGCATGTCTAACAAGGGACTCGGAGTCTGGACCAGTTCTGGTCTGTGGAATATAGCAGTAGTAGTCAGAGGCGGATCCAGAGATTGAAATAAATGAAAAATTAAATAGAAAAATATAGAAAATGGGCGGGGGCGCCTTTTTGTAAAAATTCCGACCGGGACCTGTAAGTTTGAGAATCTTACATGAAGAAAAGTTAATATTTGGCCCAAAATAGGGGTGGGGTTGGGGGGTTGGGCCGCATCTTCTGCCAACCCTCACAATCCAGGTATGAGGAGGTCATAACCGGTTTTTTTTTCTTGAGTAGAACTCTCTAAAAAGACACAAAGAAAGTATTCTTCCAAAAGCGCGTCCTCCCCCGCTACAGGCCCTTTCTTATAGATATCCCTCCCTTGCCTATGTGTTTTCCACCAACACTTTCACCAGATACTCAATATTTAACTCATTCAACTCCATCGTCGTCCACATTTTCATGGGGTACTATCATCTATTGCAAAGATGAGAGACATGATAATGCTGATATCCTGGGTCGCCCCTGCATTTACTTTGCCCATAGGAAACATAGTCCTACACACCCACTGCTTTGAAGGTGATGCATGTAGCATGTAGCATCATAATCCGTGATCCGGGTACAAACCCGAGTGGGGATCAACCGGAGAATTAATACAAGACGGGGCCATTTGATTAGTGGACGAGTGCTCTAGCACTCGGCTATTACTCTTTTAGGTTAAGTTCAGTAGCCAGGGCTGAGGGCAGTCCCAGAGGTGGATCCAGCTTTTTGAAAAGGCGGGGCGCGCTATCAGAAAAAAAAGTTCACATATAAAATTCTAAATTTGGCCTTAAATAAAGGCATGGGCGCGGGGGAGCGGGGCGCCCCCAACCCTCTAAATTCGCCACCGAGTCCGGTACCAGTGTCTGAGGGTTGGTTAGGGACAGCAGGGGACACAATAGGATTATCTATTATAAATTAGTTTTATGCCCTAAAACAGTATGCCTGATGTAATCAGTGTGATATTAGGAGATGTATGGACTAGAGTGAGTGGACAGACATGCAGGGTGAGACGCCCTGCGGTGTACTGGCCTGCGGGGGGGGGGGGGGCAGGGAGAGATGCCGACAAAAATATTTACAAAAATTCAAGAACCACGAACAGTTTTAACACTCAAGATAACACTATTATTATTATCTCGTGAATTATAAGTTTTAAACAAACCAACTTTTATATTTCTTTTCTGTCAATACTTTTCTTTATTGTTTTCATGGAAAGGGGCGCCCCCCTCCTCTGGATCTATCGAAGAATGCAGTCAGTAGTAGTGATAGAAAACGGTGGAATCTCTAGGTTGTACATTATTCCGCTTGGCAAGTTTCCCTCGCTCATAAACACCTCCCTAAAGTACGAGAGGCGGGGGCGTAGGGGGTTCAGACGGCTGGCACGTCCGGCCAGACACAGCATTCTGAGAACTGGACGAGAAAAGAGGCCGCTCGACACGACCCTAACCTATGCAATTTACTTGATTTCTTGTCAAAATAAAGCTCGGAGACCTAACGCTACCACCTCCGGGTGGTAATAAGTTGGCAGTGGAGTGGAGGGGTGTGTATTATTGGGAGATGATTAGGTGGGGTCAGGAGCCCTGGGCGGGCTGGGGGCAGGTTAACGGGCTGGGGGTACATGCCAAGTGGGGCACCGTGATAGAGGGGCCGGTTTCACCCCCGCCAACCCCGCACCCAACTCAATAGCAGCGAAATGTTTTCAGGGGCGGATCAAGAAAGTCTACAAAAGGGAGATAGGGGGTGCGCCCAAAACAAAAAAGTCTCGGCTGTGTGTGTGTGTGTGTGTGTGTGTGTGTGTGTGTGTGTGTGTGTGCGCGTCTGTGTCTGTGTGTATGTCTGTGTCTGTGTGTATGTCTGTGTCTGTGTGTCTGTGTACGGGCGCATGCACATTGTATATATACTATAAACAGTGTGCAGATTGGGGGGGGGGGGGAGAGGGTCGTAATATTATTAAGACCCCCTCCCCTCAAATCCGTCCCTGGTTTTAACCCTTTACGATCAAGCAGCGGGGCACATCCTAGGTTTGGACAAATGGGAATTCGGGTGTATGCTTAATACTGACACTGGAACACCACATTACAACAGGATATGGGTAATCGCACTGTCTAGAGCGTTTCTCTTCTTCCATATAACGGCAGGTAGGCCCTTGTTTTCCACATGGTTTCGTGATTTGTACCCTTTTATACATCTTTCTCACAATTCTGCGCAGTGGACGTCGTGTACCCAACCCTTTGACCACGGTTCAATCAAAACCAATCACCCCATTCATTGGTTCAGAGTGAGACACATCCTCCCGCACCTGTGGTGGATTAACCCTGTTTGCAATGATCCGACTCGAGTAAGTGCTCGGGGAATTCATTAGATTATAACACGCCGGGTTACAAATAGGGTATGTGCTGGTGGGTCGAAAATTATTATAACGTTTGGTCAGATTTTAGTAATCAGGGATGCCTCATCAGAAAAGAGGAATGGGTCTCAACCAGAACTGTTCCCCAAAAGATCAGACAATGTCCCGTGCGTTTTATGCCTCATTTATTGATGGCGGGTCACATAAATTGACCACCATACATAGGCCTACCACAGGCACATAAACCCGACCTCCACCCGGCCGACCAGCATGGCATGGCGGCAACATGGACATAGCATGTATATCTCTCTGTGACCTATCACTGCATAGGACTCTCATAGGAACATCCTTACATTTATTCTGCCGACTCCCATCTGAGGTATGTGTTTATATTTCTTCTTTGATAACGCTTTCTGGTAGCTATCATTTTATTGATTCTATATTCATCTGTAATCATGGTATATCTATCTTTAAAACATACTTTCTCATCAACATTTGAAAAAAGTGATTCATTTAAGAGTAAACGAAATACTTTTACGCATAATCATCTTGATCAATTACATAGATATATCCTGTTTACACAATCAACATAAAAGGAACGTCTCAGAATGACTACTAATATAAACTTGAGTGAGGTTAATTAATAGCTCAATGAATTTGTTATCGTTGTGGATGTTAGTTCATTTTACTTGACTATGGTTTCCTTTTCCTTCTTAATCTCCATTCTTCATGAAAAGGCGATGATAGTGGGGACCCAGCACTGACCAAGTGAGTCTTTGGGTTCCATTCCCAGTTGGTGTCTGGGTTCACTAAGGGATGAGGTACAGCAAATTTTAAAATGATTTTCAGGGTTTGATTCCCATTGTTTGCCTGCCCTGTCACCCTCATCTAGATAGATACGGTCACCAAAAACTGACCAAGTCAAAACATGTGCCTGAAAAGTCAGAATTTGTCCTAACTTGTTTTCACCATGACAAATGACCCTGGCTGTAGGTACGGCATAAAACATCACTCACTCACTCACTCACTCACTCACTCACTCACTCACTCATGCATTCATTCCAGTAGCTCATCCAGAATGAATGACAGCAAGCACTAATAAGGGGATTTGTGTTTATTTGATCGAAGGATTACTTGTCACAAATATCACTTGAGTAATCACAACTAGATGGTGAACAATCCATTTAATACAGTAACATTGCTCTCCTCATACAACTCCTACGCAGATTATATACAGTAACATTGCTGTCCTCATACAATCACTAAAAGAGACCTTATCAACCACAGCAACAGGTTACCCTTTCACCAAGATCGATATACTTGCAGACTTTACATGAAGACCCAATTTGCACTCTGATCTATCCCACAACCGGTGGCTCCCCATATTTAGATTCTCAAAGCGCATGAGCACTTGTGACACCTTACACTTATTTGGCATGGCTTGGATCATGTCACCAACTAGAAATAGAATCCTCTCTGTACATTATATATTATAATATGGGTAACTGGTATCTTTTCTTTAATTTTGATAATCAGGTTTTGATAAATGTTTGTTGTGAATATTGGTTAAACTTTGGTCCCATGTAGATTTGGTGCAAAGCAAAGGACCGCCTATGTCACCATCATCTCATAGATACGATCATCAAAGACTGGCCAAGTCAAAACATGTATCTGAAAAGTCAGAATTCGTCATAACTTGTTTTCACCGTGACAAGTCGTATATAATGTACGTTAGTTAGTAAAGGACCACTTGTGTCATTAAGTGCTATATATATGTAGTGAGTAAGAACGGACTGTCTACATCTGAGTTAAATCCTACAAGATGTAGCACAGGACTGTCTACACTGGCCATGGGGTTAAGTTCTGGTTGTAGTGGCGAGTTAAGGACTGCCTACGTCCAAAGGCCCACTTATTCCCCTCAGAGAGACAAAGTGGCTTCCGGTGTAGGGTTCCTTTCTCGGAGTTAAGAGGCATTAATACATTACTGAGGTCACATTTGCTTGTCTTAGCTTTTAGAGGAAACAAACATTTGAAATCTTAACAATCAAACCTTTTGTGAACCTCAAAGATTCAAAATAAAGAATTGTTTCCACTTTAAAGGATGTTTATGACACTATACACCTATGTGTATGTAAGTCGGAATGATATAACGAAGTGGGGAAGGGGGCGATTCTGCCATGATCATGGAAACCTTGCACCAGAGACCCAAACCAGGTACATGACATGAAATAAAATGCTCGAATGTACAAGGTGTCCGACATGTCGGATCTATTTTGGCAGTCCAATTTGATATTTTAGAAAACACGTTGCGATAATGACAGGGTACCCTTTTTTGTGGCGGGATGTTATTCTATAGGATTAAACATCCCACCATTACTATAGGCACTGGATCATATTCTTATGTGACAACTCCATGCATACTATCGATAAGAGGGACATTGGGTGAATTCAACTATTCCACATGATATCCTTGAATGTGACATGCAACATAATCATATTAAAATCAAGATGCTGGCAACCTTAGATCATTCTACGTGTAAACAAGTTTGATTCTTATGCATTGTGAATAGGGCTATATTCACCGATGTTCACAATTTACGGCAGCACTCCCCACAACAAATGCCTGAATTACCGAAAACTAGAATTCTCCAGATGCAGTCTGCATAACATTTATAGGCTTGTAATACATATTTGTTCAATGTAGAAATTACAAACATTATGTTTGTGCTCACACTGGTGTGGTGTACAGGACCCACGAATAGCCCGATATCAGAGCCCAATGTCTCCTGAAATACCGACACAAACGTAAATGTCTCTCAAATGTCTCCCCTCTGTCGATGGCTAAATGTCATGCAACCGTGGTTAGATCTGGCCTGCGCAGCATGTAACATAACATGTGTAGCATGTAACATAACATGTGTTAACATGGTGATCGGTCGGGGTCATGAGGGGCAGGGGATGGGAGGGGGAGCTTATGCGCCCCTTGAGCGGGGTCCCAGTGCCAAGGATCTGCAACATTAATTTGTTTATGTGATTTAATATGCAATAGGGAACCTAGATGGAACTTTGCATCTTTAGTTTCATGAACTGGCTAATTTGATGTTTTGTATAAGACGGGCGTTGGTCTAACGTGTGAATAAAGTTTTTACATTTAGGTTTCATCTTGGTTTAGTTTGATCAGGCTAGGTTCATTGATGATACGAGTTACAGGCTTCCTCATTCAGAGAGACAATTGAACCGACATTTTAAAAAATTGAATCAATTCACCCTATCACGGATGGTTAGTTTGCTGTGTTTTACCTGCAGACTATCCTAAATCATGATGCATCCTGGGAAATATGTCGACAAACCACAAGGCTTAACTATAGAAATTTTCATAAATCATGGGTTGACTATTTTCTAAGTTGGTTTAAAATCCATTCATTATAGACAGAGATATAGCAATTTGTTGTGTATTTCATGTAGATTTCCCTATGTTTTTGTCCACAAAATTAGGCCATATTAACCTGCAGGTGCCTAAAATGCTGAATATCAGCTATCCATGGTAGGTAGAATTGAATGATTAAAGAAACAAACATCCACTTCCGGTCTCGGCTTCCATGCCCCTTACATAATTGTACAAGCAGTTTGACGTTTTTCTTCCATCCAGACACTGATCTATTCACTCACGTAGGCCTAGGCCGTCGAAATAAAAATACCACAGACAGGTAGGATACTAATTAAGAAAAACGCGAGGTCCATACCTTAAGTCATCATCAGGTTACTGAGTGGTTAATAACGAGCAAAAACGTGTGGTTTGTTTATCGCTCCAGAAAAGAAGTATCTGATAAATGCATCTCCCTGTTCCCTGGTAAGAGTATGAAATCAAAGCTGAAGACATTCCTGTAAAACTGGCTTTTTAAGTACCTAATTTTGTCGTCATTCATTTGGAATGACATCTGTGGCTGTTTATTGGGGTTCACCAAGTTTGCTAAGTGCATTGGCAGTGCAAACTATTGATAACCCTTGTATATCGTTCCCAATAAGAAGCATCTTATAACCGTTTCTATGTGAGGTATCAAACTTAAGGCTGTATTCCACATACCGATTTCGCTGCCGATTTTAAAAATCGGCAGGTGAAATAAAGGCAACATAAAGGTAACATAAATGACAACATGTTATATATGGCTAGAAACGGTTTTTAATTTCCTTTCTAATAGTAAATTAGAATGCAATGTCTGATGCCATAGCTTAGGAGAAAATCAAACAAATACAAAATCGGTAGCATCAAAATCGGTATGTGGAATACGGGCTTAAGGAATGAGGCATAGGAATCATTGTGAATAAATCTTTTAAATTTGTCTCAAAGATCAATTAATCTCAATTAAAAAATGTGATACAGATGAGATGTATTGACAAAGAGAAAGAGAGATTTTCCCCCCGGGTAGGTATGTAGAAGCTCACTATGTTATCGTTATAGTTAAGGCCCTCACATGCCTGCCCCCCCCCCCCAGCTCCCCATGGACCACAGACCACCCCTCACCCTGGTATCCCGGGGGCACGGAGGCACTGTGGCAGTGGGTCAGTAGGAGAAGACTAAATCTCTCATATAGCATGGCAGGAATCCAAGCTCAGTCAGGAACACGTGCGGGGAGGTGTTAAAGCCATATGTATAAGCTAGGGATGGAGGCTGTGGTTATGTCAGTGGGTAGGAGCTAAGGACTGTGTAATCGGAAGTTGAACTTCAGATTTTTAGATTCATTCAGTATGGAGACCTGTTTTAAGGAGAAATCCGTTACTTTTGGAAATCCCTAAAGGCCATGATCCACGTTCAATTTTGGGCCGATGTTGAACCGATTTTGATAATCGGTTTGTTAAATAATGATTTTTCTTATTCAACATACACTTTTCCTAAGAGTTTAGAATAATACATATCAGGAAAATTGTATTTTCATCAGGAAAATTGATTCTAAATATGTGAAAAATGCATGAGAAGAAAATCGGTCGGCCTAAAATCGCAACGTGGATCATGGCTTTTACTGTTAAAAAAAAGAAAGTATTGCATGGCTTAAAATGAAAATAGAGGGATATTTTGTACTTTTGTGTTTAATATAAGGGGCCTTCCATTTAGTACGTACGGACATTTAAAAAAAAATCTCAGAACCCCCTACCCCACGTGGAACGTACACAAATTTCAAAAGTTTCATACATGCCCCCCTCGATGCGTATAGGCCTACTTAATGAAAGGCCCCTAACACTTTCATCAGCATGTATAAGAGTGATATATATGTCCATTTTAAGAGTTGTGAATTGTGCTGTTGGAATTATTTACTGTTAGCAACGGTATCGAATGTATGTGATGAAATGCACCGCACCTATTCCTATAGGCTACGCCTATAACTCTAACTATGAGGTGTCATGAGTTACAAATATTGACACATAAAAAGCTGCCAATAGTTTTTTAGCGACTTAAAAGTTCAAAAAGTAGTCATAAACTACAATAGGTCAGTAGGTGGGAGGTTGACTAAAATAAAAGTCATGGGTGGCCTGTCAATGAGAACCTCCGTGACAGTGGTTCTAATCTGATCCTGTTCGGCCCATCCCGGAGTGCACTGCACGCCCTATCAGGTGGCAACAACCCCTGAATACTGCATGAGACAAAACATGGGACACGGCGTGTTACAGGTAGAGAAGGGGATCAGCATCCTATTTGTAACAGCTGTGTGTGTTTCCAGAACCTTCTGTTATTTCCGTGTAATTTAGAAATATGTTATATCATCTAAAATCATGTGAAACTTAAGTTAGATGAAGAAAAAGAGAGTATATCTTAATTTATGTTGTTTGAACATGGATCTTTCACCGAAATATGCCTCAATCATTATGAGATTTTTGATGTTTGTCAATGAATTCCTTCATGGGGGAGCTTTGTCTGATAATTTACATGCTTAAGCAGTTTCAAGGCCATTGAGTTGTTATTAAGTGAAAATCTGTGTCCAAAAATCAAATGTATGAGATTACGAATTTCAACATTAACCACTTAACTGCCATGCTCCTTGGGGGAATTTTAGGCAAAATGGATGTACTTTTGATCAATTACATTTTTCATACTTTTTCACAGATGGGCATGTTGTGTTATATCATTCTTTAGCTCATGACCTGAAAATTTAGGAAACTGCAAAAATTTGAATTTTCGGTTGCCATGGCAACCATTTTGTTGATTTTTCTTTATATTATTTTAAATTCTTAAAGTGATCATATAATGTTTGGCCAAATTTTCAAAATCATTATAAAAACATCATGAACACTTGAATTAAGAACTATATGAAATTCTCTAAATTTTGACACATTAAGTGCCTCAATAGCTACTTTACGTCACAAGATATTACATAGCGAATAATGCATGTATTTTTCTAGAATAATGCATAAAAATGCACAAAATTAGGGAATTTGACCATGTAATCAAACCCTTTCCATAGCAACACTTATTTCTTAATAATTGTCATAGCATGCCGCCCTTTGGGGCTGCAGGCTGGGTCATTGGTGTAGCCACCTAGGGTTAAAATCCAACATTTCAAACTAAATTCTCCCTACCCCAACTCACCAAATTACCCACAACCCCCCTCAACACTCCCTCCATTTTCTTTCATACCACCAACCTACCAACATCACCCAACAAATTTATCGGCAGCCATCGCCGTTTTATTACATTTACGGTGATATATACGCTCATATTTGGATGCACTGTGGACACTATATGCCGCCCAAATAATTTTGGTACCGTCAACACCAATATGCGTCCAGTTACAAGGGCCACGACGTCCAGACTCGCAAAGGACAAGGCGCAACAAAGGCTCAAAAGGTTGGTGGGCAATGAACCAGAAGTATCCTTCCCGCACCTCTACCAGCAGGAGTATAATCAAACACGATCAGAAGTTGGCACAAGTCTAAACAACTCCGAGATGTCCGCCACTGTAAGGCCGGAACGGGACCAGAGAGTCGATAGTTTGGAGGCCGAGGTGCATGCCGTACGGGACCAGGTCGCCGGTATGAATTCCAAGCTGGATAGGCTCGTCAGCGCGATGGAGACCAGGCCGATACGCCATAGTACCCCACCAAAATACCCACCGATGGGACATTTCGGTGAGAGCGTGGATGAAATGGACGAGACCGTGCCGTTGCACTTGCCAACCCCCCGAGTTCTCAGGGAAATGCAGAACAGGGACGGGTTTGTTGACCATTACGCCAGAAGCGACCGCTTCGCTCCACCACGCAGTCAGGGTAAGAGGAATCTAGTTGAACCAGAAACCACAGACAATATGAGAAAGCCGTATATGTATATTAGTAGAGAATCGTGTCAAACCGATAAGCAAAGATTAGAGGTACGATGCGAGCTAACACAACTAGAATACATTAACGCAATGGTAAATCTCATACTGGACCCGAGGGCGTACAACCCCCGCGATCAGTCACATATCATGACCCACTTGAGGGATGTCACTCACGATGCCACAGAACGACCATGGCATGCGGTTAGGCAATGGTCCCAGTGTATATTCGACGGTATCGAGAGGGGAGCTTTCGGGTGGGCAGATTATCAAATCATACAGAACGAGAGAGTCCGGATTGCGTTCACGGCACCGCCAAAGCTAGGGGGCACACACGCGGCCCCACAATCGGGCCAGAACCGGGAGTTCCTGTGTAGAGATTTCAACACAAAAGCAGGTTGTAGACACAGAGGAGACCACACGGACGGGAGCGTCAAGTGCCTCCACCTGTGTGCGTTTTGTGATGCGGTCTCCAAGCAATGCATGCACAGTGTATATGCCTGCGAGAGGAAACTCCAGTTCCCGTCGGCCCGGCAGACCCAGCGGACGGCTCAGCAGCCACAGCAGGCCCAAGGCCAGCAGTGGCGAATGTATCCAGAGTTCAGTCAACAGCTAGTACAGCACCAGCCAAAAAACGGGCTGCAGGTGCCCCGTCTATACTGAGGACGGAGGCGCCTGATCGGATAGACCCGCACACGTGGCCGGCCAGTGTTGGTAAACAAACCGAGGGTGACGTCATCTCGGGCCAGCTCTCGCAGGAGGCGAGAACCATCCAACATGGCGGCACGGGTGAAGTGCATCAGGAGTCGAGATACGCCCAAGGAGATCGGCCAGGCGGTACGGCTGGCAAGGCCTTCAGAGACGGGAGGCAGGGGAAAGCAGACACTGACGGAGTAAGGGTTGAGGGGCCGGCATGTGGCCGGCTCTCCCCCTCTCCGCCGCCCACCCTACACCAGTCCCAGACGCCTCGCAAACAGGTGGCAGAAGGCCCGCCGCCGACAATCGACCCACCGTTTAGTAAAATACGCAAGGTATGTGAAAAAGACAAGTACGATGATTGTAATATTGACCTTAGACCCGTAGCTTTTGCGGAATACAAGCGTAGGAACTGGCCTTCCCCAGTCCCCGGCTCACTCCCAGATGATCTCACGAGCCTACGAGCAGGTACGGGCCACAGGCCTCCCCAATTCAATGGCAGCACGGGTCCCTATCCCCACACATCTGAATCTAGAGGAATGGCAGTACAGGCTCGGGGCCTTGGGTGGTAGGAGTCAGCTTCTCGATTTCTTGACATATGGTTTTCCACTGGGGTACGTGGGTCCTGTTTCTAACACTATAAACGTAGACAATCACCCCAGCGCAACGGACTTTCCCACCCAGGTTCGCACTTTTCTTGATAAAGAAATGGGAATGGGCGGAGTCGTGGGCCCGGGGGCGGAACCCCCTTTCCGCCCCTGGTGCCACGTCTCCCCGATCATGTCGAGGCCCAAGGCCTCCCCGACGGAGAGAAGGGTCATCACGGACATGACGTTCCCATATGATCAATCTGTAAACGCCTACGTCATCAAAAATGGGGTGTACGGTATAGAAATGGACCACTCACTCCCCACGGTCGACATGTTGGCACAGCACATAAGACATGCCACAACAGGGACATATCTAGCCACACTGGATATCAGCAGAGCGTATAAGAATTTTAATTCGGATCCTCTAGACTGGCCCCTCCTTTGTTTTGCCTGGGACCAACAATTCTTTTGTGATATAACAGTCCCCTTTGGTGCCAGGGCGTCCTCTTACCACATGCAAACCATTGCTAATTCCATAGTTGACATGTTGGCACTTGAAGGTATCCATGGCTACATGTACCTAGACGATCTTATTCTTGTTTCTCCTGATAGCGCCAAGGCACACCGGGACTACCGAGCGGCACGCCACCTCCTCAAACGCCTAGGGCTCCCAGAGGCCGAGGACAAGTCGCAGCCCCCCAGCACGCAAGTCAAATGGCTGGGAATCGTAATAGACACCGCCGAAAGATCGCTCTCCATCCCCAGGGATAAGTTGCAGGAGATCATGGCGCAGGTTAGTCGGTATGTCGGAGCGCGATCAATGTCTAAAAAACAACTACAATCCGTTCTTGGCCTCCTCTTACATGTTGCAAAATGTGTGAAGCCTGCAAGGCTCTTTGTGTCTCGATTGCTAGAGGCGCTCAGGGAAGCAAAGGGAAAATACCTCAATGTAACAGCAGATATGAGGGCGGACTTCAGATGGTTTCTGGAGTTCGGGTCACAGTGGAATGGTAAGGCGTACATGACAGACCCCGCGCCCGCCAAAGACATCTTTGTGGATGCCTGTCTCTCGGGAATAGGGGCAACAGATGGCGCCCGAGCGTATGCGGGGCAGGTGGCGCCAATCTCTGACGGGGCGGCGAACATTACCGAGTTAGAAGCCATTAATGTAATAGCCGCAATCCACACCTTTTTGGGGGAGGCCGACATGGGGTCACATGTACTTATACACTGTGATAACTTAGCAGCGGTCCAGGTTCTTCAGTCGGGGAGAGGACATAACAAACTCCTCCTGACTGTGCCAGAGCGGCCTGGATGCTGCAGGCCCTACTACACATACAACTCTCATACGTACATGTTCCGGGTAAAGATAATGAGATTGCTGATAGGTTAAGTAGAGCTCACCTCTCGCACAGGGACCATCGCCTAGCCAGTGACATTATCTGCAATAACAACCTTGCTATTGTCGAACCCTGCCTGCATATATTCGATAATATCCCCGCTCTGTTGCTTTCCAGATCGGGCCATAGGATCGTTGCTGGACAGGGCAGCGCAGCGACAGGTGGAGGCCAGGGCACAGGGCACCCGAGAAAATCAACAGTCAACGGTGCGGACATACGTGGCCTTCGCCAGGAGGGCGGCGTTCCACCCCCTTTGCCCCAACCACTTCATGATCTGCGCGTTCATAGAATATCTGGCGCAGCATGTACCCGCCCCGGCCACAATCAAGAACAAGGTCTCCCACGTCAGAACGTTCTTGAGAATGGCAGGCGCGGATATGACAGGCATCAACCATCCATGCGTGACAAGGGCAATGGATGGAGCATATATGGACAAAACGTACGAACCAAGAGTCAAGGCCCCGGTCAACATGGAAACACTAAGGTCGGTGCTGTTTGTGATCCCCCACACTCCTACTGGCGTGGCAGTCAGAGCAGCCATACTCCTTATGTACTTCGGGGCGTTAAGACAATCCGAGGTGGCCCCGGCGAGCAGGTCTACCTTCGACCCCCACAGGCACCCGACAAGGGGCGATATCACGCTGACGCCCACATCGCTGGTATTAAAGATAAAATGGGCCAAGAATATGCAGCGGGTGGGACAGTCGAGAGTTATCACCCTGGACACAGTAGAGGATCCGAGGCTTTGCCCAGTCAGGGCCGTGTGGGCACACTTAGGCCACACCCCCACAGCCTCTTTTACCGACCCCCTCCTCAAATGCTCAAAATCAGGGGCCCCAGTGACTGTGAACACGATCAAAAAGGTGTGGGAGGCAGCCTTACGCGTGGTGGGGGCGGACACCTCAGTACTGTCCCTCCACAGCATCAGAAAAGCGGCCGCGACACAGGCCTTCAAGGCTGGCTGCCAGGACACACAAATTCAGAGACTAGGAGGATGGAAGTCCTCAGCGTACAGGGCATATATAGAGGACAATAGAAACGCCCATGTCAACAAAACTCTTAAACAATCCATCTCTTAAAATCTTCTTAATTCTCACCTTCCATTTCATTACCCACCACCTTCCCCTTCCCCACCATCATCCCTCAAAATTCTACTATGGCAGGTTTGGCCTTTTCTCTTAATTATTTTAAATATTCTCTATTTTCACTTAATTATATTATATAATATTCATATAAATTTTATAAAATAAAATTTATTTAACCCAAGCCTGCCTCTCACTTCTTCTTATTTCTCCCTGGGGGGCTACAGCACTAATGGTCATAGCATGCCGCCCTTTGGGGCTGCAGGCTGGGTCATTGGTGCAGCCACCTAGGGTTAAAATCCAACATTTCAAACTAAATTCTCCCTACCCCAACTCACCAAATTACCCACAACCCCCCTCAACACTCCCTCCATTTTCTTTCATACCACCAACCTACCAACATCACCCAACAAATTTACCCACCCACCCACACCATTTTCATTTCATTTCATTTCACATATTTTACCTTTTCTCTTAATTATTTTAAATATTCTCTATTTTCACTTAATTATATTATATAATATTCATATACATTTTATAAAATAAAATTTATTAACCCAAGCCTGCCTCTCACTTCTTCTTATTTCTCCCTGGGGGGCTACAGCACTAATGAGCTATATTTCTATACATTTTAGTTTTTTATAGGTTGTTCTAGAACTCTAAGCTATAATAAAGTTTTTAGAACACCGTTACCATGGTAACCACACCATTTCATATTTTTCTTGAATTTAATTGACTTTTTACCCTAAAATAAGGTATATTTATTATAGTTTCCATGGCAACCAATAATTTTAGTGCACCAAATTATTTCTTTTCCAGAACAAATTGGAAAATGATCTAGAATTTGACCATTCAATTGATTTTGAAAATTTTGGCACGTTCTTTGCAATTTTCCTGGATTTTTTGAAATTTTGAAATTGGCTGCTAAGGAAAGTGTTGCCATGGTTACCATACAGAATGAGTGGTTATTAAAAAAAATAAGCATGAGAACCTTGCAGCCAAAGGGATGACCTTTCCAATGATACCTTACACCCCTAACTTTTCATAATATGTCAAAATGCAAACTTTTGATGATTTTTGGTCTATTTTTCACTAGAATTGCTCAAAAAAGGTTCCTGCTCCCGAGTATACTCGGGAGCAGCTGTTAAGTGGTTTTAATGTCCCCTTCCCTACAAAATTAACAACACATAAGTCTAGATGGATATGGAGAGCAGCTTTTTCTTTATATCATATTTCAAGATGATATCATATACTACCAAACATTATGATCATTATAACGCATCCAACTCAAAAAGGGGCTCTCGTCTCTATTCTCGCCTCCATGCCCTATAAGGGCACCCACGTTCCCTGACTACTGTGCCACAATGAGTTGGATGCTCTAGATCTTTGCTAACTGCATGCCCTTTCAGGGCAGCCACGACCCTTTAATAGTGTATATAGATTAATCTATGTATGAATAGGCTGTTAATTATGCATTAACATCATCGTCTATTGTGCATTAGCATAATCGTATAAGCCTATATTACCAAAATGAGATGAATGAATTTGACATTATTATGAAATAACGAAATTCTATGCATTGGGGTTTCAGGGGGCAAGTCTGAAGTTGTTCATCAGCCCCAGTCAGGGAGACTTTCACCCCATCTGCCTATGGGGGTTGGCTGGCAGCCGCAGGGTGTCACACAAATCCCCATTGAGATGATAAAGTGCAACTGACCAGTGCAAATAAATCTTGGAGACTTTTGTTAAGTGATTCCAATAAACCTATCCCACATTGCGCATTTCCCATGCAAAGTTGGACAAAGGTTGGACAAAAAATCTCCAATGTTTAATAGTTCTTCTAAGATATGATGATTTCTTAAATTTGATCAATTGACAGATTTTGCCAGCCAATCAATATGCTGTATTTCAGGACAAAATAGGGTTGGACAATACAGGTTGTGCTGGGAGGTTTTAGCATTGGTTCCTATGGGGGGAAAGGCTATATCATTAGACTGCATTTTACACAATTTAGGAGCAATCTGTCAACTTAACTTGTATGATTAATTTTTCATTATCCAACTGCCTTTGGAGAATGATTCAGGAGGCAATTTTGGTAATGTTTCATGGTAAATTTTAATGTTGATGTAAACTTGGGATGGACTTATTTAACGTAAAAGATTGGAAACCTTTCGGTCAGACATCTTATAAGCTTCCCTTCTTTCTTCCTTTTTTGTTGTTGCAGATATACATATATGATCATTAGGGAGTCCTGACTCTACACCATCGACCATGGACGTCACGACGTCATCGTACCTAAGCAACACGTCGCTAGGCAACGACACGTCTCAAGGCGACACCCCGCCGTCCATCCACGTGTACCACTCCCCTGTGGTCATCGCCTGCAGCTTCGCTATAGGCATCATCGGCATCATCAGTAACGGCTTCGTGCTGCTGGTCATCGGGTCGAGTAAGAAGATGAAGAGCAGGGTGTCCAACATCTTCATCGCCAACCAGAGTGTGGTGGACCTGACCTGCTCCCTGACCCTCATCGCCTACAGCACCGTTCAGGACACCGCCGTCACCGTCAGTCTACTCTATACCATTCTGTTGATTTATTTATAATTTTGTAATTATTAATTATTGATAGTTTATTGACGATTTCATATTAGTACATAGGGCCTACATAGCCTAATACAGACCAAAGGGGCAAAAAGCAATTGTTATTGCCCTGGTTTGCACACATCATAGAGGACTGATAGCCTACATAGGCCTAGTTTTATGCAAACTGGAGCAATAACTCAGGGGCAATAACAAATTGCTGAGTGTGCTCGATCATGATCATGCATGGTATTTACTCGATATATTCAACATCAAGTACACTGGGAATGGTGAAATTTCTAACTGACAACACAAAAGGTGGTAATAGCAAGTAGGCCTACAGTAGTACAGACAGGCATCATATTGCCCTCTTGGGCATTACAGCTCTGACTAATCACCCTCTTTCGAGAGGGAAAGACAATAACGAAGGTAGGTCCCTATAGGGTTTGGAATCCTGGTATCGAATAAAATGGTCATCCAAAACGTCAGTAAAACAATGTATAGGCCTCGTATATTCATTATTGATCGTTAAAAGTGATTATGAGATTAGCAAAGGTTCTTAAGTAGTTAAGACATGTACACACATCATCGTGTACGGCAACACATTAGGCTTAAGTCAAACACACAATGACTTCGCAAATTTCTTGGACATTATATTTGTGTTTGCCTCTTGTATTTCTGCTGGCAATATTTCTCATCTTATGGCGTTGGGACACTCTCAACCCATGGAGAAATTGATCCAAATTGTATGCCTTTATCTACTTTTGTTATAATTCATAAAGGTAATTGATTGATCACAATGGAAATACTGCGTGTCTCCAATGAAACATTTAAACTAACTACTGAAATATGAGAAATTCTAAATTAAAATTTCACTTATTCCTCTCTTTGATAATCATGATGTTGATTCACTACAAATGAGGGAGTCATAAACCTAAGAGGTTCGCAGTAGGCCTATAGATCCCTACAATCCTATGGTTTTACTCGTTGTACCTACTAGTAACTTACTTGTCCTGCAAAGGGAAATAACCTAAGAGTTTCGTGTCAAATCATAAGACCACATAACATCTTACAAATTAAAACCATATTGAGACTTGGTCTTCTTTTGATTTTTTTGTACTGACATATTTGACCAATTTCATTTGCTCTGGTTTTCAGGACAGTCTGTGGGGGCGCCTGCTCTGTGAAGTGTGGCTGTCAGGTGGCCTGTTCTGGGGTGTGCTCCTTGTCTCAACATGGAACCTCATGGTACTCACCCTCGAGAGGTTTGCTTCCATCGTCTACCCAGTTTGGCACAATAACACGGTGACAAAACGTAAACTGGCCTGTGTGGTAGTAATGGTCTGGCTCCTGCCCCTCGGCCAGTGTCTACTGGAGGCGACCCTGACCACAGTCATAGTAGACGGACACTGCCAGCCATACTCAGTCTGGATGAGTCAAGCAGCAAGAAAAGTCTACGGTGTGTTCATTCTGATCTGCTACAACATTCTTCCATTGGTCTGTTTTGTGGTGTGTTATGCCAAAATGGCCCTGGTCATCCGTGAAAAGGCGAGGAGGATGCGTCCGTCAACTACAGCAGATAGTCTAGTTGTTTCCCAAGTTACGACATCAGCAGCATTGTCATCACCAGTTGACCCTCATGCCCAGGAGCTCAGTAATGGGTCTGAGAGCGCTGCTATGGCAGTAAGTAACGTAAGAAATAACAACCAAGTTTATGTGGAGAAGGACTCCTCCCATGGGAACCCCTGGTCCAAGGCCAAGCGGAACATTCTCATCACACTGGCCTGGGTGTGTACTCTCTACGTCATCTGCTGGACCCCGCAGGGAGTCTACTTCTTCATTATAAACATGACAGGTCAAATAGACTTTATCAGTGACTTCAATAACTTTGCCATCCTTATGATCTACTTGAACTGTTGTGTGAATCCGTTCGTGTACCTGGCTAAGTATGACCTGTTCAGGGCCTCGGCCAGGGCCCTGTTCTTCACGAAGGGCCTTCCAGGACAGCAGGTCGACACGCCCGGCCGGAATGGGGGGAGTGACGGTACACAGTAAAGGGCCACATGCCACTGCGCACCACCTGGTGGCAAGAATGGGACTTAGAAAGGATTGCCTCTACGTTGGCAGTAAAATCATTTTGATCAGAACTACATATTAAAACTTCTTTCACAAGACGTTTATAAAGAGGTTTCTGAATGGTGATTTTTCTATCGTTGCTGATCAGAGATTTTTAATATGGAAAGGACTCCAACGTATAACTTCAAACCGGCAGCCCGTTGGATATGGTCCCTCACTGTACATGAAATGAGGGAAAACCAAAAGTTTTTTTGATTTGAATGTTTCCTTGAAGGAACCATATCTACACAGTCCTGTTTCGGACAGTTTATCTGTTGGTCGTCACAGAACCTTTGGAAGTACTAAGGGCCGACCATATGGTAAGGTCCCTGGGGAGGGGACAGACGTAAGGGCTCTGACTGTGAAAGTTGACTGACGTATATGATATAAGTCAAACCAATAGATGCTACATAAGAGTACCAAAGTACTAGCTGCTAAAAAGAGCAGTTGTGAGCCCGTAACACTGTATAACATTCCTGAACAGCCTGAAGCTTCTGGTCAGTCTCGACTTACCTAATACATTAAGGAATGAATATGTCTGACATAGGATAAACAGAATAGAAGGGCGGCCTCTGTCGTTATATGCGCCTGCCGCCAGGAGTCGTGCTGAGGAGAAAGGGCTATTGACGGAAAAGACGTACAGTATTCTTTAATTAAAGATTATTCTTTAATTACACTAAAAGTACCAAAGGCAAAGGTGTTGAATATTAATCTAAATCTACATTGCATATAAATGAGCATACAATATTCTACTTTGTACATTACCATTGTATTGTATGTTTTACATTGATGGATTATACATATATGCATCTGTGAATGATATACTTGACAGACAATAAAGATATCCCCTTCGCTTATGCATACACATAAATTCCATAGAAATATTGTTGTAGAGGTATTCCATCAAGTTAGTGTAACTATAACATTCATACATATGTACGATAGCGAGGGCTTAAGCCCTTATTCTACGAACCGATTTTGACGCTACTAAAGTTGTATATAGGCCCCTATGTTTGATTGCATGCTGTAAATGTTTGATTTCATGGAACCATACATTCTATACAACATTGAAAATACAATCTTAATACTTTGAATATGATAAATAACATGTCTATACTTAGCTTTCATTCCCCCTGCCGATTTTAAAGATCGGCAGCAAAATTGCCATGAAGGCCGCATTCCACATACCGATTTTGATGCACCCGATTTTGAAGTTGGTTGATTTTCTATATATGAGAATATGGCATAAAACCATACATCCTGTACATCATTTGAAAGAGAATTGTAAGACCTTTCTAACGATGTAAATCGGTTTGTGGAATACAGGCCATATGCTTTATAGGGTATGCCTTCGACTTCCAGTGAGAGGATCGTTAGAAACGTGCAACGATACATAAGCACTATTAGATTATCTTTATTTATTAACATGACTATAGAAATAAGGAATCATCTAAATAAACTCTATAAGATAACCTCACATTACTTAATTCTACTTTTCATTCCTTGGCCACTCACACAAAAAAAAGAAACCCGAAGTTAACTCCATGATGACCTCTTTGTTGATTAAGGTTTAACATTTGACTATAACAGTATAATTATCAGCTTCCCATGTGGCAGTACTTGACGTTACATCTAGCTCTTTGGGACTCAGCCTTATGATTACCAAAGTAGAGGATGGGGTTCACCGTGACGGCATATATAGAGGGGCCTAGGGTCCTGGGGAGATCTTGCGGATGCTGTACAGCACATACCCCATCCCAACTCCTCTTGCACGGAACACTGGGGGCGGATCCAGGTCCTGACCCCCCATCTCCCCTTTGGTGGACCCCTAAACTACAGAAACCAGGGGGAACATGCCACGCATGAACATGCAACTGCACTGGGTTTCAGTACTTAGCCTGACCGCCCCACTTTCGAAAATCCTGTATCCACCCCTGCACACCCCAAACTTAATCTGTCAAATGAAGAAAAAACATTGTAGGCATGCATGCGAATGCACCTAGTTTCCGTCTCCGTCTCTACATGTGACCAGCCCAACCCAGTTATAGACCACAACACGCCTGAACCTAAGGGGCCTAAAAATCAAAAGAAGTTACCATTTTTTCCTACTACGTTTTTTAATGCTTTTCCTGTAGTACAGGAGTTGCTCTTTCAAAAAAGCCAATGTTCTCAAAAATTCGTCTGCAGATGTGGAAGGAACAGTTGGTTTCCATGGTAACCGTCAACAAAATTAGACTATTCTGAAATTAACCTTCTTTAAGTCATATCTTTCCTGATATGCAAGGAAGAAACACAAGTGAGGTGTCAAATTGACACATTCTATCAGCTCTTTCAGATAATGGAATGAAATTGGTTGTCTTGGTTACTTAGTTGCCATGGTAACTGAAAATATACTCTGAATTGACCATAATTCCAGGTTACCTTCTTTTTCAGTTACCATAGCAACCACAAATATCAGTCTTTCAAAGAACAACAAGCTTCACCTGAAGGGTATACATTTCTACTTTATGAAACAGGGCATTGATGTGAGAATATCTGTTTGGAATATAGTGATTAGCTGGTTTCCATGGAAACCGAATGAAAATTCAGCTTTTTTGAGATAAACATCTTTTTGGCCATATTTTCCTTGATAAGCAAGGTAGAGACACAATTTTTATCTCAAATCAAGGCATTCATAGAGTTCTATAGTACAAAAGATTGAAATTGGTTGCCTTGGTTACCTGGTTGCCATGGTAACCAAAAATATCATAAAAATTGACCAAGAATACTGTTTTCCTCTTGTATTTGTTACCATAGCAACCATATTTAAAGGTATTACAAAATGCAACCTATCTTATCTGAAGCAAGTACATCTGTACTTGTCAAAATGAGGAGGCCTGATTATGGAATGAACAAAGAACATAAGAAAAATCTGGTTTCCATGGAAACCAATCAAAATTATGACATTTTGAAATCAACAGTATTTCTGGCATATCTCTGTCACTATGCGAGATAGAAAGTCAAATGACACCTCAATTTGAAGGGTTTCTAGAGTTCTGTTGGACAGTCTATTGAAATTGGTTGTTTTTGTTATCCTGTTGCCATGGTAACCATATAATCTTTTCAAAATTGACCATAATCTCAATTGTATTCAATATCTATGTTACCATAGCAACCATAAAATATTACTTAAACAAAGCAAATCCACCTGACCAGAATGTTATACCTCTGACTCGTGAAATGAGCTGGCATACTTAATGATCCAGCCCATGGAACATAACAAATAGCAGGTTTCCATAGAAACCAACTGAAAATTGTGTTTTTTTGAAATTCATGTTATTTTAGTCATATCTCTCTTAATATGCAAGATAGAAATATAATTAGCATCTCAAATCGAAGCATTCTTAGAGATCTATGGGATGGGAGATTGAATTTGGTTAATTTGTTTACCTGGTTGCCATGGTTACCCAAAACATCTTCAAAATCTACCATATTTTGGATTTCTCTTCATTTATTGTTACCATAGCAACCATACTTAAAGCCATAGAAAATCACATTTTTACCTCATTTGATTATATGTATCTACACTTTATAATCAGGCAAGCTCTAGTATGGTCCAACTTTAAATATGGTTGCTATGGTAACAAAAATGGAAGGAAATGAGAAATTTTGGTCAATTTTGGTCAAATTTCAAGAGGTTTTTGGGTTACCATGGCAACCAGATAAACAAGGTGTCCAAATTCAATCTCCCATCCCGTAGATCTCTAAGAAGGCTTCGATTTGAGATGTTAATTGTATTTCTAACTTGCATATCCAGAAAGATATGGCCAAAACAACGTGAATGTCAAGGTCAATTCATTTTCAATCGGTTTCCATAGAAACCAACTTTTCTCCATGTTTTGTGCCCAATCTTTTATCCGGGCATTTCATTTCATGTAATGGAGACATATATCATGTATATGAGGTAGGTGGTGTTTTTTCATAACTATATTTTCTGGTTGCTATGGTAACAGGAACAGAAAAAGTAATTGAACTTACAGTCAATTTGAATATATCATTTGGTTACCATGGTTACCAAGAAACAAAAACTACCAATTGTAATTAACCATTCTATAGAACTCTAGAAACCCTTCAAATAGAGGTGTCATTTGTCTTTCTATCTCGCATAATAAAGGAGATATGGCTAAAATAGTGTCATTTTAAAAGAAGGCATGATTTTGCTTAGTTTCCATAGAAACAGGCTGTGTACTATGTTCTATGTCCACTGTTTCAACAGAGTACCTCGTTTCATAAAGAACAATTGTTTAAGCTTCATATAAGGTAAACTGTGCTTTGTTTCACCTTTAAATATTGTTTCTGTGGCAACCACAAATGAAAGAGAAGCCAGCATTTATGCTCAATTTTGTGGATGTTTTTGGTAACCATGGCAACCAGGTAAACAAATTAGCCAAATTCAATCTCCCATCCCATAGATCTCTAAGAATACTTCGATTTGAGATGCTAATTGTATTTCTATCTTGCATATCAAGAGAGATATGACTAAAATAACATGAATTTCAAAAAAACACAATTTTCAGTTGGTTTCTATGGAAACCTGCTATTTGTTATGTTCCATGGGCTGGATCATTAAGTATGCCAGCTCATTTCATGAGTCAGAGGTATAACATTCTGGTCAGGTAGATTTGCTTTGTTTAAGTAATATTTTATGGTTGCTATGGTAACATAGATATAGAAAACAATTGAGATTAAGGTCAATTTTGAAAAGCACATGTGGTTACCATGGCAACAGGATATAAAAAAGAACCAATTTCAATAGACTGTCCAATAGAACTCTAGAAACCCTTCAAATTGAGGTGTCATTTGACTTTCTATCTCGCATAGTGACAGAGATATGCCAGAAATACTGTTGATTTCAAAATGTCATAATTTTGATTGGTTTCCATGGAAACCAGATTTTTCTTATGTTCTTTGTTCATTCCATAATCAGGCCTCCTCATTTGGATAAGTATAGATGTACTTGCTTCAGTTAAGATAGGTTGCATTTTGTAACACCTTTAAATATGGTTGCTATGGTATCAAATACAAGAGGAAAACAGTATTCTTGGTCAATTTTTATGATATTTTTGGTTACCATGACAACCAGGTAACCAAGGCAACCAATTTCAATCTTTTGTACTATAGAACTCTATGAATGCCTTGATTTGAGATAAAAATTGTGTCTCTACCTTGCTTATCAAGGAAAATATGGCCAAAATGATGTTTATCTCAAAAAAGCTGAATTTTCATTCGGTTTCCATGGAAACCAGCTAATCACTATATTCCAAACAGATATTCTCACATCAATGCCCTGTTTCATAAAGTAGAAATGTATACCCTTCAGGTGAAGCTTGTTGTTCTTTGAAAGACTGATATTTGTGGTTGCTATGGTAACTGAAAAAGAAGGTAACCTGGAATTATGGTCAATTCAGAGTATATTTTCAGTTACCATGGCAACTAAGTAACCAAGACAACCAATTTCATTCCATTATCTGAAAGAGCTGATAGAATGTGTCAATTTGACACCTCACTTGTGTTTCTACCTTGCATATCAGGAAAGATATGACTTAAAAAAGGTTAATTTCAGAATAGTCTAATTTTGTTGACGGTTGCCATGGAAACCAACTGTTCCTTCCACATCTGCAGACGAATTTTTGAGAACATTGGCTTTTTTGAAAGAGCAACTCCTGTACTACAGGAAAAGTATAAAAAAACGTAGTAGGAAAAAATGGTAACTTCATCGACAGTTTAGCTGCCAGTGTGTTATGGCCTATTATCCTCTTTTATCGCCTGGAGTGCCCGGGGTGATTTATTTGTCTATACGTCTACGTAAATAAACCTACCTGAGGAGGCGCAGCGTGACGTCACACATCAAAACATCAGGTGGATCCTGAGTGTTGTCTGTAAGTTGGTTCAGGACGTTTTTTTTGGAGAGGGAAGACTAAGGCCTCCTCCGAGGTGGATAGATGCCTGGGCACGAACCATTATCTATCTTTTACGATAGAGACTTTCTCTGATCTTGATGTGTCTCTAGATGATTCAGTGTGTTCTGGTGGCACAGCTAGAAGGTTCTGTAACCAGCCTCTTTTAGTCAGTCTGTTACTTACTAAGATGGCACGTAACAATTACATTATTGATGGTGAGGTTGAAACCTCATCAAAACAGAATGTTATCATGATGTTATTTTTTGGTGAGGTTAGGACAAAACCAAACAAAACTTTATAAAAACATTCTATTTAGGTTGAAGAACATAACCAGAACATTATAATAACAATGCAGTGCAAAATCACAGCAGTACGCTGCAGCAAGGTTATTGGGAGCCATCTAATTAACATAAAAAGAACCAATACAGACCACAAAAAGAAAGCTGCTGCAACATTATAATAACATCACATGCTTGGCTGAGTTTGGCTTCGCCATCTGAAAGCTGGTGGTTCAAGTCTCGGTTCTGCTGCTGTATCATTTAGACGTCCTCCTTGTGGTCGATGACAGGGTTATCCAAGGCCTAGTGCATGCCAATGGCTGTTGTATATGGTAATAGTGAAGGGGTAGAATTCCTACCTTCACATAGAATAAATTACCCAGGAGCAATGGTGAAATAACCCAGTACTCCAGAATTACCGAGTCTAGTTGGTTAATTGACTGCTTGCAATTGGTTGTTGTACACATGATGCCACAGAATGGCCGAGTTATATATCGGAAGCCTGGCAGGTCGATGTTAGGTGATTATGGTTTCTATGTCAACATGTTCCCGTGATCCCGTGACACATTTTGGAACTTTTTTATTACCAAAACCATTTATTGGTCATTTAGATATGAAATAACATAAGTTAATGATAATGATTATAGGTAATTATTACATGGAATCTGAGTTACCATGTAAGATATACGTTAAAAGCCCTGTCTTCATGTGAGAAGTTAACTGCGGGTCTGGCCCTATATTTCTGCATGATACATTTACAGTTACTTATGTAGCTATCCTTGAACCATCACTGTTTTGAAGATAATCTTCTTGGCAATAATTGGAACCCAATTTGATCAGTAGCCGTTGGAGAGAGAAAAGAATTGAAGTTATTACAGATGATAAAGCTATTTCTCTCACTTAACATCCCTTAATATCAAAGGCGCTAGCCTTCTAACCACCAGACAATGGCGCCGCCCAGCACCAAGCCGCCACCTAACAGCATTGTTCTGCGTCCATTAGCTTCATTGCGATCCCAGAGTCACATACATAAAGTTATCTTATAATATTGGGAATGACCCTTTATTTGCGCTAGCCTCATGGATGCACTAAACGCCTCCTAACCGCAAAGTAATGGTCCTATAAGATTAAAACAAAGTGCAGCATTCACGCTAAATTATAAAAAAAAAACGTTCTCTGAAATGGAAGCGATTATTTTCCCAATGGATTTCCCTCTAGAATCTCATGGGTGGGACTTCTCCTGACCTTTCATGACCTCTTTGACCCCTGACCCCTGCGGACCCTACCCGTTCAGACCGCCGTGGGGCCGCTGCCAACATGAAATATCGCCGTTCTGTGGGGGGCGCCATGACGTGACGTGTCATGCCGGCATACCACGCCAGGCGGCGCGCATTGGACAGGGGGATATTCCCTAGAGCTACGGAACATGGCAGGTTTCATTCATCAAATTACCGATAGCAAGTGGCTTATGAGTAAAAGCCTATTTTAGAAAATATAAACAAAGAATATTCTTCATAATACATGTATATGTTTTAATGCCTCTAGTACTGGTCAGATTTTGCACAAAGGTTTCCCAGTTGTGGTCTCCTCAAGTCCCTTCCCTCTAACCTAGACTCCGCCGGCACTCCTTTCTCTAATTTGTGATATATCTAATTTAATGTGCTATAATGGGTGTTATGCTCTAAATCTTAGTTAGTATTTGATGTGTGTGATCCATCATTATCAATAAGGACACGTGAGCCCCAATGTATATGACTCGTTTTTGTCGAAGAAAATACTAATACTACCAGTCCCATCTGGATAAGGTCCAATGTTTCCCCGACCTTTCCTATTACATGCTGTGCCTCAATTGAGTCCACTTGCTCTCATTGACTATATGTCACGGGTTACATCAATCATCTTTATATCATATGTACACTGAAAACACAAAGTCGTCAGAGAACCACTTTAAAGTTGTCAAAGGGGTTGTCATAGGTGACTTTTGGGTTGTCATAGGTGACTTGTGGGGGCAGAGCAGGGCTCATTTCAGGCCATTGATGCTGTGTGACAACCTTGTGACAATCCTTTGACAATTTGGGGGTGGTCAGAGGGTTGTCATTGTGAATTTTGAGGCTGGATGACAACCCAAAGGTTGTCATTTTCTCCCGACTACTTTGGCCAAAAAGGTTGTCAGAGAAGCAAAAACTGAGAATCGGGTTGTCATAGGGTTGTTACAAAACAAAATGAGAGTCAAAAGTGCTGCCTGACTACCCTAGGGTTGTAAGTGAATGGTGCCTAACCGACAACCCAAGGTTGTCATGGCCTCTGTCTATGATAAAGTATTTTTTTTTTTTTTTTTTTTTATTTAGGAAGTGTTTTACCCTGGGTGTGCTTCAGTTCTGAAAAGAACTGGTTTTCAAGATTGACCCAGCATGATATTAGTATGAGTATGAATGCATTAATATGAAAAACTTTTCTACAAGAGTAAGTTTCTGTAATGAGATGAAGTCTATTATGAGCTAGCCTAGTAGCCTTTCTTTATACAGAAAGAATAAGAAACTAAGAGTGTTGTTTGTTATCATCATATGTGACTTGTTAGACACCAACCTTACCAAATATATCAACTTCACTTCGGCATTCCTCTATAATCAATTGAAGAAATCGACTCATAATGTTAGTCTAGCAATCGAGCGTTGTTTCTGAACATAAGCAAAGGTATTAATATTTGGCAAATTTCTATCAGCAGCAGGAAGACTATTCCATTTAATTGATCCAGCATATTCAATACTATTTTGGTAACTGGCTTTTAATGGGAGGTTAACCAAGAACTTAGGAGCATCATGTGCTCTGGTATTTACAGGTCTAGTGTCTAAATTTTGATTCTGTTCCTTCCTCTTATACATCAATTTAAGGAGATGACAGTCCTTTCGGTCAGTTAACAATGCTAGATTTGCATTCCTATGAATAATATTTTCATCCTTAATATCAAAATTACCAGAGCACATTTTTAAAATTCTAGTTTGTTTGGCTTGTAGTTTATTGAGTTTATTCTTGTTTGCTGCATGATAGAAGATATCGCCATAGTCTATGTAAGGTAGGATATATGCCTTATACAGTATATATCTCACCTTTGGACTCAAAAACTTTTTAAGTTTATAGAAAGTAAGCATTTTGTAATTAAGAGTTTTAAATAACAAGTCTACATGTTGGTTAAAGGTAAGACATTGATCCAGTGTGACACCAAGATATTTATAAGAATGTGTATTCAAGATTGGAGTCTCCCCAATTTTCACCACTGGTTCATGGTTCTTGAGAGCTCTAATTCTTGGCTTTGTACTGAAATACATATTGTTTGTTTTCTTTGTGTTTATTGTAATAAAATTTCTAGTACACCAGTCATCTAGTGCTTCAAGATCTTCTTGTATCAGGGTACTAGTCTGGTTAACTGAATCAGCCGAGGTACATATGACAGTATCATCAGCAAACAAGAAAATTTCTGAGTTTGTAATTACTGAGCTGATATCATTTATATATATTAGAAATAAGAGCGGGCCTAATACAGATCCTTGGGGTACTCCATAACATAAGGGTTTAACATCTGACAATTTATCATTAACCAGAGTCTTCTGCTGTCTATTTGATAAATAATCAGATAATAACAATATTGCTGGTTGTCTAAGTCCAAAGTTATTTAGTTTAGATATCAGCCTGGAATGTGTAATACTATCAAACGCTTTTTTAAAATCGATAAAGACACATTGTGAGAATTTGTTCTGATTAATAGATCTATGGATTGTATCAGTTAGATTAGCTATTGTGAGGGAGGTTGAGTAATTTTTTCTGAAGCCACCCTGTTTTTCATAAAACAGTTTTTTAAATTCAATATGTGCATTTAGTTGTTTGTGTAAAAGGTGTTCTAGGATCTTTCCAGGTAATGGTAGTAGTGATATTGGTCTTAGGTTATTGACATTGGTTCTATCTCCTTCTTTTGGCAAAGGTATAATAGTAGCTATTTTCCAACTGTCAGGGAAAGTACTATACCTAATGCATATGTTAAATAAGTATGTCAGTTGTGGGACCAATTTCGTGAAACAGTCTTTAATGATTTTAGTTGGCAAGTCTTGAATAGCTGATGATTTACCTATATTAATATTCTTAATTTCTAGTAAAACTTCCTTCTCTTGCACTAAGTCAAATTCAAACACAGGTTCTATGTTAGGGCCTTCAGTGTCTGGAGAATTTGGGAATTTAAGTGCTAGTTTTTCACCTATTCCTGCAAAGAAGTCATTGATATAATTTGGAATATCATCTGCAGGAATATTTGTTCCGGTTTCTTCATCTTTAAGTATTAGTTTGTTGGTCCTATCCTTAGTGGATGGTATAATATTCTTAACATTTCTCCAAAATTGTTTACTGTCATTCAGGTTGTTATCTATTTCATCTCTGATATAACGAGACTTAGCCTGAGTGATTAAATTTTTCACCCTATTTCTGGCTATTTTGGCTTCATTCCAATCTTCCTCTGTGTTAGTCCTATGGGCCTTATATAACAATTGATTTTTTGAAATAATCAATTGAAGAAGATCATTATTGAGCCAGGGCTCCTTACACTGCTTGATCTTAAAGTCCTTAAGGGGACACAATGTGTCAGCTATTTTAGCAATTCGCTTGACTAGAATTTGCCATAATTGTTCAGGATTACTAATTTTATAATATTCATCCCATGTATGTGCACCAAGTAAATCATTTACCGCCTCAATACTATAATTTATATAAGAACGTCCTCGAAAATTTATTGGAATTTTGGTAATATGCAAGTGATGAGATGTGACATAAACTAAGGCATGATCACTAATGTTAAGATGTTTCACCCCTGTTTCTAAGACAGTTTCTGAGTTAGAGAAAATAAGATCAATCATGGAATGTGTAGTTTGTGTTATTCTAGTGTTATTTGTAATAAGTTGTCTCAGTCCAAAGTCAGATAGGGTATCTTTCAATAACTTACTGTCTTTAGATTTGCCAGATAAGTCTATGTTAAAGTCTCCCATCATATAAATTTCGAAATTTCTATAGTTAGCATTTACAAATTGTAAATGGCTAACTATTACATCTAAAGCTAATTGAACATCTCCAGAGGGCGGTCTGTACACATTACCAATAATGATTTTTTTCATATTAGTGGGATGGATAGTAATCCACTGTAATTCTATGTTGTCATTGGATTCATTTAAATTCTTTAGTTGATAATCATCCCATACAAAGCCAGTCATATTGTTTCTACCCCCTCTTTTTAATAGGTGTTTTGACCTATCATGCCGTAACAGGGTATAATGTTTTATATCAAAGAGGCCTGAATGCAAGTTTTCATGTAACCAGGTTTCAGAGAGGGTTAGGCAGTGTAAGTTTGCACTATTCAAATAATTACTAAGGAGGCTGAAATTGCTATTCAGACTGCGAATGTTCAGATGACCAAAATGTAAACCTTTTATTTCTTCAAATTGAAGTTTAATTGTCATGCGACTATCACAGAGTAATTTAAGTATAGATTAATCAGGTGGTGTCTATTTCTATTTAAGATGATTCCAACACAGTTTCTATCCATTAATTCAAGTCTAATTCCTAAGTACCTAAAGCAATTCATTGCAAGGTAGTGGAATTAGCAAGAGTTGCTACTATGTGACATTCTGGGATTCCATATTGTGTATCATAATCTTGATATGAGATCGTGAATGATATAAGATAACAAATCGGTAGATAGTCATGTCATCAGAATTAGCAGCGCATCTACCCAATTAGGTTCAGATGCAGTGGTAATTACAATAACAGACTTAGATATTGGTATATGTGATGAAATATTGTTTTTCACCCAATCAGGTATTATAATTAACGGTGATCTATAAAGAACCAAACTTTGTCACCCAATCAGGTAGTGTTAGATGAAATTTATAAATAAAGTATTAATGTGAAGTCAGATGTCACCCAATTGGGTAATGTCTGAATGAAATATTTACCATAAAGAAGTGGTACGTCACCCAATTGGGTAGTACTAAATGATATAAACACTATTACATTGGAGCAATATGGATGGTCACCCAACTGGGTAGTACTAAATGACAAGAAAAAAGAACTTATTCAGGAAGACTCAGTATCCAATTAGGTAATTCTTTATAGTGCAAGCCATATTGGAGTTATTGAGCAACTATAGGGTATTTGAATGAAGGCTAATACATTTAGCTGCCATACTAGTGTCTCCAATTTCGAAGTCAGATTTTGTAGTGAATGTCAAGATTTGTGAAAACTGATTTGACAAGAGATTCTGCCCAGTTCATTTTTATAAAGTTGCATAGGTGAAGGCCATCATACAACTTCTCGTATTTGTTGAGCCTTATTTGTGATCGTTTGTCGAACACATGGATTTGTTTGGCCCACCAAGGCGGTACAACATTGAGCTCGTTGTTGATGGATGCAATCACTCGGTTTATATGAACCATCCCTTCATCAATTACATTCTGGAGGTTTTCATGGCTTGTCTTCCCTTTGTTATATTTGTTAACGTCAATTCCTACCAGCTGGCAAAAGACAAGACCCTTGGTGTGTGGTTTGAGAAGGGTTTTTACCAAATGATATTTATCAGTTAGCAGATTTACCAGTTGGCCAATATCATCATATATCGGGGATACTATTCCAGTCTTTCTGTTCAGTGAAGTGAGGTCATTTACTCCTGCGCTGTAGTATACAAAATGATAGTACTCTGCCTGGAGTTCTTCAATTGTTTTAGATATCAAGTCCGTAATGTCAGCTCCTGGTATTGATAGTACTTTAAATACCAATGGAATATGGCAGAATGACGCCTCAAGGTCAAGGTATTCCTGGAAATCATTCAGACGTGAGTCAGACATTATCAGCACTTTGTAGTAATTCATGCTGCTACAACTGGGACCACGCTGTTCACAACAAGTACAGGATAATTTGGCCCACCTTATGTCAGTTGTCTGGTTAGATATTAAGTTGTTACAGCTCTCAGACGTTCTCTTGCTCTCATAACAAATCTCCCCGTCTTGTTCTGGCCTGGGTTACCTGTCCTACTGATCTTGTGCCTTTCAGCTAAAGTGAATCCCACTCCATACTCACGGTTGGCAGTGCATTCGTAAAGCCTGTTCTCACCTGTGTCAAGTAGTTTGGCCTTCAAGTCTTGATTTTGACTGAATTTGTGAAAAATTATGTCCTCAAGAACGTCATCCTTCACTGCTTTCCATTCTTCTGTTTCCAGGAATTTGCGTGCGTAGAACATAACATCATAGGGATCTTCTATCATGAGTGCTACAGCCAATAGCTTGTTGTTCTTCTCAACTTTTCCTCTGGTCGCTACTAGTGCATGTTCAACTGAGCGGTATTCAGTGTCATCATATACAAATCTGGCAATCCTAAGGTTTGAGAATGTGCTGCGATGGCCTTGGAATCCTATGCCTACACCATCCAGAACTGGAGTTTTGATCATTTCAAGGGATAGTTCAGGAGGCAATTTTTCCAGGTTCTCCTCGGTGTACTTGTTATCATTTAAGATCAGATGATCATCTTTGACTTTGGCTGTGTACCCTTTCTTTCGTGCAATTGCTGCTACTATTCTGAAGTCCCTGGTCGCTCTCTGTTTTTTGGGGGGTTGATCATTGATTACTTCAACTTTTTTGTAATCCGTATCTTTGAGGTTTTTCACATGCTGATAAATCTGCCCTTTATCAGTTGATTTTCTTAACTCGACAAAGATGGGCCTATTGAATCTTCTCCCACCAGTTGGAGGCTTGCCGATTCTGTAGACTTGATCACAATCATTGGCTGTTGTCAATTGACATCCTATCGTTCTGAACTCTCTCTCTTCCCATTGCTAGGTGTCAAAAAACATACAACTCAAAGGCCTCCTATGTGTAATGGCCATACCTAATAAATTGTAATAAGATAATAGGAAGCCATTATTATGGACGATGATATCTACAACATGAAACTATTCAAATGAATAAGATTTTTTGTATAAAAGACACAGACAACATTGGGTTGTCATTTTTGGCACCATTTTGACAACTCTGTGTTTTCAGTGTAACATGTTTCCACACTGGTCTCAACTTCATATAAGAGTTGTGTGCGCTAAATTAGTCTGTTTTTGAAAGACCTTGTACCAATACGATATATTTGACCAATCTTGCCATATCTGATTTAACAAATGAAATCCTTGATTTCGGCAATATGTCCAAGTATTCTATTCACGTATCAAAAGTCTTAATTGTGTTGGTTTATGATGCAAAGTTTACTCTCTGTTTGATTTCTAATAGATACACATTAAGGGGAAACTGAATTCTATTTTGACTACTCACCAAAGTGCATGAGCATTCTTCAAAGTTATAGTATAGTACTAGATACATCCAAATGAGACAAACAATGGTTATGTGACATGATATGATTTCCTCGACTATGATTGGGACAAGGGATTCACGACTAGCAATGGGAAGAGAGAGAGTTCAGCCTCTTTATTCTGTTATCAATATACCAGGGTCATACCCAGGAGGGGTTCTAAGGGTGTCTGGAACCCCCTGATATTTTGAAAAAGTGTAGGAGGCGGAACATAGAACATAGAAAATTCAGTAAAAATTCTGAACTGAAACCCCCTCACCATCTCAGACCTACCTGGAACACCTTCAGATTTGGTTCAAATCCTTTTGGATCTATCAAGAACCGCTCAGATTATTCTGGACCCTCTTCAGATTTTCTGGACTTTATATAATGAGGGTCTCACAATGACCCTGTGTACCAGAATCTGTTAACAGGGGGCGCCTGGTACCAACTGCTTTGGGCTTTAGTTCCGCCCATTGGAACCAGATGTCATTGTGCATCTGTGTACAGTAAGGGCCCAGCGCAGATACTTTAAATATATACGATGATGGATGTTGGAGCTTAAGGTCCATCAGCAATTTTTCAGCTGTATTAGGACCAACTCATGATTTTTGATTTGTACACAGTACTGTGATCAAATCTATGGGAATGGAAACAATGGCAAGGCACGGTAGTGTACCACAAGGCTCACGCTCGAACCCGGTCCTGCTAGCTAACTACTACACCGTCCTGTCCCCCTCCTTATACACAGACAGAGACTGGAAAACTCTTCGATGTTTCTATTTGATCATTTCCCTGGTGGCCAGTTGGAACCAATCTAGTAAACAATGGTCTGACCATTACACTGTATTCTTTGGAACAGCTTGTCCAGCAGAAAATTTATTTTAAATTTATCAACTCAAATCCAATCCAACCATAGACCAGGGGGTGCAACTGCTCTGAATAACAGGTTTCCCCTTGGCTTACCATTCCACTTGATATATACATACATGCATATAGGTATATATCTAGATATGACTAACCAGCTCATTGGTTTTTTGTTCGGCTATTGGTTGCTAAATGTACCATTTATCTACCAGGGTCATATCAAGGGTTTTGATTCTTATTAGATCTATAACACTTAAAGGAAGACACCTTGTCCCTACTTTAACCAAGACAAGGGTACTTTGAATCCTCATACTGCATAAGCACAATATGAAAAGGACAGGTGTTTGATAGACCAGCAGGTTCACCACATCTTGTCAAGTCAAGGCCCCTGTCGCTGCTTCTGCCCTATCGGTGCTTTGAACTAATGGGTGGCAACTCCAGGGGAGGTGTTGTAACCTGAGAATGGCTTTGTGAAAACAGGAAACCCCCTGTCTCAGTTAATGCTTGACAAAAGGGATAACCCATTATAGAGCAATCACTGGCTAGTTTAAAATTACCAACCATTTATATACCATATGCGGGTCCGAGGATGAAAAGACACGCAGCCTTCTTCCTGGAGGAGAGGGCTATTTGAAAATTCATGATGTCCTCCCGTTTAGGGTGTCTTGAGACAAGGGCTTCCTGAGCGCGGTAGAGGCTGGGGGGCCTGGTTTGTAAGGATGGTCCGCCACCGCCACGAGCAAGTCAGCCGATCTGCCAGCACCAGGCCTCAAACCGACTCCACCGCAGTCGGACCCCAGTATCAATATTCTCCCCGACCGTTTGTTTTGGGTGTGAATTCAACCACAGCATCATTTTCTCTGTGTTTCTCTGTGTAGCTCAAACTAAAGATAACATTTGAATGCCAACCTAACTTATCGATAAGATGCATTTATTCACTTACTGAGAACCCCATTAGTTTGTACATTCTTATTTACCAGAGACGACAAAAATATTGAACATTATAACGTATATAACAGTGATGAAACAAACAAAATAGGACGTAACATTTGCGATGGGTCCCACTCTTTGTTTGTAGCTGTTCTTCTGCCAAAATTATTTAAAAGCTTATGGAAAAAAGTTATTTATATCTAAAACTCCTAAACGCCCGAAATGAGCATTTTAATAGGGAGAAATTCGATGCTGGACTTTTGCACAACATGGGAATTTTAACTGCGCCATCCTCGAACCGGTTATACACCCGACGTTCCCATTTCCATATACTACTAACGTATCGCGTGTATTTTTTTTCATCAACTTCACGTACATATAGTGCATATTCTTCTAGTCGAATCTGGTGTATATAGGATGAGGTACGACGAGATGATACATGGATGGAATCAAAAAACAAAGTACAATAATTGTAGAATCAATATTCACATGCACATACCACCTGAGCATTGTATTAGCATACTGGCCATACGCGCAATGTCATGAATGCAACGTCACACCCCCAAATATCGGATGAACGCCATCTTATGGATCAGTTTTGAAATTGCTAAAACAAACATCTAAAACAAAAGTTAAAACCTGATTTATCTCTTACAACTTCACAGAATTATAATGAACAATAGTTATTATTATCATCTAGAATTAACAAATTTTAGGTTCGTGGTTATGGTAACCACGTTGTAATCACCAAAATCTGGCCACATGACCTTGCCTGCACAAGGTCTATAACGTCATGTAACGTCATGTATGCAACGTCGAAACGGCTTTATACACGACGTCGCATGTGAGACAATGTTTATACTAAAGACGGTATATTTATACACGACGTCGCCAATATAAGAGAAGCGATGTATGCAGCACGCTACAAATTCCCATTTCTGTATACTACTAACATGTCGCATGTATGATAGAATCAATCCATGAGATAATGTTGTGTATGTTGCGAATCCTTAATAAGCGACGTCACACAATAATTATATAGGCAAGTACACAATATCACAAATATAACCTACACAATGTAGAGCACATTGTGTGCACAAGATGTACAATACATGCAACATGTTCCAAATTCTCATTTCTATATACTACTCTCATGTCGCTTGTATAGTAGAATCAATCCACATGAGAGTGTCGCCCATTCTGCAAAACGAGTTTTGGCGAGGTGGTGCGTATAGTGGCACTATTCATGCGACTTACTTCGAATTATCAGTTTTTATATGCTAATTACATCTGTGAGCATTGTTGCTGAGAGGCTGGATCCGCTACTGTAGACTTAATGGTAGGCCCCGAAGCTGGGCATCATTTCCATGGGTGTTTGGGGAATAGGCCGTTTGTGTAATTGACTGACTCTAGGCCTAATGGCTCAAGCCTAATTTGATCATGCAAGCACCTCTGACGGTAGCACATGGGTCTCTGGGTGTCCGTTCTTTCTGATCTAAAGTCTTTGATTGATTCAAATGTCTGATAATGTCTCTATATCCTGGTAGCCCGGCTGTATTTAAGGTTAACCAAGGGTATTTAAGGGTAAGTGGCAATTTAGATTGTGCAGTTTTTCTCTAATTTGCATAATCGAAATTCCCAATGTCGAGCTGGAACTGATGTGGGCTGATCCTCTACGCATGCGTCAGCCGCGCCCTGTACATACGGGTCTTATTACAAGGTGACATCACCTCTTCCTCACCTCCATACCCCTCCCCACCACCCCTCCACCCCTCCTCCCCTCCTCCCCTCCACCCCCCACCCCCCACACCCTACCCCCTACCCCCCTACCCTTTACCATCCACCTGTTGGTCGAGTGTGGCGCCTACCACCATATCCACCAATTATCGCCCATAATAACCACGTGGCCGATCCTGGTACCAAAACTCCACCTGTCAGAATCAAATGAACTTTGAAAACAGATGACTCAATGGGGGTTAATAACTCTGGAAGAGTGGCGTATAAAGGCCGAGAGGTAATGACTCCCACCACCACTCATTGAAAACCCTCAGGGGAGAATACAATATTAGAAGCCAGATAGAAGCCACTTTTTAAAGACGGAAGCCAGTTTGAAGAGGAAAATTGCCCATTGGAGCATACACGACACAATGGACCGCTTCTACCTTCTCCTGGTGCTAGTGAACGCCGCCTTGGCAATGTAAGTAGTCTTTAACCTTCACTTACAATATCAACCACCATGCAATAGTGGTATAGTGTTAATTGTAACTTTTAAACCTCTACTATTAACCTATGTGATATGGCCGTGGACGTAGTCTTTACACCTCTACTGTAAAGCCCCATACCCACTAGGCGATTTTACCGGCGACTGGCAATTGGAAACAGGCAGAATTGCTGGTAAAATCGTCACCAATTCAGATTACCTGTTAATATCTAATATTGAAATGTTGCATACTAACATGTTATCTAAATTGGTGACGATTTTACCAGTAATTCTGCCTGTTGCCCATTAACAGTCGCCGGTAAAATCGCCTAGTGGATATGGGGCGATAGACAACATTATGCTATGGGACTGAAAGTAGCTTTTACCGTCTACAAGCAACCACTGTCTTGGGGCATATTATGTAGTCTTCAACGGCTAACCACCTTCCTGTGGTATTATAATCAGTATTAAATCTCTATAGTAACCAGAGTAAAAACATTGTAGTTTGTGTTTTACCTTCTACCCTTAACCAACATGCTGTGGCATTAATTGTAAATGTAAATTGGCTTTAACATACAAATTTACATGGGCATGATGCTTAGCTTTTCGAAATTTTCGATCTTTATTTTGTCACGGCACGCGACTGATAATTGCAATTAAAGAGACCTTTCTCTTTGTTCACCAAAAGGGCAATACAGCTTCCATAGTTTGAATTCAATCCTTTCTTATTTTTCAGGCCGGGCGATCACTATGTAATGAGGTCTTTACCATTTGATCTCGGTAAGTACAGATATCGATAAACAATCTATTCTTTGATTAATTGACTTGCTGATAATTCACTGTATGACCTATGTGATCACTTCCATAGGCACAAGCTATATACTATGATCACCATCATTGGTCGACATTGGAATACTTATGCGCACGGCGTCGAGTTTTCATGCGCCACTACGGATAAACTGTACACACGGCAATTTATGACTCTATGAGTAGTACATATAAATGGAAATTTGATCGGGAATTTGATGCTTGTCGTGTACATTGTAGACACAACGTCGCCTATGCATGTGTAGATGAATGATTGTATACACAATGATTATTGGGTTTTTAATTGGCCTCATGCATGCATTTTCACACTTATAATGTTTCTAATAAATCATGATCAGAGTCTATTAGTCTAAAATAGAAACACACATAGATTAATAAAGAAATAAGGAGCTAGCTTTAATCATGTACACAGTATTATATACGTCGCGCTCACACTCCCGTGTCTGTCCCCTGCACAATGACTAATCTTGGTTGACCTTGGTGACAGCCTGTTATATGCCCTTGGCATGGAGACTATTGGGGAGGGGGTGGGGCTGAGGAAAGGAGATGGTATATCTGGGAATGGGTTTTTGTTATTTACATTGCGTAAAGGATGCTAATTCTTCTCATTAATTTAATCTAAACACCTCTGCTTCAGACCAGTTCAGCGACCTGTTCAGCATGTTCGACAAGCGGGGGGCGGGAGCCTGTCCCACCAACAGCGGCAAGTCCAAGCTGTCCCAGGGGGAGAAGGACGCCTACGTGGCCGCCCACAACAAGCTCAGGGCCAAGGAGGGCGCCAACCTGCCCAAAGTGGTGAGCAATAGGATTGATCATCCGCACGGCCGGCGAGCGGTGCGTACAGAGGTCAGCCAGTATAAACAGGCTGTACGCACCGCTCCTCGTTTGCAGTGTTTTACACATAGTTACATAAATGTTTGGGTGATAAAATAATTATAGAAGACCCTTAGGGGTCGTCATCAGGCATACAGACGGCCCTCTGGGCAGCGTACGACCCGCGGCCTTCCGCCTTGTGTCATTCCCTGCCCTGCGGGGCGTCCTTCTGCCCTCTGACGACCCCCACGGGTTTTCTTATATTAGTACCTGGTAGAATTACTTTTGTCCATTTCTATTTGCTTTTCTTCTACCAAACCTCTAAAATGTCAGAAACTTCTTTGAAAACGGGTTCTTTCCAGCTGACTGGAAAGACAAGCTTATCTAAAGTCTTTTTGTTTTTGATCTATTCTAATCTGATTCTAATCTGAGAAATAATTGTAGTTGACATAGGCCCCATGCATAGATTTATGTTTTAATAGTTCGTCAACACCATTGTTATCACGAGTTTAAAGCATACGTTTATGACCAAGAAAAATCTGACTTGTTGCTGCGCTCTCTCACCCTTCCCTAAGACGTGGGACGAGTCTGTGGCGGCGCAGGCGCAGAAACTGGCTGATGAGCAGACCACGTGTAAGATGCAGCACAAACTGCTGAAGTGAGTATATCATATGGGGATTGGGAGGGGGGGGGGGGGAGGACCCCCTGGACCTTTCTGGTGGGGATTTTACAAAGAGGAAAATATGTATACCTGCGCGAATTCGTAATGTTGCTGGGTCAGAACCTGGCATGGGACTGGGCTAAACGAACAGTAAATAAATACAAACTACAGACCAAGGGGGCACAAAGCAATTGTTATTGCCCGGTTTACACATACCGTTGAGGCTTTAGCGCCTGAGACATATGTGCGTGCAAACTAGGGCAATTATAACAATTAATTGCTGAGTGCACCACAGTCGGTACTTGATTTGTTCTATATCAACTACACAGAAAATGTCAAAATTCCTTACTGAAAACACAAAAATTAGCATTAGGATTTACAAAAAGGCATCAGTGCCCTGTTGGGAATTAACACATTTGTATTCACTGGTTTCTGAGAGGGCAGGACAATGGTGAAGGTATAGAGGGTGGAATCCTGATATGTAATAAATAACCTATATCTATCCTGTGGCCTTGTAGGTGTGGTAATGTAAAGGTGGGTCAGAACCTGGCCTGGGACTGGTCTTCTGCTAAGCAGACGGGGAACATGAAGCCGGACAAGGTGGTCCAGATGTGGTATGACGAGAAGGCGGACTACAACCTGGGGTCCAAGACGTGTAAGGCGGGCAAGGTGTGCGGACACTACACACAGGTAGGTGGCGCTCGGGGGCAGGGTCTTCTGCTAAATCTCCCAACCACGGGAGGTGGCGGAGGTTGGGGTCCGATTTTCTGGGTTATTATTCGTGTACATTCCTGTACAAATTCAATGCATGTTTCAGCGAAGGGGGAGAGATGGGAGTCTGATTTTCTTTCCCTTTTTTTGTTTAAAAATGCTTAAGTGGAAGGCCAATAGCCAATTTCTGGAATTTTACCTGCAGGTTATCTTAAGTCAAGACGGTAATATGTCCACAACTCATAAGGCTTTAGCATGTTAATTCTCATCAATCATATCATTGATTGTAGATTAACATCATGTAATCTAGCGTTCAGTATTTTCTCATGATCAATTAGTATCGAAATTCTCCGAACCACGGATAGCCAGATTTGTGAGTTTTACGTGCAGGTTAGCCTCGAACAGGATGCATGCTGGGTAATATGTCGACAAAACTCATGGCTTTAGTATGTAATTTTTCATGAATTGTATCATTATTTGTATATTAACATTTGAAAAAACTAGCCATCAATATTTTTATTAACTAGTACCCATATACATTCATATTTTCTGGGTTATTTGAAAATTCATTCATTATAGATGGACATATAACAAGTATTTGTTGATTTTCTATAGGTTTACCAGGGATTTTGTCGACAAAATCAGTCAATATTAGCCTGTAGGTCCTTTAAATACTGTGAATCAGCTATCCGTGGTTGGGAGCATAGACCTACAAGTGCCAATGACGGTTCATGACGGTCAAGCTATAGGTCTATTGGGGAATGAAATAAAGTAAACAGCATACTGTACTCATCCCTTAAATCAACCCATACCTTTACCCCCGCAGGTGGTATGGCGGGGCAGTACCAAGGTGGGATGCGCCGCCCGCAACTGTGGAAATGACCGGCTCGTCGTTTGTGACTACTTCCCGCCGTGAGTATACACCTTTCCCACGAGTATGCGCAGTGGACCCTCCCATAGACCTAAAGAGTCAGACACTGTTCTATTGGACTCTATACCACAAAACCCTAGTTTAGGAGTATCTGCCACAAGCTCCAGAGTTTACTACAAGCTGTAAGAGGTAAAAGACTGGTTTGACCTTAGTGATTAAATTCTCCGGCTGCGCACAGTAAAGCCCCA
This sequence comes from Lepidonotus clava, assembly GCA_936440205.1. Taxonomy (NCBI): domain Eukaryota; kingdom Metazoa; phylum Annelida; class Polychaeta; order Phyllodocida; family Polynoidae; genus Lepidonotus; species Lepidonotus clava. The sequence goes on from OW387145.1 coordinate 10,821,217, forward strand.
TTCGCCGTGGCCGATGATAGTGTCATTCGTAGGTCCGAGAAATTTAACGCACGGAGAAGACGATGATCTCAGGGCCGACAAAATTATTGCATTCTAGCGAAATTGAACAAATAGCTTTCACACTGACAAAAGGGGGCCCTTGCGACTGCAAACGATCATTTTCAAAAGTAATTATCAACTTGAATCGGCTGGAATTCAAACGAATTTATCGTACACTTTAACGCTGCTCCAAGTGACAGAAGTATTGGCCATGGCGAATGGGACATTAGGCTTTGCATATTATAGTATGCATGCACTATCCAGCATATTGCCAAGGCGACGTTCTGGTTACAATAGGTCACACACACACACACACACACACACACACAGACACACACACACAGACACACACACACACACACACACACACACACACACACACACACACACACAATGTCATAAAAATTATGTGAATTGCAGAAATTACAGAATTGCAAGGGTTATTGAAGGGCCTAGTGCCAATAGCTGTTGTTTGTGGTGCATATAAAGAACACCTGCCCTGGTAAAAGTGTCGCAGTATGGTCTCTACCTCCTCATAGATTTGATGATCCAGCAGCAAGGGGAACAACCCAGTGCTCCAGAAAGACTTAGTCTGGTGGTTCAAACCCTCAAACAAACACACATACACGATCACATCCACAGGTTTACTGATATATGGCGTGCTGATGTTTCAGGGGCAACTGGAAGGGACTTGGACCTCACGACCAGAAGAACACGTTCTAAGACAGCCACCTGTAAATAACGAAGAGAACTGGCATTGTACCTGGCTGATTCACCCATTGCTGACTGGTACTACAAACCTACCACTTTAACGGAATGGTTACTTGATAAAGATGAGAGACCAATATAGGCACCTATTTTAGGTGACTTTCACTGGAGGTGCAACGCTCGAATGACCAAAAATAATGTATGGCTAAATGAGAAAGAATAATGGGGATATTTTTATATGCCTATCTTTTCAATTGCACAAATGATGAGACAGACTGGAAGAGCCTGTTAATTCAGAAAGTTTCCATCTATTGCCTTGCTCCCAGGCAGTGGAATATATATTATGTATCTCCACATAATGTAAACAATACCAAATGTGCCTTTTTTGAGTAACCTCGATTTTTGGAAGGATAGTATGCATTATTGACAGTTGGTGCTACAAGTTGATGTTTCTCATTGATAAGAGAGTAATAGTAACGGTTATAGGTGCTCTTTTGTACTGAGAACATTACACGTCGAGGTTAAGACATGTAGTCAAACAAGAAATCGTAAGGGACTTGGAGGATTTGATAGAAATATACTCATTTGTGAGCGAATAAAACATTGCCTTCACTGATATTGTCTTCTTCTCCATCGATTCATCGAACGTTTTAAGTATAATCCATATTTACCGGTTCTGTGCGTGATCATTAGATTTGCTATGAATAGGAAATAACAAGTAACAAGTGATTAAGTTTGGACATAGATAAATATGGGAAATATTTATTAAATCCTCCTATTACAACAAGCTAAAATTTAAAATTAGACGATGTGAGCAGGTCGGTGGTGTGGGAGCAACTGAAATTCAACGGTTACGCTCCGAGTTTATATAGTGACCCGTCAACGGATCCGCGTAACCACGGTAATGGAAGAGGCTACGTCACCGCCCTGCTCCTGGAAATAACAATTTTGAGGTCTCGGAACCCAAAATATTACATTTACCGGTTCTGTGCGTGATCATTAGATTTGCTATGAATAGGAAATAACAAGTAACAAGTGATTAAGTTTGGACATAGATAAATATGGGAAATATTTGTTAAGTCCCAAACCTCCAAACTAATCACCTAACGTAGTGAATAAATTTTTTGTTGAACTGCCTTTTGAGAAATGGAAGGCTTAATATATTTATGAATACAATCAGAAGCCCATTGGCCTCGCTCCTTAATAAAAGTTATAGGAGCACCTGAATTATATAGTTGTGTAGTACCACCCCTCCTAAGTGAATGAGTAGAAAAATTGCCACTAACTTTAGCTTTAGATAAAAGCTTTTTAAATAATTTATTAAAATCTGAATAAGTCAGATAATTCAAATCATTTGTTGAAAGAAGAGCCGAACTACTCTCAGCTGGATGGGTCTTATACAAGAACTCCAACCAGTATACAGGACATAAAGTCTTATCACTACTCCTATTTACTGGAATAGTGTGTACAACATCTTTAGTAGTCTTTGATGAGGTAACTGTGACTACCATACCCCATTTTGTAAATTTTACATTTTTACGGAGTAACATGTGAGACGCCTTTACTGCGTGACCTACTCTCAATAAGGTATTAAATAAAAATACAATTATTATCCAGACAAGCATCCATTTTTCGGATGAGAAGTTTACCTTCCTGTACATTGCCTCTAAATGTGAAATTTTAACTGGATCCTTAGAGTCCAATTTTACATTTTCTGTATTTTTAATACCTTTAATTGTCATTTTTCAAGAGATGCTTATTGGACCAATCCGGTACAGGTATGCCCTTTACATTGTGAAAGAAAATAACTGCTTGATAATAGTTAATTATTGAGGAGGCTTTCATATAAGATGAAAGGTATGTTAAATAACTGCAGGCTTGAATAGGTTTAATATTATAAAGTGGCCAATTACATTTTTTACAAACCTTCTTGTAACAAGCCCATTGCTTCCTCCTCAACCTTAGTGTGTTTTTCGACACTGCGGCTTTTCTCAGCATCTTTGCCCTCATTTTTAAGGCTTTTTTCTCTGCAAAATTTAAAAATTTCGTTAATGCAGCACAAATTGGAGCCTTCGAGACATTTTATGGCCTCCCCCTCAGATTTTAGATATAAAATTTGTGACAATGTGTCGGCCACAAGATTATTTTTTGTGTTGATGTAGTGGGGAACCAGGCGGATTTGATATATTTTACAAATCCAGAATAATTCTCTTAACCATGCCATACAGGTTGGGTTTGAGCTCACCCCCTTTTTGATCATATAGAATACCTGAGTGTTGTCAGTGAAGATATTCACACTATGGCCACTTAGATCATCTACCCATGATCTTACCCCAACCAAGATAGGCCATAATTCTAGCTCATTAATATTCTTTCTATCATAAAAGTCACTAGTTGGGGGGCCCATTATATGATTACATTTTGAATTTTCCAAGATAATTGGCTCATTCCAGGATCCTGCAATGCAGTCCCGGCCCCTGTATATGGCATAGCCTTTTAGACTAGAATCTGATACAAGTGGGAGGTGATATTCTTTATAAATTATTTTTCTCCGACCATTGAAATTTCCGCAAAAATTTCTCCACCAACTTAGATCGTTCCTAGCTGCCTGACCGATTTTAATGGCATTTAAACTATTATTTAAGAGAACTTTGTACAAGTTAAATATTCTTCTACAGTACATGTTTCCCCCTGAGACTACATGGGCGCAATGAGATAACAACCCTCCCAGGCTTTCTAATTCTTTTCTTGCAATTGTTGCCTTCTCTGAATATTTTTCTAACAGACATTTAAGCTTTTCAAGCTTATCTGCTGGTAATCTAAGCTCCATTTCAAGAGAATTGATATCTAAGCCCAGATATCTACATACTTGAAAGGGGGGAGTAACCTTTCCCCATGAAATATAGAAACCTAAATATCTTAGGGTCTGAATTACTAGCCTTTGTGCCATCTCTGCTTCCTTATAGGTGGATGCCACTACAATAAAGTCATCTAAGTAATTTACCACCTGTAAGTTATAAATATCTGTTAATATGCTGTAAACAAATTCTGAAATTTGATTAAAATACATTGGGCCTAGGCGCAGGCCAAAAGCTAGCCTATTATCTTGAATATATACTTCTTTGCCCTCAATCTCCCACCTAAGGCCCATATACTTTTTATGGTCAGGGAAAATGGGTACTGCCTGATAGGCTGATTTAATATCCACTACGCCCATATAATCTCCCTCCTGTAAAACAGCTAGAACATTTTCCACACTTTTGTATTTAAATTCTTCTATGATATCATTACAAAAGTTATTTACTGAAAAATCCTTTGGCATGCTGCAGTCTGTAATGGGTCTAACACCACCATCTGGTTTTGGCACCGCTCCCAGACTATGTATACAGTCTGGTTTTCATCTACTATTTTTAAATAGCCCTCAGACAACTCTGTTTGGATAATTTTGTCCATCTTACGAAAATTTAACCCTTCGTACATGGACTTGTAATTGTTGCAATCATATATTAACTTTGTTTTCTCAGCACTACTATCTACGATTTTAAATCCATCTGTTACAGCGTTAACCATAGATTTATATTTTTCTTTGCAATCTTTGGATCCCAAAGACAGTATGTAGTGAAAACGACAAGGCTTTAGTTGGGCCAATGCTTCCTCGATAAAGGATTCGCACCGGCAGATGCCTTGCTCGCATTCTTCACGAACTCGTACAAACCTTCCCGAGTCCGATTTGACAGTAAACAGAATTTTTTCTGAATAATTATCGTAAATATCTTTTGTGAGCAAATTTCCGAATAAATCGCGTACCGGCTTATCCGGCGCGATCTCGTCTACGCGAATATCACTTTTGTAATTGCGGATTTTAGGGAAATCCCTACCTTTTTCGCGAAAAAGACCACTACAAGATGACTTTTCACTCGCCCTCTCCGCATCCGCCTGTATACTTTCAGCCCCACTACCCGTGACGTCACTGATTTCTGTACCGGCATTCCCCGCATAAACGGGGTCAGGCCAACAACAGCAGGCGTTTATGGAGGCGCATTTTGATGCGTTTTCCTTCGCATCGACAAGAAATAAGTTATCTACCTGGCTATAATCAATATCAGGATTACACTGGATTACCGTAGAATCATTACGGTGCTGTACTACCACCGTAGGAGGAGGACAAATACGGTCTGGACAGCTTTTACACGACTGGCTTGCTGGCCCCCGGGACGTGACGTCATCGATTTTAGATAAGTTGAAACCGTTACGAAGATTAACTCTTTCAATGACTTGCAAGCCAGATTTAAGTTCCCCCTCCTATTTTTGGTCCTTTTTCGGGCCGTTGGGATAACAGTCTTTCTTGGCGTGACCTGACTTCTCGCAAATAATGCAAATATGTGACATATTACATTTCCCTTGGCAACCCTGATCTGAATTAAATCTAAAACAAATCTTTTCGCCTCCGCCTGTACCGGCGTTACGACGGGCTTTGTTTTCCCTGTAGGATGATTTACCAGAACTGGCTTTGAATGTGTTTTCAAAGCTAAAATGGGAGAAAATCTCCTCTTGATCCACTGAGGCAAACTGCATTACCCCTAGCCTGTTGGCCCGATCCCTTACAGCACGATCATACTTGTTGAAAGTGTCAAAAGTATACATTTTCTTAGTAGCTTTCTCTGTCAGGACTTTCAAGTGTTTCACCGCGGGTGAAGGATCTATTTTTTCGACAATTAGTTTTTCTACTGTCTTAACACCGAGTAACAACACATCCTCTATACATTTAGGCTCATCGCCTTTTGCATAAAATCTTTTTTGGCCGAATTTCTTTGTGCCTTTTTTACCTTCCAGGTGGTCGCTGACCGAAGTTGACGATGAAGAGTCGCTGTCCGATGCGGAGGAGCTCGAACTGCGTAACGGTGCCTTCTTCTTCGCCTGCTGTCTCTTCTGCCGTCTTGGTTTGACGTCCTCCCATCCCGACGATGACCCTTCATCAGATGACGGCTGAGATGTCGCCCTGGTAGTCTGTTTGCTTGCACTGGACGTCGCAGCCTTGACGAGTATCTCAATGTTTTCCGACATTGTAGCAACCGTCTTTTCAAGTTTACCAATCCACGCTCCTTGTTGCATGAATAATTGTTCTCCCTTTAGACGAATCGAGGAAACGTCTTGGGCATTGCCCTGCTGCTCCTTCAATTGCACACCCGTAGACGGTGCAGCCTTGCACCTTTTCCCCATTGGGGCGGCGTGTCTACTTTTGCAATTTCTACAAAAGTTAAAACCTGCCATTCCCCTGACTTTCACGGAACTACGTACAAAATCTTCGTAACCGTCCTCTCAACAGGTAAGCAGAAGCCTTTCTACTCAATAACCGCTTCCCCAGCCGGTTTGATACCTTAGACGATGTGAGCAGGTCGGTGGTGTGGGAGCAACTGAAATTCAACGGTTACGCTCCAAGTTTATATAGTGACCCGTCAACGGATCCGCGTAACCACGGTAATGGAAGAGGTTATGTCACCGCCCTGCTCCCGGAAATAACAATTTTGAGGTCTCGGAACCCAAAATATTACATAATATTCTCCCCATTTGACCTCCAATTAGAAACGTTTAATCAAGACATTTCACTAACATGTCAATACACCTCCAATAGCAGTATGTATGATACTTCATAATAGGATAGGTTGACAAAGACAAAGTTGACACTGAGAAGTTGCATACTTCACCATACCATTACTAAACGACAATAAGAAACGATGTCTCTTTCTTCCAAAGATAATCTCTTCTAAGGGGATCAGTTGCTAGGCCAGCTTAGATTCTGACCCCCGCTGGGAGGCTTATCTTCGACGATGATTACCATCCTACATGTAGTTTGAGTATAATTATTATTAATTAACAATTATAATTATTATTAATTGACAAACCTCCTACCTGTTAATCCAGATCATACTTAAGTGCCAATAATGAATAAATATGTTATATTTGGTACCGTGTATCAGATATTAAGTTACATACAAAATGTTAGGTGCGTGTCTATAACAGAAGCTGAGATATGGAGCATCCTACATGTAGAACGCTAGCGTAATTCACTCATGGAATATCCATACTATTTAAACCTTTGCTAATGTTAGAAAGGGATTTAATAGCAAAGGCTTGATGACAAATAAATTATATCACTATTTTTCTAAATAAGTGTTCTACCAATCAAGCTAATGGAAAGCCTGTCATGATTATAAAATCCACCTTTAGAGGGTCCAAAAAAGTAATAACACATTTACTCTTTTTCTTTACCACAGTGACCTATAACCCAATTTATGCTTACTTATGGTTATTTGTCTTAATCTGCCATGTAAGAGATAAGACAAAATAAAGATTCATTTTAAAGTCCAAAAAGAGCTTTAAAGTATGAAATAAACGACTTTTATGGAAGTCTACTCCGTACTTTGTGTGCATAAAGTGATGACAAAAACTTCAAAATCACATATCATTATGTAGTATCCATATCGATGCAGGGCACAAATTTAAGAAATGCTGAAAATAATACTGGGACATTCAGGACTTGACATCCCTTGAATGTCCATAGTACCTTCCATTTTAATCTCCTATTCCAAACCCCCTTCGTAAAGAATAGAATCGTCCTCGTATGTATGGGTATTGAACAGTTATTGGTTTTAATTAACGATTTAAGATACAGGTCATTTATATATTACTTTAGGAATAGTCCTTGTTGACTGTTTACTAGTGGGTAATCTTGGCATTGACGTTTGATTCAGGAGGGAGAATCTGCTGCTTCCATCTCTAAGTTGTCCTTCAAAGTAGTTAAGGTTTTTAGAGTTAGAAAGTATGAGGATGTTTAACTCACAACAACGTTCACCCCTCTGACTGTGTGCTGCCCTGAATGGCACTTATGTATGGATGGTACACGTCACTTACTTGACTCCTCCCTACTCTCCACCTATGACAAAGAGTAATAGCTAAAGCGTGCACTGATGTAAACACATTATGAATAAGCTTTGAGTGTGGACTGACCACCTGCTTAAGTACAATAAGTACATTATCTGTAGCCTTCTGAGTCAATGTTGCTACGACTTATGAGGTAATCAGGTGTATTAGGATTGGTCTTTCGATTCCTGATTCTGTATTAATTTTTATAAAGAAGTACCATAAATAATAGATAATAGTATCTGGGCTGTGTCTCTTTCACTTTCGTACAAGTGCACAGAATTGATTTTCAAAATATCAGGATCAAAGTTTTTGTTTATTAACCGGAGAGAAGCTGTGTCATCTTTCTAAAAGAAAAGAGATGTGCATAAAATGTGGTATTAACTGACACAGAAAGAATTTTTTCTGAAAGGTTTTTACAAAATTTATCTCTCTTAAAAATATACAAAATAATCTTCAAAAATGTGTTTATTAGCTAGAAAGAGGCCATAACAACTCTCAGAAGTATATTCAATAGAGATATGTTTTTTAAATTGTTGTAATAATTGACACATAATGATTCTATTCAGAAAGGTTTTACAAATTATTTCCACAAGCTTTCATAAGGTACACAAATTGAACTTTCAAAGAAGAAGCTTGCATGTAATTGTTTATTAACCAGAAAGAAGCTATAAGAAGTCTGGGAAATAAATCTAAAAGAGATACATTAATAAAATTGTGGAAACTGACACAGAATAATATTATTAAGAAAGGTTTCACAAATTATTTGTACAATCTGTACAACAGACAACACTAAATAACAATAACCCACAACTGATTGTGTTTCTTCACAACCTAATTCTATAATTATAAGCAAAGCCGAGTATTACATATACTTCTATGATATTATCCTGACAGTGTAAGGGTATATCAGGAGTATGAAAGCTACACATATTCAATGTTTCTATGACCAATTATATCTCAGGATGAGAGGACAATCACAGAATTGCCTTTGATAGGTATTTGACAGTTACTTTGACTGTTTACAGTTATTATTTACCCACAAACTGACTTTTCTTGAATCCCTGTGCTGGTCGGCATGGGGGTTGGCACTTGGCGCTATATTGGCACTGACCTGAATGCCGATCAGCACACCGACTATGTGTGGGTACACCTTGTCCAATCAGAGTTGGCTGATGGCAGCACTGATGGCAGCACTGACCCATGTTAAGCACGTTCGATTAGTTTCATTTAAGAAATTCTTGGTTTTATTCACTAGTTAATCTCTGACAGTCCTGGAAAAGGGCTACCACATTACTTTTTATTCGGCCTCAAACTCCTTTATAGATGGTGGGCTCATCAAAATGAAAATAATCTTGTTAAATGTTTAGCCCCATTTATTCTTTTATTTTATAGATTGAATAGCCAAAAATAGAATATAATAACCTATTTTATCAGAAAAATGTATTTCAGGATTTTGTCATGCTAAAAAAGGTTGTGCCAAAAAAGAAAGTGATAATATGAGGCATTTTATATAAAAATGGATGTTTCCATAGCAACGGAATTTCACAAGGTAAACAATTTCGTTGATTTTGGTTGCCAAGGGAACGGAAAAGGAACATTATTTGTAAAAATTCGAAATGAACGAAAAAAACTTCATTATACAATAGAAAAATACCTTTGGTGACACCACAGGAAATGAAAGAGGAATCCAATTCTGATGCAATACAGAGACTGACCCTTTTGATACAGATAATATCTGTATTGGATATCATCATATCCTTTTAGAATTTCGACACATTCTGTATAATACAGTCGAAGGACTTAGTTGAACATAGTGTACCATTCATTGCTTTTGCCAGTGTTCACCTCTAGATCTTTTCCTCCTTGCTCATAGAGAGTGCACAGCTTGTTCACCCTTTCATATTGGTAGACGACACAAGCATAGGTCCTCATGCAGAAGTTAGCACACTCAACACGGGATCTCACCAATGTAAATTCTGCTATCATGCCCCCTGACAGATGGCTTCCTCCCAGTGTCTCTCTGAATGTGAACTCATTAGCTAAACAAAATATAGCAATGCCTTTTAAAAATGTTTTCCTTGCAATGTTTTAATCAGGTTAGGGATGAGAAGTAACTCCTGAAGTTAAGTAATTTTGTACACCGATGCAAGGAATTACAACACATGGGCCAATATGCAGAATTCTTATTGGTCAAACAATAATTGTTAACAAGCAACGATTACAAAGTAACCATACAGTAGAATGTGTTCAATTTATGATATATCATTCAAATTATATTACTATTCTTAAACCTACAGTGTCTGTAATTCGGCAAAAAGAAGTAAAATTGTTATCACATTAAAAAGTTACCCTGTTCTTAAGCTAAAGTATTAAAATCAACAACAATGCATGATGATAATTTAACTGTAATGCAACATTTAGCAACAATGCAAAAAAAGCCATCGCTGCTAATATCGATCTTGTCCCAAACCTGTTAATGAGGGTAGTAGATTATGGACTACAGGAAAAGTTTTCTGCGATATCATTTATCCATGCATAATTATGTTAGATATCATGAAAACGTGCAATTTAAGAAGTGTCATATAATGCATGATCCAATTTCTTCTTTATCAGTGGCAGATTTAGAGGGGGGGGGGGGGCACGGGGGTGCTCCCCCTGTGTTTTTTCTGGCCAATTTAGACTTCTTTAATGTAAAATTCAGCTAAAAAGTAATATCAAGGACAATTGTGCCATTATAGAAGCAGTGTGGAGATTTCTATAAAAATATTAAGAAAGTTGAAAGTGGAAAGTTAAAGTTTTACCTATGTAAGCAATATGTAATGTTTAAAAGAAATCATGGGTCATTATGCAAACTTTTCAGCTGATGGAGTTTAAATATCTTTTGATTATTCAAAAATTACCTTGCAAAATAAGTGTCAAACTTTGGTTTTATTTGCCAATTATATTGATAGAAATGATATAATGACCAGCCATATGCTTTTGATGAATGTGTTCATGCTTTCTCAAGTGAGAAAGAAATACTTTTGTAAATTTTGATGACGTAATATACATTTTTAACTTGAAAGTATGCAAAATAAACTGTTTCAATAACACAAAAATTAGAAAATAAAGTTCTGCACACAAAAATCTGAAATTTAAAATTGCTCTAAAAGTTTATATCACATGCATAAGGATGTAGGCTATTACATTCAGCCAATAAATAGGGGGTCAATGTGCCTATTTGCCAGTGGAGCTGATTGCCCATTTCAAAACTTAAAAATGGCTTAAAATTTGTATCTATTTGTTTTTTCATAAATTCAGTAAAATATTTCACTTTAGAAATAGAGACAGGAGGAAATAGACTTTATAATAGCTAAATGATTTTTTCAGCATTTGCAAATAACTCATATTTCACCATTTCCAGTACAAAAACTTTTCATCTTTGCAAATTTTATTCCATTTCTGAATTGAACATATATCATTGAGTATTTCCGTAAAATATGAGAAAGTTTGAGGAACTTTCATTTTTTGGATTTCTTGAAAATGGTGCAATTGTCCTTGAGGAAGATTTTTCAAATAGTGCACCCCCACCTTTTCAAGATCCTGGACCCGCCACTCTTTATCAACGCAGATATCATAGTTTGTGAGAAGTCTGGGGTTGGGACAAATTTATGCTATCAATATCATGAAAAATCAGCTTTCATGATATTTGCAGATACCCTTATAGCTATTCTGTGAAGAATTTTGTCATTACCAATATTTTGTATTGGTTTATTAAATATCAAACGGGTGTTCTAATGAAAAGATCAAATTCTTAGAAAGTTTTAGATATTATGTTAAGAAGACATTATTATGGAGTATGAGATCGGATATATTTACCTCTGGGTCAATTGGACTGCAGCCAGTAGGCCAAGGTTCGAAATAGACCCAGAGGTAAATATATCTGACCGAATATTCAATATTCGGTCAGATATATTTACCTATATTATTCTTTCTTTTCTGTGATGGCTAAAAACCCGAAATATCATTGACTTGTTTCAAAAGAAAAAGTATTTACAATTATAATGCAGCTGTCATCGAGGCTGTCATCAGGGCCGTAATCTTCTGATTGTTTACATAATGCTGATTGGCCAATGCCATGGGAATAACAGTCACAATTTTACTTTGGAATGCTCCAGAGGTTATTATAAGATCAGATAAATTTGCCTCGGTACAGAGGTTAGTAATGATATTTGAAAAGACCTACATGAACCAAAATAGAGGTAAAAAAAATTCCATCAGGTTTCCATCAATATGTTCATATTGGTGAATGACAAAAGCTTCTCATACTCAGTTTCTAGATACAGTCTTCAAAAATTGAAAAACTCTTTACCTGATCCTTGACAAATTCCTTTCAAATTCCATGAACATGGAACGTCAAACCATTTGAATGTATCTAAAATACCAACACATGGTTCATCTGCTTTCAGAATTTCTGCAAAATTCCAGTTGGTCCATGAAAACAGGGTTCCGTCATCCCAATATGAATTTTGTTTATGAAAGCCAAGCCACAGATATTCGTTCACATTCCTATTAAGAGAATTAAGCATGTCATAATAATCAAACATAAACAGCAAGTGATGTGACAATAAGCTGAGCCCTGTTAATTGTTGGATGCACCATACCATAAGTCTACTACAGATGATGTAAGTCATTGATATCAGTAACAATGGAACATGTGGCTAAAACAACATTGTTTCTCATAACTTTGTCAGGTGCTCTCTCACATAAAGAATATTCCATTCTTGTAAGAATTTCTGTTGTTGATCAGAGTACATCACGATGTTTTAACTGTAAGCTTACACATCACTATAACTCATATTATACAAGGCCTGTAAGGTGAGTGATAGTATAGTATATATATTTTTGGAAATATATAACTATAAGTTTCCCCTCCCTTGTCATTGGTGCCTATCAGTATCCACTTAACCCTTTCATGATGCCACAGGTTTTCTATTCAGTTTTAAAAAACCTCCAATCTACCATTCTGAATAGTCCCAAAAGACGCCACTATGATGCCAGTATGACGATCATGAGCCAAGTACTGCCATCCATGAAATAAAATTCATATTCTTTTAACATTTTATATGTTAGATATAGCATGTGTAGACTGTTTATCTATGATTCCACCAAAAAAAATCCATGTTTCTATAAATTCTTTTCCCATACTTTTGCACTTTTAAGAATTCTTGAAATGTATCTCTCAGGCATCAGGCATCAAAGGCTAATTCCAAATTCATTCTGGATTAGATACTGGCAAGTTCACTTCCCTAAGAAATCCTTACATATCTTTTAGTAATTTTCTCTTGTTACACATTATAGATTATGATTCTTTCTCAATCGTCAAATAAAAAAACATTACTAAGACCATCTACCAGAGATGGATATGATACAGTTTGTTTCCCAACATTATAGGAAGATATAATTACCTTTATTTTATTCAAATATTGATAATAGTAGAGAGGTTAAGCTGCCAGAAGATTACACTTCTCGGTTTTCTTCTTGCCCAGAAAAGGTAAAATCTGAAGGCTTAGTCTCAAAGTTTGAAAGGCCGAAATAGTTTTTGTCTGGAGACAAAAACTCCTCCTGGCTTCTTTCAACACAATTTTAACTAATTCAAAGTTGATCAATGTTTATATCAAATTTGTTATAGGTGTTACTAGCAGACATGTATTTGATCCTACTCTTGCAAATCCACCCAAACTCACTTAAGCAAAAACAAAACTCAAATAGATACGGCGACCAAAAAGGTGCTTGTAATTTTATGAAACACAAACTACCATAGCCTTACAGACTTTTGTTATTAAACACCCCACCGAATGCAAATACAGATATAATGTAAAGAAAGAAACTTAACATTTAAAGACGTAACATTATGTCTAAGTTCTGTGAGATAACTACATTACATACAGTATTTTTATTTAATGAGAACATGGCCCTAATTAGCAACATCAAACTTATTAATCCTAACAACTTAAAAAACATAGAGACTTTGGAAATAACAAAGTAGTAAAAATCAAGTCTGAGTAGAGTTACACTTCAATTGGATACTATCTTAATGCTCTCCAATATTGTAAAAGAATCCTTTTTTCAAACCACTTACTGTTTTGTTAGGTATGTTTCAATGAATGCCTGAGTTTCACTTGAAGGGATAGCTGCCAAGACTCCCCCCTGTGAAACGCAGGCTTTCCGAGTATCTTCAAAGTTGCCATTATTTTCAGTCACCCAGTAGAAATATCTGTACTTGTATAATTCAGACACAGCAGCCTGGTCTGAAAAGTAATGCCAAATAAATGAAGAAGATATTAGAATCCCAATACTGCATGAGCTTCAGTGGGCTTCATTATCTGAAGGTTGGAAGTTCAAGTTCTGGTCCTGCTCCTGTGGTGTTGCACATCCTTCCTGAGGCCAACGAAAGGGTTATCAAAGGTCTAGGCCAACAGCAATTGTATATGGTATTCTGCCAATAGGACAGCACATATAAAAGATCACCTGCCTTAATAAAAGTCTAGCCGTACAGTCTCTACCTACTCATATGTAAGATTTGTAAGCCCTTACAGCAGTTTTAAGACTGTAGACATAGCAACAATGCAGTAGTATATTAGTTGGCATGATTAAGGCAACTATAGAATGTATCTATAATTGTGAAAAGAACCTGATTTTTACTCAACCTACCTGCAGGTGAGACCAATGCAAATAATACCACAAACCAGCTCCACATTGCCATTGCCATGCTGAAACAAAATTTGTTAGCCAATTTCATTATTTAGTATTTTTACAATATCTCCATTTAATCCTATATAGCTATTCCATATGCTTGTGCCTTACAGACAAACAAATGAAAAGGATAAATTCAATTAAGAACTTGGTGGTAACAAGTTTATCACTTGGCGATTTATGAAATCTGTGAAGCCAAACTTTCCCCACATCACCTGGTCTACTGAACTATACTCAATCCTTCATATATGTGCGGGGAGTATGTACGTAGTACATACAGGAAATTAGTCTCTGTTTATTTTGGCCACCTTTACTGACCCTTCTTTACTCTTTACTTTAGAGTCGATACAATGCTATCAATGCTTATAGACCCCAAAGGCCTAATAAAAGCAAGAACAATCAATATCACCACTCTGTCTACAATAGTCTGATTAAAAGAATGCCTACAAACCACTGAATCTTATTATTAGTGGGCAATATTCACTAGATTATTAACCCTATTTACATGAGTAAATTGAAAGAACTTTAGGTAAGAAGATAAGTCAATCTCTTAAAGGAGCTTTCTCGTCTGTAAGGATGTGATGTTTTGATGCGTTGAAACTCTCCCAATTTCATGGCGTGACCAATGACATTACGTCATTACGTTTGAAAGGGAAAAATGACATCGTAGGTAGGAAAATGACCACTTATGGCCCTTTCAATTCCCCCTACCACAGATAGCTGATTTACAGTCTTTTAGGCACCTGCAGGTTAATTTTGTCTGCTTTTGTCGACTAAACCCATGGGAAATCTATAGGAAATAATCAAATAATTGTTATATCCATCTACAATGAATTAATTTTCAAACAACTCAGGAATGTATATGGATACATATTCAAATGTAATGATGGCAATTTTTCATAATGTTCACTCCCCCCCCCCCCCCAAAAAAAAAAAAAAAAAAAAAAAAATAATAATAAAAATAATAATGATAATAATAATAATAATAATAATAATATTCAAAAAAACCAACCCCCTCTGAGGAAAGCTGGCTACGGGCCTGCATTCTATGGTTCTATTAAGGATTTTAGTCTTAAGAACAACATAGTACCTTGCTAAGAGGGTTTGTAAATTTATTCCATTCTTGAAGATAATGCAGGCGTCACAATATTTGATCCATGCTCAATTACAAGTTGGTCAGAATATTATCACCCATAGTAAACAAGGGAATACCCATTTCACAACCTTTACCACTTTGACAATCTGTAACTTGAAACTCTTAAGTAAACAAACGCCAAGATCAATATTGTTCTATAACTGCTTACACTTGGCGCCAGCAGCTACTGCTTTGTCTCTTTGCCTGCCTACTACCATTGCACCTGTTTACATTGCATCATAGCTTTTAAAGGTAATACAGGTTTTTACTGCAGCACCACCTGGTATTCAAAATGTAGACAAGATGTGATATAATCATAAATTCAAAATATCTACTGTTAATTGCTCAGAAATACATTGCTGTAAATTTCTGAAACATGAATAGAATAGAAGTCAATGGTAAACAGTCATTTTTTCAAATGCTTATATCAAGTAAATTGATACGGTAACATAACATGGGTTTTAAAGTTTCATTATAGTCCTCATACATTTATCTTACAACTGTGTGAGTTTGATAATTGTATTATGGTTAACAAGAAATCATGCCCAATACTCACAGTTACCTTTAACAATCATTAATGACTTACCTCAATAGCATTTTCTCAGAGGGCGAGTCCATTTGATGTATCACAACATCAAACTACTACCTGTCTACGCCCATCAATTTATTATCATGTGTAACACATGGCACATCTGTAGGCTTTTGTGTCAATGTCGCTGCTACTCATGAGGCTAACTAGGTGTTTGATAGTTTCCTGATTCTTGTTACTGTGTCTCAGAGAGTAGTACCAGAATTAACAGTGACAATTGTATCTAGTCACGTGTAAGAGAAGGTGTTTCTATATCAGGTGGTGTATCTTTCACTTTCATAGAAGATAAAATGAACTTTAAAAATAAAGGTAAGTTGCATTATCTGTTTATCCTCCAGAAAGAATCTTCATGAGCCGTTGAAAATAAAAACAAATTATTGATAATATTGTGTTAACACCTGATGTGGAATGAGCTTATTCAGAAACGTTGTATAAATTATTTAAACAGAACATATGGATGTGGACATGATTGTCTGATTGCAGAGAATGATTGCATCCCCTATCAGTTGCTACTATTTTATACAACATACAACATCAATAATAGTTGATCCATCTTGTCTTTTATCATACAAAGTGAACCATTCATTGCTTTGGACAATAAAAAGCCATTTCTTCTGCTCCCAGTCCGTACAATGTGCATAGTTTCTCCAACCTTCCATATCGATTGAAGACACGGTCATGTTACCTCATGCAGAAGTCAGTACATCCAATACAGGATCTCACCAATTTAATGTGGTTCCACATCTTCCCAACACACTGCTTCCTTGCATTGTTGAACGTAACCTGATCTCACTGTCTAAACAGAAAAGATCTACGTAAACATATTCGCCAATATGTAAAGGGTTTATTGATCAATTAATACAGGTACATGTCATATAACTTCAGTTATAATCCCAACTTTGTTTAAGTACTGAAGATTTAATCAATATTCGCAAACATCTGCAAGTAACCAAAAGCTACTGGAGATCATAAAAGGCAAAGAATTGTAACTGTATAAAAGACTTCCCTGTTCCATATTTTGTTTTTATTTTATAGCATTCAATATAGTGTAAGGAAAGGTTATGGCACGCCGGCGCCAACTAATGAGAAGTGTTGGAACTAAATACAGAAGGTCCCTTGGGTTTTCTCTTCACTTGTGTTTTCTTCTGTTTCTCTTTCCACAGTGGTTTTCTCTTTCCACTTTACATTCAACGTAGCATAGAAGTTGACTATTACTTAAAGCTAATTAAAGCCAATTAATAAAACACAACCCAATGCATGGTTCTCCCTCTAAATCTATAGGGTTTATTGGCTTATTGGGCTCACTGGGACACCAGTTTGTCCACAATAAAGGAGCTCCAGCTTCCCAATATGAAATGCTTCTTTGATAGCCAAACAAAAAATCGTCGGACACTTTCCTGTTAAGAAGATTAAAGCAAACACTTCTCAAATAAGATTCTTTTGTGAATGTGTCTTTTAGGGGTTCCATACAATTGGATACATCTTTGATGATTTTTCTTTATTTTATACAAGTTTATCATCTTGAGAAAATACAAATAGGCTTACAGCCTGTTTTCATTGCAAACTCAGTATCATAATTATCAATTCAATCATGACATGAAGTGGAGAAGAATTTTCCATCCAATAATACGTATGTACATTAAAAAAAAATATGGTAATAACATAATTCCAAGTCTGTCAGATAACTCCAGCATTGATTTTTTTTCTGTCTTAATCTACACTGAAAAAGATAACTCCTAAATATACAGAAGGGCACTCTAAACAAGAAATATGGTGTAGAAGCATTTTCATAGTTCATCTCTGAATTTGGCTCAATTTTGGTAATTCCATGGTAAGTTTTGAATGCTTTGCCTTTTAACTTTTTACACTCTTAATTTCAATAATATCTCTCCACCTCCAACTATTGTTTATTAGCTTATGTATAGATATATATGTATATCAATTGACAATCATGATTTAATAGGCTGCTGTCTTATGTGAAAATTGGTTTGACTTTTTTAAGTGGGCAATGCGTTGGACAAGTGTTGCCTTCTTGGGATCAAGGGGTCACCTTATTCCGTACTGGTTAGGGTTCAAGGACATCTGTTGCAGAAAATTGGAGTATTGCAAAATAGCTTCATCCGACTTTTGTTAGTCCACAATATACAACTAAATAATAAATTATGGTGTCAAGCTAAAGGTCAAAAAAGAGTCATTTTCTGTATATTGTGACGTTCCCTGGTAGGTCGGGGTTTCCGAGTCCTACAGCAGAGGGACGTGGGAATTGTTTCGGGTCTCGGACGGACGGAGAATCCGGGCAAGAAACCGAGATGTGATGTTTTTAGAGTCGTGCCTCGCGCACGAGGGGGTTTGAGCGAGTCGGTCGGGAATCGGTGCTCGGTGTCGTACGGAGGACTGCGGGGAAGGGAAAATATGGTAGGGGTAGGGAGGAGTCGGGGATCGTCTCGCTATCTCCAATGCCGGTATTCACTTCGATAGGGCAATCCACCCCGGGTTCCGGTCCACGGGGTTGTCGGGCCGACGGTCGCCTATTGTTTGGTAGCGTGGGGCCGAGCCAGTCGCGCCGTCGTTCCCCTGGATTCCGGGTCTCCGGGCCGGGTTTCGGGCCTTCGTGCCATTTCGGGCCTGCGTTTCTGGGACTCCGTCCAGGCCCGTTCCGGGCCTTCGTGCCCTACTTCGGTCCTCCGGGCCTCACTTCCGTTCCTCGGGCCTTCGGGCCCCTGTCCTAAATTTCGCCTAATTACCTCGAACTTCTACTATTTCACTCGAACTTGTAGTTAATTAACTCGTATCAGCTCATCTCAGCAGTTGTTTAAGGGAAGAAGACACGTGTGGACACAAGGAGAACTGTGAAAGAACTCGTTTATTCGGGCCTCACCACCCCTTTATATACTCTAGAGGTTAGCCCTGATTGGCTGCTTTTGGTCACGTGGTTACAATTGACGTCACTTCCGGTTTACATTATCGCTTCCGGTTTACATATCACTTCCGGTTTACATTTCTCGGGACCTTTCGGGTTTCGGTCCTTTATACTTTCGTTCCTTTACACTTTCGTTTCTTTTTACATTTTCAGGCCTCTTTTTCGGGCTTTTACACTTTTCGTTCCTTTACACTTTCGTTCCTTTATTAACATATATACTTTTGTCATATTACCTTACTTTTCTCACTATGGTCTCTTTACATATCGGATGAATAGGCATTCATCACAATATCATTTGATACTTCCTAACCTAAATTCTCTGGTCACTTATTTTCCCATAGAACTCTGTATTAATTTTTGCAATGTCTGATCACAACTATAGGACACAATATATTATTGACCCACAATGCTATCTATTTGATGGTCACTGTGATGAATGCCTATTCATCCAAATATGTAGAGATCAAAATAAGAGAAAATAAGGTAATATTATAAACGGTATATATGTTCGTAAAAGGAACGAAAGTGTAAAAGAACGAAATATGAAAAAGGAACGAAAGTGTAAAAAGCCCGAAAAAGAGGCACGAATATGTAAAGGAACGAAAGTGTAAAGGAACGAATATGTAAAGGAACGAGACCCGGAAAGATGTAAACCGGAAGTGATATGTAAACCGGAAACGAGAATGTAAACCGGAAGTGACGTCAGTTGTAGATCACGTGACTGAAAGCAGCCAATCAGGGCTGACCTCTAGGGTATATAAAGGGGCGGTGAGGCCCGAATAAACAGAGTTCTTTAACAGTTCTCCTTGTGTCCAGACGTCTCTTCTTCCCTGAAACAACCGCTAAGATGAGCCGATCCGAGCAATTAACCAGAAGTTAGGATAAAACAGTCGAAGTTTGAGATAAATAGGAGAAACTTAGGGTAGGGGCCCGACGGCCCGAGGAACGAGAACGAGGAACGGAGGACCGAAGTAGGGCACGAAGGCCCGAAACCGTCCCGGAAGTGTAGGCGCAGCATGGCACGAAGGCATGAAGGGCGGAACGAAGGAACGGAGTCCGCGGGGACGAGGGCGCGGCAGGCTCGGCCCCACGCTACCAAACAATAGGCGACCGTCGGCCCGACGGCCCCGCGGACCGGAACCCGGGGTGGACCGCCCTGTAGGGGTGAATGCTGGTCTGGGAGATAGAGCGAGACGAACCCCGGCCGACCCGTACCCCTACCATAATTTCCCTTCCCCGCAGTCCTCCGTTTGACATCGAGCACCGATTCCCGACCAATTCGCTCAGCCCCCCCCCTCGTGCGCGAGGCACGACTCTAAAAACACATCTCGGTTCTTGGCCCGGATTCCCCGTCCGCCCCGAGACCCGAACAATCCCCGCGTTCCTCTGCTGTAAGAATCGGCAACCCCGACTTACCAGAGAACGTCACAGTCATCAAGTGCCAACAGGCACATTCCACATCCAATTACTATGGGGTATGATCCTCACTCCAGGTCAAAAGGTAAATATCAAAACATTCCTGGTGCTCCAAGGAATCTTCAGGGAAAATATGGCATAACCTCGAAATCACCATCTCAATTGCAATGATTAAGGAATTATTTGGATAAAACCTAATAATCTCAGGAATAGAGGGTTGAAGGGGTTGGGCACTAGTACTTATATTTTTTGAACACGGATATTATAGATAGATATCTCTTTAGGTACAAACTTCAAATTTTACAACTTTCTTAGGAAGGACATACTGCAGGGTGGCATGCCTCACATTTTCTATGAAGGCTATAGTGTTGATTTTATTGTGAAAAATGAAAAATGCTTTGTCAATTGTAAAAAAAAAATGCTTTTTTAAAGATTCGTGTTTCTCTCCATATATATTACCATCATTAATGACAAAAGACAAGGGATTTTGATTAATCTTTTAATGATATATAATTGCTTTTGGCAGTTTTGCCAAAAGTCATTTGTGATAGAAAAGAACTCTTCTTTCAAATTGGGTAAATATTATGGCATTACATTAATAGATAACTTCCATGATAGATCTCTCCTCATGAGGATAGTACAGCTGCTACGAAACAAACAATTCTTTTTTGCTTTTAATATGTTTTATTGAATGACTTCAGAATACAGATCTGATGGTCCAGACAGTACAGTTAATATGATTGAATAAGAGTATCGAAGCTTTTTTTCAAATATTAGTAGCAGCAATGATGGTTGAATTGATAATTATGATCTTTATATTCACATACGTTGAAGTCTAACTGTCTGCATTTGTCACCACTTGTTATATATTAGTCATGGAGATGTGTTGCTGGATAAGAATAATGAGATTATATTAAAGTTTATGATACTCAATACATGCAGACGAACAAAATACCAAACATTAATATTACTTAAAATGTTACTTTTTTATTTATCATTGTATCAGTGTTTATCTCGGAACATCATGGTTGTTAGATAGTAATTCACATATCTCAGGGTTGACTATTAACTATGCTTTAGTTTAAGTATAGCAGATATTTTGAAATACAATTATGTCTACTTGGAGGTTACTGTTCTGCACAGACATATATCTACATGTTGGTTACTCCGCAGACATATTTTGTTGGTTCCCAACATTTTCACTGTTGTATCAACCTGATATGTATGGTTTGATATGCCAGCTTCCATCTTAGCATACCATACTGTCTCTGACAAATTAAAATGAAATAACTGGAGGGAAGTATCATATGAATTAATCAGATAGCTTCCACTGGTGGCACCACCGTGCAGATTTGCGTGGAGAAACATGATTATACACCTTTGCCACGAACCTGCGCAGTCCCCCAACCCCACAGTGGCGGCAGTGGTTTTGGGGAAGGGTGAACTGGGTCACTTCACTGCATATAGGTTTATAGAGGGGCCTGATGCTGCAAGTCCAAAAAAACCTAGTAAAGAGGTAAAAGTACATCACTAAAACCACAAATTACTATGCATCAACTTGTCTTTTAGTCATGTATGAAAATGTTATCATGGTAAATGTTGCAGTTCCCATGCTTTAAGGGTTTAATTCAGACCAACCTGGCTTTAAATCTGAATAGAGGTCAAATGTCAAAACAAGTTGATTGGTGAGTGAGTGATTTTAGTGTCTGATCAAGTAGGTGATTAACAGTGTATACCAAATGGCCACCCTGTCACTGTCTACCCTGGCCTCAGTACTGTGATGTACTACATAACCCCACACCACCACTCTCCCAGTAATCAAAACAAGTAGACACTTGACCTTTTAACAGGCACTTGAGAGTGTCAACTCATTGTAAGATGTTTACATTTGCAACAGAATATTATTCTTTCATTCTACATCATATTACTAATTCTAACAAGAATACAACTTAAGAATACCACATGAAATGTATTTTGATCAAACACTGTAGCATTATATGTATAAAGTTTTAACAGGAAAGGTCAGTATAATGATATGTTGGTTGGTTGGTTATTGGTTGCTTTACACCCTAATTAACTGCCAGGGTCATATCAAGGGTGGTGATGGTGATCGAATCTATGAGAAGGTAGAGACCATACCCCTACACTTTTACCGAGGCAGGTGTTCTTTAATGTGCAGGGTCCCACAGGCAGGGCCCTACACACAACAGCCGGTGGCCCTCAAGGAGCCTTTGATAACCCAGTTGTTGCCACTGGGAGACATGCAGAGGGGAGTAGTAGCCAGCTCAGCCGAGAATTGAACCCCGGCCGCCCGCGCAGCAGGCGGACACTCTAACCACTTCACCACCCCACACGCCTGTATAATGATATGTTTCACTATTTAACTTATATGCTTATAGTACTCAATTATTAACAAATTACAGACAGCACCACTCCCAAATATTCAAATTATGACATACCTTTATGTCTCAGTGTATTTCCTGACTTAATAGGATTCAAAAGCTATGAATGTGCCATACTATGTTCCTACTATTGGGGCTCAGACCTAAAAGAGTGTTTCCTATCTAAACCACAGGGTGGAGCAACATTAATGAAAAAGATGTATAGTGAAGTGCATATTGGCCGATCAGATTGCTGCATTCTGTAGATGTCCTACAATTAGTGTAACATAGTCCAACAACACGTAGTTGATCCTAACCTCTTGAAACTAAGCAAAATGACTTGCTGTTTATCTATTCATAATAGGTATCATAATTCCAAGCAAAAATAAGGAGATGGTTAATGCACCTTTCTCATGCATAGTGTGACGTTCCTCGGTAGTTCGGGGTTTCCGATTCCTACAACAGAGGGATGTGGGGATTGTTTCGGGTCTCAGCCGGACGGGGAGTCCGAGCAAGGAGCCGAGATGTGAGATTTAGAGTTGTGCCTCGCGCACGAGGGGGTTTGAGCGGGTCGATCGGGAAATCGGTATTCGTCGACAGGGGAGGGGTGTCTCGGCCGGGCTGGACCGAGGGGCCTCAGCCACCGGGCGCGGGGTACGGGCACTTCTGCCAGCGGGCGGTGACTGCGGAGGAGGAAAAATGGTAGGGACGGGTGCGGGCCGTTTCCTTTGTGCCGGCACTCTCTTCGGGGCCCACTGTGGACGATCTACCCTCGTTCTCGTCCAGCGGGGGTGTCGGGCCGACGGTCGCCTATTGTTTGGTCGCGCCTTCGTACCCCCAATCCCTGGGTTTTCGTTCCCTCTTTCGGGCCCTCATGCCAGTTCGGTCCTCCATCTTCGGGACTCCATCCGGGCCACTTTCGGGCCTTCGGGCCCTGTTTCGGTCTCTCGGGCCTTCGGGACCCCGTCCTAAGTCCTAAGTTTCGCCTAATTTCTTCTAACCTTTGCTATTTTACTTGTACTTTCTAGTCAATTAGCCTGTATTGGATCATCTTATCGGTTACCATAGGAAGAAGACACATGTTGACACAAGGAGTACTGCGAAGGAACTCTTTTATTCTCGGGCCTCACCGCCCCTTATATAGTCTAGTGGTCAGCCCTGATTGGCTGTTTCTGATCACGTGGTTATAAATGACGTCACTTCCGGTTTACATATCACTTCCGGTTTACATATTTCGGGTTTCGGGCTTTTACAATTTTCGGGCCTTTCGGGTTTTTCGGGTTTTTCGGGCTTTTCGGGCCCGTTACAAAATATACTTTACTCTGTCGCACCGTCTTACTTTTTATATTTCGACCTTGATGATTGATGAATAGGCATTCATCACACATAGCTAGAAATGAAAGTATGCAACAAAATGATATCAGTCAAGCATATGTTCAGTTAAGCCAGTTTTGGTCACTTTCTTAAGATTTGCATGCATTACTGCATGCATTGCAAAACCTTTATACATTAAATCTAAAAAGAGGAGAGTACAAACGTCATTAGACAGAAAGTCCAAGCATAGTGTATGTCCAATTTGTAGTTTGCCTCAAATTTGATGTCCTATATAGACCCTCCTAAGTCAGATTACTTTAGAACTCTGACCCATTCTGTTCAAATGACACATGGCTAGTCAACCGTAGTGTACCATTCACTGCTTTGGCCAATTGCTAGATCTCCTCCTCCCTGATTATACAGAGTGCACAGATTCTTCAGCCTTGCAAAGTGGTAGAAGACACAGTCATTTGTCCTCATACAGAAGTTAGCACACTCAACACAGGATCTCACCAATGTAAATTCTGCGATCACACTCCCTGATAGATGGCTTCCTTCTGGCGTCTCTCTGAATGTGAACTCATTAGGCCTAGCTAAACAAAACAAACAATGGGTCTTAACCCTTTCATGACGGCCCCATAGAGAATCGATCATATATGATCGATGGTCATAGTCTCTCCTACAATTTCCTTAATTTTGGTTTCCTGATGATGATTTTTGAAACATTTATAAAGGGTGGTGTGATATTACTACCAGGATACATTTTTTATTCATAAATAGCTCAATATTAATTTTGTGAGGCTTTGATGACCCTAACCTACAGCAATTTTGCCAAATAATAGAAAAGGCCCCCTTGATATCTATCAGAAAATTATGATATTTAGGTTTAAAAAGCCTTTTTTTTACAATTCGAATTTCTATTTTTTCTTATCTATGTATTTAGACATGTAGAGTACAATAATAACTAAAAACTTTGATTTTTAAAATAATGTCAATATTCATTTCCTTTAGATTATTGTTAAATTAATTCCCCTCTTCCCTACAAGATAATCAGCATAAACCAGCCATTTTGGTTCATATCCAAGATGGCCGCCATAGAAATTACATGTTTTAAAATTTTCACCCCCTCTTTAGAGAATTCCTGTACCAATATTGTTCAAAGTCTCTGACATAGTGAAAAACATTCAAGTACTTTGAGCTTAATGATATTGTACTGAATTTTTTAAGATTTGATATGTTTTTCATCAATTAAATAACATATGATCTTATGAATGATTAACAATAATGGGAATTTTACCATTTTTAGAGCATAATGTACCTTACATCCACTTTATAAGAAATAGACAAAAAATCCATCAATAAAGTCAAATTTAGTATCAAATGATAGAAAATCACAAGGGGAACAACTTTGTAATTTAAATTTTTTCTATAAAATCAATATTTATTCCAATTTTTGGTCATTTTCAAGAAAATAAGGCTCTAAAATGGTCATTTTTCAGAAAATATGTCCTTATATAACAGGTTCTATGGTAACCATGGCAACCAAAATTTAGAATAAAAATATATTTTCTAATTCCTATGAAAGTGGGTACCATAATGATATATGACTTTGTTATCAAAGTTCCCCATGAAATATACCTTTTTGAAATTACCAATGCTGGTACACAGTCTGTATGATAAAATGTGATTTGGTGCCGTCAGCAAAGGGTTAAACATATTTGTCTCGCACTATTTTAATGTGGGTAGTAGATTTTGCACTATAGAAAAAGTTTTCTGCAATGTCCTTCAATATCATGAAAGCACACAATTTAAGAAGTGCCATTTAACGTTAATGCATGATCCAATCTCTTCTTAATCAACATGAAGATCATAGCCCCTGGGATTTCCAGCCTTATGGATATGCATACTCATAGCTCTAGAGCCTTTATTTAGTCTAGGATCCTAAATAATCAAAATAAGAAAAACAAGTTTATTCATGCTATAAACAAAATTTTAATTGATGCCAAGAAATAAGAATTTTTTGCATTATGTTGCCATGGTAACCAGAGTGTTGATAGAATGCCAAACCTGCCAATACTACAGCTATGCAAATAAGGGTTTCCATGGTAAGGATTGAATAAAACTGGGTTTTGAAAATAGGAATTCTGAATCATGGGCCTCATTAGCTTTTTTTCTACAAAGAAAAACCAGTCCTAATATCTCAAATAAAAATACAAATGGCAGTATGTTTTATGAAACTGTATTTGGGAATTCAATTTTTGGCCTAGGTTTTCTTACATTATATCTTGAATATCAAAGATTGGCCCATTTTACTACATTAAGCCTGACTGTCAAATCTTCAAATTATGTAACTCTTTTACTAATTAGAACATTTACATAATTCTTTCAGTATTGGAAACCCCAAGACATCTTCCCTATTCTATATTCCAGACCATACGACAGCTTTTCCCAGAGGATAATAAATTATTAGTTTTTATAGAATTTAGGGTAGGGACAAATTCATGCTCTCAATGGCATGAAAAATCAGCCTACATGATATTTTCAGATACCGGCTGTTCCTTGAAGCATTTTGTCATTAACAATATTTCTTATTGGCTTAGTAAATCTCTAATGGGTGTACAAAAGAAAAAATCTAGTCCTTAGAAAGCTTTAGATAAATAGAGGTAATAAAAATTACAACAGGTTTCCATCAATGTGATCATATTGGTGAATGACAGAAGCTTCTGTTTCTTCAGTTTCTACATACAGACTAAAAAAAAAACTCTTTACCTGAAGCTGTACCTTGACAAAGTCCTCGCATATTCCATGAACATGGAAGATCAAACCATTTAAATGTTTGTAAAAATCCAATGCATAATTCATCCATTTGTTGGTTTTCTCCATGATTAAAGTTACTCCATGAAAACAGGGTTCCGTCATCCCAATATGAATTTGTCTTATAAAAGCCAAGCCACAGATAGTCATTGAAATTCCTATTTAGAAAATTAAGCATGCCATGACACTCAAACATATATACAACAAGTCATATTTGAAAATAAGCTAAGCCCTGTCACTTGTCTGATGCACATTACCATAAATCTTCTGCAAATGGATGTAAGTCATTGATATCAGTAGCAAGGGGACATCTGGCTAAAACAACATTGCTTCTCATAACTTTGTCTCATACATAAAGATTATTCCGTTCATGTAAGAATTTTGTTTTGATCAGACATCACAATATTGTAACTGTAAGCTTACACATCAGTTGAACTCATATCATAAGGGGCCATAAGGTGAGTATATGGAGTATAGTTTATGATGTATATTTTTGGAAATATATAATCATAAGTTTGATTTCCTTATCCTTGGTGCCCATGGAGTATCCACTTAATACACTAACATCAAAAGTATAACAGTTTCGAACTATTTGATTATGTGTTGGTATTTTGGTTTTCTAGTAATACTGGTAATCTGGTGATACATTTATTATTGGTATTGCTGGCATTCATATTTGAATGGTAGAATTAGGGCAAAAGAAAGAAGCAACAGATAATAGGTATATATGGAAAGAAATATCAGGAAGAAAGGGTTTGTTTATTTAGTGTGACCTGCTCAGACACCAAAATAAGGACAACGTGGACGTAACATATTTAGGTATGAAAATATTGAGATGCCATATGCTCACCATTTAAATTGTAATATGTGTACCATTTTCATCAAATCTATTTGCTTTTTTATTGAGGCTGTGTGTCCAATATCTAGGCTAATTCTAACTGCATTCTGGATTAAATACTGACAAGTTCACTTCTCTCAGAAATACCTGCATATATTTTAGTATTTTTCTTTTGTTACACATTATCTATAGATCATGATTATTACCTAGTCATCAAATAATAAATCAATACTGAGACCATGTACCAGAGTTGGGTTTGATAAAGTTTATTTCCTGACATTACAGAACAGCATTATTACCTATATTTTATTCATGCTTATATCTATCAACCATGACATATGGAGACCAATACTACTGCAGATACATATCATGTTAAATGACCCAAGTGATAATGGCATTCACAGGCATAATAAAAGTGTATTCTGAGCCTATTTTGATAAAACTTCTTTTATATTTTGTTATTTTAGCTTATAGTCACTGAATAGTCTGGTGACCAAATTGGACTTATTTGTGTGATAAATTTTGGTTTTTATTCTAAATATTGATTATTTCTTCATTGGGATGAAAAATTCTCTCTAAAGAACATACTAGGTGATGATAATATAATCACATGTTAGATTAAACTAAAATAGTTTCGACAAATGCTGCCTATAGTAGAGAGGCAAATCTGACAGAAGATTACCCTTTTGTGTTTTGTTCTTGCCCAGAAAAGGTAAAATCTGAAGGCTTAGTCTGAAAGTTTGAAATAGTTTGTTATAGGTTTTACTAGCAGACAATATTTTTCAAACTGAATTAGCTCAGAGTGCAAATACAGGTATAATATAAAGAAAGAAACTTGTGGGACACCATGTCTAAGTTCTGTAAGTTCTGTAGGACAACTACATTACATACAGCATTTTCATCTGATGAGAAAATGGCCCTAATTAGCAACTTCAAACAAATTAAGCCATGCAACTTAAACAAAATATAGACTTCTGAAATAACAAATACTTAAAATAAAATGTGAGTAGAGTGACCTTTCAATTGGCTACTTTCTTAATAGTCTGACAACATTGTAAAGAAATCCTTTTTTAAATCACTTACTGTTGTCTTAAGTAGTTTTCAACAAATGCCTGAGTTTCACTTGAAGGAATAGCTGCCAAGACTCCCCCTTGTGAATTACAGGCTTTCCGACTATCTTCAAAGGCAGCATGATTTTCAGTCACCCAGTAGAAATATTGATACTTGTATAATCCAGACACAGTGATCTGGTCTGAAAAGTAATGCCAAGTAAATGAAAAGGAGATTAGAATCCTAAAACTCCAGGGGAATTTTGATGGTGTAATGTTAAGGTGTGGGCCTCATTATCTGAAGGTTGGCAGTCAAAGTTTTGGTCCTGCTGCTGTGATGTCGGACATCCTTCCCTAGGTCAACGAAAGGGTTATCAAAGGTCTAAACCAATGACAATTGTACTTGGTGCCCTTCCTATAGGACACCACATGTAAAAGAACACCTGCCTTATTAAAAATGTTGCAGTACAAGCTCTACCTACTCATAGATTTGATCATCCAGATGAGAGGTGAAAAATTGTCTGGTAACTCAAACCCACAAATAACAACAACTAAACTGCAGTTTACAACACTGAGCAAACAATGATGAACCTGTAAGGATCCAGGCAGGATCAATGTCTGGTGCATCCCAAACGTCAGCCCCTGGGATGCTCAGTGGTTGGAGACAGGCTTGAGAGGGCTAACATATATTTCTATAGCAAGTAATTCTTGCTGTGTGTCCCTGTTATTATTCTTTAGTTTAATTTTTTTCCAAATTTCTCCTTGCATTCATGACAAATCTAATAATAATAAAATATTCTTACAGAATCACATGTGACAATGACACAGCAACAATGCAGTAGTATATACTTGTCATGGTTAAGGAAATCAACAATAGAACAGATCTACAATTGTGAAAAGAGCTTGATTTTTACTAAACCTACCTGCAGGTGACACCAGTGCAAATAATACCACAAACCAGCCCCACATTGCCATTGCCATGCTGAAACAAAATGTGTTAGCCAATATCATTATTTGGTGTTTTTACAATATCTCCATTCAATTTGTTGAACTTGATTCTATATTTTACCATCATTCCATATGTTCTGCCTTACAATCAAACAAATTAAAAGGATAAATCCACTTATGAACTTTGTTAGTAACTTAGTAACTTAGTAACTTTGTGATTTATGAAGTCTGTGAAGCCAAAAGTTCTCCACATCATCTGGTATACAGAAAAAAATCCATCTACTAAATTTGTTATATATGTGCTGGGAGTATGTACATAGTACTTGCAGGAAATTAGTCTGTTTATTTTACTGACCCTCCTTTACTGTAGAGTCGATAAAAGCTTTTTATTATCAATACTTATTGACCACAATATCCTAAATGGCCTAACGGCCTAATAAAAGCAAAAGCAATCAATATCACCACTCTGTCTTAAATAGTCTGATAACAACAAATGCATACAAACCACTTGTCATAATATTAGTGAGAATACATCACTCCTGTAATTCACCTCCAAAGTGTAGGCTGTAACAATTGGACACATACCAAACTGACATGACGATGTAATGAATGTATGCTGACTCAATAGAAGCAACACAGATTGGATAATTGGGAAACTTAACCAAACCTGAGGCTGAACACGTTATAGGCCTATATGCTGGCAACATAACAACCTGTGAACATGGCAGAAAGATCCAGTAACTCCACTTTAATATGTTCAGGTTTGGCTGTGTAATGCTGAATGCCAGTTATCTAAAGAATTCAGCAATCTGAATGGCCAATGTGCACTATAATTCATGTTCCTCCACCTGCATTGCTAACAAGCCATGCATATTAGGTAAAGTGTTGTGGGTTCACAGACTGTTGTTCTTGTGGTCTATAGACCTTGTGCAGATGTGGTCACGTGATCACTCTTTGGTGATCACCACGTGGTGATTATGACCACATGGCTATGAAATAGATTCAAATTTGATGAATTCTTAATGTTGGGAAGTGTTGATTATGTGTTTTTTAATTGAATTTAGCAAGAAATTGTGTTGTAAATGTTTCAGAATTCAAAATCTCATAATGTACTGATCACTAATATGGCGGTCAGGCCTTTTTGGACAATGTGACGTCATCTGCACAACGTCTATTACCATGGTCAGGTGCCTCCTTGTTGTGCCCGGGCAGGTGAGCGCACGAAGAACAGGGAGAAGGGGGTAGGGGAAACGGAGGTCATGCCTCGCACACCGCGTTGGCCTAGCACCCGTTCCAGATACCTTTCCAGCTGTTTGTGCTAATTTTTTTAAAAAATTTTTTTAAACGTTTTTATTGTCAACATCACATTACATATGTGGTCTTCCTTTTGAGCAGTGATAGGTGTGTTGTTTGATGATGATAATGAGATGAAAATATGTGAGTGAGTAGAACATCGTTTGGAAGTTGTTAAGAGGTCGACTTTTCAAACCCTAAGGAGGATTTTCTTCAATATGGTCTTAAATTTGACTTTTGTTGTCGACTTCTGAACATCTTCTGGGATTCTATCCCATAAGGATATACCACGTGATAAATTAAATAATCTAAAAGCTCCTCTAGCCTTAATTTGTTGAAGTCCAATCGTACATAGTAATTGATCTAACTGTACTGTATAGGCATGTCGCTAGTTCCTCAATAATTGGTGATCTCTGGTGATAGAATTACCCGAATAATGACAGATATACAACCATTGGTGATGAACGAACAACAAACAACAAGACTGTAACATGCCACTAATCCCTTAGTTCAGCACTAGAAGCTGGTGCCTCAAGAAATATGAGTCTCTAAACACTCATGCTACCAGATCAATGACAATATGTACAGTATATATCTCCTCATTTTTCATGATTTTCAACATCTTAAGGACAATGGCGCCATTTTCCAGATATTAGAAGTTAAAAGTTCCTCAATCTAATTAAAATTTTGGGGAAACATTCAATAGTATACGTAGAATTTAGAAATGGCATAGAAAACTGGCTAAAAGACATATTTTTTGAGGTTGTATTATGGCATTTCATGCATAAAAATTATTGTAACGATCTCAGGAATAACATGGAATGTTCAAAATACTTTTAAGGTAAAATTTTAGTGAATCTATAGAAAAACAAATATATATTCTAAGGTATTTTTTTTGTTTTCAAATGGGTGTTCATCCCTGCTGCCATTAGCATGATGACCTCTTATTCTTTTGGCTGAATATGATAGCCTACACCCATGTGCATCTGATATCAACTTTAAGAGCAATTTTCAACTTTAAAGAGCCACTGACACCTCCAAACACACTTTGCATGTTTGTAAAGATCAAGAACGAATTTGTATTACTAGCTCAACAAAATTATGCACCTGATATAAGTACAAAAGAATTTGATGTTTGAACAGAGTACATGTATTTCTTCTATCTCCAAGGCAGTGCCAATGATATCAAGGAAGCTGGCTATGACGAACCTTGATATTGTTATGACGTATGTGCTCGCTCATACCACTGTTCAAAGCTTAGGTTGAAACTTAACTTATGTAAATCACTTGACACTGGTATACTTGTCATGATGCAAAAAAGTTAGTTTATACAACAAATTCTCAAAATAAACTCAGACTCTTTTGTAACCTTAGAATATGGCAGAATGTGTAAGTATATACACTAAATTATCTAAAAGGAATATAATACTGTTGTGGAAAAACATCCAGTACTCAAAAGAGAGTATCATCATATTTCGCGCTAGCTACACCTCTGCCTGATGTGTGTATTACATAAAAGTATATTGGACAGCAAGGCTTTGAAGGTGCGAAAATGTCACAAAAAGTGAGCGAATCTTGGGCAAGCTGTGATAAGTTAACTGTGTCTGAGGGGGCAAGGTGTTATAATTTCGCACATCCGAGCTTTAAAGTGTGGCCTATCGTTAGCGGTTTAAGGATGAGAGGGAACATGTATTTAGCCCATAAGATCAGTTATTAATTCTAACATTGTCGATCTATTGTTCAAAACAGACTTTTTAGTCCCAAAACGAGTGGAGCAGACAAGTAGAGATCAAATTAGGTATAGACAATTTTGAACATTCTGAGCCATGAATATATTCATTTTTAGCAAAGAAATAAATATATGATTGTATACTCTCAAAGATTTCTAAATGAAAATATGTTTATAGCCATTAATTATGCAAAATTATCATCTTGTTTTAGGGCTATGTTATAGACTACCATCGTGAAGAGGACTGAGCTATGCCCCCGGTGACGTCACAGGGTGGGCCTTAGGTGTGCGGTTGTGTCTAAGTGTCTGTCGCATTTGCCCACTACACAGGTGGTTTGGGAGGTGGTCTAAAGCTCTATAAGCACCGCAACAGACATATTATACAGGAAATCGTTGTATTTTGATATGACTCACATAAGTAAATACCTTAATTTGCATCTTAAAATCATGTCACTGAATCTTTAATTTTGTGTGTGTGTGTGTGTGTGTGTGTGTGTGTGTGTAATTTTAATCTTTAATTTTTGTACTTTTGAAATGATTCATTTTGCATCGTTTAAAGTTTAAAATATATTTTACATCATTCCAGTTTACAAAAGTCTTTCTTTCTCACTTGAGAAAACATAAACACATTTATAAAAAAAAGCCGTCTGAGGAGGAAGGACCATACGTTTTCAACATTTATAAAAAAAAATAGTAGACTGGTCATGTCTATCAAAATAATTGCCAAATAAAATCAAATTCCAAATTTAAGATGAGTAAAGGTGTCTTAACACTTGAGGTTACCAATTTTGTATTAATGAATTTGAAATACAATTGGTCCTGAATGTAAATTTGCTTAGGGCAGAATAGAATAGAAATGCCCGTCAGTAATCCAAACCTTATATACAATAGCATTCTTTGTGTATAATTCACGTTGTATATAGATAATCGATAATGATTATCGATTATCTATATACAACGTGAATTATTAGTTAGAATAATACAAGTATGCATCGATGAAGGGTGAACTTTTTGGTTCAATTGATATGTCTGGAATCTTTTATCCTACAAAATTCATTGCTTTAGTAAATAGTCATCACTCCTGCTCCCAGTCCATACAATGTGCACAGTTTGTCCATCTTTTCATATCAGTAGAAGAGACAGTTAAGCTGTGTCTCCACTTGAGCAACAACTCCCGGCACTGAAGCTAGATCGCCGGGCAACAACAGTGAAAAACCGTCGGCGGGTGTTGAAAATCCGTCGCTAGGCGATGGAAATCCTTTGCCCAGCCTCTTACAATTATGTCGCCCTGTTGAGACACGATATTTCAGAAAAGGGCTGGCGATAAAGGTCCACAAAAAAGGTAAATTGCCCAGGATGCTGGCGCCGTTCTGTCTGGCGATATATCCCCTTTATCGCCGGGGTTTCTGGGCATCAGATCAAACTTGTTTGTCGCCCACATTGCCCTGTCGCTCACCCGTCGTCGCCCTTTGTCGCCGGGCAACAGGTGGCTTCCATAATTACCCAGCGCCAGCCAGTCTGGTGGGCTGTGGCTTCAGGGTGCCCTTCGTCACCTGGTACGACAGAAATCTTTATCGCTCAAGTGGAGACACGGCTTTAAGCACCATACCCACTAGGCAATTTTACTGACGATGGGCAATGGACGACTGGGAGGATCATCGTTGTTGTTGCCAGTTGATTTTATCAGCGATCTCATTGCGATTGGCCATCACCCAGAATGCACACCATACCCATATAGAGTAGTGATCCATATCGCCAGTCGCCCTGCAAGGGTAAAATCATACAGGACTCAGCACATTCAATACAGATAAGAAGGAAGAGGAGGATGTAGAAAATGATGCTGTTAGGACGGGGAATGATGTAGTGATGGACAACTACACTAGAGAGCTGGATGATACAGAAAAGCGTCAAGCGAGTGTTAAACCACCACGAGTGTTTCATTTCTATGATCCAAAGTTGAATAAGGAACTTGTAGAAAATTTTACTATTGAAACGGCAAATGGTATTGCTTTCTCTAGCAAAAATTCTTTTCTGAGTAACTTTTTTGAACGAGAAATCAAATACAATGGTGTGGTGTATGCAAACAATGAACAGGCGTATCAGCACACTAAAGCGGTTCACAGTAAGGACCTAGTAGCTGCCGATAAGATTATGCGAACAACAAATCCCAAGGAGATCAAGGCGATCGGTGGTCGTATTGCGTACAACCCATTATGGGAGGCGATAAAACTGCAGAAGATGAAAGAAATCTTGAGGTGTAAGTTTAGCCAGCATAAAGATCTTGGACAGAAACTGATGGATTCTCATCCATATAGGCTACTGGAGGCAACGGGAAATATGTTTTGGGCATGTGGACTGTTAATCCGAGATGAAAAACTGCTTGTGAAACAACATATGCCCGGGAAAAACCATCTTGGACAGTTGTTAGAAGACTTAAGAGAAGACATGATCCGCGAACACAAGGCCAAAGAACTAAAAAGAAAATAGACGATTAAATATGCTGACTTGTGATACTATTGTATGAACATAGGGTATACTATAGCGATATGTACTATATATAATTTGAAATTCCCACAGTACCTGTCACACTTGGTTACATACGGCTGGGATACTTGAGTTTTCAAATACAACCCCGTCAGAGAACCAATCCATAATTTTAAACGCATTGGGTTCTCCAGCACTGACTATACTACGTATGGTCTTTTGTTTAGACAGGTATTATGTGCGATTGTTTGTAAATAAGTTTACTAACCATTTGTATATGAATGGTGAGTGTGTACCTGAAATGCTAGTTAACATGGAACGATGATAGGTACGGAAAATTTAATTAAAGGTTTTTCCATTGTACATCTGAATGCCCGTAGTATATATAAAAAGTTAGATGAACTATATGCCAATTATATGAAATACGATATCATTTGTGTAAGTGAAACATGGTTACATGCCAATATACCTGGTACAATGTTAGAACTTCCCGACTATGTATTATACAGATTAGATAGAACGGTACCAAGTATTAGTACAAAAAATTTGGTAAAACGGGGAGGGGGACTTATGATTTACGTAAGACATAAGTATGACAGCTACTGCACTTTTATGACAGAAAAATCATTATCAAATAAGGATATTGAATGTATGTCGCTATATCTGGAATATCCTAATACAAAGAAACTGCACATTACCCTTGTCTATAGACCACCTTCTGGAAACTTGAATAATTTTGAGACCAATATATTGCAAATTATTGAGGGACTAAATTTATTAAAAATTGAGTTAGTACTAATTGGTGATTTTAATATTAATTACAATGCTCGTAATACTAAGGGGTTTAAACTTTTAAAAAATTTGGAAAAAACTGTGGGACTGAAACAAATAATAACTGAAAATACTCGTATTGACAAAAATAGTGAAACAAAAATTGATTTGATTTTTACAAACATGCAAAATATACAGATGGCAGGGGCATTGGATATGGTGTTAAGTGATCATCGGCCAATTTATTTAGTTAAGAAAAAACTGAAGGAAAAACGACATTACAGTTATACTTATGGTAGAAGTTACCGGAATTATGATGTCAATAATTTTGTGGAAATGTTGATGAAAAGGGATTGGACTTGTTATATGAATGAGATAGATCCTAATATGTTATGGGATGATTTGCTAAATTATATTGTAAAAACACTTGATGTTATGTGTCCTATCAAACGGCTTAGAGTGGAAAACAATAAACCTGAATGGTTAACCGCTGATGTGCTTACTTTGATAGAAGAAAAGAAAATAGCTTATAAAAACGCTAGAAAATATAAAACTGAATATTTCTGGAATATATTTAAGTGCTTGAAGTTGAGATTGACAAAATTAATTAGAAATACAAAGGCTAGATTGATTCAGAATAAATTAAGGGAAAATAGAGATAATCCGAAAAAATTTTGGGAGATAATAAATCATACTTTTGGAAATTTAAAAAATATTAAGGTTTGTAATCAAAAGCTACAAGATCCTGACGGAAATATATTAAGTGAGGATGCTTCCGTTGATTATGTGAATGAATTCTTCTGTAATATTGGTATGAATACGGTAAATACCGATGCTGTGTCTAGTACTGACATAAATATGGAGGTACTAAATGATGGTTTTGAATTTGAAATGGTAAGTGAGGAGGATGTACTGAAGGTGATCAAGAATATGCCCATCAATAAATCATCTGCCGTAGATAATATACGAACATGTGTTTTACGTGATGCATTTGTTAAGCTAATATTGCAAATTACTCATCTGTTTAATTGCTCGCTAGGGACAGGAATTTTTCCGGAAAAATGGAAAAATGGAAAGGTAGTGCCTATACCGAAAAATAAAAATACGAAAATGGCTGAAAATTGGAGGCCCATAAATCTATTGCCGTATCCAGAAAAATTGCTGGAGAAGATTGTACATAAACAACTTGTAAATTACATAGAAAATCATAATTATTTGGCAGAGGCGCAGTATGGTTTTTGTAACGGAAAGAGCACTAGTATGGCAATACAAACAGTTGTTGACTCTATTGCGAAAAATGTAAATAGTGGAAATATATGTAGTTGTATCTATATCGATCTTTCAAAGGCGTTTAATTGTATCTCACATAATAATTTATTATGTAAACTGAAATCGATAGGACTAAGGAAATCGGCTATATTGTGGTTTGAATCCTATTTAATAGGTAGAACTCAACAAACATTGTTTAATAATAGATTGTCTAGTATTAATCATGTACCAAAAGGGGTACCTCAAGGTAGCAGTATCGGGCCTCTGCTCTATATATTGTATGTAAATAATTGTTTTGAATATATGGAACGTGTAGGTATGTACAAAATAAAAATGGTTATGTACGCTGATGACACTGTACTACTATCTGCCGGAGAGGACCAGAACTATGTAACTGAGGCATTACAATATGGTCTGGTACGGTACGACACCTGGTGTATTGAGAATCAGTTGAGCATAAATACCTCTAAGACGGAGCAAATGTGGTTTAGTACCAAACGTAAAATTGAATCGATATATGAGGAGACAAACAAATTGAAACTGAGAAATAATACTATAAAACAAGTAAATAAGTACTGTTATTTAGGAGTATTTCTTGATTCATGTCTATCATATGACGATTTCTTAAAATCAGTTATTAAAAAGGTTTCCTTTAAATTGCACATGTTCTCACAAATAAGATTTATGTTGACTTATAATGCTGCTTTGCTTGTATATAAACAGATGATCCTTCCGTTTTTTGATTATGTTGACGTTGTTATGGATAGCGGTAAAAAATTATATATTGACCGATTACAGAAATTACAATTTCGTGGTTTGAAAATTGTTAATAATTATATGTATAATGGTAAAAAGATAGATAGTGGTGACGAGAAAATTGTACATAACTCGTCTAAGATTGAATTTTTAGTGATAAGGCGAATGAGAAGACTATTAATGGTGTATCACACGAATGTATATTCTGATCATGCACAACCTGTGACTATAACTGAGGGTATGACACTGAGAAGTCATATTGGTGGTAAAGGTGTAAACACCGTTAAGCCAAATTTGGATGTATATAAAAAGGGATGGAAATACAGGGGGAAGATGTTGTGGGATAGATTACCTTATGATATACGAACAATTATAGATAAACGTCAGTTTGTGAGATGTTTAAGTACAGAGTTACTCGAACATGTATGGCATAAAATGCAGGGCATTGGTATAACTTGAACTGTGTTGTAACACCATATATATATACTGAAAACTTTTTGAATGTAAAGCAAGTACAATGGAGATGTATATACTTTGTATATTATTACTGTTTGTTTACTATCATGTGCATCGTGAAAAGCACAAATTTTGTGACGATGTTTTGATCAATAAAAAAAAAAAAAAAAAAAAAAACAGGATCTCACTAATTTGATGTGGCTCCTCATATCACGTCTCCCAACACACAATTTTCTTGCATAATTGGCCTGAACGTGAGCTCACTGGCTAAACAGAAAAAGATTTACTTAAAGCATAGTCACCAATAAGTAATGGGGTTATTGACCAATTAATACAGGTATATGTCAATACCTATCTACTGTTTATTCCTGAATGATGTCATGACAGAAATTATGAATAGCTTATAATCAGGTACAGCCCTTTACTGCATGATCTGAAACTACCATCCTTAATTTCAGCAACTCTAGTAATGTGAGTTATTTATCAAGTGAGAAATCAGTAAACGGACTTAGGGGGTCTCTAGGATTGATAGGCAGGACTGTTAATATTTGGGGATGCATGATTCAAAATGCCAAACTCATTCCCAAGTCTATGAGTTGCATTAACGAAATATTGACATCTCTCTAAAGGAACCTTTCCTGAATACGCCACCTGACCAATGTTCCACTATTATATTGTAAATATTTCCCTCACTATGAAATGGTAAGATGGACATTTAGTTCAATGTTCAAGAGGGGCTAATCAATAAATAACACTAAATAGAAAAATATATGTAATATGAATGGATGAAATGAAGTGAAGGAATAATTTGATGATAGTAGGGTGGGTGAGAGGTAAATGTTTTGATTAAAGGTTGTAGGTGTTGTTGATAGGTTGGGGCTGAGAAAGAAGGAGGATGTGTTGGAAGGTGTATGAGAAATATTTGGTTGTAAGTGTAGTGAAGAAAAATAGGGAGAAAAGATTTACGGTGATCCACCAAGTGGCAGCAGTGAGCCCACCTGCTCACCGTACAGGGGCATGTGAACCCAATTTACGTTGTATTATATACTTATTAGAACTGGTTTTAGAAATTTTGTATTCTAGAATAAAATAATATTCTAAGTGTTGCCTTGTTGGTATCAAGGGGTCACATTATTCTGTACTGCTTAGGGTTCAAGGATATCTGTTGCAGAATAATGGAGCATTGCCAGGGAGCACTACCCTCACTTACCAACTGACTACCAGGGGGCACCATATTCATTCCAATATGACTTCCAGGGAGTGAGTGAGTGATTGATATTTAACACCGTACCGACAGCCAGGATAATTTTTCACAGCAAAAAAATAAGTTAGCATGAGATCTGACTTTTCAGACATGTGTTTTGACTTGGCCAGTCTTTGATGACCATATCTATGAAATGAAGGTTACAGGCCGGGCAAACAGGAAGGGATCAAAACCTAGAAATCATTTTTGCTGTACCTCATCCCTAAGTAAACAAAGACACCAACTGGGAATGAACCCAATGAACCACTTAGTCAGTGCTGGTTCACCCTTATTGCACCTTTTATGATCAGAAGGGGCTACTGGGGGCCTATATTCTTTCCAGGACCAGAAGCCCCACACTGGTACCCCAACGTGGTTGACTTCCAGGGCACAATACCCTCACCCCAATCAGACTACCAGGGGACAGCACCATCTTTCACCATCCGATCACCAGGGGGCACAACCCTCACTCCCCATCTGACTACCAGGGGGCACCACCCTCACTCCCCATCTGACTACCAGGGGGCACCACCCTCACTCCCCATCTGACTACCAGGGGGCACCAGCCTCATTCCCCATCTGACTACCAGGGGGCACCACCCTCACTCCCCATCTGACTACCAGGGGGCACCACCCTCACTCCCCATCTGACTACCAGGGGGCACCGCCCTCACTCCCCATCTGACTACCAGGGGGCACCACCCTCACTCCCCATCTGACTACCAGGGGGCACCACCCTCACTCCCCATCTGACTACCAGGGGGCACCAGCCTCATTCCCCATCTGACTACCAGGGGGCACCACCCTCACTCCCCATCTGACTACCAGGGGGCACCACCCTCACTCCCCATCTGACTACCAGGGGGCACCACCCTCACTCCCCATCTGACTACCAGGGGGCACCACCTTCACTCCCCAACTGACTACCAGGGGGCACCACCTTCACTCCCCAACTGACTACCAGGGGGCACCAACTTCACTCCCCAACTGACTACCAGGGGGCACCCTATTCATTCTCAATATGACTTCCAAGGAGTGAGTGAGTGATTATGAAAAACAAGTTAGCATGAGTTCTGACTTTTCAGACTTGTGTTTGACTTGGCCAGTCTTTGGTGACCATATCTATGAAATGAAGGTTACAGGGCAGGCAAACAGGAAGGGATCAAAACCTAGAAATCATTTTTGCTGTACCTCATCCCTAAGTAAACAAAGACACCAACTGGGAATGAACCCAATGAACCACTTAGTCAGTGCTAGGTCACCCTTATTGCACCTTTTATGATCAGAAGGGGCTATTGGGGGCTTATAGTCTTCCCAGGACCAGAAGCCCCACCCTAGTACCCCGATGTGGTTGACTTCCAGGTGCTCTACCCTCACCCCAATCAGACTACCAGGGAGACACCACCCTCACTCCCTGTCTGACCACCAGGGGCAACCACCCTCAATTCCTATCTGATTACCAGGGGACAGCACAATCTTTCCCCATCTGATCACAAGGGGGCACCACCCTCACTCCCCATCTGACTTCTAGGGGTCACTACCCTCATTCCCCATCTGACCACCAGGGGGCACCACCGCCACTCCCCATATGACTACCAGGGGGCACCACCCTCACTCACCAGGTGTATACCGGGGGCCACCACC
Organism: Lepidonotus clava; assembly: GCA_936440205.1. Classification (NCBI taxonomy): domain Eukaryota; kingdom Metazoa; phylum Annelida; class Polychaeta; order Phyllodocida; family Polynoidae; genus Lepidonotus; species Lepidonotus clava. The sequence goes on from OW387145.1 coordinate 10,862,672, forward strand.
CTCACTCCCTATCTAACCAACAAGGGCAATCACTTTCACTTCCAATCTGATTACCAGGTGGCACCACCCTCACTCCCTACCTAACAGGGGGCAGTACCCTCATTCCCCATCTGACTACGAGGGTTCACAAACAACACTTAATCCCCAATCTGACTCACAGGGGCAACCACCCTAAATCTCCAACTGACTACCAGCCCTGGGAAGCAGCAACTTAATGGGCATGTTCTACAACCATACTCTCCTGGTCTGTCTCTTACTTTTTGTATTTTCACATGACAGTTATATTTTTTACATAAGGCTGAAAATTAAAAAGGAAAAAAAAAGATTTGTAATAATAGCATTATATTTTATTGAAGTTGAGACCTTTCTAACACAGAATGTAACAATAATGTTATTTTTTTCGTGAAAGAACATGAACTATAGGGGTTTATTTTATGGTTACCAGTTATTGTTATCTAGTACCTATGATTCCAGTATGCTAGCCATGTAATATCGCAGTCTTCCTTCCTGTCTTGAAGGCAGGTCATCTCAGAATGTAGCTTGTCATTCAGAGGCAACAAAGAACACTCACATGAAGGATAATATCTATTTAGTAAAAGGCATGTAATATATGTCACTGTGCTCCCGTTGACAATACCAGTCCAGAGAGGCTGTCCAATCAACCACTAACAGCCAACACTCCTGAGCCACACGCCATGAGGATGTTCCTACTTGGCTTAATGTTTACACTCTGGAGTACACTACACATCCATCTTACACTCTCTGCCCCTAGTACTCAGAGAGCCAATCTTAGCCCTGATCCAAGCTTTCCTAAAGCTAACTAAGATTTTACACAGTGGACTGACACCCTCGCCAACACAAACATAAGAAGAATGTCACAATAATGTTACATTGCAACGTCACATTGTTAGGTTCTCAAGACATTTATGGGTGCCATCAAAATAACATAACAAGAACCAAAGCAGAACTAAACAGAACACTGCTGCTACTTTATGTTTAGGAGGTAGTATACTGACTGGACCATAAGTGTGTCACCTTTACACTGGTGCCATTATAAACATGCTGGTATTATATAGTTTTTCATGTGTCTCGCATAAGTACAAGTTCTTCTGTGTTTCAAAGTTAATATACCAAAGGTAAAACAAAATAATAATAGACAGCATTGATTAGACAACTAGATGATGGCATTGTGGGGAATGTATGACCAGGGATGTGGGGATCAGTTGCCGTGCTCTCGAATTTTGGAATTTGTTCCCTTCGAATTGTCTGGCCATGACACGGAAACGGGGACATGACTATGATTTCAACAAAATTAATGAAGTTCAATTTATTTTTTTTCCAAGAAGGTTTCTCACTAAGTTTGCATCACACATCTTCTCTTTGTTCCAAAAGTTACTCCAATCCAACGTTTTTGGTTTTGTCTTAGTTGAATTATGCAAAGCTTTGCATATTTGACAAAAACTACTGATATCTCCAAATCCCTCATGAACATAGTAGTCTTTTCTCCAGGCGTGATAAGCTAAGTATTTTGAGTCATCATTGTCCAAAAGTTTAAGATAGTCTGCAAGGTGCTTTGGTGAAGTAAAGTTGCGTACATCTATATAGGAATTGGGAGGAAAAAGTCTTTCATAGTCCTTTGCACTTTTCCCACCTAGAACAATGGGCACCATACTTGAATTGAGCGCCCTGTAGGGTTTTAAAGAGATGTAATCTTCACAGTTTGAGTTCTCAAAAGCTAGGTAGAATTTGTACTGGCCTGTTTGAGAAAATTTGTCATAACAGTTGATGCTGTTTCCAGCAGTTCCGCCTGGACATGGTCTTCCACACGCGCCATATACGTCAACTTTCATATGCTGGTGCAATGCAGTCACGTATTTATCCCTACCGCTGGGGGCATTACAATGGCTTTTAATCGAGAGTATTGTTGCACTACCATTCGATCTTTTATATGTTGGTAATTTTTTCAAACCACCAGGTGCATAATCAGGTAATTTAGCCCAGAATCCATGTTTTATAGTTACATCAGACTTTTTTGAATAAGTTGCACTCCAGTTGTAGAAATCCCCTTTGATGAAAAAGTCTGCCCGAAACCATGGTGATTCCCAGACATAGATGATGTAAATTTGTTCAGGTGAACGTTCTTCTGGTGGATTTTGTGGGTCCCGTCCATGGAAAACTACTGCATCATAATCCAGAGAGTTGTTCTTGTCTACAGATAAAATGCACCTACAGTTACCCTCACAGGTTATCAACTGTTTGTGTGTATCACTTGGAAATGGTACAAACCACTCACTGCGTCCGAAGAAACTGTTCCACAGAACAATTGATTTTACAGTCTCTGGCTTTGGTGCCACTACCACCTCTGGGAAAAGATTCTGATATTTGAGAAAACATACAAAAATAAGGGTTGCCAGGGCATTAATTAATATAATTGCAAAACTGGTCTTTCCAGATGCCATCATTAATCTGAAATACAAAAGAAATATGATGGTCACTATGAGAAATGAGTAAATCTTGTGCAAATTGGGAGTGCTTGTTTGTCAAGATACTGGCTTACCCATCACAGACTACCCTCAGAATCCGCTTCATGGCTATTTTGAAATGTTTGCAGAAAACATGTTTAATGTGCATTCTGGGAGGGATAGTAATGGTATTTTTCATATACCCCTTACTAACCCAATTTCTTGAAAAAGAACATTCATATCAAACTCAATGTTTCATTCAAAGGGTTTATTTGAACCTCACTTAAAGGGTTTATTTAAACCTCTAGAAAGAAAATTATCATCAAATCCTAAAACAAACAATGAAATAACATCATCATCAAAAATTCCATTTCCTGCATTAGAAATTCAAATAAACTTTAAATATGATATTCTAAGGGCCAAGTTAATACATTTTTCAGACTAGCCTGCAAATTTACCTCCAGCAAGACAGAGATAAGCCACATAATTTATTATTCTGTGTAAACTAACATCAACCTTTATTTGATATTGTTACTTAAAAAAATGGTACTAACAGAACTATCATCAAAAAGCATACAATAAAGTATTAAATGAACATGCGTCAAATTTCCTATATCATGTTGAAGTTAGCGGTCTAACGGACCTTAAAACAAATGAAATAACATCAAAATTGCATACAATTAATAACATAGGTCCAGCATTGGTCCAAAAATATTTAACATGATCAATGATTTGTCATTTCGGTTGTCGGCTCTGAAATCAGTTTAAAAAATCAGTTGGTATGACCCATGAGCCAATTCCCAAGAAACAAATTGGACCGACAGTGGACCAATGGAGTTTTTGGACCGACATTGGACCAATTTTGCAATCGGTCCACTGTCGGGTCCACTGTTGTTGTGCCTTGCATCACGGCCTTAAAACTCCCACCTACCAGCAAAATCAGAGCTCACTGGGATACACAGTGGAATTCTCTTAAAACAGTTAACTAGTTTGAGCGACTAGTAGACTTAGATGGAACTACAGTCTAATAAACCTTTATCCAGTTATAGGTTTTCTCATAACTGATCATTCTGGTCTCTAATCTTGAGAAGACGAAGATTTAAGACTAAATAGTCTTGAGTCTTTAGCAGTCTTAAGACCCAGACTCAATATTAATTATGTTACCAGCCATAAGACCAGATAGTCTTCAGTCTCATCAAGCAGCTTTAAGGTCGAGTCTCTGATATAATTAGTAGTATTATAATAAAGTTCCACTTACCTTTCTTTTGTTACAATATATTTTGATATTGTCATGCACGATGTGGCTTGTCACATAATGACAGCGAAAGCTTTGACACAGCAAATGATGTAAGCAGTGCCTATTGTGATGGGTCCCACCGTTGAATTGTTGCTGTTATCCTAGGTCATTTTAGTTCCGCAAATAGTTTTAAAACTAGATATTGACCACAAAAGATTGTGAGAATTTCAGCTGAGAAGGAGCATTATAGGTGGGAGAATTTTGATGCTCAACAAGGAAGAATTAACAAGTATATCCTTAGCACGTCCATGCAATAGCGAGGCTCATTATACGATGGGCCAGCGTTGTTTATCTGTTATCTGTGCCTCAGTACGGATGAGTGTAGGCCTAACAAACCCTATTTTGCTATTTGAACAACCTGGTTTACTACTGATAGGCATTGACATGAATACACTAGTTGTGTACACTCCTCCCCAGGCCTCTTGAGGGGCCCTTGATGGGAGGGTCCTATCACTGTTACATGTCGAATCTAAGAAATGGCCATGTTACTCTCTTTTTAAAGGGAGCCAAAACCAATATAATTGACAAAATTTTCAAAACTCAGATAAGTATAGACATATATTAGATGAGTCTAGTTAAGGTCAGTGGTAAAGTATTAGCTGTGAAAACTAGCTCAAACTGAAGTAGAATGCCACAAGAGATGGTAATATTTGCATTTGTTTGTAAACAAACCCTATTTTTGCGGATCCACATTAATTGATTTGAGCAAGGAAAATGTGTTTTTAATGATTTTTTACTATATTTCATGGTTTAGATTTTAACATGGGCCAGGAATAGGCTCAAGGAATGGATTTCCATGATTATTTGAGTTTTGAAAATTTCATTGAATTTATTGGTTTTGGCTCCCTTTAATAAGACCCAAAAACGGGAATATCGCCATGTCAAAAAGTTCTGCAACGTTCTATTATTGTCTTTTTATGTCTTCCTTTGATGTTTTGTTTTGGGCTTGTGTATGTTTTCCAGGTCAAATACCCTATTACACTTCACTCCTTCGAGCTGCGATATTGGCTTCATATAATAATATAACAGACAATCCTCATGTAGGAGTGACATAGGGGCCTAATTGTCTGAAATTAGTAATTTGGAGTATTTACTCATATTTTCTGATGAAAATGCAAATCAGCTTTTCTGATAATATCCAAACCATGAATTTCTATTCTGATAAGGATGAAATGCTGTCTTAAATTTTATCATGTTATTATCATGAAGCTATCGTCAAAACGTCATTAGAGCAGAATATGGTTAAGTGACATCTTGTTTGTGGCATTGTTTTTGGTCGCCATTCATGGTTAAAGGAAACCTTGTACATAAATTCACGAAGTGCTTTTTTTTGTGTAATTACCTTGACATAAGTATTCTAAAAAAAATTCAAAATAAAAAATGTGAAAATGTTGAGGTCTTAAGGAATTATTCAGGAAAGGAATTTAATTTTGGTAATTCCCTGAATGTTGAGCTACTTGGTACTCCCCTTGCTATGTCATAGCTATGGGAATTCATTCTAAAGTAACTTTGGGATTCCCTGATTAATGAATAGTTAACGTTGTAGATGGTCATATATTTCAATTTATTATGAGTTGCATTAGGCCAAATATATATAATATGGGTTACAGAGGATAACCCAGGATTACAAATTCTACAGGGATGGGGATTCCCTTCCAAGGGCAGATGGGATTCCCCACTAACTCCCCTTGCTACGTCATTAATTAAAGGATTTCCCTTAAAAAATGAAATCAAGAAAAAATTTGTTAATGTCCCATAATTGCGTGTAATTATAAAGTAGGAATTTTCCTTCGATTTTGCTTACATTGATAGTGGAGTTGTGAATAACCTGCTGAATAGAATTCATTGAAAAATAACTATCCTGCAGTTATATGCAAGATTTCCTTTAAATATAGTAATGAGGAAAATAGTACAACTGTTACAAGGCACTTCCATTAACAAATTTATGTTATCATTGTGAGAGACATACTAAAACGATGCTTCTTTGGTAGATGCATGTGGTAAAAACTTGAGATTTACAAAATGTATGTTATCATTGTGAGAGACATACTGAAACAATGCTTTGTTGGTAGATGTAGGGTATGTGGTATAAACTTGAGACTATTACTCTACATACCAGTTGGGTATGGTATTGGAACAAACTCTGGTATTGACACAAAGTGATATATTGCTATTACACTGATATATATCAATGTGTATAGCTCATATCAAATATACCCATTCGTACCTTCGATAGAGGATTTGTGAAATATCATGGCAATATTGCCAGTAATTCTGATACCTTGATGAGGAGTCAAAGGGACTAATACGGGAGGAAGGGGGTCCAGAAACCATGACCAAATCCATACATGTATTTAATGGGCGGCCCCCTTTGTTTTTGTCGACAGAATGCGTCCGAACCGACCAGCAACTCCTTTAAAACTATAAATCAATTAAGCAAACCAGATAGATGGAAACTTTTATTTCACAAACTGTTAGCCACCTGGAAATAACCTGTAATTTACCAGTAAAAATGACTTTAGGTATCATAGGGCATGATCTGGTTTGTGTTAAAAAAAAGAATTATATTGCATGACGCATTTGAGGCCCGAGTTAATAGTCACCACAAGTTGAGATCAAGTACAGAGAGACATTTCTTAATTTCATAAATCTGAAACAGATAAAAATGGCATGTTGAGGTTCGTTGTTCATGCGACTCTGAAATCGTTAGCACCTACTTTGTTGTGTCAGAAAGGAAGAAAATTCAAATCGTCGAACACCAGCTTTATCTTCCTGAAAGCTCTTGTGCAGCCAACCTCAGTCACTACGTAAGATGGAGTAAACAAGTCTATTGATATCATCTAAGATGAGTCTAGACCCTTAAATTCAATAGCATAACGTGGCCATTTTTTACATGCGACATTACCGTTTTTAGGGGACAACAGCATGCAACAGGGAGCTTTCCTGATTTCGACAGGTTAACGTCATTATCTTTTCAACTTGGCAGGTGACAGGCCAATAGATAAGTGACAAATACATGTGACAGGGGCATTTCCTAAATCCAGCATGCAATTCCCCCTCCCCCATCCAAGGCCTCTCTAAAGCCTCTCGGGTAGACGGACGCGTCGGGGGTTGGTGCCCAACGCGTCTGGTATGCGTCTGGGTTGATTTAAGACCATATCACACTATGCGTTGGGTCGTGTTGGGAGCCAACTTTATATTATATTATACTATGCGTTTGGCAAGCGTTGGGGGTTGCGTTGGGTCACGTTGGGTCGCGTTGGGTCGCGTTGGCACGCATTGGGTCGTGTTTGGGACCCAGTTCCCGTCGGGAATTTACAAACATGTCTGTAAAATAACGCAAACCAGATGCGTAAGGCAACGCGACCCAACGCGAACGTTACCCGACGCGTAGTGTAATATGGCCTTAAGAGTCATTCATAGCCCCTGAGGAGCGTGGTAATAGTTAGAGGGACCGATGTACGGTTGCTATATTCTCAACAAAAACAGCTGCTAGCAAGGCACTCTGGTGAGTAGTAGCAAAGGAATGTGAACATCGGGCTTGGTCAGAATCATATACTATGGGGGTGTTTCACACTGGTTACAAAGGCCGTATTATACTATATGTTGGCTCAGTCGCGTTGGGGCCGTTTCATTCGCGTTTTTGCCGACACAAATAGCAAACGTGAATCCGGGGTGCCCAGCGCGAAGTGTAATATACAAGAAAAGGTTCTCGTTGGTCCGACGCATAGTATAATATACTTCGCGTTGGGTACGACACATAGTGTTATATACTTCGCGTTGGGTTCGACGCATAGTGTAATATGGCCTTAAAGCGTATCAGATGCGTTTGGCAACAAGACCCGATGCAAACATAGACCCGACGCATAGTGTAATACAACCTTAACTTTAAGATCGTATTTTCAGTTAAGATATTTCAACCTTTTCATGATTGTGTTTTAGAATTATGATCGGATGTTCCTGTTGTTAACTACATAGTATTTAAAGTTAAGATTATTGACTGTAAAGATCATCGTATCTTAAAATCTAAGATATATATGAGAAACCTATTTACGGTTTTGCTAGCGCGAGGCGTGCCCGGGGTCTAGAATTGGGACACATTCTCGTGAATAGATAACAATGTTCTGCGTTTTTAGATAAGGAACGGACATTTTTGTTCTGCAGATTGCTAAGTTGAGTGACCCCCTAAATTACTGACAACTTCTAATATTTTTTTTTGCCAAGGAAATTACTTTTCGAGTACATTTCTGGTGAAAAGATGTCCCCCTGCAAAAAAGAGAAATTAATCTGCTTTTAGGATGTTTACCTTCCAAGCATGATAGGTACATCCTTCGTAGAATGAAAGATATTGCAGAGAATGTTACTATTGCTTTACATAATATAGTACTATTTACCTAGCTGATTGGTAAACTTGAATACAAAATTATAACGATTTGATGTTGCCATACTATCCATTGCATAAAAAAGTATTATAGCTCCCATAAGATAGGTTACTGTTATGTCCCTGCTATGAGAATCCATGCACACCATTGCAAAAAGTACAGCAATCTGTCATTTTTTATCCTTTTCATAGAATAAGTTCTCACGGAACTAATTGTGGTGCCATCTGTAGGGTAATACACACTTACACGGTTCCGCCACCTGCAAGCACACGGAGGCCACTCTGGTGATTACACCAACTAGACTAATGTCTTACGGGACACTCTTGAGAGAATGAATTTACTTGTGAAAATGACGTCACATCTCCACATATGGTAAACCGTGTAACTGTGTATATGACTTTTTGTACTGAGGTGAAGGGAACAACTAGTTTCGAGTCGCTAAAAAGATAGAGGGAAAATGTCAAATATGAATGAAAATAAATTCATAGGGCACCCTGAATCATTTCTGAGTTATTTCGTAAACAATAATCCATGATGCAGTAAATATCAGTTGTTTTTTTTTTAAAAAGGGCTCTGTGCTCCATGCATTCGGTCGCTGAAAAACTGTAGTACTTATGTCTAGAGCCCTTCCTCAAAAATACCATGGTCTACCCTGGAATATTCAGATTTTGTGGCAAAGAGGTCCAATACGCTTCTGAGTCAGTTCCTTGAGATCACAAAGAAACAGTCAATGACATCCTGAAAAAGGCAAAACAGACCAATCTTTGTAACGACTGGCATAGACTCTAAAAGTGGGTGCCATAGTTGTGACGTTCACTGCTGAACATAACAAATTATCAATCTTTGCTTGTTACATTTCATCGAGTCAAACTGCTTGACAATAAGCCCATTCCACATTGGGGTATATCGCAGGGTTGGACAAGGGTCGGACAAAATTACACGATAAGTCATCCTTGTCTCCCAGAGTTGAGGTTACTGAAATAACCAAGAATTATATTTGTCTATATCCCCAAGTACTGGTAAAACATTATGAGTACTTTATCAAACAACATTTCTGTTGATTTGCCGGGCCCTCAAAATGCTGTATTTCAGGACAAAATAGGGTTGCACATTATAGGGTGTGCTGACAGGCTTTAACATTGGTTCCTATGGGAAAAGGCCAATATGCATGTAAAGTTGCATTTTACAATTTTTAGAAGCAATACGTCAACCAAAATGCTTTGGTTGATTTTGTATCATGCAAAAATCCTCATAGAATAAGCAAAGTGGCAATTTGGAGAACATTTCATGGTAAACTTTAATGTTGCTGTAAACTTGGATGGGCTTATTAATATATTTTTCATTAATAAATTCTATGTCAGAACCGATATCGTTCATATATGAAGCTACCATTTAGACACATGTCAGCAAGTATGGCTATTATTGGTAATGACAGACAATTATTTTATTATGCTGGCTGATGGTTGTCTTTTTGATAGATCACCCAGCCGTCTGTATTGGATGTACACATATTTGATCTGAATCAGTGTAAGATCGGCTGATTATTGGAGTACAATCGACCAATAAGCCCATCTCACATTGGGTATATCCCAGGGTTGGACATAATATGTTGAGCATAATTACTGTATATATAAGACACCAGTATGTCGTAGAGTAGGTGCTACTAAAATAAGGAAGAATTGTAATTATCTGTAACCAAAAGTACTGCTTGAAATAATTTCTTAAAGTTTATCCATTGCACAGATTTGCAGGTGTGCCAGAGAATCACATCTCTGTATTTCAGGGCAAAATAGGGTTGGGTATTATAGATTGGGCCGACAGGCTTTAACATTAGTTCCTATTGGGAAAATGCCATTATATAAAGCTGCATTTTACAGGTTTTAAAGGCAATTTGTCAACCAATTTGCTTTGGTTTATATTTTATATAATACAACTGTCTTTAGGGAACAAGCATTGAGGCAATTTCGAAATATATTTCAAGGTTTAGCTTAATGTTAGTAAACTGGGATTGGCCTATTCGCGCACTGATTTGTTAAAAAATCACCTAGTGGGAATGGGCCTTTATATGTAATCCAAGAGAGTTTTACACATCCCCACTAAAGAACAGCACCCTTGGAAGTACAAGATGAAAATAAAAGTTAGGGTGCAAACAGATAAAAGTAGGTAGTGAAGAACACAGGCCTGCTAACCAACTGAAATGCACATTGTTCTATAAACAGTTGTACATGTGTGGTGACAGGGGTTGTGTGGACTATTGTTGTCTGTCTATAAACAGCCTCTTACTTTGTTTCTGAGCCGTGAACTTCTACCACACGGTTTTCTTTGTTTGACACTAATGCTAATGTGTTTGAATTACATACTCCATTAATTATCTGATATTGAAGGCCCAACAGCCCATTAAACTTAGCGGAGAACAATACTGTCATGGAGAAGCAGAACAGGATTTTATTTCTGTTAATGATTAAAGGGGGGCCATGAAACCACAGCGACATAGGTATGTCTCCCAGCGATGAGTGGTAACCCTTTCAATCAAAGGTGACAAGTACCTGTTTGCAGCCTTGGTAGACCTGGGTTTTGTTGCCGGGCGAGAGATGCTTTTTTGTCCCACCTTGGAGACAGGGCTTAAGTGTGAATGCTTTTGCCCATTGCATAATGAAATGTTGAAACAATCCTCTGTCTTGTAACAAGTACACCACTGTTGCGACAGGTCTCACTGGGATTAATTCTGAGACTAAAGAAATATATATGTCACTACACATAACATAATCAGGGGGGCGGGATGGTGGGGTGGGTAGAGTCTTCACTTTGCATGTGGCTGGACTGGGTTCGAACTTGGACCGAGCCAATCACACCACCTTGCCTTGCCATCATTTCTATCCCCTTAGATCCGGTCATTGAACTGTCTACAGACAAAAATGTGAGTGGTCCTGATATAGCTGAAAAGTTGCTGAGCAGACATTTGATAATAAACCCCAACAGTCATCAATACATAGCTTATCAGTATTTTGGTTCTGAGTAATTGATTTCAGACTAACACGTTTCCCTTATTTTACCCCCGATACATAGTCTCCTATCCTTTAACACTGAGGAATACCTGCGAGTCAGCCCAGGCGATACGTTTGTATCGCCCTGTTGTGACGTCAAAAATCTGTATCGCCCGGCGATGACGTAATAGGTAAACAAACGTAAACAAATGTAAACAACTATGCATAAAATTCACACAATTAACGGATTATTGTTGTCCAAAACGCATTATTAGTAAACAAATATGTAAGAGGGGATGAAATACCAAGAGATTGATAAATATTTTTACTTGGTGCAATATGTATATTTACTTAGTTATTTCAGTTGAAACATTCAAATTAAAGTGAAAAACAGTGGCTGTCACAACAACATACACCATTATCACAATGGGTCCTGTACACATACACTATCATTCTGATGAAAGGAGAGAGCAAAGCAGGGCCAAGGGAGGGCCGGAGGGACGAAGAGAGCAATGGAGCACAAGGGTAAAGGGAAGGCCAGGAGTGTCGGTAGCGGGCCAGGAGGGCCAGGAGGGTACGAAAGGGCCAGGAGGGTAGGAGAGGGCCAGGAGCATAGGAGAGGGTTGGCAGAAGGCTAGGAGAGCCAGGAAAGGGCTGGAAGGGTAGGAGAGAAAAGGGATAGGAGATGGGAAGAAGGGATAGGAGAGTGCACAGATAAGAGAGGCCAGGAAATACTGAGAAATGACAGGTTAAGAGTCTTCCAGATTGTATGTCTGTAAGAAACCATGTACACTGTCGGCAAGACAGTGATCGGCCCATGCCTCTTCTGCATCATTCCCATATATCAGATTTGAAAAATGTTGATGTTCTTTTTAATGATTTCATTAGAACAAAAAGTGTTTTCTGCCCATAGGCTCCCATGTTGACAATTGGCCTTTTCAGACCTCATACACCATAAGGGGGGATACTTAGTACAGATCTAGGGGCACAAATCAAATTCTAATTTCTATTGCCCTGGTTTGCACATTACATTGAGGGTTTTAGCCCATGACATACTGCTCTGCATGCAATGGAGTAATAATATGTGTTGTCACAGCTCAAATAATTGTGATATATAATACGTGGAATAAAATTGTCAAAATTAGGTAAGCGAATAAAAAGTTTTTGTGAAATGCACATTTGAAAAGATCATCCCACTAGCTTGATACTGTTCCCAATAAAGTTGAATATTCATCCTGTATTTTGATTCACTAGATGTAAAGAAAGAATGTGAAAAAAAATCTCTCTTCAAGATTTTGATAATTCACACAAAATGTGTCACTTTAGTTATGTATTGTTATGGGTGGTTTGTAATCAATGCATTGGCAAGATGCTAATAAATACTCTATTGTTGACTTTCTCTGAAACCCAGTTTGTAAGCCATTATGATACTTCTTAAACAACCAGGCCAGCTTCAAGCCTTATGATACAAAAGAAACTTTCAGTAGTAACTCAACATTTTTCTCTAAGCTGAATCAAAGGATCAACTAGCATGACTATCATGGGAAGATACCTCAAACTATGCATAATTAACTTTACCATTTCAAATTATCATAGTATCACCATACTATTTCTTTAGAAATGAATACAAGAAATATAACCCAAAACCAACAATATATAAGCTTCCCAATAATAGGAAGATATAAAAGGCAACAATATCAAGCATCAGTGCTTTGTACAATGGCATCTCAATACTGGGTGGTTTTAGATGACCTCCTCCAAAGTTAAGAATAGGATTTACCCAGAATACAAATTTCTCTTTAGGTGATGGCATACTTTTGATAATCCTTGAACACCTCTTAGTGTTTGAGATATAGCTTCCATTATAAGTAATTTCCGACATCATTTGAAATAGTTCATCTGATGTCACAGCCTCTTTGTCTCTCACATACATCCCATAACCACGTGCTTCTGCTCTGGCTCCAGCATATAATTGGTCAAAGAAAAACGGTATGATCAAAGACGGAACACCATGATACATAGCCTCATTCTGACCATTGTTACCTCCAGTCTAGTTTTTGGATGAGCAAGGAGATCATTCTGGGGAATCCAATCCATCAGTTTTATATTTGAGGGAACTCTTCCAGTCTCTTTAAACTTATATTGAATGATTGCTCGCTGTGGTAATTTACTCAAAGCTTTGAACATTTTCTTGCACAGTATCTTCCAAGCCATTTGGAATGACCTGTGAGACCCTAAGCTTAGAACTATAATTCCATGTTCAGCTCCATCAACAAAGTTTTTGAGATCTTCAGAAAGTGGCTGCGGTGGGTTAGCTGATGTTACTCCTAGAAATTGATAATTTGGTGCTGAAACACGAGGGTAATCTAGACACATAATTTCAAAGTATATCAAAAACATTTCAGAATGGCGTACCAGCTCATGAAATGATACTTGTGGCCTGTCTGGTGCATATTTCTTCATATGTAGCTCACTGAATGCCTCAGAAAATTGATTCCTCTTAAAAGAAAACCAGGCATGTAGGTTCTGAAGCCGTTGCCAAAAGCTCATATGCACGGGAAGAATTTGAACTCATACAGTAGACAGGCTCGGGCTTGTCTGAAACCACTTGCTCCAAACATTGTCAAGAAGTGTAAGGGATGTGTTCACACTCTTGCAGTGTCAATGGTATGGCCCATTACATAAGTGTCTCACAGGGGGTCCCCCACCCACCCACCCCCGCCCAGCTGGGGACATCTATAATTAGCACTATGTTTGGTTGTCTCATTTTAGTTATTTCCCAGCCCTTTCTATGTCTGACCAGAGGTGTTGGTAAAGGCCTAGACTGCAGAGCAACCCACGGGGAGACCTGCAGGGCTATCCCCCTGACCTCTTCCCGGCCCCCTACCCATCCTAATCCCGTCAGTCCCACAGAGTAACGCACAGGGGCTGATGACTTGTGGAAGAAAAGAAGCTTTTGATAGGGTTTTCATGCCGATTTGAGCACTTTGAAAAAAATCCAAATTTAAAACATTTATGACTCCCAGTAGGAGTCAACTATGGGTCAAATGTGACTCTTAGGTTGTAGCCCCGAGTGAGAAGGACAATTCTATACATGTCAGAAAATTCTGTGATGATTACAACATTATCTAGAAATTTAGAAAGATTTTTCACCTTATTTTTATACTGAAAGACTCAACCAATGGATTTTGCTAAAATCTTTCATAAATGATAATTAGGCCCATCTTATGCCAAAAATGTCCCCTAATTGATGGAAATCCTTTTACATATTTCCCAGCCTTTACTCCATGTCCCTGACCATCCCTCTATGAATAGCCACCTCTAGCCTCCTGATATTCTCAGGTTGCAAAGAGCTGATGACTTGTGGAAGAAAAGAACCTTTTGATAGGGTTTTCATGCCGATTTGAGCACTTTGAAAAAAATCCAAATTTAAAACATTTATGACTCCCAGTAGGAGTCAACTATGGGTCAAATGTGACTCTTAGGTTGTAGCCCCGAGTGAGAAGGACAATTCTATACATGCCAGAAAATTCTGTGATGATTACAAAATTATCTAGAAATTTAGAAAGATTTTTCACCTTATTTTTATACTGAAAGACTCAACCAATGGATTTTGCTAAAAACTTGCATAAATGATATCTAGGCCTATCTCATGCCAACAATATTGTCGGATATATGGGCAGCAAATTTTCTCAGGGACAACTCATGGGTTAAGGATGGGTGCAGGTGGCCAGCCTAATACATCATAGTGGGATTGGATGTGTCCTTCTGGTAGGCCTGAGCCTCAAATCAAGATAGAAACAATACAGGAGGGGGGACGGTTGGTAACCAACCACCACTATAATGTAATGGGCCAGGTACCTGCACCTATCCTTGGTCCCTGAGGTGGGCCCCTGATAATTCAATGCCTGTAAATTCAACAACATTTTTGGCATGAGATAGGCCTAATTATTATTCCTGGAAGGTTTTAGCAAAATCTACTGGTTGAGTTTTCCTGTGTGAAAAAAACAGTAAAAATCGTTGTGATTTTCTAGATAATGTTGTAATCGTCACAGAATTTTCTGACATGTATAGAATTGTCCTTCTCACTCGGGGCTACAACCTAAGAGTCACATTTGACCCATAGTTGACTCCTACTGGGAGTCATAAATGTTTTAAATTTGAAAAGTTTTCAAAGTGCTCAAATCGGCATGAAAACCCTACTAGAAGGTTCTTTTCTTCCACAAGTCATCAGGTAATTGCATTCCCATCAGAATGCCCCAACAACCTTAACTCCATCAAATAGGGGAAGCTGAGGGGAATGGCTGGAGGCCGGGAAATATGTAAAATGATTTCCATTAAATAGGGGACATTTTTGGCATGAGATAGGCCTAGATATCATTTATGCAAGTTTTTAGCAAAATCCATTGGTTGGGGTTTTCACTGTAAGAATTAAGTTAAAAATCTGTCTAAATTTCTAGAAAATGTTTTATTAGTCTCACAGTTTCCTGACTAGTTTACAATGGTCATTCTCACTCGGGGCTACAACCTTAGAGTCAGTTTTGAACCATAGTTGACTCATACTGGGAGTCATAAATGTTTCAAATTTGGAAATTTTTCAAAGTGCTCAAATCGGCATGAAAACCCTACTAGAAGGTTCTTTTCTTCCACAAGTCATCAGGTAATTGCATTCCCGTCAGAATGCCCCAACAACCTTAACTCCATCAAATAGGGGAAGCTGAGGGGAATGGCTGGAGGCCGGGAAATATGTAAAATGATTTCCATTAAATAGGGGACATTTTTGGCATGAGATAGGCCTAGATATCATTTATGCAAGTTTTTAGCAAAATCCATTGGTTGGGGTTTTCACTGTAAGAATTAAGTTAAAAATCTGTCTAAATTTCTAGAAAATGTTTTATTAGTCTCACAGTTTCCTGACTAGTTTACAATGGTCATTCTCACTCGGGGCTACAACCTTAGAGTCAGTTTTGAACCATAGTTGACTCATACTGGGAGTCATAAATGTTTCAAATTTGGAAATTTTTCAAAGTGCTCAAATCGGCATGAAAACCCTCTCAAAAGGTTCTTTTCTTCCACGGCCCCCTACTCCCCCTAACCCCGTCAGCATCACAGAGCAATGCACGGGTAGACCAGGGCTATTCCCCTGACCTCTTCCCGGCCCCCTACTCCCCCTAACCCCGTCAGCATCACAGAGCAACGCACGGGGAGCCCAGGGCCGTCCCCCTGACCTCTTCCCGGCCCCCTACTCCCCCTAATCCCGTCAGCACCACAGAGCAACGCACGGGGAGACCAGGGCCGTCCCCCTGACCTCTTCCCGGCCCCCTACTCCCCCTAACCCCGTCAGCATCACAGAGCAACGCACGGGGAGCCCAGGGCCGTCCCCCTGACCTCTTCCCGGCCCCCTACTCCCCCTAATCCCGTCAGCACCACAGAGCAACGCACGGGGAGACCAGGGCCGTCCCCCTGACCTCTTCCCGGCCCCCTACTCCCCCTAATCCCGTCAGCACCACAGAGCAACGCACGGGGAGACCAGGGCCGTCCCCCTGTCCTCTTCCCGGCCCCCTACTCCCCCTAAAGAGGGACATAAAACTTCCTAAATGATTCTTTTCATCCACAAGTTATCATGTATACATACATACATGTATACATACATACATACATACAACATACATACATACATACATACACACATACATACATATACACACACATATAATACTATATTATCTAGGTCATTGGGTCAACTTAAGGAGGTGAAAGTTTAGTGGCAGCTCCAGGGTTACAGGCAAGGTGGGGGGGGGACCCCCTGTGAGACACTTATGTAATGGCCCATACCATTGACACTGCAAAAGTGTGAACACATCCCTTACACTCCTTGACACGTTTTAGAGGAAGTGGTTTCAGACAAGCCCGAGCCTGTCGAATGTATGAGTTCAAATTCTTCCCGTGATGGTTGGTGAAGAGATTCCTGAGCTCAGGCTCAATTGAAGGTATTCCAGTAACCCCGGCATACCATGATGCTACTTTGTCACTTGTTAAAGTGATGTATGGTATTTTAAACTTATGTACAATCATGTACAGACAAACAAACTCTTCAGCATAGTTTACTATTGCAAGATGAAAGCGCTTATTTTCGATAGCTTTCATGAGATCCTGATTTTGCATGATGCTGTCACAAAAGAGTCCAAAGCTCTTAATTCCATTCTTTGCCAGTCCCTCTAACATTCCTTCTCCAGTTGGTCTCAACCGCATCAGCTCATCCAGGACTACCTCTAATTGAGCTTCTTTGGGAACAGAGAAATAGAGAGGCTTTATAGCCTTGTTCTTTGATAAAAGACTTTGGTATTGATGAAGTGTTAGCATCCAAATATCATGACCATCCTCAGCTAGAGCTATTACAATTTGGGTCATTGCATGAACACCACTGTAATGTGGGTGAGGTACAAGAAGGATCTTTGCAGCTGTTGTTGAATAACAGCTGAAGATGATACATGATAGGAAAAATAAAGTAAGTTTCACTTGTATATCCATGGTTTGCTGAATCTGAAAAAAAAGAATGTAAAACTTCTCTGGAATTATATTCTTTGGAAATTGATACTGTTTTCCTTTTCAGGCAACCATAGAAGTCAATCCTATTAAATACTATAGATCTAGGCAGCAAGAGACAACATTGGGAAGTGTGATTCTGCTGTGTTCCTGCAGTGCTATTTTTTTAAATTTTTTTATTCATCAATTATCCTGAAAGGGGTCAAGCATTAGCCTTCAGCACACATATACATGTAGTGTACAATGATTTTCTTAATGGACGAACGGTCAATCAGAAATCACAAATACAATACAAGGACATTACAACTTGGACAATACATGAACAATACATAGACAGAAGACAGATACAGTTGTTGCAATTTCAATTCACTTCACAATCCTAAAGGGGCTGAGAAAGAATATTCTTTATATGAAATAAAGTTATAACATGATAAGGTCTTGATTTAACACGTCTTTTATAGTTCTCTTAAATTCAAGAGGACAAAACTAATGATAGTTCTGCAATTAACGGGTAAGTTATTCCATAGCTTACATCCATAATAAAAAGGCCTTTTCTTAAAAATTTCGGTAGCTGGTTTGGGCAGTTTGACCAAAGGACCCGGGTGAATATGTGTATATCTAACAGGCACTTGCAGTGTTAAAGTATTTCTATCAATACTTCGTTTTATACATGTAAGAAGTTGATAAGCTCTTTTCTTTTTTAGGGTAGGACATTTGTTTGCCTTAGTAATTGGTCAGTTCTTATATCTCTAGGATTATGTATATATTCAGACGTAGTGCACTGTTTTGTATAACATCAAGCTCCTCCAAGTCAACCTGTGTACATGCAGTTAACAACATATTACCATAATCTAGTACCGGTATAATCATAGACTTGTAATATTTAGCGCAGCTTCAATTGTAAGCAGATGTCTTAGGGATCTAAACAGTTTCAGTTTATATGAAGCATGCTTTTTGATTTGATTTACATTATGGTTTAAATGATAGTTCAGGGTCTATCACAACCCCCAAATATGAGTAAGTACGGGTACTTTCCAATTTTTCAGTACCTATGTATATGTTGTGCCCAAAATCCTTCTTATTATTATAAGGAATATACATATATTTGGTTTTCTTAATATTCACTGACAATTTATTTTGTTCAGACCATTTATGCAAGCTTGTTAAATCTACCTGTAAGTCAGCCAAATCACCATGGATTTCCAGATCAGATTGACATTCTATTGACTTGTACACCACCAGTGCCGCGTCGCATAACGGGCCTCGCTGTTGCGAGGATTGGCACACCACTCTCGCAACAAGGACGTCCCTGTTGTGATGGGTCCCCCTGTTGATTCGTGGGTGTTCTAAGCAACCAATTTTAATTCTGTAAAAAGTTCTAGAAACTAGACATTTAGATCTAAAATCCCTGAAATTTTCAGCCCAGGAAAATGATTAGAAATGGGTGAAAATTGATGCTGAATTTTGCGTATAGTAGCGAGACTTTGCCAAACCCTCGCTGTTTCTCTCCCTACAGTGAGCGTTTGGTTATGCGACGCGGCACAGATCATCCGCATATAGAAGGATTCTAGAATATAATAAGTTATCTGAAATGTCATTTATATAAATCAAGAACAGCAAAGGGCCGAGAATACTACCTTGGGGTACTCCATTTGTAATTTCTCTATGTGTCGATCTCATGTTATTTACTTTGCGTTCTATCAATTAAGTATTGCCGGATCCCGTTTACTACAAGATTGTCACAGTTTATTTTTCTAAGTTTATGCAATAAGATCTTGTTGTCTATACCATCAAATGCATTTCTGAAATCCATATAGACAGCCACTGAATCACAACTATTACTATTAGTTTGATCAAGCTCAGATATCAAGTTAAATATTGTATCCACTGTTGAGTGTTTAGGTCGAAATCCATTCTGAGAAGGTAATAATAAATTATTATTATTATTAAGATAGTTCATTAGCTGTCTATGTGCAAATCTTTCTACAATCTTTCTGCAGTCATACAATTATAGCTACTTGAACCGCTTTAAATATGAAAATATGCTCATCCTGAAAGTTTTGCACAAAGGTAGTTAGCAAAACACCCTGTGCATGTAATTAGTAGTGTATAAATAAAATGAAGAAACAGTCACCAGATTGTAGAAGACATATTATAAATGGTATTCAAATTATACAAATTACTGCGTTATGCAATGTAAACGTGGCAGGCGCTTCTGGTAGGTCTAATAAACCTGTTCGGCTAGGGCAGACAGGCTACGTCTCCTATAGGTCTGCAGGGCAAGAAAGTGCTGGTTTTGTTTTTCAGTTCTATTTTGAGTTCTACTTTCCAAAGATTTGTAGTAAGTTTTTTTATATCAATCACATAAGTTTACTGGTGGGGGAGTACATGATTGATGACTTTTTGAATTTTCTAAACATATTTTGTGTGTCGTTTGTGGCAATTTATCATCTGAACGTATTTCATATTTTTTCCCCTTTGTTCCCATTAATTATTATATTGATTAGCAATTTCACATGGGAGGATGCTCATATTTTGAAAACTTGTGCCGTCTTTGTCAGATTCTACTCCCATTTCTTTATTAAAATACTTGTGCATGACAAACAATTTTGGTATTGAATGATAGAAAAAAATATACTGAATCTAAATATACCACTTTTATTTTTATCATAACATTATTAACAGCACTACGTTTTTAAGACAGGTAGAAGGACCAGATATTTCAAGTTTTTCAGTCCTTTCTTGCCCTGCAGACCTATAGACAGGGCAGGCTTCTTGAAGCTATCTTCAACAGTTGATTGGTCGTGATGCCGAGGGGACGAACTGAAAGGTTTGGGATATTAGAAAGAAAGAAGGGGGGACTGGGTGTTTACTCAGGGCGGATGAATCGTTTGGACGTTCCTGACTCAGAACTTGTTGCTGGGTCGAGGGCACCTACTGTTTGTGACTGGTTTTAGAGTTATTTGACTCATACTCAGGTTACTACATATAACAACATTGTATTGATTGATCCTTTATTGCTTAAATTTGGCATTCCCTAAGGGACAGTTCTAGGGCTGACTACCTTTATGGGGAAATATAGACTGGTCTATATTTACGTATCGATCCAGCAGACAGGTGGTGCCACTGGTCAGCCTGCTCTGCCACCTAGGATCAACTCCATGCTGGGGCCAGTGCAGACAGGCAGGCCGGAAGCGACCAGGGCACCAGTGGGACCAGACTGACCAACACCTTGTGTTAAAATTTTCTTTTTTGCCCAGGTGATGTTTCATTGGTCATTAAACATTATACACCCAACCCTGAGTTAGTTATTATTTATCCCCTTACAGACATCTAACCACCAATGCAAATTGATACTGTATATAAATGACAAATATTTATATGGTGTTGAAATAAGTATGATTGCAGATATATATATATATATATATATATATATATATATATATATATATTATACTATCTTGGTAATTCATGGCCTTATGTGACGGGTGTTATGCAAAATAATTTGGAAAATTTCATTCAATGAGGTAAGGTTAATCATTTAATCTTAAATATTGGTAAGACATAATTTTTGAAAATGTTTGAAACTTCTGCGAAATTGAAAACTTCAGGTAATTCTGTTAAATTTGACTCTTTGGGTTCAAGTATTGAATATGTGGTGCAATGTAGGTATTTAGGTATTCTATCAGATAAAGCATTGACATTTATTCCCCGTCTATTTAAGGTTCAGCAATTAGTAATGACTAAGCTTCATCAAGATAAGATGGTATACAACAGAACATGCTGCTATTTCGACATTATAAACAGATTATACTCCCGTTGTCCAATTATGTAGAATTTATTTTGATAACCTTGCTTGTAAAGTATGAAAAGGAACTTCAAAAGATCAAAATCATTGTATAAGATTATTAAAAACATGAATTGGCATGTGCAAACCTGTTATACATCAGACAAGGGCTATCAAAATATCAATTTAAAATAGGAAAAACCGTACTTCAAAATATGATCATAATCCATTTTATGTGGGTACTGAAATATAAAATGTTTTACCATAGTATGTTCAATTTGCTGGTGATGGATTAGCATTTAAATCATACAACAAAATGATAAACAAAAATTATGCAGATTTATTGCAATGAATAAGGTGTATATAATATCTCTATGTCGATTCAATCTGTTTGCTGTTGGTTGTTTAGACCACTATCATCTAGAAGATATGGGGTAACCCTGAAGTTGATTTTCCTATTAATAAAAAATTACAACACTCCTTTTTAGTAAATACCGTGATCTGTAACATTATTTTTTGAGCAGTTGAAACCTAACTAAGCATTCTAATTAGGTTGGGATCAGACCTCACTTAAACAGAACATTGTTATGGCCTCCTCACCAGGGGAGATCCCAACCTCACCTAAACAGAATGTTATTGTTGTAAAGATAAGATCCTTCCTCCTTCGACAGCAACCATGAAGTCACAGTAAGGGGAATGTTATTGTGACACTTTGATTAGGTCAGATCTTAACCTTACCTAAACGGAATGTTGCAGTGACTATCGTACTAGGCCAGGTGTCAACCTAACCTAAACAGAAAGTTATTGTAACATTCTTATCAGGTAATATCACAATAATCAAAATCATGATAACATTACAAGACCATTAACAGGGTGTCATAATGTAATGCAACAGTTGGTTGCAGCAACGTTATTGGCAGTCATAAAAAAATCAATGCAACATTATATAATATAACATGAATCAGTCGAGAATGTTACTGCAACATTTATAGAGTGTCGATCAGGCCTTTGACTGGGTATACTTTGTCTCAATCTGTTACCATACATTTTCTGCTATTCTGGTGCATAGCTTGTTGCTACCATAAAGCTCTCTTTATTGTTGCTTGATTATTCATAGGAGGATATCAGGGTTATGACAAGGTATCGGTAGTGATGTTATTGTAACATATTGAACGCGGATATTAGTTTATAACAACAGAGCAAAATGGAAAGTTGATGTTTCTCTATAGACCTTGCGCAGATGTGGTCAAGTTTGATTGCTTGATTGCTAAATAAATGATTTAAGATGGGTTTATCATAAATGAATGTTCTAGATGGTCTTGAATTATAAATGATAAGGATTTTACATTCATCACCAACATAAGGGGAAAGCCCTTTCAGTGCACAGGGACGTCATCTGCACAACGTCTATACAATGACATTTGGAGGCATTTTAGCGCATCAGAATCTATGAATTATGAAATGGATTCTTACAGAAGGAACTCTCCAGTTAGAATAACTTATACCATAGAAAATAACCCAACTATTACACTTGTGAGCAACTTCAATTTCAAGTCTACATAATTATGATTAATCAAAACACAAAAGTAAATAGAATAAATGCTGCATTGCAAATTGTATGCATCCAAATAAGCCATTATTTGTGTAAAATCTCGTTATGTACCAATTTATACATATATATGTATAATCTTTCCACATACACTTTTGCACTATTCAAAGTTATACTTAACATGTATAGATGTACAATAGATACACATTCACACATATAGTGAAAAGCTCTATGTATTTCCTAGTGAGCTGTCCATTTATGTCAGATATAATTATTATTATTATTATATATATATTATCGGGGAATGCTGCGAGCCTTACTTAATTAATATTCATGTTATGTTAATTGATCACATGGTCATTCTGGCGCCAAATTAGGCTCTCCTTGGTCGCCATTAGGCGCAGACATTCCCCACACCCCTGCATTTTTTTTTTACTTATTTATTTATTATTTCTTTTTATTATTTGTTATGTCTTTAATAAAAGGGCCGACTTTATTATTAACTAGTTCCTGAATCGGCAAGAGCATCAACGCTGCCTTTGTTACCCTTCTTCAATATATTGTATTATACATCTAAGCTATTGTAATCATGGTCAATTACTATTTCACAGATAGGGTTGATTTTAGTGAATGGAATTAAGATTCTCCTTATATCGCAGAGGGGGATCCATCTTTTAAAAGCAATAATAATGTAAGAGTCAGATATCTTCTATCAAGCTTCTGAGGGGCTCAAATTAATGTCCTTCTAAGACTGCCCATCGTTTTGCTTTTTCAGAGGGATACCTCCAATAGGGGAGCCTCAGATGATAAGAAATTGTTTACATGCAGAAAGTACTTACCAGAGATTTGAATAGATTGGGGACTGTATGTATGTATTTATGTAGATCATTCTCAAAGCTAGCTTTTTCTGTCTCAATTTTAATGATTAACAATGATGCCCTCTAACACGTGCATAAATCCCCATATATCTATGTACGTTTTATCTATGTATGTTTTATCAACAACTATTCAATGAAAAATAATACATGCATATAACAAAGAATCTCACAACACATAAGTATGTAACCGCTATCTCAACCCCTAATCAACAGTTATCTCTCCTTAATATTAGTATTATTGTACACTGTTTTCATACACAGAATACCATAGGTGATGTTCCATTGGAAATTGAAGAGTAGCATATGTCCAACTCATAGCTTGGATATATTTATATATCACAAGTCTGACATCCTACATAGAATGACCCTTTTGATTAAGATATTATAAACTTTTAGGATTCTGACTCGTTCTGTACAATAGACTCCAAATAGCTAGTTGACCATAGAGTACCACTCATTGCTTTCTCCAATTACTTCCTCAATTGCCAGATCTCCTCCCTGCTCATACAGAGTGCACAGATTGTTCACCTTTGCAAATTGGTAGATGACACAGTTCAGTGTCCTCATACAAAAGTTAGTACACTCTACACGGGACCTCACCAATGTTGATTCTCCTATCATATAACCTGACAGATCCAGACGGCTTCCTTCCAATGCTGCTCTGAATGTGAACTCATTAGCTAGAAAATGAATAACAATAAGCTTGAATCATGTTAGCCTTGCAATGGATAAAATATGAACAAAGGACTTTTGACTACAACCAACACAAATCTGATGTGATAAATATTCAGGCACAATTATGTTAGATATTATGAGAACCTGCAATTCAAGAAATGGCATTTTACAGCAAAATATAATCTCTTCATAATTAGCAATTCTATAAACATGCAGATCATTAGTGGCCTTCCATTTAACGTTATGTAGACATTAAGGGGGAAGTCTGACATAGTTTAGATGTGTGTACTTTCCAGTATAAATTCAATGAATACTTCAGCCCAAGCGTATGAATTCTTGGAAAAGTGTTTAAATGTGAAAGACCCCTAATTGGTAAAAAAAGTGGTGTGCTTGGAACATACTTAGGGTATTAATTATATGAGTCCAGCCTTCATCATACCTCACTCTTAATGCTCTACTTGGAGGACTCTTTCATTACCTGCACTTCCTATTGACTTGATAAATAATCAGCTTTCTAGTAGATATATCAAGTTCTTAGAAAGCTTTCAATGAATAGAGGTCACATTTTTTTATGAATGTATTCACATTAATGAATGTCAGTAGCCTTGTTATTCAGCTTCTACAGACAGGCTTCAAAAATTGAAAAAAAACATTTACCTGTGCCTTGACAAAGTCCTCGATAATTCGATGAACATGGAAGATCAAACCATTTAAATGTATCTAAAATTCCAATGCATTGTTCATCCACTAGTTGATTTTCACCAATACCCCAGTTGGTCCATGAAAACAAGGTTCCGTCATCCCAATATGAATTTGTTTTATGAGAACCGAGCCATAAGCGTTCTGCCACATTCCTATTTAGAGAATTAAGCACATCATGAGAACTAACCATGCACACTGAGATTATAAATGTGACAGTACACTGAGACCTGTGAGCCTAATGTACAATACCATGAATATGAACCAGATGGGTGTAAGACATTCATATGAGTAACAATGTGACATGCTGCTGGAATAACACTAGGTCTCATAACTTTGTCAGGTGCTGCCTTTTATAAAAAAATACTACATTCTTGCATGAACAAATTCTTTGTTGATGTTTTAACTGTATGATCATACATCACCATAACTCACAGAGACACATCAAAGAGACATAAATCTAGTGTGATGAATGGCTATTCATCCAAAATATGTAGAGACCAAAATAAGAGAAAATAAGGTGATATTATAAAAGGTATATATGTTCGAAAAGGAACGAAAGTGTAATAGAACGAAATATGTAAGAATGAACGAAAGTGTAAAAAGCCCGAAAAAGAGGCACGAATATGTAAGGAACGAAAGTGTAAAGGAACGAAAATGTGAAGGAACGAAGTCCGCGGGGACGAGGGCGCGGCAGGCTCGGCCCCACGCTACCAAACAATAGGCGACCGTCGGCCCGACGGCCCCGCGGACCGGAACCACGGGGTGGACCGCCCGGTGGGGGTGAATGCTGGTCTGGGAGATAGAGCGAGACGAACCCCGGCCTACCCGTACCCCTACCATAATTTCCCTTCCCCGCAGTCCTCCCTTTGACATCGAGCGCCGATTCTCGACCGATTCGCTCAGCCCCCCCCCCTCGTGCGCGAGGCACGACTCTAAAAACACATCTCGGTTCTTGGCCCGGATTCCCCGTCCGCCCCGAGACCCGAACAACCCCCACGTTCCTCTGTTGTAAGAATCGGCAACCCCGACTTACCAGAGAACGTCACACTGGTGGCAGCGGTGGTGCTGAAATAAGCACATACGGACTTGTGGATCCTGGGTGTTTCGGAGGTATTGGATACTCATGGCGACAGCGGCGGTCTTCGAGCAGATGGACTCTGACATCGCCTTCAAGGAAGGTGGGGAGGAGGTGCGAAACCTGAGACCAAAGGGGAGGACACGACCATCATGGGTAGGCAGTTTAATTTCATGGGAACGTCCACCCCGACGGATGAGCAGAATGCACGGGCTCAACAACAACAGACCGGTCAGGTAGGAGCGAGTTTGAAGAAGTTTAGTCTACGACCGGAGAAGTATGACGGTAAACCGGACTTCGAGGGATGGATCAACCAGTTCGAGGAGTACTCAGCCTTGGGACATTGGACGACCGAGGAGAAAGCGGCGATGCTCTTTCTCTCGCTGACGGGAACGGCACGAATGTACTTTGTCGGACTCCCGGACAGGGAACGACTCCGTTACTCGGCGAGGGTAGACGCGTTGCGTCGGAGGTTCGGTCAGGAAAAGGATACGTGCAATGCTCTGCAAGAGTTGGCAGGATTGAAACGCGTAAAGAACCAGACAGCGAAGGAGTTGGCCGATAACGCCCGGCGGTTGGCGTCGAGAGCCTACTTCTCCAACGACTACGCCAGCCAGGAAAAAGCAGCATTACATGCGTTCCAGGCTGCAGTTGGGGAAGACCTTCAGCTGAAGTGTGCAGAGAAAGGATGCAAGACGTTGGAGGAGGCGGTGGAGGTGGTAGAAATACAGGAACGATACTCACGCCGCCTCCTGCGGGCAGTGAAGCCCGAGGAGGACGCCAATACACAAATCATGGCCTTAAACGGTAAGTTGGAGGAGATGATGAAGGAATTGGCAGAAGAACGGGAAGCTAGGAGACAAGCAACGGCCCGGAGAGAGGCGTTCAAGAAACGAAAGGAAGATTTGGAATGTCATCAATGTCACCAGAAGGGCCACTTCGCGAGAGAGTGTTCTCAGCGTCAGGGAAACGGACATTCGCCGTCGCAGTAAGCGCGGGGCCCCCTTCGGGCGCGGCGAGAGAAGTAGTAGGCATTGGAGAATGTGGACTTTATGTGGCCGGAACGGTAGGAGAGAGTGTCGTCCGTTTTTTGGTTGATACCGGATCTATGATCAGTCTGCTGTCGGAACGTCTCTGGAGAGAGTGGGGACGAAAATGGGAAGACCTGGACGGATGCGAAGGACGTCTCTGCTCGGTGGATGGTAGTCCGCTGCGGTGCTACGGATGCACGAACTTGCCAGTAAGGTTGGGAACGCGCGTGTTGCAGTGGACATTCATGGTGGCAGACATCGGTAGAGATGAAGGGATCCTGGGAAACGACTTCGCGGTGAAATACCGGCTAACAGTTAAGCCCCACGCGAGTGCTGTCTTCCTGCCCGCCGAAGGGGAGGGAGAGGGGGAACGAATCCCGGGAGTAGAACAAAGAACGGATGGGGTTCGGGCAGTTACCGTCGGAGGACAGGTCGTGAGAATCGAGGGAACGACGGAAATACCCCCGCTCCAGGTGACCCGAGTAACAGTAGTGGCAAGAGTGGACATAGGACAGAGTGGACAGCTGGCTGTCATCACCGGCACTGGATTACCCATGGGACTGGAAGTGATCCCAGGAACGGTGACGTTAGGAGAAGAAAATAAAGTTTGGGTGGCCAACCGAGGGACCGAGAGCACGAAATTGGAAACCGGCAGGGTACTCGGAGAAGCCACCTTCGTACAGGAAGTACGAGGTATAGGAAGCAATGTAAAAGAACCCCCTGGAGCGCTCGTCGAAATGATAGAGGAGGCTAAGAAAGGCCTAACAACGGAGGAAGGCGGAGAGTTGGAGAAAGCCATCATGGCCCGGGAACAAATGTTTGCGACCTCGAAACATGAGCTAGGACGGACAGATTTAGTACAACATTGAATTAAAACGGGGGATCAGATGCCGATCAAGCAAAGGGTCAGATGGTATCCAGCCACCAGGAGAGAAGAGGAACGAGCACTGGTGGAGGATATGTTAAATCTGGGAATCATCCAGGAGAGCGGAAGCGCGTGGAGCAGCCCGACCGTCCTAGTGAAAAAGAAGGACGGAGGAACGAGATTCTGCATCGACTATCGAAAATTGAATCAGGCTACAAAAGTAGACGCCTATCCGCTCCCACGGATAGAGGACAGCCTCAACACCCTGGGCGGGAGCCTATTCTTCTGCAGTCTGGATCTCGCAAGCGGATATTGGCAGGTGGAGATGGCACCCGAGGACCGAGAGAAGACGGCCTTCGTGACTCAAGGAGGATTGTATGAGTTCAAGGTGATGCCATTCGGGCTAGTGAACGCCCCGGCCACCTTCGAGAGACTGATGGAAAGAATCCTCAGAGGAATTGTGTGGGAGGAGTGTCTGGTATACCTGGATGACATATTGGTCTTCGGACCAACGTTTGAAGTGACTCTGGAAAGATTGGTACGGGTTCTGGACCGATTGAACGCTGCAGGACTGAAGTTGAAGGCGCGAAAATGCAGGTTGTTCCAGAAGAAGATTCCGTTCTTGGGACACGTCGTCTCATTCAACGGGATCGAACCCGACCCCGAAAAGTGTCGGCAAGTAACTGAGTGGCCGGTCCCTCGGGATCTCCATGAGGTACGAGCCTTCGTGGGATTGTGTTCGTATTATAGAAGACATATAAACGGCTTCACGGAATTGGCTGCCCCCTTGTATGAATTGGCGATGAAAGAGGAGCCGTTCGTGTGGAGCGCGAGGCGACAAGAGGCGTTTGGTGCCATGAAGAGGGCGTTAACAGAGGCCCCGGTGTTGGGATTCCCGGAGGAAGAAGGACAATGGTGGCTTGACACGGACGCCAGTGACGTGGGGACGGGAGCCGTGCTATCGCAGGAGCAGAGAGGGGAGGAACGGGTAATAGCCTACACGAGCAAAACCCTGGAGTCAAACGAACGAAAGTATTGCACCACGCGGAAAGAACTGTTGGCGGAGGTGCGAGCTTTGAAACATTTTCGGTGCTACATCTATGGTCAACGCATAATAGTCCGGACGGATAATAGCGCGGTTAGTTGGCTGCAGAGAAGTAAGGAACCGATGGGGCAGGCTGCCCGGTGGATTGAGATTATCGACTCGCATGACGTGTCGTTCCAACACCGACCGGGTAGGAAGCATGGGAATGCTGACGTGTTGTCCCGGTATCCGTGCAAACAGTGTGGGGAGGAGCACGAGGATACCGAGAAAGTGAGAGTAGTGACGCAGGCCCGGGGGTATGAGCCCGGATGGTCCCCGCAGGAGATGAAAGCAGCGCAGAGGAGGGATCGAGATATAGGACCGATTATCGCCCGGATGGAAGAGGATGCGAACCGGCCAGGTTGGGAGGTCATATCTCCGGAATCCCGGGAAACAAAGATCCTATGGAGGCAATGGGAACGATTAAGCCTCAAGGATAGCGTGCTGCATCGGAAGTACTGGGAACTAGAAGGACATGGTTGGAGGAACCAGCTGGTCGTTCCCCGAGAGGAACGGGCTAAGTTGGTGAGGGAATACCATGGAGGCGCAGCAGGAGTGCACTTGGGAGTCGCCAGAACGATGGCCCTGTTGGAGCAAGGGTTTTACTGGCCGGGACTCCGAGAAGACATGCGGAAGGAATGTCGAGAATGTGATTGCGCGTTGCTGAAAAGAGGACGAGGGAGACGGGAGCCGCTACATCAATACATAGTAGGGGAGCCGATGGAACGGCTGGCCATGGATGTTTCGGGCCCGTACCCAGTCACCAAACGAGGAAACAAGTACTGCCTGATGGTGGGATGCTATTTCACCAAGTGGTTGGAGTGTTTCCCGATCCCGGATCAGAAGGCAGCGACAGTGGCGGACAAACTG
The DNA here is from genome assembly GCA_936440205.1 of Lepidonotus clava. NCBI lineage: Eukaryota > Metazoa > Annelida > Polychaeta > Phyllodocida > Polynoidae > Lepidonotus > Lepidonotus clava. The sequence continues at coordinate 10,892,859 of OW387145.1, forward strand.
GTTGAAGAAGTAGTGGCACGGTACGGCGCGTTTCGAGAACTACACTCGGATCAAGGCACGAATTTTGAATCCGAGGTGGTGGCTCAGGTCTGTGCACTGTTTGGAATACACAAAACGAGAACGACGCCGTACCACCCCCGGAGTGACGGATACATAGAGCGAAGTTTCCGCACTTTAGGGTGCTGTCTGAAAGCTAGCTGCCGAGCAACAGGCCGGGAATGGGATGAGGGGTCCCACTCGTGATGATGAGTTATAGAGCAACGCCGCAAGCCAGCACGGGAGTGACACCGAACATGATGATGCTGGGCCGACAGACCATGATGCCGCGACAAACGATTTATGGGAGACCTCTAGGACCGGAGGAGGAACCCCGACGGGTAGGCGACTACGTGGAAAGCCTGGAGAGAGGGCTAGTCGCGGCCTATCGGGAGGCCCGGACAGGGCTGAAATGAGCCGCCATTCATCAGAAACACGAGTACGATGGAAAGGTGACTCGGCGGGAATACCACGCTGGAGAACTGGTCTGGGTGCACGATACGGTGGTGGATAGGGACAAGGGAACGAAATTGCGATTTCCATGGATAGGCCCTGCACTGATCGTCAAGGTGCTTGACCGAGGACGGGTGGTAGTACGGAAGAAACGAGGGAAACCGGGGGGGTGGTCCATGTGGACCGCCTGGAACCCTACCGAGGACACGCTGCGCCAGCCTGGATGGTAGCTGACCAGCAAGGATACGAGGCTGCACAGTAAATGCTTGGGGTGGGGCGCGCTAGGGCATCTACGGAAACGGGGCACCCCTTTTTGTGATGAAGTCGTTCTCGTGTCTCGATTCCGCAGGTGGAAGAGGACCAAGGGAACGACCAAATCGGCGCTACACAGAAAGGCTTTGGCCAAAAAGGACTGATCAACCTGGGGCCATTGAGTCGGGGCGGTGCGTTGACCACTACAGTAGGAGTGCAGGTCGTTAGGCTGTAGAGATTTGCTACCTAGCTGAAGATTGGTTCTCTTGCGGATGTAATATAGGTGGGAAATGCGGGGTTGGAACGAAAAACGGCGTTCGGGAGCCACGACGGCCCGAATGTCTAAAGTAGTGTCACGGAGCCGCTTTCCGGTCAGTTCGGAGGAACCACAGCATGGAAAAGATGGTTGGATTACAACGGAAAACAGACCCGGCGGCAAGCTGGTGAAGACTTTTGAAGTAATGCTGACTTGGTAATACCGCTTTACAGCGTCCAGGAGACCGGAGGAGAGTAGATGCGGCACTCTCGGTAACGCCGGAGGAACGAACGGACGGTTGTAAAAGGCGAGGCCTGAAACGAGGACGGGCTTTAAAGTAGGTCGTAAAAGGAGTAAGGATGACAAAGAGAACGGGGTGGCGGCGAGAGGATGATAACGTCGAGCCCCTGTGTTCTCCGGGAAGTGTGCGGAAGCACTGTGAGGGCCAGATGAAAAGGCAAGAGGAGGCGACGGAGGATGAAAGGACCGAGGGCGTCCGGTGGGGCAATAAAAGGCCTAGGAGGAAAACGCGTAGACGGGCGAGGGGCCGCGAGGTAAACGGCAGGCAGGGCGGTGACCAGCGGCGGGCCCCGGGGACCGGAAATAGTAGGGGGCGCCACCGTTGAAGTGGATGGTGAGCCTGACGCTAGGGGTCGCTAGTGCAGGCCACGCCCACTTCCGCCTGCGGCGGCTATAAAAGGCAGAGCGCTCGCCGGAGCAGGTCATTCTGGTCAGCCGATCAGGATTCATCAAATCGCAGACAAGCAGACCAAGCTAGGAGAGGAAAAAAAAGGCAGAGAAGTGAGACGAGCAGCATCACCACGAGGCAGAAACGAAGAAGGCTGACGGGACGAGCTTCGAGTTTGGAACGAGGCCCGAAAGCCCGGAAAACGGACGCGATGAGCGGACAGTGCTGGGAAGGACATTGTCGCGGAAAGGAATTTAAACACCTGGCCAAGCACATCCGAGGCCAGCACGATGGAGTACGGAAGCAGTACTACATGTGCCCGGTGTGTTCGAGTCGAGCATACTCGACGCACCAGGACTGGAAAAAGCACATGTGGGAATCGCACAAAGGAAACCTGCTGAGGGGGATGCCGAAACAGGACCCCCTTCTGAGGCTGGAGTATGCTGCGGCGTTCGCCCTGGATCCTAAAGGACGACCGCTGTACACCACTTTCGCTCCTGCGGACGAAACGGCGGCCCGGGTAGCCGATTTGGAACGTGACTACGCTGTGCGTCATCCGGAGGGATTCCTTCCCCCTGAGAAGGCGGTGGACAAGGAGGCACCGGAGAGGCCGCGACGGAGGATTCGCGTACCTTACTACCCGAGGGCATCGAGAGGGTCCGATGACAGCAACGCTGAGCAGCCGGAGCAGGTGACAACCGAGGAAGAACCAGAGGCCGACGAGGCCGGCGAGGGAGCCCAAGCAGCCAAGGCAGCAGGGAAAGGACCCTTGGCCGGAGTAGCGGAACGATCGACGCCCACGCGCCGTTCCCCTCGGAGGGTCGCGAGAGGAGTGCGGAAGGAAGTCACCGAGTCGCCGCGAAGCGCGAGCCGAGCCGTGATCAACCCGAAACCACTCCTGACAGGAGACCAAGTAACAGGGTTAGTACAGAGCCAAGTCAAGAAGTTAAACGCCCAGGGAGAACCGCGAGAACCGAGAGGACGAGGACTCCCGGGCAGAGGAAGAGGAGGGAGATCCACACCCGCCCCGAAGCCAGGTTGCTCAGGGATACCACCGGGGGCTGAGGTGGTGGAATTAGTGAGCTCGTCCGACGACCAACGTCCAAAAGTAAAGGGGGAGGAAGAGGAGCCGCCAGCTTTCAAGAGGCCCCCGACGCAAGGATCCCCGGCGGAGGAGCCGTCCCGGAAGAAAAAGTGGAAAAAGGTCAAGAAAGTCCCGAGAGAACTTGAGGAGGGAACGAGCTCAGACCAGTCAGAATCGTGCCGGAGCATGTCAGTCCGAAGCGATCGGTCCCTGATCATCGCCGAGTCCAGTAGCGCGGGAGAGCTGGGACCATCGCAGCCCGAGACCTCGACAGGAGTCAAACGGACCACGGGACTAGAACCACCTTGTAGCGACGCGCAGTTTACTATGATGACAGTCCACAAGAAATCGGTTATTTATGAATCGCGACACCCGAGGTATCCCGGATATCTAAAAGGAACGATGAACGGGGAGGGAGCGTTCAGGGGTTTTCACGAGGCAAGATCGGACCGGGAGCTGGAGGACAGCATTCGGGACGCGAAGGGAGGCCGGCTGGTGGAGAGAGAGGCGCTGTACCTGGGGAGGTTCCTCTACGAAATGGCAGAAAGACAAGGACTCAAACCATCGGGCCGGGTGGAAAAAGTGAAGTATGTTCGACACGCGGCCAAGACCGAGGAAACGGCGTCGATGGCTTCAACGCAGCCGTTGTTCTCTACCCCTACCCCGACGAGGGCGGATTCACCCCTGGAGAAGATGGTATGTAAGCAGCCAGTGGTACCGCCCCCGGGACTGAAGCGGATGAGGGACATTTTGGTGGCACCGGATATGCCGGAGACACGGGCGGCTGTGGACAATTTGACCCGAGCCAGTCTGGGAAGCTCGTTCTTTGGGTCACAGGGATCGGAGGAGACCCCGGGACCGCCGTCACCCGAGCGGATGGGATCGTCACCAGGACCGGGCACCCCACTTAAGGACGAGGACAAGGATGGGCGAGCGCTACAACCACGAGTTATGATGCACAGACTAAAAATACCGGCTGCTCAATCCATGGACGCAGAAGTAGAGGACTCAGAGGACATGGAGTTGGGGCAGGCCGAGGCCAGAGGATATGAGCCGGACAGGCAAGAATTGGACGAGTCGGGAGCGGATTCAGTGTTCGGGTCCATAGGGATGGAGGCACCGACGGCAGGACCATCTGGAGAAACGCCACGACTCAAGTTGTTACGAACGCAGGCCATTCACCAGGTCTTGCAGGGACACTTTCCGGTGACGGCGCGGGCGGTGCGGGACTGGGACGCGGAGGAGGCAATCCAGGTGCAACTGGCGTGGCCCCCGAGGCAGGTGCGAGGGATGACGGCTAAGACAAGAGCAATGGCTTCAGCGTCTATGGCGTTCCTGATGGCACTGGAAACGGGCCGCGAGCCAGAGACGTTTGACGAAGCAATGGCGCAGTTCCCGACGGCGGCGCTGGGGCCGTTTACCAGAGAGTTCCCGGGAGTTGACAGGCTGATTAACGAACACAACCGGACCGTCCAATTGGCTCAGACTTTAGTGTTGTATAAAAACGAAGACCAGTTGGACGACTTGTTAAAGGCGACAAGGGAGGTAGAAAAGCAGAGCGGACTGGTGGATCAGCTTCTCGAGCTCCCCGCCAGGGAAGAGAGACTGCTGCTACCGACCCGACGCCAGGAAGAAGGATGAAAAGCCTCGAACAAGGAGAGAACGGTGGATGCTGCTTAGAGTCCTGTACGGAAGATAGCGCGACGGAACCAGAAGCGGAGAATGGCGCGTTGCGAGTCGGGTGGGGAGGGATTACGGGGCGTTGGCTCCTCACCCACAGTGTCAAACCCCCAGGGAGAGGACCGGGCCGAGGCGGAGGTACCTGAGCCGCACAGGAGTCCAAAGCCCGGATAAAAACTCTTCTGGAGACCGCTGGACGGGCCCGAAACTTTGCTTTAAAACATCGGGAACGGACTGGCTCGAACATTCTCATCTTAAGTATTCCTACTAAAAATGAATTAGGTAGTTTCTTTATGGGAATCTTCTTCTTGCGGAAATGAACGAAACCGCATGTGTTAAGAGGTGTTGAGCGTAATCAGCGAGCTGAAAGGTCCATGACTGGAACGAACTTACCAAGCCTGCGGGGCAAATACGGAACGGGAGGAGACGCTAGGAGGAAAAACAAGTGTGTAGCTGTTCCACTTCTTCCCAGGAGCCCGCTGCGTTGGTTGGGACCGAGCAAGTTGAGCAGGACCGTCCGGTCGCGGAAATTGGATAGATAGCGGACCGGGCGGCCCAGGGAACGAGAGAACAAAAAAAGGATAGTGACGGAACGTCGAAGCGAGAGTAAAACAAGGAGGCAGAATCGAGGAAAGGAAATCAGAATGGACGAACAGTGTTGTGTAATCTTTGAGTCAACGGTCGTGCCGGGGTAAATAAGGTACCGGTGGACCGGCGACTCGCCGCTGGAGGAAAGGCTGGCGCGGGCCAAGACTGAGACCCTTCTCCCGTGCTGCCTTGAGGGATCTGGAGGCGAGTGAAGAACGACCTCTGTCCTCTAGCGGCACCTAAAAACGAACTTTCCATGGCTCGTCTGGACTTCTTCGGGTTTCGACCATCTTGATCTTGGATGGATCACTCAGAATGTTGGACCGGATGGGCCCGGATTTATTGTACCATCATCTTCTGAGTTTCCTTGTCTTCAGCCTCTTACCGCATACGGAGAGCGGTAAAGTGAAATTTCTCCACTTGAATGCTGGTTTTATCGTGCCAGGGTTGATGCAGCGAGTCGTGAAAGGACTACAGCGAGTCATAGATGTCTCCCGGAGGACCGGGGTACGCGCAGGGACGGTAACTGAAAGGCCCTCGCTCGTGCCCGACCGAAACGATACATAAACAGAGCGGAAATTAATAGACTTACTAAATCATATATTAATATCTTACCTCCAGTAACGACAGTAACTGCTTCCATGTCGTACTTCCTGATATCTTCTTCCCAAGGAACGGAACAAAATAGTCTTTGAAACACATAGGGAGGTGGTGCTTGGAACGTCGGCCTCGGATGCCTCGATAGACGCCTCAAGAGGTCTGCAAAGAGCGACGAGAAGCAATCCTTCATCTCTGACTTGGAGTTCGACATCGGATGAGTTCTTCTCTATACACGGTATTTTCAAGCCGACTGAGATGGGCCCGTTCCGGATCTCAAAAGTTGACGTCGGGTGCAGATCCCAGTTGATGTCGTCCATCTTCACTTTCTACAACTTCTTCCTCTCCTTATCACCAATATCTTCAACTTACCTACTTCGAACCACCGTACCTAGGAGCAGCCCGGAACGACTCGAAGCTGTTGTCTCGGCGCGTGTCAAAGGCGTTCAAGTGGCTTCATGTAAATGGACATGGCACCGATGAAGACTGTGGCCTTACTCCAGAATCAAACCAGACCAGATCTTAAGCTTACCTCTATTACGAACTATTTGTTGGTATTACAGTCTCACGAAAATCGTCCAGGAGCATGGTCCTTCGGGAGGACGAAGAGAAAAACTTAGTAAGCAGAGCGAGGCCCGAGAGCCTAGGAGACGAACGAGGGCCCGAGTGCCCGGAGTAGGAATCCTCTTCTTAAGGAAATCATCTCATCAGTAGAACGAAGGAGCCTCCCTCTCGCCCCAAGAAGGATTGTCTTCCTGCCGTTGCTTACGGGGGGGGAGGGATGAGAGGCGCCGGCTCCTGTCATCAAAGAAACCTCATCAAAAGAAAATTATCTTCTTATCGGGTCTCCGTTCCGGTTGTTGTCATGCCACTGGGCCCAGAACGGTGACGGAAATACCTTATTAATTATATTGGACTCTCTCTCCGACATCTTCCTCTGAAATCTTTGAGTGTGTCGACGTGGTCGAAGACTGAACATCTTGGTGCTGGGTTAACCACGAGGACATGTGCCACAAAAGTCAAACTTCAGTTCCTGTACGGAAAAACGGACACTTCATCAACAATTAATAATTCCAGTCTTCATAAACTTACCTTCACCCCAACTCCATCCAGAGTTTCACTGTGACTGATAGCACGAACCCCGCGACGTCATCTGCTGAAGCTTCCACTCGAAACTTTAACGGTTGAACTAAGTTCCTCTTCACATCCAACGCCATTTTCTTCTTTGGAACGGTGGGTACCTCGGCCTCCGGCTCGAACATGTTGTCCTTGCCAAACGTGAAAAGTCAGTGGGGGGCTCTGAATGCCGAGGCGACCGAGAGCGCGAAGTCAAAAAAATAGAACATTCTTTCTACAAAACTCCTTCTAAAAAAACTTCAGTCTTTCTACAAAATCTCATCTTCAAATCATCATCACCCAAAAGAACGCAGAGAAGAGTAATAAAACGGGAGAACGAGGGGTCACGACCGACCGGGTGGGAGAGTCGCGACCGATTCTCTGCCCAAAAGCAACGGAGAACGTCTGGACGACGGAAAAACGGATAAAAGGGTCGAGAGGACTAAGGGTCACGACCGACCCTGGTCTCTGGGTGGGAGAATCACGACCGATTCTCCGCCCGAACTAGGGGAGAGCGTCTGGACGACGAAAAACGAAGGGAACGGGGGCATTGCGGGTCACGACTGACCCATGGCCCCGGGCAGGAGGACCACGACCGGTCCCTCTGTCCTAACGAGGGTAAAAGGCGAGGAAACGCACCGAGGGGCTAAGTACATAGAGCCCAGAGGAAAGGAACGGGGGCGACGGGGTCACGACCGATCCCCAGTCCCGGGTGGGAGAGCCACGACCGGCTCACTCATCCTAAGATGGAAAAGAAAAAGAAGTGCAGTACGGGTCCTAATAGACCCAGGATAAGAACTATGACGAAGATAAAAAGAGACTAGGATATATAAAACGAATTATATGAACTTTCACTAAGAAGAGAGAAAAAACGAAGAACGAAGAAAGAAGAAAAGAAGAGAAATAATAATTAGTCGGATAGGCCCCGGGGGCCCTCCGAAGTAGACCGGAGAGGACAGAGGGTGACACCTCCTCCTCTACCGATAAGGAGCGTAGGATTGAAATGTTTCTGGTTCTAGAGTATGTTCTGTTGTCGTTGCTGTATGAACTGCTTTGAAAATTTTTGTAAGACGTGTTTTCCCACCTTTCAAGAAGGTGCGGGAGGGTGTGATGAATGGCTATTCATCCAAAATATGTAGAGACCAAAATAAGAGAAAATAAGGTGATATTATAAAAGGTATATATGTTCGAAAAGGAACGAAAGTGTAAAAGAACGAAATATGTAAGAATGAACGAAAGTGTAAAAAGCCCGAAAAAGAGGCACGAATATGTAAGGAATGAAAGTGTAAAGGAACGAAAATGTGAAGGAACGAAGTCCGCGGGGACGAGGGCGCGGCAGGCTCGGCCCCACGCTACCAAACAATAGGCGACCGTCGGCCCGACGGCCCCGCGGACCGGAACCACGGGGTAGACCGCCCGGTGGGGGTGAATGCTGGTCTGGGAGATAGAGCGAGACGAACCCCGGCCGACCCGTACCCCTACCATAATTTCCCTTCCCCGCAGTCCTCCGTTTGACATCGAGCGCTGATTCCCGACTGATTCGCTCAGCCCCCCCCCCTCGTGCGCGAGGCACGACTCTAAAAACACATCTCGGTTCTTGGCCCGGATTCCCCGTCCGCCCCGAGACCCGAACAACCCCCACGTTCCTCTGTTGTAAGAATCGGCAACCACGACTTACCAGAGAACATCACACTAGCATTTACTGTGGGACTCTTTTTGTAACTGGTATCTTATGCATGAGATTTCTTCTCACAATTATCAAAAAGAATCTAAAATTTTATTATTTTTTGGATACCTAATCATTTTCTTGATATCATTTTTTAATGTCCTTTTAAATGAGTATTATCTTTAATGATTTAAGAAACGCATGTTGCCGACTTAATTCAACAAAAAGTCGTATGACTGCTGAACCAACTATGAACTAACTAGCACTAATCAGCAGGCACATGGCTAGATTTACTTGACTTTTGCTATGAGCACTGTGCACAGTGCACAGTGCAGCACATTACCTCCCTCGCCCTCAACCCAGTCAGTGGCATACCAATGATGGCATACCCATGATGGTGAGGTTGAAACCTTATCAAATCAGAACATAATTATATTTATGTTTTGGTGAGGTTAGCATGAAACCAAAACAGAAAATGATAAGAAAATTCTGGTTAGGATGAAGAATGTAACCAGTGCCCTGTCGCATAACCAAATGCTTACAACAGCGAGAGAAACAGCGAGGGTTTGGCAAAGTCTCGCTGTTATATGCGAAATTCGGCATCAATTTTCACCCATTTCTAATCATTTTTATGGGCTGGAAATTTCAGGGATTTTAGATCGGAATGTCTAGTTTCTGGAACTTTTTACAGAATTAAAATCGGTTGAGCAGAACAGCCGCAAATCAACAGGGGGAACCATTGCAACAGGGACATCCTTGTTGCGAGAGTGGTGTGCCAATCCTCGCAACAGTGAGACCCGTTATGCGACAGAACACAGTATGTTATGATAATGTTCCAGTGCAGTGTCACAGACATTTTGATTTATGTGAAATGACCCCCGGTAATAATGACATTCACAGGCATGTAAAAGATAGCAACACGTACAGTATTCTTGCTTGATGATACCCTTGTTAGCAGATTCTCATCAGATAATCCACACAACTTGAAATATGCAGGCTTTGGATAAGAAATTTGAGTACAGTGTCTTTGCAATTGATTATCACCATATCACTTAAATGAAAATGTTTTTGCAAATCACTTACTGCTCTGTTAGGTATTCTTCAATGAATGCCTGAGTTTCACTTGAAGGGATAGCTGCCAAGACTCCCCCCTGTGAAACACATTCTTTCCGTGCATCTTGAACGACAGCATTATTTTCAGTCACCCAGTAGAAATATCTATATTTGTGTCGTCTCGACATGGCTTCCTGGTCTGAAAAAAATGCCAAGTAAATGATAAGGATGTGTGGACGCTCAATAGTGCAAAGTTCATCCAAAACCAGACAGGGATGAATCTGCAGTGCATGTACATACAATGTAGCCTGAATAGGCCCCACTTTATATACAAAACATTATTGTCCTGACGAAGACTTTCATACAGTCGAAACATGTTGATCATTGTGCAACCTGTCTACTAAAGTAATAAATATTATCAAGTCGTCCAACCAATTGTGCTTGTCGAGTTTCACGGGAAGAATTTGAACTCATACATTCGACAGGCTCGGGCTTGTCTGAAACCACTTCCTCTAAAACGTGTCAAGGAGGGTAAGTCTTACTCCACCATTATCCCTGAAAAATCATAGTATTACAATCTGACTTATTGCACACGCAGTGTTTATTGTACTATTGCTACTATTTTACTCCTACTTTCTAAGTTTCCCTACGCCTTCTGGGGTGTCAAGAAGTGTTGATCAGAGTGTGTTAACTATATTGTTCCACCAAAGTCCGTGTAGCTCATAATACTTTTAAGACCCTCAACTTTGGCGGCGTCTTAATGTGTCTACACTCCATGTAAGCACCAATTTAATGGGCGCGTCTTTCCGCAGTTCTCCTGACTCTGGCCATATGCATGTGTGGTGCGACCTGAAAGATTGGTTTCCCCTAAATCTAGTAGAACAAAGGTTGGTTTGTGTGTAATCTCTGCACTTATGCAAATGGCGCTTGGTAGCTATAGCACTCAGCCAAGCGAGTAGCTCATCCATCTATCAACAGCCGAGCAAGGATGACCTCGAACTCTTGGAATCTTACTCCGACTAAGGGCAAGCGCAGCCTAAGGCTTAAGCTCCGTGTAAGTTACATTTACTTCAATAGTTCATTCTCTTTTGCTAAAGATATTTAAAAGATAATTTGTAATAGCCTGTTTTTGTTACCGCCTACCCACCGCATCCCGTAGCGTTGGGTGGGTTTTGTAGCGTTTTTCAGTTTCATTTAATTTACAGTTGTCACACACTCACGCACTCTATATATATCCGATCTATATTCAGCCAACCACAAGTCCCAAAGTAGTTGATCGCGAACCAGTGGTCATCTTGGACGATGACGGTCAAAAGGGGGAAGAAAAGAAAGCCGTGGACTGCAACCAGGAAACAAGTCCCAGCCAGGCACCCACATGTCCCAAAGTTCAGTTCTCTGATCAGGAACCAATGGTCATCGAACCGATGGTCATCTCGGATGATAATCGTCCAATTGCCACCCATGTTCAGCCCCCCGCGGGAGCGGGAGCTCAATATGAAAAGAAAGCCGAATGCAACCCGGAAACCAGTCCAAGGTGAGTCTGCCTTTACCCTAAATCAGTTAAACTTTGAGCCAAATGTCCCATATGTATATATCTGTTTACGGCTGTATAACATTCGTTATAAATGCAAAAATTAATAAACATTGATTAATTAATTTATTAACGTTTCTTAATGTAAAAATTCTAATCCCTGAATGTGCTCCTCAATTCTTACAATTAAGTAGGCACCTTTCCCCCCCCCTTCGTTTTTTTTTTTAAATCTCTGGATGCTTCTCCTTGTTTTACCCCTTCGCTTCGTCATTTTTACCTTCAGTTGCAACCTTGGCAATCCGTTGACGTCCCCAACCACCAATTGCAGGCGGCCGTATAAGACGTGCAATTTGACGGAGGACGAGGCAGAGAGTACCATTCTTGAGATTGGAGCCTTAGCAGAAAGACTTGTCCCCGGGGAGGGCAATTTTTTCGCTACAAATTTTCGGCGTTATTTTTTATTCAAGCAACAATTCAAATCTGTTAATAATTCCTAATCTTGTAAATCATATCGAACGACCAAACAATTATTATATCATATTCCTTTTATTTTATCGAGCGCATCTAACTCATATTCTGTAATAAAAAAAGTTATTTACCCAAAACAAATTCGTATATGTTGTTCCGTCACCATAATTTCGTGTACACGTACGCCCTCCAGTTTTAGTGGCTTTGTGCAGAAACCTATTATTCTATATTAATCCTTTTTCTTATTCAAGGGTCTCTTAGTCACCTTCTGTAGTAAAAATGTCATTTAAAAATGTCATTCAAGGGTCCCAATGGTTCAAAACGGTGCCATGTGGGCCCTCTTTGCACCATAGGGAATCGGTTGTAAACATTAGCTTTTCTCTAAATATATTCATTTCCTACATATGAAACTCACAACATATAGAAAGAAGCATGTCATAACATGCATGGTCATATCAAAATTTCATAAATAGGTTTATTTTGGACATAATCGGCTTGGGTTTTTTGCCCTGGTCTATTGTCGGCACTCAGGGCACCGGGTGCCGGGAGTGACCAATTTGAATCACCCGACGCGTGTCCGGCCCCCGATAACGCGGCACTTCTGTGGTGTAAGACTCCAGTAGGCTCACGTCACACAGGACGCCGCGCGTGGCGGGTGGTTCCACACTGGGGGGCGGTTCTCATTACAGGCCCGTTCTCTGACCCCCCCTGCCGGGCCTTCTGACCGGCCGGGCCTGGGGGGGGGGGGAGGGGTGTAAACAATCGACATACTTCACTTATCAACCCTTTTTTTCATAATTTCCAGGGTATGAGGGTTATCTATATGTTATCCCCAATATTTAGGTAGCTCTGTTTATAAATCAATACTTGATAAGGAAATGATTGGGTCTGACAGCTGGTTCTTCTATAGCCTATAGAGGAACCACATCCTGTTTTTCAATAATTGCATTTTGGACAAATTTTTTTTGCCAACGTCAGAGATTAGGCTATAAAACGTCACTAAACAAGTGAAAATGGAGATTAGAAAATTAATATACCTGCTCCAAACGATTGTCATAGGTTTTTATATATATCTTCAATACACCATTGCAATATGCTATTTATAGTCAGATTAACCAAAAAAGCTTTTAAAAATACTGTGAAACAATAACATACATGCAAAAAAAAGGCTCTGTGGCAATTGGGATGCATAAATTTGTGCATTTTATATGAAGCGCTGCGTATTATCTTACATATTTAAAGTCTACTTTTTCTTATACAGAATTTTCCAAGGAACACGTTGGTCACTCATAGTCCATTTCCCCCCCGTGATTTCCCCCGTCACCAGAAATCCATCGGCGTCAATGCCTTGGAAAAATCCACGTGCACACGACTGGGGGATTTCGAAGTCGTTTTCTTCAGCTATTAGAGCTACCAAGTTTGAGTAATTGAGAGCAACACATGGTATACAAGTTTTGGCATTTTATTACTTAAGAGACATGGTTATATGCGAGTAGGAGCGAGCAAAAGTGAGTAGATGCGAGTAAATATGAGTCCTAAGTCTAAGTGTTCACTATGAGGCGGTATTGGCCGTCCTGGCCGTGGTGCCGTCTCTGTCCCGATTTATGGGGCCAAGGGCCGCCGCGAGGTGGGCTGGGACAGAGGTAAGGCGCTCAGGTGGTACATAGGCTGAGAGGCCAGAGCGCCCCGCCCCCGACGTTCCGTGATGGCACAGCTCCTCCAGGGTGCTCCCGGCCTGTGCGGCGACACACGCAGCCCCCCGGCGGAGGGAGTGCATGGTCACACGAGCAGCATGGGGGCTGCCCACACGTGTTAGGGCCTCCCCCATCACTGCCACTAGTGGGGGAGCTGTGAGGGGGCGTGGTCCCGGCAGTAGGAAGGCCGGGGCTGTTGGTGGAGTAGGGACCTGGTCGCAGGCGAGCTTCCATGCTGAGACTGGGCAGTATGGGGAGTGAGGTACGGCATAGACGATGAGGGCAGTAGCCTGGGAGCGGGCTCAATTTGCAATTAAGCCCAATTACCTTAAGTAGATCCCGTTGGTCACTCTGACTCATAGTCAATTTCCCCCGTTATCAGATATCCATCGGCGTCAATGCCTTGGAAATATCCACGTGCACACGCCTGGGGGATTTCGCCGTCCTTCTCTTCAGCTATTACAGCTGCCGGCGCCTGCCCAGTCCGCAGCGCTTCAACCGTCAGGTTGTCAAAGTGCCGCTTAAGCCTCTCCTTGACGTCGTGATTACCAATGTCCTGAAGGTTCATAAGGAGAAAGCGCGCCCACTGGGTGTCCCGGTCATCCTCCACCTCCTCTTCTTCGGACTGGAGGGGGTCAGAAAAGGTGTCACATCCCGAAGAAGTGCGCCGGCTGGTTGACGGGGAAGCCCCCCGGCAGCAATGGTCGTTGGTGGGGGCTAGTTGCCCGAGCATGGCCTCTAGCCGGTCGAAACGGTCGTGCAGTGATGTGAACTGAGCTGTTGTTGATTCCCTCACTGAGTCAATCGAGGCAGCGTTGATTGCCACTGTGCTCCTCTTCCTCTTCCTCTTAGGGATTTGAGCAGAGAGGCCGTTATGCGGTTCAGTTTCCCCTTGGTTTGGGGTTGAAGGTGCGTTTGTAGACATGTTGATGAGTCGGGAGCTAGTTCGTGTGTCGTAGGCGGTGGTCAGTGTCTAACTGATTAGCCCTCATCCCCCAGCCCCCCCTGGGTTAGCTAGGGTCATCCTCCCACAACGGGGCCCGTCCCTCCCGCTCCTGGGGGGGGGGGGGGGGCACTGACTCTTTGAAGGTTGTCCCCACTGCCAAAATTACCGCTCCTGAATTAGGTCCCCCTAATTTTGGGGACCACAGATCACCGCCCTCCAAAATACGAGTGTGTCAATACCAGAAAATATACATAAATAACCAAAATTTTTACGTTCCCCGCCCCCGCTTGGTGGTTCCATTTTGCAGTGGTTACCTTTTCAAACCCAAGGTACTGCACTTAGAAACGGAGCCACCTACACATTGGGTATATCATATCGAAAACCATCATACTAAAGAAATTGAGAAAATATTATGAAAATAGGATAAATTAGTGAAATATTTTGACTGTTGACACCCCTCCAGTATGTTGTCGGGGGTCCCCCCTGGTCTAGCTGGCCACAGGGCTGGCAGGGGGGTCAGTAGCCGGCCCTGTTAATGAGACCCGGCCCTGGAGTATGGAACCACCCGCCACGCGCGGCCTCTGTGTGACGTCAGTTTACTCGACTCTATGCCTTCAGGGCTTCGGCTTTGGCTGTGTCATCCCCGAGGTCTGTTTTTGTTTTATTGTATACAATAACCCAGGAAAATATCCTATTAACCCATGAAGAGGGGATTAAAGCGGGGGAAAAAAATTTGGATTATGTTCTTGCAGGGAAATAACGCTGACCATATGCATTAGCCCAAATTTGCTAGCGGGAAAGGACACTGATGAATTCGAACGTATAGGCGCTACGAAGTTGGTATAGAATAAATTAAAATAATTATCCTTGAGCTATTCATCCTGTTGGTGATTAGCTACCAACTCACTGTATATCTCTATGATCATGAGTTACATCGATCGCAACCCTGCTCCACTCACCAGGGCACATTTTTTCACGTAACCGACAACGTGACCCTCAGTTTCGGAGCATGTGTTGCATCTTCTCATCAACAGGCCTAGGGTGCAGGCACATTGCGTTCGTTTCAACTTGAATGTACTCGACCTAGCGCCCATTCACACATAAAACTTAGAGAAGAAACATCTGAGTCATGTCGACCCCATCTTCACGAGTCAAGGCTCCTGCGCCGTTACCACTCTGTCAGTTAGACCGGGAGGGAGGGACAGAGCCCTGCATGATGGAGGATGTGTCGACCCCTCCTCTGGAAACCATCGAAAGTCCACAGTCACCGGGACCCTCTCGGGAGGTCAATCCTCCCGCGACAATCACTAAAGATTGTGCTGACACTAGGCCTCCTTTGAAAAGACATCGCGTAACCGTTCATCCATACTGTCGCGCAATGAGCACCACTACCGTGTATGATCGTCGGCAGTCTGTTCCCCTGGCCCGGGCTTCCCTCTCTCCGCTCGTGCTGCGGGCATTATCTAGTCAGCTGGGAGCCCATACCCAAAAGAGTGGCCACCCATCACCCCCTCCATCCAAGTGAGGTAAGAAAGAAACCCTTTTTTTTTTTCAGCAACATCCCTGTAAAGCGTGTACATGTTTCTTTTAATTATCTAATAAACCGTTTCATCATTCCTTTTCTGGTATACTTGCATTTTCAATAACCTTCTAATTATTGATCGGGTGCTAACTTTTTATCCTAATTACATCTTTTCCCGGTACCGAGCAGTCTGTGCCAGAATCGACTTTCCTTCTCCGTCTAGTCCTAATCACCTTCTATTTAATGATTTCAGTGGCGCCCGTCCTCTGAGATAGCGCTTCATGGTCAGGGCTTCCGAATTGATCAGAATATCTAGTTCTTCTGAACCTGGCTGGTCCTCGTCGACATCGCTTTGCAATTGTTCCTTTGGTCGCTACCTGGTGGATCCGGGCCAAGGGCGGATCCCGGAATATGTACAGGTGGGGGGGGGGGGGTGAAGTTCCTCCTTCCCCTCCCCCCCCCCCTGTCATCGGCCCTTTATCATCAGTTCTCGGTGGTACATTTCAATTCATTTACCTCATCAACTCTCTCAACATATGTCATAGTACTAGTGTAAACAATTTATCGTAATAAAAGAAAGTATTCTCGCGATTTAGTGCCTTTTATCATTGTTTTCTCATCAATCACTGCATTGATTTGTGCATAATACTGTGAAGTGTTTACCTAGTAATAAGAGTGCTATTTTAAATTATCTTTGATTAATTATCGGCTCATGGGTTGTGTAAAGGGCAACCAAGTGGATTCCTGCAACACTTCCAGCATGATAAGCCTACAAAAATTAACCTCGGTTGGCTAAAGAGAGGTAATCGAGTGTAATTGATTGTTAAAGGAATTGTCTTATCATCAAGGAATTCAAGTGAAACACTAACTTTATGGAAAAGGTGTTTATAAAAGTTCAATTTCAAGTACAAAGATTCAGAATATTATGCTTACATCCTGACATATTAAATCATATTATTAAACGCTAAGAGTCTTTAGGCATTACTGTAGACTAAATGTTTTAAGAACAATATACATATTCCATTCCATATATACCTTTCGACTTCATCAACGTTGTCATTTGCAGTAAATAGTGCCATCTTGTGTTAACTTTGCCGATAGCGTTAACCTTAATTACGTGACCCAAATTAGCGTTATCTTTCAAGTACTTGAAGTCTGAGCCATCTAGTGAGTAAATGAAATGCTAGCTAGCGTATACTTAACAGAATCACCGCCTGTTGATAACTAGAAATTTCTTCACAATTATTGATTAGCCATGAATTTTGACTCATTCTATAAGACAAAGCACCTGCCGGGCTGAACGATATTGTAATCAATATATTAGAATTCAGGGTTCATTTTCCTGACTTGTCTATGGCGATATGGCGAATATTATTCAAGTCCTATATGCTATTACTTCATCGAGCCCACATCAGATGGGGGGTTCCTACCAAACGTTAACGACTTACAATACAACAATACAATACAATTATTTATTCACAGCCCTAATTCAGGCAAAGGAAAGAGATCGTTTAGCCGATATATAGTTACTTGGAATCCCCGATTAAGAATAGAAAGATCTAGATCTCGAGTCAGCTAGCTACTCGATGATAACACTAAAGACTATGAAACAGATCAATTTTCAAAAGGGGGGGAGGGGCGTGCTATTTTGGAAATCTCCTCCCGCACCATAAAATAATTAAGTGTAATGGTTATCCAGAGTATCCCCTTTGATGGGGATTGAATACATATAGTGACATGGCTTGGGCAGCGTAGTTATTTTGAGGTAGCACCTTGAGACTAAAATACTTTTAACATGTCGACTAAGTTGTTTAGAGCTGAGATTCTACGCCCCGAGAGGTGTACCTTGCCGCACTACCCATAGTTGCATTGTAGACAAAGTATTCGTCCCTGGATACTGCCATTCCTATACAGCGGAGGTGGTTGAGCAGCAGGGGAGGGGATGCATCGCAGGCTAGTGCATTTCATGCTTTTCCCTTAGGCTTCAGGCCTGCGCTCTTCTTTGGCATGGAGCCGCATGCTTTTGTTTTTAGAGGATTTAGTTTTTTTTTTGTTTTGTGGTCCAGCTTTTCTGCCACGTTCTTGTCTGAATTTGGCCATCATAATGCTGCAAAATTAATTCTGTCAAATTGTATAATGTTGCATGGTTTTGAGCTCAGAAGAGCGCTTCCATGGTTAGGGCATTTTCACGTCACAGGCATGTGTGAGTAAGAGATATGTACATCGGTATTTCTTTGGCAAGGGATTGGCAGTTGAATAAGTAATGAAACTGATGGGACAGGAAATGACAGGTTTGACACCGGGACACGCCTCTATGATGACTGCGTCCAGCTGTTGGCCATCTGAGGCGGCGCATTTCAACTAGCTTCTGTGTCAGGTCCCTCATGGGAGTACCGCGGCCCACTTCTTGACACGTGACGTAACAGGCCTCAAACGGGGCGGCGGTCATGGTGTCGCTCATACTCCTAGGACGTAACTTATGGTAACTTATGGTGTCGCTGAAACCCCTGGGACATACGTAACTTACGGTAAAAGTCTTGCCTCATCGATAAAAGATCGCTTCCGCCAGATCATGTGTCCACAGGAGAGCCAGCCGGGGATGTATAAATACGGCGTGGCATATGGCTATAGATCACTGGAAAACCTGCTGCCACCATGAACGCATCAAATGACTGTCCTGACTCTGTCCTGTCCAACGGTGACCCGAGTATCAGCCCGTGCAGGATGATCACCAGCAGCCCAAAATTGGGTGGCGCGCAAATAACAGATCTTGATCTGTCTTCGGATGATTCCCTGTTCCCCATGGATGTGTTTCACGTGAGCAATATTTTTGACGAGAACCTGGAAGCGTCTGACTCTTCACGCACCTCCGCCATTTCAAAACCAACCATGGCCGATGTGTTGGCTAAGATGGATCGCCTGGAGGCGGAGTGCCGAAAGGTCGAGTGTGAAGCGTCTGCGGTAAGAGCAACGGCCGAAAAGTTCGCCAGTATGCAGCAAGCCAAGCCTGCGCCTGCCGAAACATCCTTGGCATACGAACCGAAGCCGAGTAATGCTATAGCTGTAAGTTGCGAAATATGTTTCAACGGCTCCTTATATTATAAAACTGTACATATTAAACATAGTCTTGGTTTATCAATTATCGACATATCATTTAGTAAGTAATCGAATTCCATCTTAAATATATTTACAATTCACTGCTTAATGCTTGGTTTCTTTTGTTGTTTCTAGTATTCTGTTCGTTCCGCTTACAAGGGCAGGTGCAGGGAAAACGCTGGCTTCACGCTTACTGCTGGGTAGGTTTATGAATTCGAAGATCATATAAGGTGATAACGATCGATGTGTATAGTGGAGACCTTAATATTGTTTTCCCTTAATATTGTAATCTAATTGTAGTGATAGAGCACGTGCACCCCAAGCGATGCCGTTCATGACTATAATACATATGATTATATTCCTACATTCAGGGCGGGGATGAACCATCCTCAAAACGCTGCGGTTATCCAGGATTTGGTTAATAACGTCAGCACCGGCGAAGATGCCCCCAGACCCGAGGTATTAGGTAAGTCTGATCGGTAGCAAGTTTCCCTGTTAACTAATTACCTGTACAGGTACATGAGTGGATGGATCACGCTCCTCCTAGTCATCTTGACTTAATACCTAAAGTCAGGTTATCGGAAAAAGTGTTGATATACCTATGTAAATGTTATAATTATGATGTAACTGTACTACTCGCTTGGCTTATGCGTGTCCATAATTGTCTATTAAATGAAAGATGACTTGGAGAGTTAATACAGGTTTAATCCATAATTTATTAATAAAGGCTAACTCCCGGAGGAGATATTGTTATTACAAATAGGAAATGTAGAACTAATATCATATACATTGAGTGTTGCAAATGTAAAGTGTCACAATATAAAGTATGACAACATAAGGTATTACAAAATATAAAGGGTCACAACAAATGTGACAGTGGCGGTCTCTCTTCATAAAAAGTCCTATCACAGTGTTTTCACACCTCTGAGTGTGTATCACAAAGAAGAAAGCTTAAGGCTAATACGCTTTGACACTAATTAAAAACCTGGTAGAATAATTCCATACAATGTCAAAGTATTTCATATATATTTCCTCTACCATTCCTATAGAACGTTTTTGTCCTTTCCCGTGCTTTGATTTAACATGTAAGAACCCCTTATATCCTTTCTCAAGTAGTGGCTTGAATTGTAAGCTGATTTCAAATCATTATTTATATAGTCGCTACCCAGACGTATTTCCGCACTCAGCAAACCAGGGCGAGGCGAGAGCGGGCCGGGGAGATCGAGGAGAAAAACAGAAAGGCCAACCTCCGTCACCATATAACCCAGGTAAATCAATTTTGGTCGAAAGAGAATGCGCGCTCGTGCAGGCATTATTTCGTGAAGCCCCGATCCTATTAAGCATGTACTTTTCTTATAGTTGCCATCTCACAATTGAACTTACACTTATTATTAGATCTAGAGTGACCAATTAATATTGCAACCCTTGTTAATACTGAGTTGCACTATGCTATTTAAATTCCAGCAAGTAAGATCCAATGCTAAACAACTTCTTTGTGTTTGATGTTGTTGGCCAAGTATGTCTTAACTATATTATATATTTAATAACTTTGCAGAAGATACAAAGACGGCGTGTCGCACTGGACGAGCTTGTTCATCAGGAGTGGGACGAGGATAGGAGGTCGGCCATGAGGGCCGTCCTCACACCAGACTATACAAGTGATGAGGATCGCGTCCTTGGTGAACACTCCCCGCGATACCACCGCGTAATCAAAACCCTGGTGTGGGAAAGTGACGCCCTCAGATCCTCTAAAGCGCACCTAGACGACAAAGAGCACTCTGTCACCACCACACGTCAGCAGTCCGTCCGATTAGCTGTGGAGCGCTCGCCGACCTGCGACCCAGCACCAGAACGCCAACAGCCTCCTCCCGGCGCCCCAGACTGGGCAGTGAAGCCTGCGTATCGGTGTGGGGGAGGCGAGGCCTAACACCCCAGCTGCCCAGACATTATCCCCGCCAGTCAGCCATTTTGCCATAATTTGTTCAATTCGTTATAAAAACTGTTCTCCAAAGTACTTGGCACTTCTTGTTTTCACTTCGATCTCATTATTTACCCCTGCCTGCTAAGCAGGGTTGTTTAAATGTAAAACTGACTTTTTAAAAATATATCGGTACAATCTAGGTACACTGTATAGGTTACCAATATAAAGGCATTTAAAATGTTTCACATCATCACTCCATTATGATCGTAAAACCACAATTAACAAGACTAATAGGACTAGCTTGATGACATGATTTTTTCCTTGACTAGAATGTATATAATAATGAAATAGAATAGAGCACCCTTTAAATTACGAGTAAAGAGTAACTTCTATCTCAAAAGATGACTATATTTGTAAATATAAATATCACATGACTCTAGCCGACTACCATGATTTAGGAATAAACTTCCAATTGGATCCTCTGTCGGTCTTTAGATATATTATAAGAAGTGCTACGTGGTAGATACAGCACGAGTGTGTGTCTGTACGCGATATAATCACGAGGTGCTAGCCGAGTGATTATATCAAGTGCAGACACACACGAGTGTTGTATCTAACATAAACCACGGGACATTCTTTGGCATTTATCATCATAACTTTTGAAATCTTCATTGAATCATCCAACAATATGGAGTGACTTGCAGTCAGGAATCTTGTGAGGATAACCCATATGTCAAATCTTTAATTTCTAGAAGGTTTCTATTTTTTATGATTTAATGGAAAGTAAAAGTGGTTCATTCCCATTACTTTTATTTTTCAATAAATCATACAAAATTGAAATCTACTAGACAAAAGATATGTGACACATGGGCTATGTTCAGAAGGTTCCTAGCAACATCTACTCGCTTACTGTTCACATTTATAATGAAAATTAAAAAACTTAGATGCAAACGTGTAAAAATAAGGGCCACATCCCCTGTGGCAGCAAGGTGTACGCTATGAGATTATACCGTTCCACTTCACTGAACTCACCAATACGTGATATATTCACAGCCTAGATCCTTTGTTCTCCCCGTCAACCGTGGTTTATATAAAAGTAAAATAGCATGACAATTAGGTACAGTGTACCAGCTGTACCAGAGACCGAGTACTAGTAAACATTTCAACAATTCAATTGCAACCTGCACACGACAACCTATATATGTAAATTGTAATAGATATAGCCCAGTCGGCTGCACACCATACACGTACGTGCTGTGCACGTGCACACAAACATCGGCTCTAAATGCACCAGCTAATAATACATACAGAAAAAACAAAATTTCGAATACAACACAGTGCACGTATATACTTATGATAGGACTAGGTCTGACACTTTACAAGACTGTACTTTGCAGATTAAACACATTTCTCCCTGCGACATGTTAGGTGTACAGTGTTGGCGACCAACTTTTTGGCCTGTGGGCCAACAGGGCCGACTATGCCAAGTATTGTCAGTCCTGAGAGAATTCTGACAGCCCTGATTTTTACTTGTTAGGATAGGCCCATTCGGTCTGGGGAATTCAAGCGGTAATTTCCAGCTGCCGTTGGTAGACCTCGCACAGCTACCGATCCGACGCCACAGACCGGCCCTAATTGCGTCTGTGGTTCATCGGAGCGGCAAATGTACGAGGACTGGTTCCGCATCGCTGTCAAAACCTTGAAGACCAGGAGGTAGCTAGGTGTTGGTATGGATGCATTTCTCCCTGCGACATGTTATGTATACAGTGTTGGCAACTAACTTTTTGGCCTGTGGGCCAACAGGGCCGACTATGCCAAGTATTGTCAGTCCTGAGAGCTTTCTGACAGCCCTGATTTTTACTTGTTAGGATAGGCCCATTCGGTCTGGGGAATTCGAGCGGTCATTTCCAGCTGCCGTTGGTAGACCTCGCACAGCTACCCATCCGACGCCACAGACCGGCCCTAATTGCGTCTGTGGTTCATCGGATCGGTAAATGTACGAGGACTGGTTCCGCATCGCTGTCAAAACCTTGAAGACCAGGAGGTAGCTAGGTGTTGGTATGGATGCATTTCTCCCTGCGACATGTTATGTATACAGTGTTGGCAACTAACTTTTTGGCCCAGCTGCCGTTGGTAGACCTCGCACAGCTACCGATCCGACGCCACAGACCGGCCCTAATTGCGTCTGTGGTTCATCGGATCGGTAAATGTACGAGGACTGGTTCCGCATCGCTGTCAAAACCTTGAAGACCAGGAGGTAGCTAGGTGTTGGTATGGATGCATTTCTCCCTGCGACATGTTAGGTGTACAGTGTTGGCGACCAACTTTTTGGCCTGTGGGCCAACAGGGCCGACTATGCCAAGTATTGTCAGTCCTGAGAGCTTTCTGACAGCCCTGATTTTTACTTGTTAGGATAGGCCCATTCAGTCTGGGGAATTCGAGCGGTCATTTCCAGCTGCTGTTGGTAGACCTCGCACAGCTCACCGACCCGACGCCACAGACCGGCCCTAATTGCGTCTGCGGTCGTCGGGGCGGGGAATGTACGAGGACTGGTTCCGCATCGCTGTCAAAACCTTGAAGACCAGGAGGTAGCTAGGTGTTGGTATTAATCCCCCTCTTGCCCCCTCCCCCTTCCCTGTCCTGCTTGCCCCCATCCCCAGACCAAAAATCCCATAAAAAAACAACAACTCAAACAAAAAAACAACAAACTATGTATAATACTATAAATTAAGAAACTAAGCTAAACTAAACTAAACTATTTACAAAATGTACAAAAAAAAACACCTTCTCTCCCCCTCTTGCCCTTGCCCCCCATTCCCTGTCCCCCTTGACCCCTGTCCCCCTTGCCCCCCCCCCCCCCCCCCCCACATACACACACACACACATGTGTAAGGTCTAGCCATGGAGACGAGGATTAACAAATATTGCATGGAAAGTTCAACCAACGAGGGTAACACGAGGTACTATTGCCCTGAAATTCCATTTAGATAAAGTGGTTTTACAATTATATCGTAAGAGTCCCTATTCTATAGGGGCGTTGGCATGGAACCAATTGGCCATGCACATTATATCAAGCTGAAAGTCTACAACAATTCAAACCATGGTAAAGATATGTATTGAGGAATATGTAACGTGACTCTAACACCTGAGATAGGCAGGCTTAGCATAGTCCTGCTTACTCGTTTTGTATAACTACTTGACTTTTTTCAAGTGACATAATATATTTAATTATTATAATAATATAAACCGGGATAAATTCTTAACATACACAATATCCCTTACTCATTAACATCGAGAACTTTGTTAAGAGTGTGGTTAAAAAAAACCAAAAAAATTTACTCTCTCTCGTCCGACTCTCTGGTCTAGCTATTTGAGTCAGACCCTGAGTCGGACGAGAGAGAGTAAACAGAGGCAGGGCTTGGCGGTGGTGGCGGTGGTGGTGGTGGTGGTGATGGACGTGGTGAAGGTGGTGATGGTGCCTGGCCATGGGGCTGAGACGGCGGTGGCAGCTGGGGGTGGGCGGGTGGCGGCGGCGGCGGGGGCGACGGTGCTGGTACCGGGGACGGTCCCTGGGGCTGGGGCGGCGGTGGCAGCTGGGGTGGACCTGGTAGCATCAGCATGACCACCTCGGCCCCTGCGGGCGGTCGTACCACCCTAAGAGAAAAAATACAAATTTACAAAATTAACAAATATTGCCTTTGCTTTCTAAATAAGGATGTAAGCTCGTAAAGTGAAAGTTATTCATGGGAAATTTGGACGAAGATATTTACATATGCATGTCCACTGACTTTTAAGTATGCAGAGTATGTATAATAAGGGTGAGGTAGCATGGCGTTACCTTGTTACAAGGGAAAAAAGTTACAAATGAAATGAATGGATCAGAATTGATTCTAATACTAATTTATGGAATTCGAAGTTATATTTAGATAAATAATGGAGTGTTATAACTATATATTATTAGACTCACTGTATGCGTGGGGCTGGACCGCTGAGGACAAGAAACACAATCCCCGGCCCCACCTGCTGGGTGTACACAAGGCCTCTGAAAATTCAATAGTGAAGCTTAAGGTCATTTCATGTCTATCAATAGTAATCAGCTCCAGCCGAAGACGCTATCCTACAAACAGACACTATCCAACAAAACTTTGTCACTTAGAACCATATTTTATGGGATAGCGGTTGCACATGTACAAGCTGCTAAGCCACAAAATTGTTGCTAATGTAAGTGACAAAACATTAATTTTGTCACTTAGCGACTTCTTATGATGCTGAACTAGAAAGAGATGCTAAATAACAAAACATTAATTTTATCGTGTAAATTATTTAAAATGGTACTTTACAGGGGCGGATCCAGGAATTGTTTAGGGGGGGGGGGGGGCCAAGAATTGCAATTTTCCTAGTAGTATATGAAGGCTTAATTAGTGGACGGCGTAGCCGTCCACGGGGAGGGTATGGGAGGGGTCCCCCCTCGCATTGGGGGGGTATGGGGGGCCTCCCCCAGGAAATTTTTAAAAAGATTACCCTTCATTCATGCAATCTGAGCCATTCTGAGGTACTTTGGTAACCTTAAGGGATAATTTATTTTCCTAATAATTATTTTAATTTGAATACCAATTTTTCAAGGGAATTTTTGTGTACATGATGATAACCCCAGGAGGATAAGGGGCCTTCCATTAAGTACGTACGCACCAAGGGGGGGTGGGGGGGTCTGATATTTTAAGAATTTTGCGTACGTTCCTATACAAATCCAATGCCCCTAAACTCTCAGGAACTTTTGGAAAAGATAACCTATCATTCATGTAATCTGAGGCATTCTGGAGCATTTTGGACAGGGGAGGCACAAGGTCTCACTCTGCAGGGGTGGTACAGGGTCGACAGGGGCAGCAGAGGGTTGACAGGGGATCCTCAGGGCCAACAGAGGAGGCACAGGATCAGGAGGGGAACCAAAGGACTGGCAGGGGAAGCATATGTTTACCAGCCTTCACAGTTCGGCCCCCCTCCCTCTAACATATATATCCAACAGGCGCAGATTTAAGGGATGGGCATGCAGGGCACATGCCCCCCCCCCCCCATTTTTTTTTGGCCAAAATATTGATTTTTTTTTAATGTAAAATTCCTAAGCCCGGAGGGCCCGGGGGAAAATTTTACTATAGCACGCCCCCCTTTTGAAAATTCCTGGGTCCGCCCCTGTCCAAGGTCCACCAGCTCTGACAGGTTGGCCCCCTCCCTCTAACACATCTAAGGTCTACCAGCCCTCACAGGTCGGCCCCCCTCCCTCTAACACATAATCAAGGTCTCCCGGCCCTAACAGGTTGGTCCCCTCCCTCTAACATAAATCCAAGGTCCACCAGCCCTTACAGGTCGGCCCCCTCCCTCTAATACATAATCAAGGTCTCCCAGCCTTATAGGTCGGCCCCCTCCCTTGAACCCATCCAAGGTCTACCAGCCCTCACATGTCAGTCCCCCTCCCTCTAAGGCAAAAAAAAAAATAGTTGTGCAACTTAGGTTGAAAAAATTACTTTATCTTTAGTTTTAAATACATCTTTTGGTAAAATATATGCTCTTCCCTGTCATTTAGGTCATTTCTATTGAATTTTAGTATCTTTTAGAAAAAGAATTATGAAAATAATTAGGGTAGAGCAAAAATAAAATAAGGTAGGTCGGGTTGCCTGAACACAACAATTATTTTAGATCTAACCTACCCCGGAACGGCCCCCTCCGTTTTTCTCTTCTTTTCTTTCTCTTCCCTCTCTCCCTTTCTTTCTCTCTCTCTCTTTTTTTTTTTTTTTTTTGGAGGGGGGGGGGGGGGGCCAAGGCCCGTCTGCCCCCCCCCCTGGATCCGCCAATGCTTTAAGGGTCATTAAACCATGCAAGGAGGGGTAAATAAGGGGCAGGGCTACCTAGGCCGGCCATTCAGCCTGGCGGTAGCTGGGGGTGGGCATAAGACATTCTCCCCGGGCATTCTCCCACCTTCCCGTCCCTGCGTTGTCCAGGGGCGGATCAAGTTGAGGAAGGGGGGGGGGGGCGGGGGGTCGATTTTGCGCTAGGGGAGGTCAGGAGACTCACGGGATCTAGAGTGGACATGTCTGTAATAAGTGTCGAAAAGAGGGGGGTGCGCGCTATTGGAAGTGTTTGCTTCTTAATTACCTTTTGGACGAGTTTTAAATTTAAAAAAATGTAAAATTGGTCCCAAAAAGGCCCCCGCGCAACCCCCTCTAAAACAGCCACTGCCTCCGCCAGATCATCTCTTTGCCCAAACGGCCAACTAAAAACCATCGAAAACACAACGGGTTGCTATATATTATAGACCCTTGTTCTTGGGAAAATAGGGAACATAACTAACAAATAAAGACTTACTGTTGATGCCCGGCCGCGGGTCTATGTGCCATATTGTGTGGTAATCCAGATTCCTGAACCGTAATCCTAGACAGAAAATCAAGGTGTTTCCTTGTCTGGGGTCTGGAGCCTTCTGCGCCCCGGTTGAAATTCCGCTTATCTGTTTGTCCAAGACGTCGACTTATTCTGATATCTGACGTCATGACGTACGACGTCAGGTAGAAGCTAGCGCGATGCGAGCGTGAGAACTTAGTTAATTAGCGGAAATCAACACTCTTTATCTCACACACTTACGTTCACACGCGATAAATAGCGCAATTAAAAAACATATTATCGAAACACAATAAGGAATCAGCAAAGATACACTGGTTTTATATAATCTCTTGTTCAAAGATTATGTTCACAGACCAAAGAGCTCGAGATAAGTTAAAAGGCATAACTACTTAAACTGCCATCTTATCGACTTCATGTTACAAAATAATTGGCGGGGAATCACCATACTGGTCTGTTCTATGATAGCCGTTAGAAACGTTCGGGGTGAGAGGGGCGGACCCAGGAATTTGTAGAGGGGGGGGGGGGGGGGGGCCCAAAAACATGAATGTACAGGGGGGGGGGGCCCCCCCCCCCCCCCCCCCCAATCAAACATGACTAAACCGGGCAAGGGGGGGGGGGCAAGGCCCGTCCGCCCCCCCCCCCCCCTGGATCCGCCCCTGGACCGGGTCAGTCTACCCCCCCTCCATTGACACACTCTTATTTGGGAGGGCGGTGATTTTTGGTGTCCAAAAATAGGTGGCGGTCGCCTAAAATTCAGGAGCGGTAAGTCATGACCCTAAATTATATAATGGCTGGAAGGGACCACCCTCGCGGGGGGGGGGGAGCCTTTATTTGTTTATAGTTACCAATCTGTGGCGGATTCAAGGGGGGGGGGCGGGCCCCCCCCCCCCCTCCCCTTGCCCTATTAAATCATGTTTAGGGGGGCCCACCTCCCCCTGTACATTCATGTTTGTGCCCCCCCCCCCCCCCCCCCCCCTATACGAAGTTCTGGATCCGCCCTGTCACCCCTGTAACGACCCACAGAGACCGCCTCTCAGACTGGGGCAAACTCATGGGGCAAACTGCAACACACCTCAGATTCCGTCCCAATCATCGGTTGAGACCGGGGATAACTTACGCAGTGCAACGGGGCGTGGTGGGGCGTGGCCCGGTAAGGGTTACACCGTCAGGCGGTCTCTGGGTCGGGCCCCCGGGTCGGGCCCTAGAGATTAATCCTCCATCACGCAGGGCTGTCTCGCTCCCTCCCTCCCTCCCAGTCTATCCTGACAGATAACTAGTTTTACCGGCGCAGGAGCCTTGATTTGTGAATACGTGGAGAAATGGCAATGTTTGACCCCATTGTAAGGCCCGTGGAGGAACCTACCCGTCTGAAAATCTATCACCTGCAGCATCAGGTCGGCGGTCAAATGGATAAGTCATTTCATTGACGACCTGATGTGTTTTCTCTCCGTGGGTTCGAATCCTGTAAATGCCTTGGTAAACTTGACGTATCGTCCGTCATACGGCAATAAGCCATAATTTTTAATTGTCATCGTCAGTGCTATTTTATATCAATATTATGTAATTCACGAATATGTCTTGGTAGGGAAAGCCAGTGTTTAGCACCCCGGTAATAAGCTAAGGGGATTTCCAGAGATGAAAGTGGTCCATGAGAAAAAAACCCAGTAAATTCATGCGCGAAGAATTGCATGCATAAAGGGAGGGTCGAGTACTAAAATATTATTATTTGTTTAATTCTCCGAATTTTGTATTTATCATAATTATTGCTCATTTTTGACTTTTAACATATCAATTTGTTCACAATTATGTTAAAGAATGTTTTCCTTAGAAAAAATCCAACTTTCATTTATCATTTCAAGACTTTTCTATCATCACTGTCGGAATAATTTAATGCTCCACAAGAAGAGAGACCACACGCCCAACCCCCGTTCTTCCCCCATATCACATAACCATCTGCAGCTGGTCACCAGACACCCCTGACCACAGCGCTACCCATGACGGGGATAAGACTACAATTTCAGAATGTAAAACTATAAATAAATGTTGTATAAATTTATATTTGCAATACCAATGGGACTCCCCATATGAATCCGATCCTCCACTTAAACTGTCTTTCTCCGTTTCCAATTTATACTGGGAAGGGGGCTCTTTCAAGGTTACTACCCACTGCCAAACTACCGCCCGCCCCTTCTTTTTCTCACCGATCCCTCCTGAATTCTAGTTGACCACGTGCACCCCTTGTTACAAAGGTCCCCGTAGGTCTCCAGAAATAAAAGCAGGAGAACCATTCAAAAATAGAGTGTATCTGAGGAAATCTTCATTCATTTTCCCTGTGTGGCTGGTGTCTGAGGGCCTCCACTGACCGTTACACACACCCCTCCCAGAGGCGGATCCAGGAGTTCAAGAAAGGGGGGGGGGGGGGGGGGCGCCCATATTAAAAATGTCCCAGCGCCCCAGCTGGGGGCAAGAGTTTTACATTAAAAAAATCTAAATTTGGCCAAAAATAGGGGGGGGCGCGGGCCCGGGGCGCACCCCCCTAAATCCGTCCCTGCCTCCTCCAGGCATCTTCTCAAGTCAAGGCCCCAGTCGCCGCTACCGCTCTATCAGTGCCTTGACCTCAAGGGCGCCCAATCTGGGGCAGATAGGGAAACCTGAGAAGGGTGTTCTGATTACAGGGAAATAAATTAAATATTCATGAGGTCCCCCAGTTTTGGAGCCTTTGAGACCAGGGCCTACTGATCGCGGGAGCGGCTGGGGGACTGGTGTGCGAGGATGCCTCCAGGCGGCCCTTTGATAAGCCATAAACCACGGGTGGTATGTCTCAGGGTCAGGGTTGACCACGTGCACCCCTTGTTTGTCAGGGAAGACTCACATAACCGCCCCCCCCCCCCCCCAAAAAAAAAACAAAAACTGGTTGACCGTTGACGGTTCTGTACATGTCAGTACCAGGAAATATGCCTAAATACCCCAAACTGCTTAATATAATCATCCTCGGTATGCAGAAGGTTTAATTCAGTTTGGCAGGTATCCAAGTCTATGAATACTAGACTTTAAGGGCCGTCCATAAATGATGTCACACACTAGGGGGTGGTTGGGTAGGGTGAAAAGTGTGACACTGCCTGAAACAGGCCTTATTTTCATGTTTAGATCAGAGAATTTAGCGTGACAGGGGGGTGGGTGGGTCCTACAAATACCCTGAAAAAGTGTGACATCATTTATGCACGGCCCCTTATCTCTTGATGGCTCTTGGTTGATATGTTTAAATCCATACAGTCAATTACAGTGAACACTAATCTATAAGTTATGATCTGATCACGATGGGGGAATCACTCGACCCATTTCATATATATATTTAACCGCATAGTTAAGCCCCGTTCATACCGGTTTCTGCTTGGATGGTCCCTAGCCCGGGTAAGTTAAGCAACATTGAGACCGGTTGGTATTTGGATGGTGGCCTGCCCGTGTTCGAATCCCCATTTGAGTACATTTTTTTCGTTCATGGTCGTCCTTGTTTCAATTTATACCACCAGGTGTCGCTGGAGGAAAGATCAGTCTACACTATCACTCTGCCACCTCGACGCTCGCTAACTGCGAATCATGGTTGTCGATTCTGGCGCGGAGGGGTTATTCGCCGCAGATTGTCTACACTATACTAGAAGTAGGACGCCGTGTATTGCATCAGTCCTGTGGTTCTGATATAAAAGGCCTCTATCGGCCCAATCCGTCCGGTGAGCCGTGACGCTCGGCGACTAATGAATTATTCGAGCCCCTCGTGGGTTCGACCCCCACTAGATTCGTTAGGCCCGGCCTAACAAAACGATTGTCCTTCCCCAGCGTCAACATGACACTCACCACTTTTGTGAGTTTTTACTATAATATGTATTGAAACCAGATATATATATACGTTGATAAGTTTGAGACATAAATCTGTACGATTCAAAACATGTCAATAGAGAGTTTTTGCAAACCACACGTATCTCATTCCCCCGATCCCGAAACGGATCTTGGGGCTATAGATGAATGGTCCCCATGGATAATGTTATTAATAAGGGAAACAATATTATTTATTTGAATTCTGCCTTTATCAAATATGTCAGAAATGTAACTTATTTTAGAATAATGAGTTATGATATAAATCTGAAAATAAAGGGCTCGGTCAGGTTGATTTTGTGTTTGTATATTTTGATAAATATAAATGTGTCTGAGTGCAGACCTGACTGGCCCTTGGTCATGGTCTGCTGCTCCCAGCTGTGGGCCGTCTGATCAGGGACACACAGGAACACGGATCTCCTACCCATTACTTACCAGTAGATAATGTCTCAAATAAGAAGAAAACTAATCTCATATTTATTTGTAATGAACATGTCTATATTCATGATGGGTGCAAGAAAGTTGATTAAGAAACTAACATAAAGGATTCATTGGAAAAGTACATTCATATGATAGGGGAGGCCTCAGCACTGGCCCTGCTGACCACAGTGCCCCTACGGATGTAACTCTGCTCCCCCCCCCCCCCCCCTCGCAGACCCTCATACACTGTTTGCCTGTGTGTCCCTGACC
This sequence comes from Lepidonotus clava, assembly GCA_936440205.1. Lineage (NCBI taxonomy): Eukaryota > Metazoa > Annelida > Polychaeta > Phyllodocida > Polynoidae > Lepidonotus > Lepidonotus clava. Next base: position 10,924,456 of record OW387145.1, read on the forward strand.
AGTGAGAACACAGGTGGGAGCAGCAGACCGTGACCCAGGGCTAGTCAGGTCTACCCTCACTGACTAAATCATCTTTAATCAAAATATACATACACAGCTTCAACTTGTGATACTGCTATTTATTTTCAGATTTACCTATGAAAAAATCCTTATTAATGAAATCCACATTTCTGATGGATAAGATTGCAGGAAAATGTAATTCATAATCATTTTCACTTTAACTGTCATTTTACATAGGGGCTATTCATCTAGAACCCAGCAGATCCGTATAGGGAACGGGGACTGAGATCGGGGTGTGTTGCAAAAACTCTCTAATATCCCCCCCCCCCCCCCCCCCCCCCCCCCCGCTTTCCTCCATTAATTACACTTACAGAATGTTGGCATTTCTGTAATCATGTAGCCTACATGTGTCGCTGGCCGGGGGGGGGGGGGGGGGGGGGGTCCCAAAACTGCCAAGATTTGTGTGTAGATTGAAATTGACAGGAATCAATTTGGTTTAATGAATAATTCTATATATCGCATATCCCATAGGGAAAAGTTGCTTGATATCGTTCAATAAGAAACTGATGTTACCGGTGCCACAGGGCTATGCTTTAGTCATTGATACCATTTCTAAGCATTTCTTCTTTCACGTGAAATTTTAGATTTTCAGCCTGATAAGGAGAGCTCTTTGTCTGCGGATGGTTCCGTACAACACCTCTGATATCATTTCTAAACATTTTTCACGTGATACTTAAATTCCCAGCCTGATAAGGTAAACTCTTTGTCTGCGGATGGCTCCATACAGCACCTCCGCACAGGGATTGATGTTACTTGTGTCGTTGATAGGGCTACTTCTAAACCATTTATATCATACTAGAGCAGCCTTGTTATATGTGATATAAGTTTCTCAGCGTGTTAAAGAGAATTGGTTACGGTTATTATGTAGCACCCCCGCATAAGGGCTGTCAACACCTGTGACGTTGATAGGGCTGTGTGTTAATCTTGACAACTTGTTTTTTATTACCCGATTATGCTAACCAGGATACCTCTCGAACTGGCCTTAAGTGAAGGAAAGGAGAAGAATCAGTCTTGTTCTTTCTCTTTTCTGACAAATATGGTTTGGGGTGGAGGACTCCCCCTAAATCTTATAATTAGACAAATTGAGTCTAAAGATCTGTTCAAAACGCACATAGGACAAATGCTGACAAACGGTATGATCAGTTATTTATGTATATATCTCCATTGTTTTCCTGTATACCGCCGCAATGTAAAAACCAACACGCTGGGCGGGGCCGGAAACAAGTGGCTTAAACTGAAACTCATCCAGCTAAATAAACACGTTTAAAAAAAAAAATCGCTAGTTAGGGTACCTGGGGTACCTGGGTACCGGGGTAGCATACCTTTGGATACAGGTTGTCAGATTAGAGGTAGGTGCATTAATGGAATTAACACGTTGAAGCTGGAAAGGGGGATTGTTTTGTTAAAGCCGCACCTACTGCAATGCAATAGTGTGAAACTCTACTATGTGGTAGGAAGGTGTGTATAATACTATTCCTGCAGGAGGGCCTGTAACATGAACGCACATCAAAGCATAAATTGGTGGGGTAGAACTTCCACGCCCGTTGTAAAAGTTTAGGATAGTCGTTTTAAACCGAGCGAGAGTATAATGATAGTTTGCTGTTGGAGGATTAGGAGTGGAGTAAGAGTTAGACTCCTTGACACGTTTTAGAGGAAGTGGTTTCAGACAAGCCCGAGCCTGTCGAATGTATGAGTTCAAATTCTTCCCGTGTTTGGTGTCTACTCCACACTTTTAATTCTAAAAACATTATTGTGTGTATTGATTCTCTTGTATATATGCGATACGGTAGTAGTGTATTGAAATGGGAATTTATAGATGGTTGGATTTTTGTAATGTACCCGAAACCAAACTGGGTATGATTGAATGATGTAGTACTGTCAACAATTTGTGTGCATGACTAAGACAATGAAATGCTAACCACATAACCAAATCTTAACTGCCAATCTTAACAGCTGGCTGTACTAGTGCTACTCTGTTATCTTATATGGGTATAACCTGACATGGACATGCTGTTGTTTCTGTATTAATGTCACAAATATTCCTCTTTGTATGTATTAGGAGTGGAGCTCATCTTGGGACCAGTAAGAATGAAAAATTACTGATGTTGAAATGAGGGATTTTCTATACTATAATAATTTTTATAAATAACATCTGTACTGGTAAAACTGAAAAAAGAGTTATCAAAATTAAAACTTAAACAATGTTAAGATATAATACAAACAGAACTAGAATACTTTTACACTTCTGTTTACATTCACAAGTGCGTGATTGTCACTAAGTGTCTCTGATTTTACTGCAAATGTTTCGCAGTACTACTTGATATTTTTAAGGGAAATCATTAAAGAAAAACCGAAAATATTGTATATTTCTAAAGATACTGATTAAAAACCTACCTGCAGGTGTCAGCAGTACTAATAATAGTAGTAAACAGCTCCATATTGCCATTGCCATGCTATAACAACCCAGCAACCAAAATAGAACAAAAGTTACAGTCAGTTCAATGTGAGAAGGCTACTTATGGTCAATAGTGTTGATTTGGGTGCTTATTGTCATCAGATGAAGCAAAATGCTTAGTACAGCTTTCTCGTGTATGGCCAGAACAATAATCACAACGTCTTTGAATGGACACTTTGGTATTTCACTGTCACCATGGAAACCATTAAGGAAAAATCAACACTAGCATCGGCAGTTTTACATTAATATTATGGCGATGTATGTTTATAAAGTATACAGTTGCAGATCGAACAGATTGAATTGTGATGCCAGAATGTGTACTTATACCTTGGCTATATAGTGGTTAGATTCCCCATGTTATTATAAAATACTCTTGATTTTCAACCCTAACACTTTTTAATTATTTGTACTTACAATTTTTTCTTCATATCAAAGGGGAGTAAAACTTAAAAACTTAAAATCTAAAACTAATATTTTCTGTCTACACCCATGTATAATTGTATATTGACATGATTTGTAAAATTGTATTGTATTCCTATTTTTCCATCTAAAGTTTTATTCCAAATAATCGAAATATTGTATGATTGCTGAGATATCAATGAAAACAGGTCATATGCCTAATTGTAATTTCTCAGGATAATAAACTTGTCAAAAAAAACAATAAAGATAATTATGCGAAATGAAATTCATTTTTTCTTTATGCTAAATTTGAATTTGAGCATGAAATTTGCTTTTCTTTTTTAATTTTGTGAATCTTCTGCAAAATACATCAATACATCAATTTATTCTTTGAACTTATGACTAAACTAAAGCTTTTACCAAGACTTTCTGTCCTAAATTTCTTTTCTTTCCACTCAGAATTGATCTAACAAACTTTGCCCCATTAATTGATGGTGGTTCGTATATGTAGAATAAAAGGATATTTGTTTTGGGCGATCGGTTCATGATCTCCCATTACTGTATATTGCATACAAGTTGATCAACAATCCCCCGCCTAGATGTACAAACAACCTTAGCTTATCAATACTCACCTCACTCTGTGTTGGGAAGCAGACTGTAGTCTGCTGGTGACAGGCATTGCGCCAAAGGCACATTGTATCCTTAAAGCCCTAATTACACTATGGGTCGGGTCCCAGTTCGCACTGGGTAACGTTGTCCAACGCAAATGATTCACCTTTGGGCCATATTACACTACACGTCAGACCCAACGGAAAGTATATTAAACTACACATTTTGGTTCACATTGGCACGCATTGGTATGCGTTGATACGTATTGGTACGCTTGGTACGTGGTTTTATATATTATACTTTGCGTTGGGCAACAAGATTTGCATTTGCTATTTGCGTCAGCAAAAACCCAAATGGAACAGCCCCAAAGTGATCCGCTGACGCACACTGTAATATGGCCTTAACTTTAAGCAATGAAAGGTACATACTGTGATAATGGGTATTCCCAACAAAGGTCTTGTATCATCAATATTCCATTAGCTGCTTTTAGGTGCTGTGTTGGTATCAAATAGCTTGGTGGTATCACTTTGGTATTGATTATTAAGAGTGAACAGAGATCAATGAAACTGCCCATAACAGGTACAGATGCTATTATGCTACACATATATCATAGAGATATACATATATATTGAGTCAACCCACTGAACTAAATGAGTTTGTACGGTGAACCTAAGCATACATAGTTATAGATCACCACTGATGGTGACAATTCAAAAATCTCCTTTTGTATCTAAATTAGGGAACCATAGAAATTTATGGTCAATCTAGGTAAACCTCAAATAACCAAGACTTGTTGATAAATTCCAAAAGCATTGGAAATATCTATACCATAAACCTGATAGGCTTAATATACAAAACTGACCAATGAGGGACCAGCTAAGGCCAACAATTAAGCTAGGCCTAAAGACCCATGCTCTAAGAAAGGTTGACTTTTTCTTCTTTTTACAGCCATTTATGAAGCATGTAAATAACACCATAGGAACCTTAGATTCATTTATTGGATGCCTGAGGATATAGAAGATATTATCGTCTTTCTTTTAAGTGGTTATACAACATTATAGTCCAATTATTAATGATTTGATGGACAAAAGACCTTTCATATTCCAAATTTTCACATTTACAACCAAATCCTATAGTAAATCCCCATAGGGATAAATATACATAACAGCCACTAACATCATACATTATTGTAATCTTCAAGTAAAGACAGATGTGCCTATTAAATTTATTTTAACATATCACAAATATTACATTCTTTCTATAGAGCCTCAAATCAGATTGTATGAGTTAATAGTAAAAGTTTTTTTCATTTTTCCGAATTTGGTTCTAAATAGAACTTTTTCATTCTGTGATATGTTTTACAAAGCAAGTCTGGATGGATTGTCCAATTTATTCTGAATCCTATGGTATATGAAGTAATACTATAGCTCATTTACCTAGAAAGTTATGGTTGTTTGGAAAAAATGCCCTTTTCCATAACTTTTAAAGTCACCCTTTCTTGGTGCATAGGTCTATAGCATGTGCACAGCCATTTTCTCTTGGTACCAAATATCAATTTCTCAGTTTATTGTGGACCTGACGAGGGAACAACCCAGAAGATCATCCCCCAGCAAAAAAGAAAGATAGTTTTGTTCGTCAATTCAATTAGTTGGGATCTGCAAAAATACCAAATGGCAGAATTACAGCAAAATTACCATCCCTTGTGCAATACTACTGATGTTTGAGCTAGGTTTCATGGCTAATGATTAAACACGGACCATGGTGAGACTTGTGGAAATGTTTTTATAGTTATCTGGGTTGGTCAATCATATTGGTTTTGGGTCTTTCTGATCACCAAATATTTGACAAAATTAATGGCTTAATATTCAGCAAATTTATCAAATTTACATAACTCAGTGTCTATTCTATCTTTTGCCATGTTACCTGTTTCCCATAATATAGTTATGTGTTTTATTTCACAATTTGCAACATTATAGCATTAACTGAAACTAATGCTATTTGGTCTCACGGAGCTAATTGTGGTTATATCTGTTGTGTCAAATACCTTTCTATCTGAGATGAAGGGAATGAGAATTGAATGAAAAATCACAGAGGTACCCACTCTCATTTGCGAGTTATTTGGTCAGCATGAATCCTTGATCTCTGTTTGTTGGTGTGTGTCAGTGTGATTTTTATATGGGCCCTGTGCTCTGTGAATTCAACCACTGCATAAAATGACGGTGTACCAACATTTAGGACCTGTGCTTTAGATTTCGATGGGAAACCTACCCTGAAACCATGAAATGCTGACATTTTGTGTGCCATAGAGGCTACAATAGGTTTCTGAGTCACCTCCATGTGGTGCAATGGTCTGAATATTTTTTTCCTCAAGATCTGTTGTATCAAACTACACAGGAAAACAATTAGTTCTGTGAGACCTATATGGTGGATTTTGCTTGAGTGGCAACAGGCACGTTAGCCATCTGATCACGAGAGGGCACCACCCTCACTCTCCACCTGACTACCAGGGGGCACCACCCTCACTTCTCATCTGACTACCAGGGGGCACCGCCCTCATTCCTCTTCTGACTTCAAGGGGGTTACCAGACCCATCCCGAAAATGACAGACAGAGGGATCTGTTATTGTGACACATTGCTGAGATGTTAATAAAAATGTTCACTTACACACACTGATCTGACATCCATATTTACCATAGATTATATATAATCAATAACTATAAACTTTCATGTTTGGCAACATTGTGGATATTCACATTATAATTTAGTGGGTGAGTCAGTTATGGATATTCTATGCTGTTCCAACAGTTGTCATATTCATGGCGAGAACAGTTGAAATGTTGAAATGAACTTTTGAAATGTTGACATGAATGTAATAGAAAATATATTCTTATACATGTGTCCACACCAATCAGGAAAACAAGAGTCTGCCATCTTATAAACATTATACTTTTATTCAACATAATTCTGTCAAAGTCTTGTATACATACATTTTGTATAGTCATTAGCTATTTGATTTCATCAAAACCTATTGATAATGTCAACAATTCTTCATGGGAACAATAAATATATTATATTGCCATATTTCGATTTTGTTCAGACCAAATAAGTTATAACATATTTTCCCAATATTTACCCAGTCGTGAAAAATATTCCTTTTAAATTTAATTTAGACTATGGGTCCCTTTAGTCAGCTTTGATTTAAAACAAGGGGGGAAAATCATTTGGAATCTTTAAGGTGTTACTTTTTACAACTTGGCTCTAACATACGCCAGTCCCGACTTTAAAGTAACACTCATGAAATGCGGGTTTTATAATTCCATTCTAATAATTGAAGCAGGTTGCTTCTTACAAAGCTCATATTGAAACCTAGTTAGTGTTTAGTATGATAATAATACCTAATCCATACATAGAGTAAGTAAATCATGTTTAAAGAGTACAAAACATACACATCTAAATAAGGACAATGCCTCAATCAGGTAGATATTTCTAAGGTGGCTGTTCATTCAATGAGCTAAAGATATGACCACTCCCATAAGGTGAGAGCACTTTCACTCAAAAAGGTCTTAAGATAATTTGAAATAAGTTTAAATTAGAAATAAAGGTGGAAGACCACTCCATTACTTTTTTAATACAGCAGAGTACATCAGTATGCAATGAAAGTCAAACTCTTAGACTTCAATCGGTATTTACATGAAATAAGAAACGAAAAACTACCAATAAAGCTACTTAGTACATCAAAGTACACTACTGAATGAAAGACAAGTAGGAGAGGGTAACAAAAAGTATGCTTGTATACCAAAGGAAAATACTGGAAAAGCATTTTATAATATCCAGAAAGAAGTCGATTGTCCAGGGTCGAGGGATCTACAAAATCATTCAGTCCACATACAAGTTGTCATTTATTTGCCAGCAAATACAATATTCTAATACATTTTATACTCCACCTGTCATATAAAAATATGTATACAGTGATATCATAGAATTTTGCATATACGTCTATACCATCTGTTCGAATACAATGCTCTATTCTTATTGGTTTCACTCTATGGCATCACAAATAATAAATGTTTTACTGTGAGAGCCTGATATGGCGTCACATAAATGATCCACGCTGAAATGACGTCACAATGCTTAGGAGATAAGTGACAGGAGTCTTCGATGACGTCATTGCAGGGCGACCAATGAGAAGCCGTGTTGCTCAGCTCTCGGGAGTCGTTGACCAATCAGGAGGGTGTTAGTTGGTTGCTATTGGCAGCGCACACCCTTCACTCATAACCTATGTGATAAAAGAACAGAGGCCACTGTTAATTAGATGATCACCCGGTTTAGTATTTGGATTGAGTTTAACAATGTGTGGGAGAGGTTAAGTTCAAATCATGCTTTGTTTGAGTTTACAATTAATCAATTATACATTTTAAAATATTAGGAATGATTGGTGCAGAGGGTGAAATCAGTAAGTGCACTGATATTGTAGTGTCCTAAAACAGTTGAACATTTATCAGGTATACTAAAAGAGTATCTGGTGTGGCTGCCAATAGTAACACAGTGCTTTTACAACTCATCTAATAAGCATCCCTTTCAACAACTCCCCCTTCTTCCAAAAGTACCTACCGAGATTAATGTCAGTACCTCTGATGAGGTGAGGCAAGGGGCCGTCCATAAATGATGTCACACTTTTTCAGGGTACTTTTAGGAACCCCCGCCCCCGTCACACTGAATTTTCAATTTTAAACATGAAAATAAGGCCTGATTTCAGGCAGTGTCACACTGTTTAACCTACCCAGCCAGCCCCTCGTGTGTGACATCATTTATGGACGGACCCCAAGTGATCAGTGCTGAAAATGCCCGGTCAGTAATTAAGTAATTTGACAAACTACAGTGGCGCATCGAAGACTTTGATCAGAGGGAGGGACGTTATTTGAAATAATTTTCTCCCATGACTTTTCTTTTTGCAGAATTTTACTTAAAGTGAATTAAGGCCAAAGCAAGGAAAGACGCCCCGATTTCAACCACTCTCCATTCGCCACTGTTATAGATGACCGATTCAAGCCCTGAACACCAACTGACCACGGCTGTACATTTCCTAAGGTTAGTGATAATATGATAATACCGATGTTCTTCAAGAATGTACGTAAGACAAACTTCGATGTGCAGAGTAAACCAGAACAGAGGCTGATTTCCAGCTTGAAACCCATTATCAGTAGTGCTTGTACCTGCGTTGAGGATTGTAATTAAGCTGTAAAAACATAGATTTAAGGCTTTTATCACCATTCATAAAGATCAAAGCACTATAGCATTTGAATGGTTTACCACACCCTTAACTTTTCTAAGATCACTTGATGTTCCATATACCTAATTACATTTAGAATTGCCTTTTCGATTATAAATACTCCGAAATTCCATTTACTTGGTAAGAAACAAGTGCAAGAAAACCCTGAGGTAGTTAATGCATAATCAGTAGAAGCAAATATTTAAAAAAAAGTTTCATAATGATTTGGAACAATCTAGAATTCCTGTAGAAATTGCAGTATGAAGGGTTCTTCTTAAAATCTTTATAAGCTAGAATACCAATGCTCTGAAATATAAGACAAATGTGATTGAAATCTAAAACGCACTAAATAAAACTTGATTAAAAAATATAAAATAATTGGACTGTCAGGCTATCACAGACATCCTAGGCATTATTGTTACACCCTCACCATACTATGCCAACTCCCCGTCTATCAAGATAATATATTAGTACTCAACATAAGATAATTATGTCATAAGAATGACCAGTTGATAATTAAACTGCACAACCTTCGTTCATGTATTTTTCTTACAAAAAGAAAAAGAAATAGAAAAGTTGTCATTTTAACAAGGTATCAGAATGAATCTGAATATCACTGTGAAACTATTTGCCATTCACCAGATACTACTCGTACTTCCTTAATGAGAACTATTACTATTAACTATATCGTTCTACAAACATTGTCATTTTAATCCGTTTAAAAACTGAATATTGAGTATTCAATATATATCCATTGCCAAAACATTGCAATGATATAAATCAAATATGTAACCAACCTCACGTGGGCAGTTATAAAAAGTAAACAAAGCCTTCCAAACATAGACATATAAGGTATAATAAACTCACTACTCTGCTCAATCACCGAAGTCGACAAAGCTTGGAAAAACTGTTTTATAAAAGTATCCGCTATTATTCAAAGTAATACTTACAATCTACAGGTTCAAAAACATATTTGAGTAAACATTTTTCTGTGAAATGAAACATGGAACATAGTGTACTATGTATGGACATGCACGCTGTAAATAATTAGAATGAAGGATAATCAGAGAAATGTGCTCGTGGTGCCACACAAAAACAAACCAAAAGACAATACCAGAGCTCTTGTGATAATAGCTGCATGTAGCTGGTAAATGCAGGACGCTTGATAGAAATGCAACACATCTAGTCAAGAGACAATACACTTAGCATGAGCATATCCAGTATTATGAAAACGTGTTGCGAGAATGCTAAATGAAAGTCTCATTATGTTCATGTATTTCTCATAGTTTCACTCTTTATTCTCCACAAAAGAGATTTTAGGAGCCCTTAATCTCGTATCTCCACACCCACCCCTGTGAAGTTTGTTATGTGCGTTATGTTTGTCATGAATTGGCATTAAAAACTACTCAAGAAGAATTCTTCACATTTTCATGACCGTCACATATTGTTGCGTTTAAGCTATAGATCTACTCTTTGTAATCCCAATCACAGTTTCTAGTAAGAGGTACAACTCCAAATTAGCTAAACTAAATGCCATCTGAGGGCACAAGACAATGTTTCGTAAAGTTCTCACCGGCTTATTTTGGAGGCGTCATTTACCAAATAAGGTAAGATCGGTTTTAAAAACATTTGAGCATCTTTGGGATGCATAGCTGTCAATTGTAAAGAAATAATCGAAACATACGTCTTTTTTCTTTCATGGAACTATTATTGAATTATTGAATAAGTTAGTGAGTTTTTGACCATCCTGCTCAAGAAAATTTCATATTTCATGAAACAAGGAATCCCATACCGAAAAGGCGCATGCCAGTGTAATTTATTAACGCAGCTGGATGCGTATACCAATGTAATTTAACTACCCATACAAAGGCGTTATTCGGGAGAGCTAGGTAACACACATAAACAATAATGGAGAGTTAGGTGTGATATATAGATCAGCTGATACTAGAATGGGCTGAGGTTCCCGAGTTTCCCAGTCTAAACAATATTCCCTATAGGGCGGCCAGTCTACTCTTTCCTCCGAGAGAGGTAATACTGCCAGTGTGTTGGGGGAGATGAAATATTAATTATGAATGGACCTGGAAAAGGTCACATAAGGGTGATACAATTAAGTAATGTATCCCACTGCACCTTGTAATAAGGTGACGTCGTTGATAGTCATGGACGTGCGTCTAGGGTATGTTTATAAACGGGGGTATGATATGTGAAGTCACACAAGCTTTGAACGCACTATCCCACGTTTCATTTTGACATGTGCATATTTTGCTGGTTTTATGCAAAAGCATATTGAAATACTGAAATACAGTACCCTGATGCACAACACTTGCCTTGTGACTTCCCAGTAGGATGAAATATGCCTCTTATCTACAGGCTAGTATGACAGCTAATTGGCCAGATGGGAAATATCTCAGGGTTTATGTGATCAATTTGGAATATCAAATCTATCCCAAAGGAATGTCACTTTCTCATTCAGTTTTTTTTTCAATACTTTCCTCTGTGATGTTGATTATGCATAAGTATTGTGAATCCCAGAATCAAAAGAGTAAACCCAAAACAGAAATACCAAGAGGTTTCCGATTTCAAAGCAGTAAATTTAAATTGTGGCAAAGTCAAAAGCAGTTTGAACGGTTTGATTTCCGAAGCATAGATCAGTTAACTTGCGAAAGAGACCCTCTTTGTGAAAAGAAGCATTCACAAAGAGTAAGCTTACTTTATCAGACCGCCTTCACCACTTTATAAACCCTTCTCAATACTTATAATTTGCTTAGAGAAAATACTTTTCACTCCATTGCCAAATCAACTCTTATAGAATTTATAGCTGAATGATATTTGAGTGAACGCTGTGATGGGTCTGGTAAAAGAAACAACTGGGTTTAGTTTGAAAACAGCTGGTTTAGGTGGTTCGTCTGAAATAGTCTGTCCATTAAGACAATCATGACGTTCTGTGTCACCTTACTTCAAGCCAAGGTCACACACATAATATATACTGACATAATATACTGACGGGGCCTTCGCTCGACAGATTAGTCTAATCTAGTCTATGATTAGTGTATCTTGCTTAGCAATTATATATGTCACTAAAAGTAGCGATGTCGTTGTGAAATAACTCCAAAGACAGATTATTAGGCATACACAATTTTGATGACATAAATTATGTATTCCTATACATGAGACACTAATCAATGAAAGCCTGATTATCCTAATCAGCTACGAAAACATGGGCCTTACTATTGTTAATCTTTGTACTCTTGTTAATCATTGATAAAAATTAATGCATCTACGTGCCCATAGAGCAGTCGGACGTTCCGAAGAATACTAGCCATCAATGGTCCAAAATGTTAACACTGGCACTCGGCTATTAATTTATTTGCCGCACAAGTGGGGATTCAGTGTAAAGATGCATATCCACATTGTGATAAACTCTATGTGATTAACGTTTATAAATTGGCGACGTTTATTAACCCTGTCAAAACTGTAGGCTGTACTTATCAATTAAAAGCGTTGAAGTTGTGCTTGTTTAGAAAAGGTTATGTTGGTCGCCTCGGCTTCAGAAGCACCACCCAAAGCCAGCTGCGTGCAAGCCTCCCCCAGTCGTAGTGTAATACTTGTAGTACTATACTGTCACCCCCTCCCCCCTCCGCCCGCCCCTCAGAGAATGCGCCAAGCTTAATAAGGAAAGTTGTCCTCGTGGGGCTGGCCGGAGCCCGGGCTGGTGAGGTAGCCACTGCCCGACGATGATCTGTTGGTCGCACCTTTCTCATGATCCACCTGATCGTATACATCCTCACCTTCCGACTGGTCTCTCCGGGCAGTCACCACCTGAAAGCACATCACAGGGGGTGTGTTTTTAAAGGTTTTATTTGGTAATAATCTTCAAGGTTTCCCTTGGTTTTCAGAGTTATTACAGTAACAGTAAGTATATACATACAATCAATATAATGTTATGAAAATCAAGCATTGCATGGAAGACATGTACACATTGGATCATCACCATAATAATGGAAACTGGATAAAAAATAGTCTATTTGACAATTAATGGACATTTTGAAAATATGGTCAATCTACATTTTGCAGCAAGTCAAGGTATTTCGAATACAAATGTTTTACTTTACAATTAAAAAAGTATGCTGTTTCACAGTTCTGAATGTCCCTTTCCAATTTATTCCAGAGTAAAGTAGCTCTATAATATGGACTGTTTCCGAAATGTGTTCCAATGCGTGTAGGGACTATAAATGGGTGTGAGCAGTGAAGGTTGGGCTTTCATACTCAAATTTATACTGACATTCATGTTTATCACAGTGGTACCGATGTCTGTTCATACCTCAGTTAGGGATAGGGATAGGGATAGTATTAGGGGTAGAGACGCTGCTGGATGGAAGGAGTAGAGAGTACTGAACGATCCCTGAAGGACTTCGAGGTTCCTCCTACTGTGAATACTATAAATGCTGTGAATCAGCTATCCGCGGTAGGCAGAATTCAGTTGTTTTTTTAAATGGAATTCTAATAAGTTTGAGCTATGTTTCTTTGCTAATACTCTACCACTAGCCACAATAACACTCATGGAACATATTTCTATAGTAATCTCAGTTTACAAAATTTGATAAAACATATATTGGGTTGCGTTGAATACATGAACAGAGAAGAAAACTACTTACCTTTCCAATAAGCAGGAATAGGAATGCGGCAAAGATGGCGTAGTTGGTGAGTCCGCCGACGATGGCGTAGGTCATGTTGCGTTCAAAGCCCATCGAATCCCGCAGGACGAAGACGATGGTGCCGGCGATGGCCACAAAGAGCGTGTTGTAGACGATGACCGACATGAGGGCCGTCTCGTAGGACGAGGACGTGCCCCGGGCCCTGCGGGAAACACCACCAGTCACAAGGTTAAAGGGAGCCAAAAGCAATGTGGGATCAAAATTTTGCAAATTCTGTTAACTATTGAAATACATTCAATGGCAGTAGCCTAGACCTGTGGTAAAATATAGACTGTGTATACAGACTTTAACTATGTTAAAATAGATGAAAACACATACCAGGTCAATTTTGGTGACCCACCAAAATTGGTTTGTTTACAAACATTGCTGTTTTCAGGCATACATGGCATGAGTATTATGGAATTTAAGTGAACTTAAAGCAAGTTATCATGATTCATACTGTACCAATGGCTAAAGCTAGACTATTAGAATGTATTTTAAAAGTTATTTGAAGTTACAAAATTTTGTCATTTTTTGACACAACATTGCTTTTGGCTCCCTTTAATCCCCTATACCATCTATTAGTTTTATTATTGATCGGAATTTAATACTATATCATTTGGCAAATATGGTAGAATTATGTGGTAAAGATGTTTTATTTGCATTGTGCATAATGGTTTGCACATTAGATAGGAACAACAATTTCTTAACAAACCAACTTTCGAAATTGGTGCCCATGAGTACATCATGGATCACTTCTTAAGATATTCATATAATTGTCTGCGAGTGCAGGAAGAAAGCTATTTTTTTTAAAATGAGGACCATTAAAAGACTACTGCGCACATGTGTACAGATGCCCAGACGATGATGGCAGCGAGCAGGAGGAGAACGCCGTGAATGATGCTGATCGCAAGCTGGAACTGGGGGTCCATGGTCCCTGAGCAGAGCAAGTAACCTCCCTCAAGCTAGAAAAGACAGATATACATTAACATTAATGAAAGTATCATCGCAGTTTGCAATCTGGAGTCAGTTTTACCTGACGTCCTGGCGATACATACTATAGAAGTGATCCCTAAAAGTATGATAAGAGAATACATATTTTCCAGTCCTTTGGACTGAAGAAAATGCTTTGGTGGCAAAAAAGTGATCATCTATTCTGATCACTGGGAATGGGTACTTGGCAATCAGGGTGTGGCCTGTCCCCACTGGCATGGTAACACTGGCCCCTACCTGCAGACAGCCAATGAGAAGGCAGGTGACCAATTTCTCACTCTGGCAGTAACAGTGATTGACAGGTGCCAAGACCTCTGGGCCATCAAGAGATAATTGTCATAAATGTTATCCAAATTGGGAACAAGGCAATACAAAAGACCAATTTATGGCTCCCCAATTGTATACAATGCAGAACATCCGATTGTAAAATATTGGGGGCACCATTACCAATAACCACTATAGGACGCCCCCAAAGCAAAAATGGGAACATGGGGCTTTAGGTAAAGAACTGAGAGAAATAACGTGTGTTTTACTCACAGGGTCCGATTGTAAAGCCGGCCTGAACCTGAAGATCCAGACGAGCACGATGACCACGTCAATCACCATGAGGATGAACAGCCAAAGGTGGGGCAGCCACTCAAACCGCCTCGGCTGCAAAACACATTGGTCTACGTTAAGGAGGGATAAAGGGTCTGAGCGCCATCGGCTGCAGTAAGGCTCAACAATCACAACCACTGTACATTTATTTACATATTACGCATCATATGAAACTGAAAGTTTTCGCTATTCAGCGATATAATATATTATCAAGTCTTTGAGTCCATAAAATAAAAGATCTGTTTTTCTTTTTTATTTTATTTTATGAACAACGATAACTTAGTAGCTGTAAGAGTAATTGATTAAATGATAGATTATATCCATTATGGCTTCAAGTGGAGCGTGTCTGAGAATTTTGATCTGGACTTTAGTTCTCATTTCAAAACAGAAACGGATAACTTTACGTCTATTGTTTTTAGATGTCATTTTAGAACAAAACCTAAGACCTAAATACAACATCTGAGACAAGCTTCCCTGCATCTGTACTTTAAGAATACACATTTCAAATTTTAAGAATATATTCTCAACGATACTGCGGGGGGACGGGGCTGTGGCTTGATCCTACCATACATATTGAATATATATGAAAACACCTTACAATAATGTCAATTCATATTCACTTAATATGTACAACAGAAAATTTATCATCTTATATTCTCAACGACAACTTAGACATCCATGCTCAAAAAAGTCTCATGAAAACTTGGAAGATTTGGTTTTGCTCTAGCACCCATCATGGCAATTTGTTTTATAATTATATCAAAATAAGGTTTTCAGCATAGTGTTATGTATGTGTGTTGCACATAAAGTGTCTTAATGGGTGAGGAAATGGACCGTCTTTCATTGCAATTCATGTGCAAAAGGACCAGTTGTTCACCAAAACTCACCTATGCTACTATAGGCAATGTGATTGGGGCTACAATTAGCAGTTTCTACTACAACAACCGACTGATCTGTTTCCACCGATTTAGATCAAATAAGTATACGACCTCTCCACAACATGATCAGCGGTGGGCACATTGTTGAAGTGGGCATGGGGCTTAAGGATTCACTAAGTTAGTATAACATATTTAACCCTATTAGGTTGGCACTATTTTCCGGCACAATAAACCTGAAGTTATTTGGGAGAAAAAAAACATCGCCCAAGGAACTTTGTTAGATAAATGGGTACAAATGAAATGACATAGGGAAATTACATAACCAAATGACCTACCGACTTCTCGCCGTTGCGCCTGAAGAAGTGAAAGATGGCGGATATCTTCATGAGGATTCCGCCAATAAACCAAAGAAGTCCGAACGTTATGAGTGCCGGGTAAAACTGTAATGTAAACAGGATTAAATCAAGTCAATGTTTTCAAACGGCTGTGGAGCAGAATTATAATGAATGAAGCGTGAATCGGCATAAAACTGTAACGAATTTCCCAAAAGTACACCATCTGTGTAGACCCTATAGCGATGAAAGGAACCTGGCTAAATAAAACACATAGTATTACGTTTTGACCAACAGCAAAGTAGTCATTCAATTAGTTTTTCACATAATTCA
Source organism: Lepidonotus clava (assembly GCA_936440205.1). Taxonomy (NCBI): domain Eukaryota; kingdom Metazoa; phylum Annelida; class Polychaeta; order Phyllodocida; family Polynoidae; genus Lepidonotus; species Lepidonotus clava. The sequence goes on from OW387145.1 coordinate 10,941,075, forward strand.
TTGGATAACCCCATCACTTTATCTATTGCCAATTATTTAGGGCAAGATAAGTTCTCTGCTGTTGTTTCGCTGTTTGTCTGTTTTGTTTTTGTTTTTTATTCTTTTCTCTTTTTTTTCCTCTCAAAACAAAAGAAATGCAAGAAGCACTAGATGCAGAACCATAACGTTCCTGGGCTTTACTCTAAGAATACGCCATACAAATGATTTAAGACCGTATTACACATACGGATAGTGTTTGCAATTAGGCACGACATACTTTCGTATGTACCGATACGTACATCATTGACATTGTAGATAGACATTATCAACATGATGGTATTCAATCCCTGTCGATTATTTATCGGCAGCTCTTTTTACACATGTCGGTCAGCACTTTTGGTGCACTTTCAGCGCCGATAGTGTGTCAAAAGTACAAACATTTTCCAAAATGATTAACATGGGAATAAGCAAGATCATCGCCGCGTACTTTAGGTATATGGACTAATGGCATAAAGCATGTATTTGGTTGTTTTCTCCGTGTATTCCTCACCTCGCAGATGGCCTCCAACACGGCGTTTTGCATGGACGCCGTGAAGTCGGGGATCCAGTTGGGGTCGAGTCCCCTGATCAGTACTGTGACGATGATGGCCAGCCCGCCGAACGTGATGTTGATGTCCATCGACGTCCCCGGCCTGAAGTGGGAGCAAACGACGGAATATAGCATGGGGTTATTCAGGGTCATTATACTTACAATTAAAGTGTCTATAAGATGAGTATCCTTAAGGCCCATCCCCACTTGACAATTTTTACAAATTCGGCTGGCTGTTCGACGATAAAATCGGGTTATTCTACTAAAAGAAATCAGATGATTTTAGCATATGCATATGCATTTTTCAATATTGCATACTAATTTGGGATAAGAATAGGCGCAGGAATCACAGGAGAAATCAGCTGATTCTTCTAGTGGTAATTGACCGATGTGTTCACAGATTCAGCCTAGTGTGTATGGAGCTTTAGAGAGAAGCTTTTTTTAACCGACAAAATCACAAATAAGCTATATTTACGTTCTCTTTCACTTTTCAATGACAGTTTTACATACCACCAGTGCCTTCATTTCAAGAGGAATGGCATTAATCCTGTTGGCAATAACACTAGTTGGGAACAGTTAAATAAATGATTATGAAACGACAACAAATGTCGACTCAAATGGTTCATCTACTTTTGTTCATTTATATCAGCCATTATTCACGTGAACAATATTACACTATAGAAATTTGTCATTTTTTGTTCGTGACGTAGCAAAGCTCTAGTTATTTATTTTAGTTTTCAGAAATGCTCTCGCTTGTAGACACTGCATTGCTTTTGCTTCCTTTTAACTTTCACATTCGATACAGGGACAGCTAACAGGATGTAGCTTTCTTTAACCATAGGAAAGATAAAATTAATGAGTTTTGCGGCCTAGTTGTTTTAAATTTCACATCCAATACAAAGATGGCAGACATGGTGCTGTTTTCTTTTGACCTTGTCCTTCGACCTTGGGACACAGGAGTGGATACAGGATTTCCGAAAGGAGGGGTCGGCAAAATAGGCTATAAGTACTAAACATCTTGCACTCGCGCATACGCAAGCGACGGTTTTCAGTGTCAGATCCAGAGGGGAAGGGCCTTAATTGTTCCCCAGTTACATCTAGATAGGGGGGGATTTATCTTAAATACACTTACGTGGAGCTGCGGAAGCAGCAGCCGACGATGAGGATGGCCAGCGCCAGCACCACATTGAGGGCGGCGACGGCGGCGAACACGTAGAAGATGGTCTCATCGACCCCGCCGAACTCGGTCAGCCACATGGTGAAGGCTCTGGGAATAGAAAGAACCGATGTTATTACTGGTGAACAATAGTGGGTCTGTATGTTATTACACTATAAGCCACATGGCGAGCGCTTTGTGAATGGAAACCACTGATATTATTACTAGTGAACGATAGTGGGTCTGTATGTAATATTTAACACTAGCGTAGCTAGTATCTATCCTTTAACAAATGCAGTGTAAAGTCTGTATTCCACATACCGATTTTGCTACCGATATTGAAAATCAGCAGTGGGAATAAAAGTCAAATATATATGTGTCATGCATCAATAGAAAGGTCTTACGATTCTCTTTTGAATGATATATAAAATGTAAGGTATCATGGCATATTCATAGAGAACATCAAACAAATACAAAATCGGCAGCATCAAAATAGGTATGTGGAATACGGCCTTAACTCTATTTGTACTCTAGTGCTCTAGGAACCACGTATAGACGTTGTGTAGATGACATCATTGTTGTAATGGAAGCCACAAATGGACTGTCCGCCACGTTGATAAACAATTGACCATTTAATTTTCTAAGACATTTCATATTGTGAAATCCATATACAAAAGGTAAACTATTACGAGACTGATACAACAGGAGGCCAAACTCCTAAGAAGACGAATGCAATTGTTTTTTTTAGGAAATCAAAAGTAATAGTTGCTACAATGTACTTTGAAAGAAGTGTTGTTTACAAAGGTCCAAAAGACTTTAAAAATATGAATTTGAATTCCTCATGACATTAACACTCGTTTTCTATGTATAATACTGGAATGGAGACAAAGATTTACTCCGAAATTCACCCTGACCAAAGATCTTCAAAATGCGATGTAAGATCAATAGTAATTATTCTGTAGTCTGTTTACACAATGTAAACTAGCAAATCATTGCCATGTTATATAGCATATGAAAGATAAGTGTTATAAAACAAATAATGCTAAAAACCTCCCTTGGCTCTCCGATGCAATTGGCCAGTAACTCTTTAAATCTGCACTAGTAGTGACCGACCCAAACTTTATGCCTGACTGCATGTTGCCTTTCCATCCAACTACTTGGGAATGGATTACATGGCCAAAGATAGGAACTTTGCGGTCTATACATGTATTTCTAGTATACTGTATCTGTTTTGACAAAGAGAGGATGACATTAAACCTGTAACCTACCACCACGTCTAGAACAACACGTTGACCTAACCGAGATGATCTAATTGAAAGTGTTGAATAACTGGACAATGAGTAAGCATTCACGAAACCTTTTGAAATATAAGGTTCGTAAACCCTGTGTTTTGGCCCGTGCATTGCACGGTTGATACTTTCCCTGTGTTGGAACTGAGAGCTATACTCATCTTTTCAATATGATATACAAGTGGGTTCAATTCAAACACGAAGGGGTTCGCATATGTTGATACATAGATTTTAAAAAAATGTAACTCTTATTGATACCTTAATCTCTGTGAGGCAATCCCACGCAAAATTGGATACGTAAGTCTGCTCAAACATTCAAATTATACATTGAAAAACCGGTGCCCTTGTAGACTTTATGGATTATATTAAAATCCAAAGAAAAATAGATGGAATGTTAATGATTCATTGGCACCTTGATGTGCTCTTCTCGTGAAGTGAATCATATCAACGAGGAAGCATGCACCAAATTGGTCTTATACAGACACGTGATCTCGTCAGGGGAGGCAGCTTTGGTTAGTTTTTGGAGATTTGCACACGGCCCACCTTTGAATTCCTATAGTGTCTTGTATAGTCTGACTGAAACAATGTAGGTTGAAACGTATACGTCAAAATATCTTTGACTCCCTCTCGAGCTCTCCAGGGAAGTTTAGATTGCTCTGTCGAGTTGATACATTGGTGCTTGCTTGTGGGAAAAAACGAAAACTTCTAAATCTAAATCGGCTATCCCACCTTTCAGTTCAAAGAAAGTATCCGACTCCTCCTATTTATGTTTTTAATGTAAATCAAGGTAAACAATGTATATCTAGTGTTCTCCTCCTACGTACCACCATTTATTGCTGAATGGGGAATATAAGAAACGTGAATAAATTATGCGGATAAAAACATAGGTGCACAAAATGTCGGATCTATGAGGAAGGAAAGAAATAGGTCAGGTAAACGTACGTGGTCTCACACTGTGTGGGACAGGGAGAGGAAAAGGGGGGCAGGGACAGGGGGGCCCAAAGAACCTGCTTACCGTCACGGTCTAAAAGCCCAGTTCAAAGCAGGTACTACTCGGTATAAAGGCCTACTACTAGGACATTACTAGCCCCGAGTTCCATAACATGGATATGTCTATGAACAAGTTCAGGCCAAGTCAAAATTGCCCATAAGTAGACATGGCAAATAACTACATTTGAAAAATAGAATATAAGTGATCCATGACTCAACAAAATCTAAATCATACAATTGAATCATTATTCCGTGACTCTACAATCTCCAGCATCTACAATTTAATGCAACTAGATGTTCATCTTTGATTCAGAAATTGCCATGTGTTGTGCTATGTTTTACCTAGTAATGCATCTTATTGCATATGGAAAATCATTACCATACGTGCCATTAGCAAAATAGAGTATGAATTACATCATAAACGCAAAAGAAAACTGACTTAATTTAACTTCCCCGATTTGATCTTTTTGTCTTTTTTTGTCTTTTTGTCGAAGACCTACATAGTACCTGTTATATCGAACCTTGGGGCTATTCTAACGTTTACTACTTTACGTGATCAATTTACATGAATGTAGGTAAGATAATGGCTTTGCATTACCTAAATAGATTCCATTATCCTCCACGTGAACAGGTTTTATTGTTGATGCTCCAAGTGTGGTTCCAGGCCCAAGGCCAAGAGGTAATGTAGTTACGGGGCGGTGGGTACAGGAGTGGGGCAGGGGGAGTGGGCTGGATCAGAAGAACAAAGAACTTGGCCTTTGAGTATACCTTTTCCCGCAGAGCTGTGTAGTGAGTCTAAAGCCACGGCCACACTTTCAGCTCTTGATGGCACCTGAACTCCCGACTGTCTAGTCTAAGTACAGACTCCCTTGACGGTCCGTGGTATTACTCATGGTATTAACTGCACGGTCCTTTATCCATGTAAGTACATGAGGCTAAACCATAGGCACTCCCCCCAAGGCCTACTGATCTAGTCTCACAATATCCTTGACATCTTAAGATCTAAGACCTAACTGAATAACCTTAGAAAATTGCTAACACCCTTTACAGACTATCCCCAAAATGCGGTTACAATGACAGTTCATAGAAGACATAATGCGCATTTTGGGGCTAGTCTGTAAAGGGTACTCGACTCTAGTCTTAACCTAAATGCCACACTCTGGGAATGGCCTCAACTCATTTGTCGAGTCGAGTTGAGTCGGGCAGTGTGGCCGGGGCTTTGTAAGTATGGTACTAAGTAGAGTGTGGCGAACTGACGGTGACCTGAGGACACGGGAGGGCCCGGGTTGGTTCGAGTCAGGGTATTCAAAGTGGTTCACATTGGCAGATGTGGGTTATCCAAGGAATCCAAGGAAATCAGGATTATACTTGTCGGGATGAACCTCCTTCAGTCTATGCCGGGGCGTCAGCGTTGGATAAGTCAAAAAGGCAAGAAACGTAAAAAGCAAAAAAAGATATATTATTATGCTGAAAAGAACCTATACAAAACCACCCCAAATACCCCAAAATACCCAACAACATATCCAAAAGAATGTCCAATAATCCAAATTAAATATTCAATTTATCTTATCATGAGATATTCCATGAAAATTCAGAAACATTTAAAATCATATAAAATAAAATAAACGGCAATAAGCTGGAATTGGGATCCACCATATCCAACAGAAATAGTTCGTCATAGCCTGGCTTGAGCAACCTATATATCTAGGAAATTACACATAGTTTACTGGTAATGGTATAGCAAGGTTATTTGTGTACTTGATCGAGCATGACTGGACTCCAAGTTTGCATTGACCATTATAACCGATTAGACTATTCCTGTCGTTGTATACATTTGAATCCTTACCAATGGAAATACTCCCTAATCATAACATATTCAAGGAGGGATCAACATACCTTTCTTTACGCTTTATGAATTATATTCGCAGATTATAGACTTACTCGTTGCAATGTGTTTCCTCTGGACAATAATCCGTCTCTGTATATGACTGAGGACTGGCCTACATCAACATTCATGGTTTTATAATCTTGCCAAGAGAAATGAGCTTGGAACAACCATGAATTCTAAAGACTGGTATGCCCCTGTAAGTTTGCTTTAGGTCCAAACTAACTACCGTGCACTGTCGGCCAATGTCACATGCCGATGTCGCTAGTGAATTCCTATGTCCCATGTTGATTTTAAGAAATGCCCATGTCCCATGCCCCTATCTTTTTGAGGTAATGTCGCATGTCAGTAGGCCCTATGTTGCCCTGTCAAATTTTAGAAATAGCCATGTCGCCCTGTAGGTTTCAGGGGTCTTTACCCATAAAATTCCGCAACATTTCATGTTAGACGGAGTACCCCCATACCCCCCCCCCCTCCCCCAGTGGTCGGTCTCCGTGGACTCCACATACCAGCACCTGTCAGTAACGAGGCCCCTCCACACAATGCTCCCAAGGTACTTCAGGGAACAGGGAGAAGTTTTTCTGCATTCCAGTCCAGGGATTCCAGTCCCAGCATAAAGAATCTCTGGAACTGAGTGTTGTTAGCGTATTTATTTTCACGCTGTACATATTTTCGCGCATCACCGTAAACACGGAACAGATATGATACACGTGACAAAAAAGAAATATGATGAATCAAGAAGTAATGACTACAAAATGCGTGAATTTACCATAGCTCGTGAATGCACCTTAGGGTTGGTGCCGCGAAAGTATAGCGGCGCAAAAATACATGCGTTTACAAAAACGCGAACGCGGTTTGGACATTTGGCAACAATATTATAGTATAAGGAATCCATGCATGTGGCCAGCTACTTGTACTTGCTTATCGTGGATATCATTAAAGAGGTAACTTGGACTACCTTAATGTCCTATTCTCATGGGACCACAAAACAAAGGCCACATACTAAAACATATTACCTTTCTTACGGGAATTCGGTTTAGTCACGCAAAAACATTCGCTGTTGACATGAGAGCGGGATGAGGGGCGTAGTAGAAATAAACAGTCTTTGTAGTTTAAATCTTGACTGCTTCAAGCCAACCACCTGAATGTATGAGTATTGCTTAATTGTGTGCATGTGTAATGCTTGAATGTGCGTGTGTGTGCGTGTGTGTGTATGATTGTGTGTGTGTGTGTGTGTGTGTGTGTGTGTGTGTGTGTGTGTGTGTGTGAAGACATTCCCTAATACTGGACTGTTCGCCACAATCTTGGAATATCTTTATCTTCAATAATATTATGTCTAATAAGTGCCTTAAATCGTACAAAGTAGGTAACCAAGCGAGTCTAATTTGTTTTATTAGCAAATGAGCCCTCTTTCTTCGCTCTTGAGTATTATTTGCTTTACCCATAAAACCTTCTGAAATGATAATAATATGGTTAAAATAAAGTAGGTCATGAATATGTTGCCCTACCTGAACGACCACGTCCACCCCTCGTGTTATAGACTTGTTGAATAAGCCTGAACCAAGTAATTGTGATATGTATTCCTATGGGGCCAGGCTTAAATGTCCGTGAACAAGTCGTCTATGGGAAGGTTCAGAGAGCAGGTTGGTGAAAAAAAAACGTCTAGATTCCCTCACAGGTGTGAGTCAGGTAAATGTTGACCTGTGTGAGGACCCGGTAAATAGTTACTACACCCCCACTACTACTCTGCTCCTACCGGCCACACCCACAGGCCCTCTCCTACACCCACTCCCAATGAGTACACGCTTATTCTCCTACATAAAATAGACATTTTTCATTAGTGACAAGCCAATATAATATGCGCGAACCGGTGTATTGAAATATGGATTTCTATGGGCACAGGTTGAAAGTGCTGGGGTCAAGGCGTCTATTGGAGGAACCAAAGCGCAGACTCGTGGAAAAGGTGTATAGGGCAAATGCATTGTGACTCCCCTTCTTACTTCTAAACCATGTCCCAGAGTATTTGCTCCTGGTTGATCTAAGGCTACAGAACTTCTTAGGATCGGACATCTATCAAATTCGAAGTAGGCCGGGAGAGCCATAAATTTGAGAGAATCAGAAAGGGTACTCTCATTGCATATCATGTCCTTTTAGCATGATATAACTATGGTAAGTAAAGCTCACTAAATGGATACACTGTGTCTTGCCCATAAAATTTACAGAAATGCTTTGATAACTTGCGAAAATTGCCGTAACTCTAAGTACGATTGTTGTAGCATTTCATAAGTTGTGGAGGAATTCCGTCAAATATCCAATAACCATTGGTTCCCCCTAGCACCCCCTCCCCCCGCCGACCTCCCTGACTACAGGTGAGTCACGTCGGACCAGGGGATCCCACCTGTAGGTCTCCACCACCTGTAACACCCTCCACCCCTCCACCCCGCATACCTGCAGAAGTAGACCACACTGCTGTTGACCAAATACCACGACACTCAAACAACGTGTGTTGGATTGTAATGAATTCCCTCAGTCCACGGTTCATGGAATTCTATGTTAAATTACTGAGCTGTAGGTTTCTAGCAATGCATGACCGTTTGACTATTACTAAATAGGCAAGATTTTTGCACTTATATCGAACAGTCCTACTTCCAATATCATTCGTTTTGTCTTGTTTAAAATACTTCATTTTTTATCCCAATACGTACCAAGAATTATATTTTGTGTAAAGTATGATTCACCATCGTCATCTCCAATATTTCAAGGACAGCATTGAGTATAATGCTCACAGATGAGATGTTGAATCGTCCAGATTGGCAAAGGAACTGGTATTGATTTGTGGCTACACAAAATTTAATGGTCGGTTATAAACCATGCCCCGAGGCGGTATTACACAACACGACTTATGATATTTGAGACACATTATAATCGCATACAGGAATCATATCATTATCAAAATTTGTCAATTTGGGGTATGTTACATGTGTAACAAAGAATTTTATTTCTATATGTGTCATTTTTTTTACGACACGTCATGTCGCAGCTCATGTCGTGTAGTGCAATAAGGCCTTCGGGGATTTAGTCAGCACGGCATTGTGACTAGTTCTATTTCTGACTCTAGAAGACCCACGATTCGTGTCCCTATTTTAGAGTTAGGGGTTCATAAGCGGGTTTGGCGTGGGTAGAGGGTGACGGATTAAAGACTGAATCAGTGGGGAGTGGGCGCCCATGGCTTGGGTTTGGACCCGTCATTTATGACCTCCTTCTTACAGTGGCTGCGATTTAAGCAAAGTCAGCAAGAAGAAAAACAGAACATTATATCTCTTTGAAGTTGTACATAATTCAATAAAGTGGTACTTCCATACAAAATAGAATAAATTCTCGAAACGTTGGGTAGATTTAACTGAACAAGATGCTTCTACTCTCCATGTCCAATATTTATATTGCCGTGCTTTTGTAGTTCGTCATGTAAAACAACTTTAATTTCTGTGGAATTCGTGGAAAAGCCTCATTATTCATTATGATTAAATATCTTAATGATAATAATGCCGATGTCATAGCCCAAAGGTACTAAAAACCAAAAGAAACAACAACAAAGGTTTGGCAATTATTAAGCCTGGTATTGATCCCTATACAGGGAAATGGGAATAGACCACGTGGAATCGGTGTAAATATTCCCTCTAATCCACGACAACTTGATGTCACAGGAACTGCCTGTCATGGGCTTATTGACCCAGAGTCATCCACTACTGGTATCTACCATTGAATATCTAATCGTCGGAACTCGAAAATGCCCCGACTGAATTATTGACCGGCTGCCCTGAATAACTAATTGAGATGGGAAACCGTTTTCACGGCTATTCAATATGCGCATATTTACGGGAAGAAACCTATACATAATTGATGATTGATGGCTAAGTAATATAAACTAGTTATGCCGCATCACGCTCACTAATTATTAATGAGTTAAACAAAAGGACGACAATATGGTATGTAAAAAGATGCCCCCGTCGGCAAGGGTTAAGCCCGTCATGCTTGGCTGACCTCATCTATTGATTTGCTCCTGTGTGGAGCTGGTTACCGTGGAAACCCTACAGAAAATACCCACCTAACCGGCCTTCCGCCAGGCACGAGCTACCCCTGTCCAAGCCTAACTCCCAGGGGAAAACCCCGCGTCCTAATGATCATACTGCTCTCCGCGTCTCTATGATAGGTTGGATGCTGCATGTTTGTACCGTGGAAGTAGGACCCTGGGCCTCCCTTCCTTGTCGGAGTGAAATCCCTTGGTGGTGAAAGTTATACCCTTTACAGACTAGCCTCAAAATGCTCTTATAATGACAGTACAATTCAGGCAGAATGTGCATTCTGAGCCCAATCTGTAAAGGGTATAAGGCATAATTCAAAACTATTAAACAAAAAAAATTAGGTTAAAGGTTGTAAATTTGTAAAAAAAAAAAAAATCGCAGTATAAAGTAACCGTGTGTATGAAAACATAATTATAGACAGTCCCTTGCAAACAAGTGAAATCTGGAAATTGATATTTTGAATACTTAATGTGAAATATATATACAAGATGCGTTAGTGGCCACTGTACACGATTATTCATCCTCATTCACTTATCAAAGCGCCTCATAGGAAGGATGTCCACCCGACTGGGGACAGCGACCTATGGGGGAGACACGTCAGGCAAGGACACGGCCGTGATGACGTCACTCACCCGTCACGTGCCGAGGACGTCTCCAGGGCCCGTGACGTCACGCCTCGGCGGTCTCTATATAGACGGCCGTGGGTCGTCAGGGGACAGGATCTATGGGCGACTCTAGGGTGTAGGTCTGCCAACCCCTCACAGAGTTTGGGGAGCAGAAAACGCAAGGCTCTTTGAAAACGGGGACATTTAACCCGAAGGGCGGGCCACGTGCCATATAGCTTGGGTTATGTTCGGTGGTATGCTAAAAGGACGCGGCTTTTTAGTGTTAAACCTATGGCGACACCGCGTCCATTTGAAATTTCAACTACCGGCAGTTTAAGATCAATATAATGTATTTTCACTAGATCTACAACTACCCGCTGCACCTATACAGCAGCCCCAAGTGCTATATCCTAGACAGCTACTAAATTCATATCTCCATCTTTGCTTTAGTCAATTTTTAAATAAATTGAAGAAGGAGTAATTTTGCCGACACGTTTAAGTCAAGTTCTTACAACATTTCAACGAGGTCGGGCCCCGATTAGTCAGAATGATCCGAGCTTACCTTTCGCGATGCCTAATTATGGGTGTTTACCCTGAATTCCCGATTAATGGGCAGCTTTGTTTAAAATCCTGACTCACAGTGTTGTTATTGTAAAGGATCAGGCATGTGCGCCTGTGTGGGAACCGGCAAGGGGTAGGGGGAGAGGGAGGGGGTACACAGTTTCTGATCGCTGTTTTTTGGGGTAGGCTGAAATTAAAATGCTCCCATAAGTAAAAATTAGAATAAAGTCTAGCAATATAAAACGCTAACATTAGCTTTTTGGGGGCTATTGAGGTTTATTATCGCCATGATACATATTGCTGTGCACATAATGAACATAATATTATTTCATTTCTAAAGTTTAGTAAAGATGCTTAACATAGGCTATAGAATCTCTCCCCCACCTCCCTCTGCTTCTTCTAGGTCCCTAAGCCCACTAGCTTGTAAACCCACACCTAAAATACTCCCAACCCCAAAGGTACTAAAAGGTTACCAAAATAACCCAGCACTTGCCGATTATGCTCCCTTTGCCACGTTGCGATGCTGGGTACGTTTTCTGAGATCTGCCAGCAGGTCTAACCAAGGGTATATGATAAAGCTAGACCTTAAGGTTCATAGGCCAAATGCCAATATCCACATAATTATATATAACTGCCCCCCTTACTCCTTTTCCAATACAATACAATACAAAAGAATCCCTGCTTATACTGACCCCTTAGCACAGGGGTCTGGTCATATTTTTGGGATGTTGCCAACTGGTCAGACCAAGATGTCTATATGCGACCCTTTGCTCTGATCAAACAATGTAGATCTATATTTGTAAGTCTGACTAAGCGAGATGCAAGTGCTAACCTACCCTACATGGAGAACGGGGTTAATATATGCGATATCTAAATTTTACTGGCACTTAATCTTTCCTTATACGAGTGAAATATTAAGTGATAACACAAAGAATCACATGTCAGAAACGAGTAGCAAAGTGTCGCATGAGACATATCAAACCCTTCTTAGACAAAACCGTAAAGATTTTCAAGGCGATGTCAGTGAAATTTAAATCTTCTGAGATAAAACATTTAATACTACCTAAGCTATGGCCAAGTCGCTCACAAATGAATCAGAATGTTATGTTTCTAAAAAGAGACCGACGTAGTTAACCCTGCGGGACAAACTATGCTGCCGGTTTAGGAAATCATACTGATACCGTCATGATCACATTCCCCTAGAGTTTTATTTTGCTGTCATTGTCTAAAAAGTGCCCGTTTGATTCAGTCACATGTCTCCTGAACCTGAGAGTTTTTATTTGGTGGTGTTTTCGTAGCAAATCATAGTCTATATATCATATCTATGATAGATTATTCCCTGATTAAATTCATATTTATTTCAGACCTCATTGACTACTCCACGAACTATTCAATCCTGTCCTTATAACTTGGCTTATACTATATACTACATTTATTGTAGTATACTTTATCCAGGAGATGTAACATTCTTTGTGTCTGGCTACGCATGAGGCTACCAGTTACTCAAGGTAATAGCCTCCTTGAATTACCTACTCAAAGGAGAAAAACTGATATTTTTGTCGGTAACAACGGTAACGTAATTATCTATTTGTCTAAGAGCTTCTTAAGATGAAAACATAGAAGTATATTCGGATTATTTTTGATGCCTTGTCGCACCTGAATTACCCAGTGCTTGCGGGACTTGCTGGTCTATTTTTTCTTCCACTTTGCCTATGCGTGTTTTATGGACTAGAAGACATTAAGGTCCCTGGGCCACAGGATCGTCACTAAACTATTTTTAAAAAAACGACAGTGCGTGTGACCCTTTGGGACCGGTGTGTGTTGGCCCTGGTTGCCATGACGACCGGGGTGTCGTCATGGTCCGGGGGACGCTGTGATGAGGCGGAAGTCGTGACTTATTCTCCTACTCTTAACAAAAATATACCTCTGATAAAGGCGTATCTCCCATGGGGTACAGCAATGTCGGTTTCTTTGGCCGTACGGTACGGCCAAAGAGACCGCCCTTTGTCACAAAAAGGTGTAAAGAATGCGTCGTTATTGCACATATCTTTTCGTGCCAAATATATATGCTTTCTATGTTAGAAAGTTAGTTTCTGCTAGGGAAGAGGATATACAACTGTAGTAGCCAATTATTTTAAAATATGTGTGTAACTCTTGACACTTAGCGTATAAACTGAATATAATTAACCATTTTTGTAAAATAGTTTTCTTCATCAATATCATTTAATATGTTTTGATATTCATCCAATATTCTAAGTAATAGTATCAAGAAACTAAAATTGGTAATAGAACAAGACACTTGCTATTACAATGGCGTGCAGAAGTGATTGCAAGGTCACTCAATATCACTACTCAAAGATTTATCTTCAAAGAGTCAAGTACAAACAACCTTATGATAAACGGGGCTTATGAATAACTGCATTCCTAAAAGAACCAGAAGTTCATCTATTGCTCCTTTCTTTTCACTAGACGGAAAGCCTCACGTGGCATATACCCCTGAAGGTTTTCATTAAAACAGTTATTGGTTAAGTGACACCCCTCCCCCACCTCTTCCTCATTTTCCTGTTTTTCTACATTCATTTACTTATTTTGACAGCTTGAATTCCTGAAGCCCGCTGTACAGAGAATTACGTTTCCCCGGGGGAACTAAGAACTTGGGAACGTTAACACTTTTGGATAGAACAAAGACACATCATTTTTTGTTAACAAATTACTTTTTTACGAGACAACATCTTCGAATTTTTGAAATATGCAATAGTTGCAGACAAGGTGATTATTTCCCATTCCATTTACTTAAGTTTTCTACACATGCTTTACGTGTCAACATGATCTTCAGTCGTTCAGTCGTTCAGCGTCTCTTTCAGCGTCTCTTTTTTCGGTAATTGGCCCTAGAGGTAACTTAGCAACTATCTCCTTTTTTCCAATTGTTTTAAAAACCTATACAACCAAATTTATCAACTCTTAAAGTACAAAGTCACCTTGTTGTTTTTGTCAGTTTTTCACTCTTCTTTAATTCCCAGGTAAAGTACAACCAAAATGTTTTTCTCAAAATACCAGAATGATAAGACTCCAGTATGAGTCAGTTTTATTCAGTTGACGTGTACTGAACTATAGCCAACAGCTCAGCCGTGAATGACACTGTGATGCTTCAGTTTGTACGTAGGTGCACTTCCTACTTTGACATTGCAGTACGACTTACTAACTCCTCACAAAAGCCTTGAAAAGGGGCGGCACTCTGCCACTTCGCCTATCTCGACCTGAGAATCACCCCTGCACTGGGTCGACCCCAGCAGACCAGGTACAACCAGCGAAAACCACTGGACTACTTTTGAGCTGCACTGGACTACTTTTGAGCTGCACTGCGTAATAATCTCATAATGCTAGTATATAGTTAGATTAGAAGCAGTCAGTTCTCACTCATGTACTAAGTTTTCTGGCGCAGAGAGGTTCGTCGCAGAGAAATAGGGCAGCTCTTGTAAATGAACCAGATCTGGTTTTCTCTCTGGATGGTTTCCATTATTAGCCTGTAATTATCTTAAAACAAATATGTGTGTATTATGTATGGATTCATTGCCGTATTTCTCCATGTTAAACTTCTAGATAATCAAAACATTATTCAAAATATTACTGCATGACTTTAGGCCATACCGTACGGTCCGGCCTTGCAGCAGTTCTTTGTCAGATTTATTTTAATATCACGATTTAAGAGGAACACTTCACACCTGCTTATTCATTCTTGTAAACAGTCCCATTTAATCCAGGCGCTTAGAATCAGACTGATACCACTGACACACCCCGTCCCAGTTGGTAATGCATGATGATAATTACCCTATTAACAAAAGCTGAGACAAGCATCTGACGGCCATACCGACATGGATGGGGACTTTCCCAAAGTTTCACTCTACAATCTTACATTTGAATACAACAATATTTTCTATAAGTTGAAAGCTTCTGCCATCATATTTGATGTCAAGCAGTATTACATACGTGCCTGTGTAGGTTGAGTTGATGCTGGTGCTTAGGATTAGCGAGTGGGCGTTTGATCAAACATACCCCAGACAGGTACCACCCTACTTCGCAATATGTAACTATACCCCTTAGACAGATCTGGAAAACAAATATTAGACCTATCCTTGTACGACACATTTTCTTACATCTAACATGTTATGATTACATCTCTTGAAATTCAAAGGTGTTACTCACCAAGGCAAAATGAACTGCAAAATAAAAGTGAGATTCCACCTTATTACTAGGCATATCTATTCTCTAATATCAGTATTACCCGAAGTCTAAGATGTGGAAAATAACTGCAAGTTTTGGATAACATTGATCTACTAACAAATATTCATAATATGTAATCGAGATATATCATATATTCTGGTAGGAACTGCCTATTACGCATTAGCGAACTTAATTTTTTTCAGTCGCACTAATCATAATGAACATTATATAATTATATGTCTAAACTATATCAGGACTGTTGGGTGACGCATACCTGTCGTCTGCAAAAACTTGTATATCATGATCACTGCAAACATGGAAACACTTGTATAAGTCCACGCCTATGTGAATCACATGTAGCACACAGTTTACTCAAAAGCCCCGATGACCCCCTGGTACATTTATAGTAAAGGTAGGTCAGAATCTCCTTATGGAACAGTGGGCATTGGGGTCAATTTGTCCGTCTTTTTACTTCGACATGTTAACCACATGCCCTGCCCATCCCAAACATTGTGAATGAGTTCAAACCGTACTTAATTATTTTCGGGAGGGTCCACCTATATAATTATTATGCTTCTAGGGTGACTTCTCCTAGGACGTGCAGATACCTCACTTAACAACCCTGAAAGCAATTATACACCTGTTATTTGAAGTAATTTTCATGCTATAAACCTATATTCTATTTGCGGTTTTGCAGTCGGTTTCATAATTTGGTACGATGGACTATAAGTCAAGAAATATATAGACATGTTATAGCCTATATTATGTAAGAAACTTTTGTAATTTCGTTTTGAGTTGTATATAAGATGTATGGTTCGGTGCAATTTTTTCAGAACAAAACTCAAACAAATGCCAATTCCGCAGTATGAGAATCAGCCTGTGGAACACGGGCCTTATGGGGGTATCCTCTCAGAGCCGGAGTTGTCCTCCGGGTCTTGTGAGTTTCGTGGCCTCATGTCACCCCATGCACACACATAACTATGTCAATTATGTAAATCGCTTTCAAATTAATTGGATCGTTGGCCTTCTTAACAATTCGAGTTATCATATCGAATATCAATCTGGCAGAAAGCTTCTTTGGTCTGCTTATCTCTTTGTTGTTTAATCAGGTTGTACGATCAGGGTATGAAGCGTTAGTTCCTTTTCACTGTAGGCCTAACACTGTTTGCCTTTTTTTATCACTACTTTCACTCATTTTCCCCCTTAAATGTTATACATAATGCATAATCCTTTTCATAATTAACATTTAAACCATTCCAAATACTTTTTAACTCCTTATTTCCCTCCTCTTCTTCCAAAATAGCAAAACAGTGTAACAGTGAAAAGCAAAACTGGCTGTATGAATACAAATCATTTTATGCAAATCTCCCTTTGCCTTCCCTTGATGTAGGCATGGGGTATTACATAACCTTTCATAACAGGGGGTGGATTTTCACATCTTTGGTTGGGTCAATGAGGGGAAACATATGGAATTGCATAACATTAGTTGTCTTTTGCCATTGAAGTGATAGGATAGCAAATGAGATCACAAGCTGAATCATATGTTCCCATTCAATGTTTCCCTTTTTGCATTTTATGGAATATTCATTTAAAGTAAATATGTTGATGTTTGTAGTGAGGGGGGGGGGTGCAAAATCAAGTAAAATTCAGGGTGTAATGGTTATTACAGTTAATTTTGATTATGATAAATGGGTAAAAGGGGGAAAGAAGAGGGGGGAAAGGCAAAAAGTGTTACAGGGAAATAGTGAAAAAGCAACTGACTTTTCATACCCTGATCGTGTATGCACCGTACTTCGAAACTCATTGTTATGTGGACGCCTACTTGTGATTTCTGTATAGAAGGCTGTGAGTCAGCTACTATTATATCCTTGATAAAATACATAGATTTCGCCAACCATAGCATAGACATACATCTTATGTATCTCTATGACCACAGGTAGTAATTTGTCAGCCCTATATTTCTATAATATCTGGGGTAATATCTGGTATATTAATCTTGTTTTCGGATTTCTGGTTCTTGCATCAATATGTCATTTCCTCCCAAACCTTCCTGTTTCCCTCTAAGACCACTGCTATTGGGGGTAATAACCTAGTTGAGGTATAAAGGGTCAGAGTCGTGACGTCCTGTCGACTCATCCTTTGATTCTGTATGGACCTACCCGACCTAGATACCTGAATGCATTTACTACCCGATTTTAAAACCGATGAACCATGATCAGGAAGTGGGGAGGAAGGATAAAGGAAGGACATGGTACATTATTTTACAAACAAATATAAATTCTTCTGTATATTTCATATTTGCATGAGTAACCAGATAATGCATAATGTAACAGGGAATTGGGCTATGAAATTGAGCAATATCTCTCATGCATGACGTACTTGGTCATTATATGGACTTCTGATACTGTAGCTAGGCCCTTGGCCTAACGACCTCAGGCAATCTGTCTGTGTCGGTGAATAAAGGATGTGTGTGCCATGGCTGGTACTTACAGACCAGACTGCTGACGGGTTTTGTCATTTTGAAGAAGTTTTTACTTCCCTTATTATATAAGGGGAACTATATCAAATCATATCCTTGTTTTGCCCAGCATGTCGGCCAACTTTATACATTACAATTGTTAATGTACACATAAAGTGTCTTATGTTTAACCAAATAACATTTCACAAAATCTTCGCTGCGTTGCCTTCCGGTTCTGGGTCTGGGTTGTTAATTACCCATGAAATTGATTAAATGGGAATCTTCAGTCATATAGGGGGAATAAGGGTTATTTCACGCACCTAATGCGTGAAATTAGACTTAGGCAAAACCAGCAGCTCTTTTAGCAAGGTATTTTCATGATTGCATAATGAAAATAGTTAATTAAAGTGCATATAGGTCCATTACTAGTTCTAAGCGAATAAGATGCATAGAAGAAACATACATACATATACTATGTATACTGTAAATGATATGCGTATGTATTAGTATGGTATGTGTATTATACCAACATACACAACTATATATATGTAGCTATATATATTATTCACCAATATATAAATACCTGCCCAGTCCCCAGGCTGTGCGCGGTGTGTCGAGTACAGGTGAGTCGTCACGGTCCGCTAACCCTGAGGGGGGACTCTACCTGACGGGACACGCACACCGCCCCACCACAGAAAGGGAGGAGGGGGGTACTTCTTGGCAATATTATATGACCTTCAGTTTTGCCTGAGAGTAGAACTACCGCCCATCTTTTTGTAAATATGTATCTGTAACATATTTGTATGTATACCGTATGTGGATATTGCTAGAAGTACGTTCCTTATTCTGGGAGGGAAATTTTCAAGCGTAAAGACATACACACATCACGGTTCCACCCTGAGAGCACACAGAGGCCACTCTGGTGATTTCACCAACTGGACTAATGTCTTGCGGGACGCTCTTGAAAGAATGAATTTACTCGCGAATATGACGTCACATCTCCTTATAAGGTAACATGTGTAAGTGTGTGTAACTGATATATCACACATGTGAATTCTAATGATTTAGAATGAGAAGGTAGAAATACTTGTTAGGCACTGTTGTATGCCTCTGATATGTTTTCAATAATGTATCTGTACGAAAGGTGTTTCCCTTATCTGCATAGAGGCCGTGTTGTGATATATTCTACGCAGATTTGTTCAGGCCACCATATTCACAGTGGATGGTATGTGTATAAATATGTGTATAAGGAATACTAGACATCGTCCCTATGGGGTATGTACTGTGATATACTCCCCCCCCCCCCCCTTCCAGAAAAAAGACAAGAAAACTCTTTCCCTTTCCCCCAGAGGTCTCCCCTCTCCCGTCCCCTTCAAGTGTTCCCTCCTTCTCCCCCTACCTCCCCAAACCAGCGCACCCACCCCGCCCTAACCTACAGAACCTTCAGACACACCTTTTCTACCTTCATAAAACTACCAAACCCCTAATAAAACCCCAAACTCACCTTGTGTGTGCCCCCTGCTGTGTGCGTTACTCCAGGGTGCTCCCCGGTATCCTCCACGGTCCCGGCAGTAAGTGGGGAACGGGCGAAAGTTGGAGATCAGCAGAAGGCGTTGTACCTTCTGGTCGTCGTCGTCGTGTCTCTGTCACACTGACTGGGAGAGGAGGTGGGCAGGTAGGTAGGTCCCACGGCTTGGAGGGGGGGGGGCAGGTAGGCCCCAGTAGGGGGTGGGGGCAGGGAGGGGGCAGGTAAAAATAACCCCGGATCCTGCTAGGTCCACCTGTGTAAGGCGGTGGTGGCGGTGGCGGTGGTGGTGCAGGGAGGTGGTGCTGCGTTATGCTGGTTGCATGTGGTGCTATGTGCATGAGGGTGGGAGACTCCGTCCGCAGTCACGCGTAACGAGAAGGCACGGTATGAAAATGGGAATGGCAGCGTCATGCAGGGATGTTACTCTCAAGCATTAGATTCAACCTCTTACAGGAAGTATGAAAAGTTTTCATCTTTTTCTAATATTTGTTTTAAAAAAAAGAAAGATTATGTGTCCTGATATTATGCTAAAATATGTAAGTGCTTGGAAGATCAATCCACATTGAAACCTTTATGTAAATAAGGAATTAAAAAATATTTCCAATGAACCGCTGATATGAAAAATAAGAAGCAAACCGTGTGAAGAAATACCAAATCCGCAAGGACATAATCCCAAGCAGATTAAACAAACATTTCCGCAATATCAATATTACCGAAAATTTCCTTAATCCCTATATGTAAAATATATCGATTTTCCCCCTGGTTTACTAATGTTGACGTTACGAATTTGTCTCATCAAATACTTTTGAAAATAAACGGTTGCCAAATATGTCTAGCCCATGGTAGTAACCAGTAGATCGGAATATTTCCCAGTCACCCATCAGTGACCCACTGACTGTTTACAATTTTTACTTATTTGTATATTACCTCGCAATTTGTTTAGGAATGTGATCAACACCATTTAAAAAGTATACGGCTGCGCCTAGTTATGAATCACACCTTGATCAAGAGCATCGAGTACACGGTCTAAAAGCATTCCCACCCACACCGTGCACTGTTCAACTCTGGCTATTTGTGGTCGTAGTAAAGGCTTGTCAACGGGCGAGCTGAGTGGGGCAAAAGGTATGTAGCCGCACTTTCAACCATGCACGGTAGCTACCCCATACCTTATGTATGTCTTTGCCCACCCTAAGACCTGATCACATATTAATATATAGCGACTGAACTTGACTCAACAGTTTTGATGGATTGAGGCAGTTGAAAGCTAACAAGCTTCAATGAAAAAGAAAAACTAGCCAGTGATAACATATAAAGTCTGGCTATGTGAATTACGAAATCTCTAAACCAAAAACGTTAACCCCTTGTCACTTATCAAGACTATGGGAAACCCACTCGTCAAAATATATCATGAACATTTTTTTTAATTGTTTTATTTATACTGACACATGATTAGCAAATTGATGCTAGTTTAAATCAAATATCAGTCAAACATGTGTATGGTAAGATAACAAATAACGTATTAACAGGGGAAATGTACATAAGTTCAGCAGATTACAGTCACTTTAACGAAATGATGTGTGGTAATTAAGTGCTGAATCTAAAATTCCAACAATTATTCCGTTCTGGTTATTTTCTGATGATGTAATGTCAATGGCAGATGAAGGTGAGGGGGGTCCAGGCGCTCAGCACCCCCACCGCCACCGCCACCCCCTGCGGTAAGAACAACTAGACAAAGAAGAAAAGAATGTCTCGTGCGAGCACGCGAACGGCAAAGTTTGTATACGTTTTGCCCATATATATACTGATCTTCCCGTTCCGTTTTTTTCAAGATCATGGACCCGCCCCTGCATAATTATGATAGTACTAGTGTATAGGGAGTTGGGGGGTGGTAACGGAGGCGGTTGTCTAGTTACGTAAATATAGACGGGCTACCAATTAATTTTATCAATTATCAGAGAATAATTGTTAACTCTCATAGGATCAAGATTATAACTTTTATAGTCTCTTATTATTCATTTCAGCACATCAGGAGTAAATTGATAACAAAGCCAACATCCAATAAAAATTTATCTTCATTCCTCCCACCGTTTTTCAACAAATCAAAGTTGGTTTACTGTTAACCCTAGTTGAATCCCTGATATCTATAACATTTTCCAATATAGAGAATCCCATTTTTAATAACTCTAAGTCTATTCCCCAAAATGGTAGATTGTTAAACGTGGCCCGAACCGTCCTTATTGGATACCGGGGCTACTGATAGCTCGTCATAATTTAAAGATAGTTTTTTTTCAAATACTATGCTTATTTTGACTTTAATATCGTGATATTCCAGACATGCGAACCAATGTTTCTGTTATTAGCTATAATATATATATTGTGGATAATTAAGAGCGATGAATGGAAATCATCCCATGTTATCTTATATATAATATAGCAAGATAAATATCATGTATATCATTATTATAGTGTAAAACTCGCCCATGGTATCCGGTGTGTTCGGACCACGCTTGGTCAGCAGAGGGTGGGAGACTGTTCTGCCCTGAGCTCTACTAAATGACCGCCTACCCACCCATGGACGGTATGCTGTGTATAGGGGCCAGGTGGGTTCCACCATCTTGAAGATTTACCATACACACTTACACGGTTTCCCTTATATGGGCATATGCCATCATTTTCGCGAGTAAATTAATTCTCTCAAGAGCGTCCTGCAAGACGTTAGTGCAGTTGATGTAGTCACCAGAGTGGCCCCTGGGTGCTCGCAAGTGGCGGAACCGTGTAAGTGTGTATTTTGTTTCCATAGGCCTACTTCTGGATAGAGAAGGATGTTATTCTCACGCCTACCCTAATAATTAGGCCCGAAGACATTAGTTTTAAGATTCTCTTTTTTTTCAATAACTTCATTTTGTGCATGCATTTTCGAGTGGCTTCATAAACTAGTTCCGGTCATAGACAATGTAGTTCCGGTTTCTCTGATTGAATTGAGACCGTCATGCATGGTAAAGGGGGATTGAGGGTGGATGGCACGGTTGATAGTCCTGCTGATCTGAAACCCCATTATAGGCCTAGATATAAGATTATGTAAATTATCAACATATCAAGTAATTTCGAACCCATATGAATAAACCGTTAGAGGCAAATATTCCTTAAAATGAATATCAAATAGGACACGTTACTTCACTCAGTCTTTGAACGAAGTACAAGTCGTAATAATATATACTACATAAAGCTATAAAACTAAGTCCTCCGCTGATGCTTGCCGCTATACATGTTTTATCATCGTCTCCTCATTCCTACTCAAGGGGAAGACCCCGTGTCATGGGATACTGGGCCAGCAGTCATTTTCATTACTGTCACTCTGAAGTATTCATATATCCACTTTATTACGGGAATGCTACCACTCGTGGTATATGTATTTTGAAGAACTTTACGTTCTTTAATTATTTATTTTTCAAGATGTCAATAACAAAAAGATAACATCATACTGTAATACCTCTCTCAGCATCCTATCTTTTTTTTTACACCAGTCACATGTCTCTTCTTTAAGTTGGACAAACTATATACAATATAACATTGATTGCTTTAATCTTCCCACCAATATCCTTTGCCTTTACAATTCCTATTGTACGTTTATTTCACTAGCCCGAATACCTCTGGACTTGAAATCATCTATTTCCGACGGTAACAATTCAAAGTAGGAAAGTCTGACTGTATTTCAAATAATGGATATTTCGAATAATGAAATATATTAAACAGATAGATATCCTGAAGAAACCCGTAATATGATTATTTCAATGCAGATTTACCATTGAAATAACATGAAATTACATCTACACAGTTAGATGTATGGACACGGGCATATGTATCTCTATTATGTATAGATAACCACCTTTCATCACTTGTATAGATCAATGAATGGAAACAAACCCAGGACATATCATACATAAATACAAAGATATATGGTTTATTTCTCCTCATATCCTCGCCCGTCGCTGTGCGGGTTTCTTGAGGGCGTCCACGTAGATGAACTCGAGGGCCCGGGCGGGAGATAACAGCTTACAGTAGTTCATACCGCCCACCCCCAGGATGACCTCCACGTCCGTCACCAAGGACACCGACTTGACCGTCAGCACCGCGCCTGCAACCAGGGAAACAAACATAGCACTGCCTGGTAACCAAGGAAACAAACACACACCAGGTTTGGTAGAGTGCCAGCAGCGATCAATTGGGTTTTTATCAGTTAGTGCACGGAGGATGGGGTGTCAATATTGAACTGCAATTTGATTTTATCTATTTGCTTTTTTCTGTTGATTGTATTTTGTATTTAAGCAACTTCACGGCTGACTGTTCCGAAAGAGCGGAATCAATATTTCGGGACAACGGTGAGTTGTACCTCGTGGTACCTACCTGTTGATTATGTTTTAGGTCTTTAAGGGCAGTTCACTGAGGGCAAATGGGGATTGATCTAGAGTGGGGATCCAGGGGGTCCATAAGGTCCTGACCTGCCCCCCCCCCCCCCCTTTTTTTTTGGTGGGACTTACACTTATCAAAGAGACAAAACGTTGACTGTGTGCATCCATTCATTAATATATTTATATCTTAATATAGCCAATACCTCCAATATTATTTATTGAACATTGATATCCCTTCCTGCGCAGGAACAAGGGTACATTAATTTTCTTAACATAGAAAATGCCCATTGATACTTCGGATTACCATTCATCCATATTGTATTATATCACCTACACGGAAGATCATTGTAAATGAGTGTGGTTGAATAATAAAAAAAAAACCATGTGTACATGTGAATGCGCAATATTTTGATACTTTGCGAACTCCCTCCCCCCCCCCCCCCCTTTCCCAAATCCTTTACCCACCCCTAGTGAAAAAAACATCTTTTGATGAGAAATAACAAATGACTTGGATAGGAATGAATACAGATATACGAGGTTTCATTGTATAAACGCTGACCTTGGAGTTTGAAGGTGAGTTGCCCCAGCAGCCACCCGGGTCCTGTGAAGACACGGTCGTCGTCCTCAAACTTCACCTCAATGTTCTTAGCCACGAAACGCTTCATGGCCACTGATGACGTCACGGCCAGCGCGCGCTCCCACGCCGCCTGGAGAGAGGTAAAAGAACTTGAGTAAAAGCCGCTATTGTTTGGAGGTTCTCAGGAACACAGAAGGAAAATATGACATAATTATTAGAAAGTTGACTTGCTCTTGGTTATAGATAAAAGTGTCACAGTTAATCGAATACCAGGATTTCTTTAAGGATAAACATTCATAAGAGGGATACTTGTATCTGCTGACTACTAAAGGCTCTTTTTTAGGTACTGATTTCCAGTTTTATTCGTGAAGTAAAATTGTATATACTTTCATTCTTATGTCACACATTATCAATCTTGAATGTCTGGCAAGCAAAAGAGAATAATGTATTTTTACTTTCTATCAAAATTAATTATCATTTCAATTCAACGAGAAGGTGTTTTCCCTAGTTCCATTGCCTTCCTTATTATACATGGGGGTTGATTTTCTCCGTAAAAGTTACATACTCCCTTACAACTAACCACCCGTTAAAGAACAGACTGAGATTTATATATATTCTAAGAAATAGTCCCTGATCCCCTGGACCTCCTTGCAGCAGAAGGCCTTCTATAACAGAGTGAAGGTTGGAGCTTATTTACACACAATTGCAAACAATGAACAATTCCCTTTCGCATTGGAGTGGGGAGGGGCACCAACAAAAACAGGGGGAGAGAGAATGGGGGAAGGAGGTCAAGAGACTTTTTTTCGTGTATATGTGTATATCAGACTCATACCGTCCTTTCCGATACGTATAAAAGTTACTTATCCTGTTGATTTTTCTTTCGGTGGATGCAATATAAATCGTGATGACCTCCCTGCAGTTGACGGCCTATATAAAGGCCAAACTGAGCCCTACGTTCTCAGTACAAATGACTAAGCCTCTGACCTCCCTGTTCAAAGCCCAGAGCCTTCCCTTTTCATTTCGATTAACTGTCCCTGTTCACCTCCTTGTTTAAAGCCAAGACTGAGTCCTCTTTTGTCAGTGCAAACTATTAACCCTGTTGACCTCCCTACAACCGATTGCTTGCACAGAAAAAAACAAAAGGTTAGAAAGTTGGACGGTCAAATCAGGCTTTTGTCACATGAAATGGGGGTTAGAGATGGCCACTCTTACTTTCTAACCCCCCTTCTGAGACTCAATGTCTAACACCCTAGTCAAATTATCTAAGTTTCTAACTTCAGGGTTAGTCAAAGTGCTATCTCTCACATTATCCACATTAATCAAAATAACAGTTTAAGAACAGTTAGACCTCAGAATACTGATTAAACGATTATTCTCTAATGTCCTTAGTGTCCCATATGTCATAAAACACACAATCAAAATTCTTATCATTTAGTTGATAAAATATCTAAGTCTTGAGAAGATTTGAATGAGAATATAATGATAGTTGCACACAGGTAAACACCTTTTGAGGATTTCTGGCTGGCTCTTTTCAGAGAAGCCTCCATAAACATGGAGAAAGCTCTGAACTACAGGCTGATTTATTTACTCCTACAACTGAATCATTCTTTTTGCTCACCACAAAAAATGTAAATAGGGATATAGTGATTTATGTTTGTAATGATATACCAATGCCTTAAACATAATTTAACTTACTTTCAGTGCATATAACTATTCAGTTCATTATAACACAAAATTAATGGTTAGTCAGACTAACCAAGGGATAATCAAAATGCATGTGCCTTAGTCACAGAAAGGTTAGAAGGTTTGGACAAAAAGGCACAGTCAACATGACTAACTTTTTTCAAAAAGTTACCCAAGCAAGAATATGACGTTATAATAACATTATTATAACGTTCTGGTGAGTTATGCTTTGGTGCTTGTTACGTTATTTTGACGTCTTTTGAACCTAACATTGCGACGTCGCAATATAATGTTATTGTGATGTTCTTGTAACGTTCTTTCACATTATAATAACGTTATTATAACATTCTTTATTAGTTAGGTCACAACTCGACCAAAATATAACGTTATTATAACTTTCTTTTTTGATAAGTTGTAACTATACCTAAAATAATGTTATTGTTGCGTGACAATATTGGATAGGTTTCAGATTACCTAAAAAAAAAAGTACAGTCACAGAACGTTCTTGTTACGTCACTGCTTGCCTGGGTAGGACTTTCTACTAACATTCTAACGATTTTGTTTTTTTAGAGTGTGTGAAGCCCAGATTGAGTGCTACCTTCTCAGTACAAATAACTCATCCTGATGACCTTCACGTTTCAAGCCAAGTATAAGCTCTCCCTTCTCAGTACAAATGACTAACCCTGTTAATTTCCTTGCAGCTGACAGCCTCTTTAAAGCCCAGACGGAGCCCTCCCTTCTCAGCCTCCTTCTTAAGAGCCTCCATTCGCTTCATCTTAGCCTCAATCTCAGTGGCAGTCTGAGGGTTCAGGGCGATAGTCGTCAGCCCATACTTGACGTTAGTTGTCGTGTTCACCACCAGGCGGCCTCCAGACACCTTCACTTCTGGTTTGCTGATGGGGAAATCAATATCAGCCTCGTAGATCTTGTTGTACACCTATAAATTAGGAAGAACTCATTTCAAATGAAACCATGTGTAAAAGACAACTAGCAGATTGGCATAATATAAAAGGCAAGGCTCTGAAATGAAGGATATTACTTCGACAGTCAATCACAAAAAGAAATGGATACAAGCAAAGAATGTGGATTTTTCCCCTATAATTATATTTCAAATTTAATCTACCCCTTTCCTTCTGCTTGTCAAGATATGTTTGCATTGATTAGTGGATGTATAAACCATCTTCACTAAGGGTATAAAACAAAAAATGACACTTTTCACTTCGACTTTGTCAAAGTCAGTCTCATACGGAGTGGACAGTTCCTGCAGGAATAGACTCACCCACAAACTGCATGTGTGTAAAACATGTTCACCAAGGGTATAATGACCAGAGAAGACCTACTCACCTCGAAATTGCCCCGGTCAGTCTCGCTCAGGGTGGACAGAACCTGCTGGCTAGGGTGGACTCACCCATGAACTGCCCATGTATAAACCATATTGGTTACAGGTGAACTGTGCCTCTAAGTGAGCTGGGCCCCCTGGTGAACTGGGGCCCTAAGTGAACTGGGCCCCCTTAGTGAACTGTGCCTCTAAGTGAGCTGGGCCCCCTGGTGAACTGTTCCCCTAAGTGAACTGGGCCCCCTGGTGAACTGGGCCCCTAAGTGAACTGGGCCCCCTTAGTGAACTGGGCCTCTAAGTGAGCTGGGCCCCCTGGTGAACTGGGCCCCTAAGTGAACTGGGCCCCCTGGTGAACTGGGCCCCTAAGTGAACTGGGCCCCCTGGTGAACTGGGCCCCCTGGTGAACTGGGCCCCCTGGTGAACTGGGCCCCTAAGTGAGCTGGGCCCCCTGGTGAACTGGGCCCCTAAGTGAGCTGGGCCCCCTGATGAACTGGGCCCCTAAGTGAACTGGGCACCCTGAGTGAACTGGGCCCCCTGAGTGAACTGGGCCCCTAAGTGAACTGGGGCCCCTGGTGAACTGGGCCCCAAAGTGAGCTGGGCCCCCTGGTGAACTGGGCCCCTAAGTGAACTGGGCCCCCTGAGTGAACTGGGCCCCCAGGTGAACTGGGCCCCTAAGTGAACTGGGCCCCTGAGTGAATTGGATAGGAAATCAAATTATGATAGAACATTTATTGAAAAAATGAATGTATCTAGTATTAACAGTCATATAAGTCATAGAAACATTAGTGAGAAACAGGACTATTAAATTAGTATTTTTCAACTTTTATTATTTTAACATGGATTTCTTATTTGATTATGACTTAATTATTATGAAATGTCTCAAGCTATGTTAAAAACATTGTTCTCCTGGGATCTGTGTCTTGAAATTTTGATTTAGGTCCTAGTTATTTTTTTTCATTATTCGAAGAAGACAAAATAATGAATTATTGTTATAAAATATTTTACGTTTTTCATCACAAAAAAATCAAAAAATCAAAAAATCAAAATTTTGAGACATCCTTCCCTTGGTATTCCCTTGGGAGGAACGTTTTAATGTGTTTAAAAAGGTTTTATATCCATTGAGGGATTATTAACTGAGAGATTTGTGTTCAAGAAATGAAAGCAAAGAATTCCATTTTTAATTTTTTTTTCGTGTCGTTACCTTTAATAATTCAGTTATGTAACAAATTATGGGGCCCAGTTCACCTGGGGCCTAGATCACCTGGGGGCCCAGTTCACCTGGGGGCCCAGTTCACTTGTGTCTGGAGGGGCCCAGTTCACCTAGGGGCCCAGTTCACCTAGGGGCCCAGTTCACCTGGGGCCTAGTTCACCTTGGGGTCCAGTTCACTGGTATTTACCATATCCACTAAAGGTATGTGAAATAAACGATCAGAGAGGAGTTACTCGCGTCGACTTTGGCCAGGTAAGCCTTGCTTAGGGTTGACAGTACCTGCAAGGACGAACTGACCCATGGACCTCTCATGTATAAACTCTATTCAATAAGGGTACATAACAATAAAATGACTACAGCATAGTTACTCACGTCGACCTTGGCCTGGTCCACCTCGCTCAGGGTGGACAGTATCCTTTGGCCTGTTGTCACCCAGGCGCTGCTCGTCTTGGCCGTGTTCAGCTCCTCCTCCATCAGCTCCAAGAACGGCTGGAAGGATGTATGCCATTAAAACTATATATTCGAATATGATATTGTCTTATTCCTTATTTTGTTTCCGTCTATGACTACATTCCAGGGATGGATTTCTCTTATTTATTTATTTAATTTAATTTATTTTATTTATGTATTTTAGGGGGACCTGGCATCCCCCCTTCCAAATTCTTGTCAAATGAAGCCTTTTTATGTTAATTTCTATTCTTCAAAGGGGGAGCCTCAGATCTTAAGATCTGTGGATCCCTACCTGCATATAGGTAGTATACCATATAGCCGAAAATCATTACACTAGCTAGTGACTGCAAAAATGTTTGAATATCGGTAACTTTGCTCCCTCACTATACAGTACATAAAATCTCCTCATATTTAGGTTCATACATACATATATTTATATTACATATTTTCATTGCATTGTGGTTCGTTTCCCTATCATGCCATTACATATAACAATTTACGTTGATTATTGTATACTGTAAAGAAAAGTATAAAAATGATTTGCATCTTCAATATCAGGGAGAACAGATTCATCTGAATTTATTCAATATATTATACTATAGAGGTTTATTATCCATCAAAATAAATAAAATGATAGGGTGCTATTGTACTTAGTTTATGATTTAGTTCCTATAGATATTAGCTAGCTCCAATGGTGGTCTAACTCCCCTCAGACTGCAGGTCCATTCCAGAACATAGTTCTTCATTATGAAGGACATGACACTCACGTGAAAGGAATGAGTTTATTTAGTCCAATGTGTAATATATATCAAAAATAAAAAGTATCCCCTTTTCGTATCACAGTCCAATTAATTTACATTACTTACTTTAGCGATGACAGTTGATGCATCCCATGCTGCTTGCAGTTCTTGTTGAGACTTCAGGTCTTGCTGAAAGTTAATTGTCAGGAGCACATGAAAATACTAGTTAGCGTGTTTTATCTAAGTGGCATGATCCAAAAAGTGTTTACTATAGGGGTTTTATTTGAATTTCTACAGATGGTTCGTCTTTTATAATTATCTTTAAAACTCTTAGTAATAGTTATAGCAAATTCTCCAACAGTACGTGGGAGGGTATTACAAATAAAAATGGCGGGTCGTTATTATGAAAAACATGTAAGCGCTGTTCATTGGATTCATCAAGCTTCATCTTGCTTCAAGAAGAATTATCATCTCCTGTTATCGTCTACTTCTGCAGTACTTGCTTATCAAAGTAATGGAGAGAATGAGATTCTCACATATTTTTCCATCTTGATATGGACTCCCAAGAGTCCCTACTTTAATACTGAGTAGCCCATGGTGACACCTATTCCAAGTTGTTAGATTAAATCAGAGAAGGTCCCTATTCAGTATCTCTGTTATGATTATATAAAGTCCCACCTGTGAGTGGTAGGAGATGAAGGAGGCGGTGGCCGCCCCGATCCTCTTCCTGGCCTCAGCCCCGGCCAGAGGCGAGGGGATGTCCTCCTGCTCCACCTAGCGGATGGTCACAACAACAACTGAGAACAGACCTTTTCAGAAATCGTTTTTCTGATATTTATTAATCTAGTACGCTGTATGTCATTTATTCAATTAACTCTGTATACGAAGACAAGCTTTCATCATGCAATTTCATTTAGAATATTTTGTTTACATGCTTTGAACTGCACGAGTATGGAATATTAGGATCGCAGCATGGCATTTGTTGTGTACAATCTGGTAACATTCTAAGCTGGTACCATCAGGTCATAATAAACAATTGAGACACAATTGACTGCAATATGCAACCCTAGAAAGGATTAAATCATGTTGTCTATCTAGAGTTCAGTTCTAAATTAATGATAAGCTCGATCGGCTTTCAATTCATTGCCAATTAATTGTAAAGTTTGATAACCATTAACATGATAGAAATAAGTATGATAAAAAACAAAAATCATACCAAAAATCACGGAAGAATATTAAGATCGTACTGTGAAGAAGGCCCACAATCAGAGACTCTCAGCAGTTCACTTTAAAACGTTCATCTGTTTTTACTAACCAGAGGAGGCAATGTGCCCGTGGCGAAATGGCCATGGTTTACATCACTGAGGAAGGCCATGGGGAACTTGAGACGTAGAGAATCGTCCCCATTGGTACGGGCCGCCTGGTCCACCTCCCTGGTAAACAGAGAACCATTTATGTCATGTTAAGTGCGGAATAGCCCTATCTCAGGTTAAAATATATGGAATTATTATGTACGTTGGACTGCAACACTATCGAAAAAGTTTAGTTCTCATTAGGAATATATATATTCATTTATAAACAATTTTCTAATTGATTGCAATAGCATCTAGACTTTGTCGACTTATAATTATTAAACTCCACATGCTCACTTTTATCTAATAATCCCTTCGCCTCTTTTCAGCCTCTAACGTCTTAAGGCCTAATATAATTCAAGTTTCCCCTTACCTCATTCATTACAATTCCCTATGGTAAATGAAAAATGAATCTGAGGCCTTATCACATTGATAAGGCGTATTCTTGAATAATGACACCTACATGATGGGCATCATGGTTTGGACAGGTGGTTCATGGTAAATTCCTGTAGACTGTAAATTACCTGTAGGCCTTGATGACCCTGGTGAGTCGGGTTTGTCCGTCCAGGTCCCCGTTCACCGTCATCACGGGCAGGCGGTACTTGGCCAGGTCCCCCTCGGGCAGGTAGGAGGCGAACATCAGCAGTCCACGGATACCCTGCTGGTCAAGGGCTGGGCCGCTCAAAAACACACCTGAAAGTGAATCAGCCAATTGCAAACCAAAGTTACTTAATGGTGGAGGTTAAGCATAATAATACTATCCCATGATGTTCAAATACAATCAGAAATGCATCACATATATATGAGAAATATGAAGGAAATTGCACATCATCTCCCCATAACGTCAACCTTGCAGCAACAAACCATTTTGATAAATAATTCTGGAGCTATGCTTAAAGGGAGCCAAAAGCAATGTTTAGTCAAAATTTTGCAAATTCTTATAACTATTGAAATATATTCTATACCCATAACCTAGGACAATGGAAAAATATACACTGTAAATACAAACCTAAACTATGTTATAACACACTAAAATGTGTCCGTGGTTTATTTACAACGTTGCTGTCTTCAGGCATAAATAGCATGAGTATTATGGAATTCAAGTAAAGTTTTAGTTGGTTATCATGATTTTTTCTGTACCAATGGCTGACTCTTAGAGCCTGCTTTCATAGTTATTTGAGTTTGTAAAATTTTGTGATATTTTGACATGACGTTGTTTTTGGCTCCCTTTAAGAGATGATAAGGAATTAGGCGCCCTGCTCTTTTAAAGGCTAACTGAAAATGGCTTCACCTGCTAGACTGTGACCTGCAGCGAATATGGCGGCATCCGCCGGAAGTCCTGCAGCGCGCAGACTCTTGACTCCGTCCTCCAGGGAGGCCGCTATCTCTATCGGGTTGATGATGTCACCGAGGAACCCTCCACTGAGCCCCACATAGAGCTGCTGGTCGGAGGCCTCCTGGATCGCCTCACCTGGAGGGGGTCAAGTGTTGAAGAATTAAGAAAGGTCACACACTACACAAATCCTAAAAATACTCAAAATAGCCCATGGAATTTAGGTCTTTAGGTATATGCATATGTATATGACCCTCATTGAGGGACCACTCAATTTCATGACTGGCTAACTTACATTGATATTTTTTTTCAGTACTTCCTACAATATACATAAGCTCTTCCAGTGGATCAATAAGGAAAACAGAATGGAATTAGAATAACAACATCCGTACGTGAATGAATTATACAAGTTAGGATAGTAATGTACAATGAAGCAACGAATGCCTAAGATTAAGTATCTAATTAATGTATCACATCCTGTTTCTTGTAAAATCATTTATATATGTAAATATGGTTGTTGGAAATAGATAATACCATACTGTAATATTTGAAATATCATGACCTTGTGTGTACCTTTGAAACTAACTTAAACATAGCATATTTGAAAACCAGGGAACCTAAATGAACATTCTGAAAACAAAATGCCTTGAAAACTTGACAATGACCTACCTGTAGCCCTGTACTGCTCGGCCAATAAGAAGGCCCCAGGCAGAATGAGCAGGCCAGCCGGGGTGCCGCTGGTCTTGGTCGGCTTCAGGACGACTGTGTTGACGGCCCAGCAGGGGGCGCTGAGACCCAGCACCACCAGGGGCACGAGTACTGATACTGACACCATGTCTAGGGATCACACCTACAACATGCAGGTTACTAATATCATATATAACGAACCAGGGAGGGGCATGAGCACTGACACTGACACTGACACCATGTCTCTGGGATCACACCTACAACACGCATGTTAATTCTTCAATAATCATAGATGTATAATGAACCAGGGAGGGGCATGAGCACTGAGACTGATACCATGTCTAGGGGATCACACCTACAACATGCAAGTTACTTCTTCTATATAGATATATAACGAACCAGGGAGGGGCATGAGCACTGACACTGACACTGACACCATGTCTCTGGGATCACACCTACAACACGCATGTTAATTCTTCAATAATCATAGATGTATAATGTACCAGGGAGGGGCATGAGCACTGAGACTGATACCATGTCTAGGGGATCACACCTACAACATGCAAGTTACTTCTTCTATATAGATATATAACGAACCAGGGAGGGGCATGAGCACTGACACTGACACTGACACCATGTCTCTGGGATCACACCTACAACACGCATGTTAATTCTTCAATAATCATAGATGTATAATGAACCAGGGAGGGGCATGAGCACTGAGACTGATACCATGTCTAGGGATCACACCTACAACATGCAAGTTACTTCTTCTATATAGATATATAACGAACCAGGGAGGGGCATGAGCACTGACACTGACACTGACACCATGTCTCACACCTACAACACGCATGTTACTAGCATTATATAGATATATAACCAACCAGGGAGGGGTACGAGCACTGATACTGACACCATCTCTAGGGATCACACCTACAACATGCATGTTACCACTTGAATAAGCCCATCCCAGTATACATCGACATGAAATTTTACCATGAAATTACATAGGAATTTCTTCCTGATTTAATCCCAAAAAATCAGTAGTGTAAAAAGAATTGAACCATATTGATTTGCTTGACAAATTGCTCCTAAACTTTGTTAATGCAGCTTTACATCTTGTCCAATCCTATTTTGCCCTAAAATACATAATTTTGATTGGTGGGCAAACCTGAAAATCTGTCAATTGGTAACATTTGATAACTCATAATGTTTTATCAGTACTTTGGGATTTAGAAAAAATATAATTCTTGATTATGTCAGTAACCCCAACCTTTGTCCAACCCTGGGATATACCCAAAGTGTGAGGGGCTTATATATGTATAATCAACCAGGAAGAGGCATGACCACTGAGACTGACACTTTATTGTCTTGAGGTCAAAACCTGCAACATGCATGCTACTAGCTCTGTGACACAGTGGACCTAATACATGTAATATGGACATCACATCACGTTAATAACATCTACAGCATGTATGTTTCTAGCTTTGTAAGACAGCGGACTGATTCTATCATATGTCTCAAGGAAAACACCATAAGATCTGCACATTACCAACTTCAATATAAATATCCCAGCCAAGGATGCGACATTATGATGTTGCACCAACATGCTGGATTGGACCTTGTCATGTAACATTGTAATGTTGTAGCGACTTTATTTTTATGACTCCCAATAATGTAGCTGCAACCAACTCTTTCAGCGTTACATTGTGATGATCTTGTAACATTATTGCAATGTTATAATGAGGTTAATAAATTATTGTGACCTCACTCAATAAGAATGTCACAATAACATTCTGTTTAGGTGGTTGAGACCTCATGATCACTTACAGAGAATGTCACAATACTGTTCTGTTTACACCAGGTTAACACCTGATCTAAAAGGATGGTCACTGTAACATTCAGTTTAGGTAATGTTGAGACCTGACCTAATCAGAGTGTCACAATAACCTAATATTCTTGCCTTCTATATGTTGAGGAGGTCACAACAACGTTCTACAAGGTCTTGACCTCACCTAATCAGAACGTCACATTGACATTCTTTTGTAAGGTCGTAAGATAACTTCACCAAAACTTTATGGTAACATTCTGTTTGGCTAGCGTTTTTCCTTTAAAAACTCTTTAAATTTCATGACAAAATAAGATAAAACTAAATCAGGGTTTATCTATCTGAGTGCTCTGAGAAATTATAGCACGACTATGCCTAAGGCATCATTTCACTTGGCATGTATTATAAATGTATACCTTAAACCCTGAAAACTAATTATTGTGAGTGGACGCAGAGAGAAGACGTACCTACCTTGAGCAGAGACCCAGGCCTTCTGGACGTGTCCGACTTCGGGTTCAGGGGTCCTTATACCTTATCACCTGGGAGGTGCACAGGTGTAGAAAACAGAACCTGACAGTCCCAGTTGTCGACACTAAGAATCCTTATGTAAGGCGAAAACATTAAGGTCAATGACCAGGCTCTCACTAGGTGTGGCCCAGCAGTGTGGCTTTAGACCTTGTGCAGACATGGTTACATGGTCACTTTTTGGTGATGACACATGACGTCACCATACCCACAAGTTTGAAATAACTTAATTGTTAAAGACAAATTTGAATGACTCTGTGATCTACGGGCTTTGAATTTAAATTATATCAATTCTTATGCGATCTCCAACATGGGAGCCTGCAGCCGACTTCATCTGCACAATTGGCATCATGTCAATAATTGATAAAGTAAAGAAATGGGGAGGCATTCACAGACATCGAAAGCTTCGGTTTTATCACCTCTGAAAACGATTTTAAGCTGATACCTTGGCATAAATTTGTCAAACAATATTATCAATGACGCATTTGAAATCAACAGGGCCAGCACGGTACTGTATCCCCTGTCAGAAGACAGTAGATACGTGTTTGGGTAAATCCCTTTTGAATACATTTTCAAAATGGGTGTGAAGTTTGCCTCTTCACTCAATATGGGTGAGGAATTCGTGTGGATTCATACATAGTAATGGTTTTATAGAAAAGTGCTGAAAGTGAATACTGAATGTAAATTAGGAAATTAGGGGTATGAAATATATTTACAACGTCCCTTCAACATGGGTAGCTTTTACAACTTGTGGCGCCCTTCAACATGGGTCTGTTCTAAAACTCAACACACACATCCGGGCATTGTGAAGGGAAGTCGCTCCCCTTGCGGGATTCATTAACGGGTTGCATTTGTTGTATGTGTCTTCAGGAGGTGTCTCTACAAAAGAGGGTAAGATATCCTAACCACATTATGTATTCCACTAGATGATACTCTTCCATTCAAAGAAAAAGCAGATAAGGGCCGGGCAGTGTGTAGTACGTGAACCGATATGAACATTTTTGCAGGTAATATCAAACTGATCAAAAGCGTCAATATACAACCCACATTAACAGTTTGCTGTTTTGTTGTTGTTCTTTTTTCTTTTCCTTTACATACACAGGCACGCAGCTTCAATCCTGTTACACCAGGTGGCATTGCAGTGGAAACTCATATTGGGGCCCTTGACGCGTTTTTTGATGTAGCACGTCGATTTTATTAAATGAAGAAGTCGCGCGTCGTTCTCACTACAGTAAAACCCAGTGTCACATGTATGTCAGATTCTTTTTTTTTTTTTTTTGAATGGCCACATCGATTTTTAGGTGTCAATAAGGCCTGTGTCGTATATCAAATTTAAGAAATGCCCCTGTCCCTGTGTCAAAATTAATATGAAGGTCCCCCAAGCCATATATTAACCTCGAGCTCTTGAATTGGTTCCCATGGCGGCCTTAATGTCAGACCTGTTTAATATGCCATCTCTGTTCAATGTAAGGGGCAATACCTTTTTTCAGGAAAATGAAGAATGAACATATCATTTTTAAACAGCTACTATAGATCTACCAAGCAAGAAACAAACAAAAAATATGAAAAATTCAGGCCCTCTGCATAATTTTTGTATGCGTGATTATTACTTTTCATCCCATGTCAATATATTCTATATCTCTAGATACTACACATTTTTTCCTCTTTATTGGTATAAAAAAAAATTGGCCATATGTTATGCTGATTACAGGAACATTTTGATGTAAAGTATGATAAAGTTACATAAGTTTTTAAAAAGTGCATACATGTGCACTTGATAAGAAATTATATTAGGGAAATTCTCACTGCACACTACGACTCACTCCACGATAGGTGACTGCAGAACAATCCCATTTTTCTTAATCAGCTTTTAAAATCCTGCCACCGTGAACTCAGGTAGAGCCTGTTTGGAGATGAATATATTGAGGGCATCAAAGTAACTCAAATTACATGCAGAGGAGAATCCCCAAGATGCTAGAGCCATCAATACTATATGATATCATGCGCTATGGGGGCAATTTCCAACAGATCTTTGTAACTACCGGGAATTTTAGGCCGAATTTTGAAGTATAAACAGATCAAGACTAGATCTCACAGGAATAATTTTTATTTTACAGAAAAAATAAAATATGTTAAAAAAGGGGTTGTACTGAAGTCCAGTGCAAAAGAATTATTATATTCTTTAGAAATTAATATTAACTGTTGTAAACTCGCCGGTACTGGCAAGGGTGCATAGTGAATCAAGTGATGCTAGTATGTGTGCTAGGCGCCGAGCGGCGCCACTGTCCTGTGGCCTAGGTAGAGTGTATGGGGTTGTCGTGGATGATAACGCCCTCACACGGAAAAGATTGTAACTGAGTTAGTTCACTCTTCTACATGTATGCACAGGTACAAAAGGGACACTAGTGCAATAAAAAGACTGTTAGGGAGCATTATGATTTGGTGTATGAAATGCCAAGCTTAAGAGAATACTATAGGATAAAGGGTCTTGTCATCTACGATAGCTTTTACGTAAAATTAGAATTAGAATTAGTTTAATCTAAGTGAGAATGAGAAGTATGAAAGATAGAGGGAACACTATTATAGGTGTTAGAGTTTATGCATATAGCGCCAAGCCTTTGGCTGGTCTATATAAGCAGTATGAGACTTAGGATAGATGAGCAGACCAATGTAGACTTTGATCAGAACACATGGGAGCAATAGTCTAACAAACGGATCATAACGGGTAGTGCTGAGACTGTAGTAACAGCTACAATAAGGTGATAGTAAGGATTCGGACAGCTTAGGCTTAGCCTTATGGACGGAATAAAATAATATAATAAAATCACCTCTTGCCAAGCATGTGTTCTTTGTTTAGGAATGAGCTCCTTTACCTAGAATCTGTACCATTGAAGAACAGACAAACATCCAGGATAAAGATCTAACTGGATTAAGAACGAAAGCTAGCTAACACAACGAACAATAATGAAGAACTCCCCTAAATTCAAACAGTAATCGTTTATTTACACTTCTTCAAGTAGTAAAAATGTAAATGACATGTGACAAACATCATGCAGTCCAACGAACAATTCAACATCTCTATATAAGATACAAACAAATAAAAACTATCTCAACCAAACATCATCGGAATTAACTAAAGATAAAG
Organism: Lepidonotus clava; assembly: GCA_936440205.1. Classification (NCBI taxonomy): domain Eukaryota; kingdom Metazoa; phylum Annelida; class Polychaeta; order Phyllodocida; family Polynoidae; genus Lepidonotus; species Lepidonotus clava. Next base: position 10,979,696 of record OW387145.1, read on the forward strand.
TAACACCAGTCAAGCTCAGGGTTTTCAGACATCTTTAATTAATCTAAGTGAGAATGAGAAGTATGTTGTTTCTTGCTTGGGAGAGCTCTATTTTCTTAGTTTGTATATTACTTCTTTTAGCTGCATACATAAGCACACACACACACACACACACACACACACACACACCCTGTAGACCTATTTCAATAAAGTGGCGCCCTGCTAGCGGAATGGGCCTGAACAATTGATTGGGTAATGGGTTTCAATGGGAATCGTTGGGTACAGGGCTCTATGGGAAGGTTCACTGCGCATGATCATGGGAAAGGTGTATTTGACTCTATAATTATCTGATTGATGTGCTGTTTTCAGGGAGGGTGGAGGAATTATCGCTACAAGTCTAGGCAGATTTGAAAACTACAACGCATCTCAATGTGTTGACGTATCTCGAATGTTTCCATCTTATCGTGCACGATATGGAAACAGCAATATTTCATAATGAAATATTTCTAAAATGTGATTTATCTAAGCTTTAAAATGAGATAAAAGATACGTCACATTTATGCTACTTATTTCTTTGGAACTCGGCGATGAATTACTGTACTGACGCGGGTGGCCAGTCCATGTTTGGGCAGCATAGAGCCAATGTTTCACTTTGACAGTAGTGAAATGAGGGAGGAGTCACGGTGTGACGTACCACCATATAATAATGTGTTCCGCTCTTAGCTAGCCAGAGTAGCTGCAAGCACTGTGTGAGTAAACATCCTGTGAAGGTTGGACCTTTAACCTGCAGTCTAGGTTCTGGAGTGAGGCATATAGAAATTGTGTTAGAGCGTGGAGCGTTGACTGAATGTGTTTGAGGGGACTCTTGCCTTGGGACTGATCATGATCAATCGAGTTCTTGTCACGGAATGACTATACATTGGATAATAAACAACAAATCCTTTCACACGATTGTTCACGTCTTACATGATGAGGGAACTATAATTATGTATTGGACGACTGCAGGCGACGAGGAGGAGACTGCGAATGGAGCTAGCTATTATCTATCGAATTAAATACCACTTACACGCACTAACATTAAATGGATAATTAACCTCCTTATAGTTCAATTGTACATTACTATAAATTTGGTAAATTTTTTTAAAACTATTTATGTTCATATAAAGTCAGATAAGATCACGTGTGGACAATGATCAACAATAAAATTTACCAATTCTTCATAATTTCTATAGGCCAAGGCAAATGACAAGCAGAATACAAAGAATATTTTTTTAAAGATAGCAGCCTTTTAATTTGCTACATGCATCAGGAACAGCGTCTTGGGCCAACACATGGGCCTTTAGTTCGGATCCATACGTTCCCAGGGTTTGGCCCCTGAATGACTGAGTAATCACTGAGGAATGATCTTCACAGAGGTCGTCGAGGGTCAGTGCCCATGGCCACGATGGCCCCTCCTTCTGTACACAATACCCTCATTTCTGATTGCGACGAAATCTGGATCTCACAGGCTGGAGCGGAAAGCGGCTCGGCGGGACAGGGTGCCCTCCTGGATTCAACACTGTGATATCGGAGAGCGAAGGGAAACTTTGTTGATCATTAGTTAACACAAGTTTTAAAAGAAGAGATTGTAAAACAGAATAAAATATTGTTACAAAGGACAACAGGGATTTTATTTGACATCGATTCACTAGTACCGGGTACTAGTAAACAAGTCATGTGCGCCAGTGAAAGTCATTAAGATTGTAGGAACTAAGGATATTTGGATTAGTGGAACATTGGATCGGGTTAGTGCAAAGACAGGACCACGCGCACTGGCCCATTGGTCTAGCGAATAGGATTGAACAAAAAAAAGATAAAGGAAAATGTCTGGACACGTGAAAGAGTTGCCCTGACCAGGGTCCCATCCTCTGACCTGTGCACAGAGGATCACAAAGGTTGGATGAGGAGGGGTGGGGGTGGGGGGTGGGGGGGTGAAGGAGGGCAGAAGTCGTGCCCAGGGTTCAGATCTGAATTTGGCCCAGGACATATACTAGAAGTGTATGAGCGTGCGTACAGTTATGGACAAACATGCATGTAAATATGCACCGCGCAAAGGACTCCCGGACACACACCTGATTCGGCACATCCCAGATCTAAATTAATGGAGATATACCGTTAACATGTGAGGCTACAATGGGTGCTGTGGTCTGAAAGGTGAGTCTTTTTTTAACTCAAACAAGGTGTGTTTTTGCCTGTATAAAAGACACCCTATAAATAGCACCACAATGGACCAGTGGACCGTGGGTACAGCCTCTAAACAACTATAGTCTGCGTCCAAGAGAACTACAGTTCACTTACTTAAGGGGGCCTTAAATGCCCAAATCCACCAGGTTGATCGGTATCTCGCTATGCAACAATACACCTTCTAAAACCAGGCATGCAAATTGGACTGTTTGAATAGCCCAGGGCCTGTAATAGCAGCACATGGAGGTGCCATTTACAACCAGGAAGGCTGCATGGTAGCACACCAAAACCGACAATGTCTCCTGGCATTAAACATACTTCTTAATTTCTAAACACAACAGGAGGGCGCCTAGTAAGGCTCCGTATGCACCTGTTCCTTGAAGGTCCAGGCACTAAGCTGAAAATTAAGTCTGAGCCCGGGCCTGAGCCTGTTCATTGAGGGAGTAGGAATAACAGTACTCCTGAGATCCGCCCGGATTATTCATGGCAAAGTGTATGGTTTGATAGGGTCGGGGAGGGTGCTGGACCCTGTGTTCCACTTGCGGTGACCCCCTGACCCAAACAGTGGGGGGGGGGACCAAACGGTGCTATGTACATATTACGGAACACCCCCCACTAACCCGCCACCCCTGGGCCGATCTCCGCCTCTATACCCGGCCATGGGTCACACTCCATACACCACTCATACTGACAGGCCTGGTGGGTTGGGGACAGCCTGCTGACACGGTAATAATACCATACTTGAAGTCGTCAATTCTAGGACTGCTACTGACATATCTGGTATGTCACACATCACATGTTTATCACCACACCCAGGACTTAGGACCTTAAAGCTTCACAGGAGGTGTGTAAAGAAGGGAACCCCTTAATAACTATATGTCAGGATAGAGGAAATATATCACGTGCATGACCCGGATAGTTACCTATAAAGGATTTATTGCAGAATCAAGGAAATAATCATGTGTCCATAATTATTTGCCGTTACAGAGATGCAACATGATCTAAAATGCCTTCATGCACCTCATAGGTATACTTTTTATAGAGTCACCTACAGAAACATAACACGTGCATGTTTACATGGAATACATGGATATCTGCCAGGACAATTACAGGTTTAGAGGAATAGCGCTATAAGGATATTTTTATTCAGCCTACCAGCATACGCTCTATTGTCAATCAGAAATTGTCCCAAACGTCTAGGATTGCACGATAAAAAGTACATTAACACCTCATCTAAATAACGAAATCAAGGATATATCAAATCAGTATAGTTATTACATTTTGTTGTCGACCAATGTATTTCAATACATTGCCAACAAACGTACTTCATGGACTCTACAATGACTTCCGTGAACATTTCTTGGTACGAGGCCAGAGCTCCTTGAGTTGTAGTTCCCCGAGCCACCACTATGCGGCGTATCCGTCGTTCGGACGCCGCCCGCCAGGAGAAGCTGGACGGGCGTCTGTACTCGGCCGCCGCTAGGGGCGCTGTGTCCCAGGTGAGGGGGCACCTGGGAGAGGGGGCGCGTCTGGTCACCACAGGCCCCCTGGGCAGTCCCCTTCACGCCGCGGCCGCTGGGGGCGCCCTGGACGTGGTACTGGTGCTGCTGGAGGCGGGGGCACCGACCAACCTCCTAGGTGAGTCGAGCCTGTTTCAATATTATTATGGAGTTTCACATAGCCCACGGCATGCAGTAACATAAATGTGATGTATCATTAAAATAATTTTATCCCAGCTTTTAAAATGTATTTCAAAAAAGGTACTTCCCTTTGATTCATATTCTTGTGCCCTCATTGTGTTGACCAATCAATTATACTATTACCAAATTTCGTGCTTGTAGCCTTGAACATTAATGGGTATATCACTATAATGTGCGATGTGTTGACGTGTCAAGATGCGCTGTGGCTTCTGGCTTTATTGCAAGTTAATTATCAAGCATATATGTATGACTTACTAAAGATCAATTGTGAAAATTAATGATTGACCATTTTGTAATCAATTAGTTGTATGCTATAGAGCGTTCTACTGTAACCTTGTCACCAAACTTAAAACAAAAATAAGAGTTACATTGGTGGAGAACCTGGATGAAAACAATCAACATGATTATTTTCTTCGAGTCATAGAAAATGGAAAGTAGTCTTACAACAAGGGATCAGGGGAATATCCTCACTGTGTAATGATCATACTGATAATAACGGCAAAACAATGTGATAATATGAATACTGTAATTATAATGAATTACAATTTACCAATACCCAAGGAGAGACGAACTACGCGCCCCTGCACCTGGCCATCCGCCACGACCACTCTGCAGTAGTGGTGGCCCTCCTCAACCACGGCGCCTCCCCGGACGTCCTGTCCCGCTTCGAGCGGCGCTGCCCGCTCCACCTGGCGGCGAGCTGGGGGCGGGTTGGGTCGGTCGAGCTGCTCCTCCACAAGGGGGCGGCAGTGGACAGCCGGGACCTGTACGGACAGACGCCGCTACACGTGGCCGCCAGGCTGGGGCACGTACAGGTAAGAGACTGTTTGTTTGTTTGTTGGTTTGAACCACCCGACTCAGTAGTTCAGGAGCATTGCCTTGGGATATTTCACCCATGCTCCTGCATGATAGAATCTATGAGAAGGTAGAGACCATACCCCTACACTTTTACCTAGGCAGTTCTTCTTTTATATTCAGTGTCCCATAGGCAGGGCATCACATACAACAACCCATGGCACTAGGCCTTTGATAACCCTGTCATTGACCACAGGGTGAATGTCTAATACCACAGCAGCAGGACAGAGACTTTGAACTGCCAGTAGACTACTGTCAACCTTCAGATGACGAAGCTAACACTCTCCCACTGTACTGTGCTAACAGAACATCTTAATAAGAGACGGGAGAGGTGGCTGGTACGGTGGCTCAGAATTGCTAAATGCTGGACAGCATCCCTAAACGAGATTCACCTGACCCTAATTGCCGCCCTCCTCACCATAAGCATAGAGACACATGACCTAAATAATGGATTTTGTAAAGGGGGGTAGCGCGCTAATGGAAAAAGAAAAGCCTTATACTTTTTGGCCGAATTTTACATAAAACTGTCTAAATTAAATCTAAAAGAAAAGAAAAGAAAAGAAAAGGGGGAGGGGGAGGGGCGCCACTGTAATCAGACTAAACGTATCCCTTTCTCTCCCCAGGTGATCTCTGACCTGCTGGCCGGGGGCGCCAACCCCGACCTGTACGATCACGAGGGGTGGTCCGCCATGCACTACGCCTCCTGCGGGGGGCACGCCGACGTGGTCCGACTGTTAGCGGCCAGCAGGGGGCAGGTCGACCAGCAGAACAAGTATGGCCGCACCCCGCTCCACTGGGCCTGCGAGAAGGGCCAGGTATGACGACCAAAAAACAGATAAACGAATCTTATGGCCATGATTCCAAAAATTGGATTCTTGAAAAACACAAAATTTTAGATTCGTGAGATTTTTTTCTCGGTTAAAACACTCTAATCAAATCATACTTTGTTTCTGATAGATATAATGAAGCATTTTATATAGATATACTTTGTACAAGTTCTTATATGGACATTTTCCTTCACAAATCCGTCACACATCTTTTTTTTAACACTGTAACGCATCAATTTTTAGATGTGTGAGTGTTTTCTGGAGCACTTTGAATGATAAAATTGATGCGTGAAATGTCTTTGGTCATCACCCCAGGTCGGGACCGTGGAGGAGCTGCTGTCGCTGGGAGCCGACCTAACCATTAAGGACAGGCTGGACAAACGCCCAGCGGATGTGGCGAAAGGCGCCGCCGTCAAGGAGATCATCAAACTGTACGAGGCCAACCTAGCCACTGACGAGGAGGACGGGGGACCTATCACCCAGAGCGTGGCCCTTAAGATGACCCTGAAGCCGTTCGTCCGGCATGTCTCCAGAGTGGAGTCCGTCCACCCGATGGCCCTGGATGATGACTCAGTCTCCGTGGCCTCATCAGACTCCTCGGTGATGTCGCCGAACTATGAGAACGCGCTGAAGACCATGTTTGGTGGCGACATTCTGACCTTGATCAACGAGTGTTTCCGCCTGCCGTCGGGGGTGGCGGCGGACGAGCGGCGGGCCGCGCGCCACAAGTACAAGCAGTTCCTGGTGGCCGTCGGGTCGCTGCTGTCCATCACCTCCACCCAGGCCGACCACCTCTACACCACCGTGGCCTCGGCCCTGCAACACAAGTCCCACGTGGCTGAGGTGCTCAAGGTAGGTATATTTTATTTCACCAGTTTATCCATCAAAATGTGTCCTATGTTTTGAGGTAAAAGCTAGCTGTGACTGAGTTTTTCACTTGTAAAATTAAGATATAAAATCAAGAAAATATTTAATGAACCTGCAAGAATATTTATCTACATTATTTTCCCTTCAAAATGATATATAGTTTTGGTTTGTAATTTGCCCTTGAGCTGAGCAGTGAGCCCTCTAAATACACATGTCATTTTGGCAGGGCAAAACCAGAGCACTAGTACCATGTATAACTAACTGTAACTTTTGAACCAATGTAGATAGGGATAAAATTCAAAAAGCATATTAAACTATACATTAAATCTGGCTGATAATACGTTCCTCAATAATTTTTCAATTTTTATTAATATACCTACTCAAGGTGGTGTTCGAGAAGCTGCAGGTAGTGGAGGACACCTTGGCCGACTTCCAGAGGGAAATCGCCGCGGAGGTGCGCACTCTCACCTCCAACTTTCGCAAGGTGATCCAGGAATGCGCACAGCCTACCCTGGAGCGTCCCCCTGCTTTGCAATTGGAGACTCCCGTAGAGACCCGAGCTGCCCTCTTACGACAGGGGCGCCTCCTGGGCCAGGTGGGGGGCCTCGTCTCCAAACACCCCGACCTGTGGAGGGAGTTGGCGCCTCACCTGTACCCCGACGAGACCCTGGACTGTACCACGGGGCTGGTGCTGGACCTGGAGGCCCGCTGTGAGACTGAGGAGGAGCAGGTGTGTGAGCTGCTCTTTGAGTGGGCGGCCCAGCACCATGGAGACACTGAGACGGTCAGGCAGGACCTGCTGAGGGCCTTACATGAGGTGGGCGGTGAGGTGGTTCAGGAGGCGGTGATGGCGCTGGTCGCTCTTAACCGACCTGTCCCCCGACTTGAGCTCCACCTTGGCCCGGAGTGTCCCTCTGGTGGCAGTGAGGTGAACTCGTCCACACTCAGTGTGCAGACTGACTTGAATGAAGGCTGTTCAGACTGCTGACAGTCAGTGGACTTTTACTGACCTGAACGAGGGCTGCGCAGGCAGCTGACAGACATTTACTGACCTGAACAAGGGCTGCTTACACTGCTGACAGTCAATTGACTTTTACTGACCTGAATGAGGACTGCTCAGATTGCTGGCAATTATTGGACATTGACTGGTCTGAACGAGGGCTGCTCAGACCACTGACAGTTGGCCATTGGACTTTTACTAACCTGAATAAGGGCTGCTCAGACTACTGACAGTCATTGGACTTTTACTGACCTGAATGAGGGCTGCTCGAACTGCTGACAGTCTATGGACTTTTACTGACCTGAATGCTCAGATTGCTGACAGTCAATGGACTTTTCCTGACCTGAACGAGGACTGCTCAGACTGCTGACAGTCAATGGACTTTTACTGACCTGAACAAGCACTGCTCAGACTGCTGACAGTCAATGGACTTTTACTGACCTGAACGAGGGATGCTCAGACTGCTGACAGTCAAGGGACTTTTACTGACCTGAACAAGGGCTGCTCAGACTGTTGACAGTCAACGGACTTTTACTGACCTGAACAAGCACTGCTCAGACTGCTGACAGTCAACGGACTTTTACTGACCTGAATGAGGGCTGCTGACAGTCAATGGACTTTTACTGACCTAAACGAGGGCTGCTCAGACTGCTGACAGTCAATGGACTTTTACTGACCTGAACGAGGGCTGCTCAGACTGCTGACAGTCAATGGACTTTTACTGACCTGAACAAGCACTGCTCAGACTGCTGACAGTCAATGGACTTTTACTGACCTGAATGAGGGCTGCTGACAGTCAATGGACTTTTACTGACCTAAACGAGGGCTGCTCAGACTGCTGACAGTCAATGGACTTTTACTGACCTGAATGCTCAGATTGCTGACAGTCAATGGACTTTTACTGACCTGAATATGGGTGGCTTTGACTGCTGATAGTCAATGGACTTTTACTGACCTGAACGAGGGCTGCTCAGACTGCTGACAGTCAATGGACTTTTACTGCCCTAAATGCTCAGACTGCTGACAGTCAATGGACTTTTACTGACCTAAATGCTCAGATTGCTGACAGTCAATGGACTTTTACTGATCTGAATGTGGGTGGCTTAGACTGCTGATAGTCAATGGACTTCTACTGACCTGAACGAAGGCTGCTCAGACTGCTGACAATCAGTTGACTTATACCGACCTAAATGCTCAGACTGCTGACAGGCAATGAATTTTTACTGACCCGAATTTGGGTGGCTTAGACTGCTGATAGTCAATAGACTTCTACTGACCCGAATGAGGACTGCTTGTGATGAGATTGAAGTACCTATATATATATATATATATATATATTGTTTTCCAAGAGTAAACCTATAACTGTGAAGGCAAGTGACCCAGTTTCTCCTATCCAAAATGATAGGCAAAAGTGATGGACCGCGCAGGTTCGTGGGAAGGTTGTTGAGGTACTTTTAAATGTAATAAATGAATTGAAATACATAATAATGATGGATGAATTTAGCTATTGACTGATGAGGATAACAATGGTGTTCATTAAATGTATCAATTAAGTAACTCTTTGGTTTTGATTCTATTGGTATGATATCGCCATGTCTTCTAGATATAAACATGAAAAGATATATGCAAGAAAAGTTCGTACTTCCTCAGTGAATGATTCCCCCTCCCTCAGCAAATCCTTAATCCACTACTGCCAATTTTCCATTTCTCCAGGTGTCTCTGGGTCTCATGGAACCAAATGTCTTCCTGTATAGTTTAATATAGCATAATCTTGAAAAAAAACAAAAAAACATTGCAACAGCCTAAGGTCACTCAGTAACCTGTTGAAACCTTTTTGGGACACAAAATATCAAAATTTGAGGGTAGGTTGACCATGAAAATTTTTTCGCAAGAGTCCCAGATGTTGACCTACCCTCCCTTTAGCAGTTTTTAAAACCCCACTGACATTTACCAAACACCCCATATCATGGAGCTTTTTTATGAAATAGCTCAGAAATAGTAGGGGGTATCATGTGAATTCTAATTCTGCGTTATCATTTTATCTTATCCAATTATCAGCCACTCAGAGACTGGCATCCCCTTCACCTCGGGACAGAAAGGTATATGACACTACAGATGGCGCCACATTTAGTTCCGTGAGACCTCTGCTAAATCCATGGTTTCCACACATGCATAAGAGATGGCAGCACAAATATACTCCTTCTTTTACCCCCAAGTTGTTTGTCGTCCTGCCACCTCCGCTATCATCTGCCTTTAAATAGACATATTTTGATAGAGTAATGTCTGTAGTACAGGAAACATGGCTAATCATATTTTGTAATCAAGTAATTGGTTATATATGGATAATGTCTGTTCATTCATAATGTACTACATAATTATATTGATGCTTTGTGAGCAGTTCATGCAACAAGAAAGTCACACAGAAGCATTGCATTCAGGAATGAACTATAAAAGGGGAAATCGAATGAAATTATGCATGTAACTTTATCAAAAACGTTTCTGGATAGCTTCAGTTGCAGGTCAAAATAAATTAAGAGACCCTTGCTGCGGACTGCCATGTTTGAAAAAGTAATTAATGAACGGTGAATTACTGATATAAGGAAATCTCCTACACCCATCGTTCCTGAGTGTATTAGGCAGGGCTGGCGCGCTCCCTGTTGGCCGGGTTACTGGGGGGTAAAGGCCCCACCTCCCATCGGGTATGGTGTTAACACGGCCGTCTTGGCACTGTGCAAGCCGTGCCCCCCTGACAGGCTCTTTCACCTGTGCCAGGCGCTAAATGTTGTGAGTAGGGGTGGGAGGTATCTGTGTTATAAGGTAGGAACAAGGCCAGATCGTGGTCAGGCCTTGTTAGCTGAGATTGAAGATGCACTAAAGGCGACTGCATAGGGCAGCCAAGATATTACTTTTCATATGAATTGTGTCATAGTCTTCATATGTTTTTTCATTGTTTCACTGGTTATCTGTGATGCGTTTTCATCAGGGGCATAACTGAGCAGCCTCCTTTGTATTGAGGCCATTGATTGCAAAGACGAATATAAACGGAGCGCATGGGTCAGCCCGCCCATCCCCCCCTTTTTTGTTTTTTTGTTTTTTGTTGTGGGGGGGGGGGGGGGGCTTAAAAAACACTCAAGCTGCCGGAGGGTATGCCTAGAAGATAACATTAGGGCGCCCCCACTCTCTTTGAAAATGTCTGGACCCACCTCAGGATTGGAAAAAAATGGACATGACAGTTTGAAACAATATACATTGCTGTCATGATCTATCTTAGCCTTATATTTGGCAGTTCCTCAACGTTTTGTGTGATAGACCTGGCCTTCATGAAAGTTTTCCAGTGAAATCATTTCTGTTTGTTACCTCTTCATAGTTCAAGATTCATGTATTACACATTATTGTCCTCTCATTATTCCGAAGATGACACATTTTGTCCTATCAACCAGCTGCAAGTGATACTTTGATAACCTGATTCCAACCTAAATTCAAAAGAATATTTGGACTTACTTTAGCATACATGACCTTGGGCACTATTTTGACCTCTCAGCCGACAGAGCCTTGTCAAGATCCAGGCCTCTGGGGGTGCGGTGGGCACCCCCAGCTCCCCCTGGTGTTCTAACCCTGAGGTGAGGCTTTACTCCGTAATGAGGAGGTCCTTACTCGATAAACCAATACCCGACCAGCCCGCCCCGCCCGTACACGGCCGGCAGGGGTCAGCAGGGTCACGGGTATAAGTGGATCTTATTGACCAGGGAAGGGGCTGAATTAGGGGGTGTGAGGGGGGTTTAGGAGAGGGGTCAAGGCGTGTAGAGGACAGAGACGGTTACTCAATCCGTGGAAAGGAACATCTGGTTAAAATGTGTAAGATTCAAAGTGTGTTTTCATTTGATATGACTCTGTATACATGTATGTAGGAAGAAGGACAAGTTTATGATTTTTAAATTATAGCCATAGGTAGGTATTCATGTGTATGTGTAAGTGTGTATGTATATTTGTATACATGCATGTATGTTGATGTATTACGTATCTGTGTATGTATACATGCATGTTTGTATGTGTGTATGGATATAATATGTAACAGTATGTATGTATTAATGAATGAATGAATGAATGAATCGATGGATGGATGGATGTACGTACGTATATTTGTATATATGTGCGGAGAGAGAGAGCCCAACCTGCGAACAACTTGCAGTAGATATTTTTTAGACACAATAATCTCGGAGATCCTGGGATCTAGTGACCTTTCATATCGAGGATCCTAGGACAGAATGATGGCAGCACATACTGGACCGGTGACATTCTGATCATGTTTTGTCTATACAGCTACACTGTATAAAGCTACTGTGTACATTTAATGGTAAAGTGTACCACCTTCATAACATGGACCAACCTGAAAAAGCAAAAAAATGATTTTCATTAGAACCATTTAGTATATTTGCCTATATATATGGCGTTCTGCACACGTTTTGTTTTCTAATTCAACCCAGTGCACGTATAATGATCAGGGGGCATTTGTGTGTCTAAATGTGTCAATCGTCATAATAACCCTTCAATCATCTATCAAAACTGCAGAATATAAAGATTCATTTCAATTGAAATGTTCAATTTTATGTTTCGGTGCATCTGATAGCAATCATTTATCTCTTGTCGACCCAAGCCTGTGATATTATGCGACGTTATTAGAACGTTCTGGGACGTCACGTCTACTGTTGGGTGGTGAGTATAGGTTTTCTGTGTTGAATGTCCCTTTCACCTTGACTTCAAGATTGTTTTGTGTATTTAGTTTTTGTCGTTTAAGAAACTTAATACGACCAGCGGCCGGTCAATTGTAACTCAATTAGAGGGGTAGCGCGTGTGGAGTCAGTGTCTTTCTTAGAGCACCTAGGAGTCCCCATAAATTCTCCACCCTAGCTGTTTACGTGCACATTTCAACGTATAAAGTTAGAGAGGTCTGGGAATGATCAGAAACGTGAGGTCATAATCTATCCTCTTTGTCACTTTCGTGACGGTATTCACAGTACTACTGAAGTTTTAGTGCTTAAAGCGCAGTTCTTGTCAAAAACAGATCAGCCGGTGCTTCAATAACTTTAAAGCAGAGCAGATGAAAGAAACGTGTTCTTATTCTAAATTGGGTTCAAGGAGCCATCCATCCATGTACCTACTTTGGCATGACCTTTATATCAAATAATTTGTTTTCTTCCGGTTTCAAGAGTCACAACGAAACCAGACCCCTTGCTCTATGTGCAATTTTCCATATCAAAATCCATAGTCATTACTTGTATGGACTTGAACCCGGTACCCTATGACCGACGGGGCATATACCCTATTACCCCGGACACCTTCTGGGTTCAGGGTTCTAGTGGTGTGCTGCCGTCCTGTCAACATCCATGTATACCACTGTATGTAATAGGTAGAACAGGTCCAGTGGGGCCAACAGACACCACCCTGAACGGTAATCCCTACCCCAGTCAACAGGCCCTCTGTTACCTCGGACTGTTGAGAGAGAAACCAGGGACGGATTTAGGGGGGCGCATGAGGCAAACTTTTGGTCAAATCTTGGTGTATTTTTTATGTAAAATTCTGGCTACAAAGTAGGGCGCCTCAAATTGTTATATAAGGGTGCCCCCCCCCCCCTTGCCTGCTACACCACTTTGCCTTGCCGTCGTTTCCATTCCCATAGATTTGGTCATGCAGCAGTGTTACATCACAAACGTGGGTGCTGCTATGGCTGCAACATTGCTGAGTGAACATTAAACTCCAACAATCATCATCATCTATATAAATATATATATATATATATATATGTGTGTGTGTGTGTGTGTGTGTGTGTATTCATATTATGTATAGTGCTTTAAGTATCAGCCTATGTTTGTGCAAGGTGATTAGATGGATGATTCATTTTTGCAACCGATCCAGGCGAGCGGACGTTGACAGAGGAATAAGATGTTAAAAAGTAAAATAAAGAAACAGATGTATGGCATAGGGTCTGATTTGGTCGATTGAGTACCCTTACCCCCTTACCCGCCTCCTTTCACTCTGGCCCCTTGGCCCCTGACCCCTAACCTCTGTGGCCGACGATGTCCAGAACCCGCTTACCCCTCAGCTCTCATCGTCTCTCGTCGTCTCTCGTGAGAACACGTCCTGACCTCTGACCTCCAGGTGGTTAACCCAACAGACGGTCAGTTACTTACTATCATGACATACTCAATAGATGGGAATATCTGTGAGACCTTTCTATGGCATACCCTTCCTGTTCGGGTTCTCTTTGCATCCTTTTTCACCCTATTCTTCAGGGGGCATACAATCTTCGGTAACCCACCAGGAATTATTAAAAGTTGATTTTTGAATCATCTTAATTGGTTCATGGTTATTTACTGATTCAGAGTTGTACATCATCTGTGCTGCCCGAAAGGACATATTTATCTGAAGACAGTCAGTAAGAGTTAAGACATATTAAAAAAAGATATTCAGGGTCTTTTCTAGGTCCCTTTCCGGTCACACTCTCCGAACACACCTCTGCTCACTGATCTATGAACATATAGAGACCCTACATCTGGTCGGAGCTTGTGAAGCCCTTCAGTGGTTCATATAGATAAGGCCAGATAAGGGCGACATCTGGTGGCACCGGAAGATAGCAGCCCCCTGGAGGCCGCGGTGGTTTATGGGAAGACCGACGCCTGGCGAATGAAGGTCGCATTAAATTTCAAATCAATTTCACCCTTATTGATGAGGAGAAGAAACTGTACTTCAGATCGAGAACGCTCCCACTAAATTGAAAAACAATGTATAGATACGTCTGTACGGCATTTTAAGAGGCACAAGGTTTAATCGCAAAAAGTGTGGACAGTGATTTGGATCTTTAATACCTGAACTCAGAACTGAATGGTTATGAATTTGACTGGGAAATAAGATGGCCAAGAACACGTATCCTTCACACTACGTGAGTTCCATGTAAGTGTCCATTATTCATAACCTTCTCGCTTAATCTTAAAGCAACATCAAAGGCATTTGACTAAGACAAATGAACCATCCCCATTTAAATCAACTTGGCAATCAATTTCAATTATATTTTGACAGTGACGTCATGATGACGTTCCCAAAAGACGCTTGTTGACTGTCAGCACAAGTTTAAGTCACAGATTAATCGTGGTGACGTGACGTGACGTCAGAGGGCAGTGATGACGTCACGACTCATCACGTGGCCCTGGCTACCCTCATTAAAGGGATCAGCGAGGCACACGTTATGTACACGGAGGTTGGCGAATGTTTATTATCTTTATTATCCCCCAAGGGGGCACATGGCACGTGGAAGGTATGTAGGCCTACCTACCGCCAAACGGTCCCGAGAGGCGGTGTTACTCTTTGAGACACTGCTGGGAGACACTTCGGATTTTGGGGGCGTATAATTAATGTTTTCAACTTTCTTTACCTAAATCAACAAAAGTATAAAGGTGACTCGCTGCTTAAATATAAGGGCTGTAGAGCAATATAGGAGTAATAACATGAAACTTACTCCTCCTGTTACACTTTATTCCCCTAAGGAGTATATTGGAAGGATCACTAGACTTTTCCATAGGAACTTAAAAAGGGTTTTGTCTATTTCACAGTACTTTTTGGGGTCTCCGGGGTCAGTCACATAATGTAGGTGTTGTAGTTAGGCAGTGGGTAGAAACATTCAAAGAGTCAGAGCAGCGGTGGATCGGGGAGGGGGGGGGGGTCAAGGGGGTCCTGACCTCAGACCCCTTTTTGATGGGGACTTAAACTTGAGAAAGAAACATGCGCGCAAATTTTGAACATTTTAGTACTTAGCCTATGCGTGAAACCCTCTCCTCCATCATAAAATCTGTACCCACCTCCAGGTCGTAACTTTTAAAGAGTCAGACATAATATTCTGACACTTTAAAAGTCACAATATCTATATTATAGATATAGTATACCCCTTCGGGATCTTTGTCAAAATGTAAGTGGCAAGAAGGACAGTAGACATGACAGGTATCATTCTTTCCTTTCTTTTGATGAGGAGCCATTAGGGGGAAACGTTTAGAGAGTTGCGTGAAATGCAGTGTTGAACAATTAACAATTTATCAGGTGCCCCTCACCCCAACCCTCCACTGATCCTTTCCTGATTTTTAAACGTGCTTTGGGTAGGGATAAGTGATTCCGAAAGATGCATTTCCGCCTTTTGTTTCATCTGAAGTTTAGGGGTGCGCAGGGCGAACTCCAAAGCAAGAATGACCTTATCATAACGTTCTGTTTAGTTCTGCTTTGGTTCTTGTAACATTATTTTGATGGCACCCAAAAATGTCTTTAGAACCTAACATTGTGATATCACACTGTGATGTTATTGTGACACTCTTTTAACATTCTTTCAACATATAATAACATTATTATGACATTCTTTCTTAGGAATGTCTCAACTGCCCTAAAATATAATGTTATCATAACGTTCTTTTTTAGTAAGTCTCAACTTTACCTAAAATAACATAAATTTAAATGAAAATTAGGCAGGTTACACATTAACGTATGGTCCCTAAAGTATGGTCGCAGAAAATGCTTGTTACGTCACTGTTTGCCTGAGCTGTTCCTTCATTGGGAAGTTTAACCTGTTGTTCTATAGCCAAGTCAACTAGAATTCAAAGATACGGTTTTCATATAATGTACCCCACCCCTCTGTATCCTTACCCCTTCTCCTCCCTCCTTCAGTGAGTCTTTCACAAACATACTACACCCCAACACCCCAGTTCCGCCGGCCCCTATACACAACCTTCCATATTCAGTTGTCTTTATATCTCTTACTCAGTCACTTTCTATCCATCCCCTTTACCCTCCCCTCCCCGTCCCCATCCGCACCCTCACGATTGTGCTTCCAGCTTCCCTTTTATTGTTGCCATGACGACCCCCTCCCATCCGTCGTGGGGGGTCAGGTGGGCGTGGCCTCTCGATCCGTCGACCAATCGGCGCGCGGCGCCTATTCCAAGCGTCTGTGGGTGAAGCCAAACGTCGTCGGGAGCGGCAGACAGGAGGCGATCAGCGTCCACTGAAAACACACTCACACCCATCACCTGGTGTAGGCCTATTAACCCTGGACCTCCATACACACATATACCACCACCTGGACTACCCACTGTATTAAGACAGCGGCCGCTATCCCTGTGGAAATCGGGGATCGACCCTGGAGTAAAAGGCGGGGGCTTTAAGGCTGTACAGAGCGGGAGGACGCTGAGCGTTCGCCGGGCTGGGGGCGCGCGTCGGGCCGGTCAGCAGACAGACTACTGAGGGGGTGAGAGGGCAGAAAGGGGGTGTGTACCGCACCCACCACTCTTACCGCTACTCAAACCCTACTCACTCTCACCTATATCATACCTATACCACCTGGACTACCTGGGATATACCTGTATTTGGCCTCTACCTCACACCGAAGGTAAGTGTTGTAATCCTAAATCCCACTACCTGGCCGTCTGTGGCCGTCTTATTATCCCGCGTCGGTGCAGAGATGCTGCAGCAGGGTCTTGTCGTACCAGCAGGAGTGGTGACCATCAGACTGGGATCTGGAAAGGGGTCGATCATATTCGGGGCAGGGGCACCCAGGTATTGATGTGGTATAGGAATTTTATAGCTATAGGGGGCCTACTGGTTATACTGGAAATATCGTTGTAGGATGTGCACAAACAGTATGAATGAACGTGAGTATTGCTCCATTACATGGTACAATTCAATCCAATTTTTCCCGATTGATGTGGGTGTGTTCATGTATGTATATGCAGTGAATATTGCTACCACTATGCTGCTACCACTAGTAGGCCTACTACTGTACTACATACATATAACCAACCAAGAAGGGAGTACGAGGGTGGTTATCACCCCGAGCTGGGACCCTGATATCAGCCCGAGGCCAGGGCCCGAAGGGCCGGCCGAGGGCTGATATCGGGGTCTCAGCGAGGGGTGATAACTGCCCGAGTACTCCCTTCAAGGTTGGTTATGGATTTATTATACCTTTTCTGTTAGATCTGAGCTCCCAAGGAAGGATGCAAAGCAATCAGTGATGGTGGGACTGTGATGTTGCACATTTTTTATGTTTTTTTCATATAACTCTTTTGATATCCATCAAATCTACAAACAGTAAGCACCAAAATGTAGCTAGGAACGTTGTGCAGATAATGCATATCTTAGATTTTTTATTTCATAATAATTTCATTTTTTCATGAATTTTGGAAAAATAAAAAGTTTCTGTATCACACTGCAGTGTGATACAAGGCTGGTTATCACCCAGGTTTGTATCGCCCTGTGTTAAACTCTTAACTATTAAACTTGTATCACCCTAAGGTATAATAATACTACCTATAGTAGTAACTACCGTGGGCCACCGCTAGCAGAACAAACGCAAATCTAGATGAGCCGATGTGTTTAGCGCCTACCTTGTGGCAAAAAAAAGAAAATATTTATGTAACAAAAGCGCACAATTATGCCCATCTATTTTCTGCTTGTGTAGCGGGTGGAGTCCAAGAGGGTAGGGTAGGCAAACCGACCCCTCAGTGGCCCATGCCAGCGTAAACAGGGAGTAGGATGCTGCTTGTTGGCACGGTGCCAGGTGGTCGGTCTCTGAGTCAGTGGTCAAAATGTCGTCTGCCAGAGAGAGACGCCCGTCAGGGGTAAAAGACGCTGTCAGAGACGCTGAGAAGCTAGGGCTGTTTAACCCCTCTGTTAGCTGAATATGTATGGTGATCATGATATGTTATGTTGGAGGTTAAAGTCCATTCAAGCAATGTTTCAATACCAACTCACCTTTTTGGCTGTGTATGAAGTTCTTAAGACCGAATCTACGTGGGTAAAAATGACAGCAAGTGATCCAACAGAGACCTTGGGGAATAAAACCCAGGCCTGCCTTGCTGAAGTCCCACAGGTTATCCAATGGATTGCCCCTCCTCCTCTAGCTAAGTATGTATGGGCTACTACAATATTCACATTATAGAAAACCGGACAGGTCTAGATCTGGACGGCTAGTTTCTCTCAAGATAGATTACTATAAGATGGATCCAACTTTAAAATCCCTTGAAGTTACATTGTTTATATTCTGAATTTGACTCCCTAAAACCCAAATGGTTTTAAAAAGCTGAGTTCCAGGATGTTAGATACTATATCTGGAAAAAACACTCACTTAGATCTTCTCTTACATCCTTGCAACCCCTAATTCCTTTCCCATCCTAGATTCCTGGGTAGAATATAGGAATGTTACCTGAGCACTTTATTTAGGGAACTCGAACATTTCCCTTCCCTGCCAACAAATTGTGGCACATAACCACTCTCAGGTTTGATATTAGCCATTTTCTAACATGATTGTGGGAAATTTACAAATATCATTTTGAGAATTAGTGCAAAGTACGATTTTAACACTGTGATACTTAAGGCTCTATTCAACTTTGCGATTTTAGCCGCGATTTTGGAAATCGCCTGTAAGAGAAATGGTACATTAAGGAGATGTTATATATCATTAGAAAAAACTCTTTCGAACTAATTGTTATTTGTATGGGTACCTGTAATATTCTTAATGAAAACGTAGAAATAACCAAATTTTCGGTAGTAAAAATCGGCCAGTGGAATACAGGCTTAGCC
The DNA here is from genome assembly GCA_936440205.1 of Lepidonotus clava. Lineage (NCBI taxonomy): Eukaryota > Metazoa > Annelida > Polychaeta > Phyllodocida > Polynoidae > Lepidonotus > Lepidonotus clava. The sequence goes on from OW387145.1 coordinate 10,998,754, forward strand.
CGTCATGCTACTTGGACCCCCCCCCCCCCCTCCCTGCCTCCCCATGGAGCGCCCGGTGCCTGCGGCAGGTGGCCGTGGGGGAGGGGGAGGGGGTGTGAGTGCCATCAATGGGACCTCCCTGTCCCCGCCGTCTGCCGCCTGATTTATGACCTCCTCCACCTCCCTCACAGCCAAAGCCATTGCATTGCCCGCCCCTTGATGCCCTCAGCATTCCCGCTCAGGTTCCTGATACACCTCACACGTGCGGCCAAACCACTATAGGTATATACCTTTTTTACGAGTCTGCGCGGTGAACCCTCTCATAAACGCCTTGATCCCAAATATTTTAGTCTTAGCATAGGATTCAATACCCCAACTTATTGGTTCAGGCATATACCGCTAGCAGGAAGTAATGCTATTGAAAAAAGTTCTATATACCCCATTGCAATAACATTCTGATGCTGAGCCGAAAAAAAGAAAATAACTTCCTCAAAAAGTACCGATACCTGTAACCCTATGTATTATGACACCTGAGGAGGCACATCGAGAAATAAGTTGACGGGGTAACATGCAGTTATAGGTCATGACATTAGGAGAACAATATGAAGCTTCAGCGACCACCGTCTAGTAGACGCTATAGAGTCGAGACAGTGAGTGCTTCATTGCATACGCCTAAAGCAATAAACCTGACAAATTGTGAAGACAGCAGGGAGCAGCAGCCCACTGACGGCACTGACACTAGCACGGCACATCGGGGGGGGGGGGGGCAGACAGCAGCTAGTACCAGTACGGTTAGCTCTGATAGCATCAACAGCGGCGCCAGCCAACGAGTGAATAGAACTGAGACGATTAACAATGCTATTTTGATAAAAATCATCAAAAATGATAGAATACAGAAAGTATATTGTGTAGAAATTGCGTTGCAGCACGACACGGATCAGCTACTATCCTGACACTAAAGATTCCCTTCGTATGACAACAACAACAACAACAACAACAACAATAAAAATAACACCAATAACACGGGGGCATTTAACTTTTGAGAAAATAACCATCTCGCGGCTTAGACACCAAGTATATATATATCCACCCATTATTAATTTCAATTCCAGAGCCAGGTCCTCAATTAGTGCAGAACGCGTCGCTAATCATGACGGTAGTAGTATATGGTCGGGCCCGCTGTAGCAGGTTGGCGGGCACTGACGGGGCTGCAGGCGAGTTGTCATTCCGGTACCGGGGGCAATGGTCGGAGGGTGCTATTTGAATATTTTAACTGAAATATCAAAACAGAATTTCGTATTAGAAAAGAGCTAACTATGAGGGGGAAATTGGGGCCTCGTTCTATCAGTAGAACTAAACCACACGGGTCTAGCACCTGGGGTATTTAGAGAATTATTTGTAACCAAACCTCGGGATGGGCAGCAGAATTAAGTATTGCACCCTAAAACATTCAGCTGATCTCTGGCCATACAAGGACACACATTAGCAGTATGTACATATCTTTAGGTAAGGTGGCCGATGCCTTTTCTAGCAGCACAATCAGTCACCGCTACAGCCAGCAGCAGAAGTAGCGTCAGCTGGAGGGTGCATGCCGCCTGACGCTACTATTGTGGGGCTCTACACCGTCCACAGCAACACGGGACATTTTAGGTAAATCCCCATGTAAGTTATAAACAGTCAGTTATTAAATGGAGCAATGCCTTTTATCAAGGTATCACTATGCACATGGGCCATTCTACTGTGGGGAAAATAAAAGGCATATCTTATAGAAGAAGAATATCTATTTCATAGTGGTAAAATTGGACGTACTCCGTGTCGACCCCTCCCGTCAAGGTCCCTACTAAAAGGGGTATTGAGGGGCAGGCACGCGCCCATAAACAGTGTGCGCGTCACGCGCGCTACCCCCTCCCCTCCCCCTCCTTCCTCCCCTCCCCCCTTCCCCTGACCGGCGTGCATATTTAGACCCGGGCTTCCTGCATTATCCTCCTCCCCACACGGCCATGAGCCCACTCACCCCCTCTACTATCCCCACCCCGCCCCCCGACTCTCACTGAGCACACCCTCTCTCAACCTGATTTCTAACCCCAGCCATCCTCCATCCCACCACATCCCCAGACCCACTGCCTCTAATAATTACAGCCTATAGAGCCTATATTCCATTAGGCGATTTTAGCTACCTGGGAATTTGCTAATTCTACGTTTTCACTATGAATGTCATAGGAACCCATGCTTGCTACATATCACTTGAAAGAGAATTAAAAGCACTTCTAATGACATAACATTAAAATACGAATTATTCTGTCTTTATTCCACTTGCGATTTCTGAAATCGGGAGTAAAGTCGCCAATGGAACACTGGAATGTAGCATTAATCCTATAACCATTCCCCGTCCCTCAGCCCCACTGCCTCTAATAACCACCGCCACTTAACACAATGCCACCTGCCCCAGACTGGTGGGGTGGTGGGGCGGTGGGGTAGTGGGGTGGTGGGGGGGGGGGCAATGAGGCGGCAGGGAAAAGGGAAACTGGGACTCTGACGGCCGCCATCTGTACCGGGATGAACCCAGAACCCTGGCTACAACCACTGCCTGTGCGCATTGAAGGTTTTCCCAGCCCTTTCTCCTGCTACTGGCTGCAGCAGGATCATAGTGGCTGCCAACTGCGGGTCTACGGGGCTTTATCAAGGGATGGCTGGAGCCCATGGACTTAATTGCCTGGTGGGTGTTCCTGTGTTGTGAAATGCAAGATGCACTCCAAACAGGTTTTGACATCGTTTTTGATTGGATGGTTCTCGGATTTTGGCTATGATGCATTACATTCGTCCCACCGTAGGCTTTACCAAAGATAATACAACCTAAGTCATGGCATCTTTTGCCATTACTTTATATGTATACGATATATATACTATCGCACGTCTCACATATACCGCAACAGTCAATTGCAATTCAATTATATCAGAATCCGTCCCTCGTTTAAAGAATTCCAAATGAGGTTGCACAGCATTGTAAGATGTGCTTATATTTAGAAAAGCATTGGAGTCCACGGAAAAAAGGCCAATGGCTAAATTCTATCTTTCATGATAATAAAAGTGATACATGCATTCATGCTAGTGGAGCTGCCATCGATTGTACAATGTTTGTATAACAAATTTGCAAATAGTGTTACTGCAATCCCACTGGCAAGGATATAAAGCTGTGATAGTGCCGAGCCTTTTCTGATTATTAAGATCCATAACCAGTCCTATGTCTTACCGCTTATCTTTTGCTCATCTAGGGATGTTTACACTATGGGTGGACCACAGTCAGTCCCTTGGGCCAGGGGGCTCTTAACCCTGAGGTTTACTAATGTATATAGAGAGGCCTTACAAACAGATTTTATATGGGGATATCAAGTTACTGACTATTGAAACAAGTCGTTTTGAGCCCCAAACCCAGTATAAAATTCCAAGAGCAACCTAATACACCAGGGGACAAATCGGTAAGACATAGGACTGTAACATCAAAGAACGTTGTTAGAACGTTGTAGAACATGACCGTTGCATTGCTGCTTGGCTTCGACAGCCAAGATTTGGTACTGGGTAATATATCCACAATTTCTAAATCTCAAGTGTTGCAGCGGTAGTCTCCATCGAGGGCCCCACTGCCAGCAGCAGCAGCAGCAGTCTCCGTCAAATGCTTTCCCTGACCTCATTCTGCGTCTACGGAGCGCGTCAGCCCAGACACACCACCCCGCCCCCTCCCCTGTCTCCCTCATCCCAGTCCCACGCCCCCTCCCCTGTCTCCCACCCCTCCCCAGCCGGGCCGCTCTAAGTGTAATCTGTATTAACCTGCTTTAAATTTAATTCAGACTCACAGGGGAATCCCGAAACTCCCCTAATCCAGGGGATGTTCATTAATACGATCCAGGGACAGAGGCGTAACCGAGCCGTGCCAGTGAAATCGAAAATTGATCTGAAATTTGACTCTAATATCTGTAATCCAGACCACGCGGAATGTGGTGACTGGAATGGTCCTAGAAGAATGCCCCATAACTAAAAGGTACACTGGATTGAGGTCAACAGTTTTCCGAGCGCCGTACATTCCTTCAAATTTTCCTAATGTGTCAAGTTTTTCCACATTGCCGAAATTCCCTCTTCTCCCATAGGTGCCAATGCTAAATAGGGTGACAAATAACGTCCAGCATTTCATTACGCGATGCCGGAAATGCCGCTCACACCCTAAACCCGCTTGCTCCGTATACGCTTAATATATTAAGCTTCGTGTCCCACACATTCAAGTCTTATACCAATGTGAAAATGGAAAACAAACATTTTTATTGAATTCCTCAGAATCACAGAAAATACATTTGGCTTCTGTGCCGTACTTTTATACTAGCTTACCACACATATATAAGGTTTAGCGATGAGAGAAATAGACAAGATAGACGTATTTCTCTATTATAGAGGAGTTTCCCATCGTATCATGCCATGCTATAGACTTTTTACCAAACACACATTCTTTGTATTTATTCACGGGCGTTTTCATCTGATGTGCCAAAGCTGTAGGGATTTTCTTTTATTTTAAATCATGGCAAAACTCATTCCATGCTGTCCATTATTATTGTTAGGTATAAATACCAGTCTCTACCACCCCCGTATCCTGACACACCCATTCCTTGCCCATCCCCGGAATGTGTGCATACCCCGGGTCGGAGAGTGACAGGTCCTCCCACTTATGCTTGGAGATTGTCATGCCGCCTACGGCAAACGTAAATGGACACAATACAAGGGGCATATAACATCAAAAGGCCTACAACTCCCCCACCCCAGCCATTCCCCCATCAGAAATGTAGTTGCCCAACTAGACCAAATTGCGATGTGACATTGCCTTGGGTGCACCTATCGACTGACAAATGGATCGAATCTATTGTCAGACGGCAGTAGACAGACATAACAGTGCATCACGTTAACCCTGGCTTTTTGCATTGTTTTCCCCACCCCTCCACCATCACCTACTTTTTCCGCCCCCAGCCGTTCACCATCAAAGGGACTCTCGATACCTGATAGTCCAGATCCCCCAGCAGACCGGCCCTATAGGGGTCAAACCGTTAGAGCTGAGGGGGTTGTCCATGGTCCAACCACTGCCTCATACCAACCAAAAAGGTTAGATACTTCTCTCTCTTTTAGCTACTGTTTCCCTGCTGACATACCGTTTCAGATGACCGAAACAGACTACCTAAAGTTAAGATCTGAAGGGGTATTTGCAAGTGAAATAATCTTATTATTTCCATCCATATACCGTTCCGCCTGGAATTCCAGCACCTTGAATATTTTAGCGATGTGAAGCAAATGCAAACTCTTTTCTTTCCTTTTCATTTTTTTTCAATTTACTTAATGTCAACCTCATGATAACCTCCTGACCCAGTATATAACTTGGTAGCTAAATAACATAACTTCATACGTCGAGCTCAGTAAGAGGAACCAAAATATTTATTAGTTTTTCATAATCTATAGAGACCTTTTAGATAACAAACTAAGAACAACCTATAGCTAGATTCAACATAGAAGAGGTATGAGCCGATGACAATAGTAAACCCTGTGACCAGCTGGGACTATTTGAATACGATCAGAAATGTGCCCCCTTCCGTCCCTTTCCGCTGCTCCTACTTGCCTCTCCCAGATTGCCCATATTGAGTCAATGTGCTCCCACTTATGTCCTCCCTCATGGAGAAATCAGGACATGAAGTAACCCACATACGGCAAGTAGCTTTTACCAGTCTCATGCAGTCGCATAATAACTAATTTTTGGTAAATGCTTTCTACATGATACAGGAATGAGGAAGAGACATGAATATATTTATGTTATTATATGTAGTTATTTATAACGTACATGCATATAGGAACATGCTGATATCATATAAATATATATATGATATATGCTTACATCACAGATAACTTTAGATATAAATCATACTATTTTGATATTTGACATTAGGCTCTTTATCAAAAGCTACTGGAGTCTCATCTCATGTTTTTTTGGGTCCCATCTCTTGTTTGATTTTCATGTAAAATCTATCACCATTTAGGGGCAGACATTTATGTAATGGCTGGCGGGAGCAGCGGTGCTTATTGGGCAGTTCGAACGAAAATACGTCCTGCTGCACCCGAGGTAAAATTCTCCTGATTATACGTACTGGAGCGCAAGAATACGTCATGTGACACTGTTGCCATGGTTTGGGCCAATCAGCGTCGTGAATTATGTAAACAAACAAGATGTCGCACTGCCGACTTTTGTGCACACTGCCGACTTTTGTGCACACTGCCGACTTTAGTTGAACATTTTTCAAGTTATTTTCGTGTGTGTAGCCATCACATAAAATAAAGAAGACACACTTATGTCGTATATCGGTCAGATATATTTACCTCAGGTGAATTTCGGACCTTGCCCTACGGGCGCGGTCCGAAATTCACCTGAGGTAAATATATCCGACCTCATACTCCATAATAGTGTCTTCTTATTATAGTATCCTTGTTTTTCCTCCCTTTTCTCTGAATCTCACTTTTATGTTTTTTGTTTTGATAATTTTTGCATTTGACCTCAGGTCATTATTTATTCCTTTTGCAAGTAGGCTACATCCATACCAGACTGGGTATTAGTTGTGTAGGCTAGCTCTGCTTCCAAGGTAGGAAGTGATACATGTTCTCCGTCCCCCACCCCCTGCATTAGTGACCAGTGGGCCGCATATATAGCCAGCCCTATTAGCGGTGAGGGTCATACCCTGCCTGTCAACACATACATGTCCAATCTGTTTGTAATGTTGCTATACAACATTGCCAGGGCCGACACACAGATAGACGTGACAGGGGTAATGTGATACATGATTCATACCCCCATCTGTCCACACCCTCCTTACGACCGGCACCCGTCACAACAATTGATCCACTTCGTGTTGGTATGTGAAATGTGTTAACACAAAGCTGCGTGTAATATTTAAACCCTAGGTCCCCTGGGGTGGGTCCAGGGCTCGAATAATTGTAAATCATAAACTTAGGCCCGATATTTCGAAACACCTTACCTTAATCTCTTTCCTGGTTTAAGGCCACCTTAAACATATGGACGTAGCTCACCTTAAACATACTTTACCTTAAACTTTAAGGAAGCCATGGATATTTCGAAACACCTTGTCACCTTAAAAGTTTAAGGTCCCTGCACATCCTTACATTGTAATAATCTAAGGCTATTTTCCGATTCTTTATCAAAATTAGTGTAATTCCAACTATGATTTGCGTTAAGAAATACATTATTCTCTTCAAATCAAAAAAATAATTGTGAAAATCAATGCAGAATTCACTGAGATATGTAAAAGTTTAGATCGCCGACCTTGTTTACATTGTTGACAACGTCGTCGTCATGACGTTGTCGTCATGACGATGACGTCATCGCCATGACGACGACATTGCCGAAGCACACATGTAAACATCCACAGGCACATGCCAGAAAGTAGTCCCTGGTTTTAGCATTACTTTCATGAAAGTTACCATGATATTTATTGAGGCAAATATTAGTTTGTGCTATTTATCCTCAAATAGACCTTATAGTGTAATAGAATTTACCATAATACAAGGATTAACTTGCCACCTTAAATTTTAAGGTACCTCCCGACCTACCTTAAAGAATTTGCCTGAAACTGCTGTTTTTTTCAGGTAAGGTGTTTCGAAATATTGCAGACCTTAAATGTTCAGGCAGATTTAAGGCCAGGCCTTAAATCTGCCTGAACTCCCTAGCAACCCCCTTAAATGTACCAAAAGTTTCAGGTTTAGGTGCTTCGAAATATCGGGCCTTAGTCCCCAGACTTAGCCCCACGTGCAGGCATATGGCATACATCGTTTTTCCTTGAGTATTTTCTGTTAAAATGTGAGGTACGTCCTGAACTAGGATTTGAATTCATTTCGCTTAGAAGATCAAACTCACTTAAAAGTCATGAGGAAATAGAAATTAAAAAAAAATGTCCCCACTAGGTCATTTGGGAAGGGAAAATGGTATGTTCCCTCAGGACCCCTTCCAGATATTTCGCATCGCCTTGCATTTGACCTCTTCAGTTTGTAACTTGCCATGTGAGTGATAAAACACCAAGAGGGTCCAATTTCGTTTTCTGAAGAGAGATGCTATGTGTGCGTGCTGGATAAACAATCAGGAGGAGCCACTTTTGGTACTCACAAAGAAGATACAACGTCCGCAAAATCAAACAATCGGGTTATTTCTATTTCAAGATTGGCTCTTACCCTCCTGCCCACCCCTCTCCATACATCTCCATCCTGGCTATACCCTTGGCGGCATCTGATTTACAGAGACCCTCATCAGGTGTAAGTACCGCTGCCTTTGATTGGTCGGTACTAAGAGCGGCTGTCACTGGATCAAAGGAAGCACGGCCCTCATTGGCTGACAGACCTGGAGTAAAGAGGTACACATCTCTGTAGGGTACATCTGAGGAGTAGGCCCGGCGGTAAACCAGTCGGGTCAACCTCTCCGTCTTCTGGGATCAATAGACCTGTCCACTTTGCCAGCTAGCCCACCCCTTATTTCTATGATATCAACGTTTTTAGAAAAATTTCAGTTATATATGATTCATAGTAATTTTCCTAGTACTATTACCCAAAACTAAACTTTATAAGCATTTACTTTCAATATGATGTTAAATATGTAACTATAGGTCTGGAAAGCAAAAATGGCATTTTCCCATAAGGAACAGTGTTAAAGCTCCTCAGCTTTGCCCACAATGTCCAACCCTAAAATCACAAAAAACATTCCTTATTTTGGTTAACCTGAAATGCAGGTGATTAACTAATTGAGAGAAAATAATTATTCATCCTCATTCATCAACACCTTATTGACTTAGAAAACACAAGTACTAACTCATTCATTCAGATTTGTGTCAGTGGCTGGCTTTGCAAAAACTGCAATTATGTCCAACCTCTGTATCATACCAGCAATACATCCTGAAGTGGACAGGTCTTTTACTCCACCCCTGAAGGGATCCACCGTCTAAAGGATCGGACCACAGCCAAGGGTTGGGGGTGCAAGGGTCACTTCGTTTGGTTAGACCATAATATTACAGTGGCGGATCCAAAATTTTGAAGGGGGGGGGGGGCTTACTATTGGAGTCCGATTACTTTTTGGAGTTTTACATTAAGAGAAAATAGGCAACAGAGTTTCTTTTTAAAAAAAATGAGGGGCACTTGCCCCCGCACCGCCCCCCCCCCCTGATCTGTTATGATATATAAGATATAATCAATATTACTAATCCGGAATTTTGGAAATGTGACTGGGGCCCTCCAGGAGGTGCTAGATCTGCTAGAATTCAATGAAATTCCATAAAATCATGCATCGAGGATAAGTATTAACTTTTGAGCAGAAAATTCTAAAGATAACTTCTGACGGATGTTCTAGATTTTATATGAGTCTGGCAAACTTAATGAGTCAATCCTAGATTGCATCAGAACCAATATTCACCATGAAATATTATTACAATTGCATTCCGCTTTATTCCCATAAAGCATAAACATAAAACGAACTGACTCATGGCAATAAGGTTGATAAATTCTAGAGTTTATGGAATGCAGCCTCATAGAATAGCAATTTCTCCGTAGGAATGAATGCCAAACCCAGATGGCTGAAAACATAGGCCTGATGTCCAAGCCTTTATTTTTTATTGGCTTGCAAACCTATAGATCTGTTAAGTGGCCAAGTCATAACGTTTTAACAGTAGTAGGTGTTATAGAAAAACACGATTCCTGCCTATTGGATATTCCTAATGTGCTGGACCTAGGATGGCTTCTACCACATAATTATTTCGTCCAACCTAGGCCTTGTCCAACCTCCAGGACTTACATAATTATTGGATACAATATGGGCCGGGTTTATTGGTCATCATCTATAAAGACCCCTAGGGCAGGGGAATGTAGAAGAGAAACATCTTCTCTGTTAAGTGTACTTCTATAGAGAGTCTAAAGCCCAATCAGAGCTGGTAATGTTGACGCAGACCACACATGTACACTAACCACATGAGTGAGTTGAGGGAGACTGACAGGAATTACAAAAACTATAACCCAGTCCGTGAAGACATCCATGGTTCAGGACCTCACATTGTAAAAGCCCCCAAGGCCGGGACCCAAGGGCATTGGTTAGAGATAGTAAACACACAGTGTAGAGTAACTCTTATGTTCCTTTAAGGATTAGTAGTTCGATGAAGGCATCAAAGGATGCCCCTATGTCCACTTATTCATACCACGTTCAGCCCCAAAGGATCACTTACCATACTCTTGACCCTTATCGTGAACCCCTCATAAAGATGCCTTTGATTTACTGACTCTAATTCATGAACAGAGCCTGAGGGAATGATACATAAACTAAAGCCAGGGAAGCGGCTTTCTCTAGATTTATGAAATAAAACAGAAAGAGGGAAATGGGATAATGACTTTCTGACATGAGGGATGAAGTACAGTATTTGTCGACTTATCAATAGCATCTTTGAACAAACACACTTTCTAATATCATTATCCTTTTCTTATTGCATTACTCTGTGTTTCATCAAAACAAGTGATGCCTGAATTGCCGAGGGCATTATTGTGTATCAAATATCGCGGTCCCGGCACACAGAGATAATTACTTGTATGTACCACAATATATCAGTCTATTGAGTCTCTACTGCCGCTGTTTGTTCATTACGTGGTGTTATGTAGCGAAACAATAGGAAGCTGTCTGGTCGTATTATAGAGGTGTATATAGGCCACCAACCAACAATCATTGGGGGAGCTCCTATGGGGGGGGAGCACTTGAATCAACCATCAGAAGAAGTAGAAGACAGGGAAACCATGTATCCAATACACTGGCGGATCCAGAGGCGGGCGCCCCTCTTTTTTTTCTGAAAATTTTGAGTCTTTTAATGTTAAATTCGGCAGAAAAGTCATGAAGGAAAATATTATGCTAACAGGCCCTCCACCCCTTTTCAAAATCCTTGATCCGCCAGTGAATAAGCGTACCCCTCGGCTGTCGAATTCAAAGAACATGATCAATGCAGATCAATGTAGAAACATTTGCTATTTCTTAAATATACATATACATGTATGTATAATTATACTGCAAAGCTGTATGCTGTACAGGGAGAAGAGATGGCCAAATCCGTCTGCTCCCTCCCCCGGATCCGCCACTGTCCCATGCGGCTAAAATCCAATTGTCAAATGCTTTAATGCGAAAATATAATGATGATAAGTGTTTAAATCAACCTGTCCACAACACTGAAACAGTCGCTTCCTCACTTCGGTCTACTCTACTTCCTACAATAGGTGCACGCCGAGAGCGGAAATTAGTAGGGTAACGCTATGACAAATGTATATATCATATAACATGTACAGTGTTTCCATTACGCTGTTTATTTTATTTTCGGATCCATAATCAATCTGTCCATTCCCGTGGATTAAGTTGTTTACCACGTAATCTACATCTGACGTGTTTACCAAACACTATTACTGTTCGGTATGTCTAAAATCCTGCCCATTATAGTGGTGCTAGACGTCCAAATACCAGGAACAATAGCCCGGGGAGTGACGCATCAGTCATCTCCCCCATACATAGTATAAAAGTACAGGGACATAACACAGCTTAACCCTTTTTTGTTCCGACTCAGCGGGTAATAGCAGCAGGAAATGTAGCAAAATGAGTCATCAACTGCGTTAACTACATTATATCCGGATTTATCGACTAATTTCCATTTCCTCGTAACAGGAAAGTGTGTACGCCGTTAACTAATAGATGTATGTTTGTGCCTCTGACCTTCAAGCGGAAATTGTTGTCTGTGGACTTTGAATGGGCAACTAATAGGGCAAACAATGCGGGGATTCCAGAAGGGTTTGCATTAAGGACGGTGCATGGGGGTGGGGAGTCTAGACTTTTTTAAAATGAAATGTGCATACATTCCTGTACAAAAGAGTACCTCAGCGGAAGGGGTTGGGGGTCTGACTTTTCTTGAATTAATTGTCTGTAAGTATTACATGAAAGGCTAGTACTGGAGCCGAAAAGAGGCACCAATGACGGAGGGGTACGTCTTCTGATGTTTATGCAGTGTATTTATCCCTGGGGTATTTATGCAGCCCGTCCCATGCCACGCCCTCTCACAGGCTGCCCTTCCCTTTACCACTCTTGCCCTCCCCTCCAGCTACCCAAGGCCTTTTTCCGTGCCTTTACACCCCTGGAAATTCCATAAGGAAGTCTATGTGGGAAAATACATAAAAATAAAACAACACTCTGGTATCATGGCCGGTGATGTTTCAGAATGGTGGGAATGTTTCCGACTGACTCATCCCCGGGGTAACTGCTCGTGAGCAACTCATCTGATGTAATATCTGCCCAGTCAGCTTTTACCATGGAGGCAATGCCTATGGTGTAGAGATCCAAGGGTTGTTTTATACAGACCTATATATATACGAATAGTACTAAAAGGCTATAGCTACACAGCCCAATCCTCTCAGGTCAAAGCCCCTATCGCTGCTGTGTCTACTAGTTAGGATGGACTTACTGGGGGTAGTGGCCTGGGACCCTTGTCTGGGAGACTGCCCTGTCTGACAGTCTTTGACAGAAGCGCAGAGTTGAGGTCTGCTACCATAAGGAGGGTGACACTCGATCCCTATGAATTGTCGGTCCTTTAAAGCCTGTATTCTACCACCTACACACCGGTTTTAATGCTGGAGATTTTGTTTTTGTTAGATTTTTTTTGGAGAAAAATAGCTTAAAACCATACATCCAATGCACACTACTACTTTGAAGAAGAATTGTAAAATCTTTCTAGGGGTAAACAACATGTCTACATCTATTCTTAATCGCATGTTGAGAATAGGGTTTAGTTTGATGGGTCTCCAACTAGGCGAACTGTTTAACCTTGGCTTAAACAATATCCCTAAGGTTGACCCCTTTCCTTTTAGTATTCTGACGGTAATTGTATTGAACCACTTGGAAATCAAAGTAAGTGGAAATGCTTCAGAATCCTAGAAAGTAAACAAGGGACATCTTAGGTGAGAGGACCAGTCCGCGGGGATCAGTGCTTCACTCAGCGCCCTACCTCTCCCCAAGTGCTGGTACATGATTAGTACACGGATAGAGTTTCACAACAAGCTTTCAAGGAATTCCCGAAAACATCTTTTCTGGTTTTTGTGGCTGTGGCCTATCTGTGGGGAGGCCAGCTGTGTGAGGCTGGAGGGGGTGGTTAGTGGGTTACACCGTGGGTCAGGGCCCGACAGGGGGAGTACCGGGGATCAAAACAGTAACACTTTAAACACCATCCAATGTTTACCTACCTTACATTAATACAGCAATAGCAATTCAACTACATCTGAGGTGCATGAGTATGTATACAGAAATTGGAAGGTACTGCAGGTCGGGTCAAGATTATTTGTGGTATATCAACTCAAACATGGCACTTCGGGGCAGGAAAGGTTCAATCCAAGCTGCGGAGCTAACTTGTGAATAAAAGAAGAGCGGGGCCCAAATCTTGATTAATAATTTCTGTATTTATATATAATATATATGAATACAGAAATTGTATACATCCTATGGCTAAGGTAAGCTCGGTTGGGGGGGGGGGATACTTGAGTCTTGAATGGGTACTCACTGAATAACGGCCTTGTGAAGCAGGGGAAGGGCGTGAACGTCATAATTGAGGAGCAATCAGTGACTATAATATTTCAATCAATAATAGAGACAAATACGAATTCAGCTGATTTAACCGGTTATCTCTTTATTACCATGGTATAATGTTTATTAACCTGTACACGGGTAAGGATAATTCTTACCTAGTTTTATGGAAACAATTGGTTATCAAATACCTGAATTGAAACATTATATATAACAAGAATCTGAACTGTATTCAAATATCGTACTGACACATAAGTGTGGTTTCACTTCATATTAGCCATTGTATATAATCTTATTACATCTTCAACAATATATATCTATAGGAAGAGCACTGTAAAGTGATATAGTTAGATCCAATAAAAGAAAAATTAAAAAAAACGGAAGCCACTGAAATTCTATTAACCGACATAAGAGCAACAACCTGGAATCTAGTCACGTTGTTGCTTTACGTCACAGAAAGACGAAATATTGTCAGAAATTTTCGTAATCAGATTTAGATGATTTTTGGTCCACATCACCCTAAAACAAGGGCTAATCAAAATTAGGGGCGGTCAGTCACAAAAAGTAGGGGTAGTAGTTTGGCAGTGGGGAGTAACCCTCAAAAAGTCAGCCCCCCTCTCCCTGTAAGGTACAGAGTAAAATGATTACATCCCCCCATCTGCTCCAGTATGTATGTTTGTAGGTTTGACTCACAGAAGGGCAGAGTTTAAGGGACCGTTTGGTGAGGACTTAGAGGTTAAAAGGGGTGTAGGGACAGAGGGCCTGGAGTAGCTTTGGTTTATTGATGGTCTACAGTTGCCGCTGTTTATTTGATGACCCTGAGAGGTGTTGACCTCCACCCTGAGTCCAACCACCTTGTGGTGAGTGGTAAACCACTCTGTAGCTCCACAGAAGTGCAACTACGGCTAGGGTTCCATGGGTGTAACACCAACAGGAAACGCCCGAGAAAACGCTGACTGAAATAAAAGCTATACTTGTTTTTGGGCAGCTTACCCCCTCTTTTTCCCCCTATATTTTCATCTTTTTTCCTATTGAACCACACTCGTTTTACCTTGTTTTTCCTTGTACGCGTTTGGACGACCAAGTAGTAAAGGCATATATGCAACTCAATTTAAATGCTAGAAGTTTTTCATGATAGTCCAAGTCAAGGATAAGATGATCACTGGATGATGACCTTCTATATCGCTAGGTACTTGCGCCCATATTAAAATGTTTCAGAACGTAGACACACATTCTTAAAAGATCAGACACCAATCTCACTTTGATTTGTACGCACTTTCTAGCCTCTCACTTATACGACTAGTCAAATGCCAAACATAATCTGAGGATGATACATCGTTTTTGGGTGCCAATATTTAGATCTATTTCAATGGCCTCTGCTAACCTCAGCGTCCATGTGAGTCACATGTCAGGGGCCAACGAGCACCCACTCAATCGGGCTCTATAGGACCCTGCCCCCCTATAGGTCCATCTGGTAAATGTATACAACTCGCCACATTGTCACCCAACATTCCTGTCCCTGATAGCTCCCACGCACACCCTGTATGTATACACTGTACGTATAGTGGGATGGCCCTAGACCCCTAATTCCAACACGGCGACATGGCCATTTTTCAGAATTTGACACTGCGATATTGACCTTTGTGAGATTGACAGGCGCTTTGAATAATGTTATGAAATGCGACATCTGCATTTTTTTATAATTTGATAATGCTATGTAGAAAATATTAAGCTAAAAGACTTGCTACATTGTCATTCTTTTCAAAATGACCCTCTCATCAAGGACCTCAGTGGGGGACATACCCGGGGGACATACCAAGACGGCCATCGACGACGGTTTTGTCAGGCTCTATCAGTCAGTGTTTTGTCAAGATCAGAGAAACAATTAAAGAGTATAATACCAATATTAAAACGGTAAGGTAAGGGGTTTAACAAAATTATTTAGTTACCCATATTTTCATTATAATATTCTGAATTGACGATGCTTTTAGATTCGAGTGTACGCAATTGCATTCTTGTGTCATGGCATCTACGCCAATGACAAATTCTGGTTTGGCAATGAGGCTATGTAAATCCCTCACTGCTGGCACTGGCATGCTGGGGATGGCGCCACCCCTCCAATAATGACTGCAGACCACTAGACAGCCGCAGATTGGGTATCATCTAGGATGTTGTTGGCGCTAGTGTCAGTATGAATCCTCTTATTCCTTTCTAAACCAATCCGATAGGCGGAGCCATGCAGTTTGCTAGGAGCTTTGAAAGACCACATACATTGGAAGTAATATCTAATAGGATGTGACCTGATCGGATTGCTAAGACGATTGGATGGGTGAAGGGAGACATAAGGGTCTCTGGAACACAACAAGATGTACAAGATTAAATTGTCAAGATTGTAAATGCACCGTCGATAAATGTATAGGGTTACTTTCATGTGGCCACTTTGATGTCAAATAGAAAAATGTAACCCATTTACAATCTTATTTACATGGGTTACAAAAACAGTAATATAGTTTTTCTGACCTCATTGGGACACTTAAGATTCGCATCTAAAATCTCTTGGATATTTTCCTTTTCTCTTATTACCCTACTACTTCTAAAACGTTGTCCTTTCACATGTTGCAGTCTACACACTGAACTTACCTCTGGTCACACCAAGAACCAGCGAAATAGGCCATCACCAGCCAGCCCATTTGGTTGCTGACTTTTTTAAAACTGATTTTTAAAGGACCTGTGGGAACCAGCAAATTGGGTCATGACCCCATTATTTAGTTCAGCTCACATCTCTATGTTGTGAATTCGAATCCTGAATGGATTTTGTCCATGAGAGT
This sequence comes from Lepidonotus clava, assembly GCA_936440205.1. NCBI lineage: Eukaryota > Metazoa > Annelida > Polychaeta > Phyllodocida > Polynoidae > Lepidonotus > Lepidonotus clava. Next base: position 11,015,221 of record OW387145.1, read on the forward strand.
TTTTATTTTTCTGCCTGGCGAAGCCACTTGTTACATTGAAATTGCTTACATAATTAATTGTGATAGTTCTGTACACAGACTCCCTCTTTTCTTTTATGTAAAATTTGGATAACAGCATACCCCGAGACCACCCTATTGTGCGTGCACCCAGTATCACCCGGTAGACCTATCCAGGCTGGTACGTGAATCCTGTGACAGGTCAATTGGTTTCTCCCTTGACGTTACATCCAAGAGATCCAGCACCTGCATAATACGTTATTGTGTTTCCAGTCTATGGTAGAACCACCGTCTTATCCCTGGGGACAGCGCCTGGCCTCCTGGGACCTGAGCATGGTAATGACAACTGAATGGACGAAACAGCTGGTCAACTCGCTGGAATACACCGTTCCCATGAGTCTGCACAGTGAGCGGTCCCATATAGATGCCTGGACCCCAACACTTTTAGCCTGGGCTTATTACAACGTTTGGGAATATATACCCTAGCACATTGGTTTGGGCCTTTACCACTAGCAGGACGCCATATAGATAAAAAGGGTCTATAGAATAGGTGCAGGATCAATGCATACATATCTGGAATCTCATTAGTTTATTATAGATAAACTTTTAGAAACAAAGGATTACCTGGATAGGAGTGCTCCAAATTGAATGCACTGTTGAATTTTGGCATGTGATTTTTATTTGATCTAATGAATGAGGATTTTATTTTATTTCTTCTCATCTAACATTTTTATGATTTGTAGGGTCTTTTGCTCAATTGTAATTTGCTATATAGAATCACTAAATGGTAGTACTCAGAATCTGAAATTCTAAAAGGTTTAGAATATTTTGACCAAATTAACTGTAGAAGGAAATGCTGCTATTGTGTTCCTGACACCGAAAATGACATTAATATGATATATAATCATTTTATTCTTGTCTGAGTCTTTCTGTGTCACTGCCCCTGTCACTGTTAGCCACTGTCAATGTCTGTCAGTCTCTATTAGCCAGGAGGAGCCTCTCCCGAGTGCCAGACTCCTATCTGTTACAGGTCGCCAGCGGGGTGGGATAGGGGTCGATAGAGAGGGGCCTCACGAGGGTTCCGATAGCTAATCCAGACCTGCTGACCTGAGCACCCCTCTTCAGATAGCCCCCCTCACATCCGATGGGCCAACCCACTTGTATGTGTGGAGGGGGGGGGGGGGGCACTGCCCACTGCCAAACCATAGCCCCTGCTATTCTAGAGTGACCGCCCCTTTTTTGGGGGAGACACATATTATGACCGCTGAGAAGCAGAGTATCTCTAGACCAGGTAATATTCACACAAGATAAAACAGTAAAATTGCCGAGGAACGAAGTAACACCCTTTTTTGCCTAAAAAGTGGTTGACTACCCCTTAATTTAGATGTTTACCATCTACACTTTGCATATCTGTTGGGCAGTGGGTACCCTTTCAAGACCCAAGTAATCCCACACCCCACACCCGGTCCTCTTGACAATCTCAAGCCTGCCACCTATCTTGGCTATGGCCATAGAGTGCCACAAATCCTGCACCTAGAAGAATTTCTTCAGCTGCTCCCGCCAGCATATCTGGAAATGGGGTTTGTGCCCATTTCCTAAGGCTAAAGCTGCAATTTCTAGGGTATGCATGGAGCAACCTACCAGGCTACATATTGAAAAGTAGCTTAAGGTTGGAAAACATCCTAATTAGATGTAAACTTTAACACAATTAAGTAAATTCTTGTGCCCAATTTAACACTTTTGGGAAAACATAATTGTGTTGGAAATATAAAACTGCCAAAAGCACTACGAGTATTATGATGCTACCCCTATGGGTTTTTCCCAGTGTGATCATGGCATAAGGCAATCTTGCGGTCAATACAGAAAAGAGGTTGGTATTGACCGTGTAAGTGGCTTCTCCTGGCTTCTCCTCAGGACAAAGCACTCTGCTGTTAGAAGGCACTTACCTAAATGGTGGTGTACCTGCTTGTGTGGACATTCCGGTCCAAATATAGACTTCTTGGGTATTAAACACACTTAATTAATTATGGTCACCTATTATTTAGATTGAAGGAATTTTCCATCTCATTTATAAAACAGCCTTAGGCCTGATTTTAGTCCCGAGATTGGTCTGTTGTTTGATATTGTCAAGTCTATTTTGTTTTTATTTTCGAGGGCATTTTGGGCCCTAAGAATACAGAGTCGCATCTCTATGGTGTGCAGTCCGTAGCTAATGTGTTTTTTTTGCCGCCAATGGTTATTTCACTTACACATTCTATTTTATACACAATATGATTGACTTACACATATTAAAACTTAAATTCAGAGGGGAATGCGTCCTTTTTTAAACGGAAGAAGTTCAGTCTGCCCAGACTGCAGGTACCATTAGCCAAAACACAATAGCATTGTTTTAACCGTGAGGTGACCGCAGCTGCGCCTCTGGTGTTAAGCCCCAGTAAGCACGCAGCCAACCTTACGCTGCTGCTGCCTCTGCCACCACAACCACCTCCCCCATGGCCTGCCTCCGTCACGCAGTGATCAATATCACACCCACTTCGGGCGGTGAATAAACACTCTCCTCTCCAAGGGATGGAGGCTAGCAGGCCATGCGATCGGCCATACTGCCAGAGTCTGCTGTAGACCATGTGCAAGGAGAGATATGCCATCTTAGTATGTCGTAGGTCGTATTATAGATCATATATCCATTGACCTGATGTCATTATAATGAATAAAAACTCTCCTTACCAAGGGACGGCAGCTAGCAGACCATGCGATTGGCCATATTGCTTTCTAGAGAGAGCAGACCCTGTGCAACGAGATATACTATCTTAGTATGTCATAAACCATATAAAACGCCGCATCCATTAATCCCATGGAACATCATAATTGTAAATAAACACTCTCCTCGTCAAGGGACATTGGCTAGCAACATAATATGACCAGCCATTCTGCCAAGGTCTGATTTGGACCATGTTCATTCATGACAGATTATTATGCTGTCTTAATTAGCCATGAGCCAGGCATGTTGTCCATTGATCCCGACCTAACATCAAAATGACGAAAACTCACCCCTGACCAAGAGATATCAAAAGACATATCTACATACCACCAGGAAATAACAGTTAATACTGACCCAGTCTGTCGTAAGTCCTTTCATTAACCATATCCTTTCATACCACACCAATATCTTAAGAATTTTCATGAATAATCATTTCCTTTACCCTGGGATGTCGGATTTGCAGTGTTATATGTGCCCAACCATATTGCACCATATGTACCAGTGCACAGAATGATTATGATGAAATCGTTGAGAAGTCATACCCAGCGATACCACATGCACCAATACATGTGATGATAGACATCCCTCACAGAAAGGCTGTTGTCTAGAAGCACAATACGACTAGCCAGATTGCCAGAGTCTGTTTAAGAGCCTGGGCATCGATAGAGAGATTACATTAGGTCCACGAAGAAACCAGTTACAGCCATATCTCCTGCTGTTATAATTATACTTTACTATTTTTGATCAGGCTGCTTTGTGCAGCAAAGATCATTTTATTACAATCCAATGTAGCAAAGAATTGATCATGAATAGTAAATATGCGAGAAATGAGAAGGAAATTGACCTATCAGAAAAGGTATTCCCTACTCCTCCTGACTTGTATGGTTGTACCAAATTCATCTGGGAGAAATCTCTCATCTTTGAAATATTACAGTTTTGATGTTAGTAAGGGACCAGCAAAATAAAAAAAACACAGGCATTCAAGCCATTATTTGTTCTACCGAAACCATTGCGTTATCACCACCCAAGGGAGTGCTTTTCCCCGGGGTGTCTTCATAACGTAGAGTCCTGTCACTTGGGGAGATGTGGATTTCTGCAGCATCCTCAAATAGAACCCTAATCTCCCATGACGGGTTCCTTGACAAACAGAATCTACAGACCCCCTACCCTCTTCACTCCCCATACTAATACAAGGGCTCCTGCACGTCAACAGCACTCACAGATACTGATGGTGCTGTCAGACTACAGCCTCAGACTTCACACCAAGGGCATGTTCCAGTCACACCCTAAATCACAGATAACCCTCCTACAGGCTTTCGGAATATCAAATATATGTAGTTGTATTCCCTTTTACTCCTGTCAGCTACACCCACTGTTGGTATTTTCCATCGGTTTCTCATAAGCAAGTTTAGGCTTATTATTACATTATGTTCCGGTTTGCGTATTTTCAGTAAATGTCATCATGCTTTGGATTACGTCAATAATTTTGAGGGAAAATCATACTATTCAAACGACATTTGAATTACAAGCTATGGACATTACTTACACATTCCGGAACTTGTAACAATGCATATTTTTTATGGTTTCGTTAGTGAGCAAGTTATAAACAGATAAACCAAGGTAGTTGTAATTTCAACCTGTGATTTCAAATGTGTCAAATTCGAAATAAAGAAGTTCCAGAGCTGTAATGTTCAGTTCCAGAGCTATTTACAAGTGTTCATAGTATTCCTCCCAGTGAGGTGCGTGGGTGAGGTCGGTTGGTGAGTTGATTACACAGAGGCAGTAAGTGAGGTTACTCGGCCTTATTTACACCCATCTCCTGAACACACCCCGCCCGGAGAGAACCCCCTTGGTGCCAAACGGTGCCTGGATGCCGTGTTTTGATACCTGACGTGCGATCCTGGGATGCCGGCCATCTAGAGTCTCAGCAGCATGTCATATATAGAAGTCCTTCACAACAACAAGCTCGCACATGACTGCATGTTATCTGCATATGAGATTTAAAAACTTTTGCCAAAGTTATTTTTCCCTAGAGTTAATTATTTTTCAAAAGTAAAAGGTAAATGACTAAAAGCTACTTTGAATACAAGAAATAGTATCAGGAACCTTTATACATGCATGGGCATATTTATGGGGTGATTCGTGTAAATATTTCAATGCCAGAAAACAATATTTAGCTCTTCTCATACAACACAGTATTATTATAAATGTACGGAATTATTTTTACTTCAAATTGACACTTACAATAAAGGCCAAAGACCATGCTGGCTAAATAACCCTTGAGTGGTGTCATTATAACAGCATTGCACCGCACCAAGAACTTTAAGTACAACGCCCCATTAATAATCCTACAGGGCCTCCCTTTCCACCTCATTCAGAAAGCACGTTGCTTCAAAATTGCTCCAGCTCAGAATCCGTGGGAAGGCTGGCTGTCGAGGAAGCGATGTGCTGGGGGCGATTCGTCTAGATTAGGGTGGCGGTTTTTACAGCCTCGCCCGTCTTCTTTATGGGATGTGCCAGACCGACGTTCACAGATAAGGAATAGCCCCGCTCAGCACCAAACGAGCGTCTTACTACTATCGGGAAATATGATCTCTGAATGTCGTCATATTTCTCAATCAGTAAATGATCCAACCTTTGGCAAGGAGTGCACGGCACGCATTGGTTGTGCTCTGAACACTCGCAAAATTGAAACCATTCAAACTTTCAAAGCCTTCACAATTGAGGGAATAATTCTCTTTTCAAGCTTCCAGTATGGGCCGCTGGGACTAAATTGGTAAACGTAGATCCATGGTAAAAAAAATTTGCTTTAGGCCTATATCGAATTTCAGAAATCTAAGTTCATCACTGATCCCTCTCCGGCAACCAGCAACGTAACTGACACGTTCTGTGACCACACCTTTTTGATCTGTTATTTGCTTAATCATCACTTAATAGTCACATTATTATTGCCAATACAGAATGTATGATACTATTATAATTATTGTATTTAAGTTGAGACCAGAATGTTATAACAACGTTAACCTTGTTGCAATGTTCGGTTTCAGAGACATTACTGTGTGCCGTCAAAATGATGTAACAAGGACCAAAATTTTAAACAGAACCAAGGAGAACGTTGCTGCAATGTTATGATAACGTTGCATGCTTGCCCTGGCAACTTGTAGGCCCCTTCCAGCAGAGCCTTGATCGATAATTATGTTAACCTTTGCCCCCAGCCTGCTGACCGCCTGTCCCAGGCCCTTTGAAGTGACACATCTCGGCCGTTGTCCTTTTGGTCTGGACCCTTTAAGTGCCCATCCCGGCCGTTGTCCGTTTGACCCGGACACAAAGTGGTCACCTCAGTCTGACCACTGACCGGATGTGACGTCAGACGCGCGTTTCTTCGTGAATCATTCGTGGTTTTTCCTCATGTGATGTCATTTGACTGAACCCTACCGTTTCCACATATGTCTTCACCAATGAGTCCTGGGTGACGTCATTGGTGGAAATTGAGTATATGAGACATGGAGGCTAGACGGAGGTGATGTATCTTGGTGAGTTGGCAGTAAAGAGGAAAAATAATCAACATAACTGTTGCGTCATTTCTTGAGGGATTTTTCTCATGCTCTCAATCTTTCTTTTTTTCTAGAGGTTAAATGCTCTCACTTGATTCCTGATTCCCTTAGCAATAAAAATGATGAACTGTAGCTGATATTGGAGCTTGATGGAATATTGCATTCCTTTGCTTTTGCTTATTGCTTTTAGCGTCATAAAAGGCCAATGCTATCCTCCCCTAAGCAATCAAAAAAATAGTCAACCCCCCAGTGAAAAGCCTGACTCCATGGCTCTTTTCAAACTGACGATGACTACTACAGATCGAGCTATCAGTGGGTTCTTTGTATTTCTGCCTGTGCCCGGCGTGCTTCCCATATTAAATAACGTCCCTCTCATCACACGAGTCTCGTCGTCCCGGTCTCTCATTTACCGGGCTGACCGAACCCTACTACCCCTATTGTCGTCCACCAAAGGACTCCTCAGTGCCAGTCCCACAATTGCTCAGCTATTGCTCGGTGCTTGGTATGCCCGGTCACGTGCTCTCAAATCTAGGTCACCTCCTGCTCCTATTTATTTTCATTCAACTTGCTGCAGTGGCGGATTTAGAGGGGGATTGGGGGGGGGGCGCTCTCCCTCTTCTTCTTAGTTATTTTTTTTATATTTTTTAATGTCCAATTCGGGAAAATAGGGGGAGCGCGCCTCCCCCTTCTCTATGAAGACGCCCCTACCTTTTCAAAAAGCTGGATCCGCTGCCCTCCTTTCCTTTTCCCCGCCCTCCTCTCCACTCCCTCACCCTCCCTGGCCTCCCTCCCACCCTCGACACTCCATCCCCTCACGCCTTCCCCTCCCCGGACTGAGAGGCGTCAAATCGCTGACTCAGCATGTTTCACAAACTCCCCCCTTCCGGCCGTGGTTACTCCTCGGCCGGCCTGGTGCGCATGCCCGGTCATGGTCACGTGAGGCTGTCACGTGCCGGTCTCCGTTAACCGACGTGAGTAGTGAATGAGACTAGAGAGGGAGGAAGGCTCGTCATTAAACTGCCTCAACAGCCCAGAGCCCTGTCCACTATTTGTCACCATAGTGAAGGCGTCAGAATGCCAACTCCTTCACACAAAAATAATTAGGGTTAAAAATAACACTACATCAAATGTGATTGTCAGGTTTGTTTCTCTAATCCAACAAATTGGCATTGCGACTTGGGCCCCGATTTTAGCTCACTGTTTAAGTTCTGTCCATATCCATAAAGGTTACAAACAATAAAGTTCTGAGTCCATGCCGCCACGTGGCGAACTAGAAAAAACGCTTCCCCGGTCATGCATTCCCCCACTCCACCCCCTGTGGAACCAGCACGTCCGTATCTCAGATCATACAATCAAAGGCTAAGTGAACTGGAATTTACCTCCAGGCAAGACCGGCGATCTGCATCAAATCAAATTGTGAAACGATCCGTGGGTGGGTTTCTGCGACCCATACATATTATCGGCTCCTACAAATTGAATACGGCGGGATGCGATTACACACCGTGAAATGAAAGAACCCCTGTTGTCCATCGATCAGAGAGAAGGGGATGGGGACCGGGGAAGGGGTAGGATGATAGGGTAGGGAAGGCAGGGGGGTGTAAGATTCATAGTGATACCACAATTTTTGGAGGGAGGTGGGGAATAAAGCAAATAAAAAATGTGAGCCAGAATCAAAATCTGTATGTTAAATGCAGGCCTAAGTCTTCCACGTGGCCTAGGGATGAAAGTCAGAAGGTCTACCCGACCCCTACCCCTACCCCAAACCTCTCCCTCCACACACACACACACACACACACACACACACACACACACACACACAAATATCAACGTCATACAAGGGACGGATGCAGGAATTGAAAGAGGGGAGCCTACAAACATGAATGTACTGGGGAAGGAGGGGTACAAACATGGATGTACAAGGGGAGGGGGCATGGGCCGTCCGCCCCCCTCCTCCAGATCCGCGCCTGCACACAGACACACACCTCGATAAGGAAAGGATTGCCTCACTGCCCCCCTCCACCACCCACCACGGCCACGCCACCCCCTCCCCCAAATCCTGGCAATCCGAATATGGATGAGGATGGTTTATTACCCGCTTATCACCCGATCATCCTCCCCTCCTAGCGGGTCCGATACACCGGCCCACGCCATCTGATCAATCATGTCCACCTCAATCATACCCCGCCATACCCTGATACACCACCTATAGACATTTTTCAAGAGTCCCTCCCAAAAAAAACATTGGGTCAATTAAAGCAGGGCGCCACACTATGGAAAAAGGTATATATATTATATATATCTACCACGTAAGACATAGGGCGATCCTGTCCCCGTGTGCCATTTCCTATACTACTTTGGGCTTTTTTAATCCATGGAGCACAGATGAAGACGCTTTGCCGCGTCAAAACAATGTCGATGATTACACCAATCATTGAATGATAAAGCAGAACTCTCCTCCCCGGCTGCATTTTATTATTTCCAAATCTTTAAAATGGCTATGGATTCAGCATACAGGGCATTGAACATTTGTGCAACCTTTCCTTCGTTTTCCTGATTTTCTGATTTTCGCCATCTCAGTATGAAAATAAGATTTCTCTCTACCCAAGACACTAGCTCTACTTTTTTTTTTATAATTGCTTTAAATAGTTTCTTAGTCAATTTAACCAGACATTTATGTTTCGTATTGAATCCTGTGAGGCATCTCTTTAATTATAAATGAAGGATACTAAGAGTTTGTCGTGTGTAATAGTACTTTTCTGGTTTAGTTTTATTATAAACATCTACTCATGCTATTTCCAGGGACACGAAGATGACAACTTTATTTCAATTAACATCTTCTAAACAATGATAAGCGTTGTTTTAAATAATTATTGTTAATGACGTGTATTTTGGCTGCGTCTGTTTTAGCCATGTCTACTCTATTCACCACATGTCAGTTAACGGGCAGTATACAATAACCCGGTGTCTATGATAGGCCCTGTCCGGGATGTGATATTATAACCCCGTCTTGATGGTGTATGCTGATCAGGCGGCGGTCCATGGTACCATCTAAAGCGACGGGAAGGCAGCCAAAACCCTCCAAGCGGCAAAGGACAGAGCCGAGTGTAAACCCATTATTTCATGTTCATATTTACATTTTAATCATTATTGCCTTTAGTGCAATTCGCAGCAGCTGCAAGTTATTAATTTGCCATCCTAAAATATCTAATCGTTCTTAAAGCCTGTATAATTCTCCCTACCACAGATAGCTTTTATACTGTATTTTAGGCACCTGCAGGTTAATTTTGAGTGATTTCGTAGACAAAAACTCTGGTAAATCTATAGAAAATTTACAAATGATAGCTTTAAATCTTTCTGAAATGAATGAATTTCTAAACCAACTTCATAAATGATAAATATGTATAGATATGAAATGGAAAAATAGTCATTCCTAGTTTTCCATCAAATTAGACCACAAGTTATACCGCAATCATTGAAATTTCCTATACTTAAGCCTTCCAACTTGTCTACATATTTCCCAGAATGCACCTTCACTTGGGCTAGTCTGCAGGTCAACTTCAATAAATATGCTAACCGTGGTGCGGAGAATTGTCAAAAACCTGTATAGATTGTGTGCGCTAGGTAAGGTCGGAACATTTTTCTTCCAAGTATACAGAGCAGTCAAACTAGTCTACATAAGCTAATGACTGTTAGGTTCGATTTAACGATTTAAAAAGACATCTTGGTTTTTACTCGGTGCCTCATAGACTAAGACTGGGTAGAGTTTATCACCTCTGTACTGCTCTTTTACCGGCCATAACTCGATACGGCTAGGGGACCAAGGCAGGGGAGCAGGAGGACATAAAGATAGCTCTACAGTCTGATAGATCATGGCGCAAGTAAGAGATAGAACAAGGTTGCTGAGAGACAGAGGGGTAGAGGTATACAGAGCAATACTGAGTACCAAGACAGTTGGGAAAAGGAGGATAAGATGCTGGGGAGGAGTATTGTACACGTGTTGTACACAAAAGAAATTGTCTCTAATATGTGTGATTTTTCTGTCACATCGTCACATCGTAGCTCATGCCGTAGTGTAATAGGGCCTTCAGGCACACGAAACAGGGATAACACCCTTATAGCTTTTCATGTATTTTAGGTATTCATATATTCTAATGGCATACCGGTAACTCCCCAGCCGAGGATTATGAATCAAAGAATCTCTGATAATGTCACAGAATGTCGCAGAAAGCTATTAGAACATTGCCGAAAGTGGCCAGTATGTCGCACCTTGCTGGTGTTCCTCCCATATTTGTTGTAAATATTGGTGAGAAATCAGGGGCTCTGTCCCAAACCCACCCTTTTTCTTTTTTTTTCTACTTTTCAATTTACTTATAAACTGACAGAGCTGGTCGACTGGAAGACAAACAATATGAGACTATTTCCACCAACACATTGACTACTGAGGTGATGCCGCCATTAGACAAAGTCACAGAGAAGTACCAAGGGCACACATTGCCCCATCTCGCAGCCCTGGTGGGCAAACACAGACTACAAGTATAATTAAACATAAGCAAACCAACGCTTGGTAAACTTGACGCCAGTGCTATGATGGCCAATGGCTTTGTAGCCCTAACTCAGGCCAGTATTGGTTGCTTCAGTTGACACTTGCAGCTAATTGTTTAGTAATTTCTACAATATGCTGCTGCTGATATCTAGAGTTGACATATGCAGTAGATGTCTGCGATTGATGCAGAAGGTTGAGCACTACAGTTGATGGCACAGGCGGTGCATATATATGATTATGCAGTAGATATAACAAGTTTTTCCAAAGCTTTACAGCCTCGATATATAAACACCGTCTCTGATCTCATGCTATTAGCAACTAAGATTTGCCTAAATACATTTCAAGCAAGATTATAAATGTCTTTCTTTGCCCTTGAGCTCCAAAGTACAAAGGAAACAAAATATCTGGCTTTAAACCCATGGAAACCCAGCTTATGGATTCGAAATCACTAACCCTGAAGAAGGGGAAAAAAGAGAAAGAAATCATTCAAATAATGTACTGCCTATATCAGGACTGCCTGAATGGCTATACGATGGACTTTAGCGTGGGTGGCATTGAATGAACATATACATATTATAGGCATACTTAGTGTGTCTGGGCAGGGGGATGAGGACTGAGTAAGGATGGGCTACGAGCTATCAGCCTCCGTCAGCCCCCCACAGACCACAGAATCCATCAATGTCACAACTACCTTCAGTGGAATCAATATCCCACAGAATAAGGGGGACTCAAATAAATGTCAATATTGATATTGGACGCAGTCTGGCATCGTTTAGCTGTTTGAAAAAAGAAACGTCCTCGTTTCGATGTAAGGGAACATTGATGTATGCGTTCTAGAAATATAAATAAGTGGGGTTTTTTTTGTTTGTTTGTTGTTGTTGTTTTACAATATTTAATTATCCCCAAATATGACTAGGAATTTATATTTGACAAGACCTGCATAATGTCAGTCTTGTCAATACACCACCGTAGGTCGGGTGGCTGCAAGAATTATCGGGCTAAATCTCGTTACTGATAAGGGTTTAATTTCAACGATCAAATAAAAAATGTATTTTGGGGTTCCTAGCTTGTAGAGCATTGCCAAGACTACGTAACGCTAGATCAATGGGACCACAGTGATTTTTTAAACAGTCCCCAGACTGACCACGTTAGACCAAGGGGACCATGGTCAACCAGGATATGGTTAGAGCCTTATTCGGACTTACCATATCAGAATAACGGGATAATGGTGGCCAGGGGTTGATTCAGAGATTTTGACCAGACTGACCAATTGAGGATGAAGGACCTTGGTCGAAGGTTGATCATCAAGTTTGTTCATACTGACCATGTTAAAAAGGTGGGATCATAGGCGGGATCATAACCAGAGGTGGGTCATAAAAGCATTGTGACTGATGGGAAGACCAAGGTTTGTTATTGAGTGTTGCCCAAACTTATCATGTTAGACTGATGGGGCCATGGTCAGCCTCAGTGTTTGCTTATCGGGCGTTGCCAGACTGGCCTTGTTAGATGAGTGTGACCATAGTCAGAGGTTGGTTTAGAGCTTTCCAGACTGACCATGTTAAAACAGGACAATCATAGTTAGGGGCTGATCGTAAAGCATTTCTCAGACTCACCATATTAAAACAATTAACGGGACCATAGTCAGTGGTTGGTCGTAAGGCGTGACTGGCCATGTTAGACTGGTGGGACCTTGTCACGGGTTGCTCAGCTTGGCGACGTTAAACGGATGGACCATAGTCAGGGGTTGGTCCAGTATGCCTAGACTGACCAAGTTCGAACCGTGGGACCATGTTCAAGTCTAACATGGTCAGACTGTGTGAGCATGTTAGACTGAATCCCCAAACATCAATCACACTTACAGTGGATGTGAGGGGGAAGCCCGGGGTGGAAGGGGTGGAAGGGAGAGGGGGCGGGGGCGGGGTTTCCCTTGGGAAACCGTGTGTAGTAGGACCAGTTGAGTTGTCAGGAGGGAACGGCAAGCATGAGTAAATGGGGATAGCCAAACGGGAAAGTAGTATATGGGTTAAAACGGGATGGGCTATTACATCTACATACATGTATACTGTCATTCCCTCTTGTCTTGTGGTGGTTATATTACATACCATGGAGATTAAGCAACCCCAAAGTATTCGAAACGTCAATGCATCTCACAACTTTCAAATCGTGTAGAAATGAATTTGAAGATCTTCTGCAAATTGGGTACGTATATGACTATTTTACCAACATCAATGTACACACCTGTTGTCAAATGTTTCAAAAATTAATTATTGCATTTAAGATAAAGGATATAATATTATTAGGTGAGGCTTTGGGGTTCAACGCTTAACCTCCCTATTAACAGGGATGAGAAAGATATAACAGGGTAGAAAAAAGGGCTGATTAGTAGGTAAGGAAAAGTGTTCAAATTTACATGTAGGGGAGACAGGCAGGTTGTACAACATGACTTGTATAGGCAAGAACATGGGCTGACAGAGGCATGTAGACAGGGCAGGTATACTGTAGTTGGACGTGTCCCCCAATCATACAGGAGTATCTGGATCCCGTCAAGATGCGTCGGCGGCCACCAGATGGCGTCCTCTTAGATCCGACCCCCACGTGACCATCCCCCCCCCCCATGACCTCAGCGACCCCTACCTGACCCCAAACCCCTTGTGGGAACGGGAGGAGAAAGGAGGCCCGTGGTAGGGATGGGGGAGGGCAAAATGGGCAGAGAGGTGTGGACCTCTGCAGGGGCGGATCCAAGGGAGGGAGGGGGTCCAAGGTGTCTTGACCACCACTACCCTTCTTTCGGTGGACCTAAAACTACAAAAACATTTGATGTCAACTTCAAGCACCATACATATTGTATGACGAGTAAAAGTCACATTCTGAATTAATTTCGCTTGAAATCTGAAAGTTTCTCAAGCTTTATAGCATTAAGACCATCTTTGTTAGGAATACCTATTACATATTAGACCTTCATTGAAATAGTTCTGAATAAGTAATAATTGTGTTTGAAAAGGACAATAAAGTTTTGGCCTCTGGACCAAATCTTTCAAACTTTCAAACTGAGCCTCCAGGTTGCCCCAAAAGACATCCCAATAGTTTCACAAGTATTGGTTCTGTTGACAGCTGTCAAAAACTAGATTAGTGTGATCTAATGAATGACAATTTGTAGATTATTAACTAATATGTTCTTCGGTTATAGAATCTGAAAACTTAATGAAGATTGAATCAATTAACAGTTTCAAACTCTTTGTATGAGACTGGCGGGGCCAACTGTTTAGCCTAGTTACCATGGCCCTGAAAGTGAAACTGGGAAACCCCCTTTGCTCTGATCCTATGGCTGCATTCCAAGAAATGGCAGGAACTGCCAGTTCTCAATGTAAAGGGAGAACATGATATTATTATTACTTCAAGAAGCTAAGTAGGGATACAAGGTGTTAAGTGATAAGCTACATCAATATCCAGGACAACAAATTTCTATGATCTAGTTCAAAATACAGTTTTAAAGCAGTGGATCTATTCGTGTCGTTTATTTTATGTCCTAAGCTCGATGTGACATGTGGCTTTGTATGTGATGTTTCAATAAGAAATAGATAAAATAAAAAAAATTCAAAGACCTGGCCCGTATCGGTACTCGGCACAGTGGGTTTAGGTGTTATATTCCTGAATCTATTTAAAAAAGACCTAGACACGTCAGGTAAGAGTAAAACTAAACCCACGATGTGACAGGTGAGAGACTTATGGTGATTCTCAAGTCTCAATACCTGACAGTAAACGTGACGGCAAAATGTCTACAGAACAGGCTGAAAGAATGGAGGGAGAACTCGAAGGGAGATACGTTCCTGGGGGGTCTTGTCACCCTTGTAAGTCCCAATCTCACCCAATAGATGCGGGGTTATAAAGACCCTGAGGGCCTGAAGGGTTTAATACATCCCCTCTCCCTTTTCTTTGGGTTGTTGAGGGGCGGTAGGAATTGTTAGGGGCCATCTGAGGTTGTTAGGGATTTTGGTGGGCCTACATACAAAGTAGTTTGACCTTGTCAGAACCCTCTAGTCCCCTGGCCGTCACCACCCTGCCTACATCCCACACTATACATTGACAGGTATACGAGCGCATTTATGGTGGAATTTCCCACTTTATTGTACTTTCTTCTGATTCTAAAGAGACCAATTCTGAGCGTGAAAACTGTGCACTTGGGCGTGAATGAGGCGTGGTAGTCGCGGGGAGAATGGTGACAGGATTTCCTGTTGACATAAAAGCCGAATTGTGTTTTGACTGCTGTAAATGGGATGCGATTCGCCGCCTGGGTGAAAGTGGGAAGGATTCAGAACAGTAGTGGGTTCTGTAGAGCCCTGATACGCTTTTCAGTGGGAATCATGGGGTATACATTCATACTGGTAGATGTGTGAACCATTTCACTCGTTAAGTACCTTTATTCCGGAATGGTTCGACTGAATGCATTATTGCAGAGTAAAGGAGCAAATACAGGGGAGTGTCTTTGTATGTACACTCCTCCGTTGGCAATTTTAAAAACTCGTTGTAATCTTTTTCTTCTCTTTTTATATTTATCACAAATTCACACACATTACTGTTTATGTTCTTCCAGTTGCTCATATAATTATAGAGAAAAGAAAAAAAGACTCTTTTATTACAAATGATCGAAAGGAAAGGTAGAAGAATCATGAAGTAGAAGAATCAAGAAACTATATATAGGCTTATAATTGTCGAATGCTCACAGTCTTGCAACATGTAAGATTCCCAGAGAAAGCCTCTAGTTTTGTAAATAATTGTGGAAAATAATAATTGTTGTTGTTTTCTTAACAAAATTCTAATTAAATAATATGACTGCATTCCTTGCACGTTCCTTGAATAGTTTATCATAGATCTATAGGAAGTAATAATATCAGAAACAACAGGTGACTGTTGTTATCACTCAAATAACGTTTGTTTCTGCTTTGTTCCCAACAGAACTCGGTACAGCGTTTCCAACCACGGGAGCCTAGACAAAGGGCCCACGTCTGAGGAGGTCCGGACCCCACGCAGCGGAGGGTCGGACCCCATTCAGGAAGGTCGCTTAAAACAAGGTCTGTACAACCTTCATGCCAACATGACTGTTGTGTAGTAAAGTCATACGTCTATCCCTCCATAGCATTATTATTGTAATATCAAATAATCACAATAAAGGCCGTATTCCACATACCGAAATACACTGCAAATTTATCAACATGTTAGTAAAACATTCCGCACTATTTTGTTTGCTGCAAGAGTGTACATGGCAATGTTGCCTCGCTACTCAAATCGGCAGCCTGTACTTTAGGCATGTGGAATATAATATTATGGCCTTAAGGAGATATCTGTTTGGTTATAACTTGTATCTATCCTATTCAGGTATTGAAGTTTTCACAGAATATTCGTTTCAACCCAATACATAACAAGAATGACTTCCTATAATCGGGATCCAAGGGACGTTTACAACCCTACTACTAATCTCATGCCTACACACATTTATCTCACAATCATTCTTAGAACCTCACTTATAGAGAGGAGAGCTTCCTCCAAGAGGGCTATTGATACATTTTCACCTCATTACCAAACTTTTTAATCATACTTTGATCCAGGAATAGTGAGTTAAATTACACTTGCTAATATAACACTGGTGGAGAACCCAGTGTTTCCCTTGTTTCGTATCCTATGACATGATAGAACGTTTAGTTTTTAGAATAATATCATCTGGATATTGCCTCTAAACGCTCAACATAATTATACATAGACATCATTATATTACATACTACACGTCATTGTAAGGAATGGACTTTTTCTAATGTATGAGTGCTTGAAAGTTATGTACATGCACTACCGAGTACGATATCTCTATAAAGGCACCGATGACGCTAGGGTTTGCATTAATTTTGCCAAATTCCCTGTGAATCCATTTACTTAACAATTATTAGAATTGATTGTTTAAATGAAATGAATTTATTTACGGGAAATTGTAATACATTATACCACCCGCATTTAATATATCCTCAGGCAGTGTGTGAAAACTAGTAACTGACCATGAATTAACCTGAAGTGATCATTATCATCATTTGCTCAATTTTTGAGTTATGAACCCAAGCTTAATTGCCTCGGATCCTTTCGACTATACACTGTAAGGAGTAAATGCTGTAAATTTACAGCAAACTTTGCTGGCAACAATGTTTCCAGCAAACTTTGCTGTACAATTACAGCACATGATGTACTTTAAATTTTACAGTACATGGTACTGTAGATGGAATACAGCAAACACTGCTGTCAATTAACAGTACATGATGTACTGTAAATTGTACAGTACGTGGTACTGTAGATGTCTTACAGCAAACTTTGCTGTAAATAAACAGCAAACTAAGTACTGTATTTGTACAGCAAAGTTTGCTGGCAACAATGTTTCCAGCAAACTTTGCTGTAAATTTACAGTGCACTATTATTTTACAGCACTTTGAATTAAAAGCCCTTTATCATATATTTTGTATAGAATATTACCCATAATTCAATTCAAACATTGATTCCCAACCACAAACCAATGTATAGAGGTTGTGGGATGTAATGATACTAGATTGACTAGCACATACATGCACTGGTTGATGTTGCTGCAGATTTGAGAGGTCATTACTTACCTATAAATAAACCAAAAAGGTGTCTATGCATGAAAATTATCATTATTTCGTAATGATAACAATTATTTGTATGTATTTCAAAAACTTAATACATTAGTATATATAATGTGTGTGGTGTTCACTATTTGCCCTAATTAAAATTCATTAATTCACACTGAAAATATGATTTTAAAGTAATATGCTAAAAACGTTTTTCATTATTGACTTTTGCACTCTTGGTGGTCACTGTATTTTACAGTAAGATTTACTGTAAGAATATAACCTCATCATGTAATTTCAACTTTACAGTACGAATTTTGTAATCCTACAGTAATTTTAACTGTTTATTTTCCTACAGCAAACAATGCTGTAAATGAACTGTACAGTTTGCTGTTATAAAACATTAACTTTTTACAGTGTATCATGTTTTTCAAGCCTTATTTAGCAACCTCCGCATAACGACAGAGACCACGTCAGTAGTGAACGCAATAGGCAGTTCACCCCTATGAGGTCAGGGAGATGGGAGAGGGGAGATAGGGCTGAAATCTGACTTCCAACACACGGCAAATAGCGGTCGGGTGGACTAATGGAAATTTTAGCCATTGACAGTTTGTCGACTACGCAAGAGCGCACACTCAAATCTAAAATTGTTACGAAGTCATATAAAATATTGCAAAAGGTGATACTGCTCACACTCTTGGTAAGGATCCAAGAACTTGTGGTGAGTTCACCCAGTTTCCAATCAAGCTACGCCCCTGACCATTCAATTCATCAATAGTCCATGGTTTGATCGACAAGCCAGATATTAGAGATATAGGGCTGCTGTTTTTATATCGGTGCTACGAAACCATCGGCTCAACCCCCCCCCCCCCCCCACCTTCCTTCTCTCCCAAGACTCACCCCGGCGGCCTCGGCCTGACCTTTTCATATTTAATAAGGCCTAATTAACCCTCGGCCTTTGGCCAGGCTATAGGCCGTTTGCACATGTGGCACCTGTTCCGGTACATGTGGTCAATTGATATTAATGTTATTGACCGGTTCACTAATTTGTTGAGAGTGCCCATTAAGTACGTCCTGTGCATAAATCATTGCACGCAATAGGTGGCTTAATTATTCCAGTGGCATGAAAAGGCAGGCAATGAACTTCTATTCATATTTCAGATAAACATGTACCCAAATGTATTCTGAGATTAGTGCATTACAAGTATAAGTACCTTTCCTGTTTGTTATGTACTCCATGGAAGGTTACTAGTTTGTTTGTTTGTTTGTTGGGTTAGTTTAACGTCCACCCTTCAGGGTTCTTTTACCAGACTGCACAAGGTAAAGCTTTGCAGCTATTTTTACGCTACAGGGGCGGTGACCAAATCTATGAAATGAGGTGCCTATTTGTAGCAGTGGGACCACTGCCCTCGTTATAGTGCTGCCACAC
Organism: Lepidonotus clava; assembly: GCA_936440205.1. NCBI lineage: Eukaryota > Metazoa > Annelida > Polychaeta > Phyllodocida > Polynoidae > Lepidonotus > Lepidonotus clava. The sequence goes on from OW387145.1 coordinate 11,034,122, forward strand.
TGAGGTAGCATGTCATCGGCCCACACAATACCCCACCCAGTCCTATCATACTGACACCAGGCTGACCAGTCATGTTTCGTGGTTCCTAGTAACAACAGCGGTGGATGAATCTATTTCTCTGATATGACTGCTGCCACAAACGCCCCGACCTGCCCCCAGCTCCCCCACCCCTGGGGCCCTGGCTGGGGCCGGCGGTGAACTCTCATCAGTCAGCCCCGTAAAACAATTACTTCTCATTACCTGGGCGCGGTATAGGGCAGACGGGGGCAGGTGAGGGGGGGGGGGGAGTAACGCTCTGGTGCCGCAGTCCCACCTGGGCTGTAATGGTAGAGGCCGATACCAGCGTCGGCTGAGTACCTCAGACATGCAAGCTCATCATTTATCATGAGGTGGGCCGGTATATACGTTTACCTTTTATGTACGTGCAAAGAGAGTAATTTGAATCTTCTGACCAGTTTGTGATCCAAACACCGTGTTGTCACATGTAAGATTGAACAAAGACTAAAAAAGACTTATATTACCTATTCGCATCATTTTGTCTCTTTTTATGACCCTGGGGATTTCTATAGGGAACAATGAGCAATATCTAACATAGCCCTGCCTATGATAAGCATCTCCTTCAACTATAGCTGGGAGACCACGAAAACCTAATTCATTGTGAGTCTATTGATCTTTAGTTGGTACCGTTACATATGATAGCGATGTGATTCATTAAAAAGAAAAGAAAAGAGAAAAGTATAATGAGTATAGTTTCCCAGTTAGACAGGTACATGGAATGGTTTATTGTCATCTAGCAGGGCATACAGAAACGTTAGGGAATTAGAGTAGAAAAGAATCTAGAAAAAACGGTTATGGAAATAGAGAAGTGAAAGAAGCAGGAAGGCGACGGTTATAGGACGTTTTAATAGGCAACCTACCGCACAGGGAACGATCATTAAGGAGATGGATTTACGATTCTCATTCTGCCCTTATTATTGTGGTTGTATGGCCTTATAACCATGACCCAGTTCTCATGACCCACCTGTATCTGACGACTACCCGGATGACGACAGGTGGGACAAGGACAGTCACGTGACCTGATCCCCTGGTCACGTGACCCCATTAATCCCCCCCCCCCCCAACGTCCTTGATTTGACCCCTGCTAAACTAACATTCCCCACTCCACCCCCAATCACAAAATTGATGTGTCCCCCATTCCCCTAGAACGCTCGACATCTGTGCAAAGTTATCATTTTTACATTCGTGTTTACTGAGTCAATAGCCCTGGGCTTTGTATTGTGCATGGTGACACAATGTGGTACTAACACCAAGTGAAAGAAACAATTAATGCCTCCATTCAGAAAAGAAAGAATCAAATGAAACGATATCGATGCCTCTTCTGTTTTTTTCATGTCACTACCTCATCTATATTTTCAAGGTTTACACTTCAACTAGCTTTAATAAGACCTGGTATGAATGGGGCCAATACAGCACTCTGCAAATATGAATTATATACTGCCGATACAACTGCTTTCGCTGTTACCATTAAATAAATTTTCACATAATGTAGTCATAGGCATATATCGAGACGCAACTGAAGAAATCAAGATAGAAAAAAATGTCAAATACAAAGTCGTCCTTATGCTTTACTTCAAATGCGTTTGACAAGTCAGTCACTTTGTTGACCAGAACCCCAAGAGGGTAGGTCTGGGTACAGCCAAATAGACTGGACATCATGCAGTAGCCAGGCTTTGCAGGCGAAGCCACGTGGCTTCTGTGGCTTCAGTGGCTTCAGCGGGTACGGCATGAAAGCCTTTGGGTACACCTTCAGGGGGGTTATTGGGTGCACCATCCACATCAGAGAGGAAAGCTGGGATTAGTCAGTGTGATATCTGACATGGGGCTAGGGGCAAACTGAGCAATCTATCACACAGGGCAGGGACTGATCCAGAGATTTTAGAAAGGGGGGGGGGGGGGGGGTGGACGCCCTTATGTAAAATTATGAGGGGCCCCTTTGGAGTTTTACATTTACAAAAATCGAAATTTGGCCAAAATTAGAGGGGGGCGCACCTCAGGCGCCTCCCACCTAAATCCGTCCCTGCAGGGGAAATGGGTTGTCAATGATTCCTATACTGTATGTATATTCCTAAGGCGAAAGTGTGTGCTCAAAACAATAGGATATTCAGACTCCTCTATCCCAGCTCCCAAGCTACGCTCCCCTATTACCTACGGCTCCTCATGTGGTTGTATATAGCAGGTACAAGTATAAGTGCCCTGACATAACCTTGTTGCACTGGCAAGTCATAGTCCATCTGGAGAGAGAGCGAACAGGTCCACAAAATTAAGAAGATACCTGTTTTGTTGTGTCTCGATCTTCTATGAATACGGTAGATTGACATCTGAGGTGGTTCGAATAGTCATTTAAAAATGCTAAAGCATGCAGATTGGAGGGTAAAATTTAGGGGTTATTTCAAGGTCCTTTGGAGCAAGTCTAATGATTTTGATCGCGTTTTAAGCAATTGATAATAAACAAATAAGCGCATAAGACAAATAAGTGCCTGAGACTTCCTGTTCTGCCTAACGCTAGTCACCGTCCGGTTCCTAATCCATAGTAAAACAGAATTGTAGTTTTGAGAGTCTTGCACACCTCTACCTTTTGACCATACGTTGAATGATACATAAATAAGGTGCCTAAAAGTAACTTCACAACCTGGGTATAAAACCAGAGTAGGTTTTTCCTTTGTTTTAATTCTTCTCTTCTTACCAATCTTCTCTTCAAACAATGCTTTACCAATTAACTGATCTTCCTAGGTTTCCATGTAAACGAGAGTTGCACTTGTTTTTTGTGTGTTTTTGTAATAACAGCTAGCTATTGATTCCTATCATTACATGACGATGCAAGTATAACATGAACTGGTCAATGTTGGCTTTTCACTGCCATTCACAGCCTCAGCATGGCATACACGCTTTGTTGAATACGTACAAAATGTTTCAACCAAGGGTATCACAGTATCAGACCAAGCGATGCTTCTCTATTGCTGGTTGAATACACTCCATCTAATATGTATACGTGTATGGTGCCTGGGTAGAACCACCTGCTGCGTCGACCATCTGCTGTATACCATCTGCACCGTCTGCTCCCCGTGCCTGGATCACCATCTGCTGCAAACAAGCAATCCAGTGGGTAAGAGCATCAGGACATTATCTGTAAGAGAAATGGATACAATAAGCTAATCCCACATTGTATATGTCCTGGGGTGGACAACGGTTAGACAAAATACACAATGTAAGCCATCCCAATCTCCACAAGGTACACTGAAAACACAAAGTCGTCAGAGAGCCACTTTAAAGTTGTCAGAGGTTTGTCATAGGTGTCTTTTGGGTTGTCATAGGTGACTTTTGGGTTGTCATAGGTGACTTGTGGGGCCAGAGCAGGGCTCATTTCAGGCCAATGATACTGTGTGACAACCTTGTGACAATCCTTTGACAATTTGGGGGTGGTCAGAGGGTTGTCATTGTGAATCTTGAGGCTGGATGACAACCCAAAGGTTGTCATTTTCTCCTGACTACTTTGGCCAAAAAGGTTGTCAGAGAAGCAAAAACTGAGAATCGGGTTGTCATAGGGTTGTTACAGAACAAAATGAGAGTCCAAAGCGCTGCCTGACGACCCTAGGGTTGTAAGTGAATGGTGCCTAAAACGACAGCCCAAGGTTGTCATGGCCTCTGTCTATGATAAAGTATTGTAAGTGAATGGTGTCATAAACCATACAACTCATAGGCCTCCTATGTGTAATGGCCATACCTAATATCTAGTAATAAGAAAATAGGAAGCCATTATTATGGACTATGATATCTACAACATGAACTTATCATAAATAAGATTTTTTGTATAAAAGACACAGACAACATTGGGTTGTCGTTTTTAGCACCATTTTGACAACTCTGTGTTTTCAGTGTAGATCACTGGAATAGGCAAGAATATGTGTGTCTATATCACACTGCAAAAGAGTTATAACTGACCAATTGATGGAATTGCAGATTTGCTAGCCAATCAAAATGCAGTACTTATATTGAGTGCATATGGAAACAAACTGAATACATACTCAATGCTAGCATTCCGCAGTGTAAAATGACATTTATTCAATGATCAATGAAAGTTTCTATACTGACACATTTGGCTAGTATGCAGGTACATACGGGAAATAAGCTATCTGTGGTGGGGAGAACTGACAGGTTGACAAGTATCAAGAGAGGAAAGGGGTTTGTGTGTCATTACAACCATAATTGTTTCACGTACAGCCATTTTTCAATATACTGCATCTTGTGGGAAATGTGGTATTAAAATGTAGTATTATGTTCTCACTCTTCATAGAGTTTGGGTCCTAACAGAAAGATGCAGCCAACTTTCATACACCTTCTTTTACGGTACTGTGAGCAAATTTCAGCTTACTTTTCCAAATGGCCACTGACGACAAGACAGAAGAAATTGGTGAATTGCTTCAATACTAAACATGTATGAGCAAAAGTGAATGCAGTTTGGCAGGAATGTGAAGTAAATTCCTAGAGATGGGTATATTGTGCTGCAGAATCATTGTCCCCTCTCCCCTTCAGTACCACAGAGATATCAATCACCAACAACCACCAGACAAGTTCATGGTTTATTCAGGGAGATATCAGGCGCCGAAAGAGAGCCGCATCACCCAGCCTCATATCAAATAACAGCAGGAGAGATCTGGATCAGTGCTTGTCAATATTTGTCAATTGCTAGACTTGGTAAAATTAAATTTTAATGCATATCACCGCATTTCATCCTAGTACATCAATATGTTGCACCCTGAGTCACAGTATTTGGCAATGAGTACTCCAGTGAATGTTAGATGTATCTACTGGAACGATATATAACCCCTATAAGGTCAGTGTAAGGTCATTGTTTAAAGAAAGAAATAAAGACTCAGTTTTTAGTTGAATCTCTTTCTGCCGGGTTACTGCTTGGGGGATAAGTAACCGTGGAATGATTTTACTTCTGGTTTGGTGGTTAGCTTGTTATTTAAAGCATTAGACTAAAAAGGTTATAATTATACCTCGTCCCCAAAGGAAATCAGAAATATGGCTGAATTTGGGGTGGCCCCTCATTCGGGGAAGGTTAGATACATTATTTAGAGGTGTGGTCAGTAAAAGTGGGGCCAGTGGGGTGTGTGAGGATGGCTGTGTCTGGGAAAGCAGCTGCATTGCCCTAAGACTATGGCGACATAGACCTAGGTTGTACCTAAAGCTTTGTATTCTACACACGGATTTCGCTTAGGATCGGCAATTGAATACAAGTTAAGTAGTACAGACATGTTATATATCACTATGAAAGATTATACAAATCTTTTTGAATGGTAAATAGGAAGCATGGTTTTAAGGAAAGGCTTTGAGAAAAGCATGGTTCGGAGAAAATCAAAAAATGTAAAATCGCCACCATCGGGATGGTATGTGGAATACAGGCTGTAGGTTTATGGTAGCAGTGCTGAGCTGCTCCTGGAGTCGGTGAGTGGCTCAGGTGGGAGAGGGCCCCATACAGCAGACTGCTGGTTATAGGCATGACTCACCACCCACCACCCACCGACACTCAACACTCAGACAAGGCCCACACTCACTGCACCACAACGTCCTTTGGTAATTCGATTTTTGAAGGGACACTAAGTGGCTCTACGGTCGGTCTGGGTAGTTTGGAAGTCAGATGGGCTGCAGGGGTTCCTGTAGCAATTGAGAAGATGCCAAATACAATTTGGCTGTTCCATTTCAATTGGAAAAATGACCTGATGAATATAGGACTCAAGCGGTGACAAGGACGACTGATCTAACCTTAGCATACAGTCGTAAAGATACACCTAGGCTAGAGTGGTCAGAGAACTTAGTCAGATGCAGGGTTGCAAATACATGAATGACATCAAAATCATTCTGTGGACATAACAAATGAGACAAAGACAACTTATGTCAGAAGCTCGTGATACCGAATCGCTGTACCCTACTAATTTCGTCAATTTAAACATCTAATGTGGTGTAGCGGTTGGTAAGAAGAACTTGTAGTCCATGGATATATAACTCCTTAATTCTCCCTACCACGGATAGCTTATTTCATGAGTTTTACCTGCAGGTTAACCTAAAACAGTGTGCATGCTGGGTAATATGTCACCAAGACTCAAGGTTTTAGCATCGGAATTTTCATTAATTGTGCTATTATTTAGAGATTAGCATTGGATGAAACCATCCTAATTAGTACCCATATACATTTATATTTCCTTTGTTGTTTGAAATTCCATTCATTATAGATGGATAAATAACAATTATTTGTTTATTTTCTATAGTTTTTCTAGGGGGTGTTTCGACAAAACCAGCCCAAACTAGCCTGCAGGTCCTTAGAATACTGTAAATCAGCTATCTGTGGTAGGGAGAATTCTACTGTAAGCCTGGTTTCATTAGAACCTATAGCCTAACTAGTATGGTGACGCACCAAAGAAAAAGGTCTATACCCCTATACACATCCACTTACCACCTTTACACACTGCCACCTGCCACCACCCCCTATGCTCGGTCAATACATCATTTCTGGTCCTTCCCGCAGACGGGTCAATAGAGTCTAGGGGTAGATCCTTTAATGGGGCGAAGAAGCCATTATCAAGAAGCCCTTCCTATAGACCCCAGCCCTAGGCAGTATGCAGCTATACTTACCAACGAACATCACCGAGTGGCGAATAGATTTGTTCGTGAGGTACACGTCTGAGCTACAGATATAGTTGTGATCTTGTAAACAGGAATGGAATAGAAGAATAATGTGAATTCTCTTTTCGTTTAAAAGGAATCCAAACCGAGTTCTGTATTGAGTCCTAGTGCCATGCAAGGCACTGCTATAAATGTTTTCTCTCTCTGTTAAATTGGTGCACTGCTTAAATAGTGTCATAGGGTACACTAATATTTTAACATGTAAGATGAAACGAAGACCAAACGTACCTCTTGGGAAACCCTAAGAAAAAACAATATTGAAAATAAGAAAAACGTTGGTTTTAAAGATTCCCTGAAATACTAGCCTGGAAGGAGTTCTGCCTGTACCTGTTCAGGTGTGAGTTGTATATCATCTCACTAATCTGCTCCCATGGGGTGCTGAGTCATACATTGAAAGATGGGCTGCTGTCGTGTACCTTCTGCCTAAGGGCTGCTGGCGGATACGGAACCATCCAATGCTACTGTAAAGCCTATTCCACAGTCCACTATATTGCCGCCAATTTAGTCACTCTTATAAAGAACTTAAAAACTGAAATTCTAATAGTAGCATGATATAAACAGAGACAACTGATGTTAAAAATCAGCAGGGGAAATAAAGGTGAAGTATAGATATGTTATATGTCATTAAATATGTTTATAATTCCTTCTCGTATGTTTTTTTTAACAAAATATTTGGATTCATGGAATATTTCCGGAACAAATAAAACTAATACAAAAATCAGTCAGATCAAAATCGCCATATCCAATACAGGTTCAAGATCTGGCTTCTGACACAATTACTCCTATTGCTGGATATGGCTTCCTTGGTTCGCCCTATTTCGGATATGGCTTCCGTATTTCCACCTGAACTGTAAGTTAATTGTGGCTTCCCAGACTGCGTAGATATCTCATTTCCATATATACCTCTTTTTATGGGATTTCCCTATCTTACCACTAAGGCGTAGTCTCGGTATACCGCTGCCTCACAATGAGATAAGCCTCACGATGAGATAACGCTTGCTTATCTCCCCTTATGTTTAGCATTAACACCCTTTATAGACTAGCTTCAGAACTCGTATAACTATATTGGCTGTTCAGAGGAGGCCTAATGCGAATTATGGGGCTTGTTATTCAAGGGTTTATCAGATCATCCCAACGTGTATACCTCGTATGGATTCTTCAAGATTCAGTATATCACTACCAATATATAGTTCAGTTCGTCACATGGCTTCCTTAGCTATCCCAGTATTGAAGTTTAGTTTTGCTTCACCAGTAGGTCTAATAATTGTATTGCAATGTTTCCCAGACAGAACCAGAATCCTGCCCTTTCTGACAAGTGACCTTCCAGGTCTTATTTTCCATTACTCAATATTTTTCCACAATCAATAATGTTATTAGCAATTATTTGTTAGCAAACTTCGTTCTTAATGTGGCTTCACTATTTTCCCCTTAGAGGGGGGAATCTGGCCTTCTCTTTTTTATTAGTTTCTCTCATGGTAAAAGCCAGTTTATTTCAGTGCAGATATTCCTACTCGAGATGAAATTTCCTTTTACCACACAAAGTGCGTGTATCGAGTTGGCCTTCAGGTAGTTTCATTGGCCTTGGCTTTTGTTGAAAGAACCTGTGTGTGGCGTTCTTGCTCAAACAGACTCGGTCTTATCATTAGTTGGAAAATGGTCCCATACATTACGTATTGCGATTTCCTGTATCCGTATATCTAATCTTTATTCTGCATTCTACCAACCAGTGCTTACAACGTTACATCAACGCTCCTATCAAACGACCGATAGGTGGCCTCAGGCACACTTGTTCGTATCAGGACATCCGGTCTGTAACTGATTCTTTGACAGTCTGTTCCCCTACTCTTAGTGCGTGTCCATGTTAACTGCGGCCATCTGTTTCCTTAGACCTATAATGAATCGTTGCGTTTAAGTCTAAAATGCTAAAAAAATCAAATCAACTTACCTAGCCTGTTTTTCAGTCTATGTTACCTGAACACAACTATTTTACAGGTGGGGGGGGGGGCTTGGAATGGGGGGCCTTCCGGGGGGACCCTTATGAAGTAATCAACACCATATGGCAACCCCTATATCTAAATTTGGCTTTTATTTACAACTCAAAGCATCGCGGGATATCAGGAGGACATGGGGCCAAGCATACATAGGAATAGCAAGAGAAAGGTTTACGGAAAGTTTTCGGCAGTGTTGCAATTTCGTAAAGTAATGGTTGATGACATACTCTGTTGTTGGGAGTGTACACAGACTTGTTGATTAAAAAAGCGCGTTTAATCTGAGAGCGAAAGTTGTGAAAGCTACTCTTGGATGTTGCTCATGCAAAGTCAATTGTCCTAAGTGCCTTCCCTTGTTTTAGACATTAGATTCTCCCCAGTAGACAGATAAAGGAGGTTCCCTGCTCGAAGTTGGAGCTCATTGTTAACTACTTTTACTTAATACAGCAAATGCACTTCGTCTGTCATCCAAGAATCATGAATTTGTATGAGGAAGTGTAATACAGGTTTTGTAGAAACAAATGTTGGTGCATATATATCCATTTAGATATGCCAATTGGAAATAAACATCAGTAACAATATTAATGCAGCAAAGTGATTGTTTCGTAGGCGGCTACTGTCTCAGCTAGAGGCGGAACTACCTTGGAAATGGTAATACATCCGTCTACTGATATTATTATATCCAATTGATATTGAAAAATTCAACAAACATGTCAGTTCTACGAAACTAGCTTACCTGTGAATATATCACTTGTTTTGTCACGGGCAGTGGTGTGCCCTTTGTATTTCCATGGCTATCTCTGCCTCATCACCAATTCAATGAATTTCACATTTTCCTATATTGTTTCCTTCCAATCGTGTATTGTTGAGAGCAGATGCGGTCCCCTGAAACCTATTGTGCTGAAAATATATTTTGAGACCAATTATTCAGAAATAGAAGAATATACTTTTATGTTGTTCTCTGTCACAGCTTAAGTGATTCCTGACGTCAGCCTTGTGGCATCTGGGAAATTCCATCAGTATAAAGTATAAAGGCCCTCCTACTCCAAAATGCGCTCCTATATATAAGAGCCTGAAATTTCGTGATCTATTTTCTGGCGTATCATTTATACTTATGATAACGTATACATACTAACAGTAATTCATGAAGCTATTTGCAGCATTACATAAGGATTACTATAGGCATGAGGAAACAATCTCCAATATCTACCCTGCTACCACACATTACAAGGGAGGATCCATCCAGGGGTGGGAGGAGCAGGGTCCACATTTCAGCCCTATAATATTATTCTATATCCTTAAATTCGCCTAAACCAGGAGTAACCCCACTTCTCCTTTAATAACTTGAATGACCTCTCTGCGTGTGACGTCACCATAATCAGTTGTCCACAGCTTGAGAATGTGGCCCGAGGGCGGTGTCCGAGGGCGGTGCCCGAGGTTCCCACTCCGCCAGTTGATTGATGATTGGTCCACCAGGACCTGACCGGGTGATAATGACACACCGTACGTCCCGCCCACGACATGACCTAATTACGCACCGCTCCCAAGGGCCGTCTGAGACAGGGGGTCGTCTTCTCAATGATCTTCTTATCAGTCGGATTCGGGTGGAGCTAAGAGGGTTATTGTCCTTGTCAGTTAGTGCATGTAGTCATTTGACATGCACATAATCTGGCACGTGCTCTCAATTTGAATTTTGCCAATGTACCGTATTCATGCCTATTTCTCAGGGTGAATTCTTTGAAAATGGGTTCATGTGGGCCAAAGGACGGGATCTATATATCATTTGCCGACTTCACCCACAGCTCCATTTAAGAGACTGTTTGCAGAGACTGAGCAATTGTTTTAAAAACATATATAAACTGTTTTTACCAAATAAATAATTGTATGTTCTAGTGTGAAATATAACCAAAGTTTACGATATTTTAAGGCATTTGCTATTATCATTATGATTACACATTACAAAAAGACGGTGCTGAGCTCAACTCCTAAATAGAATAATCAGTTATGATTTTTTTCGATGCGTTTGAGAATTCTTTAGATACTTCATATCCTTGCAAATATCATAGACATACATAACATCTTATGCATCTCTATGCAAATGTATATATATGGGATTCGTTTTTGCTGTCAGAAAAAAATACGTCCTTCTTTTCACAGCTCTGGCCTTAACAGTTCTCTCGCAATATTATTTTTATCGCAGAAATAGATCCCGACAATAAATTGAAAGATTCATAAAGAATTCAATCGCGCTCGTCCACGACAAGCCGAGATCCCAGATTATGGTCACTGGTGCTATATATACCTAATGGGTCGCCGACACCAGACCAATTCCCAACTTGGCGGTAGATTCAGTCTGGGAGGCTGCTATAACACACTGTATTTTCACTGCTTTATTTTAGAAGAAATGTAGGCTATTGACTCTATAATACAGCTTGTCATAACAAATTTTGAGATCGTTGCACTGGGTTTTTGCAGTCGCAACGGTTGTCTTCCCATAAAGCATAATTTAGAAGTTTGCATTGGTAACAATGACTAGCAAATGATATGGGCGCACCCATGTTATCACATGCCCATCGCCCGTCAATTGACCCCAACTGTTGCTATATAGTTACCATATCTGTTGATTATGACCCTATATTAGCTTACATTGATGACACGCCCTCGAAATGCTTGCATAAGTAACCTAATATATCAATAGGACGAATAAGAAGGAAGTGATACTGCATGTACACTCGGCTGATCCCAGCCTGGAGCGGTCACTTGGATTCTGTGTGATTTATTCGATGTGCCCCCTGGTGGACAGAACCATAAGTCAGGTGACCCGACACTCTGGAAACGAGGCTGGATGCGGGGGCTGACGGGATTAATGACGTCACACGGCGGATAGCGGCGTCTGGGCTGAGAAGAGATAGCAGGGGAGGACGGCAGGGAGAGAGTCAGGTGAATATAGAGTGGTGGTCACGATAACAACTGGCGGTAAAGGGTGGATTCCACGTGGTGACAAATTGAAAAAAGATACATGGGCAACACTGGGAAACACAGACTTGCATAATAAGCCCATCCCACTTTGGGTTATATCCAGGGGTTGGAGAAGGGTTGGACAAAACAGACATGTACGCCATCCTTGTCTCCAAGACTTGAGATTACTTAAATAAGCAAGAATTGTGTTTTTATATATCCCCAAGTACTGCTAAAACTTTATAACTTCTTAAATGTTATCAATTGACAGATTTGCAGGTTTGCCAGGCAATCAAAATACTGTATTTCAGGGAAAAATAGGGTTGGACATTATAGGTTGGACTGACATGCTTTACCATTAGTCCCTATGGGGAAAAGTCGAAAATGTAAGATCACATTCTAGAAATTTTAGGAGCAATCTGTCAAACAACTTGCTTTGGTTAATTTTGTATTATGCAACTCTCTTCAGGGAATAAGCATGGAAGCAATTTTGATAATATTTGATGGTAATCTTCATTGTTGGTATAAACTGGGATGGGCTTATTGCCTACCTAATATCACAAGATATCATTGCTGCGTTGGAATGCTTCCATCAGATTGACTATGTTTGATTGACTTTGTTGCCCTTAGCGGGCCCTCAGCAATAGCTATAGGCAATGTTATTCTAATGGGCAACATACAACAATTCAGAAAGACATTTGCCGACTGTTTCTGTACATTTGCTGTAATTTTATTACCATGTGGAATCCACCCTTTACCCTCGTTATGATTAATGCGCATACATAGACATGGAATTCATAAAGATTATTATAGAATTACTGAATTTCATCTGCACCATGCACTTACATTACACTTTCAACAAGCGATTGTTGTATCATGTCAATATAATTATACATGTAGTAATCACTATGAATAGGACATCGATTCATCAAGCTCGACAATTTATACAGTATAGCTGGCAATATGTTTGTTTTCACAAGTTATTTTCTTGTCAATAATCAACTATTACCCCTAAAACCGCAACTCGCCCTCCTTCTGTGCATTTTCCAAATATCCCTGACGTTTGACCGACCTTGCTGCTCATTAACTGGATTTGACAGGATGGTGGGTAGGTCTTACCAAATGTCCCTCGGCCCATGGATGTAGTCCCATAAAGTAGTCCCAGCTCAGCCACCCTATACCGGGGTCGGGAGTTTAGGTCTGCGCATGGGTGGTCCTTTGGCGCCAGTAGATTTCGGGGGTCAAGTGCGACTTTTCACCCAATCAGGACCATCCCTTAGTAAACATGGCGGTGCCCATAGAGGGTTTGCCAGTTCTCGCGCATGGCCGGACAGTTGTTGATTTCCGCTGTATACTTTAGCATTGGATCATCAGCAGGATGGCATAAACAAATCGGATTTTCTCATCTCTCTTCCACAATTATGACCTTATTTTGAGATATATTGTAATCTTTGGTTCTGGCTATCTATTAACATGTACATGTACTGGGGGATGAGTTTAAAAGACAAAGGAAACGAAAATGCGATGTTTTTGCATTGCACCTACTGGCCGGAAGTCAACAATTTGCTACCGAATCCGCGCGTATCATAAGGGTGGCTGCGCGACTGGCAGGGGGTCTATTGAGCCTCTCCCGACCGCGGTATACCCATGTACAGGCAACCAATATATGGTCACAGGTTGTGTTTTCTGTGTCAATACCCTCTCTCCGCTAGTGCGCTGTTCCCTTTTCTTTCTCTTTTTCCCTTTTTTTTGAGCTGCTCTTAACGTCCGTTGCTATGGATACAAATCTCCTGAGAAAATGATTCGCAGAAGCCAACATTGTATGGAGAACTATAGCCCTAGCCGGCTACATGTGACCCATGTGACTGCTGTGTTTGCATCAATATTGTTGTTTGAGATATTGATATCTAGACCACGTTCGGTGTAGATCATTGCTTTTCAATTCGGCCACCTCGATCTAGGGAACTGGTATCATAGAAGTCACTGGTGCATCACTCAAGGTCAAACCTGTCTAATAATTGCCTTGTTTATATTTCACGTATCTTTCCGCCCCAGTTGAGACCTCGTTCTGGTAGATTTAGCCTAGCCTCGACCCGAAGTCCCCCAGCTGCTATATTCTATCTTAGATTTACAGCTGTTTTGTGAATAAACAGCTGGCCGCGGCGGCCAACCCGAAATGAAGACAAGCGAAAAACTCAAACAGGCGGCAGGGCTAGCCTCAATGATTTCTGACCTCTATTTCAGGGATGCTACACCTACATAGGTTAATTGTGGGTTTGAACCCTTAAAATCAACGGGGCGACTTGGCAATTTCTTAGATTGAAGACATGAAGAAAAATATAAACTACATGACAAAGGGTATTCCTTATCTTCCACTGGGTGATCTTTAAAATAGACATCAATATAAAAGATTTAGGGAAATGAGATATGCCCCCTCATCTACACCCCTTTAATTTGATCAAAATAGGGTTACATTGATGCACGGGAGAACTGATACAATGTAACCCTTCTAGAAAAGGGCATTAGCATAAAAAATAAATATATTGAAACTTGATAGGCTCCCATGGTGCCCATCTAACTTTGTGTGTAATATTGAGAGACCAGCTAACTATCCTTGGTCTAAAACTTATCCCCGGAACTACTTGAATCTTTGAGTTTGCAGTCAACTGAGATTGAAGTAACGCAACAAAGGTATAGATTGAAATTACAAAGTTCTTTTAAATGCTAGCATTTACAAATAAATTTACGTCAAGGAATTTAAGTGAAGTAAAGAGTAAAGGGCACTGTAGTAAGGCAGTATAGTTAATGATAAAAAGGGAAAGAAAGGAAAATGGATATGCATATAGCTGAACCACTTATACATTTGCAAAAGCCTTACCTGCCACTTGTTTTGAATACATCGTAAAGAAATAATGAGCCAATTCGATCCTTGTATTTCTACAAAAGGACAGTAAGGTCATTGGCCACAGGGTTAAATGTTGCTGGTGCTTGGGATTGTGCATGGGTTACCTAACACCCTTATACCTAAAAATCACAGGGTGCAACCAATAAAGTGGAACCCGGTCAAGGAAACGAGGACAGGAAGGTGCTTTAAGAAAAAGTCATGCTCAAGCTACAAACTTCCTTCATTTTGAACTATTTAACATAAAATACATTTTGCGTGCGCAACAGTGTGACCGTTTTAGAACTCTATACAAAGTCCACTGTGAAGCAGTTTTAGAGCTAACCTCAAGGTAAAATTAAGGAGTTGTATGGGAGTAAAATGAATATCACTGTCAGTCAATCAGACCCCTAGAGATCCCCGGAGAGTGGTGGCAAGGTACACTCTGACACAGACCCAGGTTGGTATAGACTTCATGAGGTGAGTGATGCACGATAACCTATGTCACTGGGGTACCTTCATTACTAGCAGTAATGGGGAACGCCCCACACAACCAATGACATTGGGCAATGAGATCTTCAGTTGTCTAAACACCCTTTGAACAGGTCAATATTTTCAGATTACATAAGTGGATATCTGGTATAAGTTTCTTTAGACCCCCATAAAAGGAAATCCAGGAATCTGAACAAGATTGTTCGGCAGAATTTCAAAACAATATAGAGCATGACTTTCCTCAGTAATAGAAGGGACCCACATACATGTGAGGAACATGTCTAGATAATTGTTTAAAAAGTGTTTAAAAAACTGTTATCTCCATTGGTATTACATAATTATCAGTCCTTAACAAGTAATTATATCTAAATGCTGTGCTGTGGGGACGGAGGATTGGGAGGAAGGTCAGGAAAAGTCATTAGGAAAGTTCAAGAGGTTGCTCAGTTTGTTCATCAGGGAATATATTGA
Organism: Lepidonotus clava; assembly: GCA_936440205.1. Taxonomy (NCBI): domain Eukaryota; kingdom Metazoa; phylum Annelida; class Polychaeta; order Phyllodocida; family Polynoidae; genus Lepidonotus; species Lepidonotus clava. The sequence goes on from OW387145.1 coordinate 11,049,653, forward strand.
AAGAAGGGTAACAAAGGCAGTAATGACGCTCTTGCCGATTCAGGAACTATTAAATAAAGTCGGCCCTTTTATTAATTAATAAACAAATAATAACATAAATAAAAAAAAAATAATACAAATATGTGGGAACGTCTGCGCCTAATGGCGACCAAGGAGAGTCTAATTTGGCGCCAAGATAACATGTGACCAATTAACATAGCATGAATATTAATTAGGTTAGGCTCGCAGCATTCCCCAATAATATATATCTATATAATATCCATAAATTATATCTGACATAAACCAAGATCATGATTTTCTTCTCACTTTATTCAGCCCTTTCAAACAGGAACCAAACACAAAACAGGACTGTTTCATTCATGTCAGCCTGTCTTCCTCACTACCATTGTGTAGCCCTACCCATTATTGGAGTGGAGTAAGTGTCACTGGTAGAAGTAGGTATTATGTTAATTGGCTGGAAATAAATCATACCCTTAGGGTGTGACAACGGACAATTTGTGACATGGTGTAAGACGTTTATATCTATTGAGTTTTGTCATGCCTGAGGGTGGTTCAGATGTGCTTGTGATTTCTTACTGAGATCCTAATTGAATGATAATGTCGAAGGGGCCATTTGCTCAATGCAAATAAACGAACGACGCCAAACGCTCTGCCATCTCATTTTAAGCATAATTACATATGGGAGGTCTATCGTCATGGTAATTTGTTACACCCATGAGATAATGAAGTGTTGGTCTTTTTTCTACCTGCAACAGCTGGCGGGTTCGTTGGTGACAAAATGCTCATGTTGCTGGAGGATGTTTTTGTTTGCTAACACATATTGTTATTTCCATTACCTTAAGTGGCAATAAGTACTTATCATGTCAGTGGTCTGTCCGTATAGGTTGAGCACCATTGATATTAGTAATTATGCAATATATCATTACTTTGGTCTGTGGTGGCTCCCAACTAACAAATAAATACTACATACAGTATTAATACAATATCCTTCAACCATCAGTCTGGCCATCTGTAGTGTCAGAAAGCCCTAAAATTGCAGAAGTCATAAATTAACCTATACATGCTCACAGGGAACACACAGTATAGACTGCTGTTACGTTCAAGTCCGCTAGTCGCTCAAACTAGCATTAAGTGATAGCTAATCTGGGTCAGAACCGACTACTATAGGGTTCACCTCTGGGGATTCTTAAGATGATGACATCATATATGATCAGTATCTGAAGAAACACGTCAATCATCAAACCAATGTGATAAAGGTGGTCTTTGGTAAAATAGCCACCCAGGCAAGCATGCAATGTATATATCTGTCCATGGCTGGTTTGTATGATCTGGGGCTTAGTTGTGATAAGCCGGATTACCTCTCGACACTTACGGTGCTACCTGTCATAATACAGGGCTGATTGAGGAGGGTTTGGGGCCCGGCAGGCGGCAAGACGAAACCCAAACCCCAAAACATGCCCCTCCTTCACCCCCCACCGTCATGATAACTCCATTACCCCTGGTGTGTGAGGGAGAAGCTGGAAGGAGAAACTTTATATAATGTAGGGACAGTGGTGACTGATGAATGAAAATGAACAATTGGAAGATCGTTATTGACCAAAAAGATCAAAGGCCTTTATTGACACCATCTGCGAAGGGGACGGTTGAAACCCATGAAGACGTGCACATATATAATATATATGTGCACGTCTTCACGTCAACTAAACACTCACATCAGGGGCAGGGTTTGGTGAAGGACAAGAGTGGGAGGGTACACTAGCCCTCGTCGTTCTAGATACACGGAAATTGAGTATCGCCAAATATATTTGGCGATACTCAACTCTTGTCCTTCACCAAACCCTGCCCCTGATGTGAGTGTTTAGTCGAAGGAGACCCCTTGCCGTGGAGCTATCATAGTTATGAGGAGGTTACCCAAGCAAGAATATGACGTTATAATAACGTTACAGCAACATTCTGTTTAGTTCTGCTTTGGTTCTTGTTATGTTATTTTGATAGCACCCAAAAACGTCTTTAAAACCTAATACTGTGACGTCGCGCTGTAACATAATTGTGACATTCTTGTAACATTCTGTCATGTTATAGGGCCTAATAACCTTATTATAACAGTCTTTATCAGTAATGTCTCAACTTCACTAAAATATAATGTTATTATAACATTCTTTTTTAGTATGTCTCAACTGTACCTAAAACAATGTAACTGATACATGAAAATGTAACAGGTTACAGACAAACAGAAAAAGTATGGTGCAGAATGTGCTTGTTACATCGCTGCTTGCCTGGGTATTGCTGGCTGGGCAGAACTTTGGGGTCGACTTCTGAACTGCAGAGACCTGGCTCGGTTATAAGCACCGTGAACAGTGGCTAAAACGTGAATATCTGAAAAGCACATGAGCTATTCATGGGATCATTAATCGTTTAGTTATAAATGAATTCTTAAACACACTTACCACCAATAGGGGTGAGGACTCTATGCATGATCAACAGTGATACTCCATTAAAAAGATATCGTCTTTGCCTAATACCCAATGTTACTGATTAACTGGATTTTAGATAGCAGTTGACAAAAAGACTGCGGAAGTCATGCATTGAATATGAGCAGCAGTATGTATTTGTGCTCTGTAGCTTCAGATCATCCCGTAGATAAGGTCATACAATCCAAAAGGAGCCCCTGCCATCGCTGTGATATGGCCAAACCTGCTGCTACCCTGGAGAAACTCATCACCGGTTATACCCCACCTGGTGGAGGGATTGAGCAGGTGTGCCGAGGTCTTACCCTTTGCTATAGACCATTTGCAGTGGCGCCCTGCTGGCGGTATAGCCTGAACCAATGAGTACGGGTATGGGTTCCAATGGGTCCAAGTTAAAAGTGTCGATGTCAAGGCGTCTATGACAAAACCCATTGCGCAAACTCGTGAGAAGGTATATGCATAACAACAGCAGTTTCCCAATATTGCTTATTTACTTTTTTGTTATTAACATACTATACAATAAGTATAAAAGTAGTTAGAGAATGACTCTCCATAGCTCCATTTTCATCTACTACTTGGGACCCTTATTTATGAGTATATAGGCCTACACCTGTTCAACGACCTTTCACCATCTTCCCACTTCCCGCACAGTAAAGTTTTGTGGTCGGCCTGACCCGCAGAACTTGAACAGCAAACCTTCGCGGCCCATATCCCTGCTGAGTATTCTCCCCTCCCTTGGATCTCCAAACTTCAATATCGACACAATTACGCTGGTATCATTGATACAGAACATCTGGCGTTTGTATACGATCTTTAACCCTATCATTTACTTACTATTTACTCATATCCTTTCCCTTCTCCTCCGTTTTCCTTTTTCTTCACGCAATTCCCCGTATCTCCCTCTTAAACCTCTCCTCGTTTTTGCTTCCCCATTTCTCTTTCTAAACCTGTTTATCATTGGTTACCGTCAACACTTTCCGGCACCCAGTCTTCTTCCACCTTCGACCTGCCCCTCCTATACACTTCCTCGTATAACTCGTAAATCAACATATATACAGTCCGTGCATATCTGCGCACGTGGGTTGATATCAAGAGGGCCTCACATTCCAACCACGCCCAAAACACGCCCCTACCCACCCATAACATGTCTATCCGATCCCATATCACTCCACCTATCAGATACCAATGCAGCTCTGCCACACCCGCCCGATACTCGTTCTCGCTCAGGCAGGGCTCCACCATACCGACCCCTGCTGCAAAGCCCTTCGTCTTAGCCCTGAATAACAACACCGTCAGGGGTATAGCAAGCCCTCACTACCAAGTCTTGGGTCATAATTACAGCACATCCTTTCATAAATTGAGTGTATGCAACAGCAATGTACTTGCAGTTTTTCAATAATCTATGATGGAAAAATGCAAGTGCTTACATTCTATCATCAGAGTATTACTAATAATTATGATTACTTTGATGACTGACTTGCATATTTGCGTCACGGTACCCACGCCAATGCGTTGCTAACCACTGAGTGACAGCAAACTGTTGCCACAGAAAAATGCTTCTTCAGTCCTGTAGGTTGTTGTTTTTATGTCTCTCTTTATGTCATTATTAGTGTTTTGCAAGTATACGACCTAAGTTAAGTGCTCTTAATTTGGAAGAGGAATGACCAGTATGATCACTGGCTTCCGAATTCCTTATCCCTAGGACTGTCTAAAAGGGTAGTTTGAGGGATTCGTCAAAATAACTTGGTGTGCATTGCACATTATGCACACTGGACCTTTTCTCATCTCTTCTGTAAACCCTTTTCATTAGTGTGGTGCCCTGCTAGTGGAATATGTCTGAACCAATGATTCCAATAGAACTAGGCTTAAAGGTTTGAGTACGGAGGCTTCTATGCAAGCACCCACTGCGCAGAATCATGATAAAGGTCTATACATTGTTTGCAATAATCTAAGCTGCAGGTTGCTCGTCCCCCAGTGCTGACATTTCCCCCATCCCGTTACATATTATCAGTGGTATGTCTCAGGATACCCCCATCCCCACCGCAGACTGGGTTCAGTCCAGGCCAACAACTTACCACATTAAGATACCACAATGGCGTCTAGGGTAAAGGTCATTGCAGGTGGGACTATTGTGAAATAACTCTCTGCCTCCATATTGGCCCATACAAACTGAAAACTCGGCTCAGTTTACCCCTATCATAACTATTTGCTTTGTAAACTATTATGTAAACTATTAGGGAATGATAGTCTGTTCAGACTCATGATTTGTCTGCCAGGGTCATATCAAGGGTAATGATTGTGATCAAATGAGTAAAGGTGCCAATTGAGAGGAGTTGAACAGCTCCATGACTTTACAATATGACCTTAAATGTTTATACTTCCACACCCGGGCTTCCACATCTTTATAGACCAGCAACCACCCGACCATTCCACCACTCACGTATCCCTCTACTATACAGTATACGTGACGGTAGTAATAATGGGTTCACATCATGAACCTCCTCTCCTATACACCAAACACCGACTCCCGGCCAGATCAGGCCGTCACATGGCGAATGGCTGTTCTTGGTGGTCATGCAATGCGGTGATAACGCAACATGTGGCTGGTCCACCCCCTACGGCTTAACCCCCAGGCATGGCCCTGATACTGTTATTGGGCCTTGATGAAGGGATCCCCATGTCTAGGCCTAATGTTGAATTGCGAATTTAGAAAAAGGTGATGTTACCTCTCGCATTATGAAAAGAGAAGTAACATATTGCTGGTACCATTAAATGAGATTCCAGACCACGCCACCTAATGTGGAATCCAACCAAAGTAGGGTTACCCAGACAAGCTTTGGGTTATTTTCTCTTTGAGCCAATGTAAATTGGTGATATTGAATGACCCATAGCTCTTTATATACTTAAGGTTCAATTTCGCTGTAACTATAATCAGATAGTACAGCCAATCTTTTTATTGATATATTGACCATGACTGGGAATGTGTGTCTTGTATTTTATAAACATTTTTCAATATAAAATGTTTTGATTTAATTCTGGCCAATGGGAATGAGGCCTTATCAGTGTTATGTAAACAGACTAAATGAGCTCCCACCAATCAGGTGTCGTGCTACCCCCACCACGTGGAGTTGTTTGTCCTACCTCCAACGGACCATGAGGGGCATCCAGGCTGTGGAGAAAAGTCTATTGGATTGCTTAATCAAAATAAGTACAATAGGCCCTTCTCATCTTTGCATGCAAGGTGCACCATCGGGGTTGGAAATGATGAATCGTGTGGTACATGGTTCCCTCTTTAAACAAAATTATTGGAATGGGCAAGTTTGAGGTAATTGTATGATTGATAGGGTTGTGTACCAATCAATAAGCCCTGTTCCAGGTCGATCAACGGTAGCACATTATGAGTGAGTCAAGGTTATACTCTATTTGGGGAAAATACTGGGATTACTTGTTTTTATATTCGACATTAACCCAAAACTTTTATTAAAAACGGGGATGGGCCAAAATAAAATGGTAAAAAGGGTCTCCATATGATCGATAAAAGCCATGGAAAAACCGCAACAACATTGAACTTTCAGTCCCTTAATAGACGGAAGGGGCAATAGGGAAGTGCACTGTGCTTGTATACAGGACTCGTTTTTACATCCCTGTTGCCTGTCACCCTTCAACGACACACACATATATATGATATCTAGTGTTTGAGCCGGCACCTAGTGTATTCCCTTTATTTATGTAAAATACCCATTTTATGGCACGTGTAGATGTGACCAAGCCTTACAGGACTAAAACAGGAACATATAGCCTGAGGGAACAGGCGCATGTCTCCGGCTCACTAAATGCCATATTAAGTCAACAATTCCCTTCAATTACCAAGTTACTGTGCCCGCAGTACACAAATACTTATTTCATTACAGGCCCTGACCCCATAGATACTTGCCCATAGAAGTCAGACCACACTGTATATTTCCTACCCGTGTCATTATGCCCCTGCCCTACCAGATCTGCTATAGAATTACCCTGTAATACCCCTTAATACGACCTCCGGCCCGGGGCGACCTCTGTTGGCCAAACTCAGGACCAGGCTAGAGGTGCATTATGGGTAAGGCTGACCCAGTCTGTTAACCCTTTAGGTGCAGGGCCATGACTCGGGTACAGAACGGGATCAGATTCAATGTATCATGTGGAAATGATTGATAGGAAGAAAGCTTGTTACAATATTGAATGTATGCCTAAAAACCTCAGCCCGGAGAGAAATGCCGTTTTTTGTCTAACATTGCATTGTTTGGTATTTGATATGATATAACAGCCCTGATGTTTACATTTTGTCAGCTTGAGTACTTCAATGTCATACTGCTCATTTTAGGAAACTGTAAGTTATAAAAAGCCTATATTACTTGTTTTTCGAATGAGCAGTTCTAATAATCTGGAAAGGAGGGATCCAATATTATGGCATAATACTGATATACCAGCATAATATTGATATACCAGCATTCACTTGTCATAATGCCAAGTGAATGCTGGTACATCAATTATCACAAGGGTTGCAGCTCTATCTAATGATACTTTTAACTCCCTCTTCCAGGCCCAAAATGTCCATGCTAGTATTTTCAAGTATTAAAAATGTATGTATGTATACATATAATAGCGTGTGTTGGATTTAAGTAGCTAGGCCCCTGTTATTCAGGTAATCACGACTAACAGCACATAACCACACTTAATGATACCGAATCAGTTCACCGCCGGAACTCCGGGGTTGCCGGCCACCGCGCCAGTCTGACATTTTGTTTGATGGGTTTTTTTTATCTGAGCACGGTCATAATAGTATCAACAATTCGTGCAGCAATACATCAGCCAGTAATAATTGAGATATTTAGGTTGGAAAAATATAATATTATCTCTCACCTAGGAGAAATGCATTTTGCAATCAACCGTTTTGATTTGAGCTGAATTCATTTGGTGGGAATTTGTTGAGGATATATCCAATTCATATAGGGCACGAGAAATAGATTGATGAATACAGATTAGACACTTATACTCTTTGGCCCTAGATGATCGGTCCCCCTTTTTAATATGCATAGATCTATGTACATCAAATCTATTGTCTGTGGGAAGGGCTTCATAGCGATGGATATATTTGAAATGAATTACGTCTTCACGGAATCATTCTTATACCTTTGCACATTGTATGAACATTGGAATCAGGTAAGACACCTTTCTTACGAACATGCGCAGTGGACGCCATCAAGGGACCTTGTTCCCAACGATTTAAGCTTGGTCCCATAGGAACCCATATTCCAATCGTTGAGTTCAGTTAATTACTCTAACAGGGCGCCACACTATTGAAAAAGGTATATATATATATATATATATATATATATATATATATATATATATATATATATATATGCTGAAACAATGTAACTAAGGGGCGTCGCTGGGTGTCCCATCGATGGGCTCGGGCTGTCTGTTGGACTACTTTACCTCTCCGTTATTGTCACCACCATTGATGCAATCACAGTCCTTTGTGCAAGTCAAAAACGTGAGTTAGTCCTGATAAAGCTGAAAACTACTGAGCGGACCTTAATTCTCAAAAATCATCATCATATTAACTAAGCATAAATTTCTTTGTATTTTCCAGATCTCTGACTGACCCCAGTTTAAGATGGCGGCCCAGAGCGTCCAGTTCCCCTCAGTCCTCCTGCTGACCACTCTTGTAATGGTCAGTGTGGTCAGCGCTAACGTGGAGTACCTGTACTACACAGCCCCTGGAGGGGCCGAATACGGGGAGCTGCCCGGGCTGTACGGAGCGGCCGCCGACTGGAGGAAGGACGGCGCCGCCCTCGACTACCCCGACTCGGGGTACCAGTGCATGACGAGGAAGGACGACCTGCTCGAGGGCCTGCCCCTGAGGTCCGTTTCCATGGACCCCAAGTCCAGGAAGGTGCTGGTCAACCTGTACGAGGAGTATGAGAACGGCGACGAGAAGGTGAGCCTGTTAACGGCCGACCTCTGCAAGGGCCAGGACACATGTGAAAACGCCACTGTTACACCTGAGTGGATGTTCAACAACGCGCTGTTCGACGACAAGCTGGGGCCTTTTGCCTACTACAACAATGAAGTCTACTTCATCGTCAACCGCGAGCAGGAAAGGAAGAACACCATCGAGCTGAGGAAGTTCACCGGGTGCAAAGATAAGTACCCCGTCGACGACTGGACCTCCTTCTACCTCAGCGACTGCAGCACCCAAATCGCCGTCGTGGTTGAAATCAACTTCAAAGTGGTTTCTCCTCTGAAAGTCGGTGACACTCTCTACATCATCAACTCCGGCTCGGAGATGTATTTCCTCACCCAGATCCAGCGAGGTATCTACAACGAGAAGCTCATCGCCACCGGTTTCCAGATGGAGCTGTACCTCGTGAAGGCCTCCACTAAGGAGGTCTCCATACTCCACACAGAGCAGGTCGACGTCAAGTTCCTGCGGTATACCACCTTCCACGTGGGGGCTATTGCCCTGAGAAACGGCAAACTCTGCTGGTCGGCCATGGACATCATTCTGTGCGCTGATTGGTCCGCTGGAGAGATCACCAATATGAAGACGGTGCTTGGGAGGGGTGAGGCCAAACAGGCCTGTCTAAGTAAGTGCCAACTTCAAGCTAAAGGCTGTATGTATAAGTATTCCACTATAGCAAATAATCAAAATGCCAAAAAGGAAACACGACCAACAGTCGCGAGACTGTAACATTTTATCATCAAGGAATGGGAGTCTCATTCATGTTATTTACGAAGATGTTCAAATAATATCCTTATCTCAGCAGATATCACAGTAACAAGTTTGACCCAGAATTAAGGTACAGTTAAATAAGACAGCTGAGTTCTTTTGCTTTCGCTAACCTATTCTGACTCATCTTGCATTCCTGTAGATGTACAACTCTTATTATTGCAAAATGAATTAAGCGAAATTCTAATCCAATACAAACAAGACCAAATCAAATGTTTTCGAGATTAATGCCACATCCATGTTTTGCGGTATATAATAGCTGTTTTTGATAAAATATGATGGTAAGGCATTGAAATGACCCTCATTTGATCTGTTCCCTCTTCAGACCCTGCAGGCAGACCCCTCACAGCAGAGATCACTACAGGAATCGCCATCGCCAACACGGACCAGGAAATGGCCATATTCTTCGGTTGCATTGCCCAGCAATCTGGTTACGGGGGAGCAGGGCTGGTACGTATGAAGGGCGACAAGCGAAGCGTCTTCAGTCTCCAGGTGAACAACACCGACATACTTGCTGGGAACATGTTCCTTGTCAGTCAGTGCAAACCCGAAAAACTGATACCCAAGGGCGAAGAAGGGTGGACTGATGAAGTTTCTGCTACAACTCCGATGGCTGTCCAGTCACCATTTTGTCAGCTCGTTCTTGTGGCATTGCTCATGGTGATCGTACTATAATCGTACTTGATGGCAGCAAACAAACGAACAATTCTATGACATAATAAATTATCAAAAATAATCAAGACCAATTAGGTTTAGATTTACATCATGATCGGAACTGACTGCGATGGATGATATACTTACCGTCAGAGCACAAAGCCCTTATGGCTAAACTCCGTTAGCCCAGACTAGAACAATTGAAAATATACAATTACAAAGGCAGATTTTAAAAGTCAGTGCAGTAAGAAAGTAAGATGGAACAGATCAAAGTAAGAAACTAGTACCAAGTCATAGGAATGGTTTCACTGTCATGAGTAGGGTCAGTGACCAACGAGCATGGGGACCCCAAAGAACAGGAGAGACTCTAATATTATTCCACCAGCTCACAAGACAGTGTCATATAGACCTTTTTCATCAGTGTGGCGCTCCGCTAGCGGATTTGTCTGAATATTGGGGTATGGTTTCCTATGGAGCCGGTCCTGAGGTGTTGGGTACAAGGCGTCTATGGAGAGGTTCAGTGCGCAGACTCATGAAAAAGGTGTATAAGGTGAACCTTCTTACAAAGGTTGGGATGGTTAGCTAGTGAATGTCAATCACTGTAGCAGAGGGTACAGTTGGATTGTTGATTGCTTGAGATTGATTTAGAAGCAGTGTGTTTGTGTGTGGTGAACTGCAGCTGTGTGCTGTTACCTCATGGTGCCTTTGGTTTAGTTAGCCCTTCATTGAGGACTGCATCATAGGAATTGCCCCAGTCACCCGCCACCTGATTCCCGCCAGTCTATAACCCCCTTCAACATGTAGCCAAAGAGGATCTGAATTGCAAAAAAATAAACTTACCTCTTTCCAGCTATATAGTGATGATAAGCTGGTGCTTTCCAAATTGAATCAAATTGTCACAATCGCTACAATTTCTGACCATGCTGAATAGATATTTATTATGTCATCTTCATGTATGATTAGTTATGGAAATATAATGAAGGCTTGGTCAAACAGTAAAGTGGTGCATTACGATGATTTTCTGACTTGAGGTAGGCCTACATACCAAATTGCAAATAGGTTATAAACAGCACGGTCGACAGCATGGTAGAAAAATATCTTTTATCAAAACACTCTAATGAAGCCTGCTGTTATCCTAGTTTGATTGATTGATGTGTTCATTATCAATAGTACAGAAACAACGGAGGGTGCTTTCCAAACATGTCTTCGAAGTCAAATGTCTATACATTAGACATATACAATACATGAACAACTACAATACAGTTCTCTTCCAAAACCTCAAGGATTTTCCTGGATTTATTTCCAAATAGTTATCATGTTGGTGCATTGATCATCTGTCGGATGAGTTATCTACTTCATTACCAGCTTTCAGGAAATTTACCAAATGTTGAAGTACATGTACTGTGTGCAAGCCAATCTTCTTAGCTGAGCAACCAAATTCCTCGCAGTAACTGACGTATTTAGCCAACTGTATAACAGAATTATACATCAGAGAGTGTAACAAGTTTGCAACAGTTTCTATTCATCACATTATTCTTTACTCTAGCAGATTGTATAGGGCTTAGGTGATGCTTCGAAAAAGTTTGTCATAACTGCAGTTTGTAAGGGCGAAACGTGTTTCATACCAAAAAAGTAGCGTAGTCCTGCTGTCACGGTCGAAAGCAAATAGAGTGATGCTTATGACACTTGAGGTACTTGATGAAAATCAGATATAGTTGTTGTAACTGTACTTACAATCATATATGCTGTGTGTTGGTATGACTAGTGATTTAGTAAGCAGACTGCACTGGCATAAAATGGGAAGAGGGAATAACAAAATCATCTCATCGGCAATGTACCTTTATATTTCTATACGGTTGGTGTTGTGCCCGTTATCCTTTCACCTTTGAATCTGCAACCCACTTTGAAGAAGGACTGTGGCATTTAAAAACTTGTCATGGTATGTTTCTGATGAGTGCCAAGGGCATTAGATTGTGTGGATCATCAGAACAGATGTCAGGTGAATCAACGGTAACATGTGGCAACATGTTTCTGACATGGAAAACCTTTTGTCCAACATGTGTATATGTGAAATCACTATGTCTTACAAACAAATCAGTGTGTCTAGCACTTTATGTCTGTTTATCTTACGTGAATAGTTGTGTCTAAAATGACAATCATTGCGTCTTAAATGTGAATCGTTGTGTCTGAATTGTGAGCACATATAGAATAAAGTTTTTTACATGCCGATCCTGAGGTCCCGCATGTCAATTGCTATGTTTTTAATGTGAATCTCTGTGCAGCCATGGTGGATGTATTACAGGCATACATGTGGCCCGTCGCATAACGGCATATCCATCATTATAACACTGAATGGGGCACTGTTGTACAAAAGATCCAACATAAATTTCGTCCACTTGTCATAATTTTTCCAGGTTGAAAATCACAGGATTTTTAGATCCAAATATCTATTTTCTAGAAATTATTCCAGAATTTAAATTCGTCAAGCAGAACAGCCATGATTTAACCGTGGGACCTGTTGTAACAGCGACTTCCTTGTTTCAAAATATTGAATTGTTTCACTGGTTCATTATGCGATTGGCCAATGGTGTCACAATGTCTATTTCAAAGAGAGCGAAAGTGTTCGACCGTCTTTTGTCGGTGTTAGGTTTAGGTATTACAACAGTCTTTTATCACTGGGACCTAAAATGCGCAACCCATGTACAGAGTAAAAATGTTGTATTTCACCTGTTGTGAACTTTAGCTTAGGGAATGAACTTGTGTGAATGTTGGTGTGACTGTTTTACTGGAAGAGATGGCTGATGCTAGTGTAGACGCTAGATTCTAACTCATTGATAAACATGTAATATCAGACTGAAATTCATTAAGTAAAGTAGGATGAATTCTAAAGCTGGCATAGATTTTGAATCAACAGTCATTTCTTTTGAATGCGCTTAATAATGTCTTAAACATTTTTGGTTGATCCTCGTCATTCATTGATACGATTATATCTACTCTAGATCATCATACATTCAGTGACTGTTGGTCTACTGTAGGTTTCTAGAGGATTACATGATGGAAACTAAGAATTGTGCTAAATTTCAAATAAGTTATGTAAGGTTCTGATTGTCTTTTAGAGGTGCAAGAACTCTGATGAAGAATATTGGTCTAAATTCGCTTCGCTTCGTCAACAACTGTATGTTAAATCTCTTTTTCCTAGTCAGTGAAATTTACAAAGGTGTATATATATTATTTTCTAATGTTTTCTAATAGACTTTGTCATTGTGTTGGAACCGTTTGTATGTGGCTGAGTGTCATGTTTAAGTGAGATTCAATACATTGATTGTTATTCTGTGTAATACCTTATGTACAGTTCTGCAAATTAAAACTTTGTATATTGCGTCTTTTAGTGTTCTCGATACACTGCTCCTTAATGATTATCCGTTTTAGCGTTCTACGCATTTAGATCCACTTCCCAATCCGCCTTTGAAATATGCAAAAATATTTCAGTCCATAATTTACCGCCTTAGTACATGCTTGAACAAACAAAAATCGAATAGTTTTCATCTCTTTACTCATAATTGTAATTATTCCTTGCATTTATTTAAGAGTTGTATTTTATAGGTTAAACTTCTACAGCTGCAGGTTTAGTGTGGATATAACAACTTCAAAGTAATATATATGTAAGTTATAATCTATTTTTGTATCGTGTTGCTTTAAGAAGGTTGCGTTAGGCCTATTTTGTAAAGTGCCTCAAAAGCAGCGAAGAACTGGCATATCACTAAAGGCTAGGTCAAGGAAACTTCCGGGTTACATTGAAGGAAGGTGTGTGGCAATCTAAAGTGTAGATGTCAGCATGTACATAACGTGTGAAAGGTTGTGGGTGTGTATCATAGTCAGAAATGTAACTGGCATATGCTTTTTCTATTTAGGCTATCGCGAAACTGATTGGTTTTGATTCAGATTCGTTTCTGAGCTGTAAAACGCGTCATTATGGCCTCTGGTCCAGTATTTATGTATCAAGGACATAGCCTACTGTGTATATAATTAGCGTCTGTGTTTTTTTTTTGTCAAAAACGAAATATCTAATCTCGTCAGCCTTTCTAAGTGACCCAATGACATTTTCCCTTCTCAATTTTGGCAGTCAAATTGGTTAAAATGACAACTCTGTATTACTGATCTGTATCCCAAGTGATAACACCATGATAATTATGAAATTGCAGATATTAAGTCCACGTGTGTATTATGGGCGAGGTCTAGTACCTTTTTTCAAATCATCAAACCTTTGTTAGAGCATGCTTGGATTCTTAATGTGGTATCAGTTAACGTAAAATCATTCCCCCTTCATTGCTAGCAAATCTGAATAGGTTAATGATCATACGATTATGTATCTGAAATTATCATTTTCAGAAATTGCCCCAACTCTATAGATATATCCAAGAGGATTGTGATTTTAAAGGGGTGCATGCTTGCAATCTGGAAATATATAATTGGGTTTCGGGTTTAAAAAGGTATGTTTTATAAGATAGGTCTTGTATAATTGAGGTTCCGCTTCTTTGATCAGTAGAGCTGCAGTAAGTACATTCAGGAAAAGACAACTAAAAAGTATGATGCAAGAGACCTCAAAGACATTTTAGCCCCTACCCATTCATATGTACACTGCATCATTTATAAGGTAACAATCAATAGTGTGTAATTCCTTCATTCATTACAACCCCAATTTGTCCAAATTATTTTAATCTAGAAATTCACATATAGGGGGCCTACATTAGGCCATAGAGCTAAAGGATACTCTATATCTATGATTAGGCATACCACAAGAGAATTCGTGCTGCCGTGCGTTATAGACCTCCCATACAAGGCCTGCTGCTCTGGCCTTGACATACTGTAGTAGGGTGGGCATAGTGCATTAATTAGGCCTTCCGCAGAGTTTTCGGATTGGTAATGAGCTTAGGGTCTGTCACAGTGCAGTTTGTCTCCAATAGCATATATTATTAACCCTGGTCATGTGCATTCGGCCTAATTTTGCCTTATGCCTGATATAGCACATTAGGCCTTAAAATAGTGTGATACTGCTACGATAGTCCATTGCGATCAGATTGAATTAAGACTATATCGACTGTCCACTGAGTTTACGTTAGGACTTTCTATTTCGGCACGGATAGCATACATAATGCCTATTTATGACCTTTCCTTTAAATCCGGCTTAAATGTTTGCGTCGATTGGTTGTCATTTTATTGTGAGGTCATTGACGACGTCATGGTAGGTTTTGATTGGCCTCGGGTCTGTTTGCTGTATACTGTATCGTGTTGTGTCCAGTCTACTTAATAAACGTACATCCAAAATAGAATACGTCTGGTTATTTACTTTAATTCTTTTTAAAACTATTTTCAATCAGTGTTCTTACTAACACTGGTCAAAGTTTACTGATTTTCATACAATATCTTTTCTTTACTTTAATCTTTTTGGTAGACCTAAGATACAGATTAGCTCGTGCCCTGTTCTTTATCACACAATCAGTGCTCATCGGTTTCTATCAGAATGGTTTATAAATGCTAATCATTATTAGAATACATTATATGGACCATGCAGGCGTGTTCCACCACCTTGAATACTTACAATAATTTTTTACCATACTTCTGGATAGATGGAGATGCTATTTTAACACCCAACCTAATACTTAAGCCTAAAGAGAGCCCCTAACAATGTATTTTTCAATAACTGTCAAAATGAAAATATTAGTTTCTTAGAGTGGCTTCAAATTTTTTTCCGGTTATTAACAATGTAGTTTCGGTTTCTCTGACCAGCGGAAATAGGACCCTCGTAATCATATGCCGTTTCCATGCCTGAACGCGTTTTTAACAGTTTTAGCCACCTCGGATAATCAATGTTGTATAACCACCACTACGACAGATATCGTGCTATACGTTTTGAAATAATGTGATTTGCATGAATATTATGTTAAATGAATAAAGTCAAATATATCCGTATTTTTCACCAAAGACGCAGGGTGAGTTTCACACCTGGGGAATTGGAAATGCGTTTCTCACATCCCACAAAATTTAATATAAGATGTTCTTAATAACCAGTACTCTTAACTCTAATAACATATAGATAACAATAGGAACATAAGATCATAAAGTGTGAAACTCAACCATGAAAAAGTCAAAATATCTTAACTAAAAATACGATCTTAAAATTATGACCAGTGTGAAACTCCCCCGGACTCTTACACAGTTTTAAGAAAGGCAAGAGTGCGTAGGGCAACCATTAAGAGACATTCATGATGCAACCACTAGCGCCACCTGGACTGTCAACATGGAAACAACGAACGCAATCGGCCTCCTTTGCTAGCTACAATCACAGAACTGCATTGCAGCATATTATATCGCACACAAGGACGGGTCTACATATTTTAGACATGGGAAAGGGCCTCTAAATGTTCAGATTTTCGACAGTAAATATTAATCATGTTCTTGTTAAAAAAAGAATGGGTCGGCGGGTTGGAGGGAGGGGGGCCTAAATCCGCCCCTCGTACCAACACTTCAAAAGACAGCTTCTCAGAGTCGACCAGATTCTGGTACATGTATACCTGAATAGATCTGCCCCTTTCTGATTCTCTAAAAACAAAATATCTATATTTTAGTCTTCCTGAAAATATTCACCCTCAGCGGCTTACTGCACATAAATATTACAAAAGTAAAATGTGCCATTGGTCATGGGCCTCTTCCAATATAGGAAACTAAGAAAACACAACTTCGTTCGTCTCACCAGTTTTTATTTCGTTCTTGGTGCCGACTTCTCTCATATGTTTGGTATATCGTTTTACATAAAGCCAACGCTCCGGTCTACCGAAGATGACGTCACAGAACACCCCGGAATGACGTCACCAGGACCGCATGACGTCATGACAGGACGTCAACAAGCTGATTCAAACACTGACACAAAACCTTTTTCGTTTCAAGTTCTCGTCTTGATTTTGCATTAATTTTTTTTGTTATTTTACCCAATTTTATATAAATAGTTTATTACCTTATCTGTACCATTAACAATGTTACTGTAGAAGATTCCACATAATATAATTTTAACTACAAAGCCGTGATATCATGATTTTGTCAGTTTAAATGCAGTGACATCCAAGTCAGTTAAAACATCTCTGGAACTTGGACTGTTTTTATTACAATGATGTTCGAACACCTTTATCAATGTTACAAATGTAAGACTTTCGAAATGAGAAATATATGCATTCACAAACACGTGGCTCTCCAGAATGTATGCAGAGTAAATGAAGTTTAATATTTCCCTAAATCCCCCCTCCCCTCCTTGACCATGTCCAATTAATGCCTTAGGTGATTTTTCACCACGCACCACCCAGGGCTGGTCTGACTTTAACTCGGTCCGATTTACTCCTACATTATGATATAAAACCCTTCCTTCTCTATAATGTCTCGATATTCTCGTTGTAAGTACACCAGGGATATAGGCCGATATTTATACATTTATACTGGTATTTACAATATCAGAGGTGAAACAGCTATCGTGTACTGAAGGGTTGCCACCTTCTGATAGATACAGGGGCGCAGATTTTGGCATCGCAGTGGTTCTGGATATCTCATTCATGTTACAGTATACATTCTAGATGCACTGGCTTCAAGGCCAGATGGTTTTAACTCTTATTCGATGCATTCCATGAGAGTGTGGAAAATCATGAGTTTATCTTAATTCATCTGATTATAACATTCCACGTACACTGTTAAGATTCTAATTTCTTAAAAAAGATTTGCAAAAATGTGCATTCTACTATAAAGGCTCAGTTCGATAAACCTTTCTACAGTGGGCTTCCAAAGTAGGCCCATATCTTAACTGTACAGACTAGTTTTATCCATTAAAATAGCTTAGGAAAAGTCCTCTATTTTCTAACGAGTATTTTAAAAGAGTTTTACACATCATATTGAATCCTTTTTGTGCTTTAAAAATAGATGAATTCCAGAGTGCAATTAGACACATATTGAAACATTTAAAATGCTTTTTTACTAGGTATCCAGAAGGAGTTCTGTCCCCCTCCCTTGCAACCTCTCTATTACATTCTCTACTGGTGTCGTGTTTACATAATAGTCTCAGAGTATTCTTAGAATTGTATGTATCATAGAGCTAGTGCAGACTACTCCATTCTGTACGAGTACCTTAAACACGTCATTATAATCTCAGACTTAGAGCGGAGTGCAGGGAAATGCTGTTCGTGAGTCTGCACAATTTGAGTACCATAGTAAAAGCAAGACCGACAGTGAATAATCTATAGGGAAATCCTGGACTAGCCATACTCATTAAGTGCATACTTCTGTCTTTCATTTGAAGACACTGCTACCGAAAAAAGTTTAAAAACTGATTAACTATTCCTATGAAAACAGCAACTTTTCTATGATTTGCTTGTCAGTTAAATACACACAGAGCACACTGGCTGGAGAATTACAGGCGAATTTTACACAGCTTCGTCCTTTCTACCCCAAGATACAAACTTTAGGTCGTTCAATTTACATCCTGGTATTTACCCTATATAAAATAGACTCTGAACAGCCTTATCTAAACCCATATATATTTACATATCAGCCAATTAGTTACCACTAGGTCTCCTTCGCTTCACATTTCACACAATCCTAAACGAGTAAAGCAATTTTCAACCTATGAGTCATACAAAAATCTTTTTTTCCCCAAAAGATATGAAGCGTCGATACCGCACATTACGTTAATAGAAAATGTGAATTTTAAACTTTTTAAATACTTGCTCACAAAAGGAATTGACATTAGATGTATTCATTACGGATGTAAGAGGGAATGGCTAAAATTCTTCGTTTCAATTGTGCCTGACAACTTTAAATCCCTTACAAAACAATCTAGATCATTTCAATCTACGCGAAATAAAAGGGTCTACTAAAAATTGAGGAAACCTTAGAGTATGCGGTCTAACCAACCTCTAACTCTCTCTACCCCCGAAAACAAAGTTACGTCAAGCGGGAATCTCATTTCTATCAGGAGAGATTGAACCACAAACACTTCTATATTTGAACTGGTTACAAAAGCCACTGATTATATATATGTAAGCACTTATTCTTTTTCGAGGACATTAATATCACATGGGTAGAGGCTGAATACTGGGGAGGGAGGGGGAGTGGGATAGTGGTACTGATATCTAGACCAGCAATTTTAAAGTTGGTGAATCAGTAAAATACATTCGGTGTTCTTATTTCTCGTCGGAAAGATTAAGTCTGAATTTAACAGGTGATATAATATGTCTTTGAATTATAGGTAAAATAACTTTGTTTAAACTAAGGTTTTGGAATATATTTTGTTATCGCTACTATACCAAACGTTTGACCTTTTGCCAATGAGAGATGTTTCATGGACCCAGACTGTTATCTAAGAACTCATTCAATCATATTGAAAACTGGATGCGGGGAGTCTCTTTGATCGCACTTGTTGAACTTATATAAAAAATGGCACATGGTTTTCGTTGATGGGGCACACTGACGTATGACTAGCACACTACGCGGAGGCATGTTCATCCGGTCGGCTTGGTAAAAATAAAGGCTTGCGTATTTCTAGGTCTATGACTAAGTTGCCTACGATCTTTACTCAGGACTCTAACCGTTTGATTGCAGGGTACTTACAGTGTCACCTGGAGGTGGAATTGAATGTATCGTATTGCATTTCAATGATATAATCGCTATACATGATTGATCCCATAGATTACCTATACAAATACGAGTACACATCTTAACACATCATAAGACTATAAATGTCACTAACAGGTTTTTGGAATTTCTCTGTGTTCCGATCATCTTTGCGTGTATCTACGATCAAGCAACATCTATGACTTAACGTATACAATTCCTAATTTACATTTAGTTAGTTCCAGTTTGTGTCTCTCTTTGACCTATTATGTCCGTTAGGCATTATCATGATCAAATGTATATCATAAATTGCGATGTGTATAAACCTCACAGGGTATAATGACAACCATGGAATGGTAGATATAAGTCAGTTAATTCAGTCTGGACTTGAAATAAATAAGATAAACTTTATACACTACTACTGTACGTACGTAACCTATAGTTTCATGGAAAAGTATTTCTAGGACAACAGAATATAGAACGGCTGATGACCTATATGATCCTACTCTATGTATAATGTTATGTACATTATTGGCTGGGTAAAGTATAACCTTTCCCTGTGAACTTCACTAAATGACCTCAGGGCGTTCTTTAAAAGTTTACTGCAGATGACCTCCACGACAAACTTTCAATAACCTTCAATGGTAATCTTTGATACAGTCGAATTTATCAGGCTTATGTATATAGAGGCTCCATATCACCTCCATAAGTTACCTTGTCACAAAATTTAGAAAATAACCTTAGCTGAGTTTTAACGAGGTGAGCTTTGGTTGGTGGTGATTCGGTGACCTTGAGGGTTTGACCTTGTGCCGACCTTGCTAGTCGTCGACGGTGAAGGGGTTGACCTGGAACATGAAGCAGTGGTTGCACACCCGCACCGGCTTGGTGTGGCCGTAGTGGGGCAGGGGGACGGCATTCGACGAGCACCGACCGCAGAATATCTGAGCACAGAAAACAAACATGTATATGCGTTAAATAGATAATCAACATAAAATATACTGTACGTTTATTCGTATCAAAAAGTATGACCGTGATCCATTTAACAAAGTGTAGTTTATCCAACTAATTTCCGGTGCATAGATCAGGGATGTAAGTCAGGCTTGATGAAAAAGTCTGAAACCTTACAGTTAATGCCAAAATATATGATTATGAGTGTGTAAATCTCTGCTTGGAGTGGTTGCCTGTGGGTGGAGAGTGGAGCATGTTCACAGTTAAGTGACCAAATGATATCAGAATAGTAAAATATATTCATTCTCAACTCAAACAACATAATAAACTGTAAAATTATAACTTATAACTCTTGCTTATAAGATTTTTTTTATTAAAGAAATTTTTAGGGTCATACTTGGAATTGCATTAATATCAACCAATCAGAGGCCACTATTTATTCACTGCTCAGAAAGGTTTCAGACTATTCTGATAATCTGAACTTAGTCTGAAGAAAGTCTGAACTAATTTTAATGTTTAGAAACTGTATTCAGAAGTGGATTATCAAGCCCATTGTCACTGCCAAACATGACTTTTGACACTATTGAGATTTTGTCCATGTTTTGACCATATTTGATCAATGTTATGCCAGTTTCCTTAAGTCTAAACAAGAAGCAAATGACTATCAAAGTTCCGATCGTTGGAACGATCGATGTTCGCCCTTAACACCTCCCCCCACCACCACTCCCCACTGCCGTGATCTGTGACATAGAGGTGAGGGGGGTGGGGGTGGGGTGACCGGCCGGGACAGTATGCGAGGCCGGGTAGGGAGAGGAAGAGGGGTGTGGCGGGGGGGGGGGGGGGGGGGGGGGGTGACCGGCCGGGGCGGTATTACACTGGTTCCCCGTGGTAATTAACATATACCACTGGTATGGAGAAATGTGCGGCCTTGACCTAACCAGAAACCACTGAGCCAGTGTTCGAGACTAACTTTTTTGGCTCTTGGCCATCAGGTCCGAAAGTCTCAAAAAGTTGTTGGCCCTGATAGCTTTCAGTCGGCCCATAAATATTGTGTAAATGGCGGCCAAATTATATATACGGCCCAAAATAGTATAGATCTAATTGATGGCCCAAGAAAGAACCGATGACGGGCCATCACCTTTTTCGTGCCACGCTATTCTATTACTATAGAAAAACACCCTCCACAAAATTGCCCACAGATTACTTAATATGCTATCGTTTCAGCTTACTTATTATACGTAAAACATGACGGGGATTCCGATTATGACTATGAAAATACAATAAAAGACATAATTAGCGCTAGAATTGTAGATTAGATTTCAGCAAGGGATTTTGTAGCGGCTGTGTGCGGCTGTCACTTTTGCATATACATATCAATTTCAAACAACTGGAGGGTGGAGAAGCAATGTTCAAAGCATTTTTCCCTTTGTTTTTTTTTTTAAAGATAATCACCCCAGTTTAACTTATGACAAATGTACCCACCGAAAATTTAATAACGTTGCCAGAAAAATATGTTTTTAAAATTTCAACTTATTTTTGAAATATAAAAAACATGGGGAACTAAAAAGAACTAAGCTACCGGCCTTCATTTATGTCTCTTCTTGCTGATACAATTGATTTTATGTATATGTAGCCCAGCGAATTTGTGCGATTTTGAATCTAGTGGAATTGGATTAGTTAGGAAGTTTTATTTTTCAAAATTCTAAATCTTCTAAAGTTTTTGCCTTAAAACGCTCTTATTTTATTTGATTATTGTTGATCTAGCTTCCCAGATATTGCCAGGTTTAGACCATTCGCAGAGTTTAAAAAATTACTAGAATTCGGGGCTCTGACCAATGAACAATCGATAGCTCTAGACCTATATTAACTCTGGCAGAAAAGATTTATTTTTGTTTGAAAAAATCAATAACTTGCTTAATATCCGACGGAAAAGGTTGATTCAAATGGTAATGGTCTTCTTATGATGGGGGCTTTCGGAAAATATACAAATTGTAAAGTTTGGTCGCATTTAAGATTTTCTCTGCCCAAGGTGCGCAACACATTATGTAATCGCTGACACTGCTCACTCAGACCGCTGGGCTGACCTAGATCGCATCTCGAGACCGGCCCCTTGTAGTGGTAGCGGATTGGGTGACCAGCCTAGGGCGGTATGCGTGGCCGGGTAGGGGGAGGAGGCAGTCAGGGTCTAGGCTGTAATGCAGTGAGTGTATGCAAGGCCGGGTGGGGGGTTGGTCATGGTTGCTTGGGCGCACGGACGGTGGTATAGGAGGGAGTCCTATTGGTCAATCAGGTTGACCAATGGACACTACTTGGACCCCCCCCCCGGGGAGAGCCTGGCCTGCCCACTCAATAACACTTGATGCACCTAATTGTCCTTGCTTACAAATGCATGCCGGTGGACAAAGGCCTGTAGTTACTTGTATGTAAGATTGTGTAACCGGGCAATCAGATCAAAGCCCAAATACCTACAAAAGACATGACTGATTGAGTGAACCCTTCCCATAAGCTACAATACTAAAAACTATAATTAAGGGCTCACAAAAAATCTGAAATCAGACTAAAGTCTGAAAACTGACATCCCTGAATTAGATGATGATCATTTTGCGGACATTATTTAAATGATATAATGTAAATTCCTTATCCTTTCTTTATTTGAGACTAATCATCAGGTTATTTCACCTCAGTGTAAGCTATCCCATTAACCCCTTCTTCAACTGGAAGAACACGATACTCATTGTGTGTGAAGCTATCAATAACAAAAGAAAATTCATTGACCCCCCCCCCTCACCACACCAGTATTACCCAAGGGCTTATCTTGGGCTGTAAGGGCTGTATATAAATCTGTATTCTAGCAAACGGGTAAAAGTCCAGGGCAGAAGCCAGCTGAGTAGACAGCGCAATGCTTACAGGGACCGATGGAGGGAAAGGTGTCCCCGTTCCCCCTAATCAGTACCAGCAGGCGGCTGATTAGGTTATTTCACTTTCATCAACGATTATGTAGGCAAGCAAAGAAGTCAGCCTGTCTGAGACAAAAATGAGGTGAAAACCCCACTAACAGCGCTCACCTTGCCACAGTTCCTGCAGTGGTGCCGTCTCCTGACAAAGGTGAACAGTGCCTCACACGACTCGCAGTGCGCCGACTCCTCGTCCGGCACCCACTTAGGGGGGTCGGCTGGAACAGACAGAACTCACTCAGATTAAAAGGTCCAAGCTCCCTTTTTGATATGATTTTAAAGGTACAATTTCAAAAGTACGTTTATATTTTAGCCTATTAAACTGTTTTCAAAATTAAAGGTTTAGTTTGTGCGCCACCCGGCTACAAAGTTCCTCAAAGTGATCGCATGTACCTAACCTATTTAAGACCAACTTTATGCAATACTTTGATATATAATAAACCTAATTAAATACAGTAAAGTGCCAAGCCAGTTTATCATGGACAAAAATATCAGCATATAAATTTGACTCAATATTTTACTTTGGATAAATAAATTGATTTTAAGCATCTCTAAGACTTTAAGTTCATTTATGCGAATTCTCTTATTCGTACAGTTATTATGTACTACTTGTTTCTCATAATTATGTAATGGGCTTGATAATACTACCAGAACCTTACCTTCAGATGACGTGGTGGGCTCAAGGTCGGCGTCGTTCAGACTCGTGTTGTCGTCATGACCCCCTTCAGTGCCCGACTCCCCGTGGTTCGGTTGGTCCCCGCGCGCACTGCTGTCGTCACTACTGTCGGCCTGGTCCAGGCTCAGGAAAGGCTCCGACGAGTTACACTCAAACACCGCCTTCAGAATGTGGCGCAGGTCGCTCGCGTAGTTTGTTTGGAGCTGGTCAGCCACACCTGGGACAAAGCAGCATTGTCTATCTACCATCTGCCATTTTGTACAACCCATTTACCTTATTGTATACCATGTAGTATACCGCCTGGTAGCCATATTCTCGTCACCAAAATTAAGGCCATCTCATCATAACATTTATCAACTAGTGAGTCGTGCTGATCCAGACGAGCAATCAGGTTAGTGTTGCGAAAAAATGAAAGTTTGTGATTTTCCGTTTATGAATATACATGTTATTACTTCTAAGGGATATCAAGTGTGTGCACACTAGTCGTTATACGTTGGAGAATTTTCTCTTATTTCAAAAGTTAAGATTTTTCTTTTCTCGACAGGAAACACATTGTGGACTTGTCTTACCACTTTGATAGTTACAGCCATTAGAAATTCGAGCTTTTTAAAACTCACCTGAGATGCAGACAAAGAGGCGGTGGATAAGGTCTGTTGAGGACTTGAAGCGAGACCGGGCTTCTCGTCGTGAGGCCAGCTCTGCCGCCTGGATGGCCAGCGCGATCTCCTCGTCATCGTGGCAGTCAGAGTTGTAGCTGGATGTCTCACTGCTGTTGTAACTGGGAAAGTAAGGAGGTTGGTGTGAAAAAACTGTGTGGGAAAAGGGCTATTCGAACGAGCTTATCATTGAGATGAAACTGAGTTTTTTAAATTCCAATAAGATGTACATGTAGTGGTCTTGCAAGACAAGAAATATCGAATGGGATGTTTTTGTACTATATTGTATTGTATTTTCATTGCAACAATAAACAGTTTTAAAAAAAATAACTGATCAATATCTAAATTTATTATGTTTCCAAATCAATGGTAAAAGTAACGTAATTTTATATGATTTATCCAATGTTATTTTCTCAACAGCTTCAAAAATACATTCCATGAAAGAAATCAAGATGGTATGTTTAATTTATTCAAAGCTCTACCTCTCTCTATCCCAGTCAACATCTGCGCTGTTCACGCTGGACCTCCTACTCCGGTTGCAGGACGAACACATCATGGTAACTCCATCCGCATATCGCAGCCTCTGTACCCGCGGTACCTCCAGGCTGGTGCGCAGGGCCTGGTCCGCCTTACCGCACAGCTCCCCACCCTGATCACAAGCCTCGCCCTTAACACAAGGCGTCCTCCGACACTCACACTCAAACCCGCCCTCCGGCATTGAAGTCACAAGGCCACTCGACCCGTCTCCACCCACGCCTGGGTTAATATCACAGGTAGCCTTGCACCTACACTGAACTAACCCCTCTGGGTTTGGATGCTTTTCCCCTCTCTCTGTGTCTTTCTCTGAGGGTTCAACGTTAGCTTTCTCCTCTTCAGACGATGTTGGTGACATGGGCACATTGACCACTTCCAGATTTTGTCGTTCACAGTTTCCCTCATGTTGAGTTCTTTCAGCTGTTTCCTGATCCCCACTGGGTATCGTCCCGTGGTCCACTACCCCATTTTGTACCGAACTAACAACCCCTGATTCACCGCTAGTTTCTGACTGATCACAACGAGAAGCTGATATTTGACTCTCCAGAGCACCTCCCTCACCTGAACTTTGGACCTCTGCAACCATGGCAACGAGACGACCAGGTATCGTCCGGACACACTCCGTGCTATGCTCCGTGTTAATTTGTCTTAGACTCTCGTCCCCAGCTGTGTTCACTTCGTTCATCTGGTCCACATTCTGGCTATGTCCGCCCTCATTATTGGGCAGCCCACTTTGACCGTCCCCACTCCGGCCCCTCCCAACTGGGTCCCATCCGCTGGGAGTCGTGGCCCCACAAGTCTTGTTCCCGCACTTACAACAGATCCCCATGGATTCGCTCAGGGCTTTAGAGGTGACAGCCGAAATGAACGACTGTTGGAAGGTGGAGGTATCAGTGACAAACACCTCGTTCAGTGTCTCGGTCACGTAGGATATTTGGTTCCCTCGGTGGGATAAACACTGGTCCTCTTCGGAACAATCGCTCGTGTAAAAAACCCGAGTTGACCCTAAATCAACAGCATTTGTTGGGGTTGTGTCCCAAGGCCGGTTGACTGGCGGCCGGTCACTTGCAGTTTCTGTGTTTAACGGGAGGTGAAAGTTGAACTCGTGGCTATGCGTGCAGGCTGGGCGACCTGCACCCTCTGCCCTCTCCACACTATCGTCAAAGAAACCAAGCCCTGAAGATTCGGGATCGTGGTAGCGTGCTCCACGGCGAGGTCTTAACGTGGCCTCAGGCCATGACACTGAGTGTCTGAGTGAGCGGGCCTCCCGCACATCACTCCCGCTTCCTTCCTCCCTCTCCCCACCTCGCCCAGCTTCATACCCTGTGCACCCGTTCTCAACCAACATCCCCGGGTTGTCACTTTCCTGGTACGTCATGTTCTGCTTTGCCGCGTAGAGCCGTTGACAGCTGGCCGCCCGTGCCGGACATTCCCCGTCCTCGAGACCATCTTCGCTCACCGTTGGCATGTCCGGGTTGGCCACCAAGGTCATGGTAGACGGAGACTGGGACATACACCCGTAAGGCACCACGCTGAGAAACTGGTCGCAGTCCAGAGTCCCATCCTCCCCGTCCACCATCCCGCCGGGCAGACCCATAGTGGCGCCATCTAGTGTGAAGTCGGTGGGGTCCACTGAGAGGTCATGGTAGGGGTCAAAGTCGTCAGGGAAGGGCACGGTGTCCAGGTCACGGTACAGCCCCTGTTCTTCGGCACTGCAGAGAGACTTCTCTAACAGCCACAACTCCTCCTTACTTAACGTCCACAGCAACTCTCTGCAAAAAGACAAAGCCGTATTATTACATAAATGCATGAAACAGAGATGACACTTAGGAGCTGAAAAAACTTCGATGAATTGAAGATCGGTGTATTGCAAACTTAACATCTTGGAGCATGCACTATTGCAATTTGGTTAGAGTATACATTTCATTCTTTGTCAAATATAAAATAATTATATAAACACTACAACATGGTTACGTTCACAAAACCATTAATGACTATAAGAAATATTCGAGTTGAGAATTGAATGTATTTAAAAAATTCTTTGCTTTTCAACTTTTTATTACGTTCGAGTTTCAATACTTATAGAAGTAAATGCAAAGCGTAACATCGTACGGCACAAATTAATCCTTAACTCCCTGGAATAATTCATAGCCAGATGTGCACATCAAACTGGCTATCTAACAATTCCAACTACATGATTTTAGTATCTAAGCTTGTAGGACTGACCTTATTTTGTAGAGCAGGGTCTGGAAGGGTCTGAACATGTCAGACATGTTGACCGGATCCATGTCGGGGTTTAGCGGGCCCTCCGGGTACACCAGCAGGCCGCTAGAGGGCAGGCACAGGAGAAAAGGTATATATTAGCACAATAGCAATAACCAACCATAAATCAATGTTCTAATTTTTTAATTTTCAAATATAAATCTTTTTGGCAAATAAATATTGGGAAAATACGAGGGTCAATATTCGTTGCACCATTTCATCACCAAACAAGTCCAAACGTCTAGCCATACTGATCAATTCGGCGGCATGTTTTAATGTTTTAATGTCTTAATGTAATATATAGTAAAAATGTTTTATATGGTATCAAAGCTTCCAGCTTTGTTACCGATGAGGCGGCGGATCTAGGCCTAATAATATTAATGTGTAATTTATTGTGGTAGGTCTGAACTGACACTATAGTGTCAATTTCAAAAATAATTTAATCTTTGAATAATTTAAATCTTAAATCTGTGTGACACTGACAGCACCGGAGAACTTATTGACAGTGTGACGCCTATGTTTTAACATTGAATGGGAATGATTCAGACACTGACAGTGACTTAGGCCTAGACATATTAGAACTCAGATTTAATATTTTGATGGTAGGTCTGAAAGAATGACACTATAGTGACAATTTCACAAATCATTTAATCTTTGAATCTGTCCAACACTGACACTGACAGCAACGGAGAACTTATTGACAGTGTGACGCCTATGTTTTAACATTGAATGGGAATGATTCAGACACTGACAGTGACTTAGGCCTAGACATATCAGAACTCAGATTTAATATTTCGATGGTAGGTAAGAAAAAATGACACTATAGTGACAATTTCTCAAATCTTTTAATCTTTGGATCATAAATAACTGCTTTCGGAGCCTCCATAATACATTGACAGTGTCGGAGGGGGCTTAGGCCTAGCCTCATTTGAACTGCTGGAAAAGATATATGTACCTACCTGTATAACCTGAGTCCTGAATGCTTCCGAATACTTAAATCCTCCACAATTATTGGGTTTAGTCCAATGTCATCCTGGTTTTCTGAGTTCATAGTATCGATGCAGGCGTGCGGGGAGAGAACCCGGTGAAAGGTTGACGGCGCCATGTGACAGTGCCTCCACGTGTCCGATCGATCCAATGTTTTCCCTTCGATACGAACGCATAGTTCCCGCATGAATTGTCAATGCGTTGTATGCGTTTAAGGGAGTCCAGACGTCCAAAATATATATATTGAAAGCATCAGATACCGCCGTAATCCAAGCGGAGAAGGCGCAGCCCCCGGTAAGAACCAACCGTCCCCGCCGGCAGCTCGGGGCGGTCTGACAGTGTGACCGGGGAGGCGAAGGATTGCAAGAAAATGGCGCGATGCATTTACGCGTTTAGACGCGTTATTTCGCATTATTTTCGATTCTGGGACAGTGGGAGGCTTAGCTACGGGTCGAAATCTATCTGTGTATACCAATTACTAAAGTTAGAATGACCGATTTCATGGTGAAATAGGTCTGCATAAGTTGATGACATTGACCCGATTCCCGCGCCCCAGATCGGAGAAGAAACGGTCACGTGACCAAGTAAGATGGCGGGCCAGCCCCCGGTTACTGATCGATATAAGGGTTTGCATTCCAGGCTTGAATGTCTAATTTTGACCGTATTGGACGATTTTAACGATTCCTATGTATTCTATATATCATAATCTCTGCAATTTAAGCCAAAATAAGCTCAAATATGTGGTTATTTAAGCCCAGAAGCGATCGTCTCATCGAGTGTTACACATAAACGCGTCACTGATTGTCGTATAGACGAAAGGGGAATTCGGCGGCATAAGATCTTAAGGTGACCTAGGCCTGTATTTGATCTTAAAGCCTTGCCGCCTCATAAAAATGCTTAGCCAGAAGATTTAGAAACATTAATGTTGATATATTTACTTATAAACTCTACTTTTGGATGAAAAGTTTAATAGGAGACACTGAATCGGTCGGGAAAGCAATACATTATGTGAACACAATTTTGATATCTAGTATACTCTCAGGGTACTCTAAGGACTTTGGCCTATTTTTATTAGGCCTGGTTACTGTGGACGTATTTATATTCGCACAGTACATATTTTCGTTTAATTCGCGTTTTTTGAAATATCGCCAAAATTTGGACGTCAACATTTTGAAACAAATTTATACGGACGCGAATATCGATTTGTCCTCAAATCCGCGAAAATTTACATACGCGAAAATATCAGCGTTTACAGTAACTTACGCGACGATGGCGAGTCTGGGGATGGTGAACATGAGGGCCGGGTCGTAGTCATCTATCATGTCCTGGGTCAGCAGGTTTAGTCTCAGTGCCCTGATCATAAAGAAATGAAAACATTTATGCAACGTTTTACTACGTTTATAACACGAACCAAATTTAATTACCTGAGAAATAATTACTTCATATAATGCCAAGGTGATAAAAAGAGGTAGAGCACAGATTGGTAGCCCCCCCCCCCCCCCCCCCCCCCCCTTTTCAGAACAAACTGTATTTATAGCATGACTTGTTAAATTACCTGACTGATTTAGCTAAACTATATTAAGGAGATATTTTGAAGCATACGGTCATATTCCTCGCTGAAGAGATTTGTATAGAGCCGATAGGCTGAGGGCAGAAACTGAAAAGATAACTACCTTTGGAAAATTACGACTTTTTTTGTAAAGGTTACTAGTAAGTGCCCATGACAAAGTACGACATAAAAGTAAAACGTTATAAAACGTCATGTAAGCAATTATTTTTGAAAGTTATTATAAAAGATGTTGAATTGAAAAAAAAAAATCAGAAATCAGAAAAACATCTGAAACCTGACATCCCTGCAGTATCAGTTCTGGCCCCAGCAGTAGTCTGTAGACTTACCTCTGTGTGGTCTCACTGAAGAGGACGATGACCTCCTGCATCACGTCATACTCCTTCATCGTCTTCACCGGCACCATGGCGCTCACGTAACTGGACGGGGAGACGAGTTATAAATCTTTCACATGTCAATAATTGACATACATAATCACGCGTAAAACAATGGAGCATGATTCTAATTCAACTACATCATCAATATGTGTTATCAATTTATAATAATATCCATAGGGCAGATTTAACTGAAGCTACCAAAACGAGTCACCTTTGTGACACAGTCGTACACAGGGATACAAAAATTTCAATAGATTAGACATGAGTTTTACTGGAGTTACTAGTTGACATTTTTTGTGGGCTTGACGGTTTGCCTACCTCAGTTCAAACTCCGCGAAGAGGCGATCAAATACAATCAGCGACTCCTTTATCTGTAACACCATCAAAGACTTTACATCAGAAAAGAGTCATTACTACAGTAACAAAATATATCACGAACTAATTATCTTAGTCTTGTAGCAGGCAAGAACAAATCATAGTTTGCGTAGGGAAATGCAAATCAATAGTATTTTAGGAAAATCATTTATTACAACAGGCTGAAGGGCTATCAGAGGTTTTGATGATGTCGCTGGAAAGCCCTCAAGAAACAATAGGAAAATAAGATTAAGCAGCTGGCGTGTGAAAGAATATGTGCCGATAGTACAAAAATTACTTTTTACTAACTGTGACACTAATTGTAGCTTTTACTAAGACCTCAGATTGTTTTCCTTTTCCATTATGCTGTTTTATATGTGAAAATAAAGAGAGATGTTTTCTGTTATACTGAAAATTTTAAGTTATAAAAAAATGTTCTGGCGATTCTCTATATAACCTACCCGGTCGGTGTAGGCGTTGATGTTGCGCAGACACTGGTCTCGGAGCAGGGCTCGTAGGAAGTCGAGGTGGCGGGTGAGCGTCTTGGCCAGAGGCCGCATGCTGGCGCTCTCCACCTCCCGGTTCATAATGCTCGACCCTGCTGCTAGGCACTGAAAAACATATATGGGAATATATACACACATCTTATCTATCCCTATAATGGGAGTTAGTGAGGGGTATTCAGGGATCACAACGAGCCTGAGGTTGAGAAACCAAACTAAACTATTGTCTGAGATCAAAAACAACTTTACATCTTTGGTAATTTGATTTAACATAAGGTATATATATTTGGCTCCCAATAGGTTATGTGCACTGCAGTGTTGAATATGTAATCAGGTGTAACTATTATTTCAAGGGTTTAGACAGTGCCTGAATGGAGTGACTAGTACCACGACAGAGGTGAGACACCTAGTGTGTAACCCTTACCATCCCTCTTTCTACACAGGCCTTATCTGTTGAGAGGTGTGGTGTTAACATTGCTCTTGGGATCAGAAATGGGGGGATGTAAAAAAAAAATGTAAAAGCCTGCAACAGTGTTTGAAACTAACCCCTGCCCGTCCATGACGATTTTCATGGGAAAAAACATTAAAATCGGCTCGGATGGCCGACGAATTTCTTCACTTAAACATGAATATAAGGCCCGTCGGCCCTGTTGGCCGACGCCCTAAAAAGTTGGTATCGACCACTGACTGTCTGTAACTCCCCAACTCCCACCCTCCCTATACAACTTAAAGCGTTGCTTACCTCTGCCCCGAACCAGAGCTGTCCGGACAGACTCTCCTGGAGGACGTCATCCGGGAACTTGACCCGGAAGTCGCGGCTGGCCCGCTCCAGGGGTACACAGTCGTCCATGATCCGCTCGATGTAGCCCAGCACCTGCAACGCCAAGACACTCGGTTAGGTACTAGGGTAATCAATAGAAACAGAACTCGAGTTTCCTATTTGAGGATATTTCTCTGTGTTATTTTAGTCTGTAATGTATCCAATATGTACCTGATATAAGCAGAAAATCTTTTGTGTTTAGTGGTTTCATTATTATTTCAAGCGAATCAAATATCTTACCCATAACATTCCCTATAATAGACAATGTGTCCGAGGGCAAAGATAAGTCTACAGGTGTGAATGCAACGGAGACCGAGAATGTAATGACCGAGAATGTCAAAGAAAACTAATTGCCTCTAGATATAAGGGTGATCACTGGTATATCATTAACCTTGGCAGTTTGCATGTACATGTATTATAAATAAATCATGATCACTATGCGCCATTTGTACTGACCGCTAAGACTTAGTAAAGGAGAACTCCCAAACATTTGAAGCTGACACACTTTTCAATGAATAAGATAAGAGAAAGGATTCTAACGGTCAGGGGCATTCAATCAAGTACGTACGCATTAATAGTGGGATGAAGGGGGTCCTGACATTTTTTTGTATTACTGTTAAGTTTCCCCCAGTTTGTACAAACAGTAAAGAACTTCCTAAATATGTCTTCTGTAGCGATTTTTAGCATCTGTAAGACACATTTTGACGTGCAATAGGCCATTTGATGATCATTTGCTAAATAGTTTTCCCCAATATTTTCTTGAAAAATAAGTTCAGGGTCGGGGGTCAAGATTAGGCTGGGTCAGGAAACTGGAACACAACAATGGAACTTTGGAGCAGTAGAGGTGGCGGCCTCTCACCTTGTCCTGACACATGCGGAGCTGGTTGACCAGGGCCGTGCATCGCTCGGGGTCCTTCCGGCCGTCAAAGCTGTCCAGTTCTGTGGCCACCAGGTTCAACTCCTCGTCGGCGTAGAAGAATCCCGCGAGTAACGACTGGTCCGACCGCTGAAACAATGTTATTGTATAGGTTACTGGTTGTATCTAGAGGAGGAACAATGTTACTGTATAGGCTACAAGTTGTATGTATAGAATCAATTATAGAAACAATAATGTTATTCCATAGACGTATTCATAGGGTTAGAAACCAGCTCTAGTTGGTCAAACATACAGGGGATCACTAATCTGTTGTCGTATTTTCTACCAACCGGAAAAAAACTTCCAGTCATTTGTAACATGTAATTCCTCTCCTCCTTGCCCAAAATTATAGTAGAATTGTTCGCCATCGCGGCGCTAATTTGGCCCACTGGATATGAAGCCTAAATTGCACATGCCGATTTTTGAAATTGGCAGTCGTTAAATATAGGCATGTCCTATATCACTATAAAGGTTTTACATTATGTAAGTTACAATAATCTGTTGTATGGTATGTACTGATAGGATATATGTGCCATCCATGATATACTCGAAGAAAATACTCAATCTAATACAAAATCGGCAGCATCAAAATCGGTATGTGGAACACAGGCTTCTGGCTCCTAAATCACTCGATTCCCCCCAAAGAGGATCCCCCCTCCCCTCCAAATATGTGGCTGCCAATAAACTTTGTCACTTCTCCTTTCGCTTTCATGAGTTTTCAATGTTTTGCTTTCTTCGAATGTTAACACCTCAATCAGACAATGATCCAAGGTTCACACATGTGATTTGAATTTATTGTGATTTTAACCATGTTCTCGGCGGTTCTTGTTAGTGATTTATGTCTCTGGACTTTGGCCGAAATAAATATCACCGAATACCAGGCCAAGGCACCTGTTAACTGATCTCACAGACGTCACAAGGCTGGCCCCGAGGTTCTGGGTCAGGGGAAAAGACAATTACGTTTAAACAATCGGGTCTTGGTATGCAGGATGACTTATTTTCTTGTCTGAAGACAATTGACCTTTTGAGGAAAAAACATTGGAAGGAAACAAAAATGGATCCGATGGATTTCTTACAATCTAAGCGTGTGGGGCTCCCATGTTGTGGTTGGGAGCGTGGGAGGTCTCTAACTTAACAATGCCCTCTTTATATGAATTATGACGATAGGACATCAAAATTTATAACATATCCTACGTAAGTGCAATTAGACAGGGATGTAACTCAGGGTTAATGAAAAAATCTGAAACTCCAAAAAGAAAATTTGAAATTATCCTAAAATGTTATGACAAGTGATTTAAGCAATCATCTTTGGAACTTATTATAATATTAGAGGTTACATGAAAAATCTGAAAATCAGACTATAATCTGACATCCCTGATTAGAAAAAAAAACTTCGTGCACTGAAAACAAAAGCTGACATCTTATCCCAAATCAATTCATTATGACAGAAGTACACAATAAATCTACAGGTATATGAACCTGTCAACCCTTCTGTATATGACTATTCTGATATAATCACAAGTGTAAGGCCCTATTTAGATAAATGGGTGCTTATACTATTGCGTGTTATCTTCGGATTTATCACTGCAGATATTGTAACATGAGTGTGTTATCAATAATACGAGTGGCCACAAACATCGCTTTACTCAAGTACAGTCCGAGAACAGCCCTGACTGTCGTTCTCACTAAGTTTAACAGAGGTTAGGGCATCTCGGACTACTCAAGTAGAATATAAAATCACCACAACTGGGCCTTGCTGTTCCTAGAGCATTCAATCCAAACTGATCCATACGAGTATTTAAAGATGAATGAATTGATAATATCAAACGCCATCAAAAAGGTTTACGGACCAATGCATTTCTCTCTTCAGAATACTTCGTGGTCATAGCGCGGGGATTTAACAGATTATTAGGCCGCGAGTTGTTTGAATTACCACATATTTAATCCTCAGTACTTATGTATTGCCAACAAACAGAGCAGGCCTACGGGCCTCTGTGAAGGGCGAGGACATGTTATGGACCAGGGATTTCAGGTGACCTGAGACGTCTTGTATGTGGGCAGGCCATGAGTACCAGGGCCCGGTTATCTAACAAACCAAAGTATTAGGAAACCAGATATCACGGGTACTTAGCCACACTAAAAGTAAAACGCAAAATGTCATTCGGGTTACCATCCGTGTCAGACAAATTATGTTATCTGATGGGTTTGTTTTTGTTGTTGTTGTTGTTGTTGTTGTTGTTGTTGTTGTTGTTGTTTTGTTTTTTTAAGATTGTGGATGTTTATTTCATTTTTCAAGAGATTTGTTTTAATGCTAAGTGCGGGCCTTTTAATAGGTACAAGTGCGTTCCACGACCGGGAGGCGAACCCTGGCCACCCGCATTGCACCACTGGTGTAGCTGAGGTGAGCTGCCACGGTGTGGGTAGGGTGTCATTTTGCTGGACGCTGGTGTTTTAACCACTATTACATTGTGATATGTAAGACTAAGAGGTGATATACCAGCATTTATCTCAGCTGGCACACTGCCTCTGGCTCTGACTATTATGTGTCCAGTGGTAGCTAGCATTGAACAGGTGGGGTTGGATGAAGATTGGAAGCAATGGCGTTTTAGTATAAGGAAGGTAACCACACATTTTTTTTTTCCAAATCGGGTTTAGACTTTGTTTGAAAGAAGATAAAAAAAATAAAGTGTGTCAAATGGCATACAAAAACAACTGAATGACGAAAATATATATTAATTTCTTTTACAATTTCTGAATACAAAAAAATGCCCAAAAAGGTTATTGGTTTGCTCTGCGTTCTTTCACCATAAAGAATTGAAATATGACAACTACATGGCAAGGTAGCCTATAGCATGAGCCTTCATTTGATACCCAGAGTTGCCAGTCTATGATCCTGAAAAATCCGGAAATTCGTGGAACAGCCTTTCTGGATTTTAGGCAGGAAACCTTCCGGATTTAAGGCAGGAAAAAAGAAATAGAATCCTGTACTGACGCGGGTGGCCAGTCCATGTTTGGGCAGCATGACGTGAGCTTAGAAGCGCACGTGTAAGCCAATGTTTCACTTTGACAGTAGTGAAATGAGGGAGGAGTTACGGTGTGACGTACCATCATATAATAATGTGTTCCGCTCTTAGCTAGCCAGAGTAGCTGCAAGCACTGTGTGAGTAAACATCCTGTGAAGGTTGGACCTTTAATCTGCAGCCTAGGTTCTGGAGAGAGGCATATAGAAATTGTGTTAGAGCGCGGAGCATTGACTGAGTATGTTTGAGGGAACTCTAACCTTGGGACTGATCATGGTCAATCGAGTTCTTGTCACGGAACGACTAGACATTGGATAATAAACAACAAATCCTTTCACAACGAGTGTTCACGTCTTACATGATGAGGGAACTATAATTATGTATTGGACGACCGCAGTCGACGAGGAGGGAGACTGCGAATGGAGCTAGCTATTATCTATACAACTAAATACAACTTACACGCACTAACTTTAAATGGATAATTAACCTTGCGATAGTTCAATCCCATACCATGTTCATTCTGATATGAAAAAGAGATTTTAGAATCCCATACCATGTTCATTCTGATATGAAAAAGAGATTTTAGAAAAAGCAATCTGTTGTCTGAACACAAATCAGATATAATGTTCTTTTCTTAAGATATTTGAATTTTGTAAAAATTATGATACAGACAAAACTCAGGGAATCCGAAAAAAGCAGGAATACCAAACAAAATTGATATTTTTTGCCCCCTAAACATCATTTGCACTTGCTCACTACAGTATATACAGATATGGGAAACCTTTGGCCAAATAGCTTATCATTTAGGTTTAAGTTTGGCATCAAAATTGCCATTGAAAAAGACCTAATCTGTTTTGTTTTGTTTATTTACTAACTTGCTGATTTGTTTATACCTACTTGAAAAAGAAATGCATACAATTTCGAGCAAAAGAGTTCTGGCTTAAAACACTAGCTTAATTGAGAAGGAGTAAATATGTATTTTACTGTCTACTGGCATTGACACTCTGGCTGAACGTAATACCGGTACTTGTAATACTAGTATGGGAAGTAAGTATGCGAAGTATCCTATTCTTTTTTCATTGTGTAAAAAAGATAGTCTTTAACATGGTAACTGATTGTTATATATACTTGTCTAACTCATGGATATCTATATCAATGAACAAGATATCGTAAACCCTCATACGCTACGATCAACTGGAAGAACATAAACCTTCGTGTGTGTGAAGTTATGGTGAGAAGAAATAAAAGAATTAAAAAATCAGACCGACACCTTCTGTCTCTCTTTAACCAGGGTCACGCGTGCCATTTAATAAAAGGAAAGCAAAAACTATACGTGTTAATCATTACAGCCAGTAGCAGCCGGGTGAATCTGTGCGGTGTCTTGGTAATAAAGTGGGTCCCCCAGCTGTTGTGTGGAGTGAATAGACTCGTGTCTAACTCACCCCACGACCACTCACCGGACTGAGTCAGCTGTGGTACTCACCCCTAACAAAGACTGCAGCAATCTAAGCGGGAGCTCAAACTGACAATTTGGTTGACAATTTGGTCATGTCGGGGGCCTATTCTGACCTAGTTCTATGGATCTCTTAGAAATCTAGGTTAATGTACTTATTGCCAATATTTGCATCGAATTCTGTCTAACTCATTATGAATAAATTGGTTCGGCCTCACAACTACAGGGTTTGACCTTAACATTGAGTTACTAGTACCGGGTACTAGTAAAAACCTATTCGGGCAAGTGAAAATTTTGAGCAACTAGCCCAATGGGCTAGTGAAAAATTTAAAATTTTAGTAATAATTTAGTACATGGACTAGTGGAACATTGATTCGGGCTAGGACAAAGATAGGACCACTTGCCCGGTGGACTAGTGGATAAAATAGTTAAGGAAAACCCCTGCAACTAAGATACCTGGAATGTAGATCTCCTATACAGAACTTATTCAATATAATAACTATGCCTGTGTTTGATGATCTCAAGTGCAAAACAAGGGTGGTTGGTTGATTGTTATGCAAAAACAAAACAAGGGGGACGACTCGAGGTGGCATAGGCCCAGAAATAGACACCTTTCTGTGAACGTTTTGCAGTGGTATGTTGTTGAAACATTGCATAAAAACAAACATAGCAACAATATTTTTTCAAAAGATAAAAATCGCCATGTTACAACATACAGTATAAATGGCTATGTTGAACAAGTATACACATAGTGCAGGGCACCACTTTTTCACAATATTAACTGTAGCAACAATGTGGAACGAACCTATAAACAACAAACTATTTATAATGTAAGCCATTGGAGACAATGGTACAATATGTCTTTTCAACATTACATTAAAAACGTTTTGGGAGGCCACCTTTTTATTTTGTCAAAACGTAAGTATCACTATGCAATGTCACGACCAAAAAAACGATGTACTGTAGAAGCGAGGTGAAATTATTTTCTCGGGATGGAGTGGGTCGGGAGGGGAGAGGAGCCTAAAGGTCCCGAAATCACAATTATGTTTATCCTTTCAAATAGCACTCAGGACAGGTTAGCAAAAATTGTTGTTTTTCTCTATTAATATCAATCAGTAATGCCACTCTATGAATATGAAAAATCCGGAAAATTGTTGAATCAGACTTTCCGCATTTTGGGAGCACTTCCGCCCACCCCGTCAGAGCGAAGAAGACGTTGCCAAAAAAATTTAAGCAGGAAGAAATAAAATAAATAAAATGAAATAGTATGTACTTTCAGGTATTAAAAAGGAGCTTTAAGAAATGATATCTGTTGCCAACAAAAATATTTTTTCCTTATACTTACTCATGATCAATAACCTATGAAACCTGTTATAAGTAGCCCCACTTTCCCCAACCTCCCTATTATTAATCGGTTACGTAAAGTTACACGTTTTGATTCAGTAACAATAAATGTCGGATTTGCGATGACTCACTGCTGAGTATTTACGGTTGAGATCATAAAGTATACAAACTATTGTATTTAAAAGCTTTAGATCTCCTTCTATCTCTAAACTAAAGGCTACAAATAACTAAATTCATTATGGTTCGTTGCTAGAGCATTATGACTATGTCAGTAGAGTCTATGTGTCTAATAGACATAATCGTTAATCTCAAACAATAACAATTTGGCTTCTTGTTTGTAGGCTACCGCAAGGCGTAACTTGTCCTCACGCTTCACCAAAATCATCCCCACCCATATAATTATTATGGTTCACGGAAAAGCATGACCGAGTTTTCACAGAGTGAATCTATTATACTTCTAGTTCTACATGATCTAGATCTCTCAAAATGTATCATTCATTCAGGTCAAACTGTGGTCAAATTGAACCAAGATTGAAGAAGCCTCTCCCATTCCCAGCTATTTTACTTCAGGCAGTGGTAGACATTTTTGAACCCATATATTATGATTCACGGAAAAGCATGACCGAGCTTTCAAAGAATGAATCTACATGATCTAGATCTCTCCTAATGTATCATTCAGTGAGGTCAACATTGTGTTCAATCAAGAACACTCCCACCGTTCCACTTCAGGCAGTATGTTAATAAACGTAGATTGAACCGCACCCATTCCCCTATATGCGAAACGTCCACCTTTCAACACGCCTAATTGGTAATTAAGACACTCGTAACAGCCACACACTGGCACAGAGTGAAGTGTACTCTACAAACAGATGTTGGCCCGACTGTCACTGTGTGTCAGTCACGACCACAAACACTGACAAAGGCCAGGTGGGGTCAAAACAAACCCCCAAAACAAGCTGCCCCTGCGCCTCTCTAAACTCACCTTGGGCCGAAATATCCATTTTCGTATAGAATACATCCTTGATTGTTAGCTGGCAATCCCCAAGGCCGATAGATTTCGTCTAGAAGCCAACATCGTGACTTTATTCTCCCTTGTCCCCTTGCTTTTTAGCACGTCTTTTCAGGTTGATTCACTTCCTGTTGACAAGTGCACGTCGTCAGAACGAGTCTGAGTCTCCAAGCAGATCCTGAGTCTATTCACAATGAAAAATGGTGGGAAGACTCAGGAGGGAGAGTGTAACTCTACAATTTTGATGACGTAGTTCACAATGATGGCGGTCTGTTTTGAAGTTGCACGGATAAGGTGATAGAAAACTCGTCAAAGTTTGGAAGATAAACGGAATTTTATTCGTTTAGATAAGTGCAACTATCATGGAAGAACATAAGCCATACTACCCACCGGAGTGGAAAGATGATCAAACCATGGACGTCCTGTTTTCGCCCTTCAGAGACAACCGTGATGTGAATCCCCACTCGTGGGATCGCAAAATGAAATTTTGGAGTGATATGATTTTTGAAGAATGTCGGTTTTCTAAATCACCAATCGTTAATTTGAAGACATTACCTCAAAGGTTTCTCAGGAAGAGCAAAATGCCAGTGTGTTTAGAGACTGTTTTCCAGGAGTTATTACGGTAAGTACGATTGTTTTGTATATTTACTTATATTATCGCTCACGTAGAATGTAAACAAACCGCTCAGAAGTTCAGTGTCTTCACTTCAGATTCAGTTATTCGCACAGTGGTAGTAGGTCTAGGATAAAAATAAAGGGCAAGGACAGATAGTAAAATATGAGTTATCATCCTGCCATTCCAGGCCAAGGGGCCAAATAAAAGTCCGACTCAGTGCCATTGAAAAACTACAACTAGATCTATTATTCTAAAGGAAAGGAAAGGAAACTTGTAACTTTCAGAATCATAAGTCTACTTTTTTTAATAATCTCTGTGTGTTTTTTATTATATGTGTGTGACTTTGTTTGTTTTTGTTGTGTTTTTTTTACTTAACTTTGCTCTGTCCAGGTTTGCCCCCTGCAAATTCACACATGAGGTGTGAGAATGGTTTCGCACTTCCAAACGTAGAATATTAACTTCTTGTTTGGATACTGCGGAAATTCTGCACCATAACTTAATATACATTTTAATTCAAAATCGACATAAACTAATACATGTATCTGAATTTTTACATTTCTCTTCGCGTGGGTCATTTTGCCGCCAAAAGTACTTAATATAAAAAGTGGATCAGAATTTGATTCACTTTTCGTAATAGAAGACTCTATCTGGGGCTATCTTCCATCAAAAGTGATTTTTTACTATTATTTTCAATACGATCCCCAGGAAATCAATCTGAGATTCCAGATTAGTTAAAAATGTGTTGCAGACTACAGCGATTTCTTTAGTTTGAAATATTGGAGTTTCCCATATATTACCCACTTCTTTTATGACTAGCACACAAGAAACTGCAGAAAGGTCTTAATATTTAATCATAGAATTTAATAAATATGAGATCCCTTATGGCTCATATAGCCCTAATGATAAACTTATACTTCACTGTCAAGAGTTGTATTATTTCAGCCCTTAGAATTAGAATACCGTTTCCAACTTCTGTTGAATAGATGAAACTAAAACGTTCTTCAATTATATTCTTTATTTTCCTTTGCTAGACAAGGAAAGATCCAATCAGTGAGTGACTTTCGGGCGTCCGTAGATGCTGGCTGGTTGTCATGGGGGATGAGCACGTTTGTGAAACGCCCGTTGGGTTTTACGTTCCGCCGTGTGGGAGATCTGGTTGGTTGGTCAGCGCCACCCAACACCGCGGGCGACTACATAGTCAAAGACCTCATGACAGTAGGTCTATTTTAGTTTAATATAGTCAAACTAGTTTAGGAAAGACATGTCCCTTGCTTGAGAACCCGGGCCGTCATATCCGTTTTGTTATAGAGTGTTGGCAAATATATATCCTCTTACGTTATTTACCAAGATGCTGTGTAGCATCATGACATGTAATTCAATAATTAGAAAAATGTGTAATCTTTCTTCTTCTGCAGAGACTGATCATCTTGGAAAATTAAGTTATTGCCGAATCCCGTGGAAAATTATACGATCTGGAAAAATGTCAACAAGTCATGAATTCATTTTTATAAAAACAAAATTCATGATATATGATGCTTATTACGTCTGTTTAGCGCTTTTCTTGCAGAGAAAGCATTCTCTAATTTGGCTGGATACACAGTTTTAGAAAGTCTGCACCCGATGCATGCACCAAAGTTTTCATTAATTTCGGATACTGAGCCCTATGTTGCTTACCTCCAATCCCCAGGAGCAGTCGACCCAGTTGGCGGACTGGCAGGCGCAGCAGGCCCAGGCCGACCCGCACTCACTGACCCGTGACCTGGTCACCATGGAGTCGCTGGCCGAGGGGGCGGCCGGGGTCTGCCCGCGGGAAGAAGACCTTGAGCTGCTCGTCCTGCAACTCGCCAAGGACAAGAAACTCAGCGTCGCCCACACCGACCCCGAGAAGCAGAGCAAGGTGAGTCCCTGTTTGAGAGATAGTCAGGGAATAACAGGGTGCCCACGGAAGTCCTAAAGGGTCTTAGAAGCACTTAAATTGACTTTCTCAAATTTAAGGCCTTAAAAAGGTCGTAAATTGTACATTTCTATTGCAGGAGGTCTTAAACTTGATTTTTGAAAAAGCGTGGGCATACTGAATAACCTCCCAAACTCAGGTTTCTGATACCTTGTTGTTTACTCCAGGGTTGCACTTTGTTATTTGTTTTTTATTTGGTCATATTAATTTAATCAGGGTTACACCTGGTCTTCCAACACTACGTGAAAGAAATAGTTATATCGATTTGTAATACACAAAACTCTTAGATTGTGTGTTTCGAGCTTAAGATTTTTTGACGTATCTCTATGTTTAGACTGAGTGCTCGAACTGCCGGAACTGGGACTAATGCTTTTATATGGGGGTTCATTTGACCTATGAGTATGAGGGCAGAGAGAGTGATGTCTGGAAATATAAGGCTATTCGTTTCTTCTCCAGGTGTTACGTTTCCAAGGAGAGAAGGAGAAAAAGCCACAGCACGTCACAGAAATGGAACTGGAAGCTTTGAAGTAAGCACGGTCCTAACCACTCGTCTCTACTAAAGTTTGCTTCCATTTTCTTTCAAAAGCGTATATTTTGAAACCATCTGGTGTTTTGCACTATTACCTTTGAAAATTGTGTCTCGTTGGTTTAAGAAATGCACCTACGTAAATGTGCTGGATTCACCAACGTGTATAATAAAAAAACAAACTAAACGCGCTTCCTGAAATAAATTATAAAAAGAGTTCCTTATTGGGTTTGCCGTAATGGAGAGCAATTATCCTAAGGAAAGCCCCTTTCCTCAAAGGATACAACCAGTCACTGTTTAAGACGTATTAATTAAGCTTTAATATGGGGTCTAAGAATGAATTTACTGGTGAAAGATTCCCCAACAACGAAATCATTCTGTCTTTTAGATTAAAAAATACGTCAGCCCGCTTGCTGGAGCAAATCGAAAAGATCGCAGAAGAAATGGAAAGGTCAGTACATTCAGTTTTTATTTTAGCTTGTTCATCGATTTTGTTGACCATTTTTCAACATTTAAAACGTCATCCTTCTTTTAGAAAGATAGTCACACG
This sequence comes from Lepidonotus clava, assembly GCA_936440205.1. Taxonomy (NCBI): domain Eukaryota; kingdom Metazoa; phylum Annelida; class Polychaeta; order Phyllodocida; family Polynoidae; genus Lepidonotus; species Lepidonotus clava. The sequence goes on from OW387145.1 coordinate 11,093,224, forward strand.
ATCTTATTACAAATAATTGGAAATGAAAATAACACAAAAATTAATATTGTGTATTTATTTTGCATTCCAGATGTCGTAGTGACGCAAAGTTTTATCTGGGTAAAGGTCTGAGGAATTCGGTAAGGGTTTGCTTCGGTTTGTCTACCGTCTTCTCTATGTTTTAATTCACCTGTACTTGAGATTTAAATAATACTTTTTGAATCATCGTAATTTCATTTAAACCATCTCTGTTATCCTTATCATTCTAACCTGTTAGTTTTAATAACAAGCAATTTGGCTGTGTAGATGTTAAAGGGAAAGAAACAAGTAAAAAAAAATACACCACTGAAATAGAATTGTATCCCAATAATTTATTAACAAATTCCCTTCATAGGCCAAGAACGCCCTGCGCCGCAAGCAGGGCCTGTCGCGGTTACTCGACAAACGGCAGGGGGCGCTAGAGAACATCGAGGCCCTGTTACAGCGTATCAACGACGCCCAGGCTGACAAAATGGCACGTTGTTTATGACTCTTATCTAGGGAGGTCATATATATATTCTAAGTCCCAAGTTTGATCAATTATTTTTGTGCTTTCCATTTGTATAGTTTGAAAGAAATGTCGCGACTCTTACGTCCTAGCATATTTGGATAAGTATTGATGATCCTTACCCTTCCTATATGAATATGTTAATGTATGATTTATAATCTGCTTTGATAAAATTTTCATAGTCAACGACCTAGTGATTCACTGGTATGGTAGATATTCAGACGTGTCAAAGCATAAGGTAATACATATAAGTGCTTACAATGTCCTTAATCTAAAAACAGCAACCAGATGGACAGGTTGGTTATGGCCCATTTCGCTGGTTCTTGGTAAGACCTGAAGAAAGTTCGGTATGTAGGCAGCGACATGTGAAAGGACATCATTTTAGAAGAAGTAGGGTAAACAGAAGGATTATATGTATGAACGTATTGGAACATAATTAGAATTATGTTTTTGTAAAGACTGTATGAAAATTCAAAGGCAACAGGAATCAAAGTGATATCGAGCGTGCCTTTTGGACATTCTTTGGTCTTTCATTCAAAGTTGCTTCGAACCTAAGTAATGATATAAAATTAACAATAGGGCACTGGTAGATGCGTATTCGCCTATTTACTCTCAGTAATGCTGTCTGGTATCTTTCTTTTTGTTCAATGTCGCCTTCTGATGGTGCCACACCTGAGTTTTTAACCCCAGACTAACCATACACTAATCGCTCTTTTCAGGTGTTGGACGCGTACGCCGACGGCACCAAGACGTACCGAAACATGGTGTCAGCGATGGGCCTGTCTCCCGACAACATCGACACCATCATGGACGACGTGCACGACGTAAGACACTCTACAGCTGGACTATCACGAGATTATATAGATGTGCAACTTTCTACATTAAACTTTGTTTTGATCCATTTACTGAAAGCCAGTCTTAGAGGAAATCACATAACATGATATATATGTTAATTGGCCGCAGATTCACACGCTTCCCGATACTGTTGTCTCACTTTTTATGTTTTTTTTTGTGGTTTTTTTGTAATGTTGCAGATGTGTTTATCTCGAGCCATTGAATTTCGCAAGCACAAATTTATACTTTTATCAAAGAATACTATTAATGTGGTCATTATGTACATAGAGCGAGTCATATCAAATCATGGGCATAGAACAGGCCAATCCCTTAGGTTTGAAAAAACATTGTGTAAGTTCAAAAAAGAATTCAAACACAAAATGAATAAATCGACCTACCTCCCCATATTTTTGTACCTGTGCACCCAGAACACAAGGACTTTCTTACATGATTATTACCAAAAATAGTATAGCGTTTTAGCGGCTCATTTCCGGAACAAAAGTCAGTGTGTACTTCCTGGATCAGTATGGCCAAAATATTTAAATGAGCTACTGATATACTACGGATTATACACTGATTTCTACTGCCACCTCATTTAAATATTCCGGACATACTGATCTCCCACTGTTCAACCACTGTATTTCCACTGATCTAACACTGATATACTACTACAAGCTTACACTGATTCTCCAGCTACTGACTTTCCACTGTTTTTTGTTCCGGATGTTAATTGTCATCATCCTCTGTGTCAGGTGTTTGACGTGCAGGAGGAGATCAACACGTCCATGCTGCAGGGTCCCACCGACCCGGGGCTGGACGTATCCACGGCCGACCTTGAGGCCGAACTCGAGGACATCCTGTCCGGGGGGACCGACGCGGGCAGCGACTCGGCCGCCGGGCTACGGGACCTTCACATCACTGACCGCGATGTAAAGCCTTCTCCTGCAGACAGCGGTATGGGGATTCTAGAAGGAAATCTTATCTTATGTCGTAAACTAAAGATCCTATCCCCTCAGATGGAAACCGTATGGTCAAGATTCTGTAGACAAAAATCAATTTACTTAGACGTTATTTTTTCCTGGTAGGCAGCTTTTAAACATAGAAATGTTTATTGTCGTGCCTACCGAACACCTGTTAACACGTTTATTTTAGCCACGAAAACATAAATCTGTCAATTTTGTTCTTTGCATGCATAATTTGGTTTTGTAGCTCTATAAAATTTCTAATTATAATTGATACATAGTATCCTAGTGATATGCCGATAAGCATTCTCATTTGTTTCTATCATCATTGGCTCGAGAAACTCTAGGTTGCTTAGAAGAGTTCCTATAGACTACTTCCCAGCAAGTTTTCTTTTTTATTTAAGTAAATCCAAGGTCCTTTTGGTAAAGTATGTATAATATATCACTATCCATCGCTCATTAATATGCTTCAGAGGAAACGTAAAGATAAAAGTAGTCATGCGCAAGTTTTGGAATTTGAAGGGAATGCCAGCAAGTTATGACATATTAGGAGAAGCTTTTTAACCCTTTAAGGACGCCAGTATCTCTCAGGCATCACCAAACCTAGACTCCTGTATCTCCTAAGCGCCATACCCACTAGGCAATTTAGCGTCGGCCGACTCCAACATGCGTCGGCGGTCAGCATCGGCGTCAGCGTCGGCGTAAAATTATCAAACATGGTTAATAAGAATCGGCGTACTCGTCGGTGTACTCGTCGGTGCCGACCACCGACGAGTACACCGACGAGTACGCCGATTCTGTGTGGGTATGGGCCTGGGCACTAGAGTAGGCCGACGCCGACGCCGACGCCAGCACCGACGCCGACGCCGATTCAGGAAAAAGTCGCCAAGTGGGTATGGGGCTTTAGGCATCACCAGGCCTAGACGACAGATGCCTGAGAGATACATAGCATATATGTCAGAATTGTCAATTTGATGCTTAATAAATATAAAAAAACTTTTAACCCTTTCAAGGCGCCACAGAATTCTCAAATATTACATAATGGACACCAAATAACTGAGGGAAATTGCCCAAAAGACGCCACTGATACCCTAATATAAGGTTGCTATAGCTATCCAGTGATCTCAGAGTCTGTAGCAACCCTATTCAGTTGCAATTTTGCGGATTCAAGAGGCTTATTTTCTATTCTTTCAGGATTTCCTGCTGTGCCCACATTTGACCCAGCCACTCCTCCAAAGGTTTCCCCAGTCCGACCAACATCGTCCAGATCACGACAAGCCGTTTCTTCGCCCACCTCACACCGCTACCCACAACAGCAGCTACCCAGCTAGTGATCTGCCCGCCAGCACTTCACACGGCTTTGTAATGTGTCCAGTGAGGTGTGCAGCGTTAAGAGGCGTCTTTAGAAATTAATGGCCTTTGTTGCTGAATACAGAATGTTTTTTCATTGTATCGGCGGGTATTAACTAAATACCGCCAGAAGGTCCAGTGAAGTACTCACCACACATGGTTACTTCATTTCATTTTCATAGGGTAAAGGTTAGATGCAAAAATAAATGCAATGAGGGAGGTGAAGCTTCCAAACACAATTAATTATTCTGTGCGAGAAAAAATTGAATATATTTTCAAAAATTGATGACCTAATGTTGAAATATCTGATACAAGGTAATTGTCAACCATAGTGAAATTATTGGGGTAAGAAGTCAGCTCCCTATGGTGAAGAATAGGCCAGAGCCTGTGTCTCTTGTGATAGTCGCCCGTCATGGTAAACTGTAAAAGGGTGAATGATCATCAGTCATAGAGTTAAAGATATCTGAATTTTTTTGGTCTTTGTTAATGGATAAATGCATTTGAATGTTGAGTATTTGTACCTAGAAGAGAAATCACTATAATCAGTTGCTAACTTAAAGACATTATTTCAAATCAATTGATTATTCATAAATGATTATCATTAGTTGTTGATAATTGATGTGCCATTTCTTCTGCCGCCTACCGTATGTAAGAATGAAGGTACGCACTTTACATATTCAGGGATGTAAGTTTGCAAATTTTTGTTTGAATTCCAATTTTTCATCTGTAGCCTTTGCAGAAGCTAAATGTTTAAAACTTTAGTCGAACAGTGACCAAAGGTTATCAATATCTAGGGAACACGAAAGTGTTTACAAATCACCAAAACCTAAGGTATAGAGTAGTTTAATGACGCCGGACCTTGGGAATCTGATTAGATGTTTTGAGAATAAGTTCAGACTAAAATCTTTACATGGTTCTGGGAAATGAATATGGTGATAGCTGATTGACTATCTCCGTTTATTTTATTAGCCCTGATTTACATCCCTACCTTATGGATAGGTGGCGGCGTATTGAGAAAAGCTAGTACGATTGAAAAGGATTACATCAAAGATTGTATTACTAAGGTGAAAATATTTAGCGTGGAGCCGCTATAAAATAACGAATATCGTTTCGATGAATTGCAAATAGGACCACTAAGTGGGGTTTAAAGGGGCCAACGTTATCCAGAAACCCTTGGTAGCATGAACTTTAAATTTTGCTATTACAGTTCATCATTTGGTGCTGGATAGATTGGTCATGAATTTAAGTTGTGACCATCAGTGCTTTCGCATGTATTAAAAGTGTGTGTACTTTATTATACCCTAGGCTGATACAGGTTCAGTAGTTCTAGAGTTTAATGCATCGCTAAGAAAAAATGGATGATAACCTAAATGTTATAGAAAATTGTTCGAGCAGCAGAAAATAGTTCTGCTAGATTAGTTAGTGGAAGCTTTGAAATTTCCCTCTGAAATGTTGCCAGGGTATGAAAATACATAATCAACCTTGGTGTGTCAGGGATATCATACATCAGGCAGACCTGTGGGCCCTGCCCTAAGATTGATATCCTTCACACACCTTGGGTTGATAACCCATCTCATAACCCGTCCCCGGTTGGTTATACATTTTTATGTATTATACTATTGTTTGTATAATTGGTAAAGGTGAACTTTACCACATCCATCTTCACATGTATATATACTATTTGTGTGATTCACCATATGAAACAATTGAGCCAACAATTAACTTGAAAAGTCACTGTGTAGATCATGCAAACTATATTTGTAAATATGAATACTGGAAATCAGAAATGTGATGGACATTATATGAAGGAAATGAATTCTCAGAACCAAAGTTTTACTTTCTTTTAACTTTCCTAGAAACTGGTAATGTTTGTTTCTCTTTAGTAGTAGGATCGATGCGACCACGTCTTTCAGAAATTAAAATAGATATAAAAGATATTACATCCAATTGTATTGGGATTCGACAACATGTTATCTATTTTCCGTGTTATGGGGATGTCATACATGTGTATATTTAGATACTGATTAAATGAGTATGCTCATGTAAATACTTGAAAAGGAAATAAAGGTCGCCAATCAGACACTAAGTGTGGAACACCCCCATAGTTATTTGAGTTTACCATAATTTGCCTATGGCTCCCTTGAAGAAATCGGTATCTTCCCGAATCCATGTTACACGAAGAAGCCCTGTTTTACAGCGACTAGTGCCTCCCTGTGGGTTTCCATCACGGTGTCCTTATCCTTCATGACTTCTCGGAACTGACTTGTCGGAAAACCTTGAGTTAGGAGGCCTTCTGAAAAAACAAGTTATAATTTCAAGAATTAATTGGCCTGCTGACTGCATCTCCAGTTATCTAAAACAAAGACATTATAGAACGCCTAACAACGTTTTCATTGTAACGTTTTTTTAACTTTAAAAAAAAAATTTAATTTGCAATAAAAAGACAATAAAAATAATGATGCCAGGAATAATCTCCGCATAAAATGAATCAATGGAATTTTGTTGCGGAATTGCAGGAACTTGTAATATGTAACCAATTTTCCATAGAAACAAGCTTCACTCATACTGCCCTAACCTTGATCACAAGAAAAGTTTTTTTTTATCTATTCAAAACACTTGTGTAAAGAAGATTACATAAACAAATAAGGGTATTACTATCTATCAGAGAATTTTTCTTATTTTACGCTATTTTTCATGGCTAATACTTTTCCCTTGTTGGACCTGTGGTACATATTTCTGTTGTTATCTAAGTTTCCAATATGTTGTCAATCATACTGATTTTGGTTGCCTTTAAGTCCCCATTGGTGGGTTAAAGCAGGGTTAGATATAAGATTTTGGAAAGGGGTGTCTGTGTTAAAACGTTGCACATTATCATGCACACACGCAACTTTATTTTCCTGAGTAAAGTCTTCACGACCCCCCACCCCCAATCACCTGGACCTGGAGCTCCTGTAACTCCTACCTTTTTGAGTGGTGACCATGTAGAAGGCGGTCCACACGGCCCCGGAGAACACCTCACACGGCTCGGGGAGCAGGGGCTGCAGGTGGAGCAGAGGGGCGAGTATCTTGTACACCTGTCGGTACAGGGCCTGCAAGGAACCAACACAGGGTTACAGCGAGCACCTTGTACACCTGTCAGTACAGGGATTGCAAGGGGCACACACAGGGTTACAGCAGGCACCTTGTACACCTCTCAGTACAGGGCCTGTAAGGAACCAACACAGGGTTAAAGGGAGCACCTTGTACACCTGTCGGTACAGGGCCTGTAAGGAACAAACACAGGGTTACAGCGAGCAGCTTGTACACCTGGCATTACAGGGATTGCAACGGGCACACACAGGGTTATAGGGAGCATCTTGTACAACTGTCGGTACAGGGCCTGCAAGGAACCAACACAGGGTTACAGTGAACACCTTGTACACCTGTTATTACAGGGATTGCAAGGGGCACACACAGGGTTACAGTGAGCACCTTGTACACCTGTCAGAACAGGGCCTGCAAGTGGCACACACAGGGTTACAGCAAGCACCTTGTACACCTGTCGGTACAGGGCCTGCAAGGGGCACACACAGGGTTACAGCGATCACCTTGTAACCTGTCGGTACAGGGCCTGCAAGGGGCACACACAGGGTTACAGCGAGCACCTTGTACACCTGTCGGTACAGGGCCTGCAAGGGGCAACACAGGGTTACAGCGAGCACCTTGTACACCTGTTGGTACAGGGCCTGCAAGGGGCAAGCACAGGGTTACAGTGAGCGTCTTGTACAACTGGTGGTACAGGGATTGCAAGGGGCAACACAGGGTTACAGTGAGCGTCTTGTACAACTGGTGGTACAGGGCCTGCAAGGGGCAACACAGGGTTACAGTGAGCGTCTTGTACAACTGGTGGTACAGGGCCTGCAAGGGGCAAGCACAGGGTTACAGTGAGCATCTTGTACAACTGGTGGTACAGGGCCTGAAAGGGGCCAGCACAGGGTTAACGCCGGGTTACACTATGCAAGTTGAGCTGTATAAAAGATCAGTGCCGTATGATGATATCTCAGACTATTTACATACAGAGGTGATAAAATTGTTTGAATTTAGCAATTAAACTATTTTTATGTGTGTGTATTGTCAGCGACATCATCATATCATATCATACCCAAATTGTATAAACATATTGTAATACCTCTGGTCTGCTGGTTAATTCAAGATCGATTTTCCTATAGCAGCCTTATCTTACATAGAATTTGATTCCAGCACATTGATTGCTTAAATATACAATAAAGCAAAATTGTTACTAGAAAAATATATTTGTTAATTTTGGAACTACAATAAATATTCAAAGAAATGTGTCATGAAATTGCAATTGTCCCTTAATTTCTCCTATGGCTCATTGAAAGGTTTAAGGTTTAGGTCCTTTTGAACTATTGTTAATGTTTGTTTTAATACTGCGTGATGAGTATATAACTAAGTATCCATGAGTCGTTTGTCCAGAATGTCTGAGTCAATCAGACTGCGTTTAAAGTTAGCTCATTCACTTCCCAATAGTTCAAAAGAAATGAACGATGAGGGAGTTCTTAATATGAAAGGGTTTTTATTCAATAAACATCTCATCCCGAGTCAAAGCCACTATGTATAAGTTTCCATCAGTCCACCTCCCATCTCCTATCAGCAATCAACCACATTTAGAATACAAGTTGTTCCAACACATTCTAGACCGCTCTAGTGCTTAGCTCTATCACAATCCTATGTCCGAGGTAGTTGGTATAGGTAAACTCCAGTCTGCTGCGCGGGAGCCGATGTACTAACTCCAAGTAGCTCCTTTGCTAAACTTACTCAGCTGACATTCTCACTTAAACTGCCTGCTCCTCACTTTGCAACACCTTTTATACTGGTTAACAGGTGGCGCTGGGAGCGTAAAATATCTCTTTCTAGAAGTAGACTAGAAGTAGACTTGCTAAGCCTGATCCTTGTTGGATTATACAACATGATGATATATTAAAAGTGCTAAGCTATTAGTACACTTTCTTGGCCAGGAGACATAATTGTAGTTCCGTCACTGTGCTATATTTAGTCAACATCCCTCACCTGAAACCAGTTGCCCACGGTGAGGCACCTGATGTTGCACCTGACGGCCATCTTCTGATAGCGCCCCACGTCCACAGAACAGAGGGTGGTGGTGAACAGGGCGTCGAACTCGGCCTCTCTGATGTGGAGACTGTGGCCCACCGTGATGTTCAGAAAGTACCTCAGTAGGTACAGAACAAAGCCTGTTTTGTCGCCATAGGCCTCGACGTAGTGCGGCTGGAACTCTAAGATGAACAATTACAGCTTATTAAATGTTTATCAGATTGGCCTGCAGATTAAAATCGAGGTTTTAAAGAATATGCTTCATGTATGTATGTTTGTGGAGAGTAGGATATATCAAAACCTTTGATCTTTTAAGGTGTTTATAAAATGAAAGATATATTTCCACAGTCGTGGTTATAGTGATAAGTTATTTATACCAAGTTCTATTGGAGCATGAGTGTTATCGTAGATTTCACTTTGTGCATGAAAACAGGTCATGGGAGGCGTAGCATGACCAATGTAACAAAGGCTCAAAGAGAAATCCAAGTTTCGCTAACTAGCAGCGTTAGGGCTGAGCTCCACACAGGGTGGGGTGGGTCGGCGTCTTATCTATTCTTTTATTCCACATCAGAAAACTTCTACGAAAATCACGATATTAGGTGGGGATTAGGCAGGCCATACCAGTAGTATAGGTTTTGAGGGAGTTCACGTCATCGACCATTTTTAGTGAGGGAGTTCACGTCATCGATAATTTTTAGGGGGTTAGTTCACGTCAAACAATTGCAAATTGCAAATTTTAGAACTGGAAATAGAAATATTCTTGTGATTAATGTTGAAAATATTTTTATATGTTATTATTGATAATAAGCTTAAGAAAATGTCAGCTGAAAAATTGGTTATTGCTGATGAAGTATTGCAGTCTATTGCAGATTTGCTTTATTGTGATTGGGAAAGTTTGGCAATATATTTAGAATTAGAGAGCAAAGATTTGCATAGAATTCGAGGTAAAGATAAAAGTACTGTGTTACAGTCTAATATATTACAAATGTTAAATTTATGGTGGGATCGAGTGGATAAAAATGATTATTTGAACGAGTTAATTACAGCTTTATCAAGTTTGTATCGTTATGATTTGATTGAAATTGTTTTAAGTTTTATACCCAAAAATGATAAAAATATATCTGATAATATTATTCAAGTTTTATTTTTACAGTTGGCTGAGCGTTTAGTGATGGATTGGAGAAATTTAGGAATTTATTTGTCTATTTCTTTAACTGAAATAGATAATATTTTTTATGGTTTATATGAACCAAAAGTTCATCGTGCTTATGAAGTTTTAAAGGTTTTTCAATTACAATATGGTTATTTAAATTTAGATAAATTATTTAAAGTTTTGAGGCAAATGAGGAGATTAGATGTGATTGAATTTATTACTAGACATATTAGGCATTAACTTATTTGTTACATTTGGTTTCCCTCTGGTGGGAAGTTATTGTATATTGTGTCTCTCTCTAGTGGGAACGAATTGAACCTTGATGATTTATAGTGTTTGCAGACATGGTACATGACCTCCATATTGGATTGTCGTAACTTTTGAAAGTTTGTTTACATTTTTAGTCTTGATATTTACAACTCCTATTTCTTAGATACTTTACGAGGCTATTGCTTGACGCCTAATTATGAAATAAACACAGGTTAAGAATTTTGCATTTTACAATTATTTAATTTGGTACGATATCGTGGTATGAAAACCGGTTGTGCGTATCTACATGCAGAATGCTGTCTTTTTGCAAGTTTGTTGTAAGAGTGTTGTGTTGCAGAGTGGTCGTTGAGCTAATCTTGAAATTTTTCGACTTTTGGAGAATGAACATAGTTTTTGAGATTAGCTTAGCGGTCATGACGTGGTTTTAGGTGATTCTAGTGTTAATGTACCCCGGTTAAAAGCCTCGGTATGGAGTAAACGCGCACTTCAGAGCAGACCCTTTTCGCGTTGTAACGGTGTGTGCGTATGCAACAGCACACTAATTTGGACATTTTGTCTATGTACGTAGGACGCTCTGGTAGAGAACGCCGAGCGGACACACTTTGTACCGGCTTACTTGATTTACAGCGACGCAGGGCGCTCCGGTAGATAACGCCGCGCTGTCTGCGAGGAATCTAGACCTCCGTGCCTGGTCTAACAATACTCGCTCTCCCGCGAGTGGGCTGGCTACCAGGCTAGTGTTAATGTAGTTTTGTGCGGAGTGACGCGAGGGTTGAGACGTACATTAACCTAGGTGATTCTAGTGTTAATGTAGCTTTGTGCGTTTATGAATATGAAATAATTTTTTTAAGTTACATTAAAGTATTTGTTTCAGTGTTTATTATAGCTTTAGCTTATTTTACTTTTGATTAGTGTGATATAGCTGTAAATCTAGTAATAGTGTTCTTTCACAAGTTTTATGAAATCAAGCTGTAAATCTAGTAATAAATCTAGTAATAGTGTTCTTTCACAAGTCTTATGAAATCAGTATGTTGGTCTAGGAAATTGATATTTATGGTTTGGGCACAGATCCAGGTAATCTTTTTTGTGTCAGTATGTGTATTGGTTAGAGTAATTTATATAATATTGGTGACGCAGTTGGGGCGTACGTATAGCTTGGAAGAATAAACATAATCGACTTGCTTGATTATATTGGTTTATTTGCAGAGAAGATAAGAAAGCGTTAAGTAAGATATATATATACAGTTTTGTAGCATATTAAAGCGCAAGTGTAATAATTGACAAGGTTTAATTTGGGCTATAGCACTTGTCAGTTATTATATTTGACTTTAGTGAAAACAACCACTTTATAATGCATTAATAATTGAAAGCATTTGGCTAAGAATTGTATAAACATATTAAGAATGGTTAGTACATGTACATTAAGGTTCATTTTTAAAGGTAAATAAACAGCAAACTTGAATAAATGTAAATACATTTTGCTTAAACAATAAAGTGTTGTGAACACATTAAAATTGTAGCTTTTATATAAATTGGTTAGCTGAATATTGTAAATACATTGAACTAAACAAAGTGATGCGAATATACTAAAATTGTAGCTTGGATATATAAATTTGGGTAGCTGATAAGCTGTGAACATACTAAAATTGTAGCTTGGATATATATATAAATTTGGCTAGCTGATAAGCTGTTGAGGTCTAATGGTAAGTCTAAATATGATAGTTAATTATTTCTTCTTGTGTGGTAACATACCTTCTTGGTAGAGGTACGAGGAGGGGTTTTGAGATATATATGTATGTATGTTTATTGATTTTTAAGAGTTTGCTAAGACATTTTTGAAATATTTTAAAATGAAAGTTTGTTTTATAATAAATATGCTTCAATGTTTAAAGTTTAAATGATTATATTAAATTAAGAGTGAGAGAAAGTTTATGTATTCCCTTTCAGTACCTTACATGGAAGGTTCTGGATGATGTGTCTCGTTTCCATGTGGGTATTTTTGCTTTGTACGAGGAGGTACTGAAGGGATAAAAGTTTGAAACGACTTTATAAATTAGCAAATTATTAGATATTCAATTTTATATATTTTCGTTTTGTTTATATAAATGTAGTGAGAAAAGATAGTTTAAGTTAATGCGCGCGTTTTATAATATAAACGTATACTATTTTGGTTTATTATTAAAAATGAAAACCTATAAGCACCTTAAATACTTTCACAATCATAACATAATGTTATTGTCTTGTGATTGGCTGAGACTAATAAAGAGGGTATAAAAGCTTTGTGTTGATCTTTTGCGCGCATTTCTTTGGTGTGGGTTAATTGTAGTGTGGTAAAGAGCGCCGTTGGGCCCGCGTTGGGCGCAAGTGCGTGCTTTGTTAGGCGTAAGTGCAAGTTTGTGGAGATTGATATTTTCGGAGGTGGTTGTGGAGATTGACGTTTCTAGAGGTGGTTGGAAATTGCTTTCTTGGTTTGGAGATTGACGTTTTTAGAGGTGGCTGGAAATTGCTTTCTTGGTTTGTGGAGATTGACGTTTTGATTTTAGCTAGCGTTAAGCGCTAGTTGAAATTATTTTTGGTCTGTTTTACTTAAGATAATTTTAGTTAGGTGATTGTTGGTTGTTGCTTTTGCTTTTGTTGAAATTTCAGCTTTATAGTTTTGCGACTTAGAGCTTCAAGATCAAGCTTGGCGTCATTCATCACAGGCACATTATAAACAGGTAAGTGTACTTATTTATTTATTTGTGAGAAATATTGAATTGTATTGTATTTAGTGTGGTACCGAACAGGTAAGTGTATTTTTAGAAATATGAAACAATACGTGTATTGTGATATAATATGTTCTGAAAGTTCAAATTTTAAAAATGTTTCTGAAAGTTCAAATTTTAAAAATGTTTCAGTTAATTCTCAATATTTAGCTTATTATGATTTTTTTGTCAGGTCTAAGTATTTTCAGGTGCAAAGTATAGAAAGGGATAATAATTTGAAACCTATTCGAGTTTGTATATGTATTTTTCAGAATAGTTTGAATAAGTCTGTGGTGTTAAAGGAGCATAATTAAGATGTCGCATGATAAGGTTTATGTTGTTAGGCTTTCTGAAAAGGCTAATCTTCCAAAGAGAAGTTCATTATTTTCAGCAGGATTAGATTTGTATAGTGCTTATGATTATATTTTACCAGCAGGAAAAAAACTTGAAATTAAAACAGATTTACAGTTTGAGTTTCCTGAAAAATGTTATGGAAGAATAGCATCTAGATCTAGTCTTTCTAAATATTATTCTATTGAAGTTGGAGCAGGAGTTATTGATGAAGATTATAGAGGAAATGTTAGTATTATTTTGTATAACTTTGGAAATTTAGATTTTCTTATTAAGGCTGGTGATAGGATTGCTCAAATTATTTTAGAGCGTTATTCAAATGCCAGTGTTTATGAAGTACAAGAGTTAAGCAAAACTGATCGTGGTTGTAAGGGGTTTGGTTCTAGTGGATATTGTTAAAGTGCTAAGGGTTTTATTTTACAAGTTAATAGGAGGTGAGGGAGTAGGAGAAGGTGAGGGAGGAGAAGGTGAGGGAGAAGAAAAAGTTTTAAAAGTAGTCATTTCAATTTCTTCTTGTACTACGCTAATAGATTCAAAGCTTTCAGAGTTTAGAGAATTGAAACTGCTAGCGTATTCAGAAGGTGCTTGTGCTTCATTAACATTAACATTAATATTAAATCGAGATCTCATATGAAGTGTGGTTCGCTGAATAGATCGAATTCTATATTGTTCAAATTTGTTTTGCCAAGTTTTTCTGAAAAGTTTATAAAGAATAAAAGATGTTAATATAATACCAAAAAGAACTAAGAAAGATAAGATTCCTGCTATAATATCAGCTACTGGTACGATATTTTTTGGAGTTGATTTGTCAATAGGTTTAGGTGTAGATGCGAAAGATGCGTTAGGTGTTTTTGGTTCATTTGAAAATGTTGTATTTATAGGTATAGTGACTTGTGGTTGGCTTGAACTGATAAATGTAGAGGTTTGCGCTAGACTTGTAGGATGCGGTTGGCTTGAAGTACTGATAGAGGTTTGCGACAGACTTAAAGTACTGATAGGTGTGGAGGTAGTAGAGGTTTGCGGTAGACTTGAAGTACTGATAGGTGTGGAGGTAGTAGAAGTTTGTAGCCGATTTGAAGTAATAGGTGTGGAGGCTTGCGATAGACTTGAAGTTTTGGGTGAGCTGAAAGTATAAAGTATTTTGCAAATAATAAATTACATACAGATTAATATTTTATAAAACTTTTGTTAGAAGTTAGGTTGGATATGATGCTAGATTTGTTGTTAAAGATATTAGTAGTTTTATAAATCTCTTGAAATTAGTGGACTTAGAGTTTGTTTGAGTTACTTGTGTTGTAGAAATGTTCTTCAGATGAATAAGTCTAATAGTTGACTAGTTTCAGAGCATTCATGAGACTTAGAGGACTTAGAAAATTTCTTAGTTTATAGATATTGCATTGAGATTACCAGACTTATAGATTGGTGACTGGTAAAGTTTCTGAGTTGGGTGACTTTTCACAGAATTCCTTTCTAGTATCTTTGACTTATTTTCTTGTGAGAAGGGCTCTAGAATTTTACTACAGAAAATATGAAAAGGTTTAACCATCCACGGTGGAATTAAATCTCTTAAGATTAGTGGACTTAGAGTTTGTTTTAGTTACTTGTGTTGTAGAAATGTTCTTTAGATGAATAAGTTTGATAGTTGAATAGTTTCAGAGCAATTGTGAGATTTGGACTTAGAAAATTTCTCAGTTTGTAGATATTGTATTGAGATTACCAGACTAATAGATTGGTGACTGGTATTAAATTGTGATAGGCTGAATAGGGATTATAAATATTAGTTTAGATAAAGCTATTAAAACATATGTTGCTAGATTTGTTGTTAAAGATATTAGTAGTTTTAAATTATGATAGGCTGAATAGGGATTATAAATTATATATTTACATGGACCAACTTGAAGTACGTGGCTGGCTTGAAGTAATAGGTGTAGAGGCTTGTGACAGACTTGTTGAAGTTTTGGGTGAGCTGAAAGTATAAAGTATTTTTTAAATAATAAATTACATATAGATTAATATTTTTGTTAGAAGTTAGGATGGATATAATGCTAGATTTGTTGTTAAAGATATTAGTAGTTTTAAATGAAACTTAAGCAGTTAGCATGAGTGACTTTTACGTAACTATGATGTTTGTTGCTTTGTTTAATATTAAAAGGTTCAACTTAGTTTACCATATAGGAATGTTAGGAGGAAGCATGCTGTTTTATTTTTAGGTTTAGAGTGCATTTTAAGACCAATAACTTACATGGTATTTGGAAATGAAGATGCTGGTTTCATAGATGTAGTGGTTGTACTTAAATCATTAGTTTGAGTCTTTAATGCGTCAGTGAAATCGTGAGTTGTTTTTGTTTCAGTTAAATCAAATAGGGCATTAGTTGTCTTCAAGGCATCAGTTGTTTCAATTGCTGAGCTAAATAAAAAAATTACGATTAGTTTGGTTAATATAGTTAGGACGGTGCAAAGTGAATATTGTTTAAGGTAGAAGTTAGATGTCGCCACTGCTTTTGCAGTTAGCATGTGACTTTCACGAAGACTATGATGTTTAATATTAAAAGGAGGTTTAACTTACGTTTGTCATATAGGAATGTTAGGAGGAAGCATGCAGTTTATTTTTTTAGGTTTAGAGTGCATTTAAGACTAATAACTTACATGGTATTTGGAAATGAAGATGCTGGTTTCATAGATGTAGTGGTTGAACTTAAATCATTAGTTTGAGTCGTCAATGCGTCAGTTGTAGTTAAATCAAATAGGGCAAAAGTTGTCTTCAAGGCATCAGTTGGTTCAATTGCTGAGCTAAATAAAAATTACGATTAGTTAGGTTAATATGGTTAGGTTGGTGTAAAGTGAATATTGTTTAAGGTAGAAGTTAGACGACGTTACTGCTTTTACAGTTAGCATGAGTGACTTTTACGTAACTATGATGTTTAACTTAGTTTGTCATATAGGAATGTTAGGAGGAAGCATGCTGTTTTATTTTTAGGTTTAGAGTGCACTTAAGACTAATAACTTACATGGTATTTGGAAATGAAGATGTTGGTTTCATAGAAGTTGGTTTTTCTGTTGCTTTTAATCTGAATAAAAATTAATGTTTAGAATTTATTCTTAAATTCAAAAGATTAGAAAACTTTGGATATGAAAGGTATTTATATAATGTTCAGAATTTAAGAAACTTGTTAAGCTAAAATTTAAGAAACTTAGAAGGTATTATATTTGAATAATTTTATACTGTTAATATTAAGTGAGTTAAGCCTATACTTACATGCATTTTCCTGCTTCGCATTGAAATGTAATTCCACTTGTTTTGATAACTGCAAGGAATGGGAAGACATCTATGTCGTATTTGATGAATTGTTGCTGTGATGTGGCGGGGGAAATTAGAAAGATTTGCGTAGTTCTTAGCGTTATGTGTGTGAAAGTCGTCGGTAAACAGTAGCAGATAAGCGTGTCCAAGTTGTCGGTTAAGGAGCAGTCGTTTCTGACAGAACAACCTAGAGTTTTCGTCAAAATGGTTAGGAAGAGAAGCAGGAATACTAGTTTGGTCGACATGATGGTTCTGCGCATTTGATTTACTTTAGAGATGAAGTGAGTGTTGGTCGGCGTGTTCTAGATTTAGATTTATCAATAAGTTTAAGGGCATTAATGTAAGAAATAGTTTCCATTGATTACGGGCTGTAACTTAGTCCACACTTATCAAGTATTTTTATGTAGGCTTGGCTTGGAGTAGATAAACTTGTCTGAGGTTCACTTGGTACTAAATAATTTGTGTTGAGAGGTTCCCTCTGGTGGCTAGGCATCAACTATAGACATGTGCTGGAAGGTTCCCTCTGGTGGCTAAGCATTAACTGTAGACAGAATAGAGACTTAGCTTTTACGCTGATTAGCTTTTACGCTGGGCGTTATTTGATTAATGTTTTGACTAGATTTGAGACATACTAGGGTGGGGTCTTTTTTATGCTTGAATTTATAGATTTTTCATTAAGTACCTTCTCGCCTGTGTTTGGTGTTAACCAATTTAGATTATATTGGTTTTTTGCCTAAGTTTAGACAGATGTCTAAAGACGCTGTTAACACCTGTAGTAGAGATGAACAGTGTGACGTTAGGTCTTTAGGCTTAGTTTGGGTAATGTAGTGAGGGTTCCCCAGTGAATGACAACACTGTTCATGTCTTATTACAATAGGTAGCTAATGCCCTCTGGTGGATTGATGTTTAGACGCTTAGATAACTTAGGTATTGTC
Organism: Lepidonotus clava; assembly: GCA_936440205.1. Lineage (NCBI taxonomy): Eukaryota > Metazoa > Annelida > Polychaeta > Phyllodocida > Polynoidae > Lepidonotus > Lepidonotus clava. Next base: position 11,110,759 of record OW387145.1, read on the forward strand.
GTATAGCGTTATTTGTTTTCTGACCGCTTACGCACTTCATATATGTGACCGCAGGCGTCGCCACCTACGTTTTTATAGGCAATACGTTAGGTGGCGCAGCGGCGCTGTTTATCGGTGGATTTTAATGACAGGATCGGAAAGAAGAGATTTTGCTGCTTAGTCAAGCAATGCTTCTAAAAAGGGCAAGTTGCGCAAAATTACCTTATTTCAGCATAGCTACAGTGTTGTGGTGATGGAGCATTGTGCATCAATTGCACTGTGATAATTCTGGTACTTTAGAGAAACAGCCTTGGCAAAATGTGTCATAGATATGTTCAAGTAGTATATTGTGGTTAAGTTATGATATGGGTTAAATTTATATATTTGTGTTAATGTTTATTTTTAAGATATATAAGGCGTTTAAGGTAAGTTTATTTGAATATGCATGAAGCTTTGTGCTTAAATAAGCTTATGATTGTTATATTTGGTGTTTGCTTTTGCTTAGGAGGTAGGTGTACAGAGGATTAAAGATTGTTTTTAAGGCTTAAGGTTAGTTTACAAATGATTGTTATACATTTTGAGAAAAGTGTTTATGAGCCTTATTGTTCTTGTTACTTTTGTTTAGTTATAAATAAAGTATTAAAGGAAGGTGAAAATATAGGTAAGCTTATTGCTGCATGTCCTAATGGTACATTAATAGATTTTTCTAAAATAGAACAAATCACAGAATTAGTACAGGAATTGAATAGATTTCTTTTTAAATTAAGTTTAAAAAGATTAGTTTTGACATTTATTTTGAATAAATTTCCTAAATTAACACCAGAAGATGTAGATCAGTTAGAGATTCCTGGTATTTTGAAAAAAGATATTACTAATTTTGAGGAAGAGGAATCTAGGCAATTTGATGAAGTTGCAAATACAACAACGTTTGTTTTGTTGATTCGGCATCATGTTGGTTTTCGTGTTAAAATAGAACAAGTATTAGAAATTTTTGATTTTTGAACTTATATACATTGGTAGGTATGAGACGTGTGTTTTATTTTTATAGATATAGGTACGATACAATTAATAAGAAATTTTGTAAATTAGTTTGTTCATGTATAGATTGTCAGTTAATATTGGTTAATTTTCGATACAAGAAAGCATATAAACTGTTTTTTAATTTAAATCAAATTATTACAAGACATGAAATTCATAATTTAAGTGCTAAAATTTGCGAGTATTGCAAAGCTAAACCAGATTTTTATTTAACAATGTCTTCTGATTTTTTATTGGGTTATTCAGAATTTTTAATAAATATAGCTCAGATTTATCTTATTGTAATGAAACACGCCTCCTTTAGATTGGGTTACAAGTATCGATAGTATATATTAATGCAAGTAGATTATAGTGTAAACTTGGTTATTTTTGGTTTAAATTTTACTCCAAATATTCATTTTGATATTCCGTATATTTATAAAAGTATAAAGAATAGTTTTTTATATAGAGGATCATTAACTTGTAAAAATAAATTGTATACTTTGAAGATTACACGTAATGGATTTTGTTCAATTTATTTAAGAAGAAATTTTTCAAGTTTATTACCAAATATTAAGATAATAGCTTTAGAAGTTTATGAGTATATTAGGGACTTTTGTGAACAGGAAATAGTTAGTGTAAATATAACTCCAAAGAACATTCAAATTACCTTTCAACTTGTATTTAAAACAACACCGGATTTTAAGGTTTTTTGTATAAAAATTGCAGATTGTTTTGAAAAAGAATATGAATTTGAAATTAAAGAATCTAATTCTAGTGAATCTATATGGTTGCCTTATGTAAATAATAGTTCATATTTTTCAAGTTTACGTATCAAAATTAAAGGTAAAAGTAAATGTATTTTCACGTTTTTATATTCTTATAAAGGAAGTTGTTTTACTGATAATGTTTTAGATTTTAAAAGAGTTTGTGATAGTTTGAGATTGTGTTATTTAAATAATTTACATTTATGGCCGCCGGAGTGTTAGATAGGTTACTTTTGTTAATTATAGAATTTCTTTTAAGACATAATGAAGAAAATAAATTATTTTGGAATAAAGTTCGGACAGATAATTCACATTTTTTTAGTTTTTGTTTTCAACTTTTAACAGAATGTGAGAATGAAAGGAAAAAAATAAATATTCTTAAAGAAGAATTAAAGGTTGAACTTTTGTCTGCTTTAAGAAATCAAGATATAACGAGAAATTTAGCCTTTAGAATTTTATCTAGTGAAGATGAAACTATTAAGCTGGACTTGCGTTCTTCACAAAGTTCAATTATTCAGTGTCTTGTTGATATTCTTAGAATAAATATAACTGTTTATCGAAGTGATTCTCGATCATTTAATTTTACATGTTGTACAGAATTGTTTCGTATAGGTTCACCTTTTGTTATTCAATGGAGTAAAGTAGAAAATGCTTTTATAGAAGTAGCTTTAGATTATCATATGTCAAAATATAATTCATTAATTGAGTTTCCAAAACATAAAGTGAAAAGCAAAAAGCGTAAGCATGAATATAAAAGTGCTGAGTTTTTATCTTCTACTTCAGATTCAGATTCAGATTGTAAAAAACAAATACATGGTCAAAAAAGTACTTGTACGAAATCTTTAGGTTTTCATACTAAGAAAAAAGCAAGAGTTGAAAATTTTGAGAAAGCTGTAACTAAAGAAAAGGTTAATGATAGTGATTCATCTTTGGCTCGAGATTTGTCACTATCAGAAAGTGAAAATGATGATTATGATGATAAAGCTAAGAAATTGGAATCAGAATTAGAGCTTGAAAAAAGAGATGATTTTATGGGCGAACTAAACAAATTACAGCAATCTAATAATGATATGAAATTTCATAAGAAATCTCAGAAAAAAGATGTTATGGTAAATGTTTCAGAAACAGGAAAACATTTACAGGATTTTTCACCATATTCTGATTTGTATTCTGATAATTTTAATAAGATAGAATGTAATATAGATAAGTTTGTAGAAATAACTGAAAGGTTGAAAAAACACGCCTTAGTTCTTCAAAATAACTTACTGCCAGGAAATATTGAGAATTGCTTGTGTTGTCCTGTTCATTGTGCTCAAGCTTTAGTTAAGGCTACAAAAGATAAGCGAGGACCAAAAAAAAAAAATTAGAATGTTCATATTGTAAGAAAGAGTTTATATCTTTAAGTTTATTGCGTTTACATATTTTGGTTAAGCATTCTAATTATGATCCTAAGAATCATATATTTACACCAGTTCCTTTGAGATCTTCTTTAGTAATATTAAAAAAGTATCATCCTGATTAAATTTATTATATATTTATTTAGGAATTTCAAGTTGATAAAAGTAAGTATTTGAAATGGATACTGCTTGTTCAAAAAGTTTTGCTCGCTTGATGAAAAGGAGCTTGTATTTTTGTGCTTTAGTGTCATTTTATTTTGGTAAGTTAAATTTACCTTTGTTAATTGAAATTCCTAGCCAAGAATTTTTATCTGAAGATGAGTGTTTACAATTAATAGAAATATTAAGTGAAGAACTTACAGATGATGCATGTTTTTTAAAGTTGAAATATTTTTCTTGCGCGAGTCTTTTATTTTTTTCATCGTATTTTCAATGTGATATTGTTTTAGATTTTATTTATTTATCCATGTGGGAAAATGATAAAAAAATAATTGAAGTTTTAAGAAAGTCAATTTATTTTTATGGTTTAAAAGATTGTTTCACAAAGGTAGTTTTGGATTCAGTAGCATCGTATTTGTATATGTCAGTAGATGATGTGATTGATTTAGGACATTTATGGGAAATTAATAATAATAGTAGTCCTAATTGTTCAATGAGGTTGTTAGCTAAAAAGTTAAGAGATACTAGGCGGTGTCGTAGGTTACTTTTTTCTTTTTTTACATTACCTTGTGCTCAATGCCATTCACGAATTATTTTTAATTATAAAGGTTCAGATAATACAGATTTTTTAAAGTGTTGTAAAAGACCTATTCATATTTCAAGATGTTATGAACATTTTATTTCTTCTAGTTTTGATTTGCAGGTTTATTGTCCCTGCTGTAGAACTCCTTGGCGAAATGCATTACCCCAAATAGAAACAGCTTCGAGGAAAAGGTGTTTAGAAGATTTTCTTATGCATATGAGAGATTATCCTAAACACATAAGAACATATTCTTCTTCAAAATTAATGCGAAATGTGAAAGTTCAAAAGGAAGACTGATGAGGCAAAGTGATTAAATTGTGATGTGATTAGGATTGATATTAGATTTTATAGATTTGTTTTAATAAATATTTAAAATGTTGCAGAACGAAGAACTAGAATCATTCAATTATACAGTAGTTTCAAATGTACCACATTCAGTAAGAGAAAATAAGACAAGTCATTTTTATACTGAAATACCAGCTACACGTGAATGTAAAGGTTACTGGGAAGTAGCCTTATTGGAGATTGATTTTTTGAAATCGTGGTATAATGTACCAGAGCATCCAGAGCAATCTAGAACTTATGTAATTGTGCGAGATATTTTTGATTTAAAAGACCAAACAGTAGAACAAATTAATTCATTAGATGAAGTTGTTCCTAATTCTATAAAAAAAGTAAATAAGGTATTTGCTTTAAAGTTTGGAAATTATGAAATTAAGGATATGATAAGTGAAATGAATGAAAAATTTGCTAAATTAAAAATGGAAGTAAATGAAGCTCAACCTACTTATAAAAATTATAAAAGATATACTAAACTTTATATTGATAATCAAAATTTAATTTGTACTTTATATGTAGGTACAGGAGATGTAGTTATTTTGTCTGAATATATTGCTACGGTTTTACGCTTAAATAATTGTGAAGGAATTAAAAAGTATACTTCAAGAGTTACTGTTAATGGTGAGAAAACATTTACAAATTTTATTGAGTTTAGAGGACCACCTTTATTGAAAAAGCCACCTTCTACTGAAAATGAATTAGATTCTGAAGGAAATCCAATAAGGGATGAAGAAATTTTAATAAAAGGTTTTAATGATGTAATATCTCTTAATAGGAAGGGACCATATAATGAGCTTTTTCAACCACAATATGGAAAAGATTATGTAGGAAATGGAGTTCCAGTTTTTCCAACAGACACTTCAAATATATACATTTATTCTAATATTGTTGATTATGAGTATGTAGGTAACATTCAAACAAAATTACTTAGAACTGTTAGGGCTAGTGGAGTATTTGGTGAACATATTAAGCACACTTATTCCCATCCATTGTATAAGAAATTAGCTTATGATAGGTTGCAGGATATAGAAATACAAATTAAAACTGATGATGGACAGCTTGTTAAATTTGAATATGGAATTGCTGAGTTAATTTTGCGTTTTAGAAGATTAAATAGATAAAAAAAATAAAATGAATGAAATAAAGAAAAGAAAAGCTTTTGGTAAACTGTTAAGAAGTTATGATATAGTTCCTTTTCAGCGTGCTATAGATATAGAATTATTTTTTCAACGCAAGTTTAAAGTTTTACTAGAAAAAATTAAGAAAGGTTTATTGAGGCATGGTGGCATAAAATTTCAAATTAGTCTTAATGTTGTATTAGGTAAATATAAATTGGATACATCAAGGTATTATGAAATTAAACCTTGGTTTCAAAGCAATATGACTCAAGTTTTAACATTTTTATCTGTAAAAGAAAAAATGATACAAGCTATAAGAATACTTTTAGCATTTTTTGATGGGTTTATTCAGATGGGTTCAGGTTGGTTTTTAAAACAAATTAATGTTTTACGTTTATCAGTTTATAAATGTAATCCTTTTGGAGGGTGTGCATCTGTTTCATTACCAATTCCTAATAAACATTCTATTCTTAATATACGATGTTCTGATGACAAGTGCTTTTTGTATTCTGTGTTAGCTGCTTTTAAAAAGTGTGTAAATCCTAATAGATTTACATCTTATTTAGGTTTAGTAAGTTCTTTAAATTTAAAGGGTCTTTCTTTTCCAACTAAAATAAGTGAGATTCCAAATTTTGAGAAAAATAATAATTTAACGATAAATGTTTTTGGGTTATTTAGTCAAAATGAAATGGGATTTGTAAATAATAATAAATATTTACCGTATCCAATGTATATTTCAACAAGCTTTGATGATAAACATCGCAAACATATTAATTTACTTTTGTACAAAAATCATTATATGTTAATTCGAAATATTAATTCATTCATAACACCATTTTATTGGAAAAAAACAAGGTATTTTTGTAATAAATGTTTAATTTCATTTAGAGATAAAGTTGGTTTACAACTTCATAGTAAAGCAAATTGTACAAATAAAGTTTATACTGGACAAACTTATAAGCTTCCTTTAATAGGTGAAAAAGAAATGTTTCGAAATCTTTCACGACAAATAAAAAATCATTTTATTATTTATGCTGATTTTGAAACATTAAATAAAAATGTAAATAAGTTAAAAGGTAAGTCTATTATGAAAACAAGACATGAATTAAATGCAGTAGGTATTTTATTTTTATCAAAGTATAGTAAGTATTCTAAACCACCTTTTCTTTATATTGGTCCTAATGTTCTTAAAAACTTTTTTGGATATATTTATCAAGTGCGTGCAGAGATATCTTGTATTTTTGAAAATGATAGAAAACCTTTAACTTTAAATTCACAGGATATTTTACATCTCGCTAAGCAAAAAGCTTGTTATCTTTGCGGAGTTTCTTTTGCTAATTTAGGAATTAAAAGAGTTGTAGATCATGAGCATTTAGGTAGGGAAGGAAAAGGTAGAGATGTTAATTATGCTTGTAATAGATGTAATTTAGTATGTAGTGCATTGAAATTTACAAATTTTAAAATTCCTATTGTTATGCATAATGCTATGAACTATGATTTACATTTTATTGTTAAAAATATGTACAAGTATTTAAAACAACTTAATGTTCAAGTTATTCCGCGTTCATCAGAAAAGTTTTTAGCTATGTTTTTAGATAATTTTGTTTTTATTGATTCTTTTCAGTTTCTTCCAAATTCATTATCTAATCTTGCTGAATTATTAGTTAAAAAAGATACATTAGATTTAAAAGAAACTAAAAAGCATTTTAAGGAAAAGATGTTACCATATGTTATAAGAAAGGGAGTTATGTGCTATGACTATATAGATTCGTGGGAAAGGCTGGATGAGAAGGAATTACCTTGTCGTGAGGCATTTTTTAATAGTTTAACTAATCAAAGTATTTCTTCTTTAGATTATGATCATGCAATTAAAATGTTTAAAATTTTAAAGTGTAAGAATATAAAAGATTATTTAAGACAATATTTAAAAATAGATGTATTACTATTAGCTGATGTTTTTGAATCATTTAGGGAAAAGTCATTAGATTTTTATGGATTAGATCCAGCTAAATATTTAACAGCTCCATCTTTGAGTTATGATGCTATGATGAAGTTTACAAAGGTTAAGTTTGATTTAATTAATGATATTGACATGTTTAATTTTTTTGAAGATGGTATTCGAGGAGGTATGACAAATGTAGTTCAAAGATTTGCAAAAGTGAGAAAAGAAACTGAGCATATAGTTTATTATGATTGTAATAATTTATATGGATTTGCTATGGTACAACCTTTACCTTACAAAAATTTTGCTTGGGTTGATCCGAGTAAATATGATAGTTTTGATGTAACTAAAGTTCTTGATGATGCTCCTATAGGATATATTTTAGAGGTAACTTTAGAGTATCCTGATTATTTACATGATTTTCATAATATGCTTCCTTTGGCTCCTGAAAAGCTTGCAGTGAATTTTTTTCAATTGTCACCATATGCTAAAAATATTTTGGAAGGTTTAGGTAAACGCTATACTAAAAGCTGTATGAAATTAATTTCAACTTTATGTCAAAAGGAAAAGTACATTATACATTATAGGAATTTAAAATTGTATTTAAGTTTAGGTTTAAAAATTTCTAAAATTTTTAGGATAGTATCCTTTTCTCAGTCATGTTGGATGAAACCATATATTGATTTTAATAACCAAAAGCGGAAAGAGGCTACTTCAGATTTTGATAGGGAATTTTTTAAACTTATGAATAACTCTACGTTTGGCAAATGTATGGAAAATGTAAAAAGAAGAATTAAAATGGTATTAACAACAAATCAAAAGTCATGTGCCTCTATGATTAAAAAGCCTCTTTTTCATTCTTTACATATTTTTAATTCAAATTTTGTTGGGATACAGTATAAGAAAAATATAGTAGAATTGAATAAACCTATTTATATTGGTTTTACAATATTAGATTTATCGAAAATGCATATGTTCAATTTTCATTATAATGTCATTTTAAAAACATTTGGTTTAAAATCTGTTCAGCTTCTTTATACTGATACTGATTCACTAATATATTATATAGATCATAAACATTTTTATAGATTACTTTATGATATTAGGGATTATTTTGATTTTTCAAATTTAGAAACAAATAATTTATTATATTCTTTAAAAAATAGAAAAGTGTTAGGTAAATTTAAAGATGAAACAGCTGGAGTAGAAATTAAGGAATTTGTTGGTTTAAGACCTAAAATGTATTCTTTTCTGTTAAATTCAGGAAAGAATATAAAAAGAGTTAAAGGAATTAGAAGGAGTTGTGTAGACAAGCTTTTACATTCAGAATTTAAACAAGTTTTAAAAGAAGCATCTGAATCTTTTGCTACCTTTCACTGTATACGCAGTTATAAGCACGATGTGTTTACTTTAAAAGAAACAAAGTTAGCTTTATCGCCTTTTGAAGATAAACGTTGGCTTTGTTCAGATGGAGTGCACTCTTTAGCATATGGAAATTATAAATTAAGGTCTAAAAAAAGAGTAAAAGAAGAGGAAGATAAAACAATATGTAAAGTTCAAAGGAAAGCATAGGAAATATTCCTGTGATTAGTGATTTTATAGTAGGTAAATAGTAATTTTATAGTAGTTATTAGTTTGTTTATTAAATATAGAATTAATTATGGCTTCAAAGGAGGAAACAATATCACGTTATGTTTTGTCTTTTGGAAGAAAGAAAAGACTAGATTTAACAATATTTAAAGCAGAAGTATATGTTCATTTCAGTGATTTGTTGAAAGATAATAAAAGTTTTACAGTAACTAAGGACGAGTTAGGTGAGTTGTTTGGGTTAAAGAGGAAAATAGCTAGAAGACTAAAGAAATTAGATCATGAGGCAAGAAAGCAGAAGAAACAGAAAAAATTAAATGATTTTTCAACTGATGAGGACAGTGAAATAGAGGAAAAGAAGAAAAGTAAGAAACAAGCTAAAAAACAGAATACAGAGTTGGAAAAAATTGGAGTTTCTAGCGAAGAAGATATGCAAAGTATAAGTTTTTAAATGATTAGGTAGATATATATTAAGCTTAATAGAATAGTATTGCAGCAAAACTAGCTTGTGATTAGCTAAATTTTTGGGATTTAAGCAAGCCTAAAGGTGAGCATTAATGTAAGTTTACATTTTATAAATATTTAAACAGAAATTTTTAAGATGGAGGTGTGTTTTTATTGTGGTAGTGAGGAATCTTTGGTTCAGGGTAAGAAGTACTGTATTTCTTGTGAAGATAGTCTTTTTAAGGAGTGCATAAGATGTCATAAGCCTTATGACCATCCTAGATATTTTCAATTAGACTTAAATAGATGCAATTCGTGCCAAAAGAAATATATAAAGGAAAAGGAAAAAAATTTAATAAAACAGAGTGAAAAGAAGTCTTTAAATGAAGAAAGTGATCAAGAAAGTGATGCAACAGTGCAACTGTTTTCAAAGTTTGATGAAAGTGAAGAAGATATAACTAAGAAAGTTGATGAAGATATTCCAAAAAAGGCTAAGAGAAAGTTTAAGAAGAAGGAAATTCAAAATAATGAGGTTGATGAAGAAAGTGAAGAAGATATAACTAAGAAAGTTGAAGACATTTCAAAAAAAGCTAAGAGAAAGTATAAGAAAAAGGAAATTCAAAATCAAAATGAGGTAAATCAGGATGAGGAAACTGTAGCTAAGAATAATGAAAATGGAGAAACTGTAGCAAAGAAAAAGAAGGTTACAGGAGGTAGAGCTAAAAAAAATATTGAAAATGCTTCTAATATGAAGAATGAAGAAACTACATTTGTGAAGCAAAAAAATTTAAATGCTAAAAATCAACAAAATAAGGATGCAATGGTATATGGATTAATTCCATTAATGGTTATAAGAAATGACAAAAAAGGAAAGAATTTTTTTAATATAATTCAATAAGTAGTTATATTATATTATTATATTATATATTATATATTATAATGAATGCACATGAAATAAATGTTTCATGTTCGTTTTTTGTGGAGGTGTTTTGCTTCTTGGATAACCGAAGCAAAGTGTAAATATGTATAATACATGTCAATATTTATCTTTTTTATGGCGTTTATTGTATTGCTTGTGCATATGTTTGGAGTCCCGACTTTGCACAGCTTAGAAGATAGACGTTGTAATTTAGGGTAAATGACAGTTGAATAGTATAAATTAGTTAAGCTTAATGAATAGTATAAATTAGTTTAGCTTGAAAATAAACAATGTAATATTATAAATAATTTTGCTTAAGATAAGATTAGAATGTAAAGGTAGATGTGTATTTAAAATGGCAATGAATCAAAGAGATAAGTTAAATGTACTTATATCTATTTATTTTAATTCTAGACATCCTTCTTCATTTTCTTCTATTAATAAGTTATATAAAGCTGCAAAACGTGTTAATGAAAATATAACTTTAAATGATGTTAAAACTTTTTTACAAAATACAAGAACTTATACTTCTTTTAAACCAATTATAAAAAATTTTTTAAGAAGAAAAATAATAGTAAAAGGTAAAAATGATCAATGGCAATTAGATCTAATAGTTCTTCCAAAGTTGAAACAATACAATGATGGAAACATTTATATATTAGTTGCAATAGATTGTTTTTCGAGATTTGCTTATGTAGAACCAATGAAATTAAAGACTTCTAGCACAACTAAATTAGCATTTGAAAAAATATTAAAAAGAGCTAAAGTGAAACCTAGAATAGTTCAAACAGATTTAGGTTCTGAGTTTAAGGGAATTTTTAGTCGCTTTTTAAAGCAAAATAAAATACATCAATTTTCTACTTTTCAAGATCCCAAATGTGCCATAGTGGAAAGATTTATAAGAACTTATAAAAATAAATTATTTAGATTTTTAAAAGCAAATAAAACTAAAAGATATCTTAAGGCTTTACAACCTATTGTTTCAAGTTACAATTGTACAAAACATCGAACTTTAGGTATAAGTCCTATTGAAGTTAATAAAAATAATCAGCATGACTTATGGTTAAAACAATATAAAGATCATCTTTATTCTAAAAGAATAGATTTAAACTTAAAAATTGGAGATAAAGTAAGATTAAGTAAATATAGAAGGACTTTTAATAGAGGATTTTTATCAAATTGGAGAAAAGAAATATTTAAAATAGCTTTTATATTAAATACAAAACCTGTAACTTATGTTTTACAGGATAGAAATAATGAATTATTACAAGGAGGAGTATATAAAGAAGAAATGTCTAAAGTAAAAGGTTGAATATTAATTCGTGTAAGATTACAAGGAGGAGAGGAGTATATAAAGAAGAAATGTCTAAAGTAAAAGGTTGAATATTAATTCGTGTAAGATTAAGGAAATATTTACAAAATTTAATCCGTGTACAATGGCGTTTGAAGGTCAATTTACTATTTTTGATGCTAGATTAAAAACACCATTTTCATTAATAATAGCTGGACCAAGTAATTGTGGAAAAACTACTTTTGTTATTGATTTGTTAAAAAATGATTCAAGGATAGTTGATAATGAATTTGATTATATTCTATGGTTTTATGGAGAAACTTTTCCACGTGATCCATATTTACAATTAAGAAATGTTCAATTTTATAACGGATTACCGGAGTCTTTTAATAGTTTAATAGATTCTAATAAAAGAGGACTAGCAATTTTTGATGATTTAATGGCTGAATGTGGAAATAATAAGTTAGTTTCAGAATTTTTTACCAAGCGAACACATCATGAAAATGTAAGTGTTATTTTTATTTCGCAAAATTTATTTCATGATGGTAAGGAAAGAAAAAATTTAACTAAAAATGCTACCTATTTATGTATTTTCAATTCGCCATTAGACCAAACTATAGCTTATTCTCTTGCTAGAAAATTAATGCCTAAGAATCAACGCTGCTTTGTTAATATATTTACACATGCTGTTGATAGACCGCACGGCTATTTATTTATAGATGGCCATCAACAATCACCTAAAAATGCTATGTTTCGTACAAATATGTTTGGAGATGTTCAACATTGTTTTACTTTGAATAGAAGTTAAATAACAAATACCATTAAGATTATGTACTTGTTGAATAGAAGTTTAATAACAAATACCATTAAGATTATGTACTTGAAAGAAGACAAAAAAAGAAAGCAATTTTATTGTTTGTTTGACAAAGGTATAAAACAAAATTGAAATATTTATTTATTTGTATTATTATTACACACTAAAGAAATGTCTTTAAGATTATGTACATAATAAACTTAAATTATTTAAAGTAAAATGGGTAGGTTAAAAAAGACAAAGAAAGAAAGCTATGCTCATAAGCATAGACATTTTCTTGTTTTAGTATGTGAGGCACATAGCAAAAAGAAGAGAAATAGAATTCTTGATTCAGCTGATGCTGAAGATATTTATGCAATTTGTGATTGTGTCTATAATGTTTTGAAAGGAAATATACCTATAAAGAAGTCACATTATCATAAGTTAAAGAAATTTAAAAAAGTTTTAAGAGAAGTGGTAAAACAAAAAATGCCTTTTAAGAAACGTAAAGAAGTTTTAAAACAGAAAGGAGGATTTTTACCACTTTTACTTCCAATTATAGCTGCATCTGTTGCAGCAGGTATAAGTAATGCATAATATTGATTAATTTTTGTATGATTAACAAGAATTAACTTGAAATTAAAATTACCAAAATGGCTACTTTTAAAGAAAGTATAATAATTCCTTATGCAATGTTTAAAAGCTGTACCTTTAGTGAAGAAGTACCTAGTCATAATGAACTTTATACTTTAAAAAGACAAAAAGATTTAATGCAGGAGCGTATGTTTAATAAAAAGCCTTATTCTGTTCATACAACATATATACCACCTCCTGTAAAACCAGCTTTAACTAAGGATTTAAATTTAGAGGGAAGAAGAACTGAAGATGATAAAAATAATTTAAAGCCAAGTACTTTTAAAATATTAAAAGGAATTTCAGTGTCACAAAGACCAAATGCACAAAGTATTTTAGATAAAATTTTGGAAAATAATGGAACATGGAATGCTGAGGGAGAAATAAATTTACAGGGCAAAGTTATTAAAGGTTCAAATATTTTAAATATAATGAAATTTTTTTCAAAAACAAAACAATTCGAAAAGGAACCTCGAGGCGTTGATCAACTTTGGGAATTTTTACAAACAGTAAAAGTACCAAAATCTTGGTTTAAAAATAAACCTGAAAGTTTTCGAAAAAATAAAGATGATGAATTTCTTACTCCTGCTAAATATCCTCTTGAAGAAACTGAAAGAGAAAAAATTATGGAAACTATTAATAAATCTTTAAGTCAAGATGAAGAGGATAAATTAGATTTTGCTGGTCTTCCAGATCAAGATGATTTTTATACGCCTATTTCAAAAAACCGTGCTAACATTGATATTGGTGAAATAGAAGAAAAGTTACCTTCGCCTACATTTGATCAACCAGAGGTTGACATTTTTGATTCTTTAAAAAAGAAAAAGAAAAAGAAATCTATGAACAAACCATATCAAGACAGGATTTTTTCAGGCAGTAAGAAAACAAAAGATAGTGCAGAGGAAAGATCAAGGTTTGGAAGAAGAATTAAACATACTTCAAAATGGGATGCATGGAAACCAGCTGAAAAGTAAATTACTTTAAGATTAATCTTAAATCTTAAATGAATCAAATGTTAGCGTTTTTAATGTTTATAAAGTTAAAAGTATATAATAATTAAAATGCAAAAATATTGTGGAGAAAATCATGCTTGTGACTATAAGCATTTTTTTGATGAAAATAATTCTCGATTTTTACAAGAGGGTTATGGATATGGAGGATATTCTTTTATTCCTCCATTTATTGGAGTTCAGAATCAAAAAGGATATGGTATAGGAAGTATTTTTTCAGCAATAGCGAAGTCAGTTTTGCGTTTAGCTAAACCTGCAGTTAAATTAATTAAACCAGCTTTAAGAATGGCAAAGCCAGCTTTAAAGAATGTTGCCAAAACAGCTAAGCGTGAAATTATTAAGAGAGGGAAAAAAGCTGGAATGACTGCTGTTAAGAAAATTATTCAGGGTCAAAGTGCTAAAGAAGTTTTGAAAAAAGAGGCAAAGAAACAGTTGGAAGAATTAACAAAAGATTCTGTGGACTATATTTCTGACAAAATAAAGGAAAAAATATCAAATAAACAAAAAAGAAAAAATCAGTCTAGTTTTAAAGAAAATAAAAGAAAAAAGAGGAGAGTAACTTATGATTCTGAAGAAGAAGATATATTTAGCTAAATCTTCTTAAGATAAGATCTAAATCTTCTTAAGATAAGATTTAAAACTAGTTTGATAATTTAATGTATAATTTAAAAAATGGCTATGCATAAAGATTCTTGTCTGTGTGTTGATTCAAGTTATGATTATTTTAATATTCCACCAACAGATGCAACATCTAGAACAAGTTTTTATTCAAAATTATATTCAATTAGTAATGTAAGTCAAGGTGGCCCTTTAGAGTTTGCATTTAAATCAAATAAAGCTGATTTTATAGACTTGTCTCAAACATTTTTACATCTTACTTTAAAAATACTAAAACCAGATGGAACTGCACCTGCAAGACCTCCAGCACAAGGAGCTCATGCAGGTGAAATTCCAAATCCATCAAAAGTATTTCCTGTTAATTATTTGTCTGGAGCCTTATTTAAAGATGTGGAAATTTATATAAGTAATAAGTTAATAACTAGTAGTGATACTCATTATGCATACAAGGCTTATATAGAATATCTTTTAGGTTATAAACGTTCTGTTCTTGAATCTTTTGGAGAACTTTCTGGGTTTTTTTTAGATGATAAAGATTTTAATGAAGTTGAAGATTTTGATGATACTCATAATACTGGTGCAAAGAAAAGATTTCTTACAACACAATATGGTAAAAGTTTTCAACTTATTTGCAAAATTCATAATGATCTTTTTAATCAACCTAAAAAATTTCCAGGTGATGTAGATATGAAAATAAGATTGATTAGAAATGAGGAAAATTTTGCATTAATGGCACAAAGCGCTACAAGGCAATATAAAATAGAAATAGAAGATGCTGTTTTATTTGTTAAAAGAGTTACTTTAGATGATGTTTTTTTAAATGAATTAGATATGGCACGAGAAAAAAATAAACTTATGAAATTTCCATTTAGAAGAGTTGAGTTAAAGTATTCAACTCAAGGTCCAAATAGATCGATATTGCAAGAAAATAGAATGATTTCAAATGGTGAACTTCCTAAAAGAATAATTGTGGGATTAGTTGATTCACGTGCATGGGATGGGAGTTTAACTCACAATCCATTTAATTTTCAAAATTTTGGGGTTACAGATATTGTTTTGCAAAGGGGGAAAGATATTTCACCTTTTTGTGAAATGTCAAAATTAGATTTCGATGAAGATAATTTCCATGAAGCATACACAGCAATGATGTATGCAACAGGGAGATTATTTTCAAATAACCCTGTGAGTATAACGCCAGATGAATTTAAGAATGGTAATACTTTGTTTTGTTTTGATTTATCTAAAACCGCACCAAATGCAAATAGTTTTGAGTTGACTGAAAGTGGTACAATTAATGTAATTGCAACATTAAAAAATCCTGTTGCTCATGGAATAGTTATGATATTTTATAATGAATATGATAGCATGCTTGCTTTAGGTCCTGCAAATCAGCCTGAAGTAATTTCAAGTTTACTTTAATGTAAAAATGTACGGATATGAAATTGAAAATATTTTGAAAAGTAATTGTGTAACTTCCAGTATTTTTAAAGGTGTGTATTCATCAAATCGATTACCATGTTTAAAAGGTATCAAATATCCTGCAGCATATATTGTTAATACTGATGAAGATTATAAAGCTGGTGAACATTGGGTAGCATTTTTCTTAAAGTCACGCAAAGCCTTACCAGAATACTTTGATTCATATGGGTTAAAACCTTTAAAAAGATATTTTAGAATGTTTATTAAGCAAATAAATAAAACGTATAGGTATAATACACAGGCTTTGCAATCTATATTATCTAAGGTCTGTGGTGAATATACTGTATATTATGTTTTTCATAAAAGTAAGGGAAAAACTTTAAAAGAAATACATAAAAAAATTTCTGATAATAGATTAAAAAATGATTTACTTGTAAAGCGTTTTGTAAAAAGGCTGCAAAGAAAAAAAGTAGAAGGAAAAAATCAATGTAAAGCTGGTTATTTATGTTCTAAACATATGCAGAAAGTGTTGAAAAAAATAGTAGTCTCATTATGAGGCAATACATAAGGTTATAAATTTTATTAAGATTAATGATTTATTGCATTATATATATATATATGTATTGAAATGGAAGCTTTATCCAAAATGGATTTAAAACCTACTCCAACAAAGCTTGGTTTTGGAGGGTTAACTTTAACACTAGTAGTTAGTTTGATTGTTATAGGTTTAGAGTTAAAGAAACCAATATTGCAACCTGAATATGTATTTTTGGATTGTATGATGCTGTCACAAAAAATGAAGGGTAAAATAATTGAAAAATTATTTTTAAGGTGTGAAAATAAAAAACTTATTCAACCTCTATTAGATAAACCGACTGCAAGGAAATATATGTCAAACAAATTAGATACAAATATTTCTACCGTTTGAACATGTATGCAAATATTTTTATGTTTAAAAACTAGCTAAGGTTACAAGAATTTATATAAATTTGCTAAAGACAAGCTTTATATATTCAAATGTAAATAAAAGAAAGTTTACAGGTTAATATTAGTATTAGTAATTTATTTTGTTATAATAAAATAATAATTTGTTATAAGTATGCTCGGCTTGAATTTAAGAAATGTTTTTAATATTATTATTTGATTTAAGTTTTAAATTTTTATATTATTTAAAAATTGTTTGTCTTCAACCTTTTAAAATTTTAACATGTATTATAATTTTAAATTTGTGTAGTCAACCTGTGATAGTTGACTAAAGTGTAACCTAAACTGTGTGACTAATGAAGTTGTATGTAAAGGTTATCACGATGGAAAGAAGTCTTCCAGCGCGGTTGCCATAAGCTTACAACTGGACTGATCAGTAGATGAAAGAAGTAACCTTGACTGGTGGTACCTTGACTGGTGGTCCTGGGGTTGCTATGAGAAGTGACTGGACCTTGGCTCATCAGTAGATGAAAGAAGTAACCTTGACTGGTGGTCCTGGGGTTGCTACGAGAAGTGACTGGACCTTGGCTCGCCGTGAATGAAGTTCGCTTAAAGGTTATTACGATGGTTAGCAGAAGTGCCTTCCAGCGCGATTGCCTTGAGCTCAAGTTTTGGCGACTACAGATGTATGGTTACTTAAACTGAACTAATAAGGACTTAATTGTTTGAAGGATGAAGCCTTGAAACAAATGCCATTATAGTCTTTGGTTAAGTACATTTAAATCTACTGAGTATAAATAAGGTCACATTAAGTTTGGTTACTGATGTTGGAATATTAAATGATGAAATAAAAACTGCTAAGAGTGATTACTGATGTTAAAATATTAAAACTGTTAAGAGTGGTTCGTTACTGATGTTGATTTGTTATTGATGTTGAAATATTAAAACTGTTAGAATGTAAGTAGATTCAAGCCGAGTTACCTATAACATTTATAAACCTATAACATTTATAAAATAATTAAATTGAATAAATAAACCTGTAAAGTTTCTATAATTTACTTAAAGGTAGATGCGCTTTTTAATAAAAAAGGTTATTACAACAAAAAGGTTATGTTTGTAATACAAAAGAACTTACAACATGTATTGTACTTACAACATGTATTGTACTTATGAAATCCATGGAGATGTGATACTTGTGATGAAATCCAAGGAGATGCAATACTTGTGAAAATCCAACGAGATGTGAATGTACAAAAATGAAATTAAGTACTTATGAAATCCAAGGAGATGCAATCAATACTTGTGAAAATCCAAGGAGATGTAAACCAAGGAGATGTGAATGTACAAAAATGAATTAAATATGAACATAACCACAATTTATGATTTATGTTTTTTGTTATTATATAGAAACACCATTTTTAATAAACGTTTAATTTCGATATTGAAATAAACTTATATGATATTTAGTAAATACAAGCAAATCTTAACGATTAGATATTTAGTAAATACAAGCAAATTTTAACGATTTAGTAAATACAAGCAAATCTTAACGAGATTAAGACTACACGAAAAGCGATGACGTTTTCTCGTCAACATGAGAGGCTATACAAGCAGGGTTAACAAATTTATTGATTTAGAAGATTTATAAATTAATATAGTATATTTCAATTTATTTTCGATATTGAAATAAACTTATATGATATTTAGTAAATAAGGCTATGCCCTAGATTAAAATAATTTTTCCTTAGCCGTGAGTAGTAAACCCCAAGGTCGAGTTCAACTCGTTGGCGCGAAATGCGCGCATAAATGAGCCCTAGCTAGAGCCGATAAACCCTGCGCATTTCGCGCCACGAGTTGAACTCGACCTTGGGGTTTACTACTCATACCATTATGAATAAACGAATAACTCAAACTAAAATCACCTTTATGACAGAGTTGATATCCAAGAATTCTTAGATTGCAACGTAATTGTCTATTCTATCATGATAAATGGTGGGTTTCAAATCTTAAGGTCCTAAAAATAGGTGATAATTACCATTAGAAATGATAAATAGCTCACCAATATGATTCAGTGGCGGGTCCACCTTTTGGTTAAGGTGGGGGTGTAAAAGTAATAAAAAGAAGGACGCGCCCACTTCTTTCCAATAATTTTACTTACAAAAAGAAATAGCCAAAAAAAGAGAGGGCGCGTGCCCATACGCCCCTCCCCTAAATCTCCCACTCTGATTAAAATTGATGAAATAAGGCATACTTACGTGGCTCATAGTGTGTCAGAATGCGCACGAAGGTCTGCAGGTTCCGGGATACGTCCTTTGGTTTGACTGCAGTCACCTTAGGCAAGCCCCTCATCTCACTCATTTCCACCTAAATTGTAAAATTTAATGGATGGCCATAATCATGATGGACCGTATATGCATTGGGCTTAATGATGGTCATTAAGGATAATTGAACACATGGCAACATCGACCCTAATGAACATTATCAAACACTTAATCTAACACACCCCAGCCCCTCTGGTGAGGGGTCAGGCTAAGGGCATGCCAGTCAGCCCCACGCCTCCACAGACGAAGGACGAAAAAGTTTTCAAATACGAAACCACTGCAACTTTAAAAGCTTTGGAGGTATAGATGGGGGCCCTATATGTCGCCCTGTCAAATTTAAGAAAAGGCCTGTGTGGCATGTCGTCCCAAGTGAATTCCTATATGTCCGATGTCGATATTAAGAAATGGCCATGTCCTATGTCGCTATTTTGTTGAGATAATGTCGCACGTCACTAAGCCATATTTCAAGATGTCAAATGTAAGAAATAGTCATGTCGCCCTATCGATTTTTAGGGGTCTTCACCCATAGCTTTGATCAACGCAGGTGGAAAATGCGCCCCCATTTGGAAGACGAACGCCTGCGTCTAGTTGAATATAATTATGTGGCGGCCAAAATAGCCAAAATTGGAAGGTTCTCACCAGTTATTTTGATATCTTCAATGTATCCGTAGTTTAAATTAATTATGTACATTTTGAGAAATCTGAGAGATTCCAAATACCTGAGAACCCCCCCCCCCCCCCCCCTACCAGAATACCAAGTATTCAATATGCCGTCTACGTACCTCGCTACTGACCAGGTCCTGGTCCTCATCCCGCCCGTGCTCCACCACAGAATGGTCGTTACTGCTGAGGATCATGTTGTAGAAGTGGCTTCGGAGGTCACACAAGGCCACCTCTGCGTTAGGCTCACCTACCCTGTATTGTATATAGCAAAATATAATGAATGTTTTAGTAAGATTATATCTACATACATAGATTTATAAGTATTCGCAATCACATTGTATCATCACCATTAAATACATCATCAACTTATCACTTTACCGCCCGTTTAGAGATATTGTACTGAAGTGCTTTAACGCATACTGGATCCCAATGGAGACCGGGGCATATATTTTCCCGATTGTGACCAGTTTTTAAAAAAATGAAAAAAAATTACTTGGTAACCCTTCCAATTTAACTGCTAATTACACCCTAGCATCTATATTATGTGAACTTAAAACCCCCGTGCTTACCTGAGGTCTTCTAAGATGGTGCGGTGCCAGTAGAAGCGGAGGTGCATGGAGAGGACCATACTGGGGTAAAGTCCCTGTCTGATCTGGTCCTCGATGAAGCGGGTGAGGACGGGCTTACCGTGCCCGTCGTCGTCGATACCAGGGTGCAGCGAGTAGAAGCGCCGGGAGTGGGCCACTCTCCGCGCGAACTCCCTATGCCGTTCCTGCAATGAAATGATTATTAACAGAGCTAGAATACACTGTAAAAATATTGCATATTGTTGCCAGCAAAGTTTACTGTAATTTTACAGACTTATGTTATTTGCAGTAAAAGTCTTAAATCTATATTGAATTTGCAGTATATTTGTAAATTGAATTTGTAGTATATTTGTAACCTAACACTTCTTTGCTGGAAGACCTTACTTGGAATAAGTCTTTTTCAACACACACACCCAACAACAACTAGGAAAAGGAAAAGGAAAACAAACGTACCATTTCCCGTTGGAGTACTGGGTGGTTCTCCACGGTCCTGTACCTCTTCACCCAGGCGGCCACGTCCTCCACCCGGTTGGTGCGGAGGTTAAACTTGCCCCGGAGCCGCCCGCCGAGGTGCGGCCCTGTGAAGTCGTTTCCCGCCACCAGGCTCAGCTCCACCATGGCCGCGTGGTCGGCCATCTATGGGGAGGAGGGAGGGGAGGGGGGGGGGGAGATGGAGAAGATGGAGTTCAGTTTATATTCAAACAATTCCTTGTCCCAACAGCTCTTAACTTCTTTATCTCAAATAAGGGGCATTTGTTTGTGGCAATGTTCTTGGTTGAATCTTTAAAATGACGCCTTAATCTCACACACCTCTAAACGTACTGCCTTATCAATTGACATAACTAATAAGAAAACGTCACGGATCTCTATGAGTCGTTGTAGTCCACTCAATATGCACATTCTACTCTTCCTACTTATATTAAATCGGCATTGTTTCTAATCTCAATCCAAGCCCCACCTGTCGAACTACAGTGATCACGTAATGAAAGAGCAAAAGCTCTAGTTTGTATATTATATGTTGAGATAAGTGCTGGTATATAAGCTAGACATGTTTCAATGAAACGATGGTCAAACATCAGCAACCAGAAAAAGGACATGTCCTTCCCGTGCTGTTGTACTGCAGACGCGGGTGGCCAGGCCATGCTCGTGTAGGCTTGATAGCTTTAGCTTTAGAACAGCGCATGTGTTAAGAGCCATAACTCTCTGTCAAAGTAGGGGGTTTAAGGAGGAGGGAACTATAAATGTATTGGATGACAGCAGTTGAACGGGGAGGAGACTGCATTTGGAGCTAGCTATTATTTATAACTGACTACAACTAATTACGTACACCATATACAACAGATAATTAACTCTCTATAGTTCACTGTGACCCCTCGACAAGGACCTATGAATGGTGGCCAAGTAGTAGAATGCCTGCTCCAGTATGAGCGAGAGGGCTTTGATTACCGGCAGCGCGGCTAATTTGTAAGAACTGAATCTGTCTTACCCCCAGTGCTGTGGCGACTCGCCGTGCGCGGATGACGCCGACCATGAGTCGGTCGGTGGGCGTCCTCGGCACCAGCTCGTCCTTCCCCAAGTACAGGTCATCCTCAAGGTCAAACAGTTTGTTGGGGAAAAAGGCACAGTCTTTGAAGATACAGAAGTCGCTGTCGTTGCTGTAGATGGCGAAGACCTTGGGTCGTTGGAGGAGGTTTTTAGCGAGGACGTAATCGGCCTCTCCTAAGGTAGGTATATTTAATAGATAAAAATTGAAAAATGCTCAAAGAATATTACATGTTATCAGCCAGATTTGGTGTCTAGTGTAATATGCATTTTGAATTCTATCTCTATCTTATTCTACATTGGTTCAAACGTTATAGCCAGTTATACATGGTACTATGGTTTTGCCTTGTCAAAATGATGTGTATTTAGAAGCCTCACTGCGCAGATTGAGGGCAAATTACATACCAAGACTATACATAATTTTGAAGGGAAAATAATGTAGATGAATATTCTTGAAGGTTCATCAAATATGTTCTTGATCTTATATCCTCATCAGTGGCAGATCTAGGATTTCCAAAAAGAGGGGTCAGCATTTAGGCTAAGTTCTAGAAATGCATGAATTTGCACACACATGTGTAACATTTTCCCCTCTTTGCCTAGTTTAGGGGTCCACCAAAAGAAGGGGGTCAGGACCCCTGACCCCCCCCCCCCCCTCTGGATCCGCCCCTGCTCATTTTATAAGTGAAAAACGTGGTCACAGATTTTACCTAAAAAACAGGGGACACTTTTTGATGGATAAACTGGTGGAATGTAATATACCTACCTGAGGGACACTGGATCACCTCCGCACCACAAGACCGCAGCGATGCAAGCAGCTGCAGCTCCATGAGGACGGGGCGAACCGTGTCCTCCTGGTCCAGGCTGGAGGCGTCCTGCCGGCCACACACCACCTCCGACACGCGGCCCAGGCGGCCCATGTTCTGGCCGTACCGGGACCGCCAGGTGTCCAGCTTCTGCTCCGTCATAACCTTGGAGCTACCTGTTTGAAAATGATGTCTTGGTTAGTACATTAGCAATGCAGAATTTAAGCATACAGATCTTTATATGACGTTCGTTTATTGTATGAGATCCCAGTATTTCATGTCTTTGGATCGTCTCTGGTGCTATTTACCATGTCCTTATCATTGGTGCACTAGTAGGCTAATACTGGCTTATCTATTTAGACACAAACAAAATAACAGGGTTTATGCATTTTATAGGACATAGTATAAGCTATCAAGTGAAATCTTATTAGTTAGATAAGAAATTAAGAAATTCATAGTATCATCTTTTGATCTTGGGAACCAGCACCCACTTCCATTTCCAAAAACGTTATAGTCTCTGTAATGCATGTAAATAAAAAAAGGAAAATATAATATCTATTGTGTTAATCTTTATTCTGCTCTATTGGATCTAACTCTTTTCTTCATGTTCATTAACAATCTTTAATTCTTTTATTGGTTAAATGTCATAAATATTACAATACTCTTGTCCATTAAATTCAGAATCTAAAGCCCTAATATGTGGCATGGTAGAGTTTGGTTCTATGACCAGACAGTCGTAGTTCCTGGCGCCTCTTTTTGCTACGACAATCGAGTTGAGTTGAGTTGGGCAGTGGAGCCGGGGCTTAATGGACAAGAGTATTACTGATAGAGACATGCAAAAAGATTGGAGGTGCGTTTCCATTATGTAAAACTAAGTATGAATTATAGGCTTATGTACCTTTTAAATTACAATGTTAAATCTTCTGTTCTTAGATATATTTGACATTAATATTATAATCATCATTAAGATTGATTTATCCCGCAGGAATGCCAAAATACAAGGACAAATGGAAGGGCGCCTGGGAGAATGAACAAGTCCAAACGTCTAGTAATACTGTATCAATTCGGCGGCATGTTTTAATGTTTTAATGTAATATATAGTAAAAAAGTTTAATCTAGAGTATCAAAGCTTCCAGCTTTGATACCGATAAGGCGGCGGTATTAATAATATTAATGATTCAGATATTTTGATGGTAGGTCGGAAAAAATGACACTATAGTGACAATTTCACAAATAATTTAATCTTTGAATCATTTAAATCTTACTGACAGCACCGGAGAACTTGACAGTGTGACGCCTATGTTTCAACATTGAATTGGAATGATTCTGACACTGACAGTGACTTAGGCCTAGACATATTAAAGTTCAGATTGAATATTTTGATGGTAGGTAAGAAAAAATGACACTATAGTGACAATTCAACAAATAATTTAATTTTTTGATCATAAATAATTGCTTTCGGAGCCGCCATAATACATTGACTGTGTCGGAGGGGGCTTAGGCCAGTCATTTTTTCATACCATCTGTAAAATATTCTTGTAAACGTATCCAGGCCTAAAATAATCAGACCATTTGATATTTAGGACCCTCACATATATGAGAACATAGATATATACATGAATTTCATTTTGATAGGCGTAATAAGGTCTAAATAATTATTTTTCA
Organism: Lepidonotus clava; assembly: GCA_936440205.1. Classification (NCBI taxonomy): domain Eukaryota; kingdom Metazoa; phylum Annelida; class Polychaeta; order Phyllodocida; family Polynoidae; genus Lepidonotus; species Lepidonotus clava. The sequence goes on from OW387145.1 coordinate 11,135,279, forward strand.
GATTGCCAGTGTCCGACCAATGCGTGTCACTGTTGGGCCTCTAGCCGAGTTTAGGCCTAGATTTCAAATGCTGGAAAAAAGATATAAACTAACCGTTAAGGCCTGGAGTCCTCAATGCGTTTCAATGCGTATATCCTCCACAATTGATGCGTTTAATGTCATCCTGGTTTTCTGAGTTCAAAGTATCGATGCAGGCGTGATGGGGAGAAACCCGGCCATGTTGACGGTCTGACAGCAGTGACAGTGCCTCCACGTGTCCGATTGATCCAATGTTTTCCCTTCGATACGAACGCATGGATCACGCATGAATTGTCAATGCGTTGTATGCGTTTAAGGAGGTCCAGACGTCAAAATATATATATTGAATCGATCAGATAAGGCGGTAATCCAGGTAAACAGGCGGAGAAGGCGCAGCTCCCTGCAACAACCAACCGTCCCCGCCGCCAGCGCGGGGCGGTCTGGGCTCTGTCAGTGTCACTGGGGGAGGCAAAGGATTGCAAGAAAACAGCGCGATGCATTTACGCGTTTAGACGCGTTATTTCGCATTATTTTCGATTCTGGGACAGTGGGAGGCTTAGCTATGGGTCGAAATCTATCCATGGATACCAATAACTAAAGTTAGAACGACCGATTTCATGGTGAAATAGGCATGCAAATTTGTTGAATATTCAGACTTTGACCCAGATCCCTTCTTCTCCGATCGAAAACGAGGCTTTGGCCTACAATGGCCAGCGCCCAGTGTTCCCGTATCGATATAACGGTTTGGATTCCAGGCTTGAATGTCTAATTTTGCCCAATTTGGCCCATTTTCACAATTAATTTGTATTCTATATATCCAAATCTCAGTAATGAAAGCCAAAATAAGCACAAATATAGGTTATTTAAGCCCTTTCGGGAGGAGTTTCAGAGCGTGACTTGGTTTCATTGGCCCACAATGGCGGCCGGCCGGTGTTCCCGTAACGATATAACGATTTGGATTCCGGGCTTGAATGTGTAATTTGGCCCAATTTGGACGATTTCAACGATTTCTATGTCTTCTATATATCAAAATCTCTGCGATGTAAGCCCAAATAAGCCCAAATATGGGTTATTTAAGCCGTTCCAGGAGGTTGTGACAGGGTTTCATGGGACATGGTAACGCGTTACACCGACCTAGTAGAGTGTGATCCTCTAATTCGGCGGCGGGTTTAAACGTTTAAACGTAAAACGGTTAAAAAGTTTTATGCCGCCTCATAATTAGTGTGGCATGGGACAATGGATGTGTCCGGAAAATACTACCAGCATTGCATGGTACACTCATCTAAGTTTAACCCCTTCATGTAGGTACTACCACAGCAGGGGGGTTCAATTCTGGACAGATTTTGCATGTTTTTTTGTGACCAAAAATGCACTAAAAACAAAATTTTAGGGGGAAAGATTGATCCAACAGTGAGATTACCATACCAACGCATTCTTTGAACACTTTTGTTTAAGAAAAACTGAACTATTGTTAGTGTTTGATTTAAGACTGCGTGATGTGTATAATTGATTTATCCATGAGTCGTTCATCCAAGTTATTGAGCCAATCAGACTGCGCTCAAAGTTAATTCATCCATCCCCCAATAGTTCAAAAGAAATGGACGATGAGGGAGCTCTTAAAGTGAAAGGGTTTTATTCAAGTAAACATCTCATCCCGAGTCAAAGCCACAGTGAACAAGTCTCAATCTGTCCACCTTCCCATCTCCTACTCAGTGATCAACCACATTAGAATACAAGTTGTTCCAGCACATCCTAGACCACCCTAGCACTTAGCTCTATCACAATCCTTTGTCCGAGGTAGTTGGTATAGGTAAACTCCAGTATACTCCGCAGGAGCTGGTAGGCATAGCTCCGAGCAGCTCAGCTAACGCTGCTGACTTTCTATTAGTTACTAACTCCAAACTAAACTCTAAACTGACTCGCTCCCTACCCTGCAACACCTTTTATGCTGGTTAACAGGTGGCGCTAGGAGCGTAAAATGTCTCTTCTCAGAAGTAGTATGGTCAGGCCTGATCCTAACTAAATTATAAAGTATGATAATATATTAAAAGTACTAGGCTATTAGTACAAAACAAAGCTTTAGAATGATCAAATAATGCGCAGGTTCTCATTTTTAATGCGCCAATATGGGTGTATTTTGGCAAAAAGTGACAGAATTTACACCTCATTTTCACTATTATTTTTTTTAATATCTCTGGTTCTACGTAAGATAAAAATATTTGGTAAAAAGAATGAGAATACAAATGAAACGCTCTTTCTGTTGGAATATAGAAACATGCAGAAGGAAAAAAATAATTTTTCACGTGGTAGTACCTGCTTCATGTGTTGTTAAGTTACTATAAACCTTTTCTTTTACCTTTAGCTCCATCAGTGACTATCACCAGAGTGATGCCCAGGGCTTGGAGGTCGGTGTACAGTTTCCGAACGAACTCGTCAACCGTCCTGTATTCCCCACCTTGTAGGTGGATGAGTGGGTTTCCGGACACAATGTTCAGCGACTGGGACAGCTTTGCTATGATGTAGTGGTCAATTGAGTAGAAATCCACCAGAATCTCGATGCCCCCTCTGTCGTGCGCTACGTCCACCAGGTTGACCACCTCCACGCACTGCGCCTGGTGGGAGAGGCAGTAGGTCAGGAGACCTCGCACGCCCATTTTGCTATTGTCTAATCCCTAAACTCTGAAACGAAACGTAGCCTAATCTTATTGTTTTGTTGGGGGCTAGGTTGCACAGTTTCAATTGTGAGTTGCATGTAATGGAAAAGTTGAAAAAAAAGAATGAAGGAAGAAAATGTTATCAATTATGAGGGAAACTTTAACTAATATTTGGGAACGTTTTCTTAATTAATACGATCATTTACAATTCGTTACTGAACAATTATATTATGGATCTTATCTTTTCAATGGTTAACGCCATAACATTATAGTCTGGTAACTAATTTGAATGAATAGCATGTGTAATAAGAATGCCTGTCTGATGGTCACATATTCATATTATAAAAACAAATTCTACATTGCCATAAAGACAAGTATTATTTAAAATGCAGTTTCCTTTTCATACAAAAATAAAAAGAATTTCAAAATGTAATCGCATTAATGCTGCATAAAACACTAAGGATTGTTTTAATGCCATGTATCCCAATTTGTACAGGTCGCATGCGGCATAAGGCTTCCATGTAACAACAATACATTGATGAGGCATTATAGGTTTATGAAGCAATATATCCATTTCTCGAATTGAACATACAACAAAACGTCAAACATCGGGCTTGATGAACTAATACCTTCACAGATAAGGGAAATAGCTCCATGTATGTCAATATTGATCTCAGATAGTGGTCAGAAACATGAGGGATATTTTTTAGACCGTTAGCAGTGAATTCTTCTCCCTGTTTAAATTTTAAACAGTGTGTTCAGTTTTTTTTTTTTAATATAAAGAATAAAGGTAGATTATATGCCTAGGTACCTACTCCAATCCCTTGCCAACTGAATATTACATATATGTATACAGCGCTGTAAGTCCCTGTATATTTATTTGATAATTACACAATGCCTTGCCATCCCCTTTTTAACACTATCAAACACACAAAAGTTATAAATTGTATGTCTAATAGAATTTAATCTTAATGACCTAGTTCAATTTCCAGGATAGACTTATTTCTATTCAATAACAATAATGCACGGAATTGTTATTAAAATACCTGATCAAATCGAAGTTGTGTACACTCATCATACAGACCCTATATATAAATATGGTGTATTATATGTGCTTTTTGTATGTATATGTGTAGGCCCTATGTATCTAGAGATATCACGTTTAGAGCTTCTAGACTATTGACCTAGATTATTGATTTGTATGTGCATGGTGATAAGGACGATAAACACGTCGATGGGTCACCAGGTGTGTTCTCCATTGTGAAAGGTGTCCTCATTTATATCGATTTCAGTAAATTTGCAGGTCCACTTCGCAAATTGATTTTATGACACCTCACACATTTCTTATTACCGTTTGTTATCATTAAGCCGTGTTTGAATTCTATGATTTAAATTTAAAGACCAGTTGTTGGTGCGATACCCCCTTATGGAGGTTTCTTATATATACAGACTTTATGGGTATGAGCTCTTGTTTGCACCATGCATGAGCTGACGTCCACCAACCAGAAATAGATCGCTGTAACGCTGTTTTATTACCTATTCTTTGTGAAAGTACTGTCATACCTATACAAGCCAAAGTCCTGGCAGACAGCCCAAACGAGAAAGTGCAGAAGGGGGTCGACAGAATCATCAACGTGTGACTGAAGACGTGAAGTCAATCTTTTTTTAACGCTGACTTGATTCGTGCTATATCAACCAATGCACTAGCAAATACAATAACAAAAACGAGAGGAAAATGTCACAAATGAAGAAAATGATGATTGATGGTTTTCGAGAGTTGTATTAGTTAATACCATACTTCAGTCCTGAGATATGCTAAAATAATGTCTTCCCAACGAGAAACCTTTCCAAAACTATGCTACAAAAAGGACTTTTCACGGCCTAGACAGTGGCGTAGCCAGGGGGGTTCCTGGGTGTCTGGAACCCCCTAAAATTTCCCAAAATATAAGTAAAATATAAGAAATCTTGCCAGAAATGTACGTCGGAACCTCCTTGGATTTAGGCTAGTTGGAACCCCCCTTACTAGAACCATGCAGGGACCATCTTTCAAAAGTGTTAGAAAGTTTAAAAGGTTCCCAATATAAGCGGGGACATGTAACTTCATAGATTTATAGAAACATAGCGGTACAGACCCCATGGTAACCGTAACTCACATATCTTAATGGATACCAGATGTTAGGTATACAAGGAAGTACAGGTATGCTTAGTAGCCTCCGAAATAACCTAACGTGATTTCAGTAAGAAAGGGACGGGGGACAATTTGAATGTTTGGGATAGAGACTAGTTATGCGTCCTGCCATATGTGATATCAAAATGGAAGCAGTCATAACTCACCTGTACCGTAATTATATTTACGTCAATGGAATAATGTTATTTTGTCAAGAATTGCTGACCGGACGCCATAGACCAATCTAGGTCATTTGGGCACTTTCTGTCTATCATGTGATCCGGGTGTGGTTTTACTTTCTAATAGTAAGACCGAAAGATGGACGTTATTGTGTCAGGTTCAGCTAACAATTTGTGGGGATTCTAGGACAATACAAATTTATAAGCATGTCTTAATCACTAATTTATAGGTCTGGGGGAATTAGGGTAATTAGGTGCGTGAAATTAGACTTCTGGCAAAATCAGCTACTATTTTAACAAGGTATTTTCATTATTAAATCAAGAAAATAGACAATCAAAGTGGTTTTAAGTATCGTATTTGTTCAAAATGATTAAAGGGTGTAGAAACATAGGCCTATATTGAAATTGAATATGGTATTTCTTGCTTAGTATTGAGAAATCCAATGCTAATACACAGCAATTTTGATTATTCATAAGGAACTGCGTGAAATAAGGACATGTAGCAATACAAGTCTAATTTCTCGCACTTGTTGTAATTTCACACACCATACATTTCTATCTGAGAAAATGAAGAAAATACACATATCTGACCTGTAAAATAATGACTCAAAGGTTTCTTACATCGTTTTAGATATGCATTCGATGGTAGTATGCCTCAACTTTCCTAAATTTTGAATAACACCTTTCTCTTTTTTTTTTTTTTTTTTTTACAAAATTTTAGAAGAAATAAAAAAAAGTATGGATATTAAGAAATAAACAAAATATAATATCATAGAGCCTTTGTATAAGAATCTGCGAATAGTTCTTGCATAATGTGTCAAATTACAGACTCATATAACAAATGATTGTATGTAAGCATTAAACTGTAAAGGAGAAAGCAAAGAATTGAATCAGCTTTCCATGAATAGGCCTATGTAGAAATGCTTGCATTTAATCTTAACTAGGTCTATGATAATAGATTATTATAGGCTTTATATGCTTGAAATTAGACTTAAGCCCCGTAATCAAGAACAAAAAGTCAACGATAAACTACGAACGGCAAAGTGGAGTTTATCGCCGGTGAAGCCACTTCCCCTGTAGACAGGCTGGTGCCAAGTAATTATCAAAGCCACATTGTTTTACGACGATGAAAAGGGCCAACAAAGATTATTCCTTTCATTGTCGGAAATATTCATATCAAACAGGCCTAATATTCTGGTGTAAAAGGCTGACGATAAAAGGGTTTATCGTCAGACAGCTTGGCACCACTTTTCTGAACGATAAACACCTGTTCATCGTCAAGAATTCATCGTCCATCATGTCACAACGAAAAAACAATATATATTTTAATCAATGATGAGCTTTTCCGTAGTTGACGATTAATTTTCTGTCGTCAATGATGAATTTTTCCGTTGTCAACCACAGCAGGTGACCACTGGAGTGGACCATGCCCCTTGGACTGATGATTGTCAACAGGAGCTCAGTGCTGTACATCATATGTTTGGACTAATAAACAATATCCGTTCATGCGAGTGTTATGTCACCTCTTAATGGAGAACTACATTATGAGATGACCTGCAGTGACAACAGAGGGAAGACTGTGATTGGAAAGAGCTAGTATATTGGAATAAGTAAAAGAAAATAATGTTTAAAGATACATCTACAATTAACAGTAAAGTTAAACCCCATAGTTCATCTATTTGCTTGTGAATGTAGGCCAATCTTGCCCTGATCCTAGAGGGATATGGATAATCAGTCCCCTAAACATCCCTGACCTTTCAGGGACATACAAAAGCAGCAAAATGAATAAAGCATTTGTGTACCTGAGTACATGAAAGAATTACCTTTCAGGTGACATATTATGGCATGTTATCCTACCTTACATAGTTTCTGAAAAAGAAGGAAATAATGTGTTTTTCAAGATTTACTAATTAAGCACAAATTGCATAATTATTAGACAGTGTTTGCAAACCTAAATTCTTCAGAACCATCTTGATTCAGGGTCCTAGATTGCCATGAGATGAAAGAAAAAAAAAGAAATCGAGGGGGCTCACCATGTAGGGTAAATCCTTGATTTGACTGATTTCAGGATTTGGCTCCTGGACTATTACTTCTAATGAAGTTGTTCTAATGTAGTAATTGAGCACACTATGGTTCATTAACTTGTCAAATTGATGAGTGGCCTTAATCTGTAGCATTTAATCTTCCATGCTGTAATACTCATATTAATTATTTGATTCATAGACAACTGTATCAAAACTGTACCTTCCTTTTTAGAACCCTGGAGCCGTCAATACATTCTGCTCTAAATTCTCTCACAGGCTAAAAGTTCAAGCAAAGTCCATCACAATCTCTCCAAGATTAAACACGTACCTATTATCAGATGGTAAGAGGCAGATATCTTATCCTTAGGAAAAGCATTGTCAAAGTATATCTGTTGCTAACCTTGATGACATGCACCTGGCAGGGTTTTCCCCATAGCCCTGCATGCCTGGCGCGCGCCGGCCTGTCAACTATTAGCGCCGGGCTGTAAAAATTTAAAAAAAAAATAAAAAAATAATTTTTTTTTGTAAAGAAAAGCTGCTGCCTCATCCGCCCGTCGTTAGGCTTACCACACGGAGAGTAAAATAGGATGGAGATACAGCTCTGTAAGGCAGCATATCTGACAGATTCAGTAGGCTTTATCTGCAGTAATCAGTGTGACCAGGGGGTCTACATCTAAGTGTCCTTACACCAAGCCGCCAGGGTAATGACTTAAATAATGACTCCATTAACCCCAAAGTTTCATTGCTGATATCTCAAGTTCATTCAAAGAAAGCCACTAGTTTAAGGTCTCTATGATATGAAGGTTATGATATTACTATCTCATTATGGTGCTACTTGGACAAATGAGATGGCTCTACCAACTTTTATGTATCAACCAAATACTTGAATATGATCCGACCATACCTGACTTGTATCACAAAATAGAGAATTATTTTACTATGGTTGTGACTTAATATGATATGACTCCAATTTTCGGATCACTTTCTTAAATACAAAAACGTTTTTAATAGTTTGCCTTAACTCTTATATCAAAGGGATTCCATTGTTAATATAGGGAATCTGCCCTCCCTCTTTGTAATCTGATCTAACCCATACGTAAGGAGCTAAGTCTGACCACTGACTGACAACCTGCTGAGGTGCGAATTCCAAAACAACCTCCAACATCATCCCCCCTCAATAGATGAAATATCCATGTCATTTTAGTCTCCATGGGCTTACACTCACACACATGCCAACGTTTACCCAGTGCCCGAAATTAAGGTTTTATTTTGTGAACACATCGGGTGCAAAGCTAAAAACATTGTTCCTGTGATTATTATCATACAAAAGTGTAATTAAAACAAGCACTCAAATTAAACACCTTTTCTGTATCTTTTTAACATGATACACCATCTAAGGTCTTGAGAAATCCATTGTAAATGCAACAGGTCGTCTACCTGACATGATCTAACCATAAAGGATTTGAGGTTGGAGTCTGGGGGAAAATGCACACTGAAAACGAATTATGTGCATGAACAAGGCTGTGTTTTATTCCCCTCCCCCCCTGCCCCCATCTTATAGTTTTGCCACAAGAAAGGCACAGAAAACTTTTAATACCAGGATGGTGTTGAACACTGTTCATAAGAATTATCTTTAATAAGATAAAAATAATTTATCAACTGGAAGAAATACTGATTAATTTTTGTAATTCTAAGTCTACAGATATATATATATTTTAATGTTGTAAAAAGGTTGTAAAAAAGTAACCCTAAAACGCTGTTTACAACATTGCTACAACCTTTCTGGGAGTCAACATTTTTATGTTGCAACAATGTTAATTTGCAACGTCATTACAACCAAAGCTAGGCATAGCAATACGAAATTGTTAGCTTACCATGAATTCCATACCCAGATAAATTCAAAATATTAGGGGGGAAATTGGATTATTTAAGCCCACCAAAGTACCTCAGAATGGCGAAGATTGCATGAATGACTGGTCATATTTTCAAGATTTTCTAGGGGGTGGCCTCCCAGACCACTCAAAGGAACCCCTCCCTTACCATGAATTCCATACCCTGACAAATTCAAAATATTATGGGGGGAAATCAATATCACTTGAGCCCACCAAAGTACCTTAGAATGCCTAAGATTGCATGAATGACAGGTCATATTTTCAAAATTTCAAAATATTCATATTTTCTAGCGGGTGGCCCCCCAGCTCCCCCAAGGGAACCCCTCCCTTAACATGAATTCCATAGTTTGAAAAAATTCAAAATATTGGGGGCGAAAATCAATATCACTTGAGCCCACCAAAGTAACTTAGAATGCCTATGATTGCATGAATGACAGGGCATATTTTCAAAATTTTCTGGGGTGGACCCCCCAGACCCCCATAAAAAAACCTCCCTTAACATGAATTCCATACCCTGACAATTTCCAAATATTAGGGGGAAAATTAATATTACTTAAGCCCACCAGAGTACCATAGAATGCCTCAGATTGCATGAATGAGAGCTCATATTTTCACAATTTTCTGGGGGTGGCCCCCTATACCCCCCCAATGGCAGGGGGAACCCCTCCCATAATCTCCCCCTTGCCGCATTCGCGGCAACTTGTGCGCGAAGCTGTGAAATTTTCCTGGGGAGAACCCTGACCTGGTGCGTAGAAACAGATCTACGTCATTTCACTGCTCCACGCAAGCACTGGTAAGTCTCTTTGATAACTAAATACATAGAACATGTTGATAACTGACTGTTCATTTTTATATGGCTTGCAACCAGACCTGAGATGACTGTCATACCTAAAACAAGTATGGCATTTCATTATTTAGAAAAATGTTATATTTTAGATATATCTCATAAATTTATATATATAATCATAACAATCGATATGGGAAAATTTACAGAAAAAGTCTAATAAGTTATTCTCAAGTTATGTAATTATCAATCTTCAATTACACATACATTAATTCCAATTATACACCACTTTACCATTATTATATATTCTGATCAAACAATATGCCTTTATATGTTCCATATACTTTATATACATGTATATATAATTAAATACATAATTTAGCCATATAGCACTCCTGCTTTTGAGGCTAGGCTACAGGAAAATCAATAACCCTGTGGCCCCCATATGGAGCCTCTTTGTTCTGATCAATAGGGACAAAGGAGAGTTAATAAAAAGGCTAAGCACACATCCAGTCTCTCTCTTGGAGGCTGGGCTTGGAGCTGGACACATCCCTTAACAACTAGAACCTGACTTGGGTCTTTTGTTTCAACTTACACTACAACACTAAGGTAACCTTCAGTACACAGGGATATAATTCTGGAACATTATTAATCATTCAAAAGCTCTTCCACTACAAAGATAGCTCACCCTTAATTATTAGTAACAATTTTTAGCTTTGGAAACTTACTTTTGATACACAACAAAGGTTACTTTCCACATGACAATACTAAGACAAGAGGACATTATCATGCGATGCTTATTGCTACAATGGAATAATTGAAAGTATTATGATATGGTTATTATATTATGTCATAATTTTTGATGTTGGATTGATTGTAATAATAACTATGTAAATATTGTATTTTTCCTCTTCTTTTAATGTTTTGTAACAAAACTTATCAACTACATGAAAACATGATAAAAGTGGCTCTGAAAAAAAAGAATGAAGTATTAGCTGCGATATTTTCACAACTGGCAGAACAAATGATGGGAAAGCAGAGAGGGTAATAAACCAAGAGCCCCTTTTCCCTGTATGTTCCCCTTGAATACTGACGCTGCTATGGTATCATCACTGCTGATGCTTGCATAATGGTGATGTTGTTACGAGACTCTAATATATACTTGCAGAGCCAACACTTTGAGGTAAACAAAATGTGAATGGTACTAGTACTAAAATTGAATATTCAGAATAATGGAACTGCCCGGGACATTAGCCTTGTTTTCTCTTAGTCGGAGTTCAGGGAAGTAGGAGTTCAGGGAAGTAGTTTGACCCTATTTTTAATCATGTAAAATTCTTAAATTAATTAAAGGGGCAGTTTGCCAGGGAAACAACAAGAACATAATGTTCACATGCCTCAAAGTATTCATTGTGTACAGGTATTCAAGAGCAATTGTGCAGGGTGTATCCCTTTAAGTCTATCCATACATGAGTATATATATCACAGTAGCCTTTTTCACTCCATTAGACTTTCATGTGTCCACTCAGCATGCGCTGTCATTAGATCTGACCATCTTCCTATTGAACATTACATGAAAATCTGATCTATCACCGGCTGGGCAATAATCCAACCAATATTACTGGTACTAGCTTCCACATATGTGCTACAGGCTTATATGATAAACTGTATTCATATAATAAAAAGATGACCTACAGTGGGTCAGGAGGCGCTCTGAGTCTTACAACCATCCCCTTGTACATTAGCGCAAAACACAATAATAAGTACAAAATAACACAATAATACATATACTGCAAAATCTGGCATTCTACTTGCAGCACTGTATTTTCTCAAAGGACACACATACACAATGAGCAATCAACCAGAAAGGATCCATTTCGTCAAGTTCCAGGGGGTGGGCAATGACTTCGTGATGATAGACAATAGAGACGGCAAATTTGATACACTGAGTGAGGACCGTGCCTTCACCTCCTGGGTGTGCGATCGTAGGTACGGGGTAGGAGCCGACGGCATCCTAGAACTACGAACACGCCCCGGGTAGGTCTTAGTTTAAAATGATATACCTCAAAGAGGAAGCGATATATATTATATGAATAGATATATCTGAAGACAACAATTTTATATATATACACTTTGAATGTGATAGTGAATTACTTGGACATATTGCATTAAGGGGCAGTCCATAAAGATTAGGCCTATGTGTGCATCAATGTGCATGGGGAAGGGGAGGACTGTCAATTTGGTACATTTTTTAAAGTGTATTTCATGCAAAAGAGGTTGGGGTGCAGAAAGCATGAAAATGTGCATGTGCATAATTAATGGGTAGCCACTAACGTTGTAATTTGGTCAACTGAAACTTACCCACTGTTCAATACTCAGATGACTATGATTGTTGGAGTTTAATGTCCATACAACAATATTTCAGCTATATCCGGAGCTACTCACCGTTTTTGATTCCAATACTTGATATACTAATAATTATAATGTTGTAAACGTATGATCCTTCCTCCTCAGACGGCAACCCTGAAGTCTAATAATTATAAGTAAATGTCATTGCATGTATTTTTTCAATTAAAGGCCTTTCATACAATAAAGATATACATGTGCATGTCATCTTCCATTTGGTACAACTAAATCTAGTACAACCTTCTACAACCAAACATGTGACTTTTTACCAACATTTCAGGTATGATTTTGAGATGGTGTACACCCAAGAAGATGGGGTTAAAACGCCCCAGCTCTGTGGTAACGGGTCAAGGTGCATTGTGGCCTTTGCCCACTCCCTCAAAGTTCCTCATCAGGGAGACAAGTACAACTTCTGGGCCCGAGATGGCCCACACATTGGCTGGGTGGATGAGGTCACGAGCCAGGTCCACGTCAAGTTTAGGGACATGGACAATGTGACAAGATATGATGCTGACAATTTCCACATCCATGTTGGGAATGAACTCCATGTTACTTTTGTCAAGGACCTGTGGGAGATTGACGTTATTCAGATGGGACGTGAGCTTGGGTATCATGAGAGGTACATGGATGAGCGTCAGGGCTGTAATGTGATGTTTGTTCAGGTGGAAACAGACGGGAATCTGAGTGCCAGATATTTTGAGGCCAAGATAGACTACGAACCTTTCGCCTGTGGCACAGGGGCAGTGGGCTCGGCATTGGTAAACGAGTTCCGAAAACCCTGGCAGGGCCCAAAGAAGAACATCCAAACAGGAGTGATGTATAAAGGAGGAAAGGTGGAAATCTTGTTTGATCAGCCTGAGCCTACTAAGTTTGAGAATGTTTATCTCATTGGTCCAGCGCTACAGAGTTATGAGGGGTACATTAGATATGATGATTACCTGGCCCTACCTAAATATAAGTACAATTACAACAAGTAATGATTCTAATTAAACAAACAGATAAAGTAGAAATGTCTCTAATCAAGGGTTATGTAGTATGATTATGAATGTAAGATGTTTATATATTATATAGGCATATATCAATCTGGACGTTGCCCAACCAAGTTTCATGTATCCATTTCTATAGCATCTGGCTAATAATCCTGAAACATTCCAATAAAGATTGTTCATTACAAAAAAGCGAGGCCTTTAACTATTTACCTTTTTAGAAATGTTTTCATATAATTATACATCTAGGATACTAGATCAATTTAAGATGATGAATTATTAAAATAACATTTTCAAAAGATAGCAGAAAAACCTGGAATTCCCCTTCGGACTGCATTGCAACCTTTAATTACATTATTCAATGTTATATTATGTTTATGAATTAGCTATAAGCCATGCATGACTTCACCACAACTGAGGGACAAGCTGCGTGACTTATTATGTAATAGATAAGGTGGGTTGGGGTGAGAAGCGCAACTGGGGTTTTGGTAATCTAGGTCAAACTTTGAAAAATCAGTAAAATCTATTTTATGACAGGAAAATTCAGAAAAATTCAGAAATAACCAGATTATAACCTTGCCTACCGTTACACCAAATTTGAAATTATTTCTTTCATTTAATGTATTTTGACAGGTGTTAATAGTCTGGTTTCTTGTCCCCTTGACCCTTGTGTCCCCGAACAATGGCGGCCCCCATGGTGTATTTCAGGCATGGACTATAATCATGTTATATCAAGTTGACACCCAGGACAATACAAACTTATAAGTATGTCCTAATCACTAATTTATACGTCTCTGGAATTAAAACTTGTCAAAATTATTTGTTTACCAGGAATGAAGGCCTCAGTCCTTTTTCTAAATACTATGATACACCTGTTCCTATATAAAAAAATGCGATTTAAAGGTAAACACAGGTGACCTGGTATGATTTTATTTCTATTGCAGGATTTCCTTGAAATTTCAATTAAATGTCCAGAGCACTTAAGAATGATGAATATGAATATGTGAATGAAAAAGGAATGTGGATAATTAATCAACTGTAGCTGATTAAACAGTTTTTCTGCATTTTTCCTTATTCTTATGAATGCAATTAGATTTTCTGTCACAACCTAAGGTTTTCATTGGCTTAAAATAGTTATTTGGGTCATATCAAAACATTTTCAGCATTTATAGTAAAAATCACTACTATCTATTTTTGAATGTTAAGAAATCATGTTTTTACCATAGACTCCAAAAGTAAACAATCATTTTTTTTCAAGTGCTCATATCTCTGAAATTGATATGGTTATGTGACACTCTTCGGTAGGTCGGGGATTCCGGGTCCTACAGCAAAGAGGCGTGGGGGCTGTTTCGATCTCGAGCCAAGCATAGAGTTTGAGCAAGAAACCGAGGTGTGAGATTAAGATTCGTGCCTCGCGCACGAGGGGGAATGAGCGGGACGGTCAGGAAATCTGTATTCTCGGGGGTGTGGGTGCCGGTTGTTTTGGACATCTGGAGGATGTGGATGAATTTTGGTTAGGGGGAAGGATGGATAGTTGCCTTTCCGGTCGTCCGGTCTTCCTTGGGGGTCTGGTCGCTGCTTGCCTAGTGGTTGGTAGCGTGGGGCCAAGCGGGTTGCACCTTCGTCCCTGCGGTCATGGGCCGGCACTTACTATTTCAGGCTTTCGTACCTGCCCAGTCTTTCATTCTCCGGTCGATCTTCGGGTCGATTCAGGCTTTCCGGCCATCCTTGGTCTTCCAGACCCCTACTCTATTACGTCATTTATCTTGCTAGCTTGGACTATTTACTTGAGTTAAACCTGTCAACCAACTTCTATTTCTGCATATCTTCAGCTTAACCACTTAACTGCCATGCTCCTTGGGGGAATTTTAGGCAAAATGGATGTACTTTTGATCGATTACATTTTTCATACCTTTTCATAGATGGGCATGTTATGTTATATCATTCTTTAGCTCATGACCTGAAAATTTAGGAAACTGCAAAAATTTGAATTTTCGGTTGCCATGGCAACTGTTTTGTTGATTTTTCTTTATATTATTTTAAATTCTTAAAGTGATCATAATATAATGTTTGGCCAAATTTTCAAAATCATTATAAAAACATCATGAACACTTGAATTTAGAACTATATGAAATTCTCTAAATTTTGACACATTAAGTGCCTCCATAGCTACTTTATGTCAAAAGATATTATGTATCGAATAATGCATGTATTTTTCTAGAATAATGCATAAAAATGCACAAAACTAGGGAATTTGACCATGTAACCAAACTGTTTCCATAGCAACACTTATTTCTTAATAATTAGCTATATTTCTATACATTTTAGTTTTTTATAGGTTGTTCTAGAATTTTAAGCTATAATAAAAGTTTTAGAACACCGTTACCATGGTAACCATGCCACTTTGTATTTTTCTTGAATTTAATTGACTTTTTACCCTATTATTATAGTTTCCATGGTAACCAATAACTTTAGTGCACCAAATTATTTCTTTTCCAGAACAAATTGGAAAATGATCAGGAGTTTAACCATTCAATTCATTTTGAAAATTTTATCATGTTCTTTGCAATTTTCCTGGATTTTTTGAAATTTTGAAATTGGTTGCTAAGGAAAGTGTTGCCATGGTTGCCATACAGAATGAGTGGTTGTTAAAAAAAATTAGCATGAGAACCTTGCAGCCAAAGGGATGACCTTTCCAACGATACCTTACACCCCTAACTTTTCATAAAATGTCAGAATGCAAACTTTTGATGATTTTTGGTCTATTTTTCACTAGAATTGCTCAGAAAAGGCTCCTGCTCCCGAGTATACTCGGGAGCAGCAGTACCCCTTCGAGGGTCAAGTTATTGGAAGGAGACAAGGAGTACCAAGATGGGACTGTTTATTTGGGGCTTCACCGCCCCCTTTTATAATCTGTTACTCGACTCTGATTGGTCCCCTAGATTGCGTGACTACTCTGACGTCATATCCAGTTACATTTCCGTGCTTTCAGGATTTCGGGATTTCCTGATATACTTTTCATACCCAAATTCGTACTTTACATCTTTTACTTATTATCTCGATACTTGGTCATATTCTAATTTACACTGATGAATGACATTCATCACAATTACATAGTATTTCTAAAATCTCTTTATCTTCTTTTTACATCCCTCTAACCAACCTGTGGGTTTCAAAATTCTGTCATGGTTTTTAAGAAATCTTCCAAAGACCCATATTTACATTTAAGGCTATTGATTGGGGCAACAGTGGGGAAAGCCAGAGTACTTAGGAGCTAAATCCTGAAATCAGTCAAAATAAGGATTTACCCTACATGGTGGGGCCTCTGGATTTTCTAGATCTTTTTGATCTTATGGCATTCTAGGGACCCTGAATCAAGATGGTTCCAAAGAATTCAGGTATGCAAACACTGTCTAATTATGCACTTTGTGCGTAGTTGGTAAAAATTGAAAAACAATAGTTCCTTCATTCTCAGGAACTATGTAAGGTATGATAACATGCCATAATATTTCATCTGAAAGTCAATTTTTTACATGTACTCAGGTACACAAATGCTTTATTCATTTTGGTCACCAACACCAGACCCTGGGAAGGGATTTAGACAATCAGAGATTACTTGTGTCTATTTAAATCAATAACATGTCACCAGGTAAATAGAACTGCTGCTTTTGTATGTCCCTGAAAAGTCAGGGGTGTTTAGGAGACTCTGATTATCCATATCCTTCTAGAATCACGGCAAGATTGGTCTACATTCACAAGCAAATATAACTATGGGGTTTAAATTTACCATTGTTGTTGTTTTTTCATTTCAAATTTTTATCCTGGGCCGATTTATCAATTCCTACAATTGTACTGGTCTTCTGGTCAGCCCAGCTATGGTTACATTAATGAAGTACGTAACATATGATGGGGAATGATTTACAATGCTCATGATGATTTGATGAGAAAACATAATCTAATGATTCGTAACAACATCGATTTCAGACAACTAAATTTGCCTACACATATTCTTTAGACAGTCTGTTTGTAGTCAATTCATATGATTCAATATTTTTTGTATTATTTGGTTGACTATTCCCTAAATTCGCTCCGTTACAAATAATGCTTTTTGTAAATTGTTTTATTTCAAATTTAGGAACAATAAATTTTGGTGCTTGATAGACCCTGGTTTGAAGTTGCTTATTGTCAACATTTTTATTATTATTATTATTTCATTTTATTTATCCTGGTATTCTCTCGATATACATCGGTTTTCTTCAAATTCCAGCTTGGATTTTTGTTGGTACAATTTTCACATAACGTCTTAAGACTAAAGCCTGAAATGGTACAGGCTTACATGTATTATAAAGTTACAATATTATCAAAACAGCCTGCATGTTAATGTATATCCCAACAATCCGGAAAAGTCTGCAGTCCATCAAACCACCATTACAAAGTTAATAAACCCTTTAAAAAATCTTTTTGCTTGTTTTTAAAACAATTTAAAGAAGGGGAATTTCTTAAATCAACATCCATATCATTCCACAAAATAGATCCACAGTACAAAGCTGACTTCTGCGTTTTTCCTTTAATATAGGGAGGAATATTTATCAAAGGTGCATTATATTTCCTGAGAGGCAAGTCTCTCATATCTTTATACTTAATGTTACGAGGCACATTATACATAAGTGATAGTAAATGCGAGTTTCTTCTATCTTCCAAAAAATTTAATATTGATCATCATCTCTTCTCTTGTACATAAAATTCAAAAGATGACTATCCCTTCTTTTACTTAAATAAGCAATACATGTATTTGCCTGATTATGAAGTTGGTCAAAATTTTCAATTTCTCTAGCATTATAGCAAATTTTGAATGCCTGATTTTGCTTATCCTGTAACTTTTGAAGACAACTATTAGATGCAGCAGAATAAAAAATATCTCTGTAGTCAAAATATGGTAAAATTGTAGTTTATATGTTTACTGCCGCAAAAGTTGTTAAATATGGTCATAATTCTTTTTAATATATACAATTTATGCTTCAAGAGCTTAACTATATGATTTATATGAGTCTTAAAACTCAGATTTTTATCGAGAGTTATACCAAGGTATTTGTAGGTGTCTACAATATCCAAATTGACATCATTCATCTTAAGCTTTATAGAGTGATCCACCAATTTAGTTTGATGGTAGTTTCCAAAATACATTACCTTGGTTTCTTTTAAATCTATTGTCAACTTGTTCATAATACACCATTCATACAATTGAGATATTGTTCGGGGAGTCGGGGATTCCATTCTCCGCAACGAAGGGAAGTTTCGGGTTTCTCGCTCTCGGGCCGACATGCAGCCTGGGGGTCTATTAAGCTGTCAAAATAAGTCCAGTTGATACTATCCAATTTTTAGTGTGTAAATCATCTAAATTATAATTTCTGTAATTTCTCCCTAAAAATGTGGTTGAATGTTTAGTTTTTTTACAATGTTTTCTGGTAATAAAAACCGGGTAATGATCACTTATATTTACTTTAATAACCCCAGAATTTTTTTTACAAAATTTGAATTAGTAATTGTGATATCCAATAAGGTTTTAGTTTTGGAAGTCTGGCATTTCGGATCTTTTTATTAGTTGGTTTAATCCATGGTTAGAAATAAGATTTATAAATTCTCTCCGACCTTTACTTGGAATTAATTGATCAATATTGAATTCCCCTAGAGAATAGGTTTCACTATCTTCAATATGATCAAGTACAGTATTTAAACTATTTATAGCAAAGCCAGCATCCCCATTTGGAGGTCTGTAGCAATTTCCAACATAGAATTTATGGATATGAGGTAGATTTATCTCTATCCATTGTATTTCAATGTTAGTATCATTATGTGCAAGGTCACTATGTTCTATAACATTTTCTATATGTTCCATGACATATATCAATAGTCTTCCTCCCCTCTTAGGTCTAGAATCATTAGTATTTGTTGTTTTCCTATCACTTCTATAAATGTTATATCCTTCAATTTCGACCAACTTATTTCGTATGTCTAGTTACCCATGTCTCTGATATAGTACATATTGATATGTTACTCTCCCTAAGAAAAGCCCTTAGTAAATCAATATTACTACTGAGACTGTGCACATTAATATGCATAATATTAATACCTTTTTCATTTACGAATAAATGATGCATATTATAGACTCAAAGAATATAACATTAATATGAACAAATGGTATTATAGTTTTCTCATCTCTTAGATAATAAGATATATTTAATATCCAGGATATATGCAATTTAATGCCTCCTGAAAAGCTCATTCCGTGTAAAGTAGGTGGCAGCTCTGCAGACATGGTTCATAAGGAATTGCATCACCAATCACACTGATAATCATATTGACAGTATAAGGAAACGCCTAAGTAGGCCCATTTAATGATATAGTTTTAATTAATGCTCAATTGAGCCTTTGACTTCCCTACTTTTTTTTACCCTACTTCTTCTAAAATGATGTCCTTTCGCATGTTGCTGCCTACATACTGAACTTTCTTCAGGTCTTCCAAGAGCCAGCAAAATGGGCCATAACCAACCTGTCCATCTGGCTGCTGTTTTGTTAAACTGCTTTCAAAAGGACCTGTGGGAACCAGCAAATTGGGTCATGACCCCATTTCTTAGTTCCCGCCTCATCCTCCATGGTGTAGTGGTTAAGACCCTCACCTCCAAACCCAAAGGTTGTGGATTTGAATCCTGGCAAAGCCACTTGTTTATTTTAAATCATAATAATCTCCAAGTCATTTAATTGAACCTTCTCCATTGTCTAATAATATAATTATATCAATCAAATTTTATATAACCAGCCAGTGTTCTTGGTCTTCGTATATCCATCATTCTTAGTCTGTGGCATAAAGTCAGTCACTCAATTGAGCCCATTAGTATCATTGCCTGATTTAGCCTTGTTTAACTAAAATAGTTTAATTTGATATAATGTTTTAGTTGCAAACATGTCTAGTTAGAAGTTCAAGCAAAGCACATCACAAACTCTCCAATGTTAAACACATACATAAGACAGGGTTGATCTTAATCAGATGGTGAGAGCCAGATATCTTATCCTTAGAACAAGCATTGTCAAAGTACATCTATACCTGTTGCTAACCCAGATGACCCGGTGACCCAGACACCCGGTGCGTACAAACAGTGCTGTAGATGTCACTTCATTGCTCCACACCAGCACTGGTAAGTCTCTTTGATTACTGAATACATGAAAATGTTGATAATTGACTGTTAAAATTGTATATGGCCTGCAACCTGACTTGAGATGGCAATACTAATGAACTATGGGAGGTTAATTATCCGTTGATTGCGTATGTCATTATTTAGTGATGTTAATTATAGATAATAGCTAGCTCCTAATGCAGTCTCCATCTCGTTCGACTGCTGTCATCCAATACATAATCATAGTTCCATATCATGTAAGACGTAACACTCGCGTGAAAAGTTATTCTTTATTTATTTATCCTCCTGTGTGTTGTCGTTCCATGACAAGATCTCGATGACAATGAACAGCTCCAAGGATGGAATCCCCTCAAACACACTCAGTCAACGCTCTCGCCTTTCTATACAGTCTCTCAGCTTCTATTCCAAATCCAGGACTACAGCTTCTAAGACTCAAACTTTTCAGGATGGTTACTGACAACAACGTTCAGCTAACTCTGACTGAGCTCGAGCGCTGGGTGCCCCTTTAGTTTGTTACATCACTTATAGACTCCTCCTCTAACTCCCTCATATTGACAGAGAGTTATCGCTAAAGCGTGCGCTTGATGTAAACATAACGCTGCTAAGCCTAAAGAGCATGGACTGGCCATCTGCATCAGTACACTAAGATAAGAAGACATTTAAATATTAGCTGCAATATATTCACAACTAACACAACTGGCCCAGACTGTATTAAGGGCAAGGGCTGTAATTGAAGCAAAGGTGAATAAGATAGATTGAAACATGGCTTAAGTGTGTATACCTTATTACATGTAATGTTTTCAAAGATGAAAATCAATCTATTGAAAAAAATAATGGTGTTGAAGTAACGCCAGCTATTACATGTCAACGTTGTGATGGTGATGTCAACATCTTGTTTGTTCACTTGATAATTGCCACTGAATGGTGTTCTTGCATAATGGTGATGTTGTTGTAAGACTAATACATACTTGCAGAGCCAACACTTTGAGGTAAACAAAATGTGAATAGTACTAGTACTAAAAGTGTATATTCAGAATAATGGAACTGCCCGTGCCATTAGCCTTGTTTTCTGTTAGTCTGAGCTGCTAGCGATAACCATGCAGTTCCTGGGTGCTAGTGGCTTGGGATTCAGATCTTATTCATTTAGTCTATCCATACATGTATAATATGTATCACAGTCACCATTCTCCCGCCATTAGATTTTCATGTGTCCTACAGCCAGCGCTGTAGGTAGATCCAACCATCTTCCTATTGAGCATTACACGAAAATCTGATCTATCACCGATGGTGCAATAATCCAACGAATACTACTGGTACTAGCTTCTACATTATTATCCCCTTGTACATTAGTACAAAACATATATATAATGCAAAATCTTACATTCTACTTGCAGCACTTTTTTTCCCCCAGGTACACACATACACAATGAGCAATCAACCAGAAAGGATCCATTTCGTCAAGTTCCAAGGGGTGGGCAATGACTTCGTGATGATAGACAATAGAGACGGCAAGTTCGATGCACTGAGTGAGGACCGCGCGTTCACCTCCTGGGTGTGTGACCGTAGGTATGGGGTAGGCGCCGACGGCATCCTGGAACTACGAACACGCCCTGGGTAAGTCTTAGTTTAAAATGATGTACCTTAAAGAGGAGCTTATATTACATATAATATGTATACATTATATGAATAGATATATCTGAAGACAACTTGTTTGTATACACTTTGAATGTGATAGTGAATTACTTAGACATATTGCATAACGGGGCCGTCTATAAAGATTAGGCCTATGTGTGCATCAATGTGTATGGGGATTGGGAAGACTGTCAATTTGGTACATTTCTGAAAGTGTATTTCACGCAAAAGAGGTTGGGGTGCAGAAAGCATGAAAATGTGCATGTACATAATTAATGGATGGCCACTAATGTGGTAATTTGGTCAACTGAAACTTACCCACTGTTCAATACTTAGATGATTATGATTGTTGGAGTTTAATGCCCATTCAACAATGTTTCAGCTATATCAGAACCAAATCACCGTTTTTGATTTCAATACTTGATATGCTAATAATTATAAGTAAATGTCATTGCATGTATTTTTTCAATTGAAGGCAGTCCATACAATAAAGATATACATGTGCATGTTATCTTCTATTTGGTACAACTAGATCTGTGACAACCCTCTACAACCAAACGTGACTTTTTACCATACATTTCAGGTATGATTTTGAGATGGTGTACACCCGAGAAGAGGGGGTTAAAGGGCCCTACCTCTGTGGTAATGGGTCAAGGTGCATTGTGGCATTTGCCCACTCCCTCAAAGTTCCTCGCCAGGGAGACAAGTACAACTTCTGGGCCAGAGATGGCCCGCACATTGGCTGGGTGGATGAGGTCACGAGCCAGGTTCATGTCAAGTTTAGGGACATGGACAACATGACAAGATATGATGCTGACAATTTCTACATCCATGTTGGGAATGAACGCCATGTTACTTTCGTCAAGGACCTGTGGGAGATTGACATTATTCAGATGGGACGTGAGCTTGGGTACCATGAGAGGTATATGGATGAGCGTCAGGGCTGTAGTGTGATGTTTGTTCAGGTGGAAGCAGATGGGAATCTGAGTGCCAGAAGTTTTGAGGCCAAGATAGACTATGAACCTTGGGCATGTGGCACAGGGGCAGTGGCCTCGGCATTGGTAAACGAGTTCCGAAAACCCTGGCAGGGCCCAAAGAAGAATATCCGATCAGGAGTGATGTATAAAGGAGGAAAGGTGGAAATCCTGTTTGATCAGCCTGAGCCTACTAAGTTTGAGAATGTTTATCTCATTGGTCCAGCACTAAAGAGTTATGAGGGGTACATTAGATATGATGATTACCTGGCCTTACCTAAATATGAGTACAATTACAACAAATAATGATTCTAATTAAACAAACACATAAAGCACAACTGTCTCTAACCAAGGGCTATGTAGTATGATTATGAATGTAAGATGTTTATATATATAAGCATATATAAATCTGGATGTTAATCATCCAAATTTTATGTATCCATTTCTATAGTATCTGGCTAATAATCCTGAAATAGTCCAACATTCCAATAAAGATTGTTCGTTAAAAAAAGTGAGGCCTTTAACTTTTTCCCTTATTAGAAATGTTTTCATATACATATAGGATACTGGATCAATTTAAGATGATGAATTATTAAAATAACATTTTCAAAAGAAAGCAGAAAAACCTGGAATTCCCCTTTGGACTGCATTGCAACCCTTAATTACATTATTTAATGTTATATTATGTTTATGAATTAGCTATGAGCCATGTGGGAGTTCACCGCGACTGGGGTACAAGCTGCGTGACTTATTATGTAATAGATAAGGTGGGTTGGGGTGAGGAGCACGACTGGGTTTTTTGGTAAACTAGGTCAAAATTTGAAAAATCTGTGAAATTTATTTCATGACAGGAAAATTCAGAAAAATTCAGAAATAACCAGATTATAACCTCACCTACCATTACACCAAATTTGAAATTATTTCTTTCATTTAATGTATTTTGACAGGTGTTAATAGTCTGGTTTCTTGTCCCCTTGACCCTTGTGTCCCCGAACAATGGCGGCCCCCATGGTGTATTTCAGGCACGGACTATAATCATGTTATATCAAGTTGACACCCAGGACAATACAAACTTATAAGTATGTCCTAATCACTAATTTATATGTCTCTGGAATTAAAACTTGTCAAAATTATTTGTTTACCGGGAATGAAGGCCTCAGTCCTTTTTCTAAATACTATGATACACCTGTTCCTATAAAAAAGATCCGATTTAAAGGTAAACACAGGTGACCTGGTATGATTTTATTTCTATTGCAGGATTTCCTTGAAATTTCAATTAAATGTCCAGAGCACTTAGGAATGATGAATATGAATATGTGAACGAAAAAGGAATGTGGATAATTAATCAACTGTAGCTGATTAAACAGTTTTTCTGCATTTTTCCTTATTCTTATGAATGCAATTAGATTTTCTGTCACAACCTAAGGTTTTCATTGGCTTAAAATAGTTATTTGGGTCATATCAAAACATTTTCAGCATTTATAGTAAAAATCACTACTATCTATTTTTGAATGTTAAGAAATCATGTTTTTACCATAGACTCCAAAAGTAAACAATCATTTTTTTTCAAGTGCTCATATCTCTGAAATTGATATGGTTATGTGACACTCTTCGGTAGGTCGGGGATTCCGGGTCCTACAGCGAAGAGGCGTGGGGGTTGTTTCGATCTCGAGCCAAGCATAGAGTTTGAGCAAGAAACCGAGGTGTGAGATTAAGAGTCGTGCCTCGCGCACGAGGGGGAATGAGCGGGACGGTCAGGAAATCTGTATTCTCGGGGGTGTGGGTGCCGGTTGTTTTGGACATCTGGAGGATGTGGATGAATTTTGGTGTAGGGGGAAGGATGGATAGTTGCCTTTCCGGTCGTCCGGTCTTCCTTGGGGGTCTGGTCGCTGCTTGCCTAGTGGTTGGTAGCGTGGGGCCAAGCGGGTTGCACCTTCGTCCCTGCGGTCACGGGCCGGCACTTACTATTTCAGGCTTTCGTACCTGCCCAGTCTTTCATTCTCCGGTCGATCTTCGGGTCGATTCAGGCTTTCCGGCCATCCTTGGTCTTCCAGACCCCTACTCTATTACGTCATTTATCTTGCTAGCTTGGACTATTTACTTGAGTTAAACCTGTCAACCAACTTCTATTTCTGCATATCTTCAGCTTAAACCCCTTCGAGGGTCAAGTTATTGGAAGGAGACAAGGAGTACCAAGATGGGACTGTTTATAAAAGGGGGCTTCACCGCCCCCTTTTATAATCTGTTACTCGACTCTGATTGGTCCCTTAGATTGCGTGACTACTCTGACGTCATATCCAGTTACATTTCCGTGCTTTCAGGATTTCGGGATTTCCTGATATACTTTTCGTACCCAAATTCGTACTTTACATCTTTTACTTATTATCTCGATACTTGGTCATATTCTAATTTACACTGATGAATGACATTCATCACAGTTACATAGTATTTCTAAAGTCTCTTTATGTTCTTTTAACATCCATCTAACAAACCTGTGGGTTTCAAAATTTTGTCATGGTTTTTAAGAAATCTTCCCAGAGACCCATATTTACATTTAAGGCTATTGATTGGGGCAACAGTGGGGAAAGCCAGAAATCAGTCAAAATCAGGATTTACCCTACATGGTGGGGCCTCTGGATTTTCTATATCTTTTTGATCTTATGGCATTCTAGGGACCCTGAATCAAGTTGGTTCCAAAGAATTCAGGTATGCAAACACTGTCTAATTATGCACTTTGTGCGTAGTTGGTAAAAATTGAAAAACAATAGTTCCTTCATTCTCAGGAACTATGTAAGGTATGATAACATGCCATAATATTTCATCTGAAAGTCAATTTTTTACATGTACTCAGGTACACAAATGCTTTATTCATTTTGGTCACCAACACCAGACCCTGGGAAGGGATTTAGACAATCAGAGATTACTTGTGTCTATTTAAATCAATAACATGTCACCAGGTAAATAAAACTGCTGCTATTGTATGTCCCTGAAAAGTCAGGGGTGTTTAGGAGACTCTGATTATCCATATCCTTCAAGAATCACGGCAAGATTGGTCTACATTCACAAGCAAATAGATGAACTATGGGGTTTAAATTTACCATTGTTGTTTTTTTATTTCAAATTTTTATCCTGGGCTGATTTATCAATTCCTACAATTGTACTGGTCTTCTGGTCAGCCCAGCTATGGTTACATTAATGAAGTACATAACATATGATGGGGAATGATTTACAATGCTCATGATGATTTGATGAGAAAACATAATCTAATGATTCGTAACAACATCGATTTCAGACAACTAAATTTGCCTACACATATTCTTTAGACAGTCTGTTTGTAGTCAATTCATATGATTCAATATTTTTTGTATTATTTGGTTGACTATTCCCTAAATTCGCTCCGTTACAAATAATGCTTTTTGTAAATTGTTTTATTTCAAATTTAGGAACAATAAATCTGGTGCTTGAAAGACCCTGGTTTGAAGTTGCTTATTGTCAACATATTTTTTTTCATTTTTTTTTTCATTTTATTTATCCTGGTATTCTCTCGATATACATCGGTTTTCTTCAAATTCCAGCTTGGATTTTTGTTGGTACAATTTTCACATAACGTCTTAAGACTAAAGCCTCAAATGGTACAGGCTTACATGTATTATAAAGTTACAATAATATCAAAACAGCCTGCATGTTAATGTATATCCCAACAATCCGGAAACGTCTGCAGTCCATCAAACCACCATTACAAAGTTACTAAACCCTTTAAAAAATCTTTTTGCTTGTTTTTAAAACAATTTAAAGAAGGGGAATTTCTTGAATCAACATCCATATCATTCCACAAAATAGATCCACAGTACAAAGCTGACTTCTGCGTTTTTCCTTTAATATAGGGAGGTATATTTATCAAAGGTGCATTATATTTCCTGAGAGGCAAGTCTCTCATATCTTTATACTTAATGTTACGAGGCACATTATACATAAGTGATAGTAAATGCGAGTTTCTTCTATCTTCCAAAAAATTTAATATTGATCATCATCTCTTCTCTTGTACATAAAATTCAAAAGATGACTATCCCTTCTTTTACTTAAATAAGCAATACATGTATTTGCCTGATTGTGAAGTTGGTCAAAATTTTCAATTTCTCTAGCATTATAGCAAATTTTGAATGCCTGATTTTGCTTATCCTGTAACTTTTGAAGACAACTATTAGATGCAGCAGAATAAAAAATATCTTCGTAGTCAAAATATGGTAAAATTGTAGTTTTATATATGTTTACTGCCGCAAAAGTTGTTAAATATGGTCATAATTCTTTTTAATATATACAATTTATGCTTCAAGAGCTTAACTATATGATTTATATGAGTCTTAAAACTCAGATTTTTATCGAGAGTTATACCAAGGTATTTGTAGGTGTCTACAATATCCAAATTGACATCATTCATCTTAAGCTTTATAGAGTGATCCACCAATTTAGTTTGATGGTAGTTTCCAAAATACATTACCTTGGTTTCTTTTAAATCTATTGTCAACTTGTTCATAATACACCATTCATACAATTGAGATATTGTTCGGGGAGTCGGGGATTCCATTCTCCGCAGCGAAGGGAAGTTTCGGGTTTCTCGCTCTCGGGCCGACATGCAGCCTGGGGGTCTATTAAGCTGTCAAAATAAGTCCAGTTGATACTATCCAATTTTTAGTGTGTAAATCATCTAAATTATAATTTCTGTAATTTCTCCCTAAAAATGTGGTTGAATGTTTAGTCTTTTTACAATGTTTTCTGGTAATAAAAACCGGGTAATGATCACTTATATTTACTTCAATAACCCCTAGAATTTTTTTTACAAAATTTGAATTAGTAATTGTGATATCCAATAAGGTTTTAGTTTTGGAAGTCTGGCATGTCGGATCTTTTTATTAGTTGGTTTAATCCATGGTTAGAAATAAGATTTATAAATTCTCTCCGACCTTTACTTGGAATTAATTGATCAATATTGAAATCCCCTAGAGAATAGGTTTCACTATCTTCAATATGATCAAGTACAGTATTTAAACTATTTATAGCAAAGCCAGTATCCCCATTTGGAGGTCTGTAGCAATTTCCAACATAGAATTTATGGATATGAGGTAGATTTATCTCTATCCATTGTATTTCAATGTTAGTATCATTATGTGCAAGGTCACTATGTTCTATAACATTTTCTATATGTTCCATGACATATATCAATAGTCTTCCTCCCCTCTTAGGTCTAGAATCATTAGTATTTGTTGTTTTCCTATCACTTCTATAAATGTTATATCCTTCAATTTCGACCAACTTATTTGGTATGTCTATGTACCCATGTCTCTGATATAGTACATATTGATATGTTACTCTCCCTAAGAAAAGCCCTTAGTAAATCAATATTACTACTGAGACTGTGCACATTAATATGCATAATATTAATACCTTTTTCATTTACGAATGAATGATGCATATTATAGACTCAAAGAATATAACATTAATATGAACTAATGGTATTATAGTTTTCTCATCTCTTAGATAATAAGATATATTTAATATCCAGGATATATGCAATTTAATGCCTCCTGAAGAGCTCATTCCATGTAAAGTAGGTGGCAGCTCTGCAGACATGGTTCATAAGGAATTGCATCACCAATCACACTGATAATCATATTGACAGTATAAGGAAATTCCTAAGTAGGCCCATTTAATGATATAGTTTTAATTAATGCTCAATTGAGCCTTTTTCTTCCCTACTTTTTTTGACCCTACTTCTTCTAAAATGATGTCCTTTCGCATGTTGCTGCCTACATACTGAACTTTCTTCAGGTCTTCCAAGAGCCAGCAAAATGGGCCATAACCAACCTGTCCATCTGGCTGCTGTTTTGTTAAACTGCTTTCAAAAGGACCTGTTAGTTCCCGCCTCATCCTCCATGGTGTAGTGGTTAAGACCCTCACCTCCAAACCCAAAGGTTGTGGATTTGAATCCTGGCAAAGCCACTTGTTTATTTTAAATTATAATAATCTCCAAGTCATTCAATTGAACCTTCTCCATTGTCTAATAATATAATTATATCAATCAAATTTTATATAACCAGCCAGTGTTCTTGGTCTTCGTATATCCATCATTCTTAGTCTGTGGCATAAAGTCAGTCGCTCAATTGAGCCCATTAGTATCATCGCCTGATTGAGTCTTGTTTAACTAAAATAGTTTAATTTGATATAATGTTTTAGTTGCAAACATGTCTAGTTAGAAGTTCAAGCAAAGCACATCACAAACTCTCCAATGTTAAACACATACATATGACAGGGTTGATCTTAATCAGATGGTGAGAGCCAGATATCTTATCCTTAGAACAAGCAGTGTCAAAGTACATCTATACCTGTTGCTAACCCAGATGACCCGGTGACCCAGACACCCGGTGCGTACAAACAGTGCTGTAGATGTCACTTCATTGCTCCACACCAGCACTGGTAAGTCTCTTTGATTACTGAATACATGAAAATGTTGATAATTGACTGTTAAAATTGTATATGGCCTGCAACCTGACTTGAGATGGCAATACTAATGAACTATGGGAGGTTAATTATCCGTTGATTGCGTATGTCATTATTTAGTGATGTTAATTATGGATAATAGCTAGCTCTTAATGCAGTCTCCATCTCGTTCGACTGCTGTCATCCAATACATAATCATAGTTCCATATCATGTAAGACGTAACACTCGCGTGAAAGGTTATTCTTTATTTATTTATCCTCCTGTGTGTTGTCGTTCCATGACAAGATCTCAATGACAATGAACAGCTCCAAGGATGGAATCCCCTCAAACACACTCAGTCAACGCTCCCGCCTTTCTATACAGTCTCTCAGCTTCTATTCCAAATCCAGGACTACAGCTTCTAAGACTCAAACTTTTAAGGATGGTTACTCAAAACTACGTTCAGCTAACTCTGACTGAGCTCGAGCGCTGGGTGCCCCTTTAGTTTGTTACATCACTTATAGACTCCTCCTCTAACTCCCTCATATTGACAGAGAGTTATCGCTAAAGCGTGCGCTTGATGTAAACATAACGCTGCTAAGCCTAAAGAGCATGGACTGGCCATCTGCATCAGTACACTAAGATAAGAAGACATTTAAATATTAGCTGCAATATATTCACAACTAACACAACTGGCCCAGACTGTATTAAGGGCAAGGGCTGTAATTGAAGCAAAGGTGAATAAGATAGATTGAAACATGGCTTAAGTGTGTATACCTTATTACGTGTAATGTTTTCAAAGATGAAAATCAATCTATTGAAAAAAAATAATGGTGTTCAAGTAACGCCAGCCATGACATGTCAACGTTGTGATGGTGATGTCAACATCTTGTTTGTTCACTTGATAATTGCCACTGAATGGTGTTCTTGCATAATGGTGATGTTGTTGTAAGACTAATACATACTTGCAGAGCCAACACTTTGAGGTAAACAAAATGTGAATAGAACTAGTACTAAAAGTGTATATTCAGAATAATGGAACTGCCCGTGCCATTAGCCTTGTTTTCTGTTAGTCTGAGCTGCTAGCGATAACCATGCAGTTCCTGGGTGCTAGTGGCTTGGGATTCAGATCTTATTCATTTAGTCTATCCATACATGTATAATATGTATCACAGTCACCATTCTCCCTCCATTAGATTTTCATGTGTCCTACAGCCAGCGCTGTAGGTAGATCCAACCATCTTCCTATTGAGCATTACACGAAAATCTGATCTATCATCGATGGTGCAATAATCCAATGAATACTACTGGTACTAGCTTCTACATTATTATCCCCTTGTACATTAGTACAAAACATATATATAATGCAAAATCTTACATTCTACTTGCAGCACTTTATTTTCCACAAGTACACACATACAGAATGAACAATCAACCAGAAAGGATCCATTTCGTCAAGTTCCAGGGGGTGGGCAATGACTTTGTGATGATAGACAATAGAGACGGTGAGTTTGATGCACTGAGTGAGGACCGCACCTTCACCTCCTGGGTGTGCGACCGTAGGTATGGGGTAGGCGCCGACGGCATCCTGGAACTACGAACACGCCCTGGGTAGGTCTTAGTTTAAAATGATGTACCTTAAAGAGGAGCTAATATTACATATAATATATATACATATGAATAGATATATCTGAAGACAACTTGTTTATATACACTTTGAATATGATAGTGAATTACTTAGACATATTGCATAAAGGGGCCGTCTATAAAGATTAGGCCTATGTGTGCATCAATGTGCATGGGGAATGGGAAGACTGTCAATTTGGTACATTTTTTAAAGTGTATTTCATGCAAAAGAGGTTGGGGTGCAGAAAGCATGAAAATCTGCATGTACATAATTAATAGATGGCCACTAATGTGGTAATTTGGTCAACTGAAACTTATCCACTGTTCAATACTTAGATGATGATGATGATGATAGCTGGAGTGTAATGCCCATTCAACAATGTTTCAGCTATATCAGGACCAACTCACCGTTTTTGATTGCAATACTTGATATACTAATAATTATAAGTAAATGTCATTGCATGTATTAAAGGCAGTTCATACAATAAAATACAATAAAATATACATGTGCATGTCATCTTCTCTTTGGTACAACTAAATCTGTGACAACCTTCTACAACCAAACATGTGACTTTTTACCATACATTTCAGGTATGATTTTGAGATGGTGTACACCCGAGAAGAGGGGGTTAAAGGGCCCTACCTCTGTGGTAATGGGTCAAGGTGCATTGTGGCATTTGCCCACTCCCTCAAAGTTCCTCATCAGGGAGACAAGTACAACTTCTGGGCCAGAGATGGCCCACACATTGGCTGGGTGGATGAGGTCACAAGCCAGGTCCACGTCAAGTTTAGGGACATGGACAATGTGACAAGATATGATGCTGACAATTTCTACATCCATGTTGGGAATGAACGCCATGTTACTTTTGTCAAGGACCTATGGGAGATTGACGTTATTCAGATGGGACGTGAGCTTGGGTATCATGAGAGGTACATGGATGAGCGTCAGGGCTGTAATGTGATGTTTGTTCAGGTGGAAGCAGATCGGAATCTGAGTGCCAGAAGTTTTGACGTCAAGATAGACTATGAACCTTGGGCATGTGGCACAGGGGCAGTGGCCTCGGCATTAGTAAACGAGTTCCGAAAACCCTGGCAGGGCCCAAAGAAGAACATCCAAACAGGAGTGATGAATAAAGGAGGAAAGGTGGAAATCTTGTTTGATCAGCCTGAGCCTACTAAGTTTGAGAATGTTTATCTCATTGGTCCAGCGCTAAAGAGTTATGAGGGGTACATTAGATATGATGATTACCTGGCCCTACCTAAATATAAGTACAATTACAACAAGTAATGATTCTAATTGAACAAACAGATAAAGTAGAAATGTCTCTAATCAAGGGCTATGTAGTATGATTATGAATGTAAGATGTTTATATATTATATAGGCATATATCAATCTGGATGTTGCCCATCCAAATTTTATGTACCCATTTCTATAGTATCTGGCTAATAATCCTGCAATAGTCCAACATTCCAATAAAGATTGTTCATAACAAAAAAGCGAGGCCTTTAACTATTTCCCTTTTTAGAAATGTTTTTATATACATATAGGATACTAGATCAATTTAAGATGATGAATTATTAAGATAACATTTTCAGAAGAAAGCAGAAAAACCTGGAATTCCCCTTCGGACTGCATTGCAACCCTCAGTAACATTATTCAATTAACTGGATTGACCAGTTCTAATAATTATTTGTTTGTAGGCCTAATTGTTTCTCAATAGTTGGCTCAAGGTGTCAATCCAATTACCTTCTTTGCTAATTGTGAAAGACTTACCTGTGTACTGATGCAGATGGTCAGTCCATACTTAAGCTTGGCCATTCTAGTGTAAAACAAAGAGTCAGGGCTAAGGTCGTTTTCTTTGTCTAAGGTAAAGAGTAAAGGGAGGAATCAGGTCCCGTATGTTGTAACATATGTTAGTGCAGTCCCGTGCGGCACTCGCCAGAGCACTGGTAGCTTTTGTTGGGTAAACATCTTGGAAAGGTCGGTATGAGAAGCCTGTTCTGGAGTTGGAATTGAAGCTGATAGACTGTGTAGTTGGCTGGAGCACTGGCTGAGTGTGGTTGAGTGGATCTTACCCTTGTGGATTGTTCATTGTCACCGAGAGATCTTGTCATGAGTACACACACATTGGATATTAATAAAGAACATCCTTTCACACGAGTGTTATGTCTTTACATGATACGGAACTATATTATGTATTGGACACACAGTCCAATGGAATTGGACTGCAGATGGGAGCTAGCTAACATCCAGGGACAATTATATGACTTGCAAATAACACCTTTAATGGATATTAAACCTATCATAGTACACCTGATATTATTGGTCTGTATATAAATCACTGTCCATGCATCCACAGAACTTTAAATTGTTAGATCTAATGTAATCACTTTTGAATTCATTTTGTAGAAATCATTAGTTTATGGGTGTGTGTGCGTCATGGAAGCTTTTCCAGCAGTACATAGTATGCAACACAACACACACCAAACGTCTATCAGAAAATCAATAATCTGATTTTTTATAAGTATGATGTTGGTTGTTATAGGAGGGTGAGGGGGAGATTTGAGGCTATGTAAACTGACAAAATTAATGTCATAAAACATAGCAATATATTTATTGAACCCAATTAGGTGGGTATAACCTACCATTTAAAAAAACTGGCCACTGAATGGCTACTTAAAGGTGATATCACAAATAGTTGAATACCTGTTGAATACGATGGGTTTTACTGTTTAAATATTTATCGGATTTAAATAAAAGAAGGAACTGCTATCTTTTATCATTGTACTGTTACTTATTATCCATGCTATTGTTTATTTTAATAAAGTTTACATTCAAATGAACTTCATGTTTTAAATTAGAATATTGATATTAAGGTAGAGTCCTCCTCATCTAGGTGGTTCAAGTGTACTGACGCGGGTGGCCAGTCCATATTTTGCAAGTCTGTTAGCAATAGCTTTAGAACAGCGCACGTGCTAAGAGCTGTAATTCTCTGTCAAGTAGGGGATTAAAGGAGGAGTCAATGTGTGACATATCATACTAAAAGAGCATATGCCGCGCTAGTCCAGTCAGAGTCAGCGGAACACTGAGTGAGTAACCATCCTGGAAAGGTTAGGTCTGAGACACTGAGTCCTGTTGCTCGGAATAGAGGTAGTCGGACTGTGTTAGTAGGTGGGAGCGGTGACTGAATGTGTTTGAGGGGATTCCTCCCTTGGAGCTGATCATTGTCAATTGAGATCTTGTCACGGAACGGCAATACACAGGAGAATATTAATAAACAACAACCTTTCATGCAAGTGTTACGTCTTACATGATGTTGGGAACTATGATTATGTATTGGACGACAGCAGTCGAACGAGGAGACTGCATTTGGACCTAGCTATTATCTATAATTAAACACGACGAACTACGGACATAATATAACAGATAATTAACTCCCATAGTTCACAAGTCCAAATGAAGAGGCCCAATAAAGTTTATTATATCACAACATCCAAGTATCTGCTGAAGTGAACATCTTTTTGCTAATATGATTATATGGGCCTGGTGGTGTCAGATTTCATGTCATATTTGAGAATCTAAACTGCATTCAAGCAACACAACTCTGGGCTGTAAACTACTGGAACTGGAACTAGTTTTATTAACCTCTTTTACTGGGGAGTTCTACTCTTTAGTTACAAAGACTCACAGCAGGTGGCAGGCTAGTCTGGGCTTCCTGCCACTGTGAACGTGACAGGTGGCTGGACTGCTCACTGGTAATGTTTACATTTCAAACAAATAAGATGGTCATCCTGCTCAAAGTGTTCTTTCACCCCTTGCTAGTAGACTGCTATTGGTACATCCCTGGGGTGCGTTCCAACCTACACTTTTAGATTCCCGTAGCTTCCGCAAATGGCTGTACGGGCAATTTGCTGACAAAGGGTTCCAAACAGCACCAGAGGATTGAAATTATTGAAGCTTGACAACACCCACCCCTAAAAACCTTATTATAAACTGTTGCAAGGTGTGGCTGGTATCAGCCCCAATTAGCTGTAGACAGGCAAACTGTTGCACAAATTTACGGACACCTATTTAGGTGGCTGTAAGTGCAGAGGAGGGTAAAGAAAAGTGCCTAATCTGATATCAATATGTGTATAATGATTGATAAAAACTAGATGACATTAAAGCTGAGAGGTTTTAGTGCCTACCTAGTGGATTTAAAAAAAACTATAAATCATGAAATTAGCTATCATATAATTGTTAAATTAGTATGTCATTTTCTCACAAGAATCAGTGACCACTGCTGTTCCTACAGTTTGACTTGGCGCCAAAGACTATCAGGCCAATTATAAAGACAGACAGCTAGGCGCCTGGCACTGCAAGTTGCAGAATTTATTGAAGTGTGACAACACCCACCCCTACTAAACCTTATTATAAACTGTTGCAAGGTGTGACAATTAACTAACTCCTTTTACTATGGAAGAATTTGATAGGTGGGTGGCAGATATCGATGAATCGAAGTCAAGTGGTACTCCTGGCATCTCTAGTTATATATGGAAATTAATTCTACGTTTCAATAGAATTTTTTTGGGTTTGTTTAATAAAATTATAGAAGCAGGTTCATATCCTGATATTTGGAAATATGCAACTGTAGTGCCTATACCAAAGAAATCAGATATTCGAGAACCATCAGATCTCAGGCCTATATCACTGCTTCCAATATTGGGGAAGACTCTGGAACACCTTATACATACCCAGTTGATGTCCTTTTTAAATGAAATAAATTAAAAGATGAAAGACAATTTGGTTTTAGGCCAAAGCATTCTACTGAGATGGCTGTCTTCAATCTTACTACAAAATTAAACGAAATAATAAATAAGAATCAAATTGCTGTAGCCATTTATTTTGATCTGAAAAAAGCTTTTGATACGGTATCCCACAAAATTCTTATTCAGAAATTAAAAGACATAAATTTTGGCCAGACCACACTAAATCTTTTTACAAGCTATCTTTCTCATAGGAAAATGACTACAGTAATATCGACTCATCATTCTGAAAGTGCTGACATCTTGTATGGCGTTCCTCAAGGTAGTGTTATCGGCCCGCAGCTCTTTAGTATTTATTTTAATCAAATAGCATGTGTGCCCACGTCTATGAGTGTAATAATGTATGCTGATGATTTGGTTGTCTATTCGCCCTGTGATATATCTGATCCAGACGTTTTCAATCGTATAACTAATATTAAAGCATGGTGTGATATAAACAAACTCACAATAAATGTTTCTAAATCAAACGTCCAATTTTTTCCAAAAAATAAATTCATTGACCGAAAACAAGCAGAAAGACACCTGGACTTTTGTATAAATGATGAAAGCCTTAAACACGTAGAATATTTTAAATACTTAGGGGTTGAAATAGACTCCTTTCTTAGCATGAAACCGCATTTTAACAATATTTGTAAGTTGGCTGGGCACAAATTATCACTACTACGCAGAATCAGACCATATATAACTATGAATGCTGCCTTGATGATTCTGAAATCTATGTTTATTGGTGTATTAGATTACGGTATTGTTTTTACAACCAATGTTCCATTAGCAAAGCGGGACAAGCTACAAATATTACAAAATCATGCTATTCGTACCTGTTTAAACGTTCAAGACCCAATGGATATACACGTGCACGAGTTACATAGTATCACAAATATTAAACAGGTCAAGGACCATTTAATTTGTAAATTATTATTATTAATCCGTGCCGGTATACATAGAGGGGATATTTTAACAGTAAATAGAGAAATACAAATCAGAAACAATAACATGGTTACTGTTGACCTACCTGTACCTCGTACCCGCTTTTATAGAAAGACTCCATTCTATTGGGGATCACAGATCTGGAATAGTCTACCATTGGATATTAGATTAGAAGAATCTGTGTTATGTTTTAAACAGAAAATATATAAATCATTATTGGACAGATCTATACGATTGGAGTTCCCTTTATAATATTGTTTAATCATATATTGAAAACTTGAATACTTGTTCCTGTTGATCTCGCTGTAAGATGGAGCCCTGTGATATAGATATAAATATATCTGATCTGTTATTTTCCTATGCCAGAAAACCAAACATGTACCAACTTTATATTATTTCTATTTGCTCATAATATAAACAACTTAATTTAATATTTCGTTCTTGTATTACTCATCATTTCATCCCAATGTGATTTCATGTTTGTTTGTATTGGAACCATAGTGTATTACACCTACAGAAATGCTTGCTGCTATATATGTAAATTGATTTTGTATGTCTGACCGAGGCTGGAGCCGGAGGAAGACCAGGCTTAGGCCTGAAAAGGTTTCAGGATAAATAAAAATTGTTTAAAAAAAAAAAGGCATGGGTGCTGAGGTCACCGTTACGGTTGAGTGCCCTCGATTCAGATGTTCTAAGCACTAATATTGAGTCAAATTGTTGTATGTACGTCATTATCTATACATCTAGTGATAGCAATTTAAATAACATAATTTTGGATGCATTAGTTGATGCCGTTCTTGCATGAAAAATCAATAAAAACTGCAATAATGTTATTTGTTAATGTTGTATGGGGTAAGCATTCCCCTCACGATATGTTGTACCTACATAAGTTTTTGCCCCATACTAGATGTGGAGTTGTCACCTTCCGTAGCTAGCGACTTTGTAACACATAGCCGTAGCTCAGACACATGTCCGCAATTATTTGTTGGCTGAAACGGCCCCGACTGCGGAACGCACCCCTGATCAGTCAGTTGTTACTACTCCTAGTATTTGATAGATGTTCCTATGCACTGCCTACCTCACAGCCCAGTGTTAGTCTGACTATAAAACTATCACCATCATGCCACCAACGTAACGTTTACCATAAAGATCCTCATGTAAGTAGTTATGCTTAGAGTATGCTGGCGGGGGAGCAACAAGGGTTGACACCACTGAATCAAAATGCTAATAAATCGCTCAATTTTGATCTCATGTGGTTGAAACTTCACGGATACATGGTTCAACCTGTTATACTTGTGACTCTATAAGAAAAAAATGAATATGTAATAAAAATAATGAGTTATATATGTGATTCCATGGAGTGTTTTCAACCAGGGTGAGCAAGCATTGGACTTGTAAAAGTGTATATGATAGTTTGTTCAGTGGTGTTGTCTTAGTGTGTTTCAAGAACCTAAAACGTTATGGATGTGTGTTAGTGTGCATGTAGCCTAGTTTGGATATTTTCTTTCTAGCAGTATAAATAAACAATAAAATTGCCTGATTGAAAACCCATTTGATTCTAAAACTTTGTGCATCCTAAAAACGTTGGTAACCTGTAGGTGAACTCGACCCAGTCACGGGTTGATGGTCACAACAATGACCTCCAATTATGAAGACCATGCTATACACAGCATGGTTACTGAGTCTTGACCTAATTTGCTGCTACAGGATTGGTTGGGATGTGCATGTCAAGCAGCAAAAGCAGGGTTGTGGGTCATTTTCCACCCATAGCTGATTCTGTCCCTTCCTAGAGAAGGTCGACATACACCCTGAAAAATGGCGGACCAGGGCGAACGAAATGCACCAGATCCAGTAAGTGCTCTATAAATTTACACTCCTTTTTTTTTCTCTTACTTATGCGTGTATCTGTATTAATATGAAAATGTATCTATTCAAAAAAAAAATAAACGAGTATGACTGACCTTATTTCAAATGTGTACAGAACCTGATTATGAATATGGGTCGCACGCCATGCTGATGCTGTGTTATATTTTCAATTTGTGCTGATTCGACTCGTAGGTTTTAAACCGGAATGAAAACGTAACAGGGCCTATAAAAAACAATCTTTATTGAAAACTAATTAGATACATGAGAATCGACATGTGATGAGATCTTTCAAAAATCAGCATATTTATGAGGATGACTCTTGAAATTAGTCGAAATCACATATACATAAAAGTGGCAAATCAGGCTTTAAACAGTTTTCGTCTTATAGCATACATGTATAAAAGTATGTCAAAGAAAAATATAGACTAAATATTATGCTTGCACCTTTTTTGTTAATCTCTGGAATACTGATGCGTAGATGTATCTAAATGTAATAATCTACAAATATCTGCGTAGATATATCAAAACGTAATAATCTATAAATATCTGAGTTTGAAAAAGTAGATAAAAAAATACGATGTCAACAAAATCTAGTCAGAAACACTATATTCACACTACAACACTATAACATGCTAAAAGTACAATAGATAAACGTTATATAGCTTCTAAAATATATGGATGTTTAAGAACTACTTTGAGATCTATTTTATCTATCTGGATGTAGCACCTTCACATTTTTATCCAAATCCCTGAGCTACGACATAGTGAACATGGTTAGCACCTCTGTATACATACATAAATGAATGTATGTGTAATTAACCATACAATACCGAGATCGCCGTCTATAACTTTACGACCCAAATTACATATCGCTGTGTATCTGCAGCCTGGAGTCCTGCCTTTATCTTAAACGCTGCATCTGAAATTATAAGAAAATAGAGACAACTATTTAAGTATTTTCACGTTAATGTAAAATATTTACATGAAAATATAACCAATATTTCTTTTGCTTATCA
Source organism: Lepidonotus clava (assembly GCA_936440205.1). Classification (NCBI taxonomy): domain Eukaryota; kingdom Metazoa; phylum Annelida; class Polychaeta; order Phyllodocida; family Polynoidae; genus Lepidonotus; species Lepidonotus clava. The sequence continues at coordinate 11,174,901 of OW387145.1, forward strand.
TTTCTTTTCTAGTTACGTCAGTGTGATCTGTGTGGTCAGATCTTCCCCACAGCAATAGGAAGAAATCGACATAGACAAACGTGCAATGTGATGGACAAGCGTTGTAGGTTATGCAATCGTACTCTATCGTCAGTGAGAAACCTGAACAATCACGAGATCTCTTGCCGACAACGCATTGAAAGGGACCGACAAAGACACGGCAAGCAGCAGAAAAAGAAACTGCTGGTTGATCGATCTGCAGGTAATTCCAGCGACACCCACATGAGTGACGATAGTGACGAGGGTGACAACAATACTTCCCCGCAACAACCCTGTGATCGTTCTCAACCTGAAAATGACTATGAGTGTCTACTATGCAACAAAAATTATAGTACATTACATTCTTTTCTCAAGCATCGAGAGATACACTACAAGAACTATTCAATAGAGTACGAGTGCCCCACCTGTAAACAGCGTTTTAAATGTAAGCAGCAACTCGCTGCTCACATAACGAACCACCCGGGGGGTTCTGGGCTCAATGATAGTGATTCAGACAATTCAGAGGGGGGCGATCCGTTAGAAAGATACCAGAAAAAGAGACTAAAATGTAGCGATTGTGAGGCAGAATTTGATAGGTGGTACCAACTTCTTAACCACAGGTGGCAGCACAGGGGTAACCTATCCAATTCGAGTTTGCCTTGGGATATTGACCCAGAAATTCAACCCCCCTGGGTTGAACAAAGGGAGGATGGGACTGAAGGGATTAACACTGAACTAAAAAGGGTATATGATGAATATCGTCCCTCAATAGTGGCAGGTCATGACAGCGGTGTAGTACGAGGTATTTATAATTTTCCCCTGAACGATTACAATGGAGAGTCCGAAGAAATATTTCGCCATTTGGACTATATTTTCTCACAAGAAAACAACGCTTTTAGAATAAACTTATCATTCGGATTAATTCTAAGACATGTCGAAACTGGGGAGTATAGGTATTATACCCCGTATTACAACTCCACAATGTTTGACCTGCCATTCAGAATTAATAACAGGAGTGATCTTATCAAGTTTTTCAGACATTTAGAAAGTTTGGATCTTTTAGATCTCATTACTAAGACGAGAGAGTCCACAAAGTGGCAAAAGGCATTTATCACAAATGTAAACTATTTTGTTTATAGAACAGGCTTTCCGATAGGTGCTACACAAGGGGTGAAACTACCACAACACATCCTAAACAAACGTTCCATAATTTCTTTGGATAAATCTGAGAATAGGACGCCATATCTTGATAATTTATGCATTTTCAGATGTCTAGCTATGAAAAGAGAGGGGGGTCGAGTGGCGAATTTTGAAAACATAACTCATGGTCTTTACACTGAGTGGACAGACTACCTTATAACACAAGGTCAGACAGATCTTCCAATGAATGCGAAATTATATAAGGGAATCACCTTAGATGATCTTCCAGACTTTGAGCAATGTTTTTCCATAGCTGTTTCAGTGTATTCACTTAGCGCTGAGGGATCTTGTCAAAGACTGTACATTTCCTCAGTAGATATGGAGGGAGGAGAAATCACAGAAGAACTCTGGTTGAATTTATATGAAAACCATTTCAGTCTCATAACAGACTTTAGACAGTACGCCACAAAATATGCTTGCAGATCGTGTGGTCGTGGTTTTCCAGAACTGTATAAACTAAAGCAGCATGAAAAGTCATGTAGCAAAAGGGTAAAGTACAAATACCCTGGTGGTTTATATACTCCCTCCCTGTCTATTTTTGAGGATATGGAACAGACTTTAGGCATTGTAACAGATAAAGAGCTTCGTTTTTTCCCTTGGTTTGCTGTGTTCGATTTTGAATCCGTTTTAAAAAAGACTCCTGGGCGAGACGAAGGTGGGATAGATTCAGGGACCCATTGGACCACTGAACATATCCCAGTATGTGTAAGCATAGCATCAAATGTACCTGGTTATCAATCACCGTATTGCATAATCGACACTGACCCCGATAATTTAGTCAAAAGAATGTGTGATCGATTAGATGTTATCCAGGCAGAGACAGTTCGTTTGGGGAATCAGAAATGGGCGTCCATATTTGAGGAACTAGATCTTCTTAAAAATGAGTTTCCAATGGATCCTATTACAGACTTAGAGATGGGACAAAATAATGGGAATCGGGCCGATCATATAGATGTTTTATTGGGAAATAACCCTGTGAATTCAGGAGAGGTTCATGAAACAACGTGTAAACGTCACGCCGACCGTGTTGATTCTATGCTAAAGAGGTTCAAGAAATATGTCTCACAATTACCAGTGTTGGGATTTAACTCTTCAAGGTACGATTTGAATTTAATCAAGCGAAGACTGCCAAAACATTTGAATCTGGCTTCAGAAGCCGAATACATTGTGAAAAAGGCTAACCAGTATAGCACTATCGCCACCCAAAAGTTCAAATTCTTGGATATTGCAAATTACCTCGCGGCTGGGAGTTCATATTCAAAATTTTTGAAAGTTTTCCAGGTTGAAGAGGGTAAATCCTATATGGCATATGAATGGTTTGACGATGTGACTAAGCTAGATTTCCCCTCCCTCCCTCCCTATGATGACTTTAGATCTGAGCTGAAAAATGCCAATGTCTTAGAAATAGAGTATGATGAATGGTCGGCAAATGGAAGAAGGGGGGACCCACCTAAGACAGGACAGGAGAAGTATGAGGAGTTATTAGATATTTGGCAGGAGAGGGGTATGACCAAGTTTTCTGACTTTTTAGAATATTATGTAAATTTAGATACCGGTCCATTTGTCGTAGCTGCAGAAAAGCTGATGCAATATTATTTTAAAGTAGGTGTGGACGTATTCAAGGTCGCCATCTCGACCCCAGGAGTCGCTAGGAAACTACTTTTTGAGAATGCACGCAAATCAAATATTCATTTTGCAAGTTTTGATAGGGATGATGCAGACCTCTTCCAAAAGTTGAAGAAATGTTGTTTTGGGGGGCCAAGTATTGTTTACAAACGTTATGCAAAAGTTGACGAGACACATATCCGTAATGATCCTGAAGTTTTATGTAGGGGGATAGAGGGGGTCGACAGCAACAGTATGTATCTTTACTGTTTGAGCGAACCGCTTCCGGTATTGTTTCCAATTAGGAGATTTGCAGAGACGCATTTCAAACCCAAGGTCCCATGGCCCCATCTTAATATGTATTTTTGGATGAACTATCGTATGGAGCAGGAGGGGAACCGCATACAACACAAACTGAATTGTGGGCGTGAATTTCCTGTGGGGCCTTATAGATTAGACGGGTATTCAAATGATAATGGTGTAATTAAAGCCTGGATGTATCATGGGTGTTACACGCATGGTCACAATCCAAATGTATGCGGTTTGAGACGGGGAGAGAATAATATGTCACAAAAGCTTCGGGATGATCAAGCTCGCAAGGAGAAATACACAAATGATAGAGAAAAGTACATTAGGGATCGTGGCTTTGAAATTGAGACCATTTACGATTGCGAATTTGCAGAGCTGAGGAAAACCGATCCAAATATTAGACGGGTTATAAAAGACATGCTTCCTGATTTCTATTACGACCACCCCCACCCTGTAAGCAGCGAAATGATCTTAGAAAGTATAGAAAACGGACAACTAACTGGTATGGCCCAAGTGGATATTAAAGTTCCAGAGGAGTGGCCAGCAGGTAAGGAACGTGACATGACTCCCCAGGAGTACTTTGGGGAGTTTTCACCTATTTTCTGTAACTCAGAAGTTAATTTCAAAGACTGGGGTCAGACAATGCAAAGTTACAGCATGACAAAGGCAGCAAGTGACCTTGCTGAAAATAGACGTTTATTGATAGGGGGCATGGCTGCTGAGAAGATATTTCTCTCCACTGAACTCTTAAAATGGTATTTAGAAAAAGGGTTAGTGGTGACCAGGGTGTATGAGGTGGTAGAGTACAAATTTAAAAAATGCTTCGAGAATTTCTGTGACTTTATATCAGATGCTCGCCGGGAAGGGGACAAAGATCCTGCCCAGGCAATAATGGCAGAAAGTTGGAAGGAAATTGGTAATTGTTGTTATGGAAGTTTATTAATAGATAAAACAAAACACATCAACGTAAAATACGTTCATGATTACCGTAAGGCCCACCTTGCTGTCAACGATCCCTTATTCAAAAAACTGACTGAACTACCCGACGAACTTTATGAAATCGAAAAAGCCAAGCAAATTATTTCCCTGGATAATCCTGTACAGCTCCCATTCATAATATTAAATCGGGCCAAGATGATTATGCTGTCTTTTTACTATGATGTAATCGATTATTACGTTGATAGGAAAGATTTTGAGATCACCCACATGGATACTGACAGTCTGTACATGACGTTAAGCAAGCCCGACTTAAGGTCAGCAGTTCGTCCTACTCGCCAACAGGAATTTGAACAATCACTCTATGGTCATTGCAATGATCTACCATATAAAATGTGTGACGGTCATTGGCTCCCCAGGGAATGCTGCGAGGCTCACAAAAGCTATGACCGGAGTGAAAGAGGATTGTTCAAATTAGAGGCGAGAGGGACAGAACTCATTGCTCTTGCTTCCAAAACCTATTTCCTAAGGAGGCCAGGTTCAAAGAATAGCGTCAAGGCTAAAGGTATAAATAGGTCCGCCCTGAATGACCCAGATCCATTGTACATGAAAGCCCTTTTTGAGAGAAAGTCAAGCTCTGTGACAAACATTGGCTTTAGATCTCACGACAGCAGAATGATGAGTTACACCCAGGAGCGTAGGGGGTTTAGTTTCTTTTACGTGAAGCGTGTTGTGCAACCAAACGGGATTGACACTATTCCCTTGTCAATCACCTTAAATCCCTGGGAAGAACTTAATATACTGGTACTGAACAGTCAGAAAAACTGTCTTTCTAATGACTATCCATCGTTATTAGAAAAACACGGCCATTTATTTACTAGTGCCACTCATCTGTTTTTCTATGAAAAAGCAGTGTTTAATCGCTGCTTAGAAACGGCCGAGGACATTCTGCGTGCTAAGACTGAACTGGCTTTACACCGCTGCGCTAAAAGGATCAAAGTGAATGATGCTTGGTATGACCAGCGAGATGACATTATGGAATCAGTTCTTGAGCAAAAGATCTTATTGATGAAATATAGAATCATTGCAGAATTGAGAGTGGTTGGAGAAAGAAAGATTGTACACCCAGGGGAACATTACAACCATTATTGGACTTGTGGTCTACCCCGTCGCTTAGCAGAGATAACCCCTCCTTTGCAATACCCTGGTGAAGATACTTTGGCCCAGTTTTGGAAACGTTTGTCAAATGAAGAAGTATTCATGAATTCCTAGAAAAACAAAGCAAATAGACAAAGGTAAGGAAATTAAATTGACAAAAAGTTGGTTAAACTATTTGTCAATTTAATTTGCAAACAAAGCACTACTGATGTCTAGGTAATATAGAAAAACGATTATTTAGTTTGTGTTGTGGAATGCCAACCCCTGTGTTGTATTGATCTTTTATACCCCTGTTGTGATACTTGTATGTGAAATATACATGTCTGATTCTGTGATATATAGCTAGAATTAAAAAAAAAAAATTGTAAAAAGTATGATGAATAAAATTCCATGTACATATGTATATTGTGTATATTCTAGATAAAAATGTATATATCTTTATTGTATTTGTTTGATTGTATTCATGTTTATTATGTGGTAATGAATAATACTGATATAATAATAATAATCAGTATAAATCAATGTGTTACATGTTTTGTATAGTGATTAGCTGCTCAGTCTCTTTGATAATGATTTTAGGTTTTGATTATTCATTCATAAGCGGCATTGTCTAATAAATATCGTATGCATTCTTTAAAATCCCTGTGTGTGTGTGTGTGTGTCTTTATCAGATAACATAGTATTCAATTTGATTAACCATGTAGTACTATATGTTTTGGGGAAAATAATGAGAGCAAACTATATATAATATATATATATACATAATTGACATTTCTGACCGAAAGCTAATCTCGGAATTAACTACCTATCGTTCAGGTTTCCTATTAATAGCATGGATAACTGATTTAGAATTTATTATGGGTCGAGCCTTCAAGGGAGACACATTGCTGGTAGTCAAAAATAAGTTATAAGATGGATGAGTGCATTGAAGACGTTAAGGGACCGATATTTCCAGGTATTAACAGCCCTGCTTGTATCTGCGTTGCGGGGGTATCCGGTAGCGGAAAGACTACACTAGTTCACAAGCTATTAAAAAACAGAGACACACTGTTTACTGTACCCGCCCGTCGGGTGTTATATTGCATGTCAGTTCATCAGCCGTTATACGATAAAATGGGCAAAGATATACCAGATCTGAAATTCCACAGAGGCGTGCCTACTGAAAGCGATCTGGATACATTTACCGACGGATCTCAACACTGCATCGTGGTGTTAGACGATCTAATGGAAGTGGTGCTGAGATCGGTAGACGCCCAGAATCTATTTACAAAGTATTCTCATCACAAATTTATCTCAGTTATATTTGTCACTCAGAACCTATACGGACAGGGAAAATGCTCTAGGAACGTCAGCATGAATACCCATTATTTTTTTGTGTTATGTAACCCACGGGACATCAGACAAATTAATATATTAGCAGAACAAACAGGTTTGGGGTCTACCTTGAAAGAAAGTTACAAAGACTGCGTACTAAAGAAGAAGTATGGATATCAATTGATAACATTACACCCTGCTAGAGTGAGCACCCCTACAGATCCTCCGAGACTGAGAGCTAGAATACATACAAATGTGTTCCCTGGGGAAAATCTGATTTCTTATGTATAAATAATGAACCCAACCCTCTCCTGTCATCAGTCTGGGCTTGGAATTCGAACAGTGCACATGCAAGAAAACAATGTCTACTAGGCTCAAATCCTGCAAGGACTTTTTACGCAACATTCTCAAAGGGAGCCTTTTACAAGCAGAGGCATTGCTTGTGACGGCCACTAACAAACAAGTGGACTGTCTTGGTGAAATCATATACAACCTACGTAGACTGCCCTTGAGTGGAAAATGTAAAGCAATCTCAGCTAAATATAAAAACATATTGGACGTGGTTGGTAATTTGAGTGTGAAAATAAAGAAAAGATTGATAGCTGTTCAGAAATTTGCCAAAAAAATTCTGCTCGTGTTAACATCAGTCAAACAACGCCTTTTGAGTCTGCTATCGGACTAAGAGGCATGATGTTGAGAAAGTACATTACATTACCCTATGAGAAATACACACAAATGAAGAACAGGCTAGAAAAATCAGAAAACCAGGAAAATTTACCATTGAGGGCGAGCAAGGACAGTCCACCTATCCCTCGTCCTCCCCAGAGCCCTCAGAGTCCGGCAGCTGCTGCTCCAGTGGAGAAGCAAGCTGCTTCTGCTTACTCCTCAACCAGTGATGACACTCAGCCTGCGTCTCCACCTGAGAAGTCTCCACACAGGGTCCGAGATCCACCAGTTCCAGAGCGATCGTCTTTGAAGCCGCCTCCCCCAGGGCTACCTGCAAGTAGAAAGCGAAAGATTTTATTACCTCCCAAAGGATTGGAATCGATACCAGGAGAGGGGGAGAATCAGAAGAAGAAGAAGACATCGACCCCTGTCAGAGCAACAAATCGTAATAATCCTAAGAAATCTGGGAAGGTGACCGTTGTAAATAAAGACAAAGAAGAAGAGCAGCTGAGACATAATCCGAGACCCGAACGAACTAATCGCACAAATTGGAAGGACAGATGGAGACTAGAATGGAAAAGACCCAAGTGATAAAAACCTCCCTTAAAACCCCTTCAGACAGTGAATTGGACGACTATCTAAAATCTATTTATTACAATGCTGATCATCCAGGATCTTACGCAGGGGCCAACGGTGTGTACAACGCCGTGAAGTCCGAGGGAAAATACAGAATATCACAAAAGAAAATCAAAGAATGGTTGCAAAAGCAAGATGCCTATACAACATTTAAACCAGTTAAAAAACGTTTCAAAAGGCCAAGAATCATAGTAAATGATAAAGATCAACAATGGGACGTTGATGTCTTGAATATGAATTATTACAGGAAAAGCAACAAGGACTTTGCCTATATTTTGGTCTGTATTGATATTTTCACTAGGCATTTGATAACCAGGGCTCTTAAAGCTGTACGTGGGAGTCATGTGAAGGAGGCATTTGAAGATATTTTCAAATATAACGAAGAGCCTAAATCGGTGAGAACTGATAGAGGTAGTGAATTTGTGAATAGCGAAATGAAGGATTATTTCACATTTAAAAATATCAATCATTTTTTATCTAACAACGAATTAAAGGCTTCGAGGGCAGAGAGAATTATTAAATCGATAAGAATGAGAATAGCTCGTCTCATTAAAGCGCGACATAATTTTAATTGGGTCGATCACCTACAGCAAATTACAGAAGCATACAACAGATCCAAACATCAGTCTCTCGGGAGATCACCTCTGGAGGCCATGTGTCAGTCAGATAAGAACGAACTCTTTCATTGGCAGTATAAACGAAATGATAAATCGACTGAAACCGGTCCTAATACTTCCTACACATTTCAACTCGGGGACCACGTGAGAACATCCTACCTAGCTAATGCTTTCCAGAGAGAGTACGATCATCGGTGGAACCCAGCCGTTTTCACTGTGGTTGGTAAAAAAATGGATCAGGGGTTTGAGGCTTATAAAATAAAGGACTGGCATAACGTGATAGTTGAAGGTTGGTTCTCTGTGCATGAGCTACAACTCATAAACCTCACTGAAGACACCCTTTACGAGGTCGAGAGTATTTTAAGACACAGGACCGTGGGTCCTAGAAATGCAAAGCGCCGTGAAGTTTTAGTGAAATGGAAAGGTTATACACGTGAATATAATACATGGCTATTAGAATCAGATTTAGTTGACCTAGAGCAGCCGTAAGCACAGGATCACTGACAGCAATAGGTGTTTAGACAAACATGTATCTCTATCTTAGTTCAGATGACTCCATTAAATTACATAACAGCAACACTTGGAGTGATTTCATTGTATCTCTACCTCGCCCGTTGTTCTTAGAACGCCAGGATAAATGGGAAATTGGGCTTTGCGATTTGAGCATACAAACAACCGAGCGCGGTTCTGTGAACAGAGCCCAAAGGTTAGATGTATTTTGTAGCGTTGTAGAGCCGTCTTTTATATCTGGCAACTTGCACCCTGTTTTAAAGAGCGTTCAATTTAAAAGCGTTAAAAACGCGATTGCTTTCTACAACCCTGTATACTACAAAAGGGTGGTTGATGAACGTATAGACTCCATTCGGATATACTTAAGGCTCAACGATAACACACTGCCTTCATTTACAGTCGGTCGGGCAAACTGTACACTCCATTTGAGACAAGCATAGCAGTCTGTATACAGGAAACTGAACCATGCCTATCGTTCCCCTTGGTATACAAATGAATGCTTGGTCTCTGGGAGCGACTACTGGGAATAATTCCTCCTCCTCCTCTAGCTCAAAGACCATGCCTAATGTATTTAAAACTAATAACGGCGGAAAGACCTTTCATAGAATACACACTCCTAAAACTAGTGACGCGGCTGACAAAAAGGTCATGGAGCTCTCTCAGAAACTAGTTAACCCTATTCAGCAAGTGGTAGAGCAGACTAAAGAGAGAGCTAACACTTCAGACGCGCCTGACTCAAAGGATGTAAGTTTAGATTTGGCAAATGCTTCCGGAATAGGAAATAGGAAAACCTCAAAAGGCAAGGGCAAACATGGGGGTAACGGCAAGGCTAAGACGAATAGAACTCGTAAGAATGGGAACTCTCACTCTATAAAAAGACTGGCTGCAGCTCGTAAAAATCAGTCTATGTCTGGCACTCGTGGAAAGAGGAAGGTACAAGCCCGGAAATAAGTAGTCGTCCTCACCTGGTCTATTTTTTTTAAAAAAACAAACAAAAAAACAACTACATCTAAAATGCAGGATTTCAAGTTTTCAGAGGTTCAAGAAGGGTTTTCAGATAAGTTAGCCCTTTTCGAGCCACCGAAACAGGAGACGTCCATTTTGGATCACGAATACATCAGATACTACCCGAGAAGCGCTATATCTCACGGGAGCCCCATTCAGTTCAGGATAGATGGAAACAATGGAGGAATGATCGATGGGAGTCGTACTACTGTAACGGTTAAAGTCAAGATAACCACTGATAAAGACGAAGCAGTAAAAACTACTGACAAGGTGGCGTTGACTAACCTGCCTTTGAGTAGCATTTTTTCCCAAGTACAACTAAGTTTAAGCGGTGTTCAACCTAACCCTGATGTGGGCACGTTATACCCGTACAAACAGTACATAGAAACTCTCCTGTTTGACGACGAGGGAGTAAAGAAGACGACGGGACTGCAGAAGGGGTACTACACCGACTCCAGTGGTGCTGTCACCACAACAGAACCTGGATCAAGCACGAAACCTAATATGGGAGTCAACAGTCGTCACAGTCTGACCTCTAAGGGTGAAAGTGTTACGTTCACGGGACCTGTAGGATTGGACGTATTAGAAAAGACCAATAGATACCTGTTAAATGGAGTTAGCATTGCCCTGACCTTCTACCAGAGTCAAGACTCCTTCAGACTGTTATCCAACGCTGAGGATAAAAAATATAAGCTTATAATCGAGGACATGTTTTTATCTGTAGCCATGGTGAAAATAAGACCTGAAATACTCGTGAGGCAATCTCAAATACTGGCCGAGGGTAAATCTGCCATGTATGCTTATCCAAGAACCTGTTTAAGAAGCCATATCATACCCAGCGGTTGTAACCAGTACAGTATATCTCAAGTGTTATCTGATCGAGTGCCTAGCCAACTGGTGGTGGGGTTAGTGCATGCCGACGGGTTCTCGGGGCGATATGCCAAAAACCCATTTGCTTTTAATCACTTTGACTGTAATTATATGGGTCTTCAATTGAATTCTTCCAATAGACCTGATCTGCCTCTAGAACCGGATTTCTCTGCAGGGGCCTATGCCCGGGTTTATGCCAATTTTACAGAAATGGCAGGGGGCAAGGGTAATGGGATTAATCAGAAAGACTTTGCCAAAGGACACACATTATTTTGCTTCAACATTCAACCGCATCTTTCAGGTCTGTCAGACGATGTCTATCCTATAATTAAGAAATCTCATTCTCGCCTTGAAATCCGGTTTGAAAAACCCCTGACGCATAGTGTAGTGGTCGTACTGTATATGATAACTGCAGGTTTTTACAAGTTCTCAGAGAGTAGGAATTGCTTTGTGGAATACTAGACTGTTTGTTTAATACATATACCAATGAATAATAATTCTAAAAAAAAAAGATGTGGTCAATGATTAGTTGTTTAGATGGAAAGTTGTTGTTGTATGTATAGTCATGTCACTGGTGAATGGTATTGGAATAAAAATGATGGAAATAAAAACGTATTCTCTCTCTATTTTTTAAATGCTATAACCCCTGCTTATTACTCACTTCATGAGCCAAAGGCCCACCGGGTCGTAGAATATCGAACGGGTCCTTCTTAATGGTAGTGGAGGTCGAAGAGTCAGCACGGCCAGGAGGAGGAGGAGGAGGAGGAGGAGGAGGAGGTTGGGGAGGTGCAGCGGGCCTAGCAGCAGCAGCAGCAGCAGGGGCCGGGGTAGTCTCACGGGGTACAGGTGCCCTGGACGCGGGTGGGTCGAACTCGTACAGGTCGGGCGAGTAGGGCGACGCGTGACGTTCTTCCTTCCGGCAGCATCGACGACACCAGTCAACCAGCCGCGGCACTGGGAATAAAATGCAATAAGATAAACGAATAAATAAATAGATCAAGGGATAAATGGCGTGATCATGAGTTATAAAACATGGCAGACTAATTACCTTTGAAATAGACAAATAATCAAGATACATAGCAGCCTATATCTGTGCATAATAATAATAATAAAATGTCGTTATTTTTGTAATTTTCATTGAAGCTTTAAAGTTTAAAGTTCTGTCGGACTCTCTATTAGCGACACCATAACCAATGATAATCCTATGGGAACGAGTGATGTTTCATAGTGGTTTAGAATCAAAGACGATATAGGCACGTATATATATATATATATAAAATTAGGTTTACATAATGTCTAAATATAACTTTCGACTTATATCTCCTTCTATGATTACATAATGATAAGCCTATCTGAGAATAACAGCGTCCTTGGCATTGGCGCCCTTAACTCTACTATCACTGCCACTACTACTACTAACGGTTGTTCAAGGTACAACAGTCCCGTCCCAGTTTGCCTAGTCGCCTCCGATGGATCCACGTCAGGAACCCCGCCACCACTACGAGGAGCAGAGCAGCTGCAGCCCCGACGACGTCCCCGATCAGTTGAGCTCTTTCGTCGTTGGTCAGGCTTTTGCGGTAGTCGTCCTCCCGGTCGTCTGACGCACCGCCCCCCGCGACGCCGCCGCCGCCCCCGGTTCCGGTTCCGGTTCCGGAACCGGCCGCGGGATCGGGTGGTTTTTCCCCGGTGATTTCGCGATCGTCGACGCCCTGCGTCGACGTCGGAGCGTTACCGTCTCCTTCAAGGCACTGTGGCATTAGCAGGGTCGTCGTGGGAAAGACGAGCTTCAAAGCCACCAGTTTAATACAGTCGTTCTTAATGGGCAACATCCATGATCGCCCTGCCCTCTAGTGTAAAAAAGTGAAGCTATTTGGATGTACACAGGGATACCCCCCTATGCAGTATTTTTAGAGTGTAGATATAAATAGACTGAGGCCTGACTGACAACCCCCTCCCAGGGCATCCCCCATCCCTCCCCTGCCTACTCTCTGTTGCAGTATATACATATAAATAACAAGATGCATCCAATTCTCCCAACCACGGATAGCCAGTTTCTTGAATTCTACCTGCAGGTTAGCCTACAATAGGCTGCATGCTGGGTAATATGTCGACAAAACTCAAGGTTTTAGCATAGACATTTTCATGAATTGTGCAATTATTTATAGATTACCATTGACTAAAACTAGCCATCATTATTTTTTAAATTGGTACCAATATACATTTCTATTTCTTGAGTCGTTTGAAAATTAATTAATTATAAACGGATAAATAGCAATTATTTCATTATTCTCTATAGTATTTCTAGTAGTTTTGTCGACAAAATCAGCCCAAATTAACCTGCAGGTCCTTAAAATCCTGAAATTCAGCTATCCATGGTAGGGAGAATTCCTTATCATAATCATACTTTTAGATAATAATTTCAATAATTATAGAAAAATGTTTTTTTTTTTTTTGTTGACATTGGATATCAGTATGCATATTTTTTTTTTTTTTTTTTTTTTTGAATGAGCAGAACTTTATTTTCTCATGAACTTTACATAAATTCTTTTTAACAACCTGCTTCCATTTTTTTCTTCTGCATACCTAAGTTCTTTTACACGATGTCAGCATATCTCACTTTTCTGCAGAAGTCTTAAAACATACAAGGAAAAAAAAACATAAAAAAAGAACAATCCAATTGGTATTTCAATTCTACAAGTCTGGTCATGATTCACTAGCTCCAGTCTATATCAATGCAAAAGATAAAGATAATGTTTTTTTTACATTTATAAAATTATACTACAATTTGGTTGACATACATTCCGTGTTGATCAATTTCTAGTGTCATTACAAAGCATGCATTCTTGACAACAACTGGTTTGATGGCACTTTCTCTTTTTTTTCCCCTTCAGTTCTACCTATAAACCTCTCAATGGAGATTTTACAACCCAACTCATAGGTCCATTGATATACATCTAGATAACCTTCATGAAATAGACGCTGCCTATAGATATAAAATTTAGCCCATAGAAATATGAAGTTTATAGTCCTTTCAGTTTCTCTTACACCCAGCAAGCCCAATATATAATCTGATTCTGAATAAGCTGCCAAAGAGTATCCTAATACATTTTCCACCCACTGCTTTATCCTTTCAAGAAAATTGTGGACAGATGGACATGAAATGAAAAAGTGGATTAATGTATCTTTTTCCCCACACAACTTGCATTTATCTTCAGAAACAACCTTTCTCTTATATAAGTACTCTTGACAAGGAACAATACGGTGAATAATTTTAAATTGAAGAGACTGTATTTTAGTTTCTCGGGATGCTTGAAATGCCATACAATACACCTTCTGCCATTCTTGAACACCCAAAGTAATGTCAGGAAAATCCCTCTGCCATTTTTCATGAATCCTATTGGTAATTTTATTCCCACTACATATTATTCTATATAAAGCCTTGGAAGTACAGTTCAATATGTTCAAAGGTTTGTCCTCATGATGGATATATACATCTCTAGGTGATACATTTTGAATATCAAGAGTACGAGACCTTACCCATGGAAGAGCTGTTCTGATTTGTAGAACTTCTAAAAAGTTGCAATTGATACCATATACTTCTTTGATCGTTTTATAGTCCATTACAATCCCTTGTTCTGACATCAGATCTGCAACCTTCAGTATGCCTGCATTCTTCCAATTGTGCCAGTCTATCATTTTATTACCTATCAAAATTCTCTCATTGTTCCACAAAATCTCATTTTGTATTTCTATATCAGAGATAGGACTCTTATTATAGAACTGATTCCAGGCTACCCATAAGTCTCTATAAAACAAGTTACAGATATTTTTTCCTAGGCTCCTATTCTTAGTAGTGAAAGTTATATAAAGGGAATCCTTAACATTAAATATCTTCCTAGGATAGAAAGTCCATGATTCAAAGTCGTTGCAACATAGTCTCTTAACCCAGGATATTTTAGAAGCCAGAACCAATTTCTCCAAATCAAGCAGACCCATTCCTCCATCCTTAATTTTCCTGCACATTGTTGCATATGCTACCCTATTCACACTAGAAGACCATATGAATGAACATATGATTTTTTTAAATTGATCAAAAACTCTTCTAGGAGTAAAAGTTATTGATGTTGGATAAAGCAATATGGGCACAAGCAGGCTGTTAACGACTACCACTTTCCCTTTAATGGACAAATTTCTATTATTCCAATCTTGACATATTCTTTCACACCTATTCAATTTCTCCTCAAAGTTCCACTTAAATCTTGTTCCTTCATCACTGACTTTACCAATTTTCACACCAAGTAATACCAAACTTTCTACTATTTCAAATGGCATATTCTGTTCTACAAAAGAAACTCTTTTCCCCATAGGCAGAAGCTTTGTTTTATGTTTATTTACTGTCAGGCCAGAATACCTCCTGAATCTTTCTAGGCAGTCAAGAATACGGAACAAATCAGACTTACTTCTACAATAACATGTCACATCATCAGCAAAGAGGGAAATCTTAATCTCTCTACTACCTAGTGTAATCCCTCTTACAGTCTCCTCCTCTCTTACCAAAATTGCTAGGACTTCTACTACCAAAACAAATAGAAATGGAGATAAGCAACAACCTTGCCTTGCACCTCTTGTTGGGGAGAACCAAGATGTATTATAACCATTATTAGTCACACATGTCTGAGCTCCATTAAAGATAATTTTTATCCATTGTATAAAATTTTCCCCAAACCCAAACAATTCCAAAGTTTCAATTATGCACTCCCATGATACCGAATCAAAGGCTTTATTGAAATCTAAAGCTAAAAGCCAAGCTTGCTCTTCATCCATTATAGAATGCTCAATCAAATCTTCTGCAAGCCTTATGTTAGTCCCAATGTATCTACCTTTCATGAAGCCTGTCTGATCTGCATATATGATATCTTTAAGATGAATCTTAAGTCGCCCAGCCAGGGCTTTAGTTAAAATTTTATAATCTGTGTTTAATAAGGTTATAGGCCTCCAGTTTGATAATTTATGTTTATTTGTCGCTTTTTTAGGAATAAGACGAATTATCCCCCTCCTTTGTTCTTTACTAAGCATACCATTATCAAAAGAGAAATTGAAGCCCTGAATCAGTAGATGTTTGATGTCTTGCCAGAAAAACCTATAAAATTCTACTGTTAGCCCATCTGAGCCAGGACTTTTGTTACCCTTCATAGAGGAAAGAGCCTTATAGAATTCATCCTCAGACAGGTCCCTATCTAGCATATCCCTTTGTCTGTCTGATACATGCGGAATTTTAGATTTATTCAAAGCCCTTTCAAGAGCTCTCCCGTATGATTCATTTTCAACTGAAGAATATAGTTCTTCATAAAAAGTTTTTAGAGTTCTCATTATACCCTGAAAATTTGTGGTTATCGACCCATCCTTTGTCTCAATGGCTGTAATCTTCTTCTCTAATGCTCTTACTTTTTCTAGATTTAGAAAGTATTTAGTAGGTCTTTCACTATGGCTTGACCAGTTTACTCTAGATCTTAGGATGGCTGCTTGAGCCTCCAAGCTCTTTCTCATTTGAAGTTCCCTTGAATATGACATAAGCTCATCCTCCACCTTTTCTCCCTCATCTAGCCTTTGAGTTAGTTCCTCTATTTTCTTTTCAAGCTCTCTTTCCTCTTTCTTATCCTCATTTCTCTTTTTTTTACTATATCTAATTGAAAGGCCTTTGATCTTAAATTTGGTATAATCCCATAGATCCAATGGGTCTAATCCCTCGACAAATATCATTTCATGTACTACATTTCTAATTTCATTTACATACTTTTCATCTCTTAGCAAATTATTGTTAAACTTCCACCAACCAGGACCTCTAGCTACATCTCCCATGACAATTTCCAATGTTATGATACTGTGATCAGAAAATATGCCAGGCAAAATACCTGTTTTCCTTACTTTCCCTGATATACACTCTGGAACTAACCACAGATCTATCCTGGAAGCCTGATTTTTCCTATGAAAGGTATATCTCCTCAAATCTGGATTATTCACCCTCCAAATATCCGTAAGGCTCAACCTGTACATCATATCCAAGAGTGTGGTCCTGTACCTTGCAGCAACTATTGGATATGAATCATTTTTGCGATCTAAATGTGGATCCAACTGTATGTTAAAATCCCCACCCAGAAAGATAGTTTCTTGGTCTCCCCTAACAAGGATTTCTTCTACACGGTTCAAGTTCAAGATCTGTTCTGATTCCTCTTGCTGGGTAGGAGCATAAACATTACCTATCCAAAAACATTGATCTTCTAAAGAAATATTCATCACAAGATATCTCCCTTTAGTATCATACACTATTTCCTTAATTTCAAAGTTCAAACCTCGTTTGAATAAAATTGCAACTCCTCTAGAAGCAGAATTCCCATGTGCAAAAAAGGCCCCGCCACCCCACTCAGATTTCCATAGAGAAGAACAGCTTTCATCACTATGAGTTTCCTGTAGCAAAATAATATCCCATTGACCCTCCCTAATTTTCATAAATATAGACTTCCTTTTGACTCTGCTACGGAGACCATTCACATTCAAAGAACACATTCTTAAAACCTCACTAGTCATGGCTCATACAAAAAATCTCCATTTCCCTCAATGCTGATGTGTATTCCACGTCTGATTCTGAAAATTAAGTTTAAAAATATCACAATCCCTACAGAATCTGTATTAACAACACAAGAATGCATATACAAATTTAGACAAAAAAGCAAAAAAAGAATAGTTATTAAATTATACAATATATAGATTGTATGTTGGAGCAAATAAATTACATTGATAAACATCAAAATGTACAATCTTTCAATTCCCATGTACCACTTCAACTTCTTGAATAAAACACCAAGAGTGTCTCTGATCAGCCTAATACTGTGAGAGACATTTCGTTCCACCAACCCAAGTCAAATGAAACACGGCCCAATTTTTAAAGATATGTGTCTTTTAGTTTAAACTGAAGAAAACAAGAAACAATAACTAAATAATATTGAAGAGGAGTTAAATGCCTTAAGCCAACTACTGAAAACTATTATTCTGGTATAAAAACTTCCCACCCATGATCGCTATTCAAATCAGGTAGCACAAGTGACAACAAACACAACTTAACAGAAGCTTACATAAAGATCATGCATGCACTCATAGCAAAACCCCACTTAGTTGTCCTCTTTTTTGAAGTAGTCCCTCACTTTGGTCAGCATCTTCCCCATCAAATTATGGCCAGTCCATGCCTGAACCTTCAGAGTGTCTTTCTTCCCTAGGGCAATCCCGGTACCCCAGAGTTTTGATGGAGACGCCTCCCCTAAAACCCTGTCACCAGTGTCCAAGAGGGCCTTACGAAGTAGAGGGTGTTGCCTAAACTTTTCCACAAGGGCTGGAAGGACCACCTCCTCAACACTTTCTTCCCATCTTGATTCCATACCGTCTGTTGACATGATGTGTAGTAAACCTTTCAGTTCAGGTGGGTAGTGTGTCTTCCAAGCACGTGCTTCCATGTCTTCATTCTTCGCAAACCTAGCCCTAGCAACTGTGATGAATTTTTCCATACAGTTGTACCGTTCTCCCCGAAAGGAGAAAGGAGTGATCCTGTGGTTTGAGAAGTGGCTGAACCTGGTGAAGAAGACCAAGGTGAAAGCATCATTGTTCGTAGCAAGTGTAGAAGGCCGGATTTGCTGGGGGAGGGATTCGAGGTCCTCCAGCTTGTAAGCAGTCCCATCCAGTACAAGTTTCCCTCCAGCAATCCGGACTGACTTGTAAAGTTTGGAGTGTTCCGCAGCATACCTACACCTGTATAACAGGTTCATCGTTTCCCTGATAGTTTTTGGAAGATCTTCCTGTATAATGAGCTCCTTACATGTCTTCCTGGCCGTCCATACCCTGTCCCCATCTTTCAGGCACACAAAACGAACAAGTACGAGGTTTGGATCAGGCAGACGGTGTGCTTTGTCGATATTCAACGAACTAACACCCAACTTGTACAAGCAATACTGCTCGAAGTGAGATTGTATGTCACTGTTAGTTTCGTTTGCTTTCCTAGGAATGCCTCTAACCACAAGGTTGAAACGTCTGGTATATGCCTGTTGTCTTTGCAGATCTTCTCTAAGTTTTTCGATTTCCTCAGCTGCTCCAGGTCCCCCAGGGACCCCAGATCCAATGTTAGATTCGAGTTCAGACAACCTTTTCTCCTGTTCATCCACCCTCACCTCAAGGTCCCCAGCTTTCTTTTCAACACTGTTAATCCTATCCTCCAGTTTCTTCTCCACCTTACCAAATTCGGCTTTTAAAGCCAGAATCTCCCTATAAATATCAGACAAAGTTGGCTCCTCCATACTTTTCACAACTTCTGGCGCTGCACGTTTACTGGAGTGCTCCTCATCAGACCCTGAGTCTGACCATTTCCTCTTATCCTCAGTCTCTATACCATCCATAATGCAGTCAACCAGGCATATGACGAAGCACTACAAAATTGACCACTGGATCACTATAGTAATGGACTCTCACTTTCACTAAATAAGTTAGCACTAACTGTCACATATGGAAAGTCCAGAGAGAGTTCAATATGACGCCTCTTCAAGCATAGTTTCTATAATCCCAGATTACTAGTACAAAGTGAGCCTCACATGTTCTTGACGAGCTGACATCGACCTGGTGGAACTGTCGTGGAAACTTGCTTCGAGAATCACATGATCCGAATGGAGTGTTGAAGCAGCAGCTCCAGTGGGGCCTTTTGTCAGTTCACAGTCAAAGGATTGCTAATTTCCTCTATTATCGCTCACTAAATTTCCAGATTTTCCAAGACTCACAGTATCAAAAGTATGAATCATACACGTATGATGCCTTGGATATTAGTTCTTGAGGTCTTTATCTTGCTTTTTGCCGAAAATGACAATGAAATTCTGGAGAAAACCCACAAAATTCTGTCTCTGAAATGGAGCAGTACTTTGGTGTGTTTGCAAGTCATCCAGCCTCGTTTTGGACTCCAGTATGCATATTTTGACTGTATTTTATCCCCCAACATACAGTAGAACTATTCAAAATGATTTTAGACATGTTTTTTCATATATGTTTGAATCAATAGACCTAACTTTGGGTAGTGATGATGTAGAAAATAAATTAAAACGTTCATTTAATGTTACTAGTTTGAAAACCATAATACTCTACAGCCTTAATTACCTCATAGTTCTAATAGAATAAATTTTAGGGATTTGCAACAAATTACTGAGAATATTAAGCTATGCTTGGTGATTTAATATAATTTGAAATGCATTTGAAACTTTCTGATGAAACGTCATGCAGATCATGTAGAAATAAAAACCCTGAATATAATTATTAGTTCAAGAATTAATATATCCAGTTATATTTCTTAATGAGATAATTCGATTATCTGATTTCTGCTATGTAGAAAAAGCGACAAACAAAGTGCTTTGAAACATAACTTTTATTCATACCAAATACCTCAATATATACATTTCTATTTCTGAATTACACAACGTTATCATCATCATTTGATTTGATATTGATGAGTAATAATACATATCTAAGGCCTGTTACATTACCTAACCTTCACCGTAAACACAATATACTTATTACAAATGTTGCTACACACTAAAAAGAAATGAAAACAATACATATGATATATAAGACATCTTTCACAATCCCTGCTAAAACAATGGATGTAATGGAAAATCAATAGACAGTCTTTCTAAAACCGGCAATAGGTTATTCAGATTTGCATTATCTGTTTCACGTAGTGTCCATTTAATCAAAAGTGTGCTTGCTTGAATGTGACAGTTTTGTGGATGGTTCAGCTCGATCTCATCAAGTTCGCATATGTTGAAATGTAAGAGAATTCCTGCAATTTTCCATGTTCTTAAAATAAACTGGGCCAATTCCAAGCAGGCCCTTTGGGATAACATTTTGGTACGGTGATTATCTAGCCCTATGTAACTTTTACTAATACCCATCACCAATCGAGCTGTCAATGGGTCGTCATCAGAATCCGTCCACTCTGATTTATGAAAAAAATATGAAAAATAGTCTGAGTTGATTTGGGGTTATATATATATATATATAGAGAGAGAGTGAGGCTGAACTGCAGAAGTGTTTATTCACTGGGCATCTTGCTACTGAGCGCTGAAGGAAACAAGGGGAAAAAAAGATTTATAAGTCAAAGGATATAATGGGAGATTTTGGTTGATGTTGCGTACATTAATTAGCTTTCATGAATGATATCGTCTTTAATGTGGGTAAATTCTTAATAGATTTTGATATGTATGTATTTTTCTACTATTTGACTAGGCAATACAGAAACAGAATAAGGTTTTATGCCCCTACATAGACGATGAAATATTTAGATATCTCTAGAAATCTAAGCTTAATATGAATAGATATTTAATTTTTTTGGGGGTGATCACGATATTGAATTAATATTAAAATAGGCTCACCTGGTCCCATGATTCGGCTGATTTGCTTCTCGATGGGGATCTGTCCACGAGGTTCACAGATGAAGCACCGCTCAGACACGTGATCGGGTTTGTCACATGAGAAAGTGTGCTCCTTGAAGCCTGGTAGTACGTTGTTCAGTTGGTTCTTCATGAACAGTTTCAGTTTAGTAAATTGGGAATAGTTCAGTCTGATTCCGTCGCGTGAGGGTAGGAGCTCGGTGGTAGGGTCATCCTTGGCATCGGCTAAACACCACCACCTCCTAAAGCAGAGTGAACAGTCTCCATTCTCGACTGTTACATACCAGCGGCGGCCTAGGTTTAGAACAAAACCTAAAAAGCTACCTTCATCACACAGCGATAGGGCTTTTTCGATTTCATCCATGTTCTCATTCAGCAAATATAATGCATCAAAGTCAAACGTAACACCGAACCTACCGTTACTTTTTTGCATTTTGGAGAGAGAGTTGGGATGCCATAGACTCATGCGTATGCTTGCACGTTCATTACCTTGTGCATAACTGCTTACATACGGTTTATCGATGTATATATTCCTACCGAGAGGATAGAAAAGTTTTGTAGCATTGCTACTTTGACCGAACAGTTCCTCATATACAGAGGAGGTTTTTCTCCACTCGTCATTACACATGTAGAGTTTCCCCCTCCGGGAAGTAGGCGTGCCAGTGTTCTGACTTGACGTAATGACTTGCACGGGGCTTTCTACTCTCTTACTGTCATCACTATTGTAATTAACCTTCATTGAGTCATCACTGTCCGCAGCAGAATCATTACACTCATTTGGAACAGCTTCTGCCCTTTGCGATATTTGTTTAGTTGAACTTCCTTTAGAGATTTTCTCCAGCAATGGTGCTAAAGTCCTCCTCTTTATTGGAGGTAGGTTCTGCCCGGTCCTTGGTCTCTTTGCCTTTCTCTTGGTAATGGCTGCTTTGGTTGAAGCTGTTGATGGAGATTCCTCAGTGTCAGCTGCACCGCTTTCTGGGCTCCCCTGATTTAATGAAACAATGATTTTTTTTATTATCTTAGCATATTAGCAGGTATCCAATATATATATATAAATGAACACTACATCGTTGCATAGTTGTATTGTACAAAGATTCTTATTCAAAACAAATTATACAGTTTTAACATTTAACGATACCTAGGTCGTCATCAGCCCTCACTTTCAATTCTGCAGTCACAATAAACAACAACATCAAATATAATCACACTTACCCAAATATAGTCAATGTCTATATCTAGAGTCTGCGGTGGGCTGGAGGTCAGTGGTTCAGCTGTATATCCATATTCAGGAACCTCATTCGACTCTGTTGACAAATATTCCATCTTGGTGCAGTATTACGATTTTTGCAGTGTAGTACAGAGGTAGTATGGGAGACGTCTTCACAAATCGAGTGTCGTTGGGTAAAGTAACGCTCAACGATTTTCAAACTTCCACTAAAGTGGCCTGGGTGATGCGCATGCGTCATGACCTACAAAATTCCCACCAATCAAAAAACGCAACAAAGAAGTCGACAATCAAATAATTATATGCATTATCAAAACAAAACCCTATATGGAAAATATAATCAGATGTATTCATATAATGAAAATGAAAGAAGCATTGAAAGAAAAATATACCTTCCTGTAATTTGAAAATCCAACCCATAACAACAATGAAACTTGTATCCATGGGTTCACGGTTTCATGACCACGGTCAACCTCTCATTTGCATGTCCACTCTCCGTGGATAATTAGGGTTCAGCTAGAGTTTACCTACAGAGGGTTTACACAAAGGTCACATGTTCGTTACAAAATCCATACTCATGCACAATTTTATATTTCAAACAGTCCTTGTAATTCTGTTTCTTATTACATATAGATTAACAAAAATCAGTCTGACCATACCCCTATCTATATTTCTTTCCTACAGTATAACAAAATTTAAACGTGTATGTTGCATTTTTAGAATTCATTGGCTCCTATTAAAGGGTGGAATTCACTTACTTTAGTAAACCAACAAAAGAAAAACCCCAACAAACTAATCCTCCTGAGATGAAGGCAACACGTTTTTCTTCTATCTTATTCTCATATTTGCTGCACCACTATAGTATATACACAGAATACCTTCACTCATGTATAGAGAAAGCACATGCAGAATGAAGCTTCTTGTGTTGATTCCCCACCTGTAAGAAATGCTCTCTGATTAACCCAAAATAATTCAGTATTCTTAAAACCTTTAATGGTCCATCTGTAGAACATATACACCAATGTATCTATAAAGTTTCAACGACATAAGATCAAAATTGATCGTTTTATTAGCATTTTGATTCAGTGGTGTCAACCCTTGTTGCTCCCCCGCCAGCATACTCTAAGCATAACTACTCATGTATACCTCCATATAATTTTAAGGTTACTCTTTCTCTCCAGCCTGTCATCTCAAATGGTTCACTGTGCCTTCTCTACTGTACCGTTTTACCGCTCTTTTCCCTTAGCTAATCATTTCAGGAGCAGATATTACCATCACATGTACTTAGAAAGCACATGTTACCACCACATGCTCCCGATTGAAGTCCAGTCAGAACTCAGATCGAAACAATCTACTTCAAACTTATTATTGATGGGTCTTCATCAGTAGTAGTGCAGGAGCCAAATCTGAAAATCATGACATACCCTACATGGCTGGCTCCCTGGATTTTCTTGATTTTGGTTATCTAAGGGCATCCTAGGGACCAAGAATCAAGATGTTTCAAAAGAATTTGGGCATGTGAACACAGCCAAAAAGTCTGAAAAAAAGGACTTTCAGGTGAAATATGATAATGTACACAGTTCCTGTGGCAGAAACAAAAAACGCAATTCACAGCCAACGAATCACCCCATTTTTTTAACTGGAAGTGACGTCACAAAATGAGGCATGTGACCGGGTCAACCAATGGTTGTACGAGAATGTATCCAAATGTATCAGAATGTAAGTATATAAGAGCATAATGAAGCAGAGTTAAGCAGTCCTGTTCTGGAACTCACTGTGTTGATGTCTTCTCCTTCCTGGGTACAAGTAACTTAAGGCCTAGTTTAAGCCCCTGGGGACGAGATACATTTTTAGAACTCTGATGCGTATCTAGTGGGCCTGAGAGTGGGGGTACCAGGCTGTAGTAATATAGAGATGCCACTCCCTGAGAATCAAAATGTAGGAAATATGTTAATGTTAGAACTTACAGTAGTTAATACTCTAATACAACATTACATATGATTCTGGTGGTTGGAAGTTCAGTTGCAAACAAAATATTATCTAAACAAATACAATCTAAAGTTTCCTACTTTTGTGTAGGAACTGTAACTATGGTTGTGCCACTTTCTGAATGAGAGTAGTTCTCTATTTTGCCACTAGGAGTTTGACTTTTCTATATCCCTGGTGGGAGAAAGGCTGTACTATTTCCTAATTTTACAGGTCTCACGGAACCAAATGTTTTCCTGTATAGTTTAATATAGCATATCTTGAAAAAAAAAATATCCCAAACATTGCAATACCTTAAAGTCACTCAGTAACCTATTGAGACCTCTTTGGGATACAATATATCAAAATTTGAGGGTAGGTTGACCGTGAACATTTTTCGCATGAGTCCCAATGTTGACCTACCCTCATTTTAGCAGTTTTGCAGCGACCAAATTCATGGAGCACAGAGCCTACTTTAAAACCCCACTGACATTTACCAAACACCCCATATCATGGATCCTTTTTAATGAAATAACTCAGAAATAGTAAGGGGTATCATGTGAATTCTAATTCTGCATTATCATTTTATCTTATAACATTATCAGCCACTCAGAGACTGGCATCCCCTTCACCTCGGGACAGAAAGTTGTAGGACACTGACAGATGGCACCACATTTAGTTCCGTGAGACCTTTCAACTAGGAAGATCATAATATCATATTGTGTACAGCAGGGTTACAACAAAAAGGAGGAAATTGTGAAATACTATTCTAATCCATTCCAGATCAAATTTTAAAGCTTATAACTGACTAAAACAATGGGGCATTGAGTGTTTAATAAGAAAATTTAGGGATTTTAACACTTTTTCCAATTTTTTGAAAAAGTAGGAAATCCTACAAAAGTAGGAAAAATGGCATCTCTGGTAATAACAATATTGAGTTAATATGATAACGTCCAGGGGTAAAGTGTAAACTATATAGTGGACCATATATGATGTTATGGAGCCCCTAAAATACCTACTTCAATATGAATATGCACACATGGCTGTGTGCAGATACCACAAAGGCAATGTTTGCTCATTCGAAATTTTGACAGCCTATAGAACTATATCTTATGATACAATGTATTGATTTTGGATGATGTAAACTTTTAAAAACATGTGGAAAAATTGCAAAATATTAGAAGAAATTGCCCTCCAGAACAGCTGTTTCTTTGATCTGACCACCACCTTGGCCCCTACTGTGCTGAAAGGGGGTGGCCCTATTTACATAAATCACCCTCATGCATGCCTTTATCATCAATGTCCCACCACAGGCCATCTAAAGGGTCAGAAGCACCATTTGATTTAGATTAGCACCAGTAAGGGAACATATAACACATTTATGACTTAAGACAAATAAACCCTGTCCCCCTCCTTGTCCCTTAATTGCTCACAGGTAGTCGCAAATCTGCCCCCAGAAACCAGCTCTAAATCTGCCCTCACTTCCTGCCCTCAGACCCCCTGAGGTAGGCCTTTTGGGTCGGTATCTCAGTAACTCAGAAGTTGCCTATTCATATGGGAGGGGGGCAAGATTTGAAAAAATGTGTTTGTAGTATATGAGGGCCTAATTTCTGGACGGGGAAGCACGGTACAGGTAAAGAATGGGAGGGTTTAAGGTTTCCTCTCCTGAACTATAGGGGTTTATTTTACTGTTATCCATTAGTCTACCATTTGTCATTTGTCACCTTTATGGTTCCAGTAAGCTAGCCATAGATTGCAGTCTTCCATCTCAACTGTAAGTTATCATAGAACATAGTTCAGAATTCACGGACGACAAGGAACAGCAGGCCCGTAGCCAGAACTTTTCATGGGGGGGTGACCATCTACAAAAAGTGGACCTTTTTTCTTGGGCAGGTCAGGAAGTTCAGAGAGGGAATTAGGGAAGCTAATACAACCGGAATTGCAAAATATTTTCCCAAGAAATTATCAATGTATTTTTCTAATGTTAGGCGAGGGGGAGGGGGTTAAGAATTCAAAAAATGTAAATAAATGTAAATACTTTTATGAGGCCAAAAGGTAAGCATAGTTCAGTTGAGGTTTCATGCCTCAAAGAAATAGGTCGGCAGATGGGTGTCTTCTTTTAATCCAGCTTTTTGGTTTCCAGCTTTGGTCACAGTGACGAGAGACATTTTAAGCAGGTACTTGTGTACCCAGGCCTGGTACCCCAGCATAGTTTTTTTTTCAATGAATTCAATCCAGCATGTTATCCACAACTTGCACTATAAATGTAAGAAGAATTGCAGAACAATTCCCAGTTTACACACAATTATGGGACATTAAAAATACTTTTATTCAAATTCATTTTTAAGGGAAATCCCATTATTTATGACGTAGCAAGGGGAGTTCTTGGGAATCGTATCTGCCCATAAAAGGGAATCCCCATCTATGTAGAATTTGTAGTAAGGGTTATGCTCTCTAACCGAATTTATACATATTAAGCCAAATGCAACTCTTGATAAATTAAAATAGATATATCCATTCATGACCATTCACCAGGGAATCCCAAAATAACTTTAGAAGGAATTCCCATAGCTGTGACATAGGGGAGTACTGAGCAGCCCAGCACTCAGGGAATTCCAAAAATAAAAGTCCTTTATTGACATTTTCACATTTTCACATTTGAATATTTTTTAGGATACCTAAGTCAAGTTAATTATACAAAAAATAGCAGTTTGTGAACTTATGTGCAAGTTTTCCTCTTAGGTATGTCTCAACCACACCTGATCAGCATGTCACTGTGATGTTACATTGTATGGAGGTTCTAACCTGATGTTTATAAAATGTCATTATTACATTTTATTATGAGATGTCCTAGCATCCCCCTAAAATCATGTAAATATTATGTAATATCATGTGGGGTATAGACCAACCAAAATGGTTCAGTCGCAGAATGTTTCTGCTTCGTCGCTTCTTGCCTGGGTACAATGTTGCATTGCAACATGCATAAAATGTTTCTATATAATGTTGTGAATAATAACACATTTTTCAAAACGTTGTAACTGTAATTTCCACAATGTTCTGATGATATTATTATCACAACATAGCAACAACATTGTATGACAGCCCAAAGAAAATGCAGAGGTGGCACAACTGTTCAAAAAGTATCAATTTTCAAATACATAATTAAATATGAGCCATTTGCACGCTGTAAGATCTAATGTCCCGCTGCAGGATTAGTGTGCCTTTTATCTCACACTGCCGGATCAGAATGGCACCTGTCAACAGCTTAAATCTTTGAATTTTCGTCATGATCACTCCAGGAATATGGACAAAGACCTAATATTGTAATTATATGAAAACTTAGGTACCAAATAATAAATAAATCATAATGATTTCCCCCATGCCAATATTGTTATAGACTGCGCAAGTTGATCTTTTTGAAAATAAAATTCCCACCTCAGGTTGATTTTGTGCACTCTCCTGCAGCAAGTAGAGGGCAAGTACAATTATAATTTGGTTTCCCTGATATTCTAGAAACACATGTGTAATCCACAGGAGTATTACAGTGTTGAATATGTAATAATTTCTGAAAATTTCCTAAGATCTACATGTCACAAAACCAGCTCTGAATCGAGGTGGGAATGTTTGAGATCCGAGAGTGTGATGGCTAGGCCATCTTAGTCCGACAGCAGGACTTAAGATCTTACGGTATGATTTGGGGAAAGACTTTCTAATCTGTTAAAAAAAAAAGAATCACTTGTCCTAATTCAGAGGATATGGTAATTATTCGTAATCATCATGAAGATTTCTGTATCAAGAGGAATTAGAATAAGTACTTAAGCAGACAACTTTTTTGCAAAGTGAGGGACAAATGGGGTAACAGAGGGACCATGTGCAATGTAGACTGAGGTACTACTGGGCAAACAGGGAAACCACAGGGTGGACAGAGGTACCACAGGGTGAACAAAAGTACCAGGAGGTAGACATAGGGACCATAGCATAGACAGAAGTATCACAGGGCAGTCAATGGTACCACATGGTGGACTGAGTACCATAGGGTGGACACAGGTACCACAGGGCAAATAGGGGAACCACAGGGCAGACAGAGGTACCATGGGGTAAACAGTGGGACCACAGCGTAAACAGAGGGACCACAGCGTAGAGAGAGGTACCATAGGTAGACAGAGGTACAACAGGGTGGACAGAGTACCATAGGGTGGACAGAGATGCCACAGGGCGGACAGAGATTCCACAGGGCGGACAGAGGTACCACAGGGCGGACAGAGGTACCACAGGGCGGACAGAGGCACCAAAGGGCAGACAGAGATACTACAGGGCAAATAGAGTAACCACAGTGTAGACAGAGGTATCGCAGGGCAGAAAGAAGTATCTCAGGGCAGACAGAGGTATCACAGGGCAGACAGAAATACCGCATAGCAAACAGAAGGGACTACAGGGCAGACAGAGAAACTACAGGGTGGACAGAGGAGTTATATGGTGGACAGGCATGATAGGATAGACAGAGATTTTCAAAATATTATTTTGGGAAAAGTGGACCTGGCCCAGCCTGGGGGGGTGACGGGTACCCCAGGTATCCCCCCCTGGCTACGGGCCTGAACACTCACATGACAGGATAGTATTTATTAATCCGAGTGCATATCATATCCGTCACTGAGTTTCCTTTGACCTATGTCAGCACTGAGAGATTGTCCGCTCTACTCCAAAGAACCAACACTCCTAGGCTCAACCTCCTACCTGGCTCCACTCACTCACCCAGACAATAACCTGAGCTCACTTCGCCCTCACTTTTTAGACTCGCCTTAGTGGCTACCTGTTTCACTCTGAGGAGCGCTAGCACATACTGCGTATCTTATTTGACCTCATACCTATGACATCATCTCTATACTCTCCGCCCACATATTTATTCAGAGAGTCGATCTTAGCCCCGATCCCTGCTTCCAACTAAGGCTAGCTAAGATACTACACAATAAGACTGACACTCGCGTCAGTACACTCCCTTTGGGCGCAGGGGGTGGGGGGGGGGGGGGAGGGATGTACTGGGGACCACCCTGAGGATAATTGTGAAAATATGACCTCTCATTCATGCAATCTTAAGCCCCATACCCACTATAAGTGACTTTTACAGAGTCGGCTGACGAATCAGCACTAAAGTCAGCCGACTCTAATGATTGTCTGTTAGTATAATACATTGAAATGTGCATGTTTAATCTGAATTGGTGCTAAAGTCGGCTGATTCTACCTCTAGAATCAACTGACTTTGGGACCAATCTGTCAGCTGACTGAATAAAAATTGCCTAGTGGGTATGGGACTATATTCTTATACATTCTAAGGTATTTTTTAGTGTCCTTAAGGAATAACAGTTTTATTCTTAATATTTTCAATTTGTCTGATCATGGGATTCAGGGTAAGGGAGGGGTTCCCCCTCCCATTTGGAAGTATGGGGGCTACCCCCAGGAAAAATTCGAAAATATGACTTCTCATTCAAGCAATCTGAGACATTGTCAGATACTTTTGTGACCAAAAGTAAGTTTGGGGTTGTCCAGTAATTACATATGCATCAAGGCAGACAATCAGAAGTAGCGGAAAGCCAATAGGGTCGGAAGAGGTCGCAAGCCAAAAAGGGTGGTAGCGGGCTCACAGGGGAGGCAGAGGGCCAGCAGGGTAGGCAGATGGGCTAGCAGGGAGTATAGCACCAAGGAGAAGCAGAGAGGATGAACACGGGAGGTGTTGTGATGGAAAGGGAAGCATAAGGCTATCAAGGGAAGCACAAGGCCAGGATGGGAAGCACAGGGCCGGGAGGAGAAGCACAGGGCTGTGAGGGAAAAGAATGGGCCAAGAGAAGACCCACAGGGTCAGGTGGGGAAAGAAAGGGCTGGGAGGGGACCCACAGGGCTAGGAGGGGAAAGAAAGTGCCTGGAGTGGAAAGAGAGGGCCGGGAGGCAGATCTTCTTTCTGTTCTCCCACACTTCATTTTCCTTTTCCCACAGGGCCAGGAGGGAAACGAAACTGTTGGATAATTGTACTCTCTTCTTCATCTGAACTGCTGTTATAGTGTACTGAGTTACCATCAGTCCAAACTTAACATCATGTGTGTAAAGAGGTTGTTGCTAAATATAGTGTACTACATAGTGCTAGATTATCACTACCTAGCTAGTAGTGATAATGTGGGCCTCTGACCCTTAGTGTGCAGAGTGGTTCGAACCACCGAGTAAGGCTCTGCATATAGGGAGGATAGCCTGGGTATTGGTATAGCTCCACAGATAGGGAGGAAACCATCTAGGACGATTTAGTTGATTGAGCTGAGTGGACTTTTCACGCAAGTGTTCTTGTCCACTCTTGGCGACCTGAACTACATCTGGAGCTGATAACTTGGACTAATAAGGGTCTAGACCACCAAATGCGATGGCAAGACACAGCCTTTTCTTAAATTCGACATGTGACATGGAGTCTTAATGACACGACAGAAAGTTAAAAACATAGTGACATGCATCATGGCTATTTCTTAAATTTGACATGTGACATGGGAATAATCAAGTGACAAAGACATGTGACATTGACGTTTTTTAAATTTGACATGTGACATGGGGACTAAGCCCCACTAATACCCAGAAAAAAGTAATATATTGAACAAATGAAAAACAAATACTACATAGATATAACAATTTATTAAAGGCATAGTTCTATAGTATTGGAACTGGGAGTGGGGCAAAGACTCTCTGAAGATTACTGACTACTCCCAACATATTACCTCTACATTTTGTGACTGAATGCTCTTGAATTTAAGTTGACTCCCTTATTTCCAATGTTGGAACTGGAAGAGGATATTCCTCCTTTTTTTATTCTACTGAAGTATTTCACCAATCCCATCATTTGTCTTACAAGATCCGCTAATTTAAGAATAGACAACACCTCAGAGTAGCTTCATTTGCGACAATGAATGTTGCGCAGTAACCAGTAAGGCTTAAACATATAATATACCAAATGAAAGATCACATTTTTGTCTATCTTTTGGAACATATTTCATTATGAACACTTTAGGATTTGAGGAATTATCTGCCAAAAACAATTTTTTTCACTTTTATTTTTTGAACATGGATATCTCGGTAACCACTCAATAGATTGTGATGAAATCTCTTACGTACATCAATAATGATCTTATGGAGGGAATCGTGTCTCAGATTTTTCATTTAGGTCCTGGTTTTCATTTTATGTCAAAAAACGGGAAACTTTTTGTTATTTTTTTCAACATTATTTTCTAGATTTTATAAAACAAAAACGAAGGACTAAATAAAAAATCTGAGACATGCTTCCCTACAAATGAATGTTCTCTATATGCTGTGAAAATTTCATGCCTTTCCTTGAAATATTAAGCGAGATATTCATGTTCAAAAAATAAAAGTTAAAAATGAGTTTTTTGTATTTCTAGCAAGCTCCTACAGGTATATATTTACACATCAAAATATGAGTTATATGAGTAGGTACGCTTAGTGAAAGGCTATAGAATGATATAACACCCATAGCCATACCATCAATATTAAAAAATATAAACCCGTTTAAAGAGAGTCCCGCGAATTGGCCGCTGAGAGGTGTAGTCTATCCTTAAGACATCCTACATGAGCTAATAATAAAGTTTGCTAGTATATTATATGGGGTGGTTACATGACACACAAATTCATCACAATTAGTCAAATGCCAGGGGCTAGGGAGCAGAGTGATACATATCTATTTAGCATATACAGTAGGTTACTTTTGAGGTAATAATACTATATTACTAGTTTGAGTTGATTGATGTACCTATCAGACAATCAGTTTGAGGAAACCAAAGAGCTTCAGATACAGAGATGCCACTCTCGACTGATGAAAAGATGAAAAACTTTTATTTTTGTAGCAACGACATTTATGACTAGAGTGAGTGAGTGATGGAGGTTTTTACACCGTACCGACAGCCAGGGTCATTTTCATGGCGAAAACGAGTTGGGACGAATTCTGTCTTTGGTGATTGTATCTACGAGTTGAAGGTGACAGGGCAGCCAAACAGCAGGGGATCAAAACCTGGAAATCATTTTTGCTGTACCCCATCCCTTAGTGAACCCAGCACCAACAGGGAAATGAACCCAAAGACCACTTGGTCAGTGCTGGGTCCCCCCTATTGTCGCCTCTACTATCAGCAGGGGCTACTGGGGGTCTATTCTTACCCGGAACCCCCATGGGGGACATTTAGGACTAGAGTTTGTTTGTTTGTTGGGGTAATGTCCAGTGAACCACAAAAGGTTCTTTCCAGACTGCACAAGGTAATGCTTTTCAGCTTACAGGTGATCGTATCTATTATTTAGAAGAAACCTGCCACCGGGTACGATACCCTACTTGTTTTGAAGAGTGGCACGGGGTCTTTCATGTGCAATGTCCCATAGAAAGGACACCACACACCCAGCCTTTGATGACCCTGTTGGGGGCACAGGGTAGCCCATGAACCCCAGACTCTTGGATCCTTTCTTAGATTTTATTTACCAGTTGGCATTCTTGAAGGAATTGAAGAGACCTGACACTGAATTTTTAATTGATTAGCTTGACACTAACATGAAAATACTCTATAACAGATATTAAAGCAATATAGGATAAATCAGTTGTGCTTCCAAAATCACCAAAATGTCAGTTGTGCTTCTAAAATCATCAAAATGTAGGAAATCCTACAAAAGTGGGGAAAATGGCATCTCTGATGAAACAAATACATTTGTAACTTGTTACCCCCAAGGGCACACACCTACACCCTCCACACTATAGTAATGGTTTACAATGTCTTTTTGGAGTGGAAAAATTAGCAATTGCATTGCAAACGCCCAGAATTCTTTAATTCTTTGTTTTTGACAGGAACAGGAAGCAGATCCCCCTATGAAAAGCTAGCTTTTATCTGCAGGTCTTCTAAGCCTAAGTAAATTTGAGCAAGCAGTAGGCTGGCACCAGCACCTACTTGACCTTCTTGTATCTGTGCCCTAGATAAATTTGAATACGAAACCAAAATTGCAAGCTTTCATTGGATGATGACTGTGTATTCCATAGACAACCTTTTGGCCAACAATTTTTTGCAACACCAGAACAAATCTGAAAACTTACATACCCACAACATGACAAAATTATTCATAACCAATGAAATGTTGCCTTTAACTTTAGTAAAATGATCACCCTCATAAGTAATTATAAAAGGGTTGTAACTCGTAGGCCTAGACCCCTAAAAAGCGAAAGGGCAGCTTCCTTAAAATCAACAGGGTGACATGGGCATTTTTTTAAACCGTTAGGGGCGATGGACTTGGTAGTGACATGCAACAAGGTTATTTCTTAGAATCAACAGGGCAACATAGGTGTTTTTAAAAATCAACATCAGACAGACTTTAGTGGCGGCTGTACAGAAATGAGGTAGAAATTTACCTTAACATTCTCAATGACAGGGAAAGGAGGGGGGGCTTATTCCTTGCCAGGGGACAGATTGACCAAGCTCTGATTAGCCAGTCCTTACCTCAGGAATGTAAGTTAGTGACACTAAAATGATGTGAAGCGTGTTCTGATTCTGATACAAACACTCCTGAGAACATCATAGCATTAATCTCTCAGTGACATGGCTTTCTGCTTAGTGACATGGGACATGGCATTTCCTTAAAATCAACATGGGACCCCTCTCCATCTACACCCCACATCAAGACGAAAAATCAACTGTAATAAAATAAACACGATGATTCGCAAAGAACTTGAGTGCCAAACAAAATCATGAAACTTCTGTAAACCTTGACATGTGCTTACCTTCTTTCGAACCTTGTGACAGTATTTAAGGTTTGGTCTCTCTGTGTATTGCAGCTCTATTGTCTAACAACAAAGTAACAGATCGTAAATAAGTGCTGCACTCTCATATTCCTCATGGTAGGTTCTTGTTATGTCAACTTTTGGTGGAAGTTCTTGATGTAGTCTGAAACAATTCCTTTCTTGATGAGGCGAAAGAAGCATCTGACGTGATTTCATGTTCAAAAAAGAATTGGTTTTTATGATGTCCTTTTACCACTTGTCCGAACTGATTTTAAGCAGCATGTCATTCAAGACATTACTGGGATTATAATAAAGCATTAGAGAACTCTTCCAGCTGTCTATTTTTAACAATAACTTTAATCATTTTTCTCACAAACAGACATCTAAAAAATCACTATGTTCAGAAGCACAAACTTTGTATAATTTGAGCTCAACTATGAATATTCAGAGTGCAGAATTAAAAGCACCGTTTTAATTAAGTTTTAAAAAAAAGGTACGATATCCAATCACCTCAGTATTTCACCTATCCCCTCACAACCTTTTAGTAATTGCTGTATCCTTATACATGTACTGCATCCGCACAAATATACTTCATGATATGAACATTCCATATAAAGAGAGCAGTTCCAGTAGACATCCTTTTTATCCTCTGACTGGGCTTTCGAGAAACACATTTACCTTGGGGCAACGACGTGCATGACCTCACTGCTATATCAAACTTTATAGAATAATTCATTCAATAATCCTTTGTGTAAAGACGAAATGGACCTTGCACATAATTGCAGGATGAATACATTCCATAAATAAAATTCTTTGAGCATGGCATTTGCATTAAGACCTAATAATGCTAAATATCTTTAGAATTTGATAAATGTAGACACAAGAGGTTTGGTTTATTGTATGAATTTTAAGGGAGATCCCCAAATTTGAGACATCACAGGGTGAGTGACTTGTGAATCTCCAGCTTTCAATAAAGGGAATTCTCCCACTCTACAAAAAGTACAGTTAGGAAAGCTTCAGCAAAGATTTCAAATTAGCCCCCATACAGGCTATTATTGATTACATTTTTCTGCACCTTCATCCAGTTACTATCCTGGAAATCCAAAGCTCTTTTGAAAAGGGATTCCCGTTACTATGATGCAGCAAGTGGAGCACTGGAAAGCCAAGAATTGAGGAAACTCCAATATTTTCGTTACTGAAAAATTGATGAATATTTAGGAATTTTGCCTTTTATTTTACACAAGGGCAGTGAATACACAAATATTAACAACTAGTTAATATATCTGCAATGAATACTGTTTTATTTAACAATTTCTGCCATATTTCTTTGGTTATTTCTGTATCTCTATCTCTAACGGAAAGAGTATTTTGTCAGTCATCTAGCTCAATTTGAAATGAACTAATCTTACATGAATTACCAAACAAGCTTTTAAAGGTGTACAGTTTTATGATTGTTAATATCACAGGGGATGGCTACTTGGCCTTACTTTAAAATCAGAATTCAGAACCTGAAGTTTATGACAGAAACTCCTCCAAATCTTCAAACAAACAATTTGGAAACATTTTAACTAAGTACTGCAGTTTAACCATTCTTTCTTGGTTAAGTATTGGTCATATAAAGTGAGTACAACGGTCAATCACACATACAAAAGCTTTTGAACAACCCCTCTTTCAGCTTAATGTCATGATAAGCTGTCTACTCACTGTGAACAGAAAATTTACAAAGCTTTTTGATACAGCATACAAGTGGAATTGGGGCAGGTTGATGTCATGAACATGCAGAAAACCAAAATGGCCTCTGCTCTGAGCACAAGTGTTACAGTTTAAACAATAGAAACAGATCCCATATGTACAGTGAAAAGCATACTACTTGTCAAAATCAAATGACAGTACAAGCATTGTATTTCAAATAACACTCAGTCAATGGTAGATTGTCATACCCTAATGATTCACGAGCAATTTCTGTGTTGGCAAGATATCTTTAAAATCCGAGAGGCACATTAGATACAATGCATATTGCAATTAGAGTCTGGTAGTGCACTGGGTCCCTAACATAAGTGGGAGAAGTACTTTTCTGGGCACCATAAATTAACAGCAAGACCTAATCCCCGAAAACTGACATTTAAGCATGGCCATTTCCTAAATTCATCAAAATTGACATTACAGCAAGGGCATTTCTTAAATTCTACATCTGGCAAAGGCTTCAGTGACATGTGACGCAGATTCTTAACAAATATCTGTTGTGCAATCCAAAATCACCAAAAAGTAGGAAATCCTACAAAAGTTAGAAAAATAGCATCACTGAAAGATGTGAGGGTTACTTATCAAGTTTGATACCTACAATGACCTTCACTGGTATCAATGACATAAAATACTTGAGATTACCACAGTCCATATGGCCAGGACCTCAAATTCATCCACAGTGAACTTTTGTCAAACAATGAGAACCCTGTTTTTCATTTGTCAAAAGGTGTTCTTAATTCTATTTCCCTTGTTTTATGAGTTATTTATGGTTTTAACTCCTGCTGGCTCAGCAGGGTTATAAATGATATAACTGCTGCTGGTGGCCATAATACCAACATGTAGTTTTTAGAGGGGAAATAAAAAATATACCAACAATGATCATCTATGGCAGTACCCAGGAGCCCAGAAAAGTAGTTCTCCTCATTCACACCTCAATGACTCTTTTCTGTAAGTAATTACTGATTACTCATTATCAGTAAAAAAAAACTTATGAAGTGGGATACAGGCATAAAATTATTTCAAATATCTTTATTTACTTCACTTACCCTGTCTTCAGTGGGATGTTGCAAAACTGTCACATTGATATTGTTACGACATAGGCATGCTTACTGCAGGAATGAGCACAATGTTGAGCTTGACTTTATTCGTCCAGTTATTTCATTATGTCTCAGGCGCTGTTTAACCTTTGATCATAAAACAAGCTGCCACCACTCCAGGCATTAACAGCTGTCAATAATATAGAATGACAGTATCATACAGTACCATAGAAATATCATGTACACCAAGGAATCGATCACTTAAATAACTATGTCTACAGCTGTACAAAAATAACATTTGGTTTTCAAAATAAAACAATTTATTTACAACAATAGAAGTAGTCTGGTATATCAGACTAATGTTTTTGATGAATGTATGGAATTCTGTGTTTGTATGTGCAAGTGGGCTGTAGCCTTGTTAAGCTTTGGAAGCAAGAGCACCATCATTTTACTTATTCAGGCAGCCACGGCTCCCCATTTTCCTGTATTCTATGCACCTGCAGACTAACTCCGGCTTACCAAGTTGACAAAAAATGCAGGACGACTAATAGGAACTGTCAATGTCTTGACTATCTATCTAATGGAAATATATTACATTAGCCTCAGAAATATGAAGACGAGGTCACAGGTGGAAGTATGGGAGAGAAAGGTCAGTTAGAAAACCGAAAAACTCTGCTTATTCGCTTTTATTTGGTATACTTGATATTAAATAGATTGTAGAGATATGAGAGGAGGAAAAGGAATTATTGGGAAAAGCAAGAAACAAAAAGATTTATGACTATGATGCCAATGCCATCCTCCACCATCATCCCTGAGTCAGGCGACCTATTTTTGGGAAGAGCACCGGCGCTTCCACATGCTGTGGAGTAGGTGTAACACAGGTTGACCCCCTAATATGACCAAATATGAACATGCATCAATCTGCGAGCAGAGTCTTGGTGTGACCTAGATATGAGAATCTCCATTCGCACTAAGCTTAAAGACCAACACTCTCCAATCACACACAGGGACAACCTGACAACACCCTCTCTGACTGAAGCTGGTTACCAGTACCATCATGATTTGACCCATAGAAGAAGAGAGCTTGTAATCAACCTAAATGACCAACACACCACTCCGGGCTTGACCGGAGACGATGGCATCGACAGCAATGCCGGAGAAAAATATAGGGGAAAAAAATGAGAAAGCAGGCATGTGGCCTGAATTTGTCATTGTCGTAGGGACTGGAGCAGGGAAATGGTTGACCAGAACCAAAAGGTGCCACTCAAGATCTGGGGTTTCCTTGCAATTTTTATTTACCTTCCAGCATCACTTATACAGGATTGAGAAAAAGTTTGATTATAGCTTAATTGTCTCATTTACCAAGTAGTCTTGGTTTGGGGGAGTAAAAGATACTGGTATAATCTGGCATTGGAAGTTTAAACACGAACCAAAGAGCGAATTGTGTCTCAATATCAACAGCCCACTCCTTAATTTGGCAGATGTCATACAATAAGAAAATAAATGAGAATATAAATTGTAAATTCCTGCAAATTGTGTTTGTATGTACATGAAATTAACATCAAGACGAAGCAGGTACAAGTCGAAAAAAATGGCATCAGAAAGTGGACAGAGGTTGCAGGGGTTCCAGAGGGTAATCAAGAATAGGAATAGAACATAGATCAGCCCACAAAAATGTAGTTGAAGTACCAACGAAAAAGTTTACTTTTCATTTTTTCTTTGGATATATTACAATATATTGCATTAATTCTCTTGTTTTGCAACAACATGGGTTGCATGCCCTTTCTGTGACAGGCCACAGAGGGTAGACAGGGGTACCCAAGAGCAAACACCAGAGGGCTGGCTATGAGAGCTACCAGAAGGCATAAAGGGGTCCAAGAGGGTTGACAGGCATACCAGAGGACAGATAGGGTACATGATATCCAACAGGGCTCCAGTTAAGGGATGACAGGGATACCAGAGGGAAAATGGGTACCTATGGCAGCCAAGTTTCCAGGAGAGAGAATATATGGCTTCTATATGGTAAGCTGGGCTTCTAAAGGGCAGTCAGTGGTACCAGAAAGTTATCAGATATTCTCAGATCTTGAGTTATAAACTGTGGACCAGAAGGATTTGGCCAAGCTGGGGCTGGGGTTGGGAGGGCAGCAATGGGTATCCCAGGTATCACCCCCTGGCTATGTCTGATATATTTTATATTTACCTAAATAAATGATACCATAAACCATAACTTGTTCTAGGCTACAGGTTTGTAAACATAATATATGCTTGCTGACATTCAACCCGTGATGCACCTTGGTTAGGTCTGCAGGCACTTCAAAATACAAGAAAACTGGAACCTGCGAGTGGAACAAATGTAATGGGGAAGATGATAAACTTCCTGGCAAGAACAGGATGCCTTGGACATAATCCATTGCCAAGGAGAAGGGTCTGTATTGGTCAAGTAAGTCAGATAACATAGTGTTAGCACTTCCCAGCAGGCATGAGTCAATGTTATCTTTCATCAGGCAAATGCTCAACATGAGCCAAAGTAAGTTGTCAATATCAATACAAAAAAGACATCATCTAGAATTAGTCAGGCGGCCGTCTACTCTGAATGTAGTTATCAGTTTTTATCTTATTTGTCCGTAGACAATCTATAAAATTTCCATGTTTTATCTGTCTATAGATATAGAACAGGGCGACTTATCAAAATTTACTAGATACTGCAAAATGGGAAAAGATTCAACAAATATTTAAATCTATTTACACAAAAGATAAAATCCTATATTTATTCTCATCGTCAATTTAGATATATATTTGTGAAAACCTCTACATTCACAGCATATTGTAGCAATGTTGGTCACACATTAATGAAAGGAAAACTTAGCATAATTTTGAGCTGCCATCAAGAAAAGTACTTTTTGTGAAAGATCAAATCGCTAATTACAATAAACTTATGATAAAAATACATATTAGCAAAATCATTTACAAAAATATGAACTCTCTCTATATTGATTAAATGTACGCATACATTACGTTTCTGTAAAGTTATCGTACATGCCGTTTCACTATGTACAATGCCAAGATCAATGAGAATCAGCTAAGTAGACATCTGATACAGATTATTCTATATCAGCAAGACATTCAAGCTGAATCAGATAGACCGAGATACGACTAGATATCTGTGGCGTGTGGGCCTCAATTCGATTTCTCAACTTTAATACATGAGCTGGCATTTCCAGGAGTGTCTGTTTGTCGCGTGCGTCAAGTTCGCGAGGTGGATATTGTTCCAGCACACGCTTCCAGATAGGATACTTTAAGTGAGCTGAAAAGAAAAGAAAACATTTACATTACATTGTTTATTATCACCCGTCAACTTAATGTTAATGTGATTAGAGAATCAAATCATTCACCTTGCAATTTTACTCTGTGTTGCCACTACTCAATTAAGTACATGTGTACATGTGCAGCTTTAGCAGAATAATGAAGATTGTTGGAGTTTAAGGTCCATCAGCAAGTTTTCAGCTATATTAGG
This sequence comes from Lepidonotus clava, assembly GCA_936440205.1. Lineage (NCBI taxonomy): Eukaryota > Metazoa > Annelida > Polychaeta > Phyllodocida > Polynoidae > Lepidonotus > Lepidonotus clava. The sequence goes on from OW387145.1 coordinate 11,215,494, forward strand.
ACCAACTCACGGTTTTTTGGCTCGTACAATGTACTGTGATCGAATCTATGGGGGTGAGTACCGACGGCAAGGCAAGGCAGTGTTGCAGACAATTCCCCACTCTGGACTCGAACCCAGTCCGGCCACATGCAAGGTTTGGACCTTACCTACTACATTGTCCTGCCCCCCTTTAGGAGAATATTAAAAAAAACGCCCAAAGTGTGTTTGTACCCTTAGTTACATCACCAAGAACTGGCAGTCGGACATACAGAATCATACTAAGGTCATAGATATTTTCCATAATCATGTTATTCTTCACTGTCACCAATGTACGATAAGCAGTAGTGGGATTGGTTTTCCACGAAAATATTCACACAACAAATCTTCTAGCCACATTGAGGAGATTTCCAGGTTTCCCTTGTGCAGCCTTGTTGGGACTTATCATACCAGGTGCAGCGCCCAGTCAGGGGTCTAAAATGTGAACTTATTTTTTAACGAATAAAACATGGTAATCAAACATGCTTAGAAGGGCAAGAGCAAAGTCAAGCGTATGTAAAAGACACGAGCTGGTGAGAAGGAACATAAGGAAATATTTATACAGGCAAGTAGTTGTCCAACGGAGAACCTGGACTTTCAATCTCGTTTCCCAGCCCCTTTTTCTGATTGCCCGAAGCAATCAATTTTACATGCTTTGACCGTTTATCTTGAATACTGAAATTATACTTTTCTCCACCTTTGGATATTGTTAAAGTTGCGGAAACAAGTCATGACAATGTGTGAGCATATTTTTCAACTAATAATTAACTAATAACTGTGAAGTTAATTAACTTAAATTTGGTTAACCGCTTATCAAAGTCCTGTTATATTTCAAAGGAAACAGATACCGTGATGTTGATGTTCATTCACAAAACCTTCGCTCATTCTTTCAAATGAACGATGATATGTGTAGTAGATTGTTTAGCATGTACAATCGATATCTCACATTAAGCCTTATCATATTATCACTTTTTCAGTCTTATCCCAGGTGAAATCAATTTACCTTACACACAAAAAAGAAAACAAGTTTGAGCAAAGGTTAAGTATCATGCAGCGAGTTCATATCATTAATATCAGTTCACATCAGAGATGCCAGTGAAGGCTGAGAAATAAGCCCGAACAATTTCCAAATATTTAAAGACTGTTTTAACATATGCAACTCGAGGGTCCGCACTCAAATTTCGTCATCAAAATCCCTGTGTTTTTCCTGTCCCAGGGTAATTTTTCCCTGTGTCATCTCTAGCAAGTTGTTCAAATGCAAAAGCCTTCATGTGCAGGAAATATTCTGACAACCGAACAACAAGAAGTCAAATCTCTTATATTCTGAGTACCAGGAATTGCAGAACCTGGCCAAATCAAATTATGTGTTTTCCCTGTGCTTTGATAAAATTTGCAAATCTCCTGTGTTTTCCCTGTCAGGGAATTTATTTTTGGCTATTTCCCTGTTAACCCTGTGCCTTGGGGACCCTGAACTCTTAAGGTTAATATAACATTTAAAATCTTTACAGAAAAAACAAAGCTGGAAAAACTGGTGGCCCTGTTACATGTATGCTTAGCTAATTTTTGACAGAAGTGAAAAATATAGTTGTAATGTGAGGGTCAAAGTGAATCAGTTTATATTCTAATGATGCCATTCTTTTTTAAAGTCGAACCTTTTACCAAAAGGCTACTGCTTGTACCTTTGACTGTAGCCAAGTAGCTGCTGATAACTGTCCAGAGGAGGAGGGTCAGTTCTTCCCAGCCCTCGTCGTGGTAGGGGACAGCAGCCCGCGGGACAGGCCGGTCTTCGTCTTCGTCGTCCGAAGATGGTGTCGGTGGCGGAGTGAGCGAGCTGCGGGGTGGGTCGACCCTGAAGTCGGCCGACACGATGTCCTGAAGACAAAGCGCCCCGCAGCTGTCCGCTCCACACTCATCCTCCAGGAGACGCTGGGCCAGTGTGAACCGCAGCAGCGGGGAAGACAGGGTGGTGAGCAACAAGTGGCGGGCCTGCAGGGAGGGCAGGCAGCGGAACATCTGGAAGGGCAGTCAGGGTCATTACTGGGGAAAACAGTGGAGAGCTGTCTCACATGTAAGAGGCCATAACAAACTTATAAACGTCATTTCAAGGTCAGCTTGGAGAAATTGAGTAAAGTACCTTTACTTGTAGCATGTTTTTACAACTTTAGAATTAAGGTATACTGCAAGTATAACCAAACCTTTTGAATTTTCTACCTGTAATGCAGAGGCTGGCTACGGCTGTTGCTTGCCACCTATTTCTGGTAAGCAGACAGAGCAATGAACAGTCAATGGACACGGGTCGTCTTAAACCTTTACAATATTATGTGGATGACATTTACCAGAGTGTCTGAAATTAATGATACACGCAGCGTCCGAAGCGCATAATTTGGTAATCACGACCTAAAATTTGCTTGCTAGAATTTATATGAAATCGATGTAACTATATTATTGGGTATATACAAATCCATCCAATAATTATGTTGTTGGATGCGTGCAAATTATCCTCAAATTTCGGAAAGTGAAAGACAAGGAATACAAGGAATTCGTACATTTGACAAATATCTCATCGAACACTAAAAGGTTATTCCAACATTTTCCTTGTGATGCCGTTTGAGAGAAACATATGATTTTCTTAACCAAAACAAGTTTCAATTCTTCCAACAACGGATAGCTGATTGCAAGTTAATTTGGACAAATTTTGTCAACAAAAAAAAACAGGGAAATCTATTGAAAATCTACCAATATTTGCTCTACATCCATATGTAATGAATGAATTTTCAAACCAACTTAAAAAATAATACAGATATATAGATGCAAAATGAAGAAATAGTTTATATTGATATCTATAATCTTTAAGTAACAACTATTGCCATGATCATTAAAAATTTCTATTCTTAAGCCTTGGGTACTATGTCGACAAGCCTATATTTGTCGGCATAGTACCTAAGATACACCTTAATCTAGGCTAGCCTGCAGGTAAACCACAGGAAATATGAAATCTGGGGTAGGGAGAATTGGTTTTAAAAAAAGGGCTTTCCCTTACAGAAGCCAAACATGAAACATTTGAGTAACAAACCTAGAGCACAAAATGTAAGAAATTAGACAATTTACCTCGTGACTTAAGAATATAATTTTTTTTGCATAATTCTGCTAGTCCGAGAAAAGCCTCCGTGATACTACGGTCAGAGAGAAAGTATGGTAAATTTCCATAGACCAATTTTCAACCAGTTCGAAAATACACTAAAACTCCATGTCTATACCTATGATATGGAAGTTATAATACCAAGAATGTATTCTCCCAAATTATGAGTGTTAAAATATTATTTCTGACACTTTGAACAAGACTGAGCCCTGTTCTTCTAACTCTTCCAGTTTCTTCTGAAATTGATGTTAGCTGGTATCTGGCATGTGCTTGTCCCAAGGATGGCAACCAGCAGACTGTCATGGCCGACAGGTTCAATTTTTACAGCACAGAGAGGCCAAGCAAACTCTCTAATCCTTGATATTTAGAGGAGACTTTTATAATAGCATACTGGATTGACATTTCAAGATAATAAGAAATATTTGTGAAGTTATAAGACAAGAATTAAAGTATATATATGCTTAGAAAAGTCTTCTCAACCAAAATGGTTGAGTAGGAAACATAGGATTGAAAAGTTCACTCTGGTGATAGTATCACGGTGGTCAGGGCTTTTCTCGGACTAAATTCTGCATGAAATTACAAATTTTCAACTTCGCAACAGAATTAAAGACAAAAGGATATCTTCGTGCTGTTAAGTCTGAAGAGAAGAACTTTATACACTTACGTTGACTAGCTCTATGGAAATCCTTCGTGCACACTCTTCTGGACGTTTGCTGACTGAGATGGACAGATCAAGGAGTTTCTGAAGGCTCGGCAGGACCTTCGGTGTCGGGCAAGGGCCACTGACCGCACGGTCCAGACTAAGCTTCTTTACTGAGCTGAGCACATCCTCATACTCCCCATACAACAAAGCCTGCTGGATCCATTTGATCACCTGCTTGACATGCCCAAAACTGATCTCCGCTGAAAGCCATTTGAAAGCGACCGACCGTATGACTCGCAGTTGGGAAGCCAGCGATCGATGAAGCAGCTCGGTCTCTAGGTATGAGCAGATTATTTGTAGCGCTAACGCATTGCTAAGTGCTGTGACTGTCGACAGGTTGGTCACCCCGTAAGGTAACCGAAGTTTGTCAACGACTTCTTCCAAGTCCCTCCATTCAAAAGGTATTGTGCCCATAGGTGGATGGACTCTGAGGATGCCCTGAAGTATACTAGAAATGTGATTGGAAAGTGTAACATTTTGACTCTTTGTCAGGGTCTGGAAAAGTTCTCTGATAAGAGAGTCCGGAGGTTCGCACTGGGAAGAGGTGAATTCTTTCACGAGCTGGGCCACATGTCGAAGCAGCCGTCCATACGCTTCAGCCTCCTCCTGTACCCCTGCGGCCTCATCTTGGACTCCGTCTATGATGTTAAGTCTGGGCTCAGACATTTGGACTACATTGTGCTGACTTGCGCTGTCTGTCTCAGGCTGAAACACCATATTAGCATGTAAACCCTTTGAGAAGTATTGTGGTCTTTCACTGAGCGTCCTTGTTAGTGTCCTGGAGTCAGCGGGGATGTCGTTGGTGTCCACGTTTCGGGTGGCCCCTCGGACTACTCTGTGACTGACCTCGTCATCCTCCACCTCAGATTCACTGTCGCTTACAACAGAAGAGTGAGAGTCAAGGACAACGGAGGACGGCTTCTCGGTCTCTGGGTAGGGGCGAACTGACTCAAGCGATGTGAGTGAATCATGGCGATTCTTTGGGTACAGCACTATGGATTCGAGAGAACTGTCCGACATATAGTTTTCATTCTTATGCGCAACACAGAGCTTGTCGAGGTTGAAACCCCCATCTTTCGAATAAACCTCTAGACTCTCAATGGAATCTGAATCATCACCCAAGACTTGGGTGTGTAATTTGGACTTTAGGGATATAACATCCAGGAAATGACGGTCTTTCTTTGGTCTTTTACTTAGCGGTTCATCATATGATTGTCCGACACGACACATTTGGCACATAAGTACTGACCTGCCGCATGTACTCTGGCAGGTGCACATCGGCGGGGGCCCGACCGGGCTGTCCAGGTCAGGTAGCTCATCATCCGATATGTCTTCATAGTGGAAAGGGGACTCAGTCTTTGGTTTGAGGTCGAAAATCATGTCACTTGTATAGGACTGGGATCGACTCGTGCAGGGTTTCGGGGTGCTGCTTCGTTTAAAAGCAGTTTTCTTCTCTGGAACCTCGGTTTTCAATTTCTGAACCGCCATTTGCATCGTTTTCTGAAAAACACCAAAGAGAAGGAATGAATTTCTGTGAACCATTTTAGGGGTCTAAGCAGGGAAAATGTATTTACAAGTTAGTATACTGAAACAAAACACATACACCTTTCTAATGAGGTTGCGCAGTCGACCCTCCCATAGAAGCCTTGTACCACCCTATGACCTCAGGCCGTTCAATCAAAGCCCACTACCTAACAAATTGGATCATACATACACGCTACCATGGTACCACACCAATTAAAAAAAAAGGTCTATATCAATGGCCTATTTATACTAGAAAGTTCCAGATGTATCCACAAGGTAGCACGTCGAGGCAGGGAATATTCTTCAATGTATAGAATTGGTCATTTCAAATAACGTATTTTGGGCAGTTGGTATTTAGATGGGGCTGTTAAGCAATACCGGTTCTTGTGAAGGCCAGTATTTACATACACAGAATAATCAACGTAATTACCATTAGAGTAATAAATTAAAAAGAAGGCAGAACTTCAACTTCAATTAGGAATAAGTTATTGTTGATCTTATTCATATCCCTTCAATTCTTTGTCTACAGCACTGGGCTTTCTTAATTACTATACTTTGAGCATTAACCTATAATTTACCAACGGAAAATGATAGATTTTTAGATTTAGAGGTATTACTTGTTTTCGCCGGGTGGTGCTAGTAACTTATCCCGAATTCTCCCTCATGGCCAACTTGGCAACTAAACTTCCCTTTAATATTTAAATCCGTACAGTTATTTATGGAGTATCCAGTTTTCTCTCACAAAGACACGTCAGAATTAGATCCGTAGATATACGCAGTTATAGAAGCAGGTCACAGAGCGGTGACTCATAGCTACGTTTAGATATCACCTACAAACTGTCTAGTGTCGGGTACCAATGGCATTAGTTTTATACATTTTATATGTATTTCACATATACTTTAATGCATTCCTTATTTAATATAATCTTATGTAAATATATGTAATCTTTCATCAGACCTGTAATCTGATCAAAATTAAGGGTGCACCCTGCACATGATGTGAATGATTCTAGAGCCCGGTGCACGTTATTTTTAATGTGAGCACCCAGATGATGCACGATATTTCACACTTTTACACAGGTCAATGTATGAATGTACACACAGAAATTTCTCCGACTACACAATTTTTTACACTGAACCTGAAGAACCCCTTAAACGGTCGAAACATATCGGATTTATTTAAAATAAGGATTCAATCACCCTCTCTCAACTCCCCCTGTTGGTTCGACAGTTTTTTCCACTTAGGAATCTTTTTAACTGTGCACCCACCGATTGCACAATATAGAATCTTATCTTCAGACACTGACAATAATATAATTATGTATTCAAGTTTAAATGCAAAAGGCTGGAGAATGTTGAAAACCGTATATGTGAATCTTCCAGATAATTCAATGTAACTTGACAAATAAAAAAATAATAATTACAAGAAAAACAACAAAAAACAAACAACGTAACCTCATTTAACAACTACCAGGATGCAAAATCAGGATGTCACCTGATGCACTTTCTACACAGTCACAGTGACAATCCCAACGACCATTCTAAAAACGTGCACCTTGGACCTTATTTATATATTTGCACACCACTATATCAATGTATTTCTGGTGTCAAAAAACGATACATAAGCTGGGTGAACACTCTCAATAACTTAAGTGTGCAACTGGCAGCCAAATTGTGCACATTGCGTACAGGGTGCATAATTAATTTCGAACACTGGTAACTGTTGTCAAAACCTTAAAATACACTTAAATAGTCTTCAATCTTGATAACCTTCTCAATGTTTGGTGCACCTACAAAGCGAATAATTAGTATGGAGAGGCAATATCAGTGTCTTGGTGACTGATTTTCGTGATTAGGCTAATTAGCATCCCTCTATATAAAAAAATATTTTCTCCAAAGATTTGGACGAATCTCATAAATGACCCCAAATAATTATAAAAAAAAACGCAGAATTACGTGGATCCGTGGAACTCTGGCATGCCTGAGAACCTGGCCAAATGAATTCCCTGTTTTCGCAAAATTTGCAAATTCCCTGTGTTTTCCCCTGCCAGGGAATTCTTTTGCATTTTCCATGTTTTCCCTATGCTGTTAGGACCTTGCTTTAAGCAAAAAAGCTAATGTGTGCACCCAGCGGTGCACACTTATCTCAAATGTGTTCACGATGAGACAATGGTGCACTTCAGGCTCAGGGCACACCGTTTATTACTACTAAACCTGAAATGAACAATAATTTTGAAAATGTTGACCTACAGTAACAGGTTATGTAGTTCCACTCACAAGTTTTCTTCAGTGCCAGCTTTGTCGTGAGGGCTATTTTAAGAAGGGACTTTCATGGAAAGAACACACCCAAATAGTATTTTCTTTCTACCATAATCTACCATTACTAAAAGTGCTTTTTTTTAAAGTCTCAAACTAAAATAATCTCGTTGGAGGAAAATACAGCACTTCCTCTTTGACAAATGATTTAGTTTCATTTCTTCTTTTGTTTCCTAGAATACTGGCATAAGCAAATATCTACCAGGATGTGAGTGTTGACATAGTCATGGCATGCAACTAGCATCCTATTCTGGGGTGCTAGCACAAATAATGAATGCTTCAGAATCAATACACTCGTCATCTGAGGGATCACCAATAATGCACAGTATGTGTTCTTTTGGAGTTCTATCTTACAGATAAATTATCGTAAAAGCCAAACTCCAGGAATATTAAATATAAAGAGGCTTTAGCCTGGAATTCAGTAGATATGCAAACCAGAAACATTGGGACATATAAAAATAATCAAAAAATCTAGTTTAAAACAAACAAAAACTCTTTCACTCTTTGTCTGACACGAAGCCTATAATTGTGTCAATAACCATGATTAGTAATATTAATTAGATATGTTTTGTAAAAGACAAATGATATCCCATTGCTTACTTTCTTTTCATTCTGATATTGTACAGTGTTCACTTCATACTGTTTTGTTCATTTTTCACGAATATGTTTTGCATATTGCAGATATTTCATGTTATTTCTATGAATAATTTGTAAACGTGTCATTATATTTGAAATGTAAATGATAGTGGAATTGGATGCGAGCTACCTTTCAATAGCTAGTCTCATTGCCAGCATAAATAAAGGAATTAAAATGATAGGAAGCCCGCATGAGGCCAACTCAAATATCCGATAATTCACAGCGTAACGATATTCTAATGCAAACAATGGAGATACAATCTTCTGCTATCTTTGCAATGATCAACTCCCCATGCGTCCATTGAGAGTATAATGAGATGGTTCTTTACTAATTCATACTATCAGTGAATACTATCACCTGTATGTATGATAACTCGTAATGGAATTCATCACAAGTTGCGCAATCAACATTCCATACTCCCCCGTCGCTTCGGATTCCACATGTAATACTCGCTCCGACTATAGCCTTTTTTCGTCACGCGCTTTTACTGTAGTACTGCGCGACCGCATCACGCATGTGGCCCTCCGCGAAAATATAGTTCTTATAGAATGTGTTAAGTCAGGCTGGTAACAAGTCCCAGCGAAAAGTAGTCCCGGCACTCCCCAGAATGCTATAGTCGGAGCAATGATTACAAGGGAATCTGAAGCGACTGGGAGTGTGTCAACATTCGCCTAACAGAGGTAGCCCATAATCCTTTGCGCGAGTAGGTGTTCCAGTTCCGGTGGGCAAACTTTAACCCCCTAAAAAAAATATTTCTAATCGTAGGAAAAATATGAAAAAATATAACATTTGTAAATTTCACCAGATAATTGCATTGCTTCTTAACAACCTGGTAAAAATATATTTGGAATGAATTTTTAAAAAGTCAGGTCTTACCCCTCTTGTGTGTACAGGCGCAGAGAGGTGTTTGCTGTAAACAGTTAAGTCAGGATCGCAAACCATTCTGTATTGGCTATATAGCAGGCTGAATATAATTGATTTATCGGCCTTCTACCGGTATATGGATCTAGGTGAACACTCTAGACCCCCACATCAAATGGTAGTCATGCGTTAATATAGAGACACCGTCTGCTCGCCGGGACGGCACCAATCAGTCATTCGGACTCCCGGCAGTTCACAGTATTGTTCAAAGCGTACAGGTGGTCCAGGAGAGACATATTAAAAATCCTATGTGTGAATCACTCCAATATAATGCGTTTCCTTCTTGGCTGCAGCGGCGCATTTTACTCTAAATTGGCGCATTTTACTCTAAATTTCATCTCCCTGTTCCCCTGTTTGAAGTGTTTCTACAGGTAATTCCAAATCGACTCCTACTGATTTAACGAGATACATCTACTTGACCCTCACACCCACCTTAGCGGGCCGTGCGCACCACTGAATAGGATCTCCTTAAAGAGGATGTCCTTATCCTGTTTGTTTGTAAGGCCACGGTAAGAAATGGACCTGTTTCAACAGGCATGCCAGTCAATGAATGCCATTTGTGCGGAAATTTAAGAAATTGATTAAAAACATACAATTATTTTCATTTTCTATTATAAATTTTATCAAAAGCCTCTTTGGTAACCCCAACCCCCTATAGGGGCCTTCCATTTAGTACGTACGCAAAATTTCTGAGATTCTAGACCGCCCCCCCCCCCTCCCCTTGGACTAAAATACGCATTGGATTTGTACAGGTATGTACGCAAATTTTCAAAAATTTGAGATCCCCCACCCCCCCTTTGATGCGTACGTACTTAATGGAAGGCCCCATAGAAAATACATTTTCTACTCTGATTTGCAGTGATCTCAAAAATGACGCGAAAAATATTCCAAAGGTGCGGAACTCTGGCATGCCTGTGAATCAAGCTAGCCAGTAACTAACTCAATAGTGATCCCAACATCTGTTTACATTCAACTTGAAGATAACTGCCTTAAGGAGTTTCTGATAAATGTTACAACTTTAGTAAAAGGTGTGTAGAAGGGAGCCACCATTCCCAAAATTAATAGGCATGCTTTCCGTCCTTATAATCATCTGCTTAGAAAATGACAGGGATTGTAGACTCTTATGAAATAAAAAATGTAGAATGGGAAGCGGTGGAGGGCTTTCAGTTCAAATATAAATCTATTGAAAACACAACTCAGCTCTAAGAAGTCCTTTCAGAAATACAACAAATCAAATATCTAAATACCAGTTTGTCTGTAGTCTTCATCCAAAATAGACTTCTCAGGGAGACGAAGAGGGCTTTTTATTAAACCAAAATTCGTTTCCTTGCTTAAATTTAGTTCTTTGTAAAGAAGAGCAGTGCACCGAAGATAATTATTGAAAGGTTTTTGATTTTTTCAAATGTTGACTGACTGTATAGGTTGGACCCAGGAACCCACCTTTAGGGACTGTAAACGACAGGGTGGGACGTCATCAGGGGAGGTCGTAAATATACCTTGCAGGTGTCTACCAGACTATTGTGTTTGAATATGCCAATTTCTGAAACCACTGACTGAAGTTATTCAGTGATATATCAGTCGGCTCCTATTTGTTTGTTTAAGAGAAGTAATGTACTTCTTTGAAGTCTTTTTTCCCCTCGAGTTCAAGTAAGTTCACTTGGCCCATTGCCCTTTAATAGTGGTGGAACTATGCCTCACATGACGCTAATAGCTGTGAGCAACCATGACATTTCTACACTCCCACATAAAGCCCCATACCCACTAGGTGATTTTACAGTCGCCGGGCCACTGGGTGAATGGCCGCCGCCATTGCCGGGTGACTGTCATATCAAGCAATTATGATATTTTGCAGCTGATTTTGCGGCCGATCCCATCGCTCATTGCCTAGAATCAGCACATACCCACAGGGAGTTGCCCCGTGATCCTGAGTTGCCCAGTGACTTTACCGGCGATTCTCTCAGTCATCTGTCGCCAGTAAAATCGCTTAGTGGGTATGGCCCTTAAGGGATTGGACTGGCTTCCCACTTTCAATTTAAATTTTCTAAGTTACTATGGATATGGTCAACCTGTGCTATACTAAAAAAGGCGCTTATAAATGCACTTGCACATGAGGTTGACTAGTTTTTTTCAATTTCATGTTAGTTTTAATTAATATAAATGCTGACGGAGATCTAAACAGGAAACGGCATTTTATGCGAATCTCTGAAACAATTGGTGAGTGGAGGTTTTGTCAAGTCTGGACTTGTTTCCCCTGACTTGACTAGAGTATGTTAACAGTGACCAAAGGTTTTAATGTATGGATAGATCGGAGGCACTGGGCTCTCAAATAATTGCATCCGGCAGTTTTTCTTTGTACACTTTTTTATTGAGAGGTAATTGAACTAGAAAAACATTATAATTTATTGAAAACACCTCTGAAAATGTGTGCTCAGCATAAAGATTCTTCAGCAAAGTCTTTTGAATATCGTCCCTTGGACTCTATCAAGAAGTCTTGGCCTAATTCTGCCCACGCAGTATCTCGTGATGTATGGAGCACCATACATAAATCCACACAAGTGAAATTCATTGTTAAACAGCACAGGTCTCTATATTGAAGAAAAACAAGAATGAAGTCTCATCATATTGCGTTAAGAAAAATTCTAGGAAAAAATACTGAAGGATCAATGCACAACTGCTTGAGCAGGTGCTTGAGCCAGCCTTGTAGTTGATTTTCAAGTCGTTCAGTTATTGGCGAACAAAGTTTGTACATAAATTCGAATACTGGAGGCTTTTGAAGAACCGCTAACTTCAAAAGGAGTTTTTACGTTATATCTCCGACAGGAACTTGGCTGAATACTTATAATTAACCAAGCCTAACGGAGAGGTTGGTAGACTTGTGCCAATGTAACCGAGCGTTAATTAGGGTAGTAGAACCAGGATCCATTCAGGTACCTGTAAAAAGCATATGTGCATCGTGTTTGCATGCTTGAAGAAAGGAGGGGGATGGGGGCTAAGTAGAGCAGAGCTCCAAATTATAGGTCCACTCACTGCCCACTATCAATTAGTGCCACTGGTATCAGTGTTAGGAAATGAATTTGTAAGTATTCTACAGGGATGCCACACCTCTAACAGGAATCGTCTGTCAGGTTTTTGAATTGGCTAGTTTCTATAATTATGTAACTTGGTTGTGATTTCAACATCACTTTAGTTTGTTAATTGTGATGCAAGCCAAACGCTATCTATGCCTTATCCAAAGTGCAGTCGTACAATCAGACCACCTTAACCAAAAACCACAAGCCCTTCAAACTATGGAATGGTTACATATTTTCCCTTATCATTATCAATAGGGCATTGGACCAATACCCTAAAGTGCTATACCCACTAGGCGATTTTGGTTGAGTCGGCCGACTCATTGGCCCTAAAATCGGCCGATTCTATGGGCAGAATCGGCCGATTTTACTGGCGATTCATGTCAAACCTGCGCATTCCAATATATTATACTTAAAGGTTCTCCCAGTTGCCCATCGCCGCTAGTCGTTTAGTGGGTATGGAGCTTTAAAGTGTCAGCAATTGAGGACTATTTTGATGCACACACTGGGTGTAGGCTCCAAAATGTGTGAATCTGGCCATAATAACATGCATCTTGTCTTCATTTAAGCATTTAACATATTGGAAAAGCTCTGCCCAACCGGGTGCACGGAAATGAAAATCATGCTCCCAACATCAAAATCATGCACGTGGGGTACATTCTTAATTTGGATAATGGTCTTAGAAATAACCAAGTGCATTTACTGCTTTATAATATTTCCTTTTCTGTCATTAAGGTATATGGTCTTCCATTAAGTATGTACGCACATTTTCAAAAATTTCAGACCCCCTCTTCCCCTATTTGGCAAAATACGCATTGGATTTGTACTAGAGCGTAAGCGGATTTTCAAAAATCTTTGGGCCCCCCTCCCCCTTGATGCGTACATATATAAAGCAAGGCCCCTATGCACAAGTCTGCTGCATGATGATGGGGAAAACTGATAGTTTACTGTATCAATAATTACATATTGTGTATGTTACCAATTGTGCTCTCCCTCGGTACGTGGCTGGTAGCATTTCGTTATCTTTGCTGGAACTAAGGTCAAGGACACATTTAAATATGGAGATAGCATGTGTCAAGTATCTCTGTGGATAGGAGAGGTTGGGGGGGGGGGGGGCTAACTCTTTGAAGGTTACTTTCCACTGCCACAATACCGCTCCTGTCGTTTTTTGTGACTGGCTCGAAATTGAAGTTTTGTTGACCCCCTCCCCCTTGTAATTATGGGGTTTGCAGATGGCCCCGGGAAATCAGTGTCTCAATACCATGAAATTAACAAAATCACCAAAACAGCTTAGGAAAACCACTAACAAAATCGTCATTAGTTTATTTTTGTGTGAAATAATGTAATCAATAAAGTTGAGTTTCAGGTTACTGCCCCTTTATCTAGCTCACTGTCCCCTTTATTGGTATGTGACAGACCACCCCAAAATGTTTGACGTTCACTGCCTCTACTTTGGTGATCCAGTAGTCAGTGGGTACCCTTTCGTGACCAAAGTGCCTCCCACCCCCAACCCCCAGGCAACTATGTTAGTACCAACTTATCATGTGTTTGCATTATGACCTCACACGATAAGCACGATAAGGCCGGTCGAACGATAGCTCGTGTACCAAACATGTTTTTGCCGATTCATCAGTTTTTTACGGAATTTTAAAAAGTATTATCTATTCTGTATTCAAATTTCACACCAGTGATAATTTATTCACTTTTTACTTAATGTAAAACAGCCTAGAGGCCGTCCTACGGACCCCAACCCCCCTTAGCCTAACTTAAGCATTAAGTTTAATTATAAAGGGACTTACGGATATTTTCAAGATAATTATTTAACCCATCCTGAGACCAACGTTGCTGAAAACGTTAACAAATGCAGAATATATGAATGAATGCAGAATATTCTTTATCTATAACTGCATACATGCCCGTCTCCTTGACTCTGTTCACACAGTGTATATTGACGAAGATGATTTATCAATACGAGTTTGTTATCTTGAATACGGGTAAATTACTTACAAATATTATCATGAATACGGTCGAATTACTTACAAATATGGGTCCTAACTGGAGATTGAAGTAGTATCTAAAATCAAGCTTTCATTTTGAGCAGCACCTAAAATGAAACGAGCTGAACAGAGTTGGCAGTGTCCGAAATTAAGGATGCACCCTGCACCAGAGGTGCATGATTTTAATTGCTGTGCACCCGGCTGTGCAGAGCTTGTCTTAAACATGTAGGAAGTTTCCTAATCCTATACTCAATCACAAATCACCAAAAAGTAGGAAATCTACAGAAGTATGAAGAGTGGCACCTCGTATATTAGAATCCCGGGGGTAGAGCATAAAGATAACCACATAATACTTAGCACCGAGCTAGGTCTCAATCAATCTTCAGGACACTGATAAAACTTCAAAGAAATGAGAGTTGATTACACCTGTCGCCAAAGAAATCGACAAATCAGTTTTTCTGTAGGCAAAGAAGGGTTTATAGTGCCATTGGCAACTTGGAGACCTGGTAGCATGCACCGGCTCTGTACTAATGTTTTGAACAATCAAATTAAGGATTGTGAAATATCTGAGTTTAGGCATGCAATGCTATGTAGCAGTGCAAGCCACATTCCCACCTACCTGGTAGCTGCCCATGGCCATGACTAAGTGATACACAATGGATATTCACCTGGATACACACCAAGGTTATAAACACATATTCTTCCTGGGATTCCCAAGCTGATATTCCCCAGAAATAACCTGGGACCCGCCTGTCATTGAGCAATCATTGTGTGAAAGACTCTGGTTTAGGAAGTGCCGCTGACACAGTCTGGTTTTCAAAACAGAAACATATTTCAGTCTGTTACCTGTAATTTTAGAAGTGAACTCCTTATTATACTTATAGTTAAAAACACAGACAGTGTGAATTCCATATCATTGAGGCCTGGCTCTACCTATACTAAAGCTATTGCATCCCCCCTCTTGGACGACTAGATATCCTATAAACATCTAGGACTGGACAGATTGGTTACAGAAAATCAATTTAAAACAATTGTCGTCGGGTTGAGTTCAAATGGGCAGTGGGGTCAGGGTTTAACGTCAAAGATATGGCACTCGAACATCTTAAGACTGGTGTGGCGTGTTAGAGACTCTGTGTCAATGGAAATCCCCGACCACTTGTCTGGTCCGCTGCACATAGCCTTGTGCCCCCTTGACAAATACCTCCCCAGCAAGCTGTGGAAATTAGGCATTTGCGCATGAGTCCAACTCAAAAAGAGATATTCGAGGTGAGGGATAAAACTTTAGTTTCTTATCCTTTACAACTTAACTGGCATGCTTGTGAGAACACACTTTGAAACTAGAATCTACCTCAGTGTGCATGCCCAACGGACTTGAATCCATGTGAAACTTTCGTAATGCGACACCTGATGTAGAAAATGTAGCTTGTTCCCTGGTTTAAGAATGTAAATCAGGGTGCCCATGCTTTTTCAGAAGTCGAAATAAGACCTATATAACATCTTTATAGTACCTCTTGGGGTACATGTACTAAAATATGAACTTTTTACTTTTAAGTACATGTTACAAGACTTTTATATACATGTATTTTTTCAAAACTGAAGTGTTTTTTTTTCAACTTGGACATAAATTATTCTCCCAAAAACCAATCGAGACAGCAGGTTGTCCAGCTAACTAGAAATGCTTGTTCAACTGCTGGGTCAAATAGCAAAGGCCGCTGAGAGGAAAATAAAGGTCCAAGAAGCAAACGTTTTTTAAGGTCCCGTTTTGAGGCCTCCAGAATGAATCATACATCCCGGATGAATTAAGGGTGCACCCTTAATTTCGGCCTCTCCTTGTATGAACTTTAAGACTTTCTATTAGCCTTATGAATGTCAAAACCAAAGCAAGACATTTTTTAATCATTCTTATACCTGCGTTGGCAGCCTGATCGCGCGAGCATCTATATCGTGAAAGGAAAAAGATATGCTTGCCCTTTTTGGCATCATCTTTTAAGATTTCACCAAAGATCAACTTGGAGCAATTCTGTAACGCTTATATATACTTTTTGCATCACACGAGATCGGACACGTTTTAACCTCGTCTCAAAGACGCTTTTATATATTATATAAATCACATTTTTCCCTTTTGTAATGAACTAAAAAAGAGAGGCAACGCTGATGTTTTTTACTGAATAAAATGTATGCACCAAGAAAAAAAAAATACTTGGATGTCGCAGGGCAACGAATAAAACCAGAAGCATTCATTATTTATCAGTCACAACGACGCTTGGTCCCCTGGCATGACTCAGACTGTTTGTGACCCGCTGCTCACTGATGTATGTAACCTGGTACAGCCACGTACCTGCTGCCTAAAACGCCACTGAGACCGTGGAGACTGCAGCTGCACCAATTATATGTAACCTGGGAATGGGGGATGGTAGTAAATGAGGGGATTACCTGGTAATGGAACTAAGGTAAGGCCATGCATAAGGAAATCTGTTTCTGGTCGACCAGAGAGAAGCTCCTCTTAGCTTGAAACTCTTTTTTTTTGTCGGTGTGTGAGGGAAAATACGGTCATACCATTTATTTATTTTCTATAATTAAGGATTCTATTCAGTAATAATAGTCAAGGTTGCCCTTGGTTTTCAGATGTATTACATAAGTGGTGATGCAGATTTCAGTTAAATACTAAAATGAAAGAAAATGTGAAAATTCACGCACATGGAAATCAACATCTATTTTTTTCTAAGTACATGCGTCATTTTTGAGATATGAACATTCCCCATTCCTTTGCTTGGATTTGTAAAGACCTAAATTTGAAAACTGTTCAGACATACTACTTTTTTCAAATATTTCGAAATCATTAAGAAATGCCAGCCAACCCCGTGACGTTTTCTTTAATTGTTTCCCACAAGACCAAAAACAAATTTGTTATTTATGATGGCCTAATGATCGTCACAGACTGGTAAATAGTCCGTTTATCGTAACAGCAAATTGGTGGGAGAACTCTTGACTTGACGTGATTAACATACCTGTGTATAAATTGAAGTCGTGTATTTAAAGGCACCCCTGGCCACTGGACCTTAACATAACTAAACTAGATCCTTCCTTCTCAAAAGGACGCTTTTGTATGATGCTCTGAACGGAAGTGACTTTTTTTTCATTTTAATTGAACGTAACTTTCCTAGAGTTAGCTATGGCAGAATGCACATGTTATACAAGCAGTATACATGTACTCCCTTACTATAACCTTTCAGTGCTTGAAATCAATCGGTTTATTCTATGCACACGCCTGGTGCATGTATGCATTCTAAAAGCATGCACCTATGACGCACAACATGCACACACCAATATATTTATGATATCCTATTCAAATGTGTAAAGTCAAACACAATGGTGCACACCTCTCAAAAGGTACGCACCCGGCAGTCAAATTATGCATACCGTGTCAGGTGTGTAGGATGCTAATTTTGCACACTGCCTTCTTAATGTTAAATTCTTTTGGGAGACCACATAGTCCAATTTCCAATATATATATATATATATATATATATATATATATATATATATATATATATATATATATATATATATATATATATTGTATGTATGATTGCCTTCTTGCGTGCTGTGGCAGTCATCGAAATTGGTGCACACACCCTAGCATTATAATTATAGTACTGACCAATGACTGTTGAGTCTTGCATCTTAATCATCCCGAGATCTACAACCCGACGGTCATAGCAAATGTTACACAGTGTATGTTTTATTGCCTCTTTTACTATTACTTTTTATCATACCAATATGACTGCTGTGTGGGGATCCATGCATGAATATTAATTAAGGGATCTCCATGTGACCTACTGTCCCTCTACTTGCCGGGTCCCGTCTGTGGATGGGCAGAGGTGTGGTGGCAGGGAGAGGGAATGGACGGGTCACTCTGTCTCATCAGGCCATCCTAAAAAAAAAATCTGTTTCCGGTCCAGCGGTTGGTGTAAATAAACGTGACCCGGGCGGCCGGGATTTCTTTTATTTTTTTCCAGAATTTTTTTGGGGGACGGCCTGAGCCTACAGGGCTCATGGAATTTTAAAATCACTGGATGTCCACGGGACACCGGCTCCCCTTATTTAGCCCAGATATTGATTTTCTTATTGCAAATTCCTGTGTCACCCCTGCGCCCAGAGGGCACAGGCAAAAATGTTCGTGTGGAATGCCTCCCCCCTTCAAATTCCTGGATCCGCCTCGCGGCTTATGCGCTTTGCACAGGGTACCATCAAGAAAAGAAAAGAAAAGAAAGAAAAATAGTTGAATTCTAGGTTGGTTCTTTTTTTTCTTCTTTTTTAAAAAATTATTTATTTCTTTAACTACTTACCAGCAGTGTGAGGGAAGCGGGCATACTGAGGCCGTGTAAGCTACCATCGGCCAGACAACTGTCAGTGTCCATATCACTGGGGGCCGTCACAGAACCTTCTGTAGGCGGAAACTCGTCGACTTCCTGGTCAGTCTGGGCTGTAGCCATCAGACAGTCAGCCTGATTGTTGACAGACGGTGGAGGTTCTTTGTACCACACATCGTGACTGCACGGTGACGGGTTGTTGGCAGGTTCCCCTGGTTGGAGACCGTGCTCACCCTCCTCCCACGAGCCGCCACCGAGATCTACCTCTAGGTCCTGACCTGCGCCCCCATCCTCAGGCTCAGGGTCTGGTATCGTCTTTAACTGAGTTTTAACGTCAGACTGTCCACTCAAGTATGAACCTTCAGGGGTCCGCAGACTTGACAACAGAGCTGTCCACAGGTCTCTGTCAGGTTTGGTCTTGGCCTTGACCTCTGACACGGTCTTGACCTCTGAAGTGGCCTTGACCTCTGGTGCGGCCTTGACCTCTTCTTGGAGTTGGTCTTCGCTGTTCTTGACCACACTACTGGCCTTGACATTCGGGTCAGCCTTGACCTCGTTGTTGACGTTGACCCCCCTGGAGGTCCTTTCCTCCCCAAGAGCCCTAGCCAGTGTGGAATCGTCTTTGAGTAGCAAGTGGCGATCATGAGGGGAGGGTTGGGGAGGCTGAGGGGAAGGAGAGTGGGCAGTACGTGAAAGGCGGGGGTGTTCTGGAAGGTACTTTGAGTTGGAAGACTCCGGGAGGAGTTGGGCCTCAGCTGAAGAGGCAGGGGGCTGTGAAGCCTGGCAAGGAAGATGGCAGGGAGGCGCAGACTTGGGGTCTGCTGGAAGTACCTTAGAAGGAAGACCGTTGATGATAACTCTCAAGTTATTGAGTGAGTTCCTAAGACAGCCCAAGCCTTGCTGAGAGTCTCTGGATGACACTGATGGGTTCTGTCTCCTCTGTAGCAACGACTGGGGGCCGCTCGTGCTCCCAGGACTGACCAGGGGGTGAGACAGGGGGTTTGTGACTGGTTCTGCCCTGTCTCTTGCCATCAAGCCCATGTTGGCCGTCTCGTCGTGTTGGGGGCTCACACTGTTCCCAGTCCGGGCCGTCTCGAAGACATTGTCCCGTATAAGTAGGCCATCTGTGAAGGTTTGTTCCTTCTCTTCGTTCCCGATTCCCCAGGTAGGGGGAGCCACCATGGCCTCAGCCGCCTGGTGGTCGTTTTCCATTACCATTGGCATTGTGCAAGAAACTACTCAGACATCATGGAAGGAAAAGAAATCAACCTAATTCGGCAAGATGACATGTTATCACGTTCATTGCTTCGATCTTGTAGCATCAAAAGGTTTAAAATCATGAGGATTTTCTTTGAATATTGTGTATACTTGTAACGTTGATGGATCAGTGCTCCATTTCGTTTTGTCCTCAGTTAAAACGACGTAGTGTGTAATACAATAAATACTTGCGTTTATTTTGGCAATTGCGTTTAGTGTGGCAACACTAGGGTCAGTTACAACACCTGTCCACATGATATCCTCCAGGTTAGGTCACCATAGCGGCAGGTTAGGGGCTCCTGTCCCCCACATTCCGGAGAGCCTTGTCAGAGTGTTGGAGGAGGCGGGCTGACCCTCAGACGGCCCAATATAACGCTGAGGTGGTGTTATTCTGGTCTGAGGGTAATCACAGCGGCAGGGTCCCATGGCGGGGTCAGCTGGACGACCTGGTCAGTATTCCTGAGGCCCTGGAGTGGTGTTATGGTACCTCCTTAGTAAGGGTGACTCCAGGTGGGTCGGTGGTAAGGGGTAGAAGGCAGGAGAGGTCCTGATGAATGTATCCGGCGTTGTTTGCGGGGTAAAGGTGCCTCTACCCCGGCCTTAATGTGGGGGCTGCAGGAGGACGCAGCAGCAGGCTCTGACACAAACACTCACCCAGAGGGTTATCAGACCGTGTACTGACACATCGGGGACGGCCGTCGTCGTCGTCGTCAGCCAACCGAGGCCTCAGTCCTTTCAGCGCGGCTTCACCTGGATAGTGGGAGCGGTGAGGGGGTGTTTTAGACGAGCGGCGGGGGGCGGGGGGGGGGCGGGGCGGGGGGGGGGGGGGGGGATTGTGTACTACAACCGTGGGACTACTACCTGGGGGTCGGTCTACTGTTGACTCACATGTGGTAATAACTCACAGGATACCACTGCTATGTGCTCAACTGTGACTGGTCGGTTGCTGTTAATCTCTATGGTAATCCCTTCTAGATAATCCACATCCAATGAGCCAACAATGACCCAACTGGCGGTCTGTGAATAGTCCCAAGCTTGTTTCCAGTTCCATCCAGGTTAATTCGGCGCCGTCTGCAACAGAAAGGGAAAGAGATTAAATAAGAGCTCTGCACGAGTTATTCCTAATAATAGAAAAAAGCTAAATCTTAAGGTAGATAATAGGTCCGCATTATCAGCTTTAACCGAATATAACCCCAGGGATAGTGGTTGCTGATTACGTTGTTACAATAAACAAACAAATTACATTCGTAAATTGGATATAAAATTATAGTGGTAAACTCGGTGGTACCATTAAAATAGCAGGACTCGCCGTCCCGGTGGCCACATAATCATCGCCAACAAATACTGCTATTTGGTGACAAAATTATTGATATGGGGACGTTTTTGGTGACGGGATCTAGATGGGCAGTTCTTACAGAATATATGCATTTTCTTTTCAGATGTTTTTAAGCACATTATTAAGATTTCTAATCTGTAATATTAGCATCACAATAAGCCCATCCCAGTTTACACCGAAGTTAAAGTTTATCATGAAATATTTTGGAAATTGCTTCCTTGTTTTTTCCATGAAGACAGTTGCATAATGCAAAATTAACCAAAGAAATTTGGTTGAGAAATTTCTTCCTAAAATTGTAAAATGCAGCTTTGATATTATATATTGGCTTCTTTCCCATAGGAACCAATGTTAAGGCCTGTCAGCCTAACCTACAATGTCCGACCCTTTTATGCCCTGAAATACAACATTCTGATTGGCTGGTAAACCTGCAGATCTATCAAGTGGTAAAAATTAGAAATCATGTTTCATCAATACTTGAGGATATAAGAAAACATAAGTCTTGCTTATTTCAGTAACCCTAACTCTAGGAGACAAAGATGCTTTAAATGTGAATTTTGTCTGACCCTTGTGCAACCCTGGAAATCCGCTATGTGAGATGGGCATATTACAATAGATCTGAATTTAAGTATATGCATTTTTTCTAATTTTCGGATTAGGTACAAATATTTTGTGGCTCCCTCACTAAGACTTGGCGACAAAAAAGACTTTGGCGATTTTCATGGCAACAGAATCTAAATGCCTTGCGTGAGCCCTGCAGTAGTGTAAACTGACGATACATTGCAAAATGTCCACGACACTGTCCTAGATTCGGCAGTTTTATACTACTCATTAATTTTCATATGCTTATCCATGCCATTGTGGATCTACATTAATTATTTTGATAAATATCCCTTGTTGACCAGTGTATTTACTAAGGCCGTCATTAAAAATAATGTTCCCAGTCAACTGGCTGGGTGGCTTTTTTTTTTATTGCGTGTTGGAAAATTATATGACTCACCTTTACCAACCCCCACAAACAAATTAAGAAATAAAAAAATATATATCCCAGTCACCCGGGTGACTTCTATTTATACTACCTGCTGAACTGGTGACTGAATTTCGTTGAAAGATGCCCTAATGGAACGACCTGTAGATTTTAATAGGCCATACATTTGAACATATTCCAAAGTCACTGCGCCCTATTTTCTCCTTTCATAACAAATAGAACTGAATGTCGCCCATTGATCTACATTTTATAATAAATTTCCCTTCAGGCTTGTTGGCCAATGCATTTACTAAGGCCATCCTTTAAAATATTGTTCCCGGTCAACCGGCTGGGTGGATTTTTTTATTGCTTGTTGGAAAATTCTATGACGCACCTTTACCTACCCCCACAAACAAATTAAGAAAATGAAAAAAAAAAAAAAAAAATCCTGGCCGGGATACAATCGCTTACTTCCATTTATACTACTCGCTGAACCGGTAACGGAATTTCCTTGAAGGATCCCCCAATGGAATGACCAGTAGATTTAATAGGCCGTAAATTTGAACATATTCCAAGTTCGCTGTGCCCTATTTTCTCCTTTCATTACAAATAGCACTGAATGTCTCCTATCTTTTACTCAAAAACCTAGATGATAATTATTACCCTAATTAATTCGCAGAGATACCACTCTAAAAACATGAAAACTAAGGAATTCCATTATACAATA
Organism: Lepidonotus clava; assembly: GCA_936440205.1. Lineage (NCBI taxonomy): Eukaryota > Metazoa > Annelida > Polychaeta > Phyllodocida > Polynoidae > Lepidonotus > Lepidonotus clava. The sequence goes on from OW387145.1 coordinate 11,238,471, forward strand.
TTTCTGAGTTTTAAGTATGAGCTATTTAAGGCTTACGTTCGTTTGCCACAAAAGCTTCCCATCCCTTCTTACAAGGCGTAAAATGTTCTTGCTTAGCCTTTAGGGAACAAATGTTGATAACAATACAATAGCCGCCCAGTTGATTTCATATCGATAAATAATGATCATAATCAAGTGTTTTGCAATGATCGGTAACCTCTTGGACAACATAATAATTCTACTTATCCACCTAAAACGTGGAACTTACTGAATCAGGCGCTAAGCTCTCCGGCTCGTGTAAAGCCATATTTCAAGGTTGTTTTTGGATAATATTTATCTAGGTTTCTCTTTTGCGTCTACAAATAATTCAGAAAATAAAAGAATCGTCTACAGGATTTTTTTTTTTTTTTTTAAATATCAAAATTGTAATTACATCTGATATCGCAATGAAAAATTGGAAAATGCGATTGGGGCTTGAGATGATCATTACGATGTGAATACGCCACACATCTCGGAATGGTGTTCAGACACATTTTTCCAGGGATGTAAGTCACGGTTGAGGCCAAATTGAAATTAAATTTGGTGTTCACGTAACCCAACCTACCTCAGAATTTTAGCCCTACTGTTACTTCTTTTGGACAAACATTTTTCAAAAAAGAAATATTTTGTTACAAAAAAGTAATCACTGTTGCCAGAAGAGAGGAAAATTAAAAAATTATCTTATAATGCTGTGACACTTGATGTGAGAAATTAATTTTGAAAATCATTTACAGAGCTGAGGACGTGGGGGGGGGGGGGGGATGTATGGCAAAAAACAAATCATACAAAAATATGAAAACTTACATCCCTGCTTTGAATTCATGGCAAGACTGAGTAATAAGGACAAAGTACGTACCTTTACAACAGGTGCGCCGTTACGGGTCACCGGCTTTCACCCCTCTCCCCGGTCAGCCTGTCAGACGTGCCGCCCGCCGCTGTCGATGCAGTGTGTGCTGTCAACCCGCGCCGTCCGCTCAAAGCCCCGGGAAATCCGCCGTGAAAAACCACAGGCTGAGCCGCGCCTGAATGATTTAGCACCAGTCTAGACGTAGAGCCTAGAGGTCTCACCTCTCGCGCTGAAATCGGCCCGGTTTGGTGGTAGGGGGGGCCGTGGGGCGGCTGGCCCTGTGTCGTTCTGCTGCTGGTGGTAGCTGCTCGTCTCGCCCGCTGCTCCTACTCGACCCCTGACTTGTAGGCTGCTGTTGGCGGCAAACACTTGTCGGTTCCTCGAAGCGCCGCTCGGCTGACAGACTAAGCCGACGTGTCGCTCGGACCAGCGGCCGTCCGCGGATCCGATCCTCGCTGCAGCATCACTATAATTATACCCGCGCACTAACGAACAGGTTCTATCTAATATTAAATAGGGGTAGGGGCCTTGTACAGTGTCCGTCCGTCCAGCAAGCAGGGTCCAGGGGAACTGGACGGGTCAGGGCGGGCGTCTGTGAGCCGAGTGGACGGACGCGAGCGTCCACCGAGCGTCTACTACCACTCACTGCTGATCGCCGCCCTGGAGGGAGGGGGAGACGCGGGGCAGCGTCTCGAGTCCCGGGCGGGTAGCGGGGGCACTCTGCCACTTCTACCACATCGCTATGACGGATTAGCTTTTTTGGTGCGGAAGGTGATTCGCCGCAGAGTGAGGTGTTGGTGGGCAGTGCATTCTCCGCCGCGCTTCCTACTTTCTAATGTTGTAACCCCGCGGGTCGTGATTGGTAGGAGCAGAGTGGTGGGTAGTGCACTCGCCCCGCGCGCCGCCAACACGGCGTTCTCCCTCGGTGCCTCCCACTTAGTTATGTAACACTAACACACTGGTTGCCTTGCATTACCCCTGAAGTCCGCTGTTGGCTGGTTAGACTGTAGTTACGTCCAAGTCTACTAGGCGCTCGAACTACTATTACGCAAGAGGTATGGCCGTATCTAGGTCATGAAAGGGCTAGTTGGCTGGTGTGACTGGAGTCTTGGAGGCAAGGGCTTAGAACGTCCCAGCAGTGGTGCTACTTCATGTACTTTGTAGTACTCGATGTGTCAGGCTGTGGTTGGCCTACCGCGGATTAGGGATTTACAACAGTACTTGACCCTGACCACTACCGCCTCCCTGGTCAGAGGTTGTACTCACTGACCAATATCTCGGAGCCTAAGGCAATATAAATACCCTAATATTTTGCCCCGACTCGTAAGGGTGTTTTTTTCAAGGAAAATATTTTTCTATATCATTGAATTGAGAGTAAATGGGTGATGAACATAAAATCGCTTATACATTATGAAAATGCACAGTGTATATGTTAGTATATTATATTAAAGACGTCATAAATTGTTACAGAAGGTAAATCACAGAAGTTCTTAATCTTTGACACTATCTGAATTTATGACTACAGTTTTAAAAAAAGTATACTTAAAAGTAAAAAAATATCTGACCTATGGATTTTTTTGGTTTTTTTTTTTGAGGTCTGAACACAAAAATTAGTAATTTTTAGCCTTAGCTGGCTCCCCACTCTGCAGCGAATCACCCTCCCCAGCAGAAATGCTAGACATGAGTCTCTGTAGTAGCCGAGGTGTCGGTGCGGCAGAGTGGCAAAGTATGGTCCATTCTGGCCCAGATTATCTCTCACCTTGTACCAAAGTACAGTATATTCTCGCTACTGACCACGGCTCCACTCCTAAGGGGTAGATAACATTGCGTCGGAAAATAGATAAAAGACTTTTTATCTATTTTCGGCGCCACTTTTATCAATGTCAGTGGCGGATCCAGCTTTTTGGCGGTGGGGACACGCTAATAGAAAGATTCGAGTTTTACATTGCAGACATTTAAATTTGGCACCCCAAAAGAAGGAGAATGCGCCACTCCCTCAATCCCTCTGTCTGTACAGGCCTGTCATATAGCACACCTACTTTGGGCCCATTAATTAGTAAAGCATTAATCAAGCGACCCACGTATGGAAGCCTTTGTTCTAATCCACAGGGGGTTACACGGCGTCCTACCGTGTAATTAACACAGGCCTCCTAGCCTGCTGGCTTTCTGTTGCAGACAGGGCTTTGAAGCAGGTACTATTGTAATATTCAGCAACTAGAATTTACCAGCCTTAAGGCCTACACATTTTTAGTGAAGAGGGACATTTTTTCAATATTAATTAATAATTTTAATTATTGATTGAAAGCTCTACAACTTGAACCACGCTAATTATATATCCACAATTACCTAACACATTTGGCACAACCCGCGGAAAAAAAGAAACACGGATTATGGGCTTTATTTTCATTGCACCAATAGACCACGTTAGACTTGGACGACACGACCAATAAAATTGGCGTGTTACTACATTAAACCAAACTGCAAAAATGGTGGACAAATGTAGCTACTATTGGGTAGTCATAGGTTTTAAATCAACATGTTTCAAACGACTAGGTTCTCCATCAAGGAAAACTCTGGAATTGTTATTGAAAATGTTTATATACAGAGCCCCTGTAATTGGAGCAGAAGAGGAAAGATTTTCATTTTCTATTGTGAAATAAAATGAGCACTGCTCTTTATTTAAAATTTCATCAACAAACATAAGTAACCAGGAACGTTACTTTGAACACAGCAAAAGAAACCCAGGGGCGTAAGTCAGGGTTAATGAAAAAATCTGAGACCCCAGGGAGAAAATTTAGAATAATCTTAAAATGCCATAAAACGCCATGTAAGGAATTCAGTTTGAAAATTATTACTCGAGGTGATGATGTGAAAAAATCTGAAATTAGATTAAAATCTGAAAACTTACATCCCTGGAAACCTTCCACACCAGACAGGTGGTTGTCTGTCTAGCGCGTCTCGCGTCTGTCTACCTGGCGGGACCCGAGAAGAGCCGGCCTGTGTGGTCTGGGGTAATCAATATAAGGCTAAGTCTGGGTGGGTTCACCTCGGGCAGGAACTGAGTCACTCTTCACAAAGTACAGTAATTGTATATTTTCGCGCTGCTCACTTTTCGCGCATCCAGTACGAAATTAAGTGACTTTTTGAGTCAGCAAAATTTCGCACAATTTCTGGATATTTCTTACCGTCATATTTTAATATTTTCACTCTGACATATCATATGTTTACATATTTAGGGCATTTTCGAGGTAATATAATTTTGCACAATTTCCAGGTGCTTCTATTTGATCCAAAATGTCTTATCTTTTTTCACTCAGATAACATTCTTGCGTGTGCGTGGACAAATGCCCTCTCAAAAAGTAATAATCAAACAATGATTTTTTTTCTTGGGGTGGGGGTGGGGTGGGGGGGCACCAGTAAACCACTCGGCCGGAACGTGCGCTGGTGGCGACATGCCATGTGTGAGTCACTCACCTGGGAACAGCTCACACCCCCCCCGCCATTCATGTTATACGCGGCCGCGATTCAGATTCATCAAAAAAAAAAATCAGTTTCTTAAAACTCCCATGTCCCACTCACATCTTTCAGTGGCGCAATGGAGCTTCCACCACCAGCTTTCCCTTACTCAGGAATGAAAGTGGTCGATGACAAAATATAAACCATGTAACTTTGCACGTGCCTCTCTTTCCAGAGGGGGAGACAGACTCTCCCCCTCTTTACATAAAGGAGGCCAGTGCCATACCATATTCTGATGATGATGTGTTGGAGTTTAATGTCTACTCAGCAATTTTTCAGCTATATCAAGACCAACTCCGGTTTTTGACTGTACCAATTGGCTGAACGAATCTATGGGGGTGAGAACGACGGCAAGGCAACGTGGTGTAATTGGCACAGGCCAGTCTTGAACCCAGGCCGGCTGAGCACAAGGTGAGGACGTTATCCACTACACCACCCCGCCCCCCTACCATATTCTGATAATGTATTTTTAACAAGAAGCACGAGCCCGGCCATCTAATAGCCTAGCTACCCTATCGGCGATCCCTGTATCTAGGGTTTGAACTCAATTTTTTGTCATAATTTTAAATCAAAACAAAATTTTGAATTTTTTTCCTGGGCAAACCAATTAATTTAGAACTCAATATTATAGGCCTTTGCGTAATAGAAAATCTTGTACCACAGAATCTAATGTGTTTGACTGGAATTGCTTGGCCAGGTAGCTAAAATATTAAATATTATTAATTTTTGGTAATGTAATTGAATTTTGAATAGTTTTGACTCATTTAAGTGGGGGGGGGGGGGGGGGTGCAAAATTTAGTTTAAATAAAAGAACTTATGAAAAAGTAGAAACAAACCAACAAATTTCACATGTCAAAACCATGCAAAGTAGTTAGATAAGTAGATTGTTTTGGTTGATTTAGTTGTCTAAACTAAGTTATTTTCAGTATACATGTTTACCAAATGACCATTCACTAGGGTCATTGTTTGTATAAGATAAACAGTGTAAGCATCAGTAAAACACCCATGCCCCCATTGCAACATGTGCCAGATTCACTAGGATGATTGTTTGTATAAGATAAACAGTGTAAACATCAGTAAAACACCCATGCCCCAAGGGCAACATGTGCCAGATCAATTGCCCCCAAGGGCATCATGTGCTAGATCAATTAACACACATGCATTCCTAATTGTTGATAAACAGTCTGGGCCTTTGATCTACTGAAACCTGGAAATGCTAACATAAAAGCAGCAAGAACATTTAAATTCACTAACAAAAAAGGCTCATTTATCATGCTTTGAGAAAATAGTTTGTTTCAGTATGCCCAAGTTCAAACGTTGAAGTGTTTTCCAATAGTGCTTTTATGTTTTCAATACAATTGTACAGTAAACTTTACCTCCGAATTTGGTGACAAAATGACATTACAGACAACCAATACTATAGGAAAACCACTGTCCAAAAAGGTCTGTGTGACATCACAACTGCTGCAAGTGACTTAAGGCCCAGTAATAGGCTCCCGGAGGATCGCCTATTAATAAACACAAAATAAACAAGTCAATGTTAGCACTATTCAAGACTATTGAGTCCCCACCAGAAAGAGGTAGAGGGAGGGTGTTCGGGGAAACCCCAAGTCAAAGGGGGTGGGGGTGGAAAAAAAGAGAAAGAAAAAGAAAAAAGAGAGGGTGCTGCTTGCTGGTCCATTGGCATCACCATATCTTTTGACCCAGGGTGACCCTGAATGTTAGACACATCCAGCTGATACTGAAACCACTGTAGCACTGGGCTCCTGAGGTATGGGGGCCCTTTGTACATGTGCATTCTCAAATTTTAAGTTGAAAGAGGAAATGCTTGATATGAAAATAATAAACCAATTTTTTTTTTGAAAAAATCTAATAGAAAAGTACTTTTGTTTGGTACACGATTTGTAAATAAAAATCTCAATTGCACTAAAAAACAGATCTATACCCTTTGATATTGCCTCCCCCCTTATGAGTGCCACTCTCCATTCATTGCAATATATTATACCCATTTTTGTGTTACCAGGGTCTCCTTGAAACCAAGTTAAAGCACTCAGTGTCCGTTTAGACCTCCAGGTTTTCCTTGAACCTGAACTGAAGAAATAAAGCAGTATACATGCATAGCCACTGTGATTCAAAGAGGACATGCTGACACTCAGAATGGGACACTTTCAGACAAATATACATAATCTAATATACATGTTAATTTCACATATATATTTAGCATAGTATTGGCAGATAGACTAAAGATTTAAACACATTTAAGAAACAGAGATGCCACTCAGGAGATATGAAAAATCCGGAAAAGTCGGAATGACATTTCCGGATTTTCAGTTTTAGACATAAAAGGGTTGAAATACTCACTATAAAACGTAATTTTATGGTTTAAATTGCTTAGAAACATTAAAGGAACAATTTGAAAAGCAAACTTTGTCACTTCAGTAAAGGGAATTGTAAATTTCATTTTATACTGAATTTGCAAAAATCCGGATATCCGGAAAAAGAAGGAAAAATGGCATCTCTAAAGAAACCTTACACTGAAAAACATTTTTTTCTGCCTTCAAAAATCCTTGAAATTCAGGAAAACATGGAGGACTTTCATACCGGTAATTTACTTCGATCTCCACCAGCAGCTTTCACTTACTTAGATCTCATCTGGATACGGGGAGACAACCATGGTAATTTCACAGTTGGAATGGTATGTAAAACGGCAGGCCTATCTCCATTAAGGCCAAATGCCACCTCCATGCCCGTATATCATCGAGTTACATATATATTATTCAAAATGTAGGTTTATTATTGATATGACATGTATTTCACATTAATCTCGATTTTTTTTTACAGCCGAGCAGACACGTACCCTCTGGGTCTCTCTGGGCCCCCCCCCCCCCCCCCCCCCCACTCTGACTCCTGCTGTGGCGGCAATGAAATGGATCGTGAGTGTGGATCAAGTCCTCGTGCCGAGACGTTATTGGTCCACATTGCTCCTCCCCCTTCCCCGTCCACCACCTCGCCCACGCCACCACCACCGTCCCCCGGCCGTCTCCAGTTGCAATATCAACTATAACTATCAGCCGATAATGTTTCAGAGCGCTTACCGGTTTCGGGGTTTTTATTTGAGATATTTTAACACCAGTTTGGTGATAGCGACCAGCGTATATATACGTGGCATAAATTGGAATTGTTGTTTCTCCGGAACTACATGTGAAATGTTCACAATCAATATATTTAATGAAAGCCCCATTTTTTCCATCTAATGATATAAGTCAAGATAAATTTCAATATATACGAAGACTGAATCTATTGAACGAGTGATTTCACGTTGGACCTATTAAACATCATTTATTGAACTAATAAAACAGTGCCGTCTCCACACTATATCTTTCCGCTTTTTGCAAAATATAGGATTTTTTTAATGGCAAAATGTAGGAAAAATAAGAAACACTGACCCTCTGAATAATATGGTTATTCAATGCATTTACTTTAAAGCTTAAGCTGCCTCGTGATAAAACAAGTATAGCCATATGTTTAATTCAAACCGGACCGTCTCAACTACATGCATATTTGTTACACGTTGCTTTCTGAATGGATATGGGAAGTGGAAGTTGAGCTCATTTATTCTGATTAATGATCATATTCACGTAAACAAGTGCACACGACCAATAGTGTTTTTACTCAGTGACAATGTCGCTACTCAAAAACTTTGCTATATCAGTTGACAGTATTATGTTGCGTTTTTTTTGTTTTTTTTTTGGTTTGGTAACTGATAACCTCTTTGAGTGGGTGGAGGTCGATTTCCTTAGAATGACCCATAGCTGAGTAGCTGCCTGGGTACTGCCTAATTCAGTATTACTGTGTGATAACTGAACTTTGTATAGGCCCCAAGGACGTCTCGTTAAGTAGTACTGTACTGAAAACTACTGACAGTAGGGGTCAACACATTGGATCGTTCAATTAAATTAAGACATGAACCAGAACTCTTCTCATATTGCAGCCCCACGCACCCATATATTAATGTGATGCAATACGGTATCGAATATGCAGCACAACTCATTCTTTCACAACCCAGGAGTCTTCTTCCGTAGTAATGCCAGTCTCAGTAAAGACAAACAGGCAGCATTGGCAGAGTGCTGCTATATTACTGATTATTAACAAACAGAACTAAGTATACATCACACTCATTCAGTTTGACAAGTCATCTGTGTGTTTATTTGGACTCGTGCCCCTACTTCCTACTGCTAAGTCCTTCACAACCCACCTTGTGTACATAATGTATTGCCCGTCTTGTGTACAGTATTTCCCGGTGGGGTAGACAGGTGTTCAATCCCTGGCCAGCTACCAGGGATATTAGGGTAGAATAATTATGCAACTGTTTATTATATGAAGATAGTGTTTTTGTTTAGCACTGCCAACTTCTTTGAATTTTCTAAATATTTTAATTGGGGTCGTTTTATACACAATTTGTTTTTTTTTTAATATTTATAGACTCCAGTGTCTACTTCCTTGTACTGCATACATACTTTTAATCTTAGCAAATCCTACTATCCAATACACATTAAAGCCCCATACCCACTAGGCGATTTTACCAGCGACTGGGGACAGGCAATTGGCAGAATTGTTGATAAAATCATTACAAATTCAGATCATCTGTTAGAATGTAACATTCAATATTACATACCAACAGGTGATCTGAATTAATGACGACATTACCAGTATTCGGCCAGTTTCCCTTGCCAGTCGCCGGCAAAATCGCCTAGTGGGTATGGGGCTTTAGTAACAAACAGGGAGAACCTATCCTCAGAAAATAAAACATCTAATCATTTCAGGCTTGTCAAATCATACTATCTTTAAGTACTAATAATCTGTCCTTATTGCCGATCCCTTTTAAGTATTTCTGGATAACATTTGATCTCATTACATGTTTTGTCCTGGTTTGGCCTAAGTAGGCTGAGCTCTAAGTCCCCCCCTCCCCTCCCCCAGTCACTCCTGTATCCGTATACGCTTTGTAAAAGTCCCTGTGATCCTTGAGTACACAGGTTGGGCTAGTCTGTAGCAGCCAGACCCACTGTTTCCGAAAGTGAGTCTGTACACCGACAACCATTTTAGGTGGGAATTCCCACCTAAATCCTAGCATGCTTTGCAGCTGCTGGTTTATGGCAGGGAGAACCATAAACCAGCCAGCAGGCCAAGAACCATCAAAGGGATTCCCCATGCCATTTATAGAGGGCCAATAAAAGAATTCCTTGCAAATTTTAATTGACCAATAAAAGCCATGGTCTGTTGTGGGTGTACGGACCTATTATGTAAGAGTTAAGTAGGTCAGGGACGGACTAAGGTTGGGCTAGTAGCCAGGTGTAGTACGCGCCACCCACTCACACCGCCGACTGCTGACCTCAGGACACGCACGTGTTATACAGGGTCTGTGGACATTAGCAGCGTGTCTCAAACCAGGCAATATAAGGCCAAATTATAGACCTCCTATCTTGAAATTGCAAATTTAAGAATTTTTACAATGCCTTACATTCAGGCAATTGTTTAAAATTCAGTTGAATCAGTTTAAGCCCCCCCCCCCCCCCCCCCAAACAAACAAACAAACGGCAGTGGACACTTCTTAGATGAATCAGCATGTCCGAAGTATTTAAATGAGCTACTGTTATACAGGGTACCAACCGAAGTTCCATTTTCGAATTCCCTGTGTTTTCCCTGAGATTTCCCTGTCCCACAGCAATTTTTCCCTGTGTCATATCCAGCAAGTTGATCGAATTTAAAAGCCTCTGCGTGCAGAAAAAATTTGGACAACCCAGCAACAAAAAGTTGAATCCCTAATATCTTGAGAATCAGAAATTTCAGAACCTGGCCAAATGAAATTCCCTGTGTTTTCCCTGTGTTTTGGCAAAATTTCCAAATTCCCTGTGTTTTCCCTGTCAGGGAATTTTTTTTGCCATTTTCCCTGTTTTCCCTGTGTGGTTGGTACCCTGGTTATACTACTGATTGAACACTGAGTTTTACTGACAGCTGCTGACCACTGCTCAGCCACTGTATTTCCACTGATTTCTACTGATTTAACACTGAAATTCTACTGCAAGCTAACGCTGATTCTCCCCTTAGCAACTCCAACATCATATGGGTTTAGATGATATATTGATTCACATTGTCGACTTTTGCTGCCGCTGACTAAGCGAAAGCAAAACATCTAAGAGATCTTCTAAGAGTTCAAATAGATACAACTACATACTACCGGTAATGCCCTTGTGGGCCTCAATGCAATGGATCTCCTTATATATAATTGAGCGAGACATCATGCTGCTTCGACTGTCAGCAGGGGCATTACTGAACAACTTTCAGAATGACATCATTGCTACGTTCTTTGATCAGAATTTGGTGTACACCATTTTTTAATCACTCACCATAGAAAAAGCATTGAAAAACCTACAATATCCAAGCACAATTGCCATCAGGAGAAGTTACTGGCATTTTTATAAAATTGACATGGTGAGATTCAGCCTTTTCGGGCATGATCGAGTCCTTACTCGAGAGGAGTATAGACTCATCAATGGTTTCAACTGGTGAATCCAGAGAATTGTTGTACAGCTTGAAAATTCCCATTCTAGGATAAGGGGATTAAGCCCATCCCAGTTTACATCAACATTGATGTTTACCATGAAATATTTTCAAAATTGCTTCTGCGCTTATTGGCAAACCTGTAAATCTGTCAAAGGATGAAATTTAAGAAATCATAATGTTTTAGTAATACTTGAAATATAGAAAAACATAGTTGTTGCTTATTTCAGTAACCCCATCTCTAGGAGACAATGATGGCTTATAGTCATACAGTTACATTGTCCAACCCTTCCAACCCTGGGATATACCCGAAGTGGATTGGGTTTATTGAGCAATATTACTGACACCCCTATCACAAACAGTGATGATATTACATGTCAGTTCTTGAATATACAACATGTTACCATGCATCTGGTTCTGAATCGACCCTGTAGCCATGGGCAACAGCCAACACTGACCTAGCATAAGATAAAGTGACCAACTGTCAAGTGGAATGTGGTCGCTGAACTGAGAGCACACACTAGCCACGTCCAAAACATCTTTACTCATACTCAGCTGGGATGTAAGTTGAGGACAGTGAAAAAGTCGGAAATGGTGATAAGAAGATATGATAATATCCTAAAATGTTGTGAAATATGTTCTAAACATCAATCTTTGAAGCATATTTTTGGGGTTGCTGGAGAGAAAAAGTTGGAAATCAGACAAAAATTGGAAAACTTCCATCCCTCTTATACTATTATAGAACCTGTTGTAAGACTGGTAATCTGAGAAGAGGGACTGGACGGAATGCTGATCTGGGGAAATCCCCTGTCCACGGCCCCTACACACCAGTGTAGGTCCGACTCTAGATTAGATGTCTAGACAAGGCGGGTTCAAAGTTCTAGATAGTCCTGTGTAGCGTCAATGAGAAACAATGCATGACCGCATTGTTCTATGTAAGCCTCGGGCTGAGCAAGCAATAAAGTCTAGGAAATAGCGAGCTGTTTCCGGGTGTTCTACATAATGCATCTTTGGTGGAGGTGCCAAATTAATTATCAATTATTTCAGACCTCGAGCAGACTCTCCACTATCTGCTGAACGTTCAATACCTTCTTGGAAGGGAAAAGACATCAAAGGCCTAATATCCACTATGAGATTTCCACCAATAAGGCCGACTGACCAGTGCTAATATCAGCAAAATATTATGCTCAAATAATTGGCTGCTCTTAGCACCAGATTCAGATCAAGCATGCACATTTCGATTCTTTGACTGACTGTAAAAATCACCTAGTGGGTATGGGGCTTAAGATTATTGGTCAGTTATTATGAAAAGAAAAATATATATATAGCACAAAGCAACCATTCACTTCATTTCATTGTTAGAAAATTAAGCGGCTCTCTGGATACAAAAAGAGTAAGTAGTCCACGAGTTGTCGTTAAAAAGAAAGACTTGTGTTGATAACTTCTACATTCTTAGTGTTAGCTCTGGTACATTAATCAGATACATATGAGCTGCACGCCGCGCTCTTTGTACATGTATTGGTACTACAAATACAATGTTTATCACAGAAACAGAAACTAGAAATCCATCTATTTTCACATCACATGACAGCTGCCGTCACTGCCCTTCACTGAGCAGTTGGATTCAGAGCGTAAACTAATGCTCTGATGAACGTGACTTAATTGACATTGGCCTAAATTCAACAGCAATACAGTGATTACAACTCATGTCACTTATAATAATTTTCTCCCAAATTATCAGCGTTGCACACTTCAATCAAATATATCTTAAGACTTTAGGGAAAAGAGATAAATTAAAATTAAACCCCCGCTTTTTGTGCTATGAAACATATATAGAGAATGTCTAAATTTCTAATTTCTGACACAATATATAATAGAGAGATGAACATGATAAGTTCCCTCCTGAGGAGTTTTAAGACCTGGGAAAAATGATTACTCAATCCTGATTGGAAAGAGAATTAAACACCGGATGACTCTTAAAAGATCAAGCGTTCACTTTGAACGTTATACTCGCCACAAGGGCCGTAAAATTAGAACCCCTGGCACTAGATTAGTTTAGAACATAGGGCCTCCTATGTGAGATACGAGGCGACAGGGTCCAAACGAGGCGAAAGAGGCGAAAGAGTGAATCGTTGCTACTGCTTGTAGGGAAAAAAAAATTAGAACATACTGAATGCACCGAAAACGGTACATTTCATTCTGAGATTCTTTACCCTACTTGTTCTAAATCTTTGTTGCTTCGACGGCACATGCAGACCTATTAGTCCACACTGTGTCCCACCAGTAACCAGCGGTGCCATAGGGGACCAGCCTGTCCATCTGTACTACGGATTTGTAAACACTTTAATGTGGGGACCAAGGGAACCAGCGAATTGGGTCATGACCCCATTTCTTAGTTCCAACCTCATCCTCCATATGCATGGTGTAGTGGTTAAGACCCTCACCTCCAAACCCAAAGGTTGTGGATTCGAATCCTGGCGAAGCCACTTGTTTTGTTCAAAAGGGCTCACTGCACATGGTATACCGAGTTATTCAAATAAGCATGCAATAATGGGATCCCATGCTCACGAATTCCAATCTTAGCCACAAAGTGTGCATTAAATATATCACTGACATGGTGAATATTGCTGTTATCTCAAACCAGAAATTAAGCTCACAACGAGATGTAACTGCTGAGTTATTTCTACTTTTACGTTTGTAAAGTATAAAGAGCAAAGAAAGTGGCAAAACTCCTGGAAAGTGGAGCGGAGATGGCGGTCACGGGTGGTGCGCTCAATGAATCGGTTTCAGAGAACTTGTCGTTGTTCACAATGGGCAAGGGGTAAAAAAATGACGCCATCAGCATCTTTTGTTAGCGACCTCAGCACTGTGAAGTTCAGTGTACCACGTGATAGTGTAAACTACTTTTGTCTTTCAAGGAAGTATGAGTGGAGAGAATTAATTTCATTGTTCCGGATATTTGTATTACAACAACATCAATACATGTTTTCTTCCCAGCAAGAGGTATTGTATGAAAACACATCAAAAAGTCTTAAAGACTATGGTGAAGTTTCACCCGCCGACCCTAAAGTTCATTTCAAAGTAAATATATGTGAGGAACTCAAGAAAAAAACTACAGTGAAACTAAAGTGAGCAACATTAAACGGCCTATGCTCAGTGTGTACCAAGGAAGTTTATTTTTCTCCGGGATTTTCTACACTACATGAGTCATCACAATTTTAAAAAAATACAAAAAGAACAAAAATTCCGACCTAGTGAACTGACTTCTTTGAAGGCATAAAACCTAAGCTCAAGAACCAACATTTTGAGTAATCCCCCTTAAGCAAATTTCCATGGATCGATTTTCTCACTATCTTTAAACCATTACTTCATTCTTTTTAAAATATCGTTTCAGGAATGGCTCCTTCATAATTAACTGTTCCCCACTGCATGAATGAATTTCCTGTTGGCGCAATGCTGCTTTCGACACGCATGGTTTTTGCCTGATAAGGGGAGCGCTGATTTAGTGGTCATGCTATCTCACTTTAGATTTTAGTCGAACAATCTCACTGAGACAATTAACACCTCGTTCCACTAATGCTACATTCGACAGACATAAGCTATGCCTGATTAGGCGAGGGCTGATTTTGCGACCATGCGATCTCACCTGTCACTTCAGATAGGCACGTTATCTTACTTCTGATAGTGGTCAAGCTATCTCATCTAAGATAGTGGTCAAGCCATCTAACCAAGATATTGCGTTGTTCCATTACACACACTGAGCACTGTCCGAAATATAGGGGTTGTTTTTTTCTTGAATAGAACTATATGTACTCGGTGGTGCTTTTTCCGTGTATACATTAAATGCCTAAATGAAGACAAAATTCAGGATATTTATGCCGGGTGCACACTTTTCGGGGGTTCTGCACCCGGTGTGTGTAATAAAGTAATCCTGAATGTCGGACACAAAATTTGAATCAATCATTCCATTTGGTGTATGCACATTCGGTTTCTGCTGTAGCAACACAATATGTTAAGAAAACGATGAAAAGAAAATAGTTTAAGGCTTTTGAAACTAAAAAGAAACACTATATGAAAACGCGTCCAGCTATCCCTTTTTTCACGGCCCATTAAACCTACTTAGAAAATAGTCTGCTCTTTATAATCTACGGCAATGATGTATATCTCGACCAGACATCATCCTAGGTAAACAATTTTTGTCCAACATCCTAAACTAGAAATGTACGCTCTGATTGCTGTTCTTTTTTCTTTTCTTGTTTTTGAACTCAAGATTTTCCAGCTATAACTTAGTATAAGGACGCCGACATGCTCTAAATCCCTGCCTTTTTGTGTCCTTGTGTACTGAATCAAACTGGCAAATCGGTAGACAACTCTTAATATCTTGATTAGCAGTGTCAAAAATTAAGGATTTTTTCTCGTGCACACATTGGGTGCAAACTGTTTTTAAGTGTGCAGCCAGTCCGCAATAAGTCTATTCCAGTTTATACCAACATTAAAGTTTACCATGAATGTTGTCAAAATTGCCTCCCTACTTATTCCCTGAAAAGCAGTTGACAGGCTAAGTTGTACGGGAAGGGGTGGCAGGGACGGTGCATTCATCTGTCCCACCTTACTTTTGTATAATTCCCTTTGGTTCATCTCTAAATTATATTTTGAAAATATTTAAAAATTAAAGCTTAAAAGGTAATACTACTCGCTTTATTCGTCTTGATAACCGAAATCTAAAGAAGTAAAACTATATAAAACAAACCCTTCCTGGAAGTTACACAGTTCTTGCACACTTGTTAAATCTTCCTTTGAATCTAAAGACTTGATTTTAGTCAACTTTTTATACAAATGCCATAATATAAGTTACAAAACGATTGCAGGTCAACAAACAACTCGGACATTTCAGGCTCAGATTCCTATTCCTGACATTTCAACATGTTGGCACAAAATGAAGCCTAATAGGGCGCTCTCGGCATCATATATATATATATATCTTTCAAACAGGTGGAATCGTCGGCTTCTTTGTAATTGGCTATGTTTAGCTACTTTTGCCTTCAAAATACAGGTAGCCACATCTCCAACTGTCGACGTTTAATTACCTTACCTGCCTCAGCGAGTGTCTCATATTCGGTGCCAGAGTTTCCATTTCCTGTTTTCAGGAGGCAATTAAATGCTATATTTATAGGCGCATCAGGGAAGAGGTGCCCCCTAGTGTACTTCAGTAACGTCCGCGGACTACATAAGCAAGGATATATCTGCTCGACCCTTAATTTTACCTGCCAATCTTAACTGGATCTTTTTTCATGCGGTAGAAATTGAACCTGTCGTTATGGCAGGCGAACGTCAAGATTTACCTGTCCTAACTCAAATTTAACCTTCCCATGACAGGCTGGTAATTAATGCTTAGTGTCGAGCCCTGCTTTTACCTGAAAAAAATTAAAGCCATGTCGGCCCTTAACCTTTTTTTCAAGAGATTGTTTTAAAAATTATCAAAACACAATAGAATTGATCAAAAGATTAATGAAAATAATATATAATATATTTAATGAAAATTACATTATTTCAGATGCTAGACATTTTTTTTTAGAGGATGTTGTGAGTACATATTTACTTATTTTCTTCTTTTGCTTTTTTTGCTCTGCCCGGGTCCATGCCCTCAGTTTAAAGAGAATTACCTTTTTTTGCCCGATCAATGATTTCGTGAATAAAATATTCTGATAGCGTAGTCAAAGCATTTGTTGTACATTTTTGATTAATTGACTTAAATGACCGGTAAAGGTATTTCGTTGACTGAAGGATGTATTACATATGTTGTTCTGCAGGGTGTCTTGCAACATTTCTGAATTTTCTAGAATGCCCAAGTCTATTTGTGTAAGTCCCCCCAATAATTACATTGACCTTTTATACCTCCCCTATTTTTTTCGAGTTACCTGAACACGATTTCTTTCTCTCTCTCTTTTTCCCCCTTAGCCTTATACTAAGTTATACACTTATAGATCATTTCCATAGCACGTAACTGATCAGTCAAGCCTTGGACGTTTTATCAGCATTACATAACCACTGGCACTGATGTAAAGCACAACAGGCCACAACAGAACCGCATTGTTTCATTAACCTGTAATTCCATTAGACCATAACGGGTTTTTAAAAGTCTACACTGGCTGTGTACATCAAAGTTGGCGTTGATGTAACTAACGTTATATAAAATGGCATTGTAAATTTTACTAAGCTTATCCTAAAATTGTGAAATAATTGCCATAGAAGAATATTCATTGATAATTGACTGTCAAGGACAGGGGAGTTTTGTGTGTGTGACCAGGCTAGGAAAATCTGCGTGTCCGCGTGTCCTCGACGACCAGAAATTGGCTGTGGACGACCAGAAAGATTTCTGGTCATCCTCATGACGACCAGATATTCTGGAAGTATCCCTAAAATATTTATCTGTAAAATATTTTTTTCTGTCTATTTTCATAGCTTGTTAAAATATAAGAAATAGTCTCAGTATTGTGGACGACTTAAAGCTGTGTTTGGACGACCTGATTTTTTCTATAGGTCGTCCACTGATGACCAGAATTTTGTCCGAATTTTCCTAGCCTTGTGTCCCATTGTAGCAATGACGGGTCAAAATTTTAAAAACGGCCGATCTTTATGAACTTAGTATTGTCTGAAAGAACAGAAAAAGAGAAATTCATAACAGCTTGAATGAACCTTGTACGTTGTATATCAAAAAAGTTATTGAGTTTTGAAAATAAAAAAAAAAGATTATTTTCTGTCAGGGTATCGTACGTACATTGCGAAGCCTCAAATTCCATCCATTTTTCAAACTTTATGAACCATAGGAATGATCCTTTACTATTTGGAAAGGCTGGATCAACAGGAACTGAATATAAGTTGAAATAGCGTTGTAAGTGAATAATCTAGGAAGATATGGAATTTCGAAAAAAAAAAGTACAAAAAATGCTCATTTTGAACACATTAGGCTAAAACTTTAGAGTAAGAATCAAGATGAGCCCCAACTGTCTGCCGCTCAAAATAGGCTGCCGAAATTCGCAATTTTCAGCATTTATATCACTTCAGTTGACATTTTCATGGCCAGATCCGTGATGCCTAATATTTTCTACATAGGATATGTCATTTTTAGCTCAAATGACAAAATATTAACTTGTATAGTAGCATTTACATTAAGGGTGTTTTCCCGATAGTGACAGAATAGGTCAGCGCGAAATCCGCGGTGGCCCGTCATCGCTACCCATTGTAACGACTGTTTGCTAACGTTACCATTTTGTAGAACAAAACCTCAACCTGAAATTTAGATATTTGCGAAGACCCTCTCTGGTAACTGCCCCTCCCACTCCGCAGACCCCACTGCCAATGTGTTCGATCAATCAATCAACCTGTTACAGTTGGCCAGGCGGTGTCACTAATTTGATTGACTGTCAACCCAAAACAACAAACTTAACTCACCTTTTCAGAGTTCCCTTCATCTCCCTCCTCCGGCGGGTTTTCTCCACTGACATGCCGCAAACTCGCCTCGATCGCCCTACGCATGTCCCTCTTAAAGTCAGAGTCATCGTCAATATTTTGGGACAAAACATTGTCCGAGTTTTCGGGACAAACTTTCGGAATAAAGTTGAGCAACTTGTCAGTGACCGGACACGGGGGCAAAGGTGAGTCGAAGCCGTCATCATCACTGTCAATGACCTCCACTTTGATCGGACGCTTCGTCTCAGGAAACGATCTCGCTGCCTCGATTCGCACAAAAATCACATCTTCGTCGTCTTCTACGGCTATAATTTCACAATCCGAGTCGGACATGACGAACTCATCTTTGGGCAATGTTTCCACGCTCGGTTTCGTTCCACTCACGTTGAACGTTCCCCCATCTCCGCCCACTCTGCGGCGAATCACCCTCCGCTCCAGAAAGATAGTCTCCGTCAAGAGAGCGTCTAGCCTGGTCGCCGGCCCACTCGCGGGAGGGCGAGTATTGGGCCAGGCACGGAGGTCTGGATTCCGCGCGGACAGCGCGCGGCGTTATCTACCGGAGCGCCCCGCGTCGCTCTGAATCGAGTGAGCCGGGACAGAGTGTGTCCGGTCGGCGTTATCTATCAGAGCGCCCCGCGTCGCTGTAAATCGAGTGAACCGGTACAGAATGTCCAAATTAGTGTGCTCTTGCATGCGCACACCCCGTTGCAAGTGAAACGGGTGTGCTCTAGAGCGCGCGGACGCCGTTGCAACGATTACTCCATACCGGGGCCACTATGCGCCATCTATTTATCGGAAAGCATTTGGCCACGGGAACCAGGGTAGAGAGCGTCGTGCTGCAGAATGATCTTCGCCCGTTAGCCGCCAGAGGGCGTCCAAGGATGGCGCACTTTCGACACCATTCTGGACCACACTACCCGTTGCTTCTGAATGCTACGAAATAGTTTAACGGTAGTTAGATGACGCGGAAAGGAGCTCTTTAGTACAGTTTGCATCCCGGACGGGCCGCTCCAGCAGGTGAAGACCGCACTCTGCGGCCGAATCACCCTCCGCTCCAGAAAGATAGTCCGTGAGAGTGGACTCTGCTATGTAGGGCATTAACTATACACCCCTGTATATTATTCCTACGCCGCTGACCTAGATTAACTGTGACCTAAAAGTAGTCCGCGGTTTTCGCTGGTCATATCTAGGTCACGGAGGCCGGTTCACAGTGGTCGCTACAGTGCAGAGATGATTCGCCGTAGCGAGCGTCGAAGTTGCAGAGTGGTGAAGACCGCTAAACGTTGGATCCAATCAGAACATAGAATACAAAAGAGTATAGGGTCAACAGCAATCAACCAATCACAGGGAGCCTTACGCTGCGACTTTAACAACATGGCGGACGAGGGTTGGAAGGATGCACTTTTCAGCAAAGAATCCGACTTGGTTTTATGAATAATACGTGTATAAGGTAAGAGACAATGTTCTAAGTTATAGTACCTAATCCTCATTACCCAACAGAGGCTTAGACGGAGCAGGCAAGTGTGAGGGTTAGGGGAAATACCGGAATAACTGCCAAGATCGTGACGGGAAATGCTGCTGGTACTGGTAGTGGTAGCGATGACAGGCCGCCGTTTAAAACGTCCCTAACGAAAATGCTTATAATCTGCTTAATTTATTATATTTTGAGCTTAAAATGACGTGTACCATCAGGCTAGGAAAATCTGCGTGTCCGCGTGTCCTCGACGACCAGAAAATGAGTGTGGACGACCAGAAATTGAGTTTTGGGTCGTCCTCCTGACGACCAGATATTCTGAATCACTTACTGAAAATATTTACCTGAAAAATATTTTTTACTATCTATTCTGATGGCCTGTTGAAACACAACCGTAAGCTGTATGTGGACGACCAGAAGTTTGCTTAGGGTCGTCCTCTGACGACCAGAATTTTTGCTGAATTTTCCTAGCCTGACCATGCAAAATAAGATGGAGATTACGATTTTGGCCACAGGAATAGCACAGGAAGCGTCTTTAGTGCTCGAAATCGCGAATTGCGGCGACCATTTTTACGGCCCCCCCCCCTCCTTTCCTCCCGTCAGGGGAGGCCGAGATGGCGATAAGGGCAAGGGGGAGATAGCGTTGATAAAGTCGGGGACTGGAGTGGGGGTGCAGAGGGGGGGGGGGGGGTAGATTGCGTTGATAAAGTCGAGGATGAGTGGGAGACTATTTTCAGATATTAGTATTGAAAATATTAGAGTAGGGGAGCCGGTTTTCGCGCATTAAGGACGGGAAATAAGGATCTAAGGATATCTGATGTTAAAAATCGTTGTCATTCCCGTTTTTATTGTTTTATCTGATGTCAACTAGAGTAATAAATAAATCAGGTAGAAATATGGTTCCATTATGAAATTATTTAAAGGAAATACTACTGTTTCAGTTCATGATGTCCTGTAGCCAGTTTTTGCGCACTGTAGCCTATTTTCGCGCATTTTGTTGTCAGTTTTCGCGCATTTTATCATATTTAGGGTGAAAAATGAGTAAAATAGCTATTATATAGATAATCTAATCTATAGAGCATCAGAAAAGGATTATCTTTTGATAAATATCATGCAAAATAGTCACTGACTTATTCAAAGTTCACAATATGCATATTAGAAATGCTATGTTGTTTGACAAAATCTCAATAAGAAACGTATGACAATATGTAAAGAAATATGCATATTTGTGCATTTTTCATAAAAGCATTAATCCTCCTGAGCAAAAGGTAAAAGAAAATTATGATACTCCTCTTGGGGTCTATAACTTAAAAGGAAAGGTCTTAGAAATACACAGAGGCTTGCTTTGAAAAATTTCCTTTTTTTTTTAATGAAAAATCTCTTCAAAAATTCGGAAAATTCGGGAAAATACGTGAAAAATGCGCGAAAACTGGCAACTGCCTTAATTTTTGTCATTAGTTTTCATGCAGGGGTCCTTTTTCTAAGATATATTCACAAAATTACGTTTCTCATATTTATATGAGGGTACATCACCTCAAACTAATATCTGAAATATTTTGGGCCATTACATATTTTCTTTATAATAATTTTAGTTGCTATTTCAGAAAATATGATTTTACAAGGATCCCGCCAGTTTTCCATAGAATAGGGACATAATATCATATTTTTTCTAAAAAAATACATAAACATTTGCAAATCATTATAAAAATGTCAAATTAATTCAACCATAACGTCCTGATGTAGCTCAGAGGTCTGTAACAGATTTAAGATCACTTTAGAAAAAATGCGTACATAAAAATGCGCAAAATGCGCGAAAACTAGTGATGCGCGAAAACTGGCACATCTACTAGTTACATTAGTTCTCAATGCTCTGGAGTCTATTAGCAGCACTTTACACACTTTTATTAGCAATACCACACTAAAAATATAAATTGGATTTTCAATGATTTGAAGAGGTCTGGGAGATCCGCCTGTGTGAGTGTTTTTTGTTATTCCAAACAGAATTAAAATCGGATATGGCAATCCTTGGATACTGTAAAAAAATATGAGGACAAAACTTGTAATTTTTTGCCTGATACTTATATTAAAACATGAAAAGAGCCATGGACCCCCCCCCCCCCCCTTTTTTTTTAGCATATTTTAACATAATTTCGTCTCTATAAAGTCAATTTCAGGCTTATATCCGCGGATCTTTACCTGATTGCATATATTCATGCTATACACCACTGAAAAGACCATTTATTTCCGCGGATCTCACAGTTTTTGCCCTATTTGATTGAATCAAAATTATTGGAAAAAAACTTTACAAATTGGTAAAAGACTTAAGATAAATTTTCGGGAAAAAAAAAACAGCCCATGTTAGGCAAACCACTTGAGAACCAAAATAGTTAATAATCTCTTATGATAATCAAGCTTAAAAATTATTAAATCAAGTCTAATCACAATGAAACCTCGGGTTATCATGCTTACTAGTCCCCTCTTTCTAATGGTATAATTTGTTTTGCTCTGCTGTTAGAATCGTAAAAGTTACGGTCAAATTTCTATTGCCAACCTGGTAAAATAAGGCATTTTATGATTTTTACCAAGATTTGGCAATCGTTTTGGTATTGCTACTTTTATGAACGCATTTTTTCCATAGCCTTCCAAAATCTGTTTTTGGCCTCTGAGACCCATCATGACGTGAAGGTTAGATAATTTTTAAACTTCAATGATAATATGTAGATATTTAGATATTTTAGCAGCAAAAACAGGTATACTCATGTCCCGTTTAATTGGACAACTGACAGGAATTTGTCTGTCCTTTTGCAATGTGTTTTGCAATGTTAGAATGTAATCCGGTAACGTAATTGGTCACGTTGCGAATTGGTGCGGCCGTTAGGGAGTTCCAACGTAGCAAATTACGTCCATCTCAAGGACGAGAACGGGGCGTTATATCAATATCAGAAATTTATGTAATGGCTGGGGGTAGTAGAGGTTATTATAAGGTTATTTCTAAGCCTCTGAGCAGCACTGAGTTGTGAAAACTCACTGCTGAGAAGCAACTCACAAAAAAACAAGCTTGCTTACTTGAGACGATAAGAGATTTCTGTATGGTAAACCATCGATTTCAACATTTGAGAAAAATGGGGTTTTATGCTTTGAACTAATTTTTCAAAAAGTAAAATCGAGGGGAACTACATTGAACTCGTATACAGACCTCAATATTTTGACCCTTCATTGCTACTGCTGGGGTCACAGCCCGGGGGTCAGATTCACAGGCACAGTTGGCGTTTAGCTCTGCCAGCCTTCCCCCCGGCCTTCCCTGTATATTATATGGGGAATGGTAGACGATCTGCCCCACGGATGTTCTGCCCTACGCCTACGGAGGTTAATTAATGACGTTTAGGGTTAGGGTTTGCTTCAATCTATTTGGGTTAGATCTAAGTGTAGGCTAACTTCCCCCCTCCATGACGTGAAAATGACACAATTTTCTAGGCATGTTGCACACTTTCTACTTGACGTCTCTTAACAGAGACGCCAGATCTCCCATTTTGTCAGGAGATCTCTCGTTTTTCTTGCTTTTTTCCCAAGTCTCCCGATCTCCCGCTTTATGTACAAAATATCCCGATTTTTTAAGGTTTTACTCTCAGTATCTTTTTTCATTATTTTACATATAAAATCTAAGAAACCATGCTAAACATTAGGTTAGAATAGGCACACACAACTCGGAAATGATTAAGGCTTACAGAGCTACCCCTGGGCCCAGCCCAAGATGGGAGGCCTCCACGCCAAGCCTGCAGGTAGGGGCCGTCACTTTTCATGCAGCCTAGTCCGTCGCTCCTCATTTAGCCTTAGGCATAGGCCCCATGGTTGTAGAGTAGAGGAGCCGGTTTTAACGCAGCACTAGTTTTGACACATTTTATGCATTTTATGGATGTAATTTTTCTGTCTTTAGTGAGGTCTGGATATATCAGTTTCACATGTCTTGTCTGTGCTGGCATAGGTCGCATAAATAACATTGTAGAGCCTCTTGGCAAGGTCTAACAGTCTGCCTGCAGAAGGCACATGCACTGGTTGAAGACATGGTGAAGGGATACTAGACAGAGGGCCATGTCTGTATCTAAATCCTTGGTCTATGTGAGTTGTAAAATCTCACAACTCATATAGGAGGAAAATTTTATACAAAAGAATTCTACATCAAAAGGCATGTGATGGGAGACATGAAAGCCCCCCAAAAATCAAAAGGCATGTGCGAAAAGTTAAAAGAAACAATGAGAAAACTGCTTTCTTTTAATCTCCTTCTCAGATTCACACATAGGGTTGCACTACCTACAGCCATACTTTCACATTGGAAGGTGCCAGCCACTGCCGGGGGGTGGGGGTGGGGCCTAAGTGACTCAGCAGTGTTCATTCGCACGCTCAAGGAGTTTATAATCAGTGTTCGAAATTAAGGATTTATTTTATGCACACACAGGGTGCATAGGGGTGTTAAATCATGCACCCGGCAATCTATTTATGTGTACACCTCTATATAAAGGTATTTATACTGTTCAAAATTCATGCACATGCCGGGTGCATGCCTACTCAAAAGCATGCACCCAGCAGTCAAATTGTGCACACCGGGTGCAGGGTGCACCCTTAATTTCGAACACTGATAATGGTCGCACCTCTACCACTGCAGGGGTGGGGGTGCTGAGTGAGCAAACTAGTTTTGCAGACCTCAAGCCATAAAACGTGACTGCCAGTGTTGATGCACAGGCGGCGACCTTAGTGAGCCTAACTGATGGAGCCTAAGTGACAAGGGGCATAAGTGACTGTTAATCAGGCTCAGGTGACCAATGGTCAGGCATGAATGACTGCTGGTCCCACCAGAAGGGCTCTACAGAGTGAGGCGTACTAGCAACAGGCCCTGCAACGTCCACGCTGCTTCTCCCGTGATATTTTTGTTGGAATTCCTTATTAAGACAGAAAATATGGCATACTTTCATTCAGGAAATCATTCATTTATATGCTGGTGACATCCCTTTTAAGTTAGTATTTGCAACCATTTCATTTTAATGGTTTCTCGAGGTATAGTAAGTTCTGTTTACATCACGGGTCTGCTCCTAACATTGCCACCTTCCCACCTTTAGTACTTATAGTATAAACACAGGAAGCAGACTGACTCGACTATGGTGCCTATATATATATATATATATATATATATATATATATATATATATATATATATATATATATGGCTATGATTGAGAGGCCATCTCTGATATTGCCCTTTTTCCATAGTAGACTATTCTATATTATACAGGGTGTTCAAGGGGGTGTCAGGCTAGTCCACCGATCACAAAGGTGAGATCCGCGCTAGGAATGCTATTTTTAAGAGGCGGCTTTTACCTTTGATAAATAGTACTTTGATCAATAGTTCAAAAGCCCACCTCTTTATACTGTCTTCTTAGAACCTGCACTGACCAAGTGGTTCTTGAGTTCAGTTCCCGGTTGGTGCTTGGTTGACTAAGGGATGAGGTACAGCAAAAATTATTTCCAGGTTTTGATCCCCTGCTGAGGCCTGTATGTGAGTTTCATTTAGTTCACAATAATTATATTTTCTTTTTGAAAAATAAGTTCAAACTTTTAAAAACGTATTTTTACAGTGCATACCATTTAACTTTCTGCATAATTTTTTTGTCAGCATTAAGGCTGAGATACTTATACACGATGTCAAATGAAAGAAAAAATTGTTTGACTGATATTTTACAACACTAAAACAGTATGAAAATGACATGAAGTTTGCTGTATGGGTGATGGACTAGTGGCGGCCGCATAGATATACACTCTCAAAATCCGCATTTTTCTGAAATAATAATTCATCATATTACATTTTCGTGGCCATAATCGTAATTCCCAGTATGTTTCACATTAGATAAGTGAATTTTGGCTCAAATTATGGAATAATAAATGTTCCGTGCTGATTTTTGTCCAGGTTGTGTTTCTATAGTAACACAATAGGACATTTTGTGATATGCATGACGGCCCGTCATTGCTTATTAATTATGATCTAGAAAACTCTTCTCAAAAACTTAATCTTGGTACTCATATTTGGTTCATCCAATTAGGACGCAAGATTAATAGAATAAAGAGAAGTTGCGTTAGTGATCTACCTATGACTAAAGATTAGGGTAAAACAGGTTTGTATCACGCACAGTGGTATATCGTGCATTTTTTGTTAATGACCCTTAGATATAGTAGACGGCATATCTCCATATATGTTAAACCGTGTAAGTGTGTATTGCTTTCAAATTTACAGATTTTTTGTTCTCAGTAAATTGGAAATACACATTCATAGGCTTTTTATAATTCTATCCGTTGGGCGCCGGCGCCAGGTTGGCCTGGCCCCGCCCTGCACCCCTATGACTATAACCCTAGACCCCAAAATTCGACTTGGTAACATGGCCGTTTCTTAAAATTGACATGCGACATGAGGGCAGTGTCCGAAGTTAAGGATATTTTTTGTGCACCCATCGGGTGCACAGTCTCGAGAATTGTGCATCCGGGGCTTAGTCCTTGCACCCACCCAACCTATGGTAATGATAAAAAACCCTAAAATTGTGCACATTCCGGGTGCACACCTCTTAAATTTGTGCACCCGGCTGCGAAAATGTGCTCGACGGGCGCAGGGCGCACTTTAATTTCGGACACTGGAGGCTTAGTGACATAAAGAAAAAATAACAACATGACCGGGACCATTTCTTAATTTTAACATGAGACATGAGAAGTTCTTAGAGGCAACATGGGACATGGGAAGTTAAGTGACTTGTGACATTGTCATTTATTAAGATCGACATGCGACATACAGACCCCCCCCGCCAAATCAAGGGCCCCACAACTTAAGGGGGTATTACACTTCATGATATAAACGGCCTACGATATCGATATGAGGACCATATCACACGATGCCAATAGCTGGTATTGCATGAGGATGCTACAATCTGTCTAACCTTGTGTGTGTATATGGTAGCAATATCATAGCATTATCGCACCATTTAGGGTATTACACTCAGTAAAACATTCCCAGGCTTTTGTCAATTTTTTTTTTCATTATTCCTTTTATTTATACTGGAAAATACATTCGATCCTTGCCGATTTTCAATGTAATCCAGTTTGTACTATTCCCTACGACATTCTCTGACATGGCCTGCAATTCATGTGATTTCCATTTTACCTCTACAGCAATGTTAAAACTTCTTTTCGGTGCATAAAAAAAGTAACACTGCACCTGTTAGCCATATCCCAATGGCAGGTCGGTCACCAGACTGATTAGATTAGAATAGATTTAAACTTATTTACGGTAAATAACACTGTGCCAAGTAGACTAAGTGGAATGAATTTAAACTTCTTTTCATTGCTAAAAAACACTAGTAGATCTCGCAGCCCTTGTAAACACCCCCAGCACTACCGGCCCTACTTGCCAGCCCCCAATTTGATTCTATTACCCTCCCTTCATGCTCCTGGGCAAAGGGTGCAGCAATTGACCAACCATAAAAGGTTACATAAACATTGACCGACAGAGATTCAGAGGAGGGGCCGACAACCTGATGGTCTAAACCACTAAAATTGCACAACTGGCTTCCCCTACATTTCTTTAATATCTGTTTTAGAGCATGTTTGTATTAGCTATTCAAGTACAAATCCAGTGTCAGATCTCTATTCCTAAAGGTTATTTCCCTCCTAGTTGCTTCAAGAAAAAAGTAGGAAAAGTGTTTCCTACTTTTCCTACTTTTTCATTATTTGGGAATGGCATCTCTCATCTTTGAAAATAGGGTGCCCTTTAAGTGAAATACCAAAATTGGTATAGCATTATAAAACTATTTGGGTATTTTTAATGAAATTATCTTCCTGGTAAAAATTTCATATCACCAGATATAGATATTGGAAAAAATAGCATTAAATGTTCAAAATTCAAGAAGCTATAGGTTAAAGAAGGACCGATCACATGTGATCGATTTCCTAGGGGGCTGTCACCAAATGGTTATTGAAGTCATTTGGCCATGACGAGCTGTTCAATTTAAACTTTTAGTAAGGAAAAAACGTTACTAACAACACAGACTTAATCCACATTTATCAAGTCTAGGATTTCAAGTTGTCGGGGCCTCATCAAGCACGGCATAAGTAGAGGGTCTCTAGGTGAGGAAGGTTGACTATGGTTGAGGTGGAATGGTCTTACAATTAGGTATGTGGTCTCTAGGTGAGGTAGAATGACTACAATATGGATGGGATGGTCTTATGTAGGTGGTCCCTAACCCTAACCCTAACCCACATGTACTTAGGTGGTCTGCAGGTGAGGTAGGACAGTCCAATAGGTATAAGGTGGTCTATATGTGAGGTATATGTGAGGACTACTGGTGTGGTGAGGTGGTCTGTAGGTGAGGTAGGATTACTACAGGTGATGTGGTATGGTCCCACAAGTAGGTAGTTGGTCTGCAGGTGAGGTGGGATGACCATAGATGAGGTAGGATTCTCCCACAGATAGGTAGCTTGTGTGCAGATAAGGTAGGATGGTAACACAAGTAGGTAGGTGGAATGTAGATGAGGTTGGGTTCCCACAGGTAGATAGGTGGTCTACGGATGAGGTAGGATGACTACAGGCGAGATGGGATGGTCCTTCAGGTAGGTAGGTTGTCTGCAGATGAGGTAGGAGGGTCCCAGAAGCGGGAAGGTGGTGTGTAGGTGAGGTTGGGTGTTCACACAGGTAGCTACATGGTCTATGGATGAGGTATGATGACTACAGATGAAGTGAAATGGTTCGAAAAGCAGGTATGTTGTGTGTAGGTGAGGTAGCATAGCTATGGGTAAGGTGGGGTCCCAGAGGTATGTGGGTGGTCTGTAGGTGAGATGGGATAGTCCAACATGTACTTAGGTGGCCTACATGTGAGGTAGGACTACTACAGGTGAAGTGTGATGGTGCTACAGGTATGTATAGTTATGGGTAAGGTGGGGTCCCAGAGGTATGTGGGTGGTCTGCAGGTGAGGTGAGATACTCCAAAACGTACTAAGGTGGTCTACAGGTGAGATAAGATTACTACAGGTGAAGTGGGATGGTCCAACAGTTATGTAGGTGGTCTGTGGGTAAGGTAGGATTAATACAGGCGAGGTGGGGTAGTCAAACAGGTACTTGGGTGGTCTACAGGTGAGGTGGCATTACTACAGGTGAGGTGGGATAGTCCAACAGGTATGTAGGTGGTCTGCAGGTAAGGTAGGATAGTCAAACAGGTAATTAGGTGGTCCACAGGTGAGGTAGGATTAGTAGAGGTGAGGTAGGGTGATCTAAC
This sequence comes from Lepidonotus clava, assembly GCA_936440205.1. Lineage (NCBI taxonomy): Eukaryota > Metazoa > Annelida > Polychaeta > Phyllodocida > Polynoidae > Lepidonotus > Lepidonotus clava. The sequence continues at coordinate 11,267,656 of OW387145.1, forward strand.
ATGTACTTAGGTCATCCACAGGTGAGGTAGGATTACTACAGGTGAAGTGGGATGGTCCAACAGGTATTTATGTGGTGTGTAGGTGAGGTAGGATTACTACAGGTAAGATGGGATAGTCCAACAGGTACTTAGGTGGCCTACAGGTGAGGTTAGCTAACTACAGCTGAGGTAGGGTGGTCCCACAGGTACTGAGGTGGTGTTCAGATAAGGTAGGATAGTTAAACAGGTACTTAGGTGGTCTGCAGGTGAGGTAGGATACTCCTAAAGGTCCTTAGGTGGTCTACAGGTGAGGTGGTCTAGTCCAACAGGTACTTAGGTGGTGTGCAGGCTAGGTAGGATTACTACAGGTGAGGTAGGATAGTGCAGCAGGTATGTAAGTGGTCTACAGGTGACATAGGATTACTACAGGTGAGGTGGGAAAGTCCAGTAGGTATGTGGGTGGCTTACAGGTCAGGTGGGATAGTCGAACAGGTACTTAGGTGGTCTGTAGGTAAGGTGGGATTACTACCTGTGAGATGGGATGGTCTAACAGGTATGGAGGTGGTCTGTAGGTGAGGTGGGATGGTCCAACAGGTACTTAGGTGGGGTACAGGTGATGTGGAATAGTCCAGCAGGTATTTAGGTGGCCTACAGGTGAGGTAAGATTACTACAGGTGAAGTGGGATGCTCCAACAGTTATGTAGGTGGTCTGTAGGTGAGGTAGGATTACTACAGGTGAGGTGAGATAGTCCAAAAGGTACTTAGGTGAGCTACAGGTGAGGTAGGATTACTGTAGGTGAGATTGGGTTGTGCCACAGGTACATAGGTGGTGTGCAGGTGAGATAGGATGGTCCAACAGTTATGTAGGTGGTCTGCAGGTGAGGTAGGATTACTACAGGTGAGGTGGGACAGTGCAAAAGGTACTTAGGTTGTCTACAGGTGATGTGGAATAGTCCAGCAGGTATTTAGGTGGCCTACAGGTGAGGTAAGATTACTACAGGTGAAGTGGGATGCTCCAACAGTTATGTAGGTGGTCTGTAGGTGAGGTAGGATTACTACAGGTGAGGTGAGATAGTCCAAAAGGTACTTAGGTGAGCTACAGGTGAGGTAGGATTACTGTAGGTGAGATTGGGTTGTGCCACAGGTACATAGGTGGTGTGCAGGTGAGATAGGATGGTCCAACAGTTATGTAGGTGGTCTGCAGGTGAGGTAGGATTACTACAGGTGAGGTGGGACAGTGCAAAAGGTACTTAGGTGGTCTACAGGTGAGGTAAAATTACTACAGGTGAAGTGGGATAGTCCAACAGTTATGTAGGTGGTCTGTGGGTGAGGTAGGATTATTACAGGTGAAGTGGGGTAGTCAAACAGGTACTTGGGTGGTCTACAGGTGAGGTAGGATTACTACAGGTGAGGTGGGATAGTCCAACAGGTATGTAAGTGGTCTGTGGGAAAGGTAGGCTAGTCAAACAGGTACTTAGATGGTCCACAGGTGAGGTAAGATTACTAGAGGTGAGGTAGGGTGATCTAACAGGTACTTAGGTCGTCCACAGGTGAGGTAGGATTGAAGTGGGATAGTCCAACAGGTATTTATGTGGTGTGTAGGTGAAGTAGGATTAATACAGTTGAGATGGGATAGTCCAACAGGTACTTATGTGGTGTGTAGGTGAGGTAGGATTACTACAGGTGAGATGGGATAGTCCAACAGGTATTTATGTGGTGTGTAGTTGAGGTAGGATTAATACAGGTGAGATGGGATAGTCCAACAGGTATTTAGGTGGCCTACAGGTGAGGTTAGATTACTACAGCTGAGGTAGGATGGTCCCACAGGTACTGAGGTGGTGTTCAGATAAGGGAGGATAGTTAAACAGGTACTTAGGTGGTCTGCAGGTGAGGTGGTCTAGTCCAACAGGTACTTAGGTTGTGTGCAGGTGAGGTAGGATTACTACAGGTGAGGTACGATAGTGCAGCAGGTATGTAAGTGGTCTACAGGTAACATAGGATTACTACAGGTGAGGTGGGATAGTCCAGCAGGTATGCAGGTGGGCTACAGGTGAGGTGGGGTAGTCCAAAAGGGACTTAGGTGGTGTGCAGGTGAGGTAGGATTACTACAGGTGAGGTAGGATAGTGCAGCAGGTATGTAAGTGGTCTACAGGTGACATAGGATTACTACAGGTGAGGTGGGAGAGTCCAGTAGGTATGTGGGTGGCTTACAGGTGAGGTGGAATAGTCCAACAGGTGCTTAGGTGGTCTGTAGGTAAGGTGGGATTACTACCTGTGAGATGGGATGGTCCAACAGGTACTTAGGTGGTCTGCAGGTGAGGTGGGATAATCCAACAGGTACTTAGGTGGCCTACAGGTGAGGTAAGATTACTACAGGTGAAGTGGGATGCTCCAACAGTTATGTAGGTGGTCTGCAGGTGAGGTAGGATTGCTACAGGTGAGGTGGGACAGTCCAAAAGGTACTTAGGTGGTCTACAGGTGATGTAAGATTACTACAGGTGAAGTGGGATGGTCCAACAGTTATGTAGGTGCTCTCTGGGTAAGGTAGGATTATTACAGGTGAAGTGGGGTAGTCAAACAGGTACTTGGGTGGTCTACAGGTGAGATAAGATTACTACAGGTGAAGTGGGATAGTCCAATAGGTATGTAAGTGGTCTGTGGGAAAGGTAGGCTAGTCAAACAGGTACTTAGGTGGTCCACAGGTGAGGTAGGATTACTAGAGGTGAGGTAGGGTGATCTAACAGGTACTTAGGTCTTCCACAGGTAAGGTAGGATTACTACAGGTGAAGTTGGATAGTCTAACAGGTATTTATGTGGTGTGTAGGTGAGGTAGGATTTATACAGTTGAGATGGGATAGTCCAACAGGTACTTATGTGGTGTGTAGGTGAGGTAGGATTACTACAGGTGAGATGGGATAGTCCAACAGGTATTTATGTGGTGTGTAGTTGAGGTAGGATTAATACAGGTGAGATGGGATAGTCCAACAGGTACTTAGGTGGCCTACAGGTGAGGTTAGATTACTACAACTGAGGTTGGATGGTCCCACAGGTACTGAGGTGATGTTCAGATAAGGGAGGATAGTTAAACAGGTATTTAGGTGGTCTGCAGGTGAGGTAGGATACTCCTAAAGGTCCTGAGGTGGTCTACAGGTGAGGTGGTCTAGTCCAACAGGTACTTAGGTGGTGTGCAGGCTAGGTAGGATTACTACAGGTGAGGTAGGATAGTGCAGCAGGTATGTAAGTGGTCTACAGGTGACATAGGATTACTACAGGTGAGGTGGGGTAGTCCCGTAGGTATGCAGGTGGTCTACAGGTGAGGTGGGGTAGTCCAAAAGGTACTTAGGTGGTGTGCAGATGAGGTAGGATTACTACAGGTGAGGTAGGATAGTGCATCAGTTATGTAAGTGGTCTACAGGTGACATAGGATTACTTCAGGTGAGGTGGGAAAGTCCAGCAGGTATGTGGGTGGCTTACAGGTTAGGTGGGATAGTCCAACAGGTACTTAGGTGGTCTGTAGCTAAGGTGGGATTACTACCTGTGAGATTGGATGGTCCAACAGGTACTTAGGTGGTCTGCAGGTGAGGTGGGATAATCCAACAGGTACTTACGTGGTCTGTAGGTAAGGTGGGATTACTACCTGTGAGATGGGATGGTCTAACATTTATGGAGGTGGTCTGTAGGTGACGTGGGATAGTCCAGCAGGTATTTACGTGGCCTACAGGTGAGATAAGATTACTACAGGTGAAGTGGGATGCTCCAACTGTTATGTAGGTGGTCTGCAGGTGAGGTAGGATTACTACAGGTGAGGTGGGATACTCCAAAAGGTACTTAGGTGTTCTGTAGGTGAGGTAAGATTACTACAGGTGAAGTGGGATAGTCCAACAGGTATGTAGGTGGTCTGCAGGTAAGGTAGGATAGTCAAACAGGTACTTAGGTGGTCCACAGGTGAGGTAGGATTAGTAGAGGTGAGGTGGGGTATCGAACAGGTACTTAGGTGGTCTGCAGGTGAGGTGGGATGACTACAGGTTAGGTCAGGTGGTCTGAAGGTAATATGGGATGGTCCTACAGGTACTTAGGTGGTCTGCAGGTGAGGTGGTATAGTGCAACAGGTACTTAGGTGAGCTACAGGTGAGGTAGGATTACTCTAGGTGAGATGGGGTGATGCCACAGGTACATAGATGGTGTGCAGGTGAGATAAGATGGTCCAACAGGTACTTGGGTGGTCTCCAGGTGAGGTGGGATAGTCCAACAGGTACTTAGGTGGCCTACAGGTGAGGTAAGATTACTACAGGTGAAGTGGGATGGTCCAACAGTTATGTAGGTGGTCTGTGGGTGAGGTAGGATTATTACAGGTGAAGTGGGGTAGTCAAACAGGTACTTGGGTGGTCTACAGGTGAGGTAGGATTACTACAGGTGAGGTGGGATAGTCCAATAGGTATGTAAGTGGTCTGCAGGAAAGGTAGGATAGTCAAGTAGGTACTTAGGTGGTCCACAGGTTAGGTAGGATTACTAGAGGTGAGGTGGGGTGGTCCAACAGCTACTTAGGTGGTCTACAGGTGAGGTAGGATTACTAGAGGTGAAATGGGATAGTCCAACAGGTATTTATGTGGTGTGAAGGTAAGGTAGGATTACTACAGGTGAAGTGGGATAGTCCAAAAGGTACTAAGGTGGCCTACAGGTGAGATTAGATTAATACAGCTGAGGTAGGGTGGTCCCACAGGTACTGAGGTGGTGTTCAGATAAGGTAGGATCGTTAAACAGGTACTTAGGTGGTCTGCAGGTGAGGTAGGATACTCCTAAAGGTCCTGAGGTGGTCTACAGGTGAGGTGGTCTAGTCCAACAGGTACTTAGGTGGTCTACAGGTGAGGTGTAATAGTCCAGCAAGTATGCAGGTGGTCTATAGGTGAGGTGGGGTAGTCCAAAAGGTACTTAGGTGGTGTGCAAGTGAGGTAGGATTACTACAGGTGAGGCGAAGTGGGATAGTCCAAAAGGTACTTAGGTCGCCTACAGGTGAGGTTAGATTAATACAGCTGAGGTAGGGTGGTCCCACAGGTACTGAGGTGGTGTTCAGATAAGGTAGGATAGTTAAACAGGTACTTAGGTGGTCAGCAGGTGAGGTAGGATACTCCTAAAGGTCCTGAGGTGGTCTACAGGTGAGGTGGTCTAGTCCAACAGGTACTAAGGTGGTCTACAGGTGAAGTGGGATGGTCTAACAGGTATGTAGGTTGTCTGTAGGTGAGGTAAGATTACTACAGGTGAGGTGCGAGAGTCTTGAGGTAGGATTACTACAGGTGAGGTGGGGTGGTCCATCAGGTACTTAGATGGTGTTCAGATAAGGTAGGATAGTTAAACAGGTAATTAGGTGGTCTGCAGGTGAGGTAGGATAGTCCTACAGGTACTGAGATGGTCTACAGGTAACATCGCATAGTCCAGCAGCTATGTAGGTGGTCTGGAGGTGAGTTGGGATAGTCCAACAGGTACTTAGGTGGTCTACAAGTGAGGTAGGATTACTACAGATGAGCTGGGATAGTCAAGCAGGTATGTAGGTGGTCCCTTGGTGAGGTATGATTACTACATGTGAGGTGGGATAGTCCAGCAGGTGTGTAGGTGGTCTGCAGGTGAGGTAGGATAGTCCCACAGGTGCTGGAGTGGTCTACATGTGAGATAAGATAACTTAAGGTGAGGTGGGATAGTCCAACAGGTATGTAGGCGGTCTGTAGGTGAGGTAGGATAACTACAGGTGAGGTTGGAGGGTCCAACAGGTACTTAGATGGTGAGGTTGGATGACTGCAGGTCGTTGGGTGAATAACAAAAGGTTGTATCTGACATAGGTTAACCCATGTCAGATACGACCTTATGTATATGGTGAAGTGGAAAGGTCCCAGAAGTAGGTAGGTGGTCTGCAGGTGGGATACGATGGTCCCAAATAACTGGTGAGTTTCATTAGATATTGTTGTTAGTTTTTTCACTAGAACCAAACATGTGATTTTTCCTATTGAAACCAATGGTAAAGGGTGATTACCTTCATTATGCAATAATCTTTTTTCACAAACGGTGAAAAGTGAAAATTTTTATTTCTTTAATCTGCTGAGGACATAACCTATGCAGACAACAAATACTTAGGACATATTGTTGTTCATTAAAAATCAAGCCAGACAGCCCCAAGTACCTTTAAAAGAGCGATTCCTCTTCTCTCATTGCTGTTGGATGTTGTGATAACTAGGCATAATACACCTATTTAGGTGTTTTTCAAATGACTTTATGACATTTGCTATGATGATAGATGGGGCATATTTAAATCTGGAGGAAAACCCTTGCCAGAGGTCCATACTAACCATGTGTGAAGTTTCATGTGCTAACCCTAGGCCTTAGCATGAAAAATATCCATTACCCCCATTGAATATCAATAATTAGTAGGTGATCATACAGGTAATAGGGAACTGAACAGGTGATGTCAGCTGATCATACAGGTAGGTGAGAGGCCAGTAGGTGACATGAGGTGGTCGTACAGGTAGATGTCAAGATGTAGATGTATCATAGAGGTCCATCTGTTATGTCAAGTATTAATACAGGTAGGCGAGAGGTCAGGAAAAGATCTAGGTTAGATGTGAGATTGAAAAGAGGCCAATAAGTGCTCATACAGATAGGTGAGATTTTAGGAGATCATTCAGGTAATAAGAAAGGCTGACAGTAGGTGCTTTTTCAACAGGTGAGGTGGGGTTGTAGTTCATGTAGGTTATATGTGAGGATGTGAAATCTCAGCTTGCTAACACTCATCTTGTGGTACCCAGGTTCAATTCCTGGCTTGGCCAATACAATCAATGCTGGTGCAAAGAGGACAGATAGGCCAATGGTCCCGCCACAATGATGTGCTGTATGCATGTTGTCTTACTATTTGCAAAACATCCCCTGTACTTACCTTCTCATCCCTTCATAATTAACAAGTAATGTGTGGTGAAGACGGAAAATTCAACATTGATGCAAAACCCTTTCTTTAGGTCCATACTACTACTAGTCAAAAACTTGTTCTCAGATGCTAAGCTTAGGCATTAGTATGACAAATTTTAGGTTTCCCTAATGTACCTTTTGTTTGTTTGATTGTTGGGGTAGTTTAACGTCCGGCCAACCCTTATGGGTTCTTTCCAGACTGCACAAGGTAATGCTTTTCGGCTTGTTTTACGCCACAAGGGCGGTGACCGAATCTATGATATGGTTTAGGAGAAACCCACCACCGGGTGCAATACCCTACTCGTGGCGAAGAGTGGCAAGGGGTCTTTCGTGTGCAATGTCCCATAGAAAGGACACCACACACCCGGCCTTTGATGACCCTGTCGGGAGCACAGGGTGCCCCCTGGATCCTAGACTCTTGGAGTTTTCAGTAGGTGAGATGAGATGGTCCTATAGGTAGGGGAGGTGTCGAAAGGTGAGGTGAGATGGTCTTGCTGGTTGGGGAGGTGTCCACAGGTGAGGTTTGATGGTATTACAGGTAGGGAAGGTGTCAACAGGTGACATGAGATTGTCCTCAGGTTGGGGAGGTGCGCACAGGTGACATGAGATGGTCCCACAGGCAAGGGAGGTTTCAGTAGGTTAGGTGAGATGGTCCTACAGGTAGGGAAGCTGTCACTATCACCTACACATAGGGGAGTTTTCAGTAGGTGAGGTGAGATGGTCCTATAGGTAGGGGAGGTGTTGAAAGGTGAGGTGAGATGGTCCTGCAGGTAGGGGAGGTGTCCACAGGTGAGGTGAGATGGTCCTACAGGTACAGAAGGTGTCTACTGGTGACATGAGATGGTGTTATATGTAGGGGAGGTGACCACAGGTGACGTGAGATCGTCCTACAGGTAGGGAAGGTGTCCACAGGTGAGGTGAGATGGTCATGCAGGTAGGAGGGGCAACACAGGTGAGATGAGATGGTCCTACAAGTAGGGGAGGTGTCCATAGGTGAGGTAAGATGGTCTTACAGGTAGGGAAAGTGTCCACAGGTGACGTGAGATTGTGCTACAGGTTGGGGAGGTGCACACAGGTGACATGAGGTGGTCCTTCAAGTAGGGGAGGTGTCCACTGGTGAGGTTAGATGGTCCTACAAGTACGGAAGGTGTCCACAGGTGAGGTGAGATGGTCCCACAGGTAGGGGAGGTGTCAGTAGGTGAGGTGAGATGGTCCTACAGGTTGGGGAGCTGTCCACAGATTAGGTGACATAGTCCTACAGGTTAGGGAGGTGTCCACAGGTGAGGTGAGTTGGTCCTACAGGTAGGGAAGGTGTCTACATGTGGGGTGAGATTATCCTACAGGTAGGGGAGGTGTCCACAGGTGAGGTGAGATGGTCCTACAGGTACAGAAGATGTCTACAGGTGGGGTGAGATAGTCTTACATGTAGGGGAGGTCTCCACATGTAACATGAGATGGTCCTACAGGTAGGGAAGGTGTCTACAGGTGAGGTGAGATCGTGCTACAGGTAGGGGAGCAGTCTGCAGGTGAGGTGAGGTGGTCCTACAGGTAGAGGAGGAGTCTGCAGGTGAGGTGAGATGGTCCTACAGGTAGGGGAGGTGACTGCGGTTGAGGTGAGGTGGTCCTACAGGTAGAGGAGGTGTCTACAGGTGAGGTGAGGTGGTCCTACAGGTTGTGGGGGTGACTACAGGTGAGGTGAGGTGGTCCTACAGGTTGTGGGGGTGACTACAGGTGTGGCTACTACAGGTAGGGGAGGTGACTACAGGTGAGGAAAGATGGTCTTTCAGGTAGGGGAGGCAACCCCTATCGTACAACTTGCTACAGGCCTATAGGCTGCGCATTCACCCCTGGCACCTTTAGAGGTAGGTAGAAGCTGTGTAAATTCCTGTTGGTAAAGGGTGAGTGATGGCACATCTGGGAAGTTTACTGCCCATTTCACCTCTGTGTTTGATTACATTTTTTGCCTGTTGCCTGAAGTTCAAGTTTCAAAAAACACACTCATTTTGTGGTACCCAGGTTCGATTCCTGGCTTGGCCAAAACAATAAATGCTGGCGCAAAGTGGACAGATAGGCCAATGGTCCCACCATATAGATGAGCTCTGTCTTTATGTCATTGATATGTACATAACATCCCTGTTTTATTCAAAAGCTTTAAATTGATTTTTTTTCCATTATTTAAGAACTATCAAGTAAATTTGGTGGCTGACTCTCAGAGCAACCTACATGCAGACAAACTCAAAATTCTAAATATCAATGGGATCTAACTGAGATTTTCCAGTTCTAATTCTCTGTTTCCTGTATGGTTTAACAATTGAAATAGTTATGTCTCGTATTGATACACTCATTCAGTTCCTTGCACATAGTGGAATGTCTTCAGGTGAGGTTTGGTGGCCTTATAGTCAGCAGAGGTATCAGCGGGTGTGGTAGGGTGGCCCTACAGGTAGGTGATATGTTAGCAGTTAAGGTAGGATACCCAGGGAAAAATACACATACTGAAAATTTGTGGTAGAAATGGTAACACTTTGAACCCACCTTACATCCAAAGATAAGGCTGAGCTAAGCTTGGTTTGCTGGTTAAAATAAGAACTTAGAAGCAAATATAAATGTTTTGCCTTTGATATAAGAATTATAAGAATCCTGAATATAAGCAAAATAAAGTACTTTAGAAGTATGAATTTTGAGGGAAATCTAACTCCATGTGACTACCAGTAGCTCATCTGTAATAGCAAGAGAACACTGGAGAGGTAAATATAGTTCCAGATGTTTATTAAGGTTATTAAGCACAACACAGCACAATAGTAATTCCAAATACAGGTTAAGTCTGATCACACAATCAGAAACAATCCATCATAAATAGTGTTTCTTTTCATAAATGTCTCCAGTATGTTACAAATCCATTTCCAAATGCTGGTAAAAGACAATCACAAACAGTTCCATGTCTTAGCTTCTGCTATTTCTAATAACTCCTATGAAATCACAAGTACACAATCAAAGTCCTGCCACAAGTAGCAATTTCACCTTTTCTCTTTGCTGTTGGATGTTGTCAGTCTAGAACCTTATAACTATGTATAATCCACCTATTTAGGTGTTTTTGTACTGATTTTATGACGTTTGATGGGAAAAATTGACGATATCCAGGGGAAAATGCCCGTATTGGAAATTTGTGGTAGAAATGGTAACACTTTGAACCCACCTTCCATCAAAAGATGGGGCATATTCAAAAATGCAGGAAAAGCCTTCCCAAAGGTCCATACTAACCATATGTGAGGTTTCATGTGCTAACCCTAGGCATTAGTATGAAAAATATCTGTTTCCCCCATTGAATATACCTCGGATTTCACCCAAACCGCCAGATATGAGTGCCAAATTTGGAAAATCTTCACCAATTGCTCTTTTCTCTTTGCTGTTGGATGTTGGCAGTCTGTAATATTATAACTACATATGTTATCCCTATTTGGATATTTTTGTAATGATTTTATGACATTCGATGGGAAAAATTGACGATATCCAGGGGAAAATGCCCGTATTGAAGATTTTTGGTAGAAATGGTAACACTTTGAACCCACCTTCCATCAAAAGATGGGGCATATTCAAAAATGCAGGAAAAGCCTTCCCAAAGGTCCATACTAACCATATGTGAGGTTTCATGTGCTAACCCTAGGCATTAGTATGAAAAATATCTGTTTCCCCCATTGAATATACCTCGGATTTCACCCAAACCGCCAGATATGAGTGCCAAATTTGGAAAATCTTCACCAATTGCTCTTTTCTCTTTGCTGTTGGATGTTGGCAGTCTGTAATATTATAACTACATATGTTATCCCTATTTGGATATTTTTGTAATGATTTTATGACATTCGATGGGAAAAATTGACGATATCCAGGGGAAAATGCCCGTATTCAAGATTTTTGGTAGAAATGGTAACACTTTGAACCCACCTTCCATCAAAAGATGGGGCATATTCAAAAATGCAGGAAAAGCCTTCCCAAAGGTCCATACTAACCATATGCGAGGTTTCATGTGCTAACCCTAGGCATTAGTATGAAAAATATCTGTTTCCCCCATTGAATATACCTCGGATTTCACCCAAACCGCCAGATATGAGTGCCAAATTTGGAAAATCTTCACCAATTGCTCTTTTCTCTTTGCTGTTGGATGTTGGCAGTCTGTAATATTATAACTACATATGTTATCCCTATTTGGATATTTTTGTAATGATTTTATGACATTCGATGGGAAAAATTGACGATATCCAGGGGAAAATGCCCGTATTGAAGATTTTTGGTAGAAATGGTAACACTTTGAACCCACCTTCCATCCAAAGATAGTGCATATTCAAAAATGCAGGAAAAACCTTCCCAAAGGTCCATACTAACCATATGTGAGGTTTCATGTGCTAACCCTAGGCAGTAGTATGAAAAATATCCGTTTCCCCCATTGAATATACCTCGGATTTCACCCAAACGGCTAGATATGAGTGCCAAATTTGGAAAATCTTCACCAATTGCTCTTTTCTCTTTGCTGTTGGATGTTGTCAGTCTGTAATATTATAACTACATATAATATCCCTATTTGGATATTTTTGTAATGATTTTATGACATTCGATGGGAAAAATTGACGATGTCCAGGGGAAAATGCCCGTATTGGAAATTTTTGGTAGAAATGGTAACACTTTGAACCCACCTTCCATCAAAAGATGGGGCATATTCAAAAATGCAGGAAAAGCCTTCCCAAAGGTCCATACTAACCATATGTGAGGTTTCATGTGCTAACCCTAGGCATTAGTATGAAAAATATCTGTTTCCCCCATTGAATATACCTCGGATTTCACCCAAACCGCCAGATATGAGTGCCAAATTTGGAAAATCTTCACCAATTGCTCTTTTCTCTTTGCTGTTGGATGTTGGCAGTCTGTAATATTATAACTACATATGTTATCCCTATTTGGATATTTTTGTAATGATTTTATGACATTCGATGGGAAAAATTGACGATATGAAGGGGAAAATGCCCATATTGAAAATTTGTGGTAGAAATGGTAACACTTTGAACCCACCTTCCATCGAAAGATGGGGCATATTCAAAAATGCAGGAAAACCCTTCCCAAAGGTCCATACTAACCATATGTGAGGTTTCATGTGCTAACCCTAGGCATTAGTATAAAAAATATTTGTTTCCCCCATTGAATATAGCTCGGATTTCACCCAAACGGCCAGATATGAGGCCCAAATTTGGAAACTCTTCACCAATTGCTCTTTTCTCTTTGCTGTTGGATGTTGTCAGTCTAGAATCTTGTAACTAGGTATAATCCAAATATTTAGGTGTTTTTGTAATGATTTTATGACATTCTATGGGAAAAATTGACGATATGCAGGGGAAAATGCCCGTATTGGAAATTTGTGGTAGAAATGGTAACACTTTGAACCCACCTTTCATCAAAAGATGGGGCATATTCAAAAATGCAGGAAAACCCTTCCCAAAGGTCCATACTAACCATATGTGAGGTTTCATGTGCTAACCCTAGGCATTAGTATGAAAAATATCTGTTTCCCCCATTGAATATACCTCAGATTTCACCCAAACCGCCAGATATGAGTGCAAAATTTGGAAAATCTTCACCAATTGCTCTTTTCTCTTTGCTGTTGGATGTTGTCAGTCTGTAATATTATAACTACATATATTATCCCTATTTGGATATTTTTGTAATGATTTTATGACATTTGATGGGAAAAATTGACGTTATCCAGGGGAAAATGCCCGTACTGGAAATTAGGGGTATAAATGGTAACACTTTGAACCTACCTTCCATCCAAAGATGGGGCATATTCAAAAATGGAGGAAAAACCTTCCCAAAGGTCCATACTAACCATATGTGAGGTTTCATGTGCTAACCCTAGGCATTAGTATGAAAAATATCCGTTTCCCCCATTGAATATACCTCGGATTTCACCCAAACCGCCAGATATGAGTGCCAAATTTGGAAACTCTTCACCAATTACTCTTTTCTCTTTGCTGTTGGATGTTGTCAGTCTGTAATATTACAAGTCCAAACGTCTAGTAATACTGTATCAATTCGGCGGCAGGTATAGATTTAATATATGTAATATATGGTAAAAATTAAGTATCAAAGCAAGCTTTGATCCACATGAGGCGGCCGTATTAATAATATTAATGATTTATTGTGGTAGGTCTGAACTGACACTATAGTGACAATCTGAAAAAATATCAAACTTGCAAGCCTAGATATATTTGATTTCAAATGAGATCCAGGCCTCAATATATAGGACCCTAAGACATATCAGAACATAGATATTTACATTATTTGAAGTTTGATAGGCTGGATAAGGCCTAAATAATTTTATTTTTCGGAGCTTGCACAACGTGCCTACCTGAGGCCTAAGTTAATCATTTTTTCATACCATCTGTAAAATATTCTTGCAAGCGTATCCAGGCCTAAAATGATCAAACTTTATGATATATAACACCCTCACATATATGAGAACATAGATATGCACATCATTTTCATTTTGGTAGGGTGATAAAGCCTAAAACAATTATTTTTGAGATTGCCAGTGTCGAATGCCTGAGAGGCTGAGTCCAGCAGCTTGTCTAGGCCTATTTGAAAACTGCTGGAAAAGATATATGTACCAACCTGTACAGCCTGAATCCGTCTAAATGTGTATAATCCTCCACAATTCATGCCTTTCTGCTAAAATATCATCCTGGTTTTCTGAGTTCAATGTATCGTAGCAGGAGAGAGAAAGAACCCAGCTGGACGGGGGGACGGGGGACGCCATTTTGCCTTAGCTAGCGTGTCAAGCCTCCCCGTTTTTGATCGATCCAATTTTATGGCAGTCGATACAAACGCATGTTTCTCCTTCCAGATTCCTTCATGCGTTAATATGCGTCCTCAGGTCCTCATAGATACAATTAATATATATTGAAATCATCAGATAGCACCGTAATCCAGGTAAACATGTGGAGAAGGAGGAGTGCCCGCAAAACGTCCAACCGTCTGGGCCGCTTGCACCGGCGGTCTGACCCAGATTTGTCACCGGGTGGACGCGAAGGAATACTAAGAAAATAGTGCGCTTTTTTTGCGTGATTTGTCGCGTTATTTCGCAACAATCCTTTACTGGAACTTGACATGGTCATCTATGTATCCAAATCTACCTGCCTATATATAATAGTCTCGTAAGAAGGATTGATTTCCCATGTCCTAGATCGGAGAAGAAAGGGTCACGTGATCAAGGCCAATGGCGGCCGGGCGCCCGGTCACTGTAACGATATAACGGTTTGCACTCCGGGCTTATATGTCTAATTTGTCCCACATAGGCCCATTTTCACAATTTATTTGTATTCTATATGTCCAAATCTCAGTAATAAAAGCCAAAATAAGCCGAAGTATAGGTTATTTAAGCCATTTCGGGAGGGGTTACAGACTGTGACATGGTTGCATCGGCCGATTTGGACACAATGGCGGGCACTGGTGTTCCCGTAACGATATAACAGTTTGTATTTCCGGCTTGAATGTCAAATTTGTCCCATCCTGGCCTATTTTCACAATTCATTTGTATTCTATATATCCAAATGTCAGTAATAAAAGCCAAAATATGCCCAAGTATCGGTTATCTAAGCCATTTCAGGACGAAGTAGGAAATTCTCTCTTTGGACTATTGTGACATAGTTGCATGTGACGCCGGCCTAGGAAGGAGAGCCTCGAATGAGGCGGCTAAGTTAAAACGTATTAAACTATTAAAAGTCAAAAAGTATAAGCCGCCTCATAATAACTACATATAATATCCCTATTTGGATATTTTTGTAATGATTTTATGACATTCGATGGGAAAAATTGACGATTTCCAGGGAAAAATGCCCGTATTGAAGATTTGTGGTAGAAATGGTAACACTTTGAACCCACCTTCCATCCAAAGATAGGGCATATTCAAAAATGGAGGAAAAACCTTCCCAAAGGTTCATACTAACCATATGTGAGGTTTCATGTGCTAACCCTAGGCATTAGTATGAAAAATATCTGTTTCCCCCATTGAATATAGCTCGGATTTCACCCAAACGGCCAGATATGAGGCCCAAATTTGGAAACTCTTCACCAATTACTCTTTTCTCTTTGCTGTTGGATGTTGTCAGTCTAGAATCTTGTAACTAGGTATAATCCAAATATTTAGGTGTTTTAGTACTGATTTTATGACATTCGATTGGAAAAATTGACGATATCCAAGGGAAAATGCCCGTATTGGAAATAAGGGGTATAAACGCTAACACTTTGAATCCACCTTCCATCCAAAGATGGGGCATATTTAAAAATGGAGGAAAACCCTTCCCAAAGGTCGATACTAACCATATGTGAGGTTTCGTGTGCTAACCCTAGGCATTAGTATGAAAAATATCTGTTTCCTCCATTGAATTTACCTCGGGTTTTGCCTGAACGGCCTGATATGAGTGCCAAATTTGGAAAATCTTCACCAATAGCTCTTTTCTCTTTGCTGTTGGACTTTGTCACTTTAGAATCTTATGAATAGGTATAATCCACCTATTTAGGTGTTTTTGTAATGATTTTATGACATTTGATGGGATAAATTGACGAAAGATGGGGCATATACAAAATTGCAGGAAAACCCTTCCCAAAGGTCCATACTTACCATGTGTGAAGTTTCATATGCTAACCCTAGGCATTAGTGTGTCAAATATGCATTTCCCCTATTTAATATGCCTCAGATTTCACCCGAAATGCCAAATATGAGGGCCAAACATGGAATGTCTTCCCCAATTCACCTTCTCCCCTTGCTGTTGGGTGAAGTCAGTCAGGAATCTTATATCTAGGTGTAATACACTGATTCAGGGACTTTTGAAATGATTTCATAGCAATTACTGAGAAAAAGTCATTATATTGTCACGCTCCTCAGGGAGTCGGTGTTTCAGAACTCTACAACAAAATGATGTTATGGTTGTTTCGGTCCCGAGTTGAACGACGAGTTTGAGAAGGAAACTGAGGTGTAAGATTAAGATTCGTGCCTCGCACATGAGGGTGAACGAACGGGATGGTGGAGGAGTCAGCGTATTCAAGAATCGAGGCAGGAGGGTTTTTTGGGTAGGGCATCTCTCGGGCATCAAGGAGAGGGTGTGTGTGTGGTCCGGCTGGCTCGTTCAAGGAGTTGGGTGGTCGCTCGCCTAGAGGTTGGTAGTGTGTGGCTGAGCCGGTCGCAACCTCATCCTTGCTAGGTTGGGTCGGCTGCTCACTATTTTTTGGGTTCTGTACCTGGCCGGTCTTTCGTTCTCAGGCCACCTCTCGGGCTGATCTGGGCTTTTGTACCATCTTCAGGCTTCTCGGACCAGTGTCTAATTCACTGGTAAGAGGAGGGAGAGGTCAACCAACCGTGACAGGCATTAGTGTATCAAAAATGCATCTCCCTTATTGAATATGCCTGGACTGTTTGGGTCCTGGCGGCACATGTTAGAGGGGCTGTGGAAAATGAAACGGTCTTTTCTCCTGAAACAGCAACAATGTTAGAGGGGCCTGATGTCACTCATATATAATCAACGGATGAGGCTCATTTGACATTGATGTAAAGCCCCTTTCAAGGGTCAGCACTAACAAGATATGAGGTATCGTATGCTAATCCTAGGTATTAATGCGACAAAATTCTATTTCCCCATTAAATCACACACTGGTGGAATTCCCTCTCAATTTCAATGAAAATAACACAGTATAAAACCTTATCAAAGTGGCGGGACCATTGGCCAATCTGTCCTCTTTGCACCAGCACTTTTGATACAGGCCAAGCCAGGAATCGAACCTGGGTACCACCAAGATAAGATAATATAGCTGTTATATGTCTTTTCAAAACCTTATTTCTTAATTACCCTTTACACTTGTTTCAGTACCTATGTCGTCAGCTGGTCGTGTGGCAATTGACCATTATGTTTCATACTTGGGCTTGAAGAGAGAAATGTCTTTTCAAAACTTTATTTCTTAATTACCTTTTACACTTGTTTCAGTACCTATGTGGTCAGCTGGTCGTGTGGCAATTGACCATTATGTTTTATACTTGGGCTTGAAGAGAGAAATATCTGTGACCTACTTGTATGAGTGAGCGAGTGAGTGTTAGGTGTTTTATGCCGTACCGACAGCCAGGGTCATTTTCATGGCGAAAACCAGTTGGGACGAATTCTGTCTTTGGAGATTGAATCTATGAGATGAAGGTCACAGGGCAGACAGCAGGGGATCAAAACATGAAAATCATTTTTGCTGTACCTAATCCCTTAGTGAACCAAGCACTAACCAGGAATTGAACCCAAAGAACCACTTGGTCAGTGCTGGGTCGCCCCTATCGTCGTCTTATACGATCAGCAGGGGCTACTGGGGGCCTATATTTATCACACTAATGCCTAGGGTTACCTTATGAAAACTCACACATGATTATTATGGACCTCTGGGAAGGGTTTTCCTCCAATCTTAAATATGCCCCATCATTGGATGGAAGGTGGGTACAAAGAGTTAGCATTTCTACCTCAAATTTTCAATATGGGCATTTTTCCCTGGATATCGTGAAATATGAGGGCCAAAATTGGAATGTCTTCCCCAATTCACATTCTCTCTTGATGTTGGGTGTAGTCAGTCAGGAATGTTATATCTAGGTGTGATACACTGATTGAGGTACTTTTGAGGGAGAGGGCCTGGGGTCAGGGATGACCTAGTTCTGACTAGGGATGGACTGCAGGACTAATTGGGTCTGGGCAGCACATGTTAGAGGGGCTGTGGACTGTGGAAAATGACAGGGTCCTTTCTCCTCAAAAGGCAACCATGATAGAGGGGCCTGATGTGAATATGATGGTGAGAATTTCTTCCAAATCATATTGAATCAACAGATGAGGCTCATTTGACATTGATTTAAAGCCCTTTTTAGAGGGCAACACTTACCCGATATGAGGTATCGTATGCTAATCCTAGGTATTAGCATGAGAAAAATCGATTTCCCCATTATATCACACATTGGTAAAATTCCATCTCAATTTCAATGAAAATAACATAGTATAAAACCTTATCAAAGTGGCGGGACCATTGGCCAATCTGTCCTCTTTGCACCAGCACTTTTGATTTAAGCCAAGCCAGGAATCGAACCTGGGTACCACCAAGATAAGATAATATAGCTGTTATATATCTTTTCAAAAATTTATTTCTAAATTATCCTTTACACATGTTTGAGTACTTATGTGGTCAGCTGGTTGTATGGCAATTGACCATTAGGTTTGATACTTGACGTTGAATACAGAAATATCGACCCACTTGGACCATCTCATCTCACTTGCTTCACACTTGACCTAGCTATACAGGATGACCACAGAGACACCAAGATTCCCTCACTTTTCCCTGACAAATAAGATGAGAAAACACTTCCCTACCTGTAGCAATATGTCCTTTCACCTGCTAACACCTCCCCTATGTGTATGACCATCTCATCCCACCTGTGAACAGCTACCCTACCTGTAGGACTATTTCACCTCACCTGTAACACCTCACGTTTCTGTAGGACTATCTGACCACAGATGTAGACACCTCCCCTGCCTGTAGGACTATTTCACCATACCTGTTTACACCTCCCCTACCTGTAGAACAATGTCACCTGACGTGCAACACCTCCCGTATCGGTACGATTATCTCACCACACCTGTAGACACCTCCCTAACCTGTAGGACCGAGTCCCCTCACCTATGGGAACATCTCATTTCAACTGCTGATATCTCCCCTACCTGTAGGACCGTCTCCCCTCACCTATAGACACCTCCCCTATCTGTACAACCATGTCACCTCATCTGTAGACACCTCGCCTACCTGTAGGACTATATAGACACTTTCTGTATCTGTAGAACCATCTCACATCACCTGTATACACCTAACCTACATGTTAAACTATCTGCCCACACCTGTAGACACCTCGCATACCTGTCGGGCTATCTTACCTCACCTGTACATACCTCCCCTACCTGTAGGACCAGGTCACCTCACCTGTTTACACCTATACTACCTGTAGAACTATCTGACCACACCTGTAGACACTTCCCCTACCTGTAGGACTATCTCACCTCACTTGTAGTCACATCCACTACCTGCAGAACTATCTGACCACACCTCCCCTAACAGTAGGACCATCTTACCTTACCTGTGACATTTCCAGTACCTCTATGACCATGTCACTTCACCTGTGAAGACATTCCCTACCTGTAAGATTATCTGACCACACCTGTTCACACCTCCCCTAACTATAGAACTATCTGACCACACCTGTTCACACCTCCCCTACCTGTAGGACCATTTTACCTTACCTGTGACATCTCTCGTATCTGTAGGACTATCTCATCACCCCTGGAGACACCTCCCCTACCTGTAGGACTATGTCACTTCACCTGCAGATGGATCCCCTACCTGTTGGAACATCTCATCTGAACTACTGATGTCTCCACAACCTGTAGGTTTATGTTACGTCACATGTAGATGCCTCCCCTACCTTTAGAATCATCTCACCTCACCTATAACACCTCCCGTATCTGTAAAACTATCTCACCATACCTGTTCACACCTACACTACCTGTAGAACTGTCTCACAATAACTGTAGACACCTCCCCTACATGGAGGACTCTCTCACCACACATGTAGACACCTCCCGTATATGTGGGCTTATCTCACCACACCTGCAAAACCTCCCCTACTTATAGGACCATGTCACCACACCTGTAACACCTCCCGTATCTGTAGGACTATCTCACCACATGTGTAGACGCCTCCCCTATCTGTATGACTGTGTCAACTCACCTGTACACACCTACCGTAACTGTATGACCATCTCACCTCACCTGTGAACATTCCCCTTCCTGGGGGAAGATCTAAACTCACCTGTAGACACCTCCCCTACCTATAGGACTATCTCACCACACCTGCAACACCTCCCCTACTTATAGGACCATGTCACCACACCTGTAACCATCTCCCTTCACCTGGAGACACCTCCCCTACCTGTGGGAACAGCTCACCTCACCTGTAGACACCATCCTTCCTGTAGGACCATCTCACATCACCTGTAAACACCTCCCCTACTTGTAGGACTATCTCATCACATCTGTAGACAACTCTCCTACCTGTAAGACTATCTCACCTCACCTGTAGACACCTGCCATGTCTGTAGGACTATCACACCACACCTGTAGACAGTTCCCATAGTCGTAGGACTATCTCACCCCACTTGTAGACACCTGCCATACCTGTAGGACTATCTCACCACACCTGAAAGACCTCCCGCATGTGTAGGATTATCTCACCACACATGTAAGCACCTTCTCTACTTGTAGCACTATCTCACCACACTTGTAAACACCTCCCCTACTTGTACAACTATCTCACCACACCTGTAACACCTCCCCTACGTGTAGGACCATGTCACCACACATGTAGTCACCTCCCCTACCTGTAGAACTATCTCATCACATCTGTAGACACCTCCCCTACCTGTAAGACTATCGCACCTCACCATAAGACACCTGCCATACCTGTAGGACTATCTCATAACACCTTTAGACAGTTCCCCTACTTGTAGGACTATCTCACCCCACTTGTAGACACCTGCCAAACCTGTCGGACTATCTCACCACACCTCCAGACCCCTGCCATACCTGTAGGACCGTCTCTCTTCACCTATAGAAAACTCCCCTACCTGTAGGACCATGACACCTTACCTGTACTACCTGCTGTATCTGTAGGACTATGTCACCATACTTGTTCACACCTCCCCTACCTGTAGGACTATCTCAACTCCCTGTAGACACCTCCCCTACCTTTGGGACTATCTCACCTCACCTGTAGCACCTCCCCTGCCTGTAGGACCATCTCACCTCACCTGAAGACACCTACCCTAACTATAGAACTATCTCACCTCACCTGTAGACATCTTCCCTACCTGTAGTACCATGTCCATTCACATGTAGACACCTCCCCTACCTGTGTGAACATCTCATCTCACCTGTAGATGCCATCCCTACCTGTAGAACTAACTCACTTCACCTGTAGACAACTCCCCTACCTGAGGGAACATCTCACCTCACTTGTAGACATATTCCCTGCCTGTAGCACCAACTCACCTCACATGTAGAAACCTCCCCTAACTGTAGAACCATATCATCACACCTGTAACACTTCCCGTATCTGTAGGACTATCTCAGGAGGACTAGCTCACCTGTAGACACCTCGCCTACTTGTTGGACCGTCTCCCTTCACCGGCAGACACCTCCCCTTCCTGTAGGACCATCTCACCTCAACTTTAGACACCGACCCTAACTGTAGAACTATGTCAGGTCACCTGTAGACACCTCCCCTACGTGTAGGACCATATCACCTCACATGTAAGACCACCTGTATGTGTAGGGCTATCTCACCACACCTGTAAGCACCTTCCATACTTGTAGCACTATCTCACCACACTTGTAAACCCCTCCCTTACATGTATGACTATCTCACCACACCTGTAACACCTCCCCTAATTGTAGGACCATGTCACGACACCTGTAGTTACCTCTCCTACCTGTAGAACAGTTTCATCACATCTGTAGACACCTTCCCTACCTGTAAGACTATCTCGGCTCACCTGTAGACACCTGTCATACCTGTAGGACTATCTCACAACACCTGTAGACAGTTCCCCTACTTGTAGGACTATCTCACCACACCTCTAGACCCCTGCCATACTTGTAGGACCGTCTCCCTTCACCTATAGAAAACTTTCCTACCTGTAGAACTATGACACCTTACCTGTACCACCTCCCCTACCTGTAGGATCATCTCCCCTCACCTATAGACACCTCCCCTAACTGTAGAACCGTGTCACCTCATCTGTAGACACCTCCCCTACCTGTCGGACTATATGACCACACCTGTTCACACCTCCCCTACCTGAAAGATAAAGTCACATCACCTGTAACACCTCCCGTATCTGTAGGACTATCTCACCTCACCTGTACATACCTCCCTTAACTGTAGGACCATATCCCCTCACCTGTAGACACTTTCCGCATCTGTAGGACCATCTCACATCACCTGTATACACCTAACCTACACGTTAACCTATCTGACCACACCTGTAGATACCTCCCATACCTGTAGGATTGTCACCTCACCTGTAACAACTCCTGCATCTGTAGGACTATCTCATCACCCCAGGAGACACCTCATGCATCTGTCGTACTTTCTCACCACACCTGTAGACATCTCCCCTACCTGTAGGACTATGTCACTTCACCCGCAGATGGCTCCCCTACTAGTGGGAACATATCATCTTAACTGCTGATGTGTCCCCTACCTGTAGGACCATGTCATCTCACCTGTAATACCTCCCATATCTGTAGGACTATCTCACCTCACCTGTAGACACCTCTCCTATCTGTACAACCATGTCACCTCATCTGTAGACACCTCGCCTACCTGTAGGACTATATCACCACACCTGTTTACACCTCCCCTCCCTGAAGGACAGTGTCATGTCACCTGTAACACCTTTTGTATCTGTAGGACTGTCTCACCTCACCTGTACATACCTACCTTACCTGTAGGACCATATCCCCTCACCTGTAGACACTTTCTGTATCTGTAGAACCATCTCACATCACCTGTATACACCTAACCTACATGTTAAACTATCTGACCACACCTGTAGACACCTCGCATACCTGTCGGGCTACCTTACCTCACCTGTACATACCTCCCCTACCTGTAGGACCAGGTCACCTCACCTGTTTACACCTATACTACCTGTAGAACTATCTGACCACACCTGTAGACACTGCCCCTACCTGTAGGACTATCTCACCTCACTTGTAGACACCTCCCCTACCTGTAAGACTATCTCACCTCACCTGGAGACACCTCCCCTACCTGTAGGACCATGTCACCTGACCTGGAACACCTCCCGTATCTGTACGACTATCTCACTTCACCTGTTCACACCTCCACTATCTGTAGGACTATGTCACTTCACCTGTAGATGGCTCCACTACCTGTGGGAACATCTCATCTCACCTGTTGATGTCTCCCCTATCTGGAAGACCGTCTCACCTCACCTGTAGGGACCTCCCGTACCTGTAGGACTATCTCACTTCACCTGTAGCCACCTCCCCTACCTGTAGGACCATGTCACCTCACCCGCAGATGGCTCCCCTACCTGTGGGAACATATTATCTCACCTATGGACACCTCACCTACCTGCAGAATTATCTCAAATCACCTGTAGAAAACTCCCCTAAATGTAGGACTATGTGACTTCACCTATTGCACCTCCTATATCTGTAGGACTATCTCACCTCATCTGCAGATGGCTCCACTACCTGTGGGAACATCTCATCTCACCTGTTGATGTCTCCCCTACTTGTAAAACTATCTCAACTCACCTGTGGACACCTCCCCTACCTGTAGGATTGTCTCCCCTCGTTTATAGACACCTCCCCTATCTGTAGGACCATCTCACCTCACCTGTAGACACCTCCCCTACCTGTAGGACAATCTCACCTCACCTGTAGACACCTCCCCTACCTGTAGGACTATGTCACTTCACCCGCAGATGGCTCCCCTACCTGTGGGAACATATCATCTTAACTGCTGATGTGTCCCCTAACTGTAAGACTATCTCACCTCACCTGTAGACACCTCCCCTACATGTAGGAGTCTGGACTATGTCACTTCACCCGCAATAGGCTCCCCTACCTGTGGGAACATATTATCTGAACTGGTGATGTTTCCCCTAACTGTAAGACTATCTCACCTCACCTGTAGACACCTCCCCTACCTGTAAGACTATCTCACTTCACCTGTAGACACCTCCCCTACCTGTAGGACTATGTCACTTTACCCACCGGCGGCTCACCTGTAACAACTCCTCCATCTGTAGGATTATCTCACCACACCTGTAGACACCTCCCCTACCTGTAGGACTATGTCACTTTACCCACAGATGGCTCCCCTACCTGTGGGAACATAAGATGAAGATGTCTAACGAGCCAATTTTATTCAAGAGTACAGAATAACACCTATATTTTGAGAAAATGTTACAATTTAACTTGTAATTTTGATTTTGTTTTTCCACTTTTTTTCTACCCATATGCAACACTTAACGTAGAATGAACCAGGGGCGTTCCTATTCTCACCAACAGCACCTCCGCGGGAATATTTGCTACAGTTACTTAATGAATGGATTGCCATATTCAGGGCTCGACAGCATTGCCCACCTGCCCAAGGCAGGTAAAACTTGAGGTGGGGCAAGGACATCCTGACACTCACCTGTCCGACGGGAAGGTAACTGTGTCAGTACAGTATAATAACACAGTAAAGAAGGGCAGGTAAATCTAAGGATGGGGCAGGTAAACCTTGACCAGCACATGCCCGAGGGGCAGGTAAGTCAAAAACCTTAATGTCGAGCCCTGATAGTGTTGCAAATTTTGTTAATTGGAAATCCACTAAATAGCCATTCTGTTAAATATATCGTGTATTTTAACTATAATCTGTAACTATAATCTGATCCACTGAAAAGCTGTTCAGCACCTAACTAACATTAGCCTACATTAAGCTAATCTAGATTAGGCCTAAAAATATTGTTGTGTTCGGGTAACCTGACCTACCCTAAATTTTTGGCCCTAGCCTAACTTTTTTCCCAGAAGATTTTTACAAAAAGAAAAAGAAAGATCCAATAGAATTATCCAAAAGAAGTGAGAATAACATACAGATGCTCAAGGCATGTATTTCCGGGTGACAGGACTTTTGCCCCTGGGGAATTTGCGCCCAGGAGCTTTACCCCCTGGACTTTTGTCCCCGGACCTTTGCCTCCCTGGACGTTTAACTGTTGGACTTTCCCCCCCTGGACTTTTGCAAAAGACCTAGAACAGTATTTCAGATGCTATAAGTTGTTTTAGAGGATGCTTTGAGTTTTTTTCCAACCCACTACTTACAAGTTAAATACGAGATATGTGGGTACTAACATACCAAAAGAGGCGGGCAAAAATAACTAGATTTATTCAAATCATAACAAGCACTTTGAATGATTGCGGTTGCGGGCAAATAATCAAACCATGCAATGTATAGGAGCCTAAGACATATTAAAACATAGTTTCCTGTATTTTATTCATTTTGATAGGCTGGATAAGGCCTAAATTAATTTCTCTGATGGGGTGCCTGGCTGCCACTTAAACCTTGCGGTTTGTGATGACGTAGCCGTCAAATAGGTGCCGTCAAATTTGTGGAACCTCTGCGAAAAACGTGTGAAAGGGAAACCTGACGGGTCGTAAGAGGCCTATGCACCATCAAACAAGGTCACAGGTGGATCATATAGATTCAGGGTCGGTTACAAAACCGAAAAACTCTGGGTTATTCGATTTTATTTCGTATATATGATAGTAAAAAGCTTGTTCAGATATGGAAACCTAGATGAATTAACGAGTGAATTATCGATCAAATTAAACAAAAAGATGCACATGCCGCTGCGAGTCCTGCCCTCCACAATTATCGTTCACAGACACGGAGAGAATACCAACCTTGTTTTTTCGATGATGTAAATATCGTAAATATCAACATAATTTTGGATTTTATATCGACCTGGAGGAGCTCCCAATATTAATTTTGTTGGTTTATATCAATTCCTAGCCTTCCAGCACATCGGCATCATCAATAACAGATCGACATTAACCTGTCTTCTATTTCAAATTGACTGAAACGCGTGAAAAATAGCCAAAAAAGGTGTGCATTCCCAACAGAGTTTCGAGGGGGATCAGCAGCTCCCACCATGCTATTGTCACAAGCAGGGCTCTGATTGGCTGACACTCTAGCCTCCCTGAAGTAGGCTTTGGCAAAGACAGCCTGAAGGAGGGAGGCAGTTGAACATCGGCCCCTCTGCCTGCAGATGGTGGCAAGCTTGAATGTGATTGGCTGGCTACAGATCCTACCTGAGGTAGGCTTTAGCAATGAAGTAGGGTGTTAATGGACCAATGGCCCTGCTGCTAGTCTGACAATCTGCAAGCAGAGTCTTGGTATGACCTAGATAGCATAATCCCCATTCACAGCAAGGTTAAACACCAACACTCTCCAAAGACACACAGGGTCAACCTGCCAACACCCTCTCTGACTGAAGCTGGTTACCGGTACCAGCATGATTTGACCCATAGAAGAAGAGAGCTTGTTACCCACCTAAATGACCAACACAACACTCCGGGGCTGACTGATCCCGAAGGGATCGAGACAGCGAGCCCGGAGAATAACGGGACCTGAGGACAGGGACCTAGATGCAACAGGACCTACGCCTATGGACTTGAAATCATATGAACCCACCTTTTAGGCCGGAGTCCTGAATGTGCCAGAATGCGTAAATCCTCTACAATTCATGCGTTTGGTCTGAATATCATCCAGGCTTTATGAATTCTATATATCAGATCTTTTTGCCCAAAGCTAGTCTGAGGGCAGCCCTAACCTACGTGGGAACTACAGTAAAGCCCCATAGATCTCCATATTTGACTCTGATTGCCCGTCAGTATGCTATATTGAAATAAATGTGTTTGATAAATTAATTCGCTGGTATAATCGTCCGGCGATTCAGATACAACATACACATTTCAACACACAACATTGACGGGTGACCAGAGTGAAATACAATCGTGAAGATCAAGATTGCCTAGTGGGTATGGGGCTTCAGAGCCCCCCACCCCCCAACCCCCCCTTCAAAGCCGTTCTCACACTAGTGTAAAAGCTTCCCCGGCCCCTTTCCCATGCTCTTGGTGGTGGGGCTCTTGAAGAGTAAAATTATATTTAGACATTACATATTTTATAAAATGGCAATATAGCATATATTACTTTTTTTATGTTTATTTAGTTACCAATTAATAGGCTTATTTATATATATATACCATCACATGTAATACCTGTACAGTGTTCGAAATTAAGGGTGCACCCTGCACCAGATGTGCACAATTAGGCAGCAGGGTGCATACTTTTGAGGAGGCATGCACCCGGCATGTGCATGCTTTTTCAAAAGCAGAAATGCCATTACATAGCAGTGTGTGCATCAGAAATATGCCGGGTGCATGATTTTAACCCCCTCTGCACCTGGCGTGTGCGTAAAATAAATCCTTAATTTCGAACACTGCTGTATCATTGGGTAAAATATGGGACAGATACATTATTATTCTGTATTTTGAAGCATGAAAAGTAACATTTTGGAATTATCCTTATGAGGCTCCATACCGACCATATGCGTGGGGAGGGATGTGGGGTGGTGGGGATGTAAGGGTGTCAGAGTTGGGCTGCGATGGTTTTTTGTTATATTTGTCATTTTTGTTATATTTTGCAGGCTTCATATCAGACAGGAAATCTATTAATTCCATCAGATTCTATGATTTCAAGGGGTAATGCACCCAGTGATGCGGCATTTAATGGGGCGCCCGGTAACGCATCATTTTGTGACATTTTGGGCATGATGCACGGAGCTGTCATGGAAACTAATATATCCTGATTTGATGTGGACTGGAAGAATAGGCCAGCTAGGTTTTAAAGCTTTATTGCTGTCATCAAAAAATCAAAAGCTGAGTGTGCTAGCCGACCTATAACAATGACTTCACATGATTGCGCAATCATGCTAAGAAGTTACCATTTGAATACCAAATATCTGCTTGGAGAATGTGTGAAGATTTATCAATTACTTTTAATTCTATCACTTTTCTTTAATTTCGTGAGGCATACTCATGGTATATTATTTTTCCTTGTCTTGTGAATTTCATTATACATTATGATCTGCTTTGCTCGAAAATTTTAAGGTAAATTCCATAACTAACATGTTAAGGTTAGGTTAGACAGATTGGGGCCGGCTATCATTAGGTGGCCGGCCACTGGACTGTGGTTGTGCATGCAGTGTAACTGGGGGCTTTGTACACCCCCAGTTACACTGCATGAACTCAGTATATTATCCCCACACCTAGTCTGTTGTTTGTGGGATTAGTTTAATGTCAGACCAACCCTTAAGGGTTCTTCTACCAGACTGCCCTAGTCTGTTGAGTCAGACCCACTGTTATCTGGGGTCTACGGACTTATATAGACTGAGATTATACATTAGGATTTGTTCTGTATAAATCAGAGGCTATGCCCCCGAATACCCTTTTCCTTTTTATACATGGTCAAAATAACGGAAAATGTGTTCCTTCTATAAGCACAACAATTAAACGTAATCCATAGACCCAATACAATAATGCCCGCATATACAAGGAGACTTTAATGCACGGACGTCGTGTCCGTTTTGTAAGGAGACCAGTATGCTCATACTTTACGTCTGCATATGTAAGAAATTCTATATGGATGACGTCCACACCATGGACCTCACATGTATAACCCTCCTGCTCCTGGCCCCCGGGGGCTACCCCAAGCCAGGCCCTGTGGCCGCCTGGGGCTGAGGTAATCTCCAACAGAACTCGATTATTAATTTGTTCTTGAATCTATATGCCTTACTCTAAGTGACAAAGTCACTTGTTACGTAAAAAAAATCCAAAAGGTTATGGGAATATGTCTGTCAAGAAGCAGTTAGTGTCTGATGTTTTGTCCAATGCTTCAAAAGTTTTTTTTACAAAGACTAGTTTTACCAATTTCTTTCATGAATTGATGTTCCCATAATCCCCTGCGGCCCAGAGAGCACCTCTATCATCGCCCTATCATAATGGTATGATAACACAGACGATCTGCCCTATTCCCTTTTAGCTCTGGACTATCTGCCCTATTTTCCTTCATGATCTGCCCTATTGCTTTGGATGATCTGCCTCATTCCCTGTACCCCTCACTCTAAACTGAAATATTAATAGACCAGTCCTACTAGATATTTTTGTTGTAGAAAACTTCAAACGTGCCTTATATGTGTCACCACATAATTAGACTACCACCACCTAGCACCATTTTTGCGGTCCAACACCTATTCCAACTAGATCAAAAGCGCCATTGATTTAATAGATCAAGTTAAGTGCTGTAGGCACTTAGGGGCCGGTGTATTCCAAGATCCAATGGAGAGGGCTTAGGCCTAGATATTGAGATATTAATGATTCAGATATTTTTGATGGTAGGTCTGAAATAATGACACTATAGTGACAATTTCACAAATGATTTAATCTTTGAATCATTTAAATCTTAAATCTGTAAGACATGATCTGAAAATATTTGAATTGCAAACGTGTCCAGGCCTAAAATAATCTTATGATTTACTGTGGTAGGTGTGAACTGGCACTATAGTGACAATCTGAAAAAAATACTAAACTTGGAAGCCTAGACACTGACAGCAGCAAAAAAAACTTATTGACAGTGTGACGCCTATGTTTTAACACTGAATGGGAATGATTCAGACACTGACAGTGACTTAGGCCTACACATATTTAAGTTCAGATTGAATATTTTGGTGGTAGGTCAGAAAAAAATGACACTATAGTGACAATTTCTCAAATCTTTTAATATTTGGATCATAAATAATTGCTTTCGGAGCCGCCATGATACATTGACAGTGTTGCAGTCCAGCCTGAGTCCAGTTATTTTTTCATAGCATCTGTAAAATATTATTACAAGCTTTTCCAGACCTAAAATGTTCAAACTAAATGATATATAGGACCCTGATATATAGGAGAACATAGATATATACATGAATTTAATTTTGATAGGCATAATAAGGTCTAAATAATTATTTTTCAGATTGCCAGTGTCCGATCAATGCGTGTTAGGCCTCTGGCCAAGTTTAGGCCTAGATTTCAACGGTATAATTTCAAATGCTGGAAAAAAGATATAAACTAACCTTTAACACCTGGAGTCCTCAATGCGTTTCAATGCGTATATCCTCCACAATTGATGCGTTTAATGTCATCCTGGTTTTCTGATTTCCAAAGTATCGGTGCAGGCGTGATGGGGAGAGAACCCGGCCATGTTGACGGTCTTACAGTGACAGTGCCTCCACGTGTCCGATCGATCCAATGTGTTCCCTTCGATATGAACGCATGTTTCAGGCCACTTCATGCGTTAGTATGCGTCCACAGGTCCACATAGATTCCATTAATATATATTGAAAGCATCAGATACCGCCGTAATCCGGGTAAACAGGCGGAGGAGGCGCAGCCCCCGGTAACAACCGACCGGCTGGGACGACTGCTCCCAGCCGTCTGAGGTCTGACAGTGACAGTGCCTCCACGTGTCCGATTGATCCAATGTTTTGCCTTCGATACGAACGCATGAATCACGCATGAATTGTCAATGCGTTGTATGCGTTTAAGGGAGTCCAGACGTCCAAAATATATATATTGAAAGCATCAGATACCGCTGTAATCCAGGCGGAGAAGGCGCAGCCCCCGGTAACAACCAACCGTCCCCGCCGGCAGAGCGGGGCGGTCTGGGCTCTGTCAGTGTCAACGGGGAGAGGAGGCGAAGGATTGCAAGAAAACATCGCAATGCATTTACGCGTTTAGACGCGTTATTTCGCATTATTTTCGATTCCGGGACAGTGGGAGGCTTAGCTATGGGTCGAAATCTATCTGTGGATACCAATAACTAAAGTTAGAACGACCGATTTCATGGTGAAATAGGCATGCAAATTTGTTGAATATTCATAGATTGACCCAGATCCCTTCCTCCCCGATTGAAAGCGGGTCACGGAGAATGCCGAAGATACCCGAGTACCGCCGATGTAACCGACTTTTATTTTGCGTTAATATGTCTAATTTGGCGCAATTTGGACAATTTTAACTATTCCTGCTTGTTCTAGAGATGCCAATTGATATTAATTTAAGCCCAAATAAGCCCAAATGCTTGGATTTAAGCCCAGAATCGGTCGCCAAAATGTCGTGTATTGCCCCGGCGCTCCGGGGGGTCCTTTCAACAAAGTGACTCTAAGTACTCTTCACGAAAGTCTATGTCTTAGTGGGCGGCGAGCGCGCCAGATTCAAAAGACCAGAACCGACTTGAACGTCTAACTGGCTCACCGGCCCACAACAACAAAGTTTTTTTCACTTTGGGACAACCTCTTCATTTTAGTGTGGACATTCACATCCATGGCATGGTATGAGAAAATTCTTCCAAAATGGAAAAATGTGCCATATTTCAAAACAAATGTCCCAATTTTTATAAGGTTTTGGCAGTCTTGTCCCGTGGACTTGTGGTGAACTGTTGGAAGGCCTGCAAAAGAGGCAGAATGATGTCACGCACAAGGGGGTGGGTGGGTGAGTTGAAGAGTGTGACACTGCCTGAAAACGGGCCTTATTTTCACGTTTAAATCAGACGATTTTGTGTGACAAGGGGGTGGGTGGGTCCTAAAATTCGCCTCAAAAAGCGTGACATCATTTATGGACGGCCCCCAAAGTGTCCCCCATTCATTGCAGTCTAGTGAAGAGACCAAAAATTTAGTAATTTTTCAAACTCTTTCAATTGTAAAAAAAACCATCAAAATATTGAAAGGCTAGATCAATAGTAACTAAGTACAATTGATTGAGTGTGTGAGTGTTGATCATTTCTATCATCAAGAAGAGACATACATCAAGGCCAGTAGGTAGTTCTGTTTAGTTCAAAGCGTTTTTAATTTCTCAAAAATAGGTTTAAACTTTAAAAACATATTTTTTGGGGTAATGTTAACAAATTT
Source organism: Lepidonotus clava (assembly GCA_936440205.1). NCBI lineage: Eukaryota > Metazoa > Annelida > Polychaeta > Phyllodocida > Polynoidae > Lepidonotus > Lepidonotus clava. The sequence continues at coordinate 11,299,266 of OW387145.1, forward strand.
TCGGGGTAACTTTTCATGATAAATGAAGCTGGGATGATTGTCTATCGTAATCAACAAAAGAGAAAATTCTGTGAACATGATTTTTACACCCAGGAGTTTGAAGTTTATGTAAACTTGGCTGTTAGAGTGGTTACTGGAGAACTCGGGTCGCGGACGAACTCGGGCCGGGAGAACTCGGGCCGCAAACTAACTCGGGCCGGGAGAAGTCGGGCCGCATACCAGCTTGGCCGGGAGAACTCGGGCCGTTCCCTTGGTCTGACGTTTGACGTAATTAAGATCAGTACGAGCCGTGTCACTTTATCAACGCAATCTCCCCACCCCCCCCTACTCCCGACCCCATGGACTCTACTTCTAATTTTTCAACGCAATCTCCCCTTCCCCGTCCGCCCCTCCCTGCACCAGCTGCAGGGAGGTCGGGGGGGGGGGGGGGGGGGGTGAGATTGCGATGATAAGGTCGGGACCGGTCGGGATAAGCTCGGGACCGGTAGGGGTGGGTGTGGGGTGAGGGGGGAGATGACATTTATAGTCTGTGACAGCAAATAGCAGACTACTTTATTGTGTTTCCTTGAATAACATTAGCCCTTAATTATAAAGACAGCTGATAGAATATATAAATTTTAAGCCTTATATCACGCATGTCAGGCTAATATCGCGCATTTAACATGTCTAATAGTGCATAGTCTATTATGAATGAAATAAGCATTGGATAAAGACAAATAGACAAATCGGACCATGGAATTGTTTGACGTGGACTCAAGGTCAATATACATTGATTCATTCAATTAAAATGATTCACACACAGGGGCGGATCCAGGAGTTCAAGAAAGGGGGGGCGCCCATATTAAAAAAGTCCCAGCTCCCCCTCTGGGAACAAGAGTTTTACATTAAAAAAATCTAAATTTGGACAAAAATAGGGGAGGCGCGCGCCCGGTGGGCACCCCCCTATCCGTCCCTGACACATTATAGTTGATAGTTGTTGAACAATCATTAATCATATGATATCTCAGAAAATTCTTCAAAATACCGTTTTAATTTCTTAGGAAAGTCCTACCTCAAACCCCGTCCCGATCTTATCAGTTAATGTTTTAATTTTCATGTTGTAAACATTTTTGAGCATTTTCCATGCTTTTAATAATGCGCAAAATCAAAATGTGAATACTAGAATAAGATACAATATATGATATAGTAATAGAACCAGCAAAAGTGCAAACATTTTGGTGTGCAAAAATGGGTATTGATGCGAGATATGTGAAAATTAGGCAGTGCGAAATGAATATGTTCACACCTATGTGTGACTGGCTGGAGTCTCTGGCTAGGAGCAGGAGGGGGGGGGGGGGGGGGGGGGGAGTTCAACCGGCCCGAGTTCGTCAGTGGCCCGACTTGGTCACCGGCCCGACTTGGTCACCGGCCCGAGTTCTCCAGGCCCGACTTGGTCACCGGCCCGAGTTCTCTAGTATTCGTTAGAGTGACTGCCGCACAGAAGATACGGAAATATCACTTGCCGAAATCCGCATTTTTTAGGTACTAAGATTTTCTGGTGTTTTCATGGCCATATGCATTTTTTACATACACTAGATGTTCTGTAGCTCAAATAATCATATATTAAGCAATCCGTGTGCATTTTTGTAGAGGGTGTGGCCCGTCATTGCTACTATTCAAGAGGGTAACAAGTCAGTTGGTCCCATCACCACTTAAGCCCCGGCCACACTACACGACTCAACTCAACTCAACTGTTGAGTTGAGTTGAGTTGGGGTCAGTCTTATAGTGTGGCCGGCACCTAAGACTGGAGTCTTAAGGTTTTCCACGACAGTTGAGTTGAGTCTTAGATGTTGAGATGTTGAAGATGTACGACTGAACTGTCTTGGACAGTCCTGGGGAGTTTGGCCCAGTCGTAGTGTCTGGCATAGGTTACGACTCAACTCAACTGGACTGGTCAATCAATGAGACACTGTCTAATTGAAAAAATGCATTCTGTGACGTATAAGTACAGTACTCTTCTCCCACCTAAATATAACCCATTCTCCCTAGCCGGTGGTTCATGCAGGAGAAAACAATCTATTGGATCACAGAGCAGCGAACCCTAATTACAAGTATATGGAAAGATGGTCCTATGCAATTAGATGCACTAATTTTCACTCACTTAGTTTTTGCCATATTTTACTATATCATTTCATAGTTTTTTTGAGAATTAAGAGTGCATCATGGTAGCTATGCCAAAGATGCTCTAGGACGAGGTGCTACAGACCCTAAGACTGTCTACGACTATCTAGTCCTAGGTGTGGCAAGGCTGATATTTTTCTCTAAGGCCCGGTTTTTCAAAACAGTTCAAGTTGGTATGCAAAGTTCAACTTTGATCTGCAGCTAATTTTGGTTCAAACCGGTTTTTCAAAGAAGTTCAACTGCTTAATCTGCAGAGTTGAACCTCAAAAGTTGATCTACCTCCTGGGGGTGGTTCAACTCTGGATTAAGAGATAAATTTGATTTGTACATGAAATTTCACGTAGAATATTGATCTAAGCCATCAAATTAGAAGAAATACCAATTTTCAGTCATCAATTCCTGTTTAAACTTATAAAAAAGCTAAAAGATTCAAACCCATTAATGTAGAACTCTCCTTTTGATCCAAAAGGAGGAAAGAAAGTTGAACCAAAAAGTTCAAGTGAGGTTCAAATGAGGTTCAAGTCCCTAATCCAAGATCAAGTTAATCTGTTTTGAAAAACCAAAAAGTTGAACTGCAAAACTTAATCTGCCAAGTTGAAACTTGATCCTTGTAAAGTTGAACCTCAGTAATAGTTAAACTTTGATCTTTTACGAAAAACCGGGCCTAAGACTGAAGTGTCGTCGCCTGCAGTGTGCTGGCCAGCTACGACAGTTGAGTTGAGTTGGGTCGTGTAGTGTGGCCGGGCCTTTAGTCCCAGGCAGATGGTCCCATTTGCTCCCCGTGTGCACTGCGACACTTCCCGTCATTTTCGCGCTCGGGCCATGCCTGTCCTTTTACTTGCGAAACCCCCGGCTTGCAGTTAACTAGAGCTATTGCCAGTATTGGGTGTGTATGACTGCATAGCTTCCAAAAATTACTTCTTAATTCGCATATATTTGAAGGAAGTAAATATAAACAAAAAGTACACAAATTGGGAGGCAGAATTGGCAAATTCCGTGATAAAAACACAAATCTTTGCGACTTTTAGTCTGACTCTGGGCCACAGGCGCTGTTGTCGAGTCCACTGCTGGCGTGTGTACTAGTAAAAGACTAAAGGTGGGAAGGTGGCCATGTTAGCAGTGGACCCGTGATGTAAACAAAAATTACTATGAGCTGGAAAATGACATTAAATGCAATATTTTCAAGAACTAACCTGTCATGGGTGTCTCCAATACATACGGCAATCAATTCATGAATGAAAGTATCCCATGTTTTTGGTCTTAACAAGGAAAATCCAACAAAATCATCACGGGAGGAGTAGTGTGGACGTTCGCAGGCCCTGTTGCCGGCAGATCTCACACAGTGAAGCCCTTCTCAGGGGAGAAGTCGCGTTGGTGTCGTGTGGGACTAAGTGCCTGGGACGAAGTGGCGATGGGACCAACTGCCTGGCATTCCATGAGAGAAGACGCCACGCCACGGAGCTGGAGATGTAAAAATATCTACACTAACAGCACTTGCAGGATCACTCCTGATGCGATACGGTGACCGCCTGGAAAAAAAAAATGTCCACAGGGATGTAGAACTAACCTCATACGTGCTATTGTGTCTGTGTTCCGTAGAATGTATTCCCCTGTGCATAATCATCCACAAAATAGTAGGTGCAAGGAGCTCCTTTCTGTAATCTAGACGCAACTGGCGCCATGTTGTTCAAATAGCCATGCTAGACTCGCTCTGATTGGATGATTGCTGTTGGCCCCATACTGTTTTGTATACTGTATTCTGATTGGATCCAACGTTTAGCGGTCTTAACGTGCTCTCTCGCGGCGGAAAGGCGAAGGAGAACCTGGCGGCTACCATGACGTCACGACGTTGTAACACGTCTGAATGGTCTTCTTCTTCTTCTTCTCTACGTGCGTGTTGCCCGGATGTCCGGGCCGCTCTCACACTGTTGGGGTATCACTGCACTGTTTAGTTGGTGGCTCCCCAGCAGCTCCGGTGGAGCTACGCTAGTCCATTGTTTGATTTTATTTTGTATGGTTATGAGGTTTTTTGCTGTTTTTGTTATTATTTGTATGTCCTTATTGAATAGGTCCTGTAATGTGGTGTTGGTTTGTGATGTCTTGTGTATTGCGGTGCATTCCTCTAGGATATGTTGTTGTGTTTCCGCTTCTAGGCCACAACCCCTGCACTCTGTGTCCGCATACATGTTTTTGTAGTTGGTCTTGATTCTGAGCATTCTTGTTCGTGCCATGAATAGGCTTCTTGCCTGTTTCCTTGTTAGGCTTGTAAGGTATTCTGGTGGTTCGTGTCCTATTTCTGTTTTATTTGTGGTCAGGAATTCGTATTTTGATTTTGGGGTTCCTGTCTCCTGCAGTGTGCGTTTCATTCTTGTTGTCATTATATTTTTTGTCGTTCTTTCGTATTCTGCCTTTGTTTGTGTTTGCATTTCCGTGTAGTTGATCCCATTTTCTTCCATTATCAATTTTGTTTTTGATATCCATGAGTTGGTCCATTCTTTTCCTAGTATTTCTTTTAGTGTGGTGCTTGTTTTTGTTTGTAGTGCTTTGGCGTAGTTCATTCTTTTTATCATTATTCGGTGTTCAATGTCTAGTATGTTGAGTTCTTCGTATATGCATTCTCGTGGTGTTGTTTGTGGGATCCCTAGGATGCGTTTGATAATGTTATCCAGGATGGTGTTTAATTTCTTGGTTTGTGTTTTATTTAGGGTCCAGGTCTCTGAGCCGTAGGTTATTATCGGTATGATGCATGTCTCCATGAGGGTCCACATGGTTTGTAGTTGGATGCCTCTGAAGTTTTCATCTCCTCCTAGGTATATTGCCGTCTGGAGTGCTGCCTCTGTTTTTCTTTGGATTTCCTCGATATGGGTGTCTAGGTTATTCTTAGAGTTGAGTGTTTCACCTAGGTATTTATATTGGTCGCACTTGTCTATCGCCATGTCATTTATTTTTAGCTGTTTGTCCTCTTTACTCCTACCTAAAGTCATGGTTTTTGATTTGTCTTTTCCAAATAGGATTCTGTAGTTGTTTGCAGTTTCTTCCGTGATCTTTAGTAGTGTTTGTTGGTCTCTCATGTTGTTTGTTATGAGGGCTAGTATGTTGTTTGTTATGAGGGCTACATCGTCCACCCATAGTAGGCATGTGGAGGATTCTTCAATATGTTTGGTTCCTAGTGCTTTTTCTTTTTTGATTGTTTTGTTGATTTCATCCATCAGTGTTGCATATTGTGTGACCGCTAAGACACCTCCTTGTCGTATACTGTTGTTTATGTGTATAGGTCTTGTTTTTCCTAGTGATGTTCGTATAGTGGCTGTGAGGTTCTGGTTCAGTTTGTCCACTAGGTTCCATGTGGCTCCGGTGCATCCTTGTTTGTGCATGGTGTGCATGGTCGTTGCAGCTGCCCTGTTATGAGTTGTGCACCCAGCGACGCACGGGAACGTGGCGGGAGACGGGCCGAAAATGACCACGAAAGAAGCTGCTTTTGTGCATTATTTCGCAGGTAAAGACAGGAGTTAAACCTACAGAGTTTACAATAGTGATTGAGAGCAGTAAGTATTTTACCATGGTTTTGTTGAAGTGATACCCGGCGAGGCAGATTTGACCGAAAAGATGTGAGAATCACGGCCAAAAATATCGGGAAATGCCATCGGGAAATGCAGCACAGCAACAGGGCTGGCGCTGTGAGTTATTAACGCTGCAGCCTCTCAGTTTCGGCCAGCTCTAGAACATGCTTAGGCCCCCGCCTGCCCGGAGCAGGTACAACTTGAGATGGGGCAGATGTTCTTTGACATCCATGTAAATGATCTATTAACGTCATAGACAAAGTATTCGCCTCTGGATATTCCCATTCCAGAGCAGGGAGGGGATGCGTCGCAGGCTATTAACGTCACAATAGGGTGGTCAGACTTGAATGAACCGCTGGTGCCCAGAGAAGGGCCTCAGAGAGAGAGAGACAATATGTACAATATTCATTTATTCCTACATAATATTCTATACACAAGGATCCATATCTTTCATGTCAGTATGCAGTGTTCGAAACTAACTTTTTGGGCTGTCGGCCATCAGGGCCGATGTTAGCTTGGTAACGTCGGCCCTGACAGATTTTTTCTGGCCCTGATTTGTATAGCCCCCAATAGAGATATATTAATTCATTATTTCAAAGCGAGCCACTGTTTTAGCTTGTATATTTGGCCTTATAAATATCAAGATTTCACAGTATTATACGGATGTAGTGGTAATTTCAAAATTTAATTGAAAATTTGAGGAAAAATTGAAGAAATTTTCGTTGGCCATCCGGGCCAATTTAACTCCGTTTTTGGTGAAAAATGTCGGCCCTGGTTTCAAATTTTCGGCCATTGGCCGACGGGCCGGCGTTAGTTTCGAACACTGCAGTATGTGATAACCACTACCACTAATTAAGCACCAGGTGTGCAGGCATATTTCAAGGTTCTACCGCTTGTTATCAGAATACATACTAAGCTTCCCTAATACAAGGAGTTGGTCATTCGCAGTCACACAGTGTGGACTTGCTCTTTATTCTTGTCATTCTCATGTCAAGACAAGTCTATGGGCGTCAAGTCCAAAAATTGGTCAGATTTTGCAAGCCAAGTAACATTGAACTCTATGGGGCACATGTAGTTGGAAGCTTTGTGCTTGTGATAGGTCTGGTAGTTCTTGTGATAGGTCTTAAGTGGGCCACAGACTAGCCGACTTGGTATGATCCAGCGGTCGGGGTTATCTGACAATTTTGATATTTTCCCAATGCTCCCCGATGGTCTGAAACAATCTTATCAGTGTGTGCAGGATAGTACGGGATCTGCGACAGTCGGGGGGTCGTAAGGTTGTAGTGTATGGTCACCTTTAGTTAGCTTGTATTGTCGTACCTCCTACCGTCTCTCTTCTTCCTCCCCTCCCCTCACCCCTCCCGTCTCCATCCTTCCTCCCCTCCCTCTTCCTTCCCCCCCCCCCCCACTCCTCACCACTCCCGTCTCCCTTCTTCCTTCCCTCCCACTTCCTCCCCTCCCCTCACTCCTTCCCCTCCTTCCTCCCCTGCCCCCTGCGCCCCTCTTATCTTGGAGGGGTGGAATGGGTGCCCGGAATATAGGCCTGTAACTCATCTGAAAAGTCTTAAGTATATGTTTCTTTTTTATGACAAAAAGTCTCATAAAGGTCTCACAAGGTCTCATCAAGTTTCATCAGATCTCCTAAGTTCATTTGGGCCTAATATCCTCTCTCCTACAGAATAGAAAAAAAATATTCAGAACTGAAAATAAGTCAAATGGCAACCTATTTGTTCTTACAACAACTCGTCCTCAGGACACTTGGCAGCCCTGCCATACACATCCAGGGCCCGACATCTCATAAGTTCACTAATCACCGAAAACATAATTAAGTCTGCAGTGATTAAGGGCGATTTTGTGTGATTAGGCCTAATCACATATTTTTCAGGGTTCCCACGCAGGTCTTAAAGCTCACACGCAAAGAAAAAATCAAAATTCAGAAAACCTACTCTACTGTTCTATTAACATATCTTAAGGTATGTCACTGTCAAAATTGGCCTATGCACTCAAATAATAGGCTTAAGTCATATTGTTCTAAGTGCGAAGCCAGTCTAACACTTTAAGTGCGAATTGAGTGGAGGTAAGCTTGGACAAGCCTCATGACGTCACAGGAGGCATTGACTCACCACTAACCCCAATAGGCAAAATGAAAATGCTTAGTTTTCAAAAAATATTAATCACAGCTGCATGAAAACCTCAGAATTTGATGTCACATATGTATGTTATACTCCATTATTTTTGCTTAATTTTTTTCATTAGTCTTTTCAGTATTGTGAATATTCAAACATGATTCACAGCCATGGGCCAGGTATGCCTAATGCCTCCCCTTACGTCAGAGTCTATTGTTTACATTGACTGGCATTGAGGTATCACCTGCGCGACCATGGGAGAGTGCAACATTTAACTTTGTTCTTTTACATCAATAATCTTCAAAGAATCTTTATTATTCTATTATTTAATAGTAATGATATAAAAGGAACGTTATTTGATGATTTAAGTTGTCCTTTCGCGTCTGCTTTAAAAGGTCTTAAATTGATTTTCTCAAATTTAAGGCCTTAAAAAGGTCTTAAATTTCACAATTTTGTAGCTAGAGGTCTTAAAAAGTTAAAATGAAGTCACCTTGAACATTTTAATTCCGACTTTCAGACAGGCACACTTATTTCAAGTTTATGTCATACAATATGTTCTAAAAATTGTCTTCGCATGCAGTCACTAGTCTTAAGTTTTCCGACTTTTTGTCTTAAAATGGTCTTAAAAATGTCTTAAATTGATTTTCAAAAATGAGTGGGAACCCTGATTTTTGGTGGACGTCTCATAACTCCCCATAGAGCATTTGAAACAAAGATTCTGATTTGTTTAGCCTTAATCACATGCACTGTAATCATGATTAGGTACCAAATATTTAATCTAACTAGAGAGTTATATTAGAAGATGATTAAAGCAACCCACAACCAATGTTTCCTCTTAGTTTGAAAAAATATTGCAGGTTCCAATAACTGTTCAAATACATTGTAGGGTTATAGTTGAAGCCTTTGGATAAGTATAAAGTGTAAAATCTGGCTCAAACTTCATTAAAATAGCTAATGATATTGTCTTCCTTCTATTATTGTGGGTCCACACAACTTCTCAGTTGTTTACAACAAAAAGTGATGACATCACTAGGATAGGATTCCCCCCACCAACCACTTTAATCCAGTTCACAATACGCACTTTGTATTTATTTCAAACAGGGTTTTCTCCAAGTTTTCTAGTAGATTGATACCATAGAATTACTAATTAATTTTTCTACATTACCAATAAGGTTGTGGAAGAAATTTCTCCAATAAGGTATGTTATTAGAATGAGATGAATCTCTAATATGCCAGAAGTTCTTCTAGTGTGAGTGTAGCCATAGTTCAGGCTCCACCAGTGAAATGTACATGACACTGTGGTCAACCATGTACATTTCACTTGACCCTGTTCTGGTTCAGTACACACTGCAATTAACTCAAGACCAGCTCATTGATGGCAGGGGAGTACTCATGAATCAATGCACTTGAGTGGCCCACTTTCTTTAATAATGTATTATTAAAATGTTTGATTCACTTTAATAGATTATTTCTGGAATATGCTGTATTTGTAGGGTGAAGAAGTCTTCCAAACTATAGGAGTTATGTAAACCATATTTACAAAATTCAACCCACTACCCCTTCTCTTAAAATGAGTATCTTCTGCAAGTACTTTGTCAATGACATCATCATTTCTTGGGTGTCACATGGGGTATTTCCCAGAAGTATTTTAGTCATTAAGCAAACCAAAACAAACCCAAAACTTTGAAAGCATTTGTCTCTATCAGAATGTTTCTTATGGCACATGAAAGAATATGTAGGGCACTTTAGAATCATCAAAAGGTGTGTTAGAAATGTTTATACATTTTCATGAATTTGTGACAATTTATGTAGTTGGATTGGTTGTCGGTTGCTTTAAGGGTAATTAGGCCTTCCGAAACGTGGAATTAATCATGTTCAAATATTTCTATAACTACATTGTCGTAATTAGCACTTAAATACCCTAACGAACTTACGAGCTGTCGGGCCCTGAATTTACCACTGCAGATTCATGGCTCCAGAACAGGGGTCTGGACAGTTAGAGACTTCTTTTTGTTTTTAGGATTTGTAGGAATGGAAAGTCGATTTTTACTCCACCATTTAGCTGAAAACTTGCTACCGTAAATAGCTGTATCAGAATTGATGAGCTTTAAGGTTGTTCTAAATATGAAAAAGGTTAAAAATTTATGTAAATTTCTAAAATATGTTGTATTCACTACACAATGTGTAACATTGTGTTACAACCTCAAAGTCTCAAAGACCCCGTGGGGGTCCAGGTAAGAATAGGGCCGAGTAGCCCCTGCTGATCATATGAGGCGACGATAGGGGGGAACCTGCTATAGCGCCCTGCCCATCTCTACACCGCCACTGTCGACCTACTGAGCACTCAACCTGCCTTTCACTAGGGGAGCCTATTGTCGACCTTCTGAGCCAACTGCCGACCTCCTGAGCCTCCCCTTGCGGTCTCCCCTGCGCGCTGCACAGGCGGGCCGTTGGTCCAATAAGACCCTACTTCCAGTAGGGTTTCCAAGCCTACTTCAAGTAGGGTCTTACACTCAGCCAGTAATGGAAACTTAAACAGTGTAAAATGTGTTTTAACTACTTTCTACATAATATTAAAAGTTGGATATTTGACTGCCAGGCTACTAGCCTAGAAGTAGGGTGGTGCAATAAGACCCCACTGCAAATAGGATTTCTGAATGCTTTCGACTTGCAGGCCCTTAGTTAGATCTACATTGAATATCTAACATGGACTTTCATAATTTTTACTCTAAGTCCACACCTTACTACAAGTAGGCTACAGGTCCCAAACCCTACTACAAGTAGGGTTTACTAAACCCTACTACAAGTAGGCTTTAGGTCCCAAAGCCTATTAGAAGTAGGCTTTGAGTCCGTTACCCTACTACCAGTAGGGTTGCTTGAGTCCCTACTGTAAGTAGGCTTTGGGTCTCGAACCCTACTACAAGTAGGCTTCAGATCCCAAACCCTACTACAAGTAGGCTTCAGATCCCGACCCTTCTACAAGTAGGCTTCAGAACCCCAACCCTACTACAAGTAGGCTTCAGATCCCAAACCCTGCTACAAGTAGGCATTCCTTTACCCTACTTGTAGTAGGCTTCTGGACCCAAACCCTACTACAAGTAGGCTTTGAGTCCATTACACTACTTCCAGTAGGCTTCCAATGCCACACCACAGACAGCCTTTGAGTTCCACACTCTAACTATTCTAAGTCCAAAACCCTACTACAAGTAGGCTTCCAGCATTCTGATTGGCTGTCATACAGACCCTACTTGTAGTAGGGTTCACATACCCTACTTGAAGTAGGGTCTTATTGGACCAACGGCCCTGCTGCGCATAGACAGGTACAGTTTTTGTCACAGCCATGCCTGTCCCTGTACACAGTGTTTGAAGCTTATGCCTGCCCGTTGGCTAATGGTAGAAAATTTTAGATCAGGGTCAATCAAAATTGGGAAAATCATTGTTGAATCGGCCACTCCTGCTCTAACCTGAGGGTTCCCTGAAACTCACCTACCCCATCTTGCACTGCTGTTTGCTCCATTGACATGATTTTTGTCTCTGGGTTCGACTCCCAGCCTGGCTAATTGACATGTTGAATTACATGTTTACAACATATTGGAATGGAGCAGATGAATCAGGGCTCCACAATTATGATGTTGAAGGAGCTAAATGGAAGTATTGTTTAACACTTTCCTTATGCCACCTGAGATCCTGTGAAGCTGTAAATGACTCCCTAAATATTTCCTCAAGACCAACTATCTTTCAAGGATAGACCTCATTCCCCCTCTGACACTTATTCAAGTCCCACCAGCCCTCATATATTGTCCCTCTCCCTTCTAGGTGCTACTACACCTTCAAGGCCCACCAGACGTAGGTAGGTCCCCTCCCCTGTGACTTACCTATTCAAGTGCCACCAGCCTCTCACTTCCTTTGCCCACCCCCTGGATGCCCAGGACAAGGGCCTCTCCCTTACTTCTTAGAATTGGCTTCGCCATTTTTGGCATTAGATGGGCCTAATTATCATTTATGTAAGTTTTTAGCAAAATCTATTGGTTGAGTTTTTCAGTATAAATGAAAAAGGTACAACTTGTAGATTTCTAGAATATGTTGTAATTGTGAATGAAACGTGGCTGGAAAGCCCACATGTGATGATGCTACCGCGAAAGTGGCCGGTGCCCTTGGGGAACCGGATATTTATAGTGACTTCTCAACATCTCCATGGTTACCAGATATGGTCATAAAAATGAGTCTCTGTAACCAGAATAAATTCCTAGGATGGAACAAGAACACCATTTGTAAAAATTTACAAAAGAAATTGTGTATGGAAAAAAGATTTTTTGTCAAGGTGTGACTACACCAAAAATCTTAAAATAGTATGGAATCCCCAGGGATGACCCAGAGAAAATACTAAGAGTCCCAGTTAAACCCCTCCCAAGGGGAGGTTTCTGGGTCCAAAGTGGTCTGTAACCCTGGTGCCTCATAGTGTCCCAGAGAAGAGAAACTATGGAGGGAGCAGAGTGGGTGGAATAGTCTTGGCTGACCAATGCCAAAAGCAGTTTCGAATTGTATCTCTTCAGGCATCTAAAACACAGTACCTAACTAGTGTTTGGGGCATTTTTTAAAAATGTTTGTAAACTTAAAAAACCACAGGGAGTAGGGCATAAAAGGACCCCATGGTGGTAAGTCCTGATGTTGACAAGTCTAAAAGAAGTGGCTATTGTAATGTCACTTCTGATGGAGTAAAATTCCCAAACAAAGGGGAAAGAAAGTTGTACAGGGATGCAGGTCCGAAGGTTAAAAAAAAAAAAAAATGTAATTGTCACACAATTTCCTGATATGAAAACAATGCTCATTCTTACTCGGGGCTACAACCTCAGAGTCAGTTCTGACCCATAGTTGACCCATTATAGGAGCCATAAATGTTTCAAATTTGGATTTTTTTCCAATTGCTCAAATTGGCATTAAAACCCCTATAAAATTATTCTTTTCATCCATAGAAGTCATCTGTGCTTATTCTCGCCCCAGATCCTAAACCATATCATATATTCGGTCACCGCCATTGTGGCGTATAATAAGCTGAAAAGTATTACCTTGTGCAGTCCGGAAAGAACCCATAAGGGTTGGCCGGACGTTAAACTACCCCAACAAACAAACAAACTCGTCCCAGAGGCATGCTACCCAGTCTAGTCCTCAGTGGCGTCCCCCCTTCACCTACCGTCCATGCACAGACCAGAAGGAGCATTCCTAACCACTGACCCAGGCCTGAGTGCCTTACCTCCCTCACCTACCATCTGTGCACAGACCTGAGCGAGTGTTCCTTTACCTTCACTGCCTACCACTGACCGAGGCATGAGTGCCTTCACCCACTCACCTATTGTCTGTGCACAGACCAGAGGGGGCGTTCCTATACCTTCACTGTCCACCAATGACCACAGGCCTGAGTACCTTACCCCACTCCCTGAATGACCACCACTGTAACTACTCAGGCATGAAGGTGGCAACTCTGGCCTTCAGCAATGTTATGTAATGTACTTATGTAACAAAGGAAGGGCTGTTTCCCTCAATAGGATTACACACATTTCCGTTAGACGATCGAGGAGAACAAATGAATGCACATCTGACCTTTACTAGTGAAGAAATGGGCCATCTATGACTGACATTTACATAATATACAGTCCATTTCTTCACTAAAAATAATTGACATTGATGTCCACAATCTTAAACCACAAATGATGTCATGATTATTGAAAATTTCTATACTTAAGCCCTATGGTTTGTCAACATATTTCCCAGCATGCATTCTGATCTAAGCTAACCTGCAGGTGAAAATCAAGAAATTGGCTATCCATGGTTGGGGGAATTTGCTGGTTCCCACAGATCCTTTAATAAGCTATTTTGCTGGTAGGTAGTGAGCCAAGTACATGTATGGTCAGAGGGTTGGACAATGAAGTAGGTACATGGATGGTCACAGGCTGGGACAGTGAGGGAGGTAGATAGATGGTCACAGGGTTGGGGCAGGGTGAAGGCACATGGATGGGGACAGGGTGGGGCAGTGTGGATAGTTACACCTGACACTAAACCCTCAGGGTGACAGGACACTTACCCCCCGGACACTTACCCCCTAGGACACTTACCCCCTGGACACTTACCCCCCAGACACATACCCCCTAGGACACTTACCTCCTAGGACACTTACCCCCTAGGACACTTACCCCCTAGGACACTTACCCCCAAACCTTGGAGAACTCACTCGAATGATGTTTTGACGGGTTTACTTTCATGTTTACTTTAGGCCATGGGACCGGCAGTCCTCCCCTGAGAGGAGGCTCTCCAGGGTGAGGTGAAACAGTCACATGTTGAATTTAAGTATAATTATATATATATATCAGAAGAGAGGGATATGTATCTAGTTTACTCCCCATTATTAAAAACTGTGGAAAATAATGATTAGGAATAGGGACGAGTTAGCCTTTTAGGTATGAATCCTAAAGACTATCAGAAGAGAGGGATATATGTCTAGTTTACTCCCCATTATTAACAATTGTGGAAAATAGTGACTAGGAATAGGGACGAGTTAGCCTTTTAGGTATGAATCCTAAAGAACTATCAGAAGAGAGGGATATATATTGAGTCTACTCCCCATTATTAAAAACTGTGGAATATAGTGACTAGGATATATATGTGTTTACTCCCCATTATTAAAAACTGTGGAATATAGTGACTAGGATATATATGTGTTTACTCCCCATTATTAAAAACTGGAAGTGGGGTCCGGCGGGGCCCACCCCTCATGAGCCCAATTAGGACCATGGGCCAGTGACCGGCACCTAAAACAACAGGGATTAAAATTAGCTTGACGTCCAAACGGGTGGCATGCGTTTTGATACTTCCCCATCCACTATCTTTTGAGTAGGGATGAGTTAGCCTTTTGGGTATGAATCCAAGACATCTATTAGAAGAGAGGGATATTATTTAGTATGCTTTCCATTAGAAGGACTAAGTTCTTACCACATAATTACTTCTACATTATAAGCCAAGGTTGGGGGGTAAGTGTCCTAGGGGTTAAGTGTCCAGGGGGTAAGTGTCCTAGGGGGTAAGTGTCCGGGGGGTAAGTGTCTGGGGGGTATATGTCCTAGAACCCCCACTCAGACCTCTCACCTACCAATTCCCCAACCCTCACCTCTCAACTGTAATGAACGCCATCCTTTAGTACACATCCCCATATTAAGCACCCACAATCACCTGTTACTACCTGAACCCATCTCTCGGTAATCACTTTTACCTGACACTAAACAACCCTCTCTTTCAGTACGTACCTCTGCCTGGCATGACTCATCCTTACCTGACACTACCCTCCAAAACTCCCCATGGAAATCCGGGGTAGGGGTTTATTCAGGAGCCTCCTGAGAAGAATGCGTCTCCAGCAGCCTCTTGCTGTTCATAGCAGGTGACAAATCGGGAGTTGAAACCAGAAACAAAATGATGCAAATGGAGTAAACAGCAACGCAAGTCAGAGAAGGTGAAATTCAGTGGATCCTCTTGATAAGGCAGGGTCTCCATCATGACACCTGTACAAAGAGAAAAAACATCAGAAACCAGCAACAGTTGACAGAAGTGAAGTGTTTGGTTTTTTTTGGCCCTGGAGTAGATAAACATTTAATCAATCACAATGTTCTGTCGGGTTTGGGAGTAAGAAAATGTGTATTTTATACTTGTAGAAAAACTGCGTCCATAAAAATGCATGGTGGAGTTGTTCTTCAGGTAGGTGAGATGTGAGGATGTAAAATTTAGGCTTGTCAACACTCATCTTGTGGTACCCAGGTTCAATTCCTGGCTTGGCCAATATGATTAAATGCTGGTGCAAAGAGGACAGATAGGCCAATGGTCCCACCACAAAGATGTGCTGTGTGTATGCAGTATTACTATTTGGAAAACATTACTGCTTCAGTGATGTCATTATCTTGTCATCATTCCAGAATTGAGATATCAACATGTGAGGTAGGATAGTTCCACAAGATGGTGAGATATCAACAGGTGAGGTGGGATGGTCACAGAGATAGCAAGGTGCAAAGAGCTTAGGTAAGGTGTTCTTACAGGTAGGTGAGATATGCCTCCTCCCCTAGCCCTGTGCCCCCCCTGCCAGCACTGTACCTCCCCTGCCAGCCATGTGAATCTTCGCCCAGCCCTTTCCTTCCTTTCTTGGCCCTGTACCTCGCCTGCCAGCCTGGTGCCTGTCTTGTCTGCCCTGGTTCTCACCTGCCAGCCCTGTGGTTCCCCTTACCAGCCCTCTGGTTCTTCCTCTCCTGGCCCTTAGCTTGGTATACCTGTAGAGTCCCCTCCCAGACCTTAGAATCCCAACCTGGCCTTCAGACTCACCTCTCCCAGCATTCACAGTCCCCTCCCAAACCGTGTTCTTAGGATCGCCTTACCTGTCAGCCCTTTCCCTACCCTCATACCATAAGGGTGCCCATAGCCTCACCTTTCATCCCTGATCCTCGACTATTGGCACTACCTCATCATGCCCTGAGCTGGCCCTCACTTATTGGGGATCTGCCCCCTCTCATGCCCTGAGGAACCCTTGACCCTCACCAGTTGGCCCTTATCCTTCACTTATGCCTTGAGTCAAAGGGGAGGGGCCAGGCGTGTAACTGGGGAAGGGGGGGGGGGGGGGGGCTACCGTCCATAAGCACGAGGCCCTCTATTTCCCCATTTCCCGGTCCTCTATTTCCCCATTTCCCAGCCCTCTATTTCCCCATTTCCCGGCCTTCTATTTCCCCATTTCTCGGCCCTCTACTACCCCATTTCCCGGCTCTCTGTTACCCCATTCCCAAGCCCTCTACTGTCCTATCTCCTACTCCATTTCCCGGCCTTCTACTGTCGTGTTTCCCCTTACCTGTCCTTACCCCCATCTCCT
Organism: Lepidonotus clava; assembly: GCA_936440205.1. Classification (NCBI taxonomy): domain Eukaryota; kingdom Metazoa; phylum Annelida; class Polychaeta; order Phyllodocida; family Polynoidae; genus Lepidonotus; species Lepidonotus clava. The sequence goes on from OW387145.1 coordinate 11,316,003, forward strand.
ACCTGTCCTTACCCCCATCCCCTTCCTTTACTTACCCCCAGCACGTACCTGTACTTACCCCAAACCCCTATCGGTCCTTACCCTAAACCCCTACCTGTACTTACCCCCACCCTGTACCTTTTCTTACCCCCACCCCCTACCTGTACTTACCCCCACCCTGTACCTGTACTTACCCCCTCCCTGTACCTGTGCTTACCTCCAGCCCCTACCTGTCCTTACCCCACCCCTTACCTGTACTTACCCACATCCCCACCCCCTACCTCGACTTCTTCCTACCCCCTACCTGTACAACGGAAAATGGTTGATCATAGGGTAGGACCGTGAGAGAGGTGCATATGGATGGTCACAGGGTGGGACAGTGAGTGAGAGACATGGATAGTTACAGGGTGGGAAAGTGAGGGAAGTGTACATGGATTGTCGAAGGGTGGAACAGTGATTGAAGTATGCATGGTTGGTCAGAGGGTGGGAAAATAAGGGGGGTACATGGTTGGTCACGGGGTGGGCGACTAAGGGAGGTGCATAGATGGTCACAGGCCGAGATGGTGAAAGAGGAACATGGTTGATCGAGGGTGGGATGCTGAGGGAGGCACATAGATGGCCACAGGGTGGGATAGTGAGAGAGGTAAATGGTTGATCAAAGGTTGGGACAAGTGGGAGGTACATGATTGATTACAGGGTGGGACAGTGAGGGAGATACAGGTCCGTAACTAGGGGGGTAGGCGGGGGTGCCCCCCCCCCAACCCCCCACAGAGGAAATTTATTAAAAAGTTCCACTTCTCCCTTAATTGTAGACATCTAATCCCCTAAAAAATTGTGAGAAAATATTGAAAAGTTCCACTTTGATAAGCAATAAGGAAATTTGTTTAAAAGTTCCACTTTTCCTTTAAAAAATCACTTTAACCCCCTTAAAAAAAACGGGAGAGAATATTGACAAGTTCCACCTAGGGATTCTCGCCACCCTCCCACTGCAGACCCTGGGAACGGGCCTGAGGTACATATGGTCAGAGGGTGGGAGAGGTAAGGAGGTACATGGTTGGTCACAAGCTGGGAGACATAAGGAGGTACATGGTTGGTCACAGGGTGGAACAGTGAGGGAAGTACATAGTTGGTCACAGGGTGGGAGAAGTAGAGAGGTACATTGAGGGTCAAAGGATGAGATGGTGAGAGAGGTACATGGTTAGTCACAATATGAGACAGTGAGAGAGGTACATGGTTGGTCACAGGGTCAGACAATGAGAGAGGTACATGGTTGTTCACAGAGTGGGACAATAAGGGGGGTACTCGGGCCCATAGCCAGGGGGGGATACCTGGGGTACCCGTCAACCCCCCAAGCTGGGCAAGGTCCACATTTCCAAAAATATAATTTTTTATAAAAGAATCTTTGACAGGTCAGTGTTCGAAATTAAGGGCGCACCCTGCACCCGGTGTGCACAATTTTGCTGCCGGGTGCATACTTTTTGGAGGGCATGCACCCGTGCAAGCTTTTTTCCACAGTATAAATATCATTATATAGGGGGGTGTGCATCGAAAACTTGCCTGGTGCATTATTTGAAATATCTATGCACCCGGTGTGTGCATAAAATAATTCCTTAATTTCGAACACTGCTGGTATAAAGAAATCATGTTGGGCTACTGTGCTTGTATCTGCCCTCTGGGCCCCTGTCCAGCTTCTGGGACTCCTATCTGTCCTTTGGGACCCCTGTCTGTCCTCTGGGACCCCTGTCCGCTCTCTGGGACCCCTGTCCACTCTCTGGGACCCCTGTCTGTCCTCTTGGACCCCTGTCTGCCCTCTGGGACCCCTGTCCACCCTCTGGGACCCCTGTCCGCCCTCTGGGACCCCTGTCCACCCTCTGGGACCCCTGTCTGTCCTCTGGGACCCCTGTCCACCCTCTGGGACTCATGTCCGCCCTCTGAGACTCCTGCTTGTCATCTGGGACTCCTGTCCGCCCTCTGGGACCCCTGTCCACCCTCTGGGACCCCTGTCCACCCTCTGGGACTCCTGTCCGCCCTCTGGGACTCCTGTCTACCCTCTGGGACTCCTTTATGTCGTCTGGGACCCCTGTCCGCCCTCTTGGACTTCCATCTGTCCCCTGGGACCCGTGTCTGCCTTCTTGGACCCCTGTCCTCCCAGTTGTACCATTGTCCCTATTACGGTTGGTAAAGGTAGGGCAACACACCTACACATCGCATGGCACTAAGCCCCAAAAAGGCTGTGACACCCTGCCGATTTTAGGGGTCTATCCCCATTAGTTGGTGGTTTACTAATATCCAATTCTTTTTTAACCTTTACAATTTTGTGACAATGTTTGATGTTACATCATTATAATAAAACTTTTAGAAAGAATTCCATTCCTTTCAAGTACAACTTGATGTATAGAGATGTTAAATTTTATAAACTAGTTCAACAAAGCTTTAAACTGGTATCTCCAGGCAGGTGTAGTCAATACCTTTGGCTATAGAGTAGAGGAGCCGGTTTTGACACATCTAAGAACCCTAAAATGGGATTCCTTCTCATACATCTGTAAAAATAATCTATATATTCATATATTTTAACATTCATACTGTATTGTGGGGTTGGTTGACCATAAATTGAACAAAATTTGTAAAATCTAATCTTATGGTGGAGGTACGTGGGCGGATCCAGAGTCAGTCATCTGGGGGGGGGGGGGAGCAAACCATCCCCCCTATAAAAAAGTGAAAATAAATAACGTCAGATTTGTATGAATCAACAAAGGTAGATTATTCTAAACAAAATCCACTCAGTCTAGGGGGGGGGGGGGGGGGGGCAATTGTCCCTTTTGCCCCCCACCCCGGATCCACCACTGAGGTATGATCAAATAATTTTCCTGTGGTCATTCCTCAATCTTGACACAGCTCTTCTATTTTGACGCATCTGAGTCCCTAGATTTGATGCAGTGAAGTATTTTTTATGTATCAGATAGTAAAATTTTGACATTGCAATAACATTTCCTGCTGGTATCTGTTATGTTGAATAATCAATTATCTTTTGGGTGATTAATAATACATTTAAGAAGAATAATATTTTATGTTGGGAAATATCTTGTGTTAATATATTTGAGGTAAATGCCTTAAACAGTTTGAAACATCGCTTTTAGTTTTTTTGGGAAAAAAATATTAAGGAAAATTTTGATATTTAAGAAAAATGCATAAAAATGTATGGACAATGCATCAAAACTTTGGACTGCTCCATTTACTGTCTTTAGATTTCATGCAGGGGTCCATTTTGTAAAATAGGCATTGACATGTCATTTTCTGAAGTGTAAATGATTGCACATGACTTTACACTAAGATCCAGAAAATTTTATATCTTAAGGTTTTTTCTTTATTAAAAACTTTTGATATCACACTCTTTGATTAAATAAAAAAAAGTCAATTTATAAGGATTCGACATCTTATCAAATATTAAAGGAAAGCTTGTACAACTAATTATGAAAGTTCTGAGTATAGACAGATTTATGGTACATTGAAATTTGGTCTATTTTATCAGTTTTTAAGGGAAATCCCCAAATTTGTGATGTCACAAGGACACTAACTGGTAACTAAGATACCAATATTAGGCCACATCAAGGCTATTATTAATCATATTGCCTACCCATCTGCATTCATTTATTTGCTAGGGAATCCCTAGGTATTTTGAAAGGGAATCCCTATGATAATGAAGTAGCAAGGGGAGTACTAAACAGCCAAGAATTTAGAGAATTCCCAAATTTAATTTTCTTTCCTGAATGACTGACTTACACCTTTACATTTTGCCTTTTTTTATTTGAAATCTTTTAGAATATGCAAGTAAAGTAAAATACGCACAAGTCAGCATTTTGTAAAGTTTGTGCAAGGTTTCCTTTAAGAACCATAAATCCTATTTTTGCCCCTAAAATGCTGAATTTTTGCACATTTACTCCATCTTAATATCTCCTAGAGCATAAAAATACAATTTAACCTCTAAGACATCTACTCTACCTGAAATGCCACCTGAAACAAATAGAAAAACTAGAAATTTCACATGTGTCCTATTTTGATTGATTATGCATGTCTATATTTGTACCAAATATTACAAATTATCTATAGCTGAAGTTCCAACATCATGTAAGACGTGAACACTTGCATAAAAGGAAGTTGTTGTTTATTATCCAGTGTATAGTCGTTATGTGACAAGAACTCGATTGACCATGATCAGTCCCGAGGTAGGAATCCCCTCAGACACATTAAGCCAACGCTCCCGCGCTCTTACACAATTTCTATGCCTCAATCCAGAACCAAGACTGCAGGTTAAAGGTCCAACCTTCCCTGGATGTTACTCACACAGCGTTTACAGCTAACTCTGGCTGGCTGAGAGCGGTACACATTATTATAAGGTGGTACGTCACACCGTGACTCCTCCCCCATTTCACTACTGTCAAAGTGAAACATGGCTTACATGTGTGCTTCTAAAGCTCACGCCTTACTGCCTAAACATGGACTGGCCACCCGCGTCAGTACAATACTACTACCAATTGGTGAAACCTTGCCGCCGCCCCCCCCCCCCCCCTAAAAAATCCCTGGATCCGTCCCTGTCAAGAACAAGTTTTTGACAATTCTGTCCTTGATGAATAATATAATAAGAAGACACTATTATGGAGTATGAGGTCGGATACCTCTGGGTCCATTGGACCACAGCCGCTAGGCCAAGGTCCGAAATGGACCCAGAGGTAAATATATCGGACCGAATATGACATAACAGTGTCTTCTTTATTTTATGTGATGGCTAAAACATGAAAAATCATAAACTTATTGAAAAATAACAACATGGGATTGTCCCAGTGCCAACGGCGATGTCCCAGTGCCAACATGTTTGTTTACATAATTCTCGATGCTGATTGGCCAAAACCATGGTAACAGGGGTTATGTGGTACTATTTTAATTTGGAACTTCTCGGGGTTAGTATAAATCAGGATATATTTACCTCGCCTCCAGCAGTGCTTATTTCGTTCTAAACGGCACTTTACGTACTGCTGCTCCCGTTAGCCATTACATAAATCTATGAAAGGCTCGAATCTATAAAAAAAAACATACCCCTACTCAATTACCGAGGCAGATGTTCTTGAGTGTGCATGGTTCCATATAGGCAGGGCTATACACACAACAGCCAGTGGCACGAGGCCTTTTTGACATTCCTGTCATTGACATAGGGAGACATACAAAGTGATGAGGCAGCGCAGCCAAGCTCAGGATCATAACCTTCTTGGTAACCATACGCTTCACCTCTCCGCACACCCCCAGGTGGTCAATGTTGTGCAAACTATTGCTGACATTAGTTTACATAATCTTCAAGGATTTCCAGAACAGTTGGAAATAAAAAATTATGAAAAAACTGTTTTAAAAATAAACTAAATTTTACAGAATGAAAAGTCAAATGAAATTCTATGTGAAAAGTTCTTGTATTTTGAATAATAAGCCCATCCCAATTTACACAAATAAAGTTTACCTTTATTTATTTTTGAAATTGCCTATGTGCTTATTCCATGAAGACAGTTGCATAGTACAAAATTAACCAAAGCAATTTCGTTGATAAATTGCTCCTATAATGTAGCTTTAGATGTTGGTCTTTTCCCCATAGGAACAAATGGTAAAGTCTGTTATTCCATCATATAATGTCCAACCCTATTTTGCACTGAAATACAGTATTTTGATTGGCTGGCAAAACCTGTGAATCTGCCAATTGATAATTGATTAAGAAATCTCAATATCTTATCTTAGCAGTACTTGCGGATATAGATAAATATAATTCTTGCCTGTTTCAGCAACCCCAACTCTCAGAGACAAGGATGGCTTATACAGTAATTTTGTCCGATCGTTGTCCAACCCTGGGATATATATCCAATGTGGGATTGGCTTATTGTGATAACCAGAAAAACTTATATTTTTGAACAAAATTTAATACAGGGTTGTTCAAATAGCTATAATGTGGAAATGAATCACAGAAGGTAAAAGTGGGGTGTGCTGGTATGTGCAAAGAAAAATTAAAACTAGTATATAACAGGAACATTTAAAAAAAATGGTTTGCGTCATTAGAAGGGCAGGACTTTAAATACAGATTTATGCTTCCCCTCCCTTAGGTGTCTGTTGAAATACAGAAGATGCTGGTTGAAATGATAGCATTTATTAGCTTAGATGACAGTTAACTGTTCGCGCGACAGGCGCCAAGTTGAAAGTGGAACTCTCCTGTGTCTTGCCGGGGACAGCTGGTGATCAGCGAAAGTCAAACTTAGATCTACTGTATTATCGCTCAGGCAGGGAGGTAGGTCGACACAACACATCTCCCTTCTTTAGAAAGTACATTTGTCACCGTACGGGAGAAACATGAAATACATATAAACCTTAAAGTGTACATCATGAACATATGAACTGGTAGAAATAGTTTTAGACAAAATACTGATGTTACAACATACCAGTACTCAAAACTTTACCAAGACTTTTTACTTTACATAGTCGTTTAACCTTTGTGGAGGCTGTCTACTTCTAATACTTCTTCTCACTGCCTCTTGAACTCTAGCAGGTTGCTGAAGGTTAGGAAACTCAGCCTGAACTACTTCTGGTTGGTCTAAAGTGTCCATATATGTAAGATCAGAATCTTCTAGATCAATTTCTTTTTGCTGTGAAAGAAGATACGAACTTGAAACTTTAGCTAGTTTTTCAACATTCCACTTTTTACCATTTTCAAGAAGAATACATGAACCTTTAACATCTTTCACCTTTTGAGGTGCACCATATCTCACCTCCCCTTTATCGACATGACGAGGGTTACGAATTTTTACAAAGTCACCCGGTTTGATATCTGGGATTTTTACACCTTGTTTCTTATCATGATAGATTTTGTACTTTGCTTGTTTTTCACGAACAAGTTTCTGAACTTTTTTGAATTTGGAAGAGGATTTTGAACCCAAGTTATTCCATTTGGTTTTTGCTACTCGACCACGCATAAGTTCAAATGGGTTTTTTTCAGTCATAGAATGGGGGGTTGTATGATACACAAAAAGTCTTTCTCTTGTAGCTTCGACGGGGTCTTCTTGTTGAAGGGTTGAGAGTTGTATACCCTCCTTGATCGTACGATTCATCCGCTCTACAAGTCCATTGGCTTGCAGATGGTAGAGTGCGGAGTGGGTGTGAGTTATACCACACTCAGCGAAGAAGTCCTTGATTTGGTGCGACGTGAATTGCACACCGTTGTCCGTCACAATCTGGTCGGGGAATCCCTCACGCACAAACACTTTGCGGAGGAATTTGATGACACGGCACGTAGTGATGTCAGTTACAAACTCAACCTCGCACCACTTGGAGAAGTAGTCGACCAGAACGATGGCGTATTTACCGTTCATAGTCTTGAATGGACCCATGATGTCCATCGCAACTTTCTGCCACGGTCCTTCGGGTGGCGGAGTTGGAGTCAGTGGAGCTTGATAAGTCCTGTAGGGTTTGTCACTAGACGCACAAACGTGGCACTCGCGGACTAGGTGTTCGACTTGCCTGTCGAGTCCGGGCCACCAGTAGTGCTGTCTCAGCCGTCGTTTAACCAGAGTCATGCCGAAATGTCCTTCATGGGCAATGTTCAGGATACTAGAACGAAGAGACTCGGGTACGACTAACTGATCACTACGGTAAAGAAGTCCGTTCTTGATGGATAGTTCGTTGTTAATGTCGTATAAACCTTGTAGGTTACCTTGTAAGGATTTACGTAATGGCCACTGAGTATTCATAAAAGTATGGGCCATCTGCAGGGTTTTGTCCTCTTGCATAGCTTTTTGAAATTGTTGCGTAGAAATGGCACCGTTTGTAAGTGCCGTTACCTCGGCGATGCACTCGTCGTCCTCAGTGTACCCGTCCTCGGGCACACGTTGTAGTGGCAACCGCGACATGCAGTCGGCTGCGGTGTTGTTTACGCCGGGTATGTATTGTATGGCAAAATTATACTCTAATAAAAGAGTCGACCACTTGCTAATCCTTTGGCTGGTACGATCACTTGCAAAGCCTTTTGTGGTCAAGATACTGGTAAGGGGCTTATGGTCGGTCCTGACCACGAATCGCCTGCCCCATAAGAAAGTACGTAAACGCTTGGTAGCCCAATGTACCGCGAGCATTTCTTTTTCGATAACGGAGTAGTTTTTCTCGGCGTCCGAGAGCGTACGCGATATAAAGATAATCGGTTGTTCGTTACTGTTAGAAACTTGTGAGAGCACAGCTCCCAAGCAGTATTGGCTCGCATCTGTCATAAGAATAGTTTCTATGTCTATAGAAGAATTAAATGCGCTTAGGGTCGGACGTTTCGCGATATCAGATTTAATACTGTCAAACGCTTTTTGCTGACCGTCTTCCCACTGGAAGTTCTCTTTCTCTTTCATGAGAGCGCGCAAGGGTGCAGCTTTGCTTGCAAAGTTCTTAATGAATTTCGACATGTATTCGCACAGTCCGAGAAACGATCGGAGTTGATCTTTGTTCTGTGGTGCTGGTGCGTCAACCACAGCTGTAACTAGGCTCTCCTTGGGCTTTATCCCGTCAGGGGTTACTGTATGACCCAGGTAGTCGACTGATGTTTGATTGAATTTGCACTTGTCCCGCTGGACAGTCAGTCCGTTCTCCTTGAGCCTCTGGAGCACTGTATGGAGCAGTCTATCGTGCTCTTCCTGGTCTTTGGCGTGGATAAGTATATCGTCTTGAAAGTACGACACGCCTTTCACGTCCTTGAAAATCTTATGCATCATGCGTTGAAATATAGAGGATGCGGACGCAAGACCAAAAGGTATCCGTGTGTAACGGAATAGTCCTTCTGTAGTTATGAAAGCAGTTATATCCTTTGACTCCTCAGTCAGTGGAATCTGGTGATAAGCTGAACAAAGGTCAATAGTAGTGAAGACCTTTGCATTCTCCAGTGTAGATAACATTTCGTGTATGTTCGGCATGGGGTAACGCTCAACGACAATTTTCGAATTAACGTCACGAAGATCGACACATATTCGTACGCGGCCATCTGCCTTATGGGCAACAACGATCGGCGATACCCACTCTGATGCCTCGATTGGCTCTATAAAGCCTTCGTCTTGTAGACGTCGTAATTTTGTGATGTACGGGCTCGGCATCGGGTTTCCATCGGATTTTGTGTTTGAAATGTGTAGCGACTTTCTTGCTGTCATGTGTAAACACTTCGGGATACTGATCCGCGATGTTTGAGTCTGTCTGTAATACAGGGTCTCGGTATGAAGGGTCTAGAATGATACGTAGCTTAGACTGTGAAGACCATCCGAGAATAGTCGCGCCTTTCTTTGAGACGTAGACTTTGTCCGTATCGGTACGGTCTTTGTACTGTAGTGTAGCTTTGAAATAGCCCTGTATGGCTATGGGTGAACCACCGTAACCACCCGGAGAAATGTCACTTTTGTAAAGTTCACATCCTGAGAAAAGACTATCGTATAATGCTTGCGGAATAATAGTGTACGGGGATCCAGAATCAACTAACATCTTAATCGGCATACCTTGGATCGTAACGTAGCAACGAGGACACTGACACGTCTGTCATGTTTTGTAGTAGAATCTACGCTAAGCACATAGTCTTCGGAATCGGATTCAGTCTCTTCGAGCTGATGTACTTTCGCTTGGTCATTAGCGAATCAGACCTTTGCGAAATGGTCCTTTTTGTTACACTTGCGACAAGTTTGTCCGAGCGCAAGACACTTTTTGTAATTCGCCTTATGTTTCTGTGAACCACATCGGTAGCAGAAATTGTCATTGTTCGCATCGTGCTTACTTTTTGGAGCATCGCCTGTAGGCTTTTTGTACTGCAGTCTATATCCTTTCTTTCTCACGGCATTGACAGATCCGTGATCAGTGCTACCGTTCGCACTCGCCGAATCGCGCATCGATTTCGCATCTTTGATCGCACTTTCTAACCTAATCGCTGTAGCAACGGCTTTAGTGAAGTTCAGATTTTCTTCGGCTAAGAGTCTTTCGCGAATTTTTGGATTGTACAGCTTTTCAATAAGCTGGTCGCACAGGGCATCATCTAAGAAGTTACCGAAATCACAGTTCGTAGCAAGTTCGCGAAGAGCAGCTATGTACTCGCTTATGCTCTCGCCCTGTAGTTGTGCACGTTTTCGGAACACGTAACGCTCAGCCCTTTTGTTTTTAGCTGGCTTGAACTCTTTCTCTAGCTTGAGAAGTGCTTTGGTGTAATCTGTGGCACCCTGTGGATAGGTGACATCGGGCAATTTGAAATACCGCTTTTGACCTTCGGTGCCCAAACAGTTCAGAAGAATGCCCTTACGCTTCTTAACGGAGAAGCCGTCAAAGTCTATGGCGTCACAGAATGTCTCGAATAAAGGGTACCATTCGTTCCAGGGAATAGGTGGGGAACCTGGCTTTTGTAGAAATTTAGGTGGAGGCTCTATGCCATTCATAGCAGCAGCCATTTTGAAATGTAGTGTAAACCACCTTTAGTATGTAGAACAGATTTGTAGAAATATGTCACGCGATGCAGAATTTTGTAACACACTGTAGGGGACTTGTCACACACTGTAGGAGACTTGTCACTCAATGTAGGGGACTTGTAACTCTGTAGAGTTGACTGAGCAGCTGTACTTTCTACTCAGAAAAGTCACATGGCCAATGAGGCTGGGTGTAGGAGTCAGAATGTTCATCCAATTTCACTAAAATACTACCAGTGGTGCTCTGTAGAGCTCACCACACATCCACTCATCCCTGTTTGTAAAGATGACTCGTCGACAGTGTTGAAATACAGAGGATGCTGGTTGAAATGATAGCATTTATTAGCTTAGATGACAGTTAACTGTTCGCGCGACACGCGCCATGTTGAAAGTGGAACTCTCCTGTGTCTTGCCGGGGACAGCTGGTGATCAGCGAAAGTCAAACTTAGATCTACTGTATTATCGCTCAGGCAGGGAGGTAGGTCGACACAACAGTGTCCAATACCCTTGATTGGTGTTAGACCATAAAAATTAATGTAATTCCGAATCTCATCTATAATGTAATGTGACGTAAAGGTTGTTATTAATGTGACCCTGTTTTCACAATTGAAAATGCAATTTTGTCTCCTCTTAAAGCTCATGGGTTTATTCATATAGAGGAATCATACTAAATTATCAACAAGAGAGACATTAAACACCAGTGTATCACGCTCTCAGGTGGGAAAACACAAAAGTAAATAATTTGTCTTTTTCATTCAACAACAACGCAAAAAACTGATGTTTTCTTGTATTTTATTAGTTACTGTCTCGTAAAATATGTTCTTTAGCATACTTCTCAAAAGGAAAAGTCATGCATCAATGATCTTAAAAGTTGGAGGGCAGTCTCAATTATACATCAAATATAGTTAAGAAAGCATCATAACTATTTTTGACGAAAGAAAACATGGCACAGGCAAATTCTCACATACTTTCATTATAATCTAACAACGCACGACATGGAGTAAAGTAGGAAAACGATTCGTTGGAATGGGAAAACCTGACAATCTACACTAATGCGTACGTCATCATTGATCAAGTCCAACTAGTTGGGTTATAAATCTGGTCAACTAAAATTGCAAATCAAAACAGAACATGTACAATAATTTCACAAACGTTGGCATTAGATGCATTCATTGTAGACGACTAAGTCGTACTTTAGGTATTGTACATATTTTGCATTGTACAGCTGTTGAGGTATGGAGCAATTATGGAAATGAGAATAATTTTGTTGGTTGGCAAAAGATAAACAGAAGGAAATAACTTTTTGGGGGTGGTTGGTTACTCTAAGAGATATCATACCTTTAATGCTGTACAAATGGTTTACATGTGTTAACATTCACAACAATTATTACGTTTCTCAGTCCATAACATACCTATTCTCAAGCTTAATGCGTATATCGGTCACTTCGCTGTCAATTTTTTAACTACCATTTCATGTGTTGAAATTATGTATCAGCTTATTGGAAAAGGTATCATATTAACAACGGTTTTGAAATTAACTCACATTAGACCATTTTTTAGTCACAAAAGCACCTTTTCGTTTTGGTGCCCTAGATACAATGAGTTTTGTTTTTGATTTGAACTATTGGCGATAGGACAAATGTACGCAAGTTTGCTTTCAACATTGCACTTGTATGGATACATTTGCACTGGGATGAGGCTCACACATGCATCTAAGGAAATGTACGTAAAATATGGTAACATGCACATTGGAACACCAGCGTCGCATACTTGCACTCATTAAATACATCTACGTTCTGTAACTGCCAGTGATGTTTCTTTGGTGATCACCCGTGTCTTGTAATAGTTGTGCCGTTTTTATAACAATACGTACCGTTTAGGTAAAAGTATAGGCTCTGGTATCCCTCTGCCGTACAACAGACTATTCAAATGCAAATACATTCTCCCTGATTTCAAATGCTTTCAGGGGTCACTTGATAATAGGTAACATTTTTGTAACACTAGGGAGTTCATGAAACAAACAAACAAAAGTCGCGCAACGTAAACGTATCGTTTATCTCAGATTTTATGGGGCTTTTCAAAAGTATTTCATTATGATAATTATATTACAGATGTTTCACAAATTGTGCATTTGTAGGCTCAGATATAATAAAGTTTATCACGATACGTTGTACGAATAGGGATGCGTTTTGGTTTTTGAGACTCCCTGGGTTATCCAACTCCTCTGCTCGTCTAGCCATGTCTGAACCTTGACCCAAACGTTATCCCTACAGCATATCTATTATCAAGATAATCCGATATCTTAATCCGCATGAACTGTTGTCACCCCGAAATGCTCAAACGATTCTTAACATAAGCGTCACATATTCAGTCAAACGAAAGGTCTTAAACACTGAATTTTTTCCCACCATGTGATCTCTTGGATTTCACATAGGGGAATCATTTTTACATATATATACTGAATGTACCTACGGCTTCATAGTGGATAAAACAAACGATAAAGGACAATGAAGTTCCTCCAAACACATATGTATACACACTCTCTCTCTATATATATATGGCCTTCTCTGTTGACCAGAACAACTTAGAAGGTGGGCTCATAAAAAGACGTGGGAACTACTACACATACTTGTGAACGTGGAAGCAAAACGTCTCCTCCCCACCAATTTCCAAAATCCTACCAGGCGAAATTCCCCGGGGAAGAATTGCTTAAAAGATAAAATCTCTTTCTGACATTTCAAATAAAGAAACCTCATTTTGAAGTTAGTATTTTTAAAAAGACAAAATAAGCAGGCAGAGGAGTCCTGTTATAACGGGACTTAATATCGGTGACAGTACAAAGATTTCTCAATAGGTCTGCCATTCAAATGTCATAATCTTCTCTAATCTAAATCAACCCAACGATTTTCTCCAATCAGTCTGGTAATTCTAAGCATCTCTCAATCTCACTAAAACCCTATACCCATTTGTCAATTGCCCATCGCCGTAGTGGGTATGGGCTTTAGTTCTTGCATGAGGTCGCACCATCTCTAGGGACAGATCTAGGAGATCGGGAGGAGGGGTGCGCGTGGAAACTTTTTGGGTCAAATTGTATTTTCTCATAATGTAAAATTGGCGTAGGAGCCTTGCTGATAAAGACGCCCCCCCCCCCTTCCCTCTAAAATTCCTGGATGCGCCCCTTATCTCCCAACTTGACACTTTCTACTTGAGGTTCTTGAGCTCGGCCTGGCCGGGGAAGTACCAGTAGGTGGAGGCCTCGCAGGTGGTGAGCCGCATCACGTCGTCCGAGTGCTTGTCCTCCTTGCCCTGGCCCACCATACGGTCCAGCATGTAGTTCAGGTTCTCAGGGGACTGCGAGTACCCGATGAAGAAGAGCCCCGCCTTGCCGCTCAGCGTGCCGTAAGGCTGGGACTGACGCACAATCTCAAAGGCCTTCTTCTGTTCGAAGTCCTTGCCTGAAAGACAAACAAGGGACTTTTTATACCTCTCTTATTGGGATGTTCAGTGGGTGTGATAATGTTCTTATCCCGGTGGCGTAGCCAGGGGGTCGTGGGTGCCTGGAACCCCTTTTGATTTACTAAAATATAAGCATAATTCCAAGAAATAACATGGACAATAACTGGTGATACAAATTTTAATTTACCCTCATTTCTCGGTAGCGAGACATGGCCATTCTTAAATTTGACAGAATGACATTGCCATTTCCCCAGATCGACATGAGGACGCCCACCCCTCCCCTCCCCGGTCAATTGCCAGGCAGTTGAAATATGTATAACGATATAAAATCTTAGTTTCAAAAGACAGAATGGGCACCCTGTCCAGTATAGGCCTAAGTCAATGCAGGGGTCGGGGTGGCCAACGTCGTTGAGACGCCGTTGGCACTGGTCACTCTTTGACATTGTCACTTCATAGGTTCGAGCAATGAAAATATGATATTTCGAAGACCCACTGCATGGTCCCAGATTGCCCACAGGACTACTAATCAGGCGAACTTAGCCTGTATAAAAATCCAATTAAAAAAAAGAGATTTAAAATGTGGAAGCTGGACGTACCCCCGGTCATGCGGGCCACGTGGGAGGTGATGGTCTTGTCCTTGAGCTCGGTGCTGTCGTCGATCTGACGCCCCACCCACGACTCCTTGTCCGCGTCTGAAACGTACGAGTTGTCATACCCAACGTGGGAATTTTAGAATAAACAAGGGCTCATTGTAACAGGATACCAACGCAAATTCCATTTTCAAATTCCCTGTGTTTCCCTGAGATTTCCATGCGACAATTTTTCCCTTTGTCATAGCCAGCAAGTGTTTTCCCTATCATGGAATTTCTCTTTTGCCATTTACCCTGTTTTCGCTGTGCTGTATCCTGTTGTAATAATAATGATGATGATGATTAATGGAGTTTAAGGTGTACTCAGCAATTTTTCAGCCATAATTCCTATATGTAATATGTAATAATGGAATGTAATATTTCCTTCCATAACCAATAGAATCCGTTTGTTACTTGAGGTGATACTGCATAAGATTACATAAATACAGTAAAACAGTGCATTTATCCAGAATATTACTAATGGAATTCAGTTACATGAAAGAATTGGTTCCATAAACTTAAGCTTATGATGGGTAACTGTTCCCTTAACTCTGCACGCTTTGATATGCTTATACACAAACATTGATTCTCTGATGTATCGTTGATTAAAATAAGAATCATTTAGCCAATCACTACTTACCTGAGGACCTTCTGATCTTGTCCAGGTTGTGAATCCAGCGTTGGGTGATCTGCAAGGGGTTCAATGAGCTACATAAACATCTCAATACCAAATGCGGAGTTCGATTGGACCTCCTGGGCTATAACCCGCTATAATTATACGTTAATATGTTAATTTGGACTAATTGTGTAGATAAAAACACGAGGAAAACTACAAAAAAAATGTATATATGTTTGCTATGATGTATCTGTAATGAATACATCTTAAAACCAACTTATAAAAAAAATTAATATACATAGACATAGATTGAAAATTTATTCAATGCTAGTTTTTAGCGAACCTTTATAGGGAGAATAAAGATTACACCTTCTCCCTTTGTGAACCAGTTAGAACTTTAACTCCCACCCACCACGTAGCTGCCGCCGGTGCCGTTCTCCACGGCCACCTGCTCGCGCTGCTCGTCGTCGGCCGGGTTCTCCGTGCCGTCGATGAATCCCGACAGGTCGCGGCCGTTCTGGTAGACCCAGCCGTACACGTCCACCACCTTGGCCACGCTCCCCTCCGGCAGTTTGTCCGTGATGCGCTGGGCCAGCTCGAACAGCTTCGACACCTGGTTCGACTTGGCGTGCACAAAAATGTCGCCACCTGCAGAGGGTTGATATAGAGTATTAATTGGGCTAGACTGCTACATCGATTTTTGATATAAAATTTGAAATACCACTTTAATGGCTTAAAACGAAAACAAAAATACTCTAGAACAGACATTAATGCAATGTAGGAAAAATTGAAAGTTAGAAATCCTATAAAAAGTAGGAGAGATGGCTTCGACACCTCGACATTGCTATATTCGATTCGACTCAAGAAGACTGCATCATTATGTTACAAGAGGCATGTTATTCGTTACGAAAATGATTAGGCCCTACTTAATTCACAGAAAGAGACACGAGCTAAATCTGGGTAGAGGGATCATGATAATGGTTGGGCTTATATATACATTTATTTATCTATGCATCCCTTACCCTCGGCGGGCATGTTGCCATGGGGACCTGCCCTTGTCACATAGCTGTAGTCCTTCTTGGTTTTTCCAGCAATCTGAAATAGTCCAAAGAAACTTCGTCCAGCGGCCTGAAAAGGGACAGGTCAAACACTGTTAGTATTCACCCGTTAACAACTAGATGGAATGTGAATTAATAATATTATAGTGATGGAAATATTGTTAGATAAGTGCAAGAGGAAGCAGAATCGACGGGATAAGTACTAGAGGATCACGTAGGTGATGTCAAAAGGGTGTCAAAACAGTGACAATGAATTCAACTACTTCTATTTAATATGGAACATAATAATTAGTTTCGCCTTACTTAACTATAACAGGTTCACAAAATGACATGTCTGTACATGTGTGATTTTTTCGCGGACGAAAAAAAAAAAAATTTAATGTCTATCTACATGTGGACAGAGTTGTAAGCGTTTTCCTCTCTTTTATTCATCAACACATGTCTACTGGCTACTGACATAAGTTTTGTAGATAGAACTTTTATGAAGGTATTAACTATGGGCATGTTTAGTTTCTTTTTATTATTGTCAGAATAAATTTAAGCTATTGATATCAGAATAATGGGCAAGTCGTACCTGTTTAGAGAGAAGCGCGCTATCAACTTGTGCTACTAAACCAAATCTTGAGAGGACTCGAAATGAAAAGCAACAGGTGTTAGTCTACTTAAAGGACAAGGACATGGAAAGCTACTGTATAAAGACACAAATTGAAATGAAAATACGACAACAAACATGCATGGTAGTAGAAATGTGAAATAGCGATAGGCTCAGTGACACGTGTATAGAAAATGATGACAATAAAAAATCTACTCTACTAGCTGGTAATAGTTTGCCTAATTAGACATTTACTGTGTATCACTTAAAATGAATGGCATTATGTATCGGCTAAATACTGGCATCCATAGTTTTTAACTGTACATTTGACTTAATAATTCTTACAATAATGTTTGGCTTGTGGTAAACTCATGGTTTCTCTTGAATAGATATTCATATTGCACAAGGTGTTACAATGAACGCCGTCAAAATGTTGTATAGCGGTGATAACAATCCTTGGTATTTCTTATCATTTTCTAATAACAACAGCAGCACTTTGCATTAAACAATATCATATACGATCGCAGCATACATTCCACGTCTTTAAAATACCATGAGGTATAAGGTAAATGGCGATGTTAGCTCTGTCTTGCCCTTGGCACACCGAATGACCGGTAATATTAACTCAACAATATGAAGAAATGATCCATGCTGACTGACCTGTCTAGAACTTGGCATAGAAAAGAAGCTTGTCTTGAGTCCCGCCCATAGTTTGACCCGAAAGCATGACCCTCATCAAAAATAAGTTATACTCTTTGAAAGATATAGGGCCCTGAATATGATTTTGTAATATATGTGGCAGACATTTTTATCGGAAATATCATTACATCTCAGTCACGTCCCCATTGACTGACCTTACCCTTACTGTAGACTATACCCCTGCCTCCCTAACAAAAGTAATATAGGGCCTTATCCAGGAATATAAAAGAATATAGGCTATATATATATATATATATATATATATATATATATATATGAGACGACTAAATAAATTATTAGTGCTTAATATTGACTACATATATACACATATCAGTATGCAGATTAGTGGCTAGTGCTGACTAGTGGCTGACCTTGGCGTAGAAGGCGGGTCCGAAGCCCACCCCGGCCCACACCTCGTCCTCCTCATCGCGCATGTCCGGGGGGCACACGGCGTCCACGTAACTCTCCAGGTCGGCCACCACGCGTGCGCACGCCTTGACATCCGCCTCAGACCGCAGGTGGATCCACAGGTACAGCGCGTGGTTCTTGGTGCCCGTGATCACCTGCAAATAGTTTTTAAAGATTTTCATCTTCAATAATAATAGTCAATACGGTACCTACTACACCATCCTGCGCCCCCCCCCCGGCTATATTACAGTAATGTGTTATTATTACATATATATATATATATAATATATATATATATCAAATATTATAGCATTAGACCCTATGCTGGAAATGAACGTATGATTGAAAGTAGCTGTGAGTAGGTTTACTGATAGGATTTCAACAATTTGTCTTTTGGGATAGGGCTTTTATTGCTTTTTCTAATATCCACACCAATAGAGAGTTCTCTATAGCCAACACATAATGTTGCTATGTTATGCTATGTAATGCTATGTTCCCAAAATATTATTTTGGGAACATAGCAAATTGTACACATTTTATACTTGACATTCTTTACTGTGAGTATTTGAAAAATATATTTAAAAGTACCGTGTTCTTTTTTATTTTATTTTACAAAGCCTGTATTCTTAGTCCTTTGAAATTCATGCATGAATGATGATTAGGATATTAAGAGTTAACCCTTTCAGTGGTCGGCGGGTGGTCCCTTTAGTGGGTTAGCTTCTACAAAAGGGGAGAGGACACCTTTTCCTGCCGTCTGTCCGTTCCCCTAACATGGCTCTGGGCTATAACCATGACCTCAGGTTTACCTTGTCTGCGCGGCGCAGATCCCTGATTTCAAAAGTGTGCGTGTTAGGGGTAGACATGTGTGTGATACATGTAATCAGAAGCCGCTATCTAGTAGAGTAATAGGGCGAGGAGGGGGGGGGGGGGAGGTGTCGCTAGAACACTGAGTGTACCAGTTTCAGAAACTTTGATGATGTTTCAGTTTGAGGTATACCAGGCCAAATCTAACATTCTGTTATGTTTCTAATTACATTATATATTAAAGATCATGGCCATCGATGGCATGAGCTAGGCCTATATAAAGCACCTTTGTCATTTAAGTGATGCAAATGGTTTACATAAAGCGCAACTGTATCAAATTACATTCAGGAGTGAGTGAGTGAGTGAGTGATGGATGTTTTATGCTGTACCGACAGCCAGGGTCATTTTCATGGTGAAAACAGGTTGGGACGAATTTTGTCTTTGGTGACACTGATTGTATCTATGAGATGAAGGTGACTGGAGGGCAAAGTGCAGGGGATCAAAACCTGGAAATCATTTTTGCTGTACCTCATCCTTTACTGAACCAATTAATTGCAAGCACCAACCAGGAATTGATCCCAAGGAACCACTTGGTCAGTGCTGGGTCCCCCCTATTGTCGCCTTATACATCAGCAGGGGCTACTTGGGCCCTTTTCTTCCCAGAAGCAGAAGCTCCACCCTGGTACCGCCATGGGGGTTACATTAAGGATGCTGTGATATAACTTGAATATATATACATTATAGTCATCATAGTAGTAAACATCAAAATATTAACAATCTTGGAAGAGTCGCTGGATAATACACATAATTATCTGTAGACATTAGATTACTTAAGTTATATAACAGCACCATGCACATCAAGTTTAATAGTTAAACAGCAGGCGGCGCTACGGTGGTGGCCACAAAACTAACCTTACCTAGTTAAACTTGTTTCAACCTAATCGTTTCAAAATAACTTTGCATTACTAATGAAACAAGAAGAAAATCGTAGGAGGCATAACTCACATCAATATAATATAGATATGGTACCAGATATGGATGGCAAAAATCGCAAATATTAAAGACCATGTAACCTATATATATTATATAAGGACGCGTCGGTCTGATTTACAACCTGTCCATCCGTGATCTACTGCTCCATGGACCGTGTGACTTGAAAGACGTTTGGCCACTTTCTTTCAATCTATACCCCGATGCACAGACATAGGAGGAAGCCCTAGAAGGGGTTGACATGCCTGAGTGTGTCTGCACTATATTTACATGTATAGGGTGACCAGAACATTACTTTTGGGGAAAATGTGCCTTCAAACCAATATGGTAGGATAGTGGATGCGCCTTTGATTACCCTATAATTAAAAGCCTATAATTTTTCTACGTGCCCCAAATCTCAAACAGAGAGGACTGTACAAAGTTTGCACAAGTCGGTTAATGTGCAATGTTTTCATATAGCCTAATCATATAGGCCTACCTTATTCGACCCTGAAAATCTCAAGAAAAGTTTCCACATCTGTCATTGCTATCATTGCTGGTCTGACATATCATATTATGTGACGTCAGACCAAAAATGCACGTGAACATTTTTCTTGGATAATTTTCAGATTTTCAGGATTGAATGAGATACCCAATATAATTATACCAATATATAATGGTATACTGGTTTACTAAACGATGCAGTTTTAAGTGAATGCCGGTCACATTGTATAGCTAGACGAGGGTGCCAGTTAACATCACCAATTGTAATCTTCCACGTAACTAAGGCAATTATAGTTTTATATATAACTTTCGTTTATCAATCTGACCCTGGTCTAGGAGTTATGGTCAGCTTGTGCGTTCTGAACCTGGGCAGGGCCTGACAGGTAAACAGTGCGGCGGAGTTAATGTGTACACACCTTTCCCGTGAGTCTGCGCCTCGAGTTATTGACTCCAACACTTACACTACTAACTTACAGCCTGCACATGGGTCTATTGCAACCCATAACTAAACTAATTGGTTCAGGCTATACCACTATAGAAGGGCGCCACAGGTGAGAGGGTCAGGATAGAGGTTCCACAGCCCCTGGCCATATACCCAAAGAGTACCCAGAATGGTGTGGGCCTTGTCAACTTAGAATGTAATAGTCCCATTTGCTGTAAGCAATATTTTGCTGCGACTTTTTCTGTCTCATGAATACAATAAATAAACCCTATGGCAGCGAGAATATCACCTCACAGTCGCGATCTTTCTCGCAGGCTTGAGGCAAATCAAGAAGTATCATTCGCTGTAGGCGACGAGGTCCACTGAGATTAGGAAGACAGATTGTAGATAACTCTATATTGTCTAAGACAATTTGAGCTATGTGTGAGTTTAATATATATTTGAAATTCCCATGACCTGTATTTTTGGAATTCTATTACTTAATGATATAGAAATATATCTTGTCAACCTCTAGGTTAAGCTTATCGGGGGAAAAAACGTGCAGTCATCCTCCACTAGCGCATGGGTCATATCAGTCTTACCTTTATCGTTTCTCTACCTGATATGTAAAAATATACCTGATAATTACTAAGATATTACCCCAAATATTATAAGCAACCTATAACAATGAAAATGTAAAATCAAAGAGAAAAGGATGAATTAAAACAAAAAAGGGTAGAAAGTTTCAGGTGGGTAGAATCTAGACCAAGTAACCTTTAAAGCTATAATAACTTAAAACGTCTTGGTAAACAGGGCATGACCAGTTCAGACTGAGGTGAATGCCCGCTCGTATTACACATGCACGCACGCACGCACACATGTATACACATGCATGCACACACACACACACACACACACACACACACAGGCTATAATGTACACACACACACACACACACACATATATATATATATATGTATGTATATATATATATATATGTGTGTGTATATTATACGTGTGTGTGTGTGTGTGTGTGTGTGTGTGTGTGTGTGTGTGTGTGTGTGTGTGTGTGTGTGTGTGTAATACAAGCGGGCATTCACCTCAGCCTGAATTAGTCTTGCCCTGTTTACCAAGACGATTTGGGTTATTATAGCTTCAAAGGTTAGGATTACAGAACTATAATGCAAACCCTTCATATGTGTATATAATATGTATACTGTAAGAAATATCGTCGATAATGTCACAATGCTTTCTGGACACATAGTAAAGTTGTCATGACTGTCATAGAGTTTTCGGTACCATTAGCTACAATACTATATAGATAAAACTAGGGAGTCCCAAAAAGGCAATAGGGAAAGTACCAAGGGACCTTTCTTTAGATTTGGATATTTCATTAACTATCTTATACCTCAAACAGATTATAACTATCAGTGTAGTCACTAATGGGTCTATAGGATTACAAAATTACAGCGGGTTACAGCGCCGGCTTTCACGGGAGAACCACTGCTCCCTAGACCGGCGATCATTTGCATGTGTGTATCTATGTTAATGAAATATCATATCTGTGAAGGTATCCCAGATACACCAGGTATTTCAGAAGTGTTAGATATGCCAGTTGGAAACATTTATGAATTGATTGATTTATTGGTCCGGACATTCTCCTATCATATCATTGCATCAAATATAAAAACAAGATCCAGACAATAGGAAGATATCTTTTAACGAAAGTTGTTCTATTATATATTCATACTTTTATTTTGTGTCACAAGTTGACAAATAGTGCATTCAACGTTGAATTTCATATGGTGGTAAAGAACAATTAACAGTAAAAGCATCGTAACCAAATAACTATGTTCGTTACAGCTGGTTATCATTTACTTTTGGCCAACATGGAGGATGGAACATGCTGGTATATATATACACGTACTCAGTTACATAACTCTCACACAGAAGACCCCTACCCGCCCTTACAGCCTTTACGTTTAGTTTGGCCATTGTTGAGCCTTGGCTCATTATCCACAAACACACGTCCTCCCTACATGTTACCAATCTGCCCGTATTAACTGAGACAAGCTGTTCCGATCACATCAAGTTCACACAGTGGCTGCATGTCATGAGCTGGGGGAGATTTCACTGATCCGCCCACTTCTAATCAGTCGTTTACCCAGGCACATACCTATGACCTATCTGGGTGTTATGAGTTATATCTTTGAGGTATTTTTCCTCGTTTAATCCAGAGTATCTATGACCGCCTGTATGATAATGTCAGATACCCCTGATCCGCAGACAGCCATGGATAATGTCATGTGTGATCAATGGTAGGTACGTTATTGAAGAGTAAATGATACCGGTCCAAAAATGTATTTCTTATGATTGCCAGTTTCCCTTGAAATTAAATATATTCAGTAATTATACATGTTTGATGTAATCTCCCTAAATGATAACTTTGAATCTTTGGTCATTTTCACTGAATCAAAAAAATTGTTAAGAAAAATTATAATGTTCATCAAAAAAGTGTGGGGTGACCAAAATATAAGGGAAGGTGTTATTACCTGGACATAACAGTTTGTTTAAAGCCAAAGGAGATAACATTTTTTTAAACTTTTCTTCTTTATGGTCGGTACTAACCGAGGGTTGGCAGGCGGGGGCGGCGGCGTGGACGGTGGGGGTGGGCAGCTCGATGTCGATGGAGGGCAGGCCCGGCAGGCGGCTCTTGTAGTGCGAGTAGATGCCGTAGGTGGCGACGGCCGCGCATGCGCCCACCATCACGGGGCGGGAGTAGGCGCGCGCACCTGCCCGCGTACTGATACTCCGCCTGGCGGCTGGTTGAAGGAAAAACAATTGTATTATTATATGATTAATACCATTCAATTAAGGAAAAGCCTTTTTTTTTTTTTTTTTTTTTTTTTAGCTTAGTTTCTATTTCTAAACTGGATACAATTTAGCAGAAGCTACTATTTTTCATTGTATAGCCAGACCATATCACAGTAGTTAAGTGACCATTATTGTACAATGATTAATTATGGTAAAGCCTTTCACTGGACAAATATATTTAAAAATTGAAGCGGACATTTTGTGAGAAACCTAAACAACTGGTAACTGAAGATAGCATTGTGATTATTCTTGGAAATTGATACTACATAAATAAGCTTAAGGGCCCTTTCCTTTCAGGAACCCAAGGTACTTGTTGCTCGATCTGTAAGGTTGAAGTACCATTTTCTCCTATGGTTGAAGTACAAGTACATGCTCTTGTCTCAACACAGTCAACTCCCTATTTCCTTCTTACAAGTGACTCTTCAGATAAACATACACATTGAGAGGGGAATCTGACTCCGAGTTAACCAATGTGGAGATAAACTGACAGTGAAGGAGGTGGCCTGTGTTCCTGGCCTCTATTATAGTAAACGAGAGGAAGTAGTATTACAAAACCTCCGGGAATAAACTGACATTACTTCTCCAGATATATATATATATATATAGTACCAGGACATAAATTCCTGGGAAAATTACCCGTCATCATATGAATCCCTCGGACATATGTACCATTACTTTACTGACTAAACCAAATTGCTTGTTTTAATTAACTTTCATCTTGAAGGGCATTACAGTTTAGTTTTTTTAATACATATATATATTTATATTATATAATATACATTTATTATTTGTAATATACATATCAAAAATATAAACTGTTTTCATATGTATATCATATGTTAATCTATTTTATATATTCCTCTACACTTTTTTGTTACTATCCAGACCTCTAAATGATATGACTCTAACTGTATAAATACACGACTACGGCAGAATGTCTGTCAAACCCAGTTCTATTCTGCATTCAACACAGATATGACAGCTTCTTGTTTTACTCCTGTCTCTAAGGTTATAAGGTCATGACAAGGACACATGTGGGGAGGTCACGGCCCAGTAACCAGGAAAGTAAGGGGATAAGTAACCTCATTGGGGCTCCAGATCATATGAAACCGTTTAGAGGTGTGTTATAATCAAATTTCACATGCACATTAAATCTCAATATGTGAAATCACCGGTGCAAATTAAAGCCATTTTCTGTGATAGGCAATGTGCCGATCAAGTTTTCCATATTTGGGCTTTGCAATTGAAACGATCCCCCGGAACAAAAAGCAGTGGAAATTCAGTGGCTACTGAGTGGGGAATCAGTGTCAGCTTGCAGTAGTATTTCAGTGGGAAATCAGTGGAAATCAGCGGAAATACAGTGGCTGAGCAGTGCTCAATCAGTATGTCCGAAATATTTAAATGAGGTGGCAGTAGAAATCAGTGTACATTCAGTGGTATATTAGTAGCTCATTTAAATATTTCGGACATACTGATTCAGGAAGTATACACTGACTTTTGTTCCGGGCGCGCGCGAGGGATGTTAACATGTCCGTTCATTGACATTAAGTGTATTGTGTGATTGAAGCTTTTTAACGACAGAGAACATATCTTTCCCAATAAAAGACGAAAATAAAGTACATATACATATGCACACAGATATACATGCATATCCTGTATGCTTTAAGCCAATACAATATGCCGTCTGAATAGTACCAGCAGCTACCTCTAAGACAATGCACCAATAGAATTGAATATGGGCCAACATGTGAATGTATTATATTCTTGGATAAAGGGAGGAGAGGCAAACAAGCAAGCTAGCTCCCCCCCCCCCCCCCCCCCCCCACCTCTCCCTCTTCAGGAGGTGGCGAGTAATAATTAACTTTTCAATAATTTCTTTCTATTTTAGATGTTTTTACAATGAATGTTTTTGGGAAAGGAGGAACTTATTGAGAAATATCCTGGGGGGGGGGGGGGGGACGCCCCTCCCCCCTACCTAAACAGGCAGGCTCTTTCCGGGAAGTGAAGTAATACAGATCACAGGATTTCAAGCCCATTTTATAACTTTAAGTTGGTTACATAAACAGGTCTCCAACTGTACAGACCCACCATCCCCCTTTACGGTGAATAATTCAACACTCGACCCACATAGTGGTGGGTTATGAAACAGACAAACTGGGTTAACTGTGTATGGCTAACAGTGTATGGTTGAATCTGGGTTCTCATATACTGCCTACTGCGTCACCAGAAACCTTGACCCAAGAACCCAAGTAAACATGAACTTTGACAAGGGAAGGCTACTGTAAGCTATACCCTAATACGACATCTGTTTAATTGGATAATCAATTGTAATCCTAAATGGGTGTCATTTGTGAAGATACAAGGCCAACTTACATTTCAAGGAGTTCGGCTTCGCCTATATATATGGAAAATCGATTGTGTTGGTTTCTGATCCATAGATAGCAAAGCTTTATGTCCTTATTGGAATACATATCCATTAACATTATTGGTTACCCAGATGAGACTGGGCTAGTTTTTGTATAATCGACAAGTGTAACTGACTCTATAGATGTGATCATATTGTATATAGTTTCTTGTCCACCATGTATCTGTCTCTGCCATTGTATCAGGTTGACTATTGTTCACTTTAAGGTTCTATGTGGTCAAGGGTCATTAGACGATTACATAAACACTTTCAATGAACATGTCATTCGGCTTACTTTAAAAAAAACGAAAAGACAGCTATTTTAAAAGCAATGAAACTATTTTTGGGAATATAAAATTTATGTATTGAATTTAGGGGTTTGGGCTCTGACGATTTACATACATTCCTTTAAATAAGGTATAGAGCATTTTGATGTTATGTACTGTGATGCAACACTCTAATTCCTTAGTACCTGCTAACGCGATTAAATTAGACCGGTCAATATTTTGTCAATATAATTTGCGAAAATTACCAAATTCATTGAGCAGGTAAACCTAAAATAATTCACCGTTTCTTGGGAATTGTGAATAGTACTATTTTGTATTTACTGAATCATACTCATTGTAATAGGTGATTTCCCATACAGGTGTGACAGTCTGATGATGATAGGAACATTGTGGCATAATATATTCATGGAACGTGTTACATATGGGACACGATTAATAATATTTGAGTGAATGTAGGATAATCTAAGGGGTGTAGATGGGGGGTCCCTATGTCACATGTCGAATTTAAGAAATGACCATGTCACCTGTCGCTATATTTTGGATTTCCATGTCGATTTTAAGAACCTCCCATGTCGCATGTCGAATTTAAGAAATATCTCATGTCATGTCGTTTATTTTTTTCTTCGTGTCACTAGCCTCCATGTCGCATGTCGAATTTAAGAAATGGTCATGTCGCCCTGTCGATTTTAAGGGTCTACACCCATAATGTAGTCCTAGTTAACCAAAAACATGCCTTATTCCTTGTAATCAGTGTCAAAACATGGCTAGTTATCAAACTATTATATAATTATGTATATGAGTTTGACGGGTACTTGTAAGTAGACGTGCTGGTGGCTTCAGGAAGTGGCAAATGTAAATCTAATCTCTGCCTGGGCTGCACTCTCACGAAATTTGTGTTTGTCCCCCCACTCAATCCGCCAGGAAGTGAGGCACTATCCCTATATCACTGTACACGGTAGACGTGCCCCATTCCCCTCCCGTATTCAGAGGCAGTAAGCTAGCCTTGCCATCATGTATTGAACTATCCAAAAAATAAATAACAAGAGCAGGCCGTTGCCGGTCTCGCCTGCCCCTGCGCTCAGGCCCATTCCTCACCCTACACTGCTCACTCTAACTGGTCTAATATACAGAGCGGCAACACGGGATCTAGGTCACAACCATGGCAACGTACCAGTAAAACCCGGCATTTTAAGAGTTCAGTTAGTATGATAAGCAGATAAGGAAGCAGATGTGTGATAACAAGAAATTATGATTAAATCAAATTATGATTTAAAAAAAAAGATACTGTAATGTCACTGGCCCAATCAATGGCCAGTAGTGTATTTAATTAGGAGGTCATGTATGACAGATCGAGGACACATATATAATATGTTTGTTCTTCAAAATAATACATCCCCATTTATACTTATTTTTCAGGTCTACCAGAAAAAATAACCCCTTTTCCAGAAAATAAAGTCCTTCTTATTTTCCAAATAGCGGACATTTCTCAATGCCAATTTTAGTGGTCTGAGACCAACCAGATCTTATGAAAGGGATATGTGGGAAAGGGTTGTGTGCAATACCTTTCTCCGTAACCATTAAAAAACATAAAGAAACCACCAAACTTTCAACTGAATGTGGGCAATGTAGGAAGTTACAATGCCCACTGTCCTTAGCTTTCATGAGGGCACACCTGTCTCTTCCAGGAAATGACTTCATGACACTATAAATACATAGGTGATCTGCCAGCCGTTTTCAAAATGTATACCTCAGGACACTCCCTCCTGCAGGTCTCTGTTTCAGGACAAAATGGGAACAAATACGTGTGCATGCACTTTCATTACCTTTTTTGCATTTACATGAAATTTAGTGTGATTCACATTTCGTTATGTAACAGCATTCTCGAACTCCCATACAATTTTACGTAAGGACAAATAAAATCTGCGTAGCTTCTGAGATTGTTATGAAACAACCCGTTGATCTCATCATGTGTAATAACGTCCCGACAGTTCCCAACCCGACTGATTGGCCCAATACACTATATATATAATATATATATATATATATATATATATATATATTCAGAAATAGCGCATATATGCTATATATATATATATGTGTGTATATATATTGCTAAAATACTACATATGAATTTATAGAATGGTGAGATATATAGAGATAGGCCTACATTAGTACAATGTATAGGCATGTTATCAAACAGTGACCAACGAATCCTGTCACCTATCTTGTTGTCGTATCACCATAATCCCATGCATGCAGTTACATAATCAAAAAACCTCATAACCATGTCTGTAGGTAGATTCTAGCCTTATAAAATCATTACCCACTAACCAGTTGGTCAAAGCCTATTCATATTAGATGGAATACCTTACCAGATGTTCATCTTCTTTTACATTATATAGCTAATTACTTTACTTCATTCCAGCTCACTGCTGCTGTCTGCATACCTTCCTGTGCTAGGCAATGCTGGACGGGCAAGTGGCATATTTTGGTGGGGGGATCATGCAGAGGGGGAATTAGCCTATACTTTTATCGATATGGAGTTAAAGTAGGCCTATAGACATCTGACTCAATTGTAAATCCATATAGAAGGCTTGATCACACACACCCCTTTTTCAAATTCCTATATCCGATGCTGAAGGCGTGTCTAGTAGACGAATTTATCATTATGGTTACCCGGGTGCATGGATACCAAAGCATCCATGAAAATCAATAGTTATATAGACAATGCAGACATGCTGCAAACACCAGCTCACTGTTGACTTGACAAATTCTTCATTATGTTAATCTATGGCAATTTGCCTAGGCCCTATGTATCTTATTATTTTTTGTAAAGTAGATTTTCCCCTTTCATAAAATTTGGGAATTCAGTCATGTGCCATATGATATAGACATAATGATTAGGCCTATCATAATCTGAAAAACTGCCAATTTTTGTGTACTCCCTGATCATCTTCTCTTTTTGACAAAAAATACAATTTGACATTAGAGCACCCCTATCTCGAGCCACCCATGCTCCAGGTCTGCTCAAGCCTCCTGTAAAAAAATGGTGCAAAACCCAGCAATACACATGTACCCCAAAGACAGCCTGCAGTCATGTTCATTACCTGATTGTTGTGTCCTCAGCAGGGTAGAGAGGCCTCGGCCCGTCGTCCGTAGTGCTGCCATCCTTAGGTATAAAGGGATGTCAAGGGTATAAGACCGTGGGACGTGATCTGTAGATTGTAGGTGCCGAGTAGTGTAGTATTGTGGTCTGGATGATTCTACACCTGCAACTAAACTGATCGTCGTACGCCACGCAAGGCACCTCGGGAACGGGAGGGACTGGAGGCGCCGCCTGGAGGAAAGTAGGGGAGGCTGAGGAGGAGGTGGGCCGAATTTTTTTTGTTCTTTATTTTTTGTTTTTATTTTATTTTATTTTATTTTTGTGGGGGTTCCTAGGCAAAGGGCCATAATTTGAATTTTCGTTTGTCGCTTTGACGAATGGAGACATTATACGACTGGACATGGGACAATCCTTAAATTTGAAAAGTAAAATAGAGAATAAATTAAGGCTTAATTAAATGCACAGATTTCTGAACCACCAGAGAGACCCACAAAATTTAACATACATATTCCTTGCAAGGTACGGTAGCGGAAACATGGAAACACAATTATGCATGTCGTACTAAAAGGTTTTATTTTGTAATAATCATCAAGGTTGCCCTTGGTTTTAGTATTTATTATATGGGTGGTTATGTAAATACTACAAAACTTACATTTAGTTAATTTGATTCCAATCTGACAAAAAATATGAAGAATAGAATAACTCAATATAGCCACAATGTAGACTAGAGGTATTGTTTTAGCTTATTGTTAAATAGATAGTTGATATATAAAACTCGGGAAATAGGCGGATTTGAATGTGTATTCTACAAGACGTGTCATTGCATGGGGAGTGTGGTTGTCACGTAACCTGTGGTTACCACACGCGGTATCAGCGGTACACGTCATACCTACCGTCATGGTGAATGACTTGCACATTCTACATGGACAATCCTTTTATAACAGGCAGGCTTTCGCTATAGTTTGAATACAGGCCAGTACAAAAGGGTCTGCTGTTGGCGGGTGGCGAGGTTCCTTAAGTGGAACTTTTGCTAATTATAATATCAGTAGTTTAAAGCTAAAAAGGGGGTGGCGAGGTTCCACAAGTGGAACTTTTCGATATATTCTTTTTTTTTAGGGATTTTACAATAATTTATTAATGGAAGGATGGAACCTTCTAAGAAATTTCCTCTCGGGGAGGGGGGGGCTGGTATAGCAGGGTCTGATTTAGAGGGGGGGGGGGGGGGGGGCATGACGCGCAAGTGGGGCGCCTCACTGTTTTACATAAGGGCGCCTCCTTTTAGTAACCTTTAGATTCGTGCCTGCATATGGGCCTATTATGCAGATCCTGTTGAAACAAATTCAAAGGAATTTCTATCTAGAACCTGAATTTGCCCATCATCGTTTGGAATTCCCTTAGTAAGCATACAAAATATCATGTAGATGTCATCAGTGGCAGATCCAAGGGTGGGTGGGGGGTCAAAAGGGGCAATTGTCCCCCCTATACCCAAGGGACAAAATTTTAGCATCTTCAAATTGAAAGATTTGTGTAAAAATGGCGTTTTAATTTCGAATTTTTATAATGATCTAGAATTTTACATTAAATGTCTAAATTTGGCCCAAGAAAATAGTGGATGGGGGTGGGCTCCTCAGGTGTTCCCCTCTTGATGGGACCTCCCCCCCCCTCCCACCCATCTACACTCCAAATTACTAAAACAAAATATCCCTTTTCATATCAGCGACTGAGAAATAACCTCGATTAGATATGTACAGGGCATAGAGGGCTTTGATTAACCTTATATGCTGGAGCTTACAGCTGCGAACTTCGTATCCAGACCTCAGGTAGCTCCTGGCAGATAACCCAGACGCACCTTGGTGTCCTAATGGGTTACTGGGACGGTTACCAAACCGGCCCGAGGTGGCTTACATAAAACGGCGGATCGACTGCAGTTTTCATAGGGGTGCTTCTCTACACCAAAATTATAATACACATTATAATGTGCATTTATATAACCTATGTGTATACACACACATGCACGCACGCACGCACGCACACACTCACACACACACACACACACACACACACACACACACACACACACACACACACACCACACACACACACACACACACAGAAGTTTTAGAATTGTGTTTCTGATGCACACATAGTCTGACAATTTGTAATAGACTTTTCAAAAACTTGTAATATCATGTTCGATAAAGGAGGCACTGTATTGCAGTATCAAAATGAATAGGTAAATATTAAGATTATATATTTCTAATCATTTATCTTGGGATATCATTCAGATAATTCAAACTAGAATTACAAAAGAAATATATATGCATTTATTTAGGAGGATGGATAACAATCATGGTCACAGAAGAAAGCTGATAGTTTCCGCGCACCTTTGGCTACATGGCAAGAGGTTTTTTTTTGGGGTATGAGACACGTGCGGGCAATAATAGGTTAGTAGACTTTGGTGGACACGGTATGTCAACAAAATGAAATAAATTCATATATTCCTGAAATGATTATACTGATTGCCAGATTCTAGCCCTAAATGCGCAGAAACAGGCAACGTTGCTGAAATACCATTCTAAGCTAAATTATACCTTACAATTGTTTTCGCATTACTACTCAGAATAATTCAGTATCCCTGTACGTTAAAGATCTTCGTAGGGCATGGATGTTAAATTCATGTAGCTACTGTATTTCTACTATTTTACTACAACAATACATGGAAGTTTATTGACTGAGGAAAGCGGGCCAGTTACAAAGGTGTTGCTTGGTATAGTCATGTTGAGGGCCGATATGGGTCTGTTTATCCATATTTTACTATCTAATAAACTTTTTTTCTATCTGTATTAATTCCTCCTTCTTAAGCTTTTGTGTAACGTACTTAATTATTTCCGCAAAGTTATAGTTGTCTAAAGATTCAAAATGTAAATTGTCCTATATCAAGGATTAAGGCTATAGGCCTAATGCTATATTCATTCATATCGGCGGCTGTATATGTTTCTTTCTTTATTGTTTTGATACCGAGAAATAGCCAATAACTACCAACTTGGATTTGTCAGCACTGTTTGACTTTGCGAAATTGACTCTCAAAATGCTGATATAAACTTGTGATAATTTATCATTATTTACATATTATCATATAATATTACATATTTGATTCGGACAGGTGATTGTACTCGTATAACAATGAATACCAATTTGAAAATAACATCAGGATTAGGGATAAATAGGCTTAACGATTAGCGTTAATAACTATTTTATTGAGTTATGCTTTATTGATAGCAGATGTAAAAAAAACAAGAGAAACACCACATATTGTAAAGTTCATTCTTTATTCTTTTTAAGAGACCGGCCAGATATCAATGTTCAGTATGACACTCTTGACTGTGAAGACAGTTTTGCATACGACATCTTACTTAATTTATTCTCTAAATAGCATTTTGGATATGAATCAATTTTATTTTTTAGAGTACGATGATATAACCCAACTAATACTATGACAAGAGGACATACACTCCAACAGACATATCTTATTTTCTAACCAAATATAAATGGTATGATTGTATCACAATTTATAATAAATGTTGCCAAGTAATCAATGGTAGACATAATGCCTAGCCACCCCAGTCGTTTCCTGTCAGTGGACCTTTACATTCAGCATTTTTTATATGGCTACACAGAATGTCCAATACCCAGAGCTAAACATCATACAAAGTACTTCAGATAGTAGAATTTTACCTGTCATGAATAAGTCATATTCTTATATATAGATAATAGAGAGGTTACTCAGGAGAGGCATATCATAGGTTGAAACATAAAAAGAGTCTTTATGACCAATACGTCATGGTCTTTGGTTTCTTTTGCATAGTTACCCCTTCTGTTTTCCTAGGCACAATGTAATATACAATGGGACGTGAAGCAGGTTTCTCTTTCATTACCTCCATTTTGCCATACCCAGACATCATCATTTTGCTAGGTTTCATTTCTTCCATTTTACCATAGCCAGACATCATCATTTTGCTGGGTTTCATTTCTTCCATTTTATCATAGCCAGACATCATCATTTTGCTGGGTTTCATTTGCTCCATTTTACCATATCCAGACATCATTTCGCTGGGTTTCATTTCCTCCATTTTGCTGTATGCAGACATCATCATTTTTCCATATCCAGAAGTCATTTGACTTGGTTTCATCTCTTCCATTCTACCATAACCAGACATCATTGGACTTTCCTCCATTTGCCCATACCCTGACATCATAGGACTAGGTTTAGTTTGCGTTCCCTCCATCTGAGCTTGTCCATACCTCATTTGAGATGGCTTCATTTGCATTCCTCCCATTTGACTGTATCCAGTCATCATTGGAGATTCCACTTTCATTTCTGGCATTTCACCATATCCAGTCATCATTGGTTTCATTTCCATCTCCTCCATTTTGCTATAGCCAGTCTTCATGGGTTGAGCCTGCATTTCCTCCATCTTACCATAACCAGCCATCATTTTATGTGGCATCATTTCTTCCATCATTTCTTCCATCTTGCTATACTTAGTTGGCATCTGAGACATGGGTTCCTTAGAATAACCACTTTTCTCCATCATCTCCATTACTTCTTCCATCATTTTCATAATCTCCTTTACCTTCATGTTTGTCATTTTGGGATTGCTGTAGCCCTGAGGTTCCTTAACTTTCATTTCTTCCATTGGCATGTATTTTTCCTTCATGGGCATTACCATCATCATGGGTTTGTATGACTGACTAGTACCCTGCATCTTCATTGTTACCTGCATCTCCTTGGGCATCCACTTTGACATTCCCATCATGCTTGCTTGTGGCTTGCTGTAACTCTGCATCTTCATCTTGACTTCCTCCATCTCTTTCTTCATCTCTGCCAAATCCTTCATCATATCAAGCATCTTATAGCATGTTTTCTTCATTTGCATAGTCTTCCTCGCTTTTCCACCATAACCTGCTTCTGGTTTAGTGTTCATCTCTTGGTACATCATGCTCATTTCTTGTTTCATCTTCATCATTTTGTCCTCATCAGCTTTGGATGTTAATTCCTTCACTGAGTACATCTGATTCTGAAGCATCTCTCCAAGTGCTTTAACCATCCTGATGACATCATTATCGTCCATCATAGAGATGGCCATCTTCTGTTTCTCCACCATTGTGTCTATTTTCTGTGAAGCTTTGCGAGCAGAGCCTGACATCCCATAATGGTGCTTTTCTGAAATAGAGAAGTGAAATTTTAAATACTATGCAGTATGCTTCAGGCCCGTAGCCAGGGGGCTAGGGGTTCAGGGGGCTCTTACGACCCCCCCCCCCCCCCCAATGACAAACCTTTTTAAATATCTGAACCTCACAAGGATGAAATGAACCATCCACAAGAATATTACTCAAAAAGCGACCCCCCCCCCCTCTGAAAAAAGCCCCTACAGGCATGTGCTTTACACGTTAGGGTAACACATATGCTGAGAAAGTATGTTTTTTAAAGAAAAATAAACATGTGTACGATTAAGCAATGATGAATGATTGAGTATGTAAGGTCCTTACTCCAAAGATGGTAACCATAAAGTCCATGAATTAACTAAAATCTTATAATCAAATCATAAGATTTCAGTTTTACAAATTACAAATTTTGTAAATTGTTTTGCGCTTAAGGTTACCTGTCTGATCCCAATCATTTAACATACTTTCGAAATAGAAACTTATAACGACTTCATGGTGGTGTATGGTAAGAGGACCCACTTTGGCTTTACATTGGCTGGACCTGACCACAATGACCAGGTAAGGTTTCAAATTGTCCATCCCCTACCCCTGGTTGTGTGTCTTGTAATCTCTGGCTTACTTGTTAACAGGCAATCAAGGTATGAGGCTTCTGGTTTATTGAGAGCTGGCTATGGCTATCCCCCATGGCTCTGACTCAGCCCTTTTTCCCACAGGTGAGTAATTATGTTTTATGATTTTACTTGTTGAATCATGTTGTGAAAAAACTTGGTATTGGTTATATGGTAATTTTGCTTCAATTGGGTGTCTAATCAGGCGTTTATTTGGGCTAGCAATTATTAATTGTGTGTGAATGTGTTCACTGGTTGTGCTTCATTGTTCTTCCTCTAGGGGGCAGTACCGTGGTGGCACGTTCTGTTATTCGTGCCCTTTGATATAGTATTACAGATACAAATGATTGGTATCTTCATGGAACCCAGTTGGTTAGAATATCCTAGGGAATTACTGTTATAATTCTAACTAATTCCTTGATTATTAAATTGAATTTTGCTTAAAGATTGAGAGTCCTGTAAATCCTCAATATACCTATCTAAAAAAAATTTAGTTAACCAAATGGGTAGAACTGGAAATGATAAATTGAAACAGAAATACGTATGGATGATTGTGTCCAAGCGAGGCAGCGATACCTCAGCACACTGAAGTTAAGTGAAGTATTTCAAAGTAGCTACTACATCTTCTACTTACCTTTAGGCAGACACATCTTGGCATCATGTCCATTGCAAGGGTTCGTAACGTGGTAGCCTCCTGAACCCCCATGAACAAATGTTCCAGGTGCACAGGGCATCTCTGTGGTGAAAAGCTTGATGTTGCCGTACTTGTCTTTCCATGGCTCATTTCCATAGTCACACACCAGGTAGGAACACTTCTCTTCGGGTGATGTCAGAAACTGGCCAACGTGTTTACATCCTGAAAGAGTTCAGTCAAATGAATACAGATTTAACCATAGGATTAGAATGTTCAAATCAATATGATATCTTACCACATTTCAGGAGCACATGCACTTTTGATGTTAAATTAAGGAGTTTATTACCTAGGGGGCAGACATTGTCAAAGTTCACAATTTGGGAAAAAAACGTTCTTGGCATGTTTACTCTCACAGCTCAAAACTACATCCAGACCCTGCATATCAATTTAAGGATTTAAAGCAAGTTGATATAGCATTATAATTTTTATCTCGACTTCATATTTAGCAGTGGTGTTAAAATGATAATTAATTAAGCATTGCATAACAGTTTCTCCTAAAACTAACAACTATAGTACAAGTGACTTTGTCACCCACATCAATAACAGCGATCTAGTTTTGAGATTAAGCATTCATTATATAAAAAAAATAGTATAACGCACTATGAACAATAAATCCCCCCCCCCTCATCTTAATGCATTACAAGGCGTTGCTCTATATAACAGAATTCTTTGAGGTAAGGGCCTGTCAATACATCAACGCTTTATAGTCACTTAAACATGAATGGTGCTTATCAAGTTTAAAGTTTAGTTATGAATTTTTAACACTTTTTCCTAAGGGGATTTCCATTACACTACGTACGTTGGATCTTGCGTTGGAATTTAGTAATGGCTAGTTAAAATTGTATTACTTTAGCAACAGTTTTCCAAACTGAACCTAAGCGAACCTATCTGTCTAACTTGTTTACGTCACTATCTGACCTGTCACAAAACGGTTTTCTTTTGGGTCAAGTTCTTACTGCAATAAACTGTCCCTACTATACCTTTCACAAGCCTGATGTAATCTATATTTTACTACCCGGTTTATACTTGCGGCAAGATTACTTTAAAAAACGGTCATTAAATTCCTTTTAATTAGCATTTGATCATTGATAGTCCTCAGTATAGGCAAATATTATCATGATCATGTCATCAATTACATACTTTGTTCTTAGTAAAGAATTTGAGGGGAGTTTAACTGCATATTTCTTATGTATAAGCAGAAAGGCATAAAACAAGCCAGATTCTACATGTAACAATTCAGCATTGAGCTATAAGGAATGTGAACACTATTTGTTTATAGTGAGAGTTTCCAATTTCAGAAACTGGGATATGTGACTATGAATGTGTTTCTGTGAGTGCGCAATGGACATCAAAACATTAAGTAAAAATTAGTATCCACCTCAGAGCTACTCTAAGCTAAATATATTATTATTATTATTATTGTAATCATCATGGGTTTAAGGATAGACATCTGTTGATAAGAGGTGTTTTGCTATTGCAGCGGTATGCTGTTTTTTTATTTGTGTGATATATAACCCCTTTACTTATTATATATCATTAAATAGCTTTCTATCTATTGATATGAATCTTATGAATATGGGTTGAAGGACACATTTGCAAGTAAGCCATGAATCTAGATATCGTTTTTGGCTACAATCTTTTGAACAAGGATATCTCCTTTTTAGGTACACTCATTATATAAGCTATGACTTACTTGAGTCTGGCATTGCTCCAGTCTTTCGCTTCATCTGTGGTGGCTTGTACACATCCTTTGGAGGCTCGTACATGTCCATTGGTGGTTCGTACATATCCATAGGTGGCTCATACATGGATCCCTCCACTGCAGCTGCCATAAAGGCCAGTAATCCCAGCAGGACAAGAGTACTCATGGTCATTGTCATTACACTCCTATCACACTTTCACTTTCCACAGTATCCACAGACTCCTCTGGGTTTGGCTTACTTCTCCCAACCCTTATATACCACCTTTCCCGTTAGGTGCGCTGGGTGGTCATCTGGGAGATTGGAGGCAATGGATTGGGAGGTGTTGACAGGATTAATGAGAATCCAATCAGCCCAATTAGTCAACGAGACAGTGGCGGCCGCACCTTGTACAATGATGGGTGATGTGATTAATTACATAGGTCTAAGAAATCTACTTTAAGACTAATTAAATTGCCACGTGACATTTCTGTCAATAAAACCGGTGAATAATGGACTCCTTATCCAAATAACTAGACATATTACAGGTATTGTATTCAATATGTTGCTTGTGTCTGTTTGCTTTATTTGGTATTATCGCATTGCAAGCCTACAGTTTGTACTTACAAGGGAAAACTGTCGTTCTACATTTTCGGGTTTGCATATCACTGTACACAGACACAGACACAAATGAATGGCACATATAATTTTATACATCTACTATATATATATATATATATATATATATATATATATATATACTATATATAATACACAAACCATCATTGCGAAGCCAATTAACTTCATTTCATTTAAGTTCATTTCAATACTGAGGCACATACTCAATGGATAGTCTCAATACTAGATTTATTTGTGTGATTAATGATATACTAGATATTGATTATATCGTTATCACAGTGGAAAAGTCTATATCCAAACAGCACATGGGTGATGATCTCAAATTTGTCATATGAAAGATTGAACTAAAATAAAAGTTGACAATAATTATTGTTGACTGCAGTAGACAGGTTACACTTCCATGAGATTCTGTGGTCTGGACTTACCCAGAAGAGGGAAAATCTGAAGGTTCATTCTGAAAGTCATTACTGCCAGAAGAGTTTTTGTCTGGAGACAAAACCTCCCCTGCCTCATTGAAATACAAGTATTACCTGATTAACTCTGGGGTGATTCAAACTGTTATAGATATTGGTTTGACAAATGATCTACAAGCAGCATGTTTTATCACCCGCATGGCTGAGGAGTGCTTCACACATACATATAACCAACCAAGAAGGGAGTATGAGGGTGGTTATCACCCCGAGCAGGGACCCCGATATCAGCCCGAGGCCAAGGCCCAAAGGGCCCGCTGAGGGCTGATATCGGGGTCCCAGCGAGGGGTGATAACTGCCCGAGTACTCCCTTTGAGGTTGGTTATGGATTTATTATGCCTTTTCTGTTAGATCTGAGCTCCCAAGGAAGGATGCACAGCAACCAGTGATGGTGGGACTGTGATGCTGCACTTTTTTTTAATGTTTTTTCATATAACTCTTTTGATATCCATCAAATCCACAAACCGTAAGCAGTAAAATGTAGCTAGGAACGTTGTGCAGATAATGCATATGTTAGATCTTTCATTTCTTAAGGATTTCATTTTTTCATGAATTTTAGAAAAATAACAAGTTTCTGTATCACACTGCAGTGTGATACAAGGCTAGTTATCACTCAGGTTTTTATCACCCTGTGTTAAACTCTTAACTACTAAACTTGTATCACCCTAAGGTATAATAAAAGGGGTGGTGCATACAGGCAGGCTGTACGTACCGCTACTCAATTACAATATTTCAAACATATCTGGAGCCTTGTTTGCATGATAAAATATAGAAGACCCGTTGGGGTCATCCTCGGATGTCTGTACAACCCAAGGGGATCGTACATACCTTGGGCTTTGCCCTCAGTACGTGATGAATTCCCTCTGGGTCATACAGACACATATTCACTCGTCCTTGGTCAGTCTACTCCACACAGTAAACACCTTAGGGAATTTGATATATTTTTATTTGCAAGCCTATATTGCCTAAAATGGAGGTGAGTTGAAAAGGTTGCTACTCCAAACATCATTCATATCATACCCTTTTCAGACCACCACCAATGATATGCATTGAAGTACGCCAAAGTTCATCAGTTTACTTGCTAGGTTACGTCTATAAGAAACCTTATTCTTCAATGTCCATTTTGTAAAGTGGGTGTGTGTGTTGGGGGGGGGGGGGGCAATAAGTGATTCACATCAAATTTTCAAAATGACTATATAACACAAAACGTGTTGCCATTGAGCAGTTTGATCAGCATTCTATCAAAAAAAGGTCGGTCGCTTGATAATTATCTAACAATGTGAGATATTGGTTGCTGGCGATCTCTCATTTGACCAGAATTCCAGTAAAATCGCCTAAGGCTATGAATGCACAATGTTAGGCTACAAATGTCCAGAACAGGCTCTACAAATAAAATACTATCTCTCTCAGCAAACTCATTTGCAGCCAGGGTAGGCACCACAAGATATAAAGGTTCCCCTTTTCAAAACTTGTAAAGCTTAACTGATCGTTTGGATACAAGTCTTCAACAGAATCCACACTGTTCTAATGTTGGACATTGTTTGTTTGAATAACGACAATGTAAGCATGGATCGTGTGTCATCCTAAGCAGGACTTGGAGGGATTTGGAAAACCCTCTTGAGCTTTTCCAGAAGTAAATAACCACTGCTGGGGGCAGAATTGATCAAACGTGCTCTTGTATATTGAACTATGTTGTTTTTATGTGCATACTGATAAGGTGTATAATTTTGGTATATTGATATTTAATAAGTGGGGTTGCTATATAATCATATATAATTATGGCAATGTCACTTATCCATTATATTGAGTTTCAGAAATGTCTTTAAATCAACCCGTTGTCCTCACAATATTGTTTGGGGCCTATCTTAATCTGGGTGGTTCAAGTCTAAATAAATGATCACTGCTTGCGAAGGTACAGATACAGTTTATTGTCAATAAACAGGGGCGGATACAGCATTTTCGAAAGGGGGGGGGGGGGTCGGCATAAAGGCTAAGTACTAAAATGACATGCATTTGCACATACGCACATGCCATTTCCCCCTCTTTTTGTAGTTTAGAGGTCCACCAAAGGAAGGGGGGAGGGGGGGGGGTTCAGGACCCTCTTGATCCCCCTGGATATGCCCCTGAATTCACATACACTTATTGTAAATAAGGTATCATATTCTCTGCTGGAACATCCCTCTACACAATATCCAGGCTCAGACATTCTCAGGTTGTATCCACCATCACATGATGTTGTTAAACCATACATTCCATACGATGTCCACTACTCCTACACTATTCCTACTGTACAGGACTGTCATTATTATGACAATGGTCAGCTAGTCATATGTCAGACCCTCAGTAAGATTTTAGCCCAGTCAAAATCAGGCTAAGTGCTATTATCCTATGTTCAACCATCTATATTCCATCTTAATTGTAATTCCTCCATTTACTCATAGCTCCTTCTGTGCAACCTGCCTCATTGGCTTTAGCCCAACCTATCACCTATCACGTCATCTCTCGGTCTTCCACAACATAATGTATTCACGATTCTTACTCCTCTCTAATCCCACAGACACTGGCATCACCTTCACTATATCATTAATACCATTAATAACTATTTCCTTATGTTTACAATATCATATGTTCCTAACAAATGTGTCTGTGATTTGATATAGACTAAAACTATAATAAAAGTACATTATCAACTACTTTAACTCCATTGTTAATCAGTTTTCTTCTTTAAATTGCCCATCTATTTAATACTATGGTGGTTTACCTATTGAGTGACACTAATAACCCTAGTATGAGTTGCCATACATATTTTTCTTTCTTCACATCTTTCATTCAAAACCCATCACTCTTTCTACATCTTATCCAATTATTCACCTCTCATATGCTGGTTTTGATTGCCTTTAACCTTATCTATAATAAAACAGCTAATACCATTTATTTTGATACATATTTTATTACGAATAATGCACGAGCTAGCCTCAGTGCAATATGAGTAATATTCATTTTAAGTTTATTGGTTTTGCACTTACCTTTGCTTTACCTTAGAAAGTTTACCTTAGAAAGTTAGATAAAAGGAAGGGTCTTTTATAAACCCTGGCCCTAGCCCATGGAAATAGGCTGTTGCTAATGTTTTGGGTGATCCCCGATGTGATTATGAACGGGTGTGAACCATTTTAGGAGAACCGGATTGGTCAAAATCAATAAACTTGTTTTACATAATTATCTTGAGGAAAGCTGTAGATGATGATTGTTTTAGTGTAAAAGGATAGTGTACACTGGAAAGTGTATAGAAATACAAGAAGAATGTGACAAAAGAACCGGTTGGCGTTTTGTCACATGGTAAATTATTGGCTTAAGGACAATGGCGGCATTTTCACGAAATCCCAAAATTGAAATTTCTCTACTCTAACTCTACTATTTTGCAGAAATACTCAATAATATGTACATGCAATTCAGAAATGAAATAGGATACTGGCTAAAATGCATGATTTTACAGAGAATTTGGTGAAATATAAGTAATTTTGTAGACATTCTGTAAAATAAATGCTGGAAAATGAATTCGGCGATCAAAAATAAAATTCTCTCACTTTTAATTTTAGGCTGTATAAATGTACATTGTGCATCGATATTACTGTAAGGGTATCAAAAATGATTATTCAAAATACTTGTAGACTAAACAATTTTTAGAATTTATGGTAACAAGTACCTACATAATTATCTAGCCATTTATGAATGCCAAAATAGGTAATCAGGTCCCCTGACCAAATTGATATGATGACCTCTCATTTTGTTGGCTGGGTATAAAAAGCCTACATCTATATACATGTAATATGAACTTTTAGCGATATTTTCAATTTTAGATATTTTTGTGTGCAATTCTATTTTTGAAAACTTGTAAAGCAGTTTTTTCACATTTCAATATAAAAATCCAATATATATCTCTGTCATTTGGCCAAACGGTAACATCATTTTTATAAGCATAAGTCTGGCTGTCACTTTATTTATGTAAAAAAATCAATTTAAATCATAGTACATTAGATAATTGGACAATAGGATTTTAAGGAATCACCATATAAACAGACCATATTATCTGACAAGTTTCCATGGTGACCTAAGATTATTTTGGCATTATTAGTATCTATAAAGTTGTAACTCTGATTGTGAAAAGGTTTAAACAAATCTTAACTTTAGATCTATAATGGCGTGATTGTCCTTAATTAACGTTAAACAACTTTGAGTTTGATTAATTACTGATAATTTAGTGCTCAGAGATCATAGGTGTATGTAGTAAAACGCCACATCCTGTACTCGTCTAAATTAACCGCCCCTTCTATGATTATAATTATATATACAAAGTCGTAAACAGTGGCAGGATACCAGATGACTAACATTCTGTCAATTTGGCACAATCAATCAACTCAACTATGAAGGAAATCACGTTTGAATGGCAAATAAATGGCTGGTCTGTGTTTAGATGAATCGTCCATGTCTATTGTGAACTTACTATACAATCGTTAAAGGGTTCTTAACGAGTACATTTTCTAAAAGTACAAAAGGAAAAAATGGAAAATATGAGATACTTTTTAGTTATTTAAGAAAGAAAATTATATTTGAGAATCTCCTTGATGAAACTCATTGATTCTAGCATTTTCAGTATTCCCCTTGTGGTGTCAAACCAATGGGGAATTCCCTGTTGAATAGCTTGGTATTTACATGTTATTGAAAAGAAGTAGGTGAGAAAAAATACAATTAATTATAGAATACAATTAATACCATCAA
The DNA here is from genome assembly GCA_936440205.1 of Lepidonotus clava. NCBI lineage: Eukaryota > Metazoa > Annelida > Polychaeta > Phyllodocida > Polynoidae > Lepidonotus > Lepidonotus clava. The sequence goes on from OW387145.1 coordinate 11,359,391, forward strand.
TTATAACATTCTGGGGGCTTTATATATATATATATATATATATATATATTGGTATTGGTCTCTGATTGGTTGATGATTTTCATGGGTGTGTGTTGGGATGGGGCGGAGGAAATGTGTTAAAGGGGCACTCCAGTGAAAAACCATGTGTATTGTGCATAGAGTAGGCCTATATAAAATTCCCAAACTGATGGTGAAAACGAAATCGGAGCATCCTTTTAAAACGGGTATGGCCAGGGGAGGCCCCAACCTTACCTAAAGAGAACATTATTGTGAAGTTCTCATTATGTCAGGTCTTAACCTTACCTAAACAGAATGTTATTGTGACATTCTAATTAAGTCTCAGCCTTATAAATAACGTGAAAAGAACGTTGTCAGAACGTCACAATGTCACGTCACAACAGTTGGTTGCAGCAACGTAATTGGGAGTCATCAAAAGAACGTCGCTGTAACCTAACAGTGTGATGTAACAAGAACCAATCCAGAACGTTATTAGAACGTTATTAGAACGTCATATCCTTGGCTGGGCTGGTTCATATTGAAAAAAGCTATTATGATAATTTGGCTGATTTCATACACTTCAAGAATAATTCGTTCTTCTACTGCTTTCGGAGGAATATACTAGAAAGTAATTGTGATATTTCATATGGGTATTTTTTGCTGTGTTAATTGGGATGGGCTTATTCCATGGACCGGAGAAGAAAACATAAATGATGCAAGCGAGGAAGGCTATTGAAGGCTTGTATGGCACTTGAAGATCTTCATGGCAGTTATGTCAACTTTAATTCCCTTTATATATATATATATATATACATATATATATATATATATATATATATATATATATATGTCACTTGTAATATGTTACATGGTGTTCTATAGACCTTGTGCAGACATGGTCAAGTGTTCACTTTTTGTTGATTACCACCTGGTAAGTTATGACTACACGTCTATGGTATAGATTCAACAATTATCGATTCTAGGTATTGGGGATCATTGATTGTGATCTATGGATGTTATTTAAAGCAAATGTGGCATAGATATTTTCTTGTATATTTTACACTTGTAAATAACGAAGGCTGTAAATTGATCACCAATATGGCGGCCAACTCAATTTTGAAGAGGTCACGTAATCTGCCCAGCTTCTATATATCATCCTGGAAGTAAAAACCCTCCTCTAACACGTTTGTACAAAAAGAATAGTAGAAAATCCAAGGATATTTATTTAAAATACTTTACATGTTGGAACACTGGGGACGAGTCAACGCTGTAAATTGAGTGTGCATACAATTATAATTGTGATTGACAAAATGCAATGCCTATAATCAGGAGTGGATACAATATTTTGGAAAGGGGGAGTCCGCATAATTATAAGCTAATTACTAAAATGTTGTGCATTTACACACACAATCATTATAAGTGTAAATCACAATCAGAAGTGGGGTGGGGGTTAGGACCCCCTGAAACCCCCTAGATCTGCCTCTAAGCACTCTCTCATCCTATTCTTTGAACATTAGACATTAGAGTCGAAAATAACCCACAATACTTTCTGCAGGGACATGGAAAGGTTCTCGAGAGTTTTATTTGTACATTATGTTTCATGGTGCTACATATATAACAAAAGTGTGCAGAAGATTTAATTCAGCAATCTAAATGGCAGAGATTAATCGCACTAGTGGTGATTAAAAGAGACCTTCTACTCTATATTGGTGTATGTTTACTACTTTAGTTCATCAATAATGTAAAAGATAATGCTATCTAGTAAGATTTCATTTTATGTTGTGATAGTGTCTTTAAGGTTCTTTGTTTTTAGGTTATCTCCGACTTTATTCTCCGCTAATCTATGAAAGAAAGGAAGAAATGAGACATATTTCTAGACAATTCAAGAGGTTTTATTCACAGTATAAAGCTTGGACGTAATTATATTGAACATTGATATAGGACACCATAATGGGTTGCATTATGGATTAATTAACGGATGTATTTGAAAAACCATCCATTCAATGTGATTATTCATATGTTTACGAAAAGCCATTCAAATTGGACAAGGAATCCCCGAAACACTCTTCAGCCATCGCCCATTACCAATTTAAGTGTATCTAGTGCCAAATGCCTCCCTTCCTCATGAATATAATTATACTCAGTATACTGGAGTGCTTTGAATTGGAAAACGTGTCTCCATTGGCAGATGATATAATGTGCGATAAAGTCAGATGATCAAGTTATTATATGATTCTTGTAGAAATCTTGAAGGCCATGCACCCCTAGAATTACGTCAGACATAGATATTAGCAGTGGTGGATTTGGAGGGGGGCCCTATTTTTGGCCAAATGTTACAATTTCTAATGTAAAATTCTCGGCCCCGGAGGGTGTCGAGAACATTTTTTTGAAATAGGGCGTGCTACCATCCCCCTTTGAAAATGTCTGGAACCGTCCCTAGTTAGAAAGTTTTAGCAAATCTCATCACGTCGTAACGTAACCGTAACGTATCTCTTATCTCAGCTATACTTCATTCAAATTGAATACTTTGTGCAATTACGTTTTCTAACTTTTGTATCAGTGAATTTTTTGTCTGAAATAGGACCTGTGAATGTATTTAGGTCCGTCGAGCTTGCTAAAACTCCTTAATACACGTGAGTTTCTATTGGTAGCATCTCATTGTTATTCATACTAACATCAAGATATATATATGGGTACAACCAATAATATATAATACAGGGAGTGAGTTGAAAGGAAACAAATTTAGTGTGAAGCTTTTTGCCAGTTCCTGATATATTTATGCTATCGATTTGCAGTGTATCTATTGATCAAGCATTGCAGACTTGCATAAGTCATTCTTCGGCCGAAAGGACAGCTTAGAGTTTTTGTAGAAGCCTTCTGTTTAGTATATGCCTACGCATTATGGGAGGACGGGAGGGGGTCTGAATTTTCATTTTAGATATAATATACGTACGTTCTTAAAGGAAGGCCCTTCATTCTAAGAAGGAAATTCCTCATTTTAAGGACGGACTCAGAAGTGTATATCGTTTTAACAATGCTTTCCGGAGGCAAAGAAGGGTTAAGTAAAGTCGATCGTTATCTAGAGGGAAAAAACTATTATAGTATCATCGTTCGCAAGAGTATCTTATGCTTAAGTCAGATAATTATATTTTGATATCCTTTTCTTTCCTAATTGTTCCCAAAACAAAGTACTCAAGTAAGTAAATCTTCTCACGTGGTCTCTTGGACCTTGTACAATTCCTTTCAGCCATAGCCAATGCGGCATTTTTTCCACGAAGAAAGCAATGCTTGTCTTCATAGAAAGACAATTCCATTATTTTATTTTTGAAATATATATTCTAGGTAGTTTGGAAACATAGTTTTATAGTGATAAGGGTTCTCTGTCTGAACTGTTATAGCAATTTCCTTAAAATCAAATAAGGAAACTGCACTTGGCTTTGATATGTCCAAATAAAAACTTGGGGGATTGATTAGATATATGTTTTGAATGTTTTTTCCAGCTTTCATTTTACTGTATATATCCGTGTCCTTAAAACAAATCAACTTCTTTTAGAAAATATTCTTTGGTAGCTCTTCCACAACATTCATCTTCATTTAGAAATGTCGCTTACCGCCATAATTTATATGATGTTCTATATCATAAATAATCACATATAATCTTGGACCTCCTGCGGGTTACTTTTTTAAGTGTTGCAAAATTGTTTATCCGTGTCTACATCTATTGCCAGTATGACATTGTTTTCATGGTCTTCATGGTCTGTGGTTTCATTTCTTCTTGTACAGGGGCAGCAGGTACAAGAACATAAACAACAGGTTTCACTGCCTCCTCTCTCATTTCCTCCATTTTACCATATCCAGACATGTGCTTTGTTTGCATTCCTTCTGCCGTGCCATATCCACTCATCATTTGCTTTGTTTTCATTTCTTCCATTTTCTTATATCTTGACATCATTTCATTCATTTGTGTTTTCATGTCATCATAGCTAGACATGCTGCTCTGCATTTCCATTGGCATCATCTGGCCATACCCACTTGTGTGCTTTGTTTGCATCTCCTCCATTTTCTGGGAAGAGCTATAGCCAGTCTCTTCCATCATTTCCATGATCTGTTCCATCATTTTTACAATTTCCTTCATTTTCATTTTCTTCATTTCAGTAGTCATGCCATAACCCTGATGCTCATCAACCTGCATTTGCTCCATTTGCATGTACTTCACTGGCTTTACTTCCATGGGCATGACCATCATCATAGGTTGGTAGCTTTGACCTGTTTGTTCCATCATCTTCGTTGTTACCTGCATATTTTTGGGCATCCACTTTGTCGTCATCGAAGTGCTTGACAGTCTTCCATATCCACTTGTTTCCTGCACCTTCATCTTCATCTCTGAAATCTCCTTCATCATATCCAGCATCTTGTAGCACATCATCTTCATTTCCTGCATTTTCGTTTCCTCTCCGCCATAACCCATTGACGGCATCTCCACCATTTTCTCATGCATGTCCATCATTTCCTGCTTCATAACCCTCATTTTGCTGCTACCTCCGCTGGACATCAGTTCCTTCACTGTGTACATCTCATTCTGAAGCATCTCACCTAGAGCTTTCACCATCTTTATTACCTCGTCAGCATCCATAGTCGAAATTGCAGTCTTCTGCTTTTCTACCATTGCCTCCATTTTCTGTGTGCTACTCATAGAGGAACTAGTCATGCGGGAAGAGTATCTGGTGTATTTGGAACTCTCTGAAAATAAATGCATAAAAGAATGAAAACTTAGATGTCTGATGACAAACTTCCATAGCACATGTTGAATATGAATTTATTGGGATGGTTGGAAGCAATAACAGAAACTTCAGAAAAATCTAAAGTAAATATAGAAAATTTATAACGATGTCCATTGTATTAGACTAATTTTCTTTTTTCGATTTTCATAAGATGAATACTTGAAATAAATAGTTCCATGACAGCAGTTCAGGTCAAACAAAACAAGTTTCCTAATAGTCAGACGTTTTGAGGAGATTTCTCTTGAATCACTAAAGTAACTGGACTGAGGTGTAAATTTTGTCCCATATGAATATTAGGATCCATAAATCAAGAAACACATGAAGGGAAAAATAGTACTAATAGGCATGATAAGAGAAGAAACACAGAGATATTGAAATATACTCACTCTGAGGTAGACACATTTTGTCGTCACGGCCATTGCATGGGTTAGTTTTTTTGTAGGAACTGCCAGAGCTCCCTTTTACATAGGTTCCAGGTGCACAGGGCATCTCAGTGGTGTACAACTGGACATTTCCGTACTTGTCTTTCCATGGCTCATTGCCATAGTCACACACTAAAAATGTGCATTGACTGCCCGAAGTCAGAAATTGGCCAACGTGCTTGCATCCTGAAAACAGAAAGAGAAAATTATATTACTATTTTCACATATCGACCTTCATATTGGTGCATTTTATTAAAGTATCAGTTGCTAAACCAGCAAAAAGGTGGGCAAAGGGCGTATTTAGGGTGTAATATTTCAGAGGGGAATATACTGTATGCAGACCCTCCCCTTTTTTGAAATTTTGCGTGGATATGACTTTGAGTTAGAGGGAAATACAGCAACAAATTCTGTTTACTGCTAGACTAATATGAATATGGTTCAAGACCCCATATTAATCAAATTTGTCATTTTCCATTGTCTCAGAGAAGTAGGAATGGATCAATCATTTTACAGGCAAACGGATTTTGCTAAGAAATGTATGAGGTGTTTTGCCCCTCTTGTAAAACTAGATAATTCGACGAGTGAGTTGGTGTAGAAATCTTACATAATTATTTTATCAATAACAAATGTTGAGCCTTTCAAAAGACCTCTTCAATAAAAATCTAGATGAAATGATTATAATAAAAGAAAAAAATCTTTCTCAGTGGAATCCAAAATATAATACTGCTCAAAACTTACTTGAATCTGGGAGGGATTTGCTCTTTTGCCGCATCATCATCTGCATTGGCTTTGAGTAAGTCCGAATCACACGCCCTCCTACTCCAGCTGCCACGAAGGCCAGTAATCCTAGGAAAATGAGAGTATTCATGGTGCTCCTCAGTACTCTCCCTCCTAGCCTGCTAAAGTCCAGAGATACTAGTGAGAGACGTAGGATGTTGGTAAACCTTTTATAGCCCCCACCAGGTGAGGTGAGGCTGGCCGTGTGGTGTACAATAGAATAGTATAGTAGGAGTAAACATGGGGGTTTAATGAGAGTTTAATCATGTGTATCAATCATCGAGGGGGGGGGGGGAGAGGGGCGTCACTTTTTCTGCAGCCACTGTTGTGGTGATTCATGATATGTGTCTACAACTTCAGAGAGACCTGTCTACATTGTATTTATTGTTCTATTGAAGGACTCGTGAACTACACGGAAACGTCGGAAATAATTACTACAGGAGGGTCGGTTTATGTCATTGAGGAAAAAAATAGAGTAAGTTGCTTATTGTGTTGGTGGGTAAGGAATTTTGGAGGTGACAAACTTTGGTCAATTTTACAGAATAATAGCTTTCATGCAAATAAATGGTGAAACATCAGAAAGGACGTTCTTTCTTTCATTGCCATTGTATACACCAACTGGAAGACAAAAGTAAAAGACATCCAAAACAACCTTAACAATGAAAAAGTGATCAACATGTTTCTCTTGCGTTGAATCATAACCTGAAATATGATGGAAAAACATTGTACCTTTTCCCATCACTGTTTAAGATGATTAAACTCACCAAAAACAGCATGCGGTCATGACATACACATTATGTTTATGTTCTATGGACAAAACAATAATAGATTTAATAGATTTTGATACTGTCTTAAATGGAAATAAATCATTATTAAGAGAAATTTACGTTAGTCACTGAAATCTAGATGACCCACCTATAGTAAAACTTTATTAAATACCTGTTGCCATCCATCATTTCTAAACAATCTTATTTACCTGTCAGCCTCTTTATATTTCAACTATCATAAACACATATTGTAACCTCTGTCGACCTTTTAACGGATAGAGGTCAGTCTCTGATGTATGTATGACAAATTAGGCATTGAAAAAGAATGTTTACAAATTACCTCATACCTACAAACATTAATTACGTGTGGTTTTCTTTTTGCTATTGTGGAAGCAGTTTATTTTTATAATTATTATACAAAATATCTTTTCCGCACTGTCATTTTCAGGTGTCTGAGATATAATAGTGATGTACTCTCACAAAACCTGTTCAAAATTTCTCAGCATGAGGTTTATTGACAAGAAAATTCCGAAGAGCATTCTCTTAGTTTTTTTGTCGCTAATGTATATGATTTCTCTATGGTATTATCATAACGCAGTTAATGTTGAGCAGTGTAATGTGGCCTTGAGCAGCGTAATAAAATGGGAACAAATGCCCCTCCCCGCCCCCTGGAAAACAGTTGAAGGCTAATATGTTTTTAAACATGATGAGTGTGCATGCACTTACGTGGACAGGGCTAAATTTGGGATTGGTATGGTCCTAGCCATGCATGCAATAAGCCCATCCCAGTATACATCAACATCAAATTTTACCATGAAATTTCATAGCAATTTCTTTCTGATTTAATCCCCAAAGATAGAAATGTACAGCAAAATGAACCACGGTGATTTGATTAACAAATTGCTCATACATTTTGTAAAATGCAGCTTTATATATTGGCCCTTTTTCCCATAGGAACCAATGTTAAAGCCTGTCAGCCCAACCTATAATGTCCAACCCTTTTTTCCCTAAAATGCAGCATTTTGATTAGCTGGCAAACCTGCAAATCTGTCAATTGGTAAAATTTAAGAAATCATAACATTTTATCAGTACTTGGGGATTTAGAAAAACATAATTCTTGGTTATTCCAGTAATCCCAACTCTAGATGATAAGGATGGCTTATACGCTAGCTTTGTCCAACCCTTGCCCAACCCTTGGATATACCCAATGTGGGATGGGCTTATTCCTTGTATTCCCATCAATTGAGCCATCCAGGAGCTAGACTTCAATTACCTTTCACATAAACCTTGAGGTAATTTGTTTAATGTTTTGTTGTAGAGAAAGACACGAGAATTCCCTCGTTTAAAAAAGGGGGGTACTCGCAAAGGAGATTGTAAATATCAATATTTCAACAGAGTGAGGGTTTTTACTATTTTGCGGGTGGTCATAAGATCCGACGTGCTGTTGGCAGGGTATGGGCAGCGTGGCTACAATGACCAGCAAAGTTATCAAATTTCCCTCTGGTACCTTTTTTTGTGTCCGCCTGGAAATTGTGAAGAACAACCCTCAGATTTTCCCCCAAAACAAGAAAGAAAGAAATTTGCCCCATGATATACTTTTTTTAATGTATTTTATTTGAAAGAATCATATACTTAGTGCACGACCATGTTTACGGAAAAAATGATGCTAAGGACAGAGCCATTATCAATATTTCTCGAATAACCCTTTTTTCCATCGCTAGTATACACTCATATAGAAATTCAAATTGATGTGTCTTTCGTTGTAAGTATTGCACGGTGTATAGCTAGCTGCCCATGTATCCGTGTTATTAGTAGTATATAGACGTACATAAAACCTCTTTCACCTGCATGGAGAAATAATATTTTAAAATGAGTGCGGCTTAATGACAATGGAAAACGAAAACTAATACAGGTCCCCTATATACGTATTCATAATAATATAATTGACACTTTCTGCAGAACGGTGTATGGGTTAGCCGGCTAAGGGCAATCATGGGTTTCCTGGATGCATAAATCAGCCCATTGTATTCAGTGACAATTATTACTCGTCCTCATATAATGACCTCTCCAGTAGCCCATGTCCTGTTTCCGCTCTTTGATCTTGATTTATCATCATCAAACATATTAGTACGACTGATGCCTATTAATGGTTCTTGTTGGTTCACTTGTTAGAGGTAGTTAAATATTGATCGTTGAATGACACAGTCTGGATCCTTAAAGATTGATTTAGTTCTGATATGTTGTGATGTGGTTTCCAAACAGGTTTTGCGTATATAAAGAAAGTTGTGAAGGTAGGTAATTGTGCAAAATAAACTGCTTATCCAAAATGATTATTAATTCATGAATAACATTAATGTCTTTGAAGAAGCAATGGACAAGGTTGGAAGTTAAGTTGAGTGTTATCTAAAAATAAGTGGTACGGTCTACACAATATATTCATGTAATCAATCAGAAGTGTATATCGTAAACGCCTGACTTAAAGGACAAGGATGAATCAGACACCGTATTGATGAGGATAGCTGATAGCTTTGTTAGGAATCAACTTTCTGGATAGCTTTCTAAATATTTTGGCAATACAAGAAAGTCTTGAAATGTGAACATATGGGATCCCTGCCAATAGCACATTTTGCAGCTTGAGTTGCCATACCCATTTTAGTAATAATGCCATATTATGCGATTTGATAGATGGATAGCCTATATAGTGCTGCAGCAAGCCAGTATAAAAATCAAGAACACCGATGACCCAAAATGAAATAAGCCCCTTTTTAGCCTTTTGCTGCAGCACCATATAACCCAGCATTTCCAACTGTTTTAGTTAAACCGTAAATAAGGACTTAAAACCAGATTTGAGGAGCTTAAATCAGAATTTAAAACTTTTCTCATCTCTTCTGATTTAAGTGGAGAGTTCTACTGAAAATGGTAAATGATACATTAGGCCAAATAAAGATTTAGAATAGGTCTATGATGCTATCACTTGTCAATTATATTAGTTAGACATGTTTTATTCTTTTACTGAGTTCAGTAGGTTGGGATAAACCAAATTATTTTCTCTCAAGCTGGTTTAAGAAATCTGGTTTGAGACAGGCTTAAACCAGATTAGTCTTTTGGAAATACGCTCTTAAAACATTTAGCTAAAAGTTTGGTTTAACTAACCCTTAACTTTTTGGAAATACTGGGCAGATAATCATACAGATGTTTTTGACTTTTTATGTAACGTTGAAGAGAAGGCAGGCTCTGAATCGATGTAAACATGATTATTACCCAAATATTAACCATCCTCTATAACAGCGACTTCATATTATCTACATCATAATGGTCCCAAACCCTTAAACTTGACAGCGTGACATGGGCAATTTTGGGGCTTAATGACATGCGACATGGAGTTTGAAGGAGAGAGTGACAGGGGACATGACTTTTTTTTTTTATCATTTATTAAACCATACTCATTTTACATGATCTTCCGTAAAGGTGTCATTGATTTACATATTATAATCAAAAGTACATAGAAATATAATGGAAATATGATCATTTTTATTCTTATTCGAACCTGATGCTTATCTTAGCTAAAGTAACAAGAAAATATATTATTTGATGACACACAAATTCTGTTATTTCTTTTATTCTACTGGACGACAGGGCCATTTCTTAAATTCAACAATGTGCCATTGTCATTTCTTAATTTTGACTTGCGACATAAAATAAAGTTTTTCCGTTGCCCTGCAAATAACATTGCAGCTTTTATAGGATATTTCCATTTTAAAACTAGGTGGAGTTGGTCACTATACTCACTAAACAGTCACTAAAAACCTGAAACCCTGAGTTCCCATTAAGAAAACAAGTAATTCTAAGCAAACTCTAGTATAACTTCATGTCAAAGTTTACAAATGTATCTTGGAAACTAACAGAAATAATGTAGTAATGTAATATAATGGGTTGAGAAAACATTGAATTCACTCTTAGAAATAGTTTATATCAACACAATTACTAGATATGCTACATTGACAATCTGTGAATACAAAAAACCAATAAATTACCAAACGGGCTTTGCTAATCATTAGATGGAAACTCTTTTATTTTTAATTTGGCAGAACGCACATTGAATCAGTTTGGCTTTTCTTTTTGGTGGAGACATTTTTTCAACTGGATAAAAATATCAAGCCTAAGGGCCTAGTATCCCTCATGATCCAGTATCCAGTCCACGTTGATAAACTAAGTATTTCGATGGGAGCAGAGCATGATTCATTCTTCTACAAAGTATTCAAATGATACTTAAGGTGGGAGCAAAGAAAATATGAGCATGAAAATAAAAATGATATGAGGTGAAATGGGATGACGTTTATGGTCACATGGCTAACAGTTATAGCAAACGGCATGAAATATCTCAATATGTTGTTTAAATATAACATATTTAAACAACTAATTGTTATTATTATAGTCCTGTCTTTTGAACACAGGTATCACAGATTTTACTAAGGGTCACTTTAGGATGTATTGCTGGCATGATACAGAGGTCGGACATAATTGCAGTTTTGGCAATGTCAGCCACTGACACAAATCTGAATGAATGAATGAGTACTTGTGTTTTCTAACGCCCAGTATTTCCAAAAAGTTTAGGGTTAGTTAAACCAAACTTTTAGCTTAATGTTTTAAGAGCGTATTTCCTAAAAGCAAATTTTGTTTAAGCCTGTCTTAAGCCAAATTTCTTAAACCAGCTTGAGAGACTGGTTTAAGCAATAAGCCAAAAATAATTTGGTCTATCCCAACCGAAACAATGCCGTATGCACCCCAGTACCATGCCTCCACCCCACACCCTTTACCCCTCTCCTACACCAATCCCCGAGGAAAAATGAACCATCCCCTGCTCAGCACTACCACACCAAGTGACAGTTTCACTTAGAAGTTGCCAACAGTAACCTGCTTGACAACCGTGGTTTGTGTATCAACCAGGGTTGTGACATTATCAATATGTGATGTGAGTCAGTAAATGTGTGTTCATGGGGAGAATGAAATGTTAAGTATCCCTGTTAACACAAATAAGTGGAGTTACTGGAGTGTGTAATAATTATTGTTGGTATAACCCAGGGTTTTGTGTAACACCGAGTATTTCCAAGAAGTTTAAGAATCTAGTTTAAGCAGCCTGGTTTAACTCCTGAAAATCTGTTTTAAAAATCCTGTATTTCTACTTATGGCTAAGGGCTTAAGGAGCTTAAACCAGAATTTAAAACTTTTCTCACCTTTTCTGATTTAAGTGGAGAAGAGTTCTACTTAAAATGGTAAATGACACACTAGGCCAAATAAAGATTTAGAATAGGTTTATGATGCTATAACTTGTCAATTATATTAGTTAGGCATGTTTTATTCTTTTACTGAGTTCAGTAGGTTGGGATAGACCAAATTATTTTTGGCTTAATGCTTAAACCAGTCTCTCAAGCTGGTTTAAGAAATCTGGTTTAAGAGAGGCTTAAACCAAATTTGCTTTTTGGAAATACACTCTTGAAACATTTAGCTGAAAGTTTGGTTTAACTAACCCTAAACTTTTTGGAAATACTGGGCATAAGAAGAAGGATAAGTTGTTGTAAGACAACAAATAGGTTGCTATTAGACTTTATTCTCAATTTTAAATATTTGTTTTTCTAATCTGTAGGAGAGAGAGGATATTGGTCCTAAATGACCTTAGAGACCTGATGAGACTGTGTGAGACCTTATAAGACTTCTTGTCATAAACAAGAAACATATACTGAAGACGTTCCAGAATTTTTTTTTCTTTGCATAACATAAACAGACATCACTTAACATTTAAATTCCTCCTATGAAGTGATAACAAAATACCCAATGTTTTATAAGACATTATTTTATTGTGAGATGTACCAGTCTGATAGAGTATGGACGGAAACCGGCGGAAGGTTCTGAGAGAACGTCAAACCCAGACAGAAATCACCAACCTTCTATGTAGGACTTAAATACTTATATATACACCACAATGTGATAGATCTGTACAGTAATACAACGCTCAAGACTTGCTGATGATAGCTGTATAAAACGCTCCAAGTGCGGCCAGGAGGACCGAATTTGACCTTGATACATTTTATTGATTACTTTTTCATCAGCGTGCGATGCGAACAAAACAACTCGTGACTCAGTACTATAACATATATGTCCAATATTTTTCATTTTCAACAATAGCTTTTGATATTTTCATTCTACAATATTTTGAAGTGTGAGTTACAAGGCAACACAATAGAATGAGGGCTAACTGTCGTAATTTTTAATTGTTTTTCTGTCTATAAACATTGACCGCCTCAGGCCTTCTCGTCGCTGTACCAATTGTTTTCAGGAAAGAAAATAAGACAAGAAAGACATAATAAACTGCAATCATAACCATTAAACTTTAGGAGAAACCCTCTTTCTACCTGAATAACTTAATCACACAGACTTGTTAACATTATGAGAACCTATAAATCTTCCAGAATACATTTTTTAAATTCCATTTAATACTTTAGTTTCAAGGTTGACAAAATGAGTGCTTATACCTTTGGTGAAATGAAAAATATACATGGAGTCCTGCCCACATTTAGTGAAGTATATCTGAAACAGTTAAATTCCAGACCCTACAATTCATGATTCTTTTAAGACCTCAATATCAAAAGTATTTAAATTCCAAACCTTTGATTCACAAAAATCGGGTTAAGACCCTGGAATGCACTTTTTTTTATATCATAGTTTTCTTTTCATTTGCTTTTAGGCCAAGCACTCTAATAAAATACACTTGGGTAAACAAAATGAAGGTAGCTTTTAAATAATATGACAACTACTTATTTCCCCCCCATGAACATGCTTAGGTTTCTTTAAAAGTATTTTCCCATGGTATTGTTTAAAGATCGTTTGTGTAAGCCCATCTCTGGTATTCAGAAGACTTATACTTAAGGGGAAAAGGCAAATTTAATAGAAATTAAAATTGCTTACAAATAATTCACGTGAGCCTTAGGTGGGCCAAACTTAGATCTGACACACTAATGAGATGGACATCGCCTAATGACGATTAATGTACCCCCATTCTAATAAAACATCCCCCACCCCACCCCCATTCTAATAAAATCTCCCCCTCCCTACCAGACGGCACTGACAGTTATCACCGCTAAAACGCCCAGGAATGTAGCTCATGATGAGGTAAGTGTGTATTACTCTTCGACTCGCCGACCGCTCCTCCCTGCTGTTTGACTATTAACATTGTCAGAGACTGGCCAGGGCGCCCTCGCTCTTTGCAAAACCGATTTAACACCTTTTATTTTTTGCTGAAATGTTCAAGTCTCAAGTTTGACAAATGTAAGATGAATTTGCCACATGTAAAGAATAATAATAAATTATTAAAAAGAATTATCAAAAAGCTGCTGTTTGTTAACTTCATCAATGTTTAATTTTTTCGACATCAAATCCAATTAACGACCTTTTAATGACCTTCCACAAGAGAAATGTGACATTTAAGACCTTTGAGAAAATAAATCTAAAATATTAATGAATTGCGTGGGTACCCTGTTGGCAAAGAGTGAGAAGGGAGTGTGGGTTATGACAGTCTATAGACGGACCTGGGGAGAAGGGAGGATGGGGAAGAAGGCGGGATAGCCCGGACCATAACTTTGCAGAAATTTGGAGAGTAAAAATATCCCTTTTTCATAAATAAATACTTAGGAGAATGGCAAGATCACACAAAATCTAACAGAAACTTTTCAATATTTTAATATACAAATCATATTGGTTAGGTAGATCAATATATTCAATACTAATACATTGGACGGAATGCTATGCAGAATGTTTTTGTTTATTTCTGGTCCGAGCTACTAGCATAAACGGAGTACTCTTTTCATGAAAGCTAGTCTTTGGACACATACATATATAGTCATTTCAACTTGATTCAAATCTCAACATTCTGCTACGTTCTTGTGACGTTTTCAGTGAAACGAGGGTGACGCTTTAATAAAAGTTTACAAAAAAGTTGTATTCTGGTTATTCCCGTGTTATTGACTCTTGCCTATGTTGACTCTTTTAGAAGCTTACAAATATAACAGCCATATCTAAATTAATGTTGACTAGTCAATGTCCTCTATCCTAATAATGTGAGTGACAACACCGCCGTCTAATAAAACATCACAGTGATTTTGGTACATAAACAAAGGCTCGTCCAGTTTCGTCCGATACTGGGACACAATTTTCGTCATAAGATTATTGATACAAATAGAGTGGTAAAACGCTATTAGGGAGTTTCAGATACTCCAAGGCTTGGCGTAACGTAAACGTTAAGTATCTTTTTTCTCTGTTTTTATGATATATTTAAAAACTATTTCCTTATAAGTATACATGTGTATGGCTATCATGCAACACCATTCAATTTTGACCATCAAGCCATACACTTATACCCTGATATTTGACTAGGTAGATTGAAGATACGTTGACGTATTGAGATGCGATGTGGTATCTGAAACTCCATATTATAACCCCAATTACGTACATAACAGGATGAACATCTCAAGACAGATTGCATATAAATTGTTCTTGAAGCACATTTGATTTTACTCCCATCGCTATCTCAAATCTTGAAAACTCCCTGACGTTCCTGTATTTGATTTTGGAACCCATTCCTTCTCCTCTAAACTCAGAATACACGGGTCACCATAACATGAAACCTTTGAGCATTTTGTTGTGATTTTCAATACATGTACAAAAACAACCTGCCCTCTATTCACTATGGAGCCATTTAGATGGGCAGACAATGAGTCAGGGTGGCCTGTCCGCCCGAGTCAACCAGAGGTCAGCACGTCCTGCCAACGTCAGGTAACCTATGTAGGTTGTACGTGTGGGTGACGTGAGATGCACGTGCCACACCCTCAGGGCATTACCAGCCACGCCGTGCAGACAATTGTTACAGCTAAGGCCCAGTTAAGGATAGACACCAGTGGTTAGGGCGTGAATGGTACGGCTCCTTTCAATTTCTAGTACAAAATTTGTTTCTTATAGCATTGCTACACTGAAAACATCTTTGAATAGCCAATAAATAACCATATCTATGGATATAAGTTATTTGTAAAAATAATGAACAAAGTTATGCGTAGGTGGGTCCCAAACCTGTAAATTGTAAAATTCAAATATATTTTTTGAACATCCATATCTCACTTAATATTTGACCTAGACCTATGAAATTTTTGGCAGAACTTCTTGATATGTAAATGGAGGGAAGCGTGTCTCAAAATTTCGATTAAGGCTCTAGTTCACTTTTTATGAAATGTAGAAAAAGGTATTGTACAAATTTTTTAAAAAATTCCCTGTTTTTTGCCGTTTTTGACCATAAAATAAAATCTAGGCCCTTAATCAAAATTCTGAGACACGCTTCCCTGCATATGGTTGTTATGAAGGCGTGTGTGAAAGATCTCCCGTGTCACTTGAATATTAAGTGAGATATCTATGTTCAAAAAATAAAAGTGAAAAAATCAAATAAAAATTTACAAAGTCTCCATTCTGAATCCTTTTTAAAGTCTATTAATACCATTAGATAGGGGAAAATATAGCCTTTTAAATGATGTATAGTATGTTAAGATCAGAGCAATATTAAGGAATTCACGGGTGGTTTTCTGAAAAGACCGTCAACCACTGGTGTCTATCCTTAACAGACTCAGGGATGTAAGTTAGGGTTAATGCAAACATCTGAAACTCCAGAAAGAATATTTAAAATTATCTTAAAATGCTACGAAACGTGTTGTAACAAAAGTTAATTTGAAATTTGTATGTGAAAAAACCTGAAATCAGACAAAAATCTGAAAACTTCCCTCCCCACACAGTATGATAGGTATCCTTAGGATGATTTTTACGATAATGTCAGAAGGAAACTCGGGCAGAATTTTACAAAGTCTGATGTAAGCCCTACGTAGGTAAAATAGGTAGAAATGTCTGGACTGTCATGAGGCTGTCGGGACCCTTACGATACCTGGGGCCATATTTTCGTAACTAATCAAGGTCATCAGGTGAACTTTGATTAGTGTTTTATGATAGTACTTATGTCTTGGACAAAAGGTGGTTGGAATGTCATAATGTTCATCCGGTGTATTAAAATTCAAAGGATGGAACTGTGGCATTTGAGGGTTTTAAGGAGGCCATTTTCATTTCACAGAATCACATGAATAAAGAATCTCTATTGAGGAAAAACATAGGGCATATCTGTTATACAAATGGAATATTCTAATAACCTTCTGTTGTCAGTATCAGACAGATTTTTCGTTGTACTTTTAAAATCCCAAACCTGTTTTTCTTTTTTAGACTATACAATTTTATTTGGTATCTTTAAGCCAACAATGCTGAATATGTTGCAAAGTTTAACCAAAGTATGAGTAGTGGCTTTTATGATTTCTGTTTTTCATTTTGCTTATATTTCAGATCCAATAAAACCTTTACTTTTTGAGGCATCGTTTCAGGACACTTAAATGCATAGGGTAACATAAGTAATAATATACGCTAATTTGTAGAATCACAAGATATATAAACTCATATTACAACTTTTCTGATAAAAAATACTGCATTCTCTAATGTTAAGTATAGGAGCTAACCTAAACAAGTAATTTGCCGAATCGGGAACTACTTTATCATCAAACTCTGAACATTTTCTTTACCAAATGTCTCTGGTCTCGTCTAAGACTATTAGTTGGACGGAGTCTGTTTGTATCCTTCGTATTGAACTAACATTGATCAATAATTTACTGACAATTTTGAAATGTCTATTCCAATCAGGACCAAACTGACAAATTACATCAGCAACATGATATGGGGAGATTTTACAGATCAAATGTGAACATGAATTTGGTTGAAACAAGAGACCAGTCACGATCTTAGACCAACAAAAGAAACCCCTTATTTCATTCTCCGGCGACCTTTGTACCAATAGAAGTGTCTGTATCACGCACAACTCAACCCACAATTCAACACAGTACAGAATATTTTTTGATTTGAGTAATCCTAGTTCTATATTCACATACATAATACATATGTACACAATACTTAAATACACCAACTCAGTAACGTAAAGTCCCTAATTTACGCCACGGCTAATGCATCCAAAGAGTCAGCTATAAACGTCTTAAAACAGAACATTTACGCTTCTGACTTTCAAGTAGATTTCGTGGAGCCAACTTCCTGATCCTGGTATCCATTGAGCTGCATAAGATAATTAACAACCATACAAGGAGTCGGCTTTTGTTGAGGAAAAGAATAATTGACTGATAAATGTTCATGATGGTATATCAAATAAATAAGATGTGGCCTAAATTAGGGGTTTTACGGTGAAAATAATGGCAATAATCGTTATCTAATGAGAGGCTGGACATTATTGAAGGCAGCAGATGGATGTTTTTTGGGGTGTGGGTAGCTGTCGACTGTCGGCGCTACTTGTGTACTGTACGATCTCCGCCTTCACTACACGCTGTTGTTGTTCGAGCTCTGGCCGCGTTAACTTGATGCCGAGAATCTCTGCTGCCACCTTCTGGAAACAGATACTCACCTGCAAACAAAAATTGATTTAAAGTTGAGCTTAAATTCATCTTAAGGATACTCAACTGTTGGTAGTAGGCGATTTACAAAAACTTTGGCATCCCAATAACTATCTAGCCTATCTTAAAATGTAATGTAAACATCATATGAAAGCATAGATTTCATTCGATCTCTTGGTGATAAAAGGTAATTTTCACACTTAAATGGATAGTGTGGTAAAATAAAAAGCTAGTTTTTCACACTTATTCATATGATTTATATTAAGAGCTAGACTCTTACTTTGGATATTATGATACTTAGATAATATAACAAGGTCACAGGTGGAAGGATGCGAGAGAAAGGTCGGTTAGAAAACCGAACAACTCCGGCCTATTCGCTTTTATTTTGTATCTATGATATCAAATAGATTGAATATGGAAGCCATAAAATGAATTATCGGGCGAAGCAAGAAACCACAGCCACAAGCCAGGCCACACGAGGTCGTCATTTTGGGCCTGCAGGCGCCGATACTAAGTCAGCAGGCTGTCTGTTTACCTATAGATACAGTAGACTATAGTTAAGTAAACAGACCCGCTATGCGACTCGACTATGGTGCCTGTGCAAGAAAGGACAAGATTTCTGACCACGATGCGATGCTATGGACTTTCTAGTGCGTCCCACTGTTTGACAGGGGCTAGCGATGTCCCTCCTGCCATCCCCAAATATCGTTCACCAACATGCAGATAGTACTAAGTTAACCTTCTTCCCGATGCCGATTTCTAGATCTGTGAAATGCATTGCATCACGCAGGATGGTCTCTGGTACTGCCGCCATCTTTCAACAATGACAGAGACGCAGGTGGAGATTACTAACCTTGCGTCCAATGCCGATCGTAAATATCAACATGATTCTTCATGTTATCGCCATCTAGACCACCTCCGAGTGTTAATAATCCATAATATATAATCCATATTGCTTGACGATTGAATCACGGAGGACGGCGCCCAGCGTGCCGACCAGCAGGACCGATGACATCAGCTGATGGTGAAGACAGCGTAACGGCGGTCTGCCATGCTCGCTGTCTTCACCATACTTAACATAATTTATTTAACACTGCACTGGAGCCCAAACGTATAGGATTTCTAGTTTGTGGAGTAGATGCATTACAGGTTGACCCGAAATATGACCATATATGGACATGTGTCAATCTCCGAACTGATGACTTGGTGACCTAGATATCATAGGAATCCCATGGTAAAACTATATATCTTCACCGTATATTTGGTTTGGGATTGCCAACAGGGCCAAACTCTGAATCTGGTACCAGCGATTTCCACTATATGGCTATGGCGAGCTCAGCCTAAATGACCAACCTATCACTCCGGGCTTGACCGGAGGCGACGGCATCGGCACAGCGATGCCGGAGAAAAAGATGCACATGCCAGCGCGAGTGAAGCCGCCCGCCATTTGATTACACGTCCTAAGGTCCCGTCGCACTTAGGTCCCGGTCCTAAGGTCCCGTCGGGGGTGTCGCCGGGGGTGCCATGGGGGGACTCCGGCCCGACTCCGGCCAGACTGGGCCGTATTCGTGCTGGTCGAAAAACGGCCGAGGGAACCTGACGGCATGTGTTGGGGTAAAGGCGGTCAAAATTACGGGACCTTAGGACCGGGACGTAAGTGCAACGGGACCTACGGACGTGTTACCCGCCATTCTCCTCTATTATCGTTCACCTACACGCGGAGAACACTAACCTTTTCTTCGATGCCGATCAAATATATCGACATAATTCTTCATGATATATCGACCCAGACCAGCTCCTGATATTAGTAATCCATAATGTAAACTCCATGAGGCTTGACGATGCCGATTTAAGGCGTAAAAATCGATCACTTGCGGAAGACACCTACACACGTGTTCACCGGGTCGCGCCATCTTGGCGTCTGAACATAATTTATTCCACACTACACTGCAATCCGGCATGCTAGGCTTTTCAATGCTGAGGCGTCGATCGATGTTATACAGTTTGACCGCTGTCATTCTCCGACCCGATCTCGGCTAATGCTTTGTCAATGGTCAATTTCTGGTATAGGCATTACATAGAGAAAGTACTGCCAACCGGAAGCAGGTCGAAATTTGCGATCTTGTTTCCGCTTGTGCTGGTATCGTTCAATGGCGTTTCTTGCCTAAATGACCAAGACAACACTCCGGGCTTGACCGGAGACGACGGCCCCGACAGCGAGGCCGGAGAATAATATAGGGTTAAGGGGTTATTTTTCAAATGAACTGCGAATGCCGCTACAGTTTCAATACTCCCCTTATCAAGAGTTGTCTATCCTTAGATTGATTGTTATTTAGGACACAATGAGTTTCGATAGGTTGAATTAGTAAAATTAATTTGAATTAAAAAAAAAGTATTGCTTTCAGTTCGATTTCTTTAAACAAGTCAGCTTCAATTTCTTTTTTTCCAATTTAATTTGATTTGATTCAATCTAGGCAAACTGCTTTATTTACAGTAAACATCCATCTTAAAACTTTTCTTGATAAACCTGTAGTTTTGATAGAGGTAATTACCGAGTCACCCGTCTTGGCTGATACAAAATGACTGGACATGCCATGCTCGGCGGCGAACTTTTGATGTTTGTCCATCTTGACCGTCCGCATGTGTTCTAAGTCAACTGGAACGAAAATCAATAAATGTATTTAGGGTGAGGAGAAGATAAACTTCCTGTGAACATGTCTTATCCAAATTTTACGGCATTTTCCATACATTTATTGCACGTGCGTGTAATTTTTCTGAATGAAATGAAATTGCTAATACTATATCAGAGTACCCAGAAAACCAACTCTCTCACCAACAGTTCTATGAGTTGAGTCGATAACAGTGTAAACCATTTGTCAGACTTCGCCATTGAAAGCACAAATATTTTTGCTTTGTTTTGTTCTTTATCTTATTTTCTCACTCAGTTTAGCCTTAAGGCAAAACACTCAGGACAATGTCAAACAAGCTCTTGATGCCATTCTGGTGTCTCCTCCGGGGACGTTTGAGTGGAATATTTTTATTTTGATTAAGTGTGCATCATGATAGTTTATTGTGTCAAATGCTAATTGATAGGTTGTACAAAAAAGATCATACGTATAGGTTTACACTGGCAGGAAAGGAGTGAAATAAATGCTAGACAAAAACTGTCAAGGAGCAGTGTAGTAGAAGAAAATCCCCGTTACATTACAAAAACATCGGTATTTTAAACAAAAACTCTTACTTTTGTTTCCAACGAGAGCCATGTGTGGTAGTCGCCCCTCCGACTCGAACACCTTCTTTATAGAGGCGTACCAGTCTTCTAAGTTCTCAAAACTGGCATAGTTTGTGATGTCATATACCAACAGGATACCCTGAAAAGAAAAGAAAAGTTAACATCTGTACAAGGTACGGCTATTCGTCTTCCCAGAGCAGAGGTGAGGCAAAACACAAATAAGCCCAATTTTACAAAGAGAGACATGATTCAATGTCGTTTAATAACGATGCTAAACTTCGTCCAGTCAAGTACTCAATGCAAATTTTTGCATTAGCAGTATTTACAGGAATCGAAAGAAAACGAAATTGTTTTTCAATTTTGGAGAAACACAACCAAATTTTTTTTTTTCTTTCTTTTTTTTTGGTGGGAAAATTAGCAAAATTCCATAGGTTTTTCAAAATTCCATTTTTTTTCATCACTATTCAAATCCCATACTTTTCCAATACCATTTCTAGGTTTCCCAGGTCGTGTGGGAAACCTGTGGTACATCTAAACTCCTAAATCCAGCCAAAAAAAATATCAGCTCATTGTCACTAAGATTAGATAAGTTACAATGCGAGCAGGCCAATACAAAGATCAAACCACTGATTTCAGCATATATCTTTGATTTATTTTTATGATTTGTTTTCCTTGTTGGCACCTGCTAAAAGAAAAAATTATTTTTATACCATACCCAATCGTTTACATTCGCCTAAGATCAGAGATGTAAGTCAGGGTTAATGAAAAAGTCTGAAACCCCTTAAAGAAAATTTGAAATTACCTTAAACTGCTATAAAAATAAAAGTATCAAATTAATTTTGAAAATTATCTTTTGAGGTAATGATCTGAAAATATCTTAAATCTGACAAAAATCTGAAAAGTTACATCCCTGTAAGATAGATATTGTGACTGAACGGCGTTGGTAACACTCCAAAGACAGTGAGTGTAAGTGACCTTGTACTCCATTTAAGGTTTTTTTCTGCCATAAAACATGACCTACGTGTGAGCCGTAGATGTACTTGTCCAACATGCGTCCTCCGAGCGTCTGTCCCCCGATGTCCCACACCTGGAGTGCGCAGTGAATGTTACCTGAAAATTACAACATGCTCGTCACACTAGGGGGGCATTGGATGGGGGTGTGCCGATGTCGTGTGTCGAATTTAAGAAAGAGCAATGTTGCGTGTCTCTGTCGCTTATTTTCAATGTCACGTGTGGAATGTCAGAAATTGCCCTGTCTCTTGTCACTAGTAATGAAAAGGTATAGATGTGGCATGTCGTTAAATTGCAATGTCCCATGTCGATTTTAAGAAATGGCCATGTCACGAATTTACTGGTCAAGACCCATACTCAGGGACCCCAGTTGGTTACAGTACACTGTGTTCGAAATACAAGATTTAATTTGATGCACACGTCGGGTGCAAAGGTGGTCAAAATCATGCGCCTGGCCAGTAATTTGGACACATCTTTACATAAAGGTATTTGAATTTTGAATAAAGTATGCATACATCGGGTGCAGGCGTTTGTCCACCCGGCAGCCAAATTATGTACTACAAGGTGCAGGGTGCACCCATAATTTCAAATACTGTGGGGGGGGGGTAGAAACAGGGGTCGATACAACCACAGGAAAGGCGATCAGGCCCCAAGATTCTCAAACTTTCCTGCCCTACATGCCCCTGGAAATTTGGAAGCGAAAAGTGAAATGTTTGTCTAAAATACTTGGTTTTCCTCACATTTTGTTTAGGACATGGACATCATTAATTATGTATGATATATAAGTCAATAAGAGAATGGGGCCCTTGGATTTCAACGAAGCCTCCCTACGTTTTTTTTTTTTTCAATAATGGGTCTGACTGGCCCAAAGATCTCAGAAACTTATCTACCCGGTAGACCCCCGTAGAATGATAACAGGCTTGCTAATGGGATTTCATAAAATACCATAGATGAACTTTATCCCCCTTAAATTTTTCAGAGCGGAAAAGGTGATACAAATGTGAAAGGGAAAGCATTTTGCGTACGTCACACTGGGCCACTAGACCGTGAATGCATTGATTAATATAGCTTGGAAACATTACCATGCCACATTGCAGCAGCATCACCGATCTATTGCTAAAATGCACTTTACACTTGGGTTGTTAGAAATAGACTTTTGTCAATATGATTTAACTAATGATGATCTCAGTCTGTTTAAGGCTCAAGATGATATCCCTAGATACCTGGTAGTTCTATTCGCTTGAGGAAAAAGTCGAGGCCGATCGTCTGTTTGTACTGTTTACCAAACTGTTCCTGAGAGTAGCGTGTCGTCAGAGACGTCTGGAAAAAGAAAGGGGATGATCAATTAACTATCTTAAAACTTTAATGAAACGAAAAGCTGTGCATTCAATGAAGGAATAGTGCATTTCTGTCGTTATATATTTCCCCAGTAACGTTCTTAAATCTTTTTTCTAGGAAGAACACATTTGTGGCATGTACATTGGAACAAATAACTTCAATATTTAGATTATATCAATTTAAATTGTGCTTTTGTTTGTGCTAACTTAGTATACAATAATACATGCCGTGTGAGACAGATCTGAAAAAACATCCACATGTCATAAACATCCTATTACAATTCAATTGAAATGACTTCAATTTATGGACCGAAAATGCAGGGTTTTCCTTGGGACATAATCATAGCCGCCTCTTTCGATATGATTTCGGATCCTTGATTCAATTCATAAATTCTTTTTTGTATATTTCAATATGATTTATTCGGTCAGCTGTAAGAGAAGAAGGAAAACCCTGAAATGGCATAAATCATGTCAGGAAACGTATCAGCTGATCACAAGTTTAAATATCTCCTCTTCCACACAAACGGTTTATTGGTCCTGTATATAAGTAACGCACACAAGGCACGTGTATTGGCTCTAATGACAACAGACCTGAATCGGTGCTAAGCCACTTCATGAGCCAAAACAAACCGCCAGGCGCCAAACTCTACACTCACTATACAGCCGTGTCTAATGCAGTCCTAGTGTAACCGTGTCTAATCGCCTTCTCCCGTGTAAATGCCCTAAGCTGGCCAAAGATACGGACCTGCCTGGCCTTAGCCAGGTTGGAAGAAAACTGGACTCAATGAAAGCTACCTGTGTGTACGTATGGAAGAAACGATTTCTGCCCAAACCGTTCATTACCAAAAATAATACATTAAAGGTTGGACTACTGTTAATGTTATGTGGGGTGTTCTGATGCGTCTACAACAATATAGAATGACTTTATTGCTATTATCTTTCTAGGCATCTTTTGTATATCAGATAGTCCAGTGCCCCTACATTCATATGATATAGTTTGTATTACTCTAAGTTTAAGAATAGTAATCTAGAGTAAATCAATTGAAAATTTAAAAATCGCGTTATTCACTTTCATTTTTTGAAACGGGATATCTCAGTAAAATTAATGATTACGTAATATGTACATTAAATTTGGTATATAAAACGGTTTTTAAGTCACATTTTCTCTGTTCCAGATCTAACTTGAAATGTATCACATCATAAGATAGAGAAAATTACAATCCTACATTTGATGTATACATTACTTGTGTAGCTACCACCTATACTAAATTAATTATGGCTATTTTTCAAAATTAGCCACAGATCACCGTAGGCCAACTTTAACAGCATTCCATGATCTGTTGGACATCTATCTATTGTACAAGCCTCCAACACCCCCTCCCCCACACCCACATCCCTCTGGAGATATTCAATCAATTGTGCTGAGAGGACAGGTAATGATAATACGCCTTAGTATTTCAACAAGTTTTGCTCTTTAGGCCACGCTCCACATAATGTTTCCTATGTGGCGGGAGGCTATTTGGGTGGGAGGGAATTTTTTGAGAAACCAGTCCAGTGGGCTAACCTAAATCTAAGTTCAACTTTCAGCTCAAAATTTATGCATTCATATACATTTAATCATCAATTTTGACATTTTGATGAATAATATCAATATCAATTTATGTCAAAATCAGCCTAGGGGCCTTCCTCATTTTTCAAATATCAGTGTCCAAGACTAACTTTTTTGGTTCTTGGCCATCAGGGCCAACAGTGTGAAAAAGTTGTCGGCTCGGATAGGTTTCAGCCAGCCCCAAAAATAAATGTAAATGACTGTCAAAAACACCATTGATGGAAAATAAAATTGGGCTGAAAAATTGAAAATTGACAGCCACATTTTTTTTAAACTATGGCCAAAAATAGCTGGAAAAAAGTTGACGGCCATCCGGGCCAATTAAGCAATGTTTTCCCCAATTACTGTCGGCCCTGATCCAAAATTGTTGGCCATTGGCCGATGGGCAGGCGTTAATCTTGAACACTGACAGTGTCCGAAATTAAGGGTGCACCCTGCACCCGGGGTGCATGTTTTTGCAGCAGGGTGCATGCTTTTTAATAGTGTGCACCCGGCAGATGCATACATTTCTGATGGAACAAATAGCCTCATATCACTGAGGGTGCAATGATTGAATGAAAGGCTCCCGGGTGCACACATTTCAAAGCTATGCACCCGGCGAGTGCACAAATTTAAAACTTAATTTCGGACACTGACTGAATATTGCCCGAAAACAAATGTGTTCAGCCTGACCTATAACATGTTCATAGAAGTTACTAGTACGATAATCCAGATTACAAATTGTGCGTCCATGGGTCACTCTCACAGTGAGTGATTACGTAAATTGCTGAGCCCATTCTGACCCCAGTTTTGGCTACGTATCTGATGTTTTGTAGTAGACAGCAGGAGAAACAAACGTTTATTTCTGAGGTAGGTGAGACGAAGAAAAAAATAGTTGTGTTCAGGTTTTCCGACTGACTCTTAATTTTCTTGGCCATATAATATTTTTGGGATGACATTTTTTCAAAATTTTAATAAAATCAAGAAAAAATTACTTTCTAGAGAGGAATTAACATATATCGTGTCAGAAAACTCATTCTAGATGATAAAGGTCTTGTGGAAGGTCAATGTAGCAAATTATTTATGTGGCCAAAAAAAAAAAAAAGGTTGTATTTGGGTAACCCGACCTACCCTAATATTTTGGCTCTACCCTAACTTTTTTTTGAAGATTTTATTTTCAAAAACCATTAAAATTAAATAAAAATAACTTAAATTAAAGGGAATGGCATATATTTGATCAACAGACATATTTAAAATTAAATGCTTAAAATAGGTCTCAATGGCATCTAGCATGTTTTCTGGATTTTCAAGAATGCCAGGAGCTATTTGTATTAAACAGTTAAAAAAAAATGTCAAAAAGAAAATAAATCAACCTACCTACCCTAATTTTTCCGACCCATAAGGCCAAACACAACAAATTTTCTAGGGGGGCCTGTTCAAAGCTATGTATCAATAACTGGATTCTATAAATGATGTTTGAAAAAAAGATCCAAAAGAAAAAAGAATTAACCTACCCACCCTATTTTTTTTTCGGCCAATGAAACCTGAAGACAACGTGTTTTTTTTGGTTTTTTTTTGCCTAACTAGAGATGGGCGGACAATAATCCACCCTAAAGGACCTTTAAATTAATCCAAATAGATAACCATATATTTTTATTTTGTAGAAACTAAATCCACCATGGCATTGGCACAAAAAAAAACATCAAAGTTTTTATACTCAACTGGAATAGGCACCTTGCGCAACGTCGTTTTCGTGACATATTTACGTGCAACACTGGCCGTCTGGAGACCTTTCTGCCCTATACTTTCAGTTTCAGTGCTGAAGGATTTTTTTTCATTCCCTGTTTCCTTTAAACTCAATTCCCAGATAAACTATGAATAGTTATAAGTACCTTATGCCTATATCTACAAAATATCACAAATTGAACATTAATTAGGTATATATTACATTCCACCAGTTTTCCCATAAAAAAGTGTCCCCTATTTTTGAGGTAAAAGCTGTGACCGAGTTTTTCACTTGTAAAATGAAGACATAGGTTCAAGATAATATTTGATGAACCTGCAAGAACAGTGTCCGAAATTAAGGTTTATATCTGTGCACTCGCCGGGTGAATAGCTTTGAAATGTGTGCACCTGGCGAGTCTTTCATTGCACACTCAGTGATATAAGGCTATCTATTCCACCAAAAATGCGTGCATCTGCCGGGTGCACAGTATAAATTATCATGCACCCTGCTGCAAAATCATGCACCCCGGGTGCAGGGTGCACCCTTAATTTCGGACACTGAAGAATATTTATCTACATTATTTTCCCTTCAAAATGACATATAGTTTTGGTTTGTAATTTGCCCTCGAGCTGCACATTGTCAGTGAGCCTTCTAATTACACGTGATTTTGACATGGCAAAACCAGAATACCATGTATAACTGGCTGTAACTCTTGAACCAATGCTGATAGAGATAAAATTCAAAAAGCATATTAAACTAGACACTGAATCGGACTGATATACATTCCTCAATATTTTGTGAGCATTTTAAATTTTTTATGTAATATACCTACATTAATCTATCGGAGGGAAATCAGAAGAGCTGGTTTGTTTGCCCCCCCCCCCCCCCCCCCCGCCTCCAATGATGGGAGATTGACAGGAAGTCCTCCAACGCCAGGCAGTTGAGTTGGTCCCATCGCCTGTCAGTGTCACTCTGCCACCCTGCCAATCTCAACTCAATGCCTGACAGTGACAGTGACACAGTGACAGTCAACAGTAAGCCACGATTTATACGTTATTGTCAGGTTCCTTTATAGATGTCCCGGTTAAAGCATTCAGGAACAACACAGTTACACACATCAACCAAATACACCGTCTAGTTAGATTTTTCTACGATAAAGCTTTTGATCAGGTCACAGGTGCCCATCAATGTTTGGGTTTGTTGTTGCCTACCTCAGTACCTGGTCAATCACCATCGCCTCGGCCAACCCTTCCACTCACCTTGCCCGACGCTCCGTCTCCCATCACAACAATTTTCAGCTGCTTATCAGGGGTTTCGTCTTCTGAATCAGACATAACTATTGGGATAAATCCTTGAAATTACTAGAAATAAAGTCTCCGGGCCCTTGCACGAAAATATTTGTGTTGTTTCTGTGTGACGTCACATAACTTCCGCTGAGGAGACGACTTCCTGTCTGAGCCTGTTCCCGGCGGGTCGCCTTGGTTGTAGTAGAGGTTCCGAATAAAACCAGCGTGCCACGTTGCGCGCCAACGTTTGTAGAGGTAGTGGGCCACGTGAGGAAACGTCTACTTTCTGTGCAGTAATTCCGCGTAGATCTATGCCTAAACCGTCCGTCGGAGAGGGGAGTTGGTGGGCGTGATGCGCTCGTTCTAAATCCATTACAATCTGCAGACTGCTTTCAAAATCTAGACGGACTCTCATAATCATTTCCGGGGCCCTTGCCAAGCCTTATCCAGCCTTGGGCCCCCGGGCTTGGGCCCCCATCACCAGGTTAGGGACGGCATGCCATTCTTGCACTGATGCAGCACTGTCTAACGATGCAAGATAAGGCAACGTTGCTAATTTGCTATCAGATTTGTTGAATTACCACTTTTATGGTTATGTTAACGTATAAAACACTAAAATAACTAAGAAACAATATTTCCTGAAAATATTTTTCATGTTATAACTCTAACACAAAAGAATGTGTTCAAAATGCTCAAAAATGAGTACTGACTCAGCAAAAAAAAGGTGCCACCTTACTTTCATTTGTTTACATCACATATGGTATAAATACTGTAACCCCATTGGTCAGAAATATTTAAACAAAGATATCTAGAAATCTGTAAGGTAAAAATTTATCAAATTATCAAATATCAATTAAATTACACTACTTTTTCTTTCCAAAAAATTATTAAAATTCAGCAACAAAGGTTAAAAGGATTATTTCAATTCTTTTACATTTGTTTACATCACCTGGTACAAAAAATGCAATCCTATTGGTCAAAAATGCTTAAACAACGATTTTAGAAAATCTTTATGGCAAAAACCTGTCTAATTATCAAATTTTATCTAAATTACACTATTCTTCATTCACATACATTTGTTAGAATTCGGCAAAAAAATTAGATCAGTTATTTGAATTACAAATACAATTGCCTACAGTGATGCAGGATAACAATACACTTGCATTGCAAGAATAAGCAACGATGCATGATATGCCAATGTTGCTAGTTTCAGTCTTGTCCTGGACCCGTGGGGGTCCGGGTAAGAATAGACCCTCAGTAGCCCCTGCTGATCGTAAGAGGCGACGATAGGGGGGGGCCCTGCACTGACCAAGTGGTTTTGGGGTTCAATTCCCAGTCAGTGCTTGGTTCACTAAGGGATGAGGTACAGCAAAAATGATCGCTGGGTTTTGATCCCCTGCTGTTTGCCCGCCCTGTCACCTTCATCTCATAGATTCGATCACCACAGACAGAATTCGTCCCAACTGGTTTTCGCCGTGAAAATGACCCTGGCTGTCGGTATGGCGTAAAACACCCATCACTCACTCACTCAGTCTTGTCCTGAACCTGATCACATCAGGCCCATGTTGCATGCGGGACCTTTAACCCTCACACTGCCGATAGACTCTGGTTGCTACGAAATCAGGCATAAATCACCCAGTGGGCATACAATGTTGAATCAAGGTTGATTCTTTATTGAATTTTGGTTATGAGGTTGCAGGAGTGTGCAAACAAAATTAAACTGTTTGGCCTGATTCAGAAACTATTGCAAGTTATACCTCGTCACACCTGAATCATTTACCTTTTTGAATTTTGTTTCTATCTTAATTGGAAGGTAAGATATTCAAGATTTCCCTATAACATTTTGGTCAATGTGAACTATAATAATCTAACAAAAAGTGTGATTTAGGGTGGAAACAGGAATATCTATGAGAATTTAAGTTATTATAAAATTGAAGTTATAAAATTTCTCAGCTTCGAATAGGAATATTTTTATAAAATAAAAAGGGCAATGTAGAAGAACAAAAAATATTTTAATTGAAATATATTTTAGGTCATGACCTTTGACCTACTTAGAGGCCATGATGTCACGGTAGTGGAAAATGTTATTTTTCAAAGATATTCTGTGATAAAATGACCTTTAATTCAATAAACTACTATCTATGATATAACCTTAAGCACTAAACCTTTTCCAACTACCTACAATCTAAGATTGACATCTAGGTCACAGGTCAAGGTAATATTTGAGATTTGCCCAAGGACTTTGCACAATTGCATTACCTTTGGTTGCTGTTTCGCTCAGTT
Source organism: Lepidonotus clava (assembly GCA_936440205.1). Classification (NCBI taxonomy): domain Eukaryota; kingdom Metazoa; phylum Annelida; class Polychaeta; order Phyllodocida; family Polynoidae; genus Lepidonotus; species Lepidonotus clava. Next base: position 11,390,123 of record OW387145.1, read on the forward strand.
GCTTGTGTTTGTTTTTTTAAACCTTAAGTAGTCATTTAAAACAGTTGAATAAGTACAACACCCAAGTCTCAAACTTATAATTATATGCATTATATTTCACCTTTAATCATAGGTCAAGGTCACACAAATACCTTTTATGAAGTGTGTATAATCTTGTACTCAGATTTTCAATATAACATTAACAATAACTTGACATGCGTGCCAATTTTACTACTCTAATCTCATGTTAGCAGTCCATTAAAAGATTAAAGATATGTCCTTTACCTTTGCTCACTGGACTTTAAGGTCCCCCACCTTGAGATCTGTCAACACCTCATCAAACCCCATGAAGCAGTAGGGATTTTCCAGGTCGTCATTTTCATGATGTGTCTTATACTCCAACACACCATTGGATTCAGTTATCTCTATTACTTTTCCATCAAAGACCTCCCCATCTTCTGTCTCCCAGGTATGACTAACAGATTTGCCAACCAAGATGGTAGGGTCAATGACACGGGCATTGAAGAAGTCTCTATTTGTGTCACTGGTCCCCCGTGGGGATCCGGGATGGGGTTTCCTTCCGGAGCCTCCTGGGAAGAATAGGTCCCCAGCAACCCCTTGCTGTTTGTAGAAGGCGACAAATGGGGGGACCAGACTCAGTAGCTCTTTAGTAGAGTGCCCGCCATGAGTCTGGGAGGTCTTGGGATTTATCCCTGGCCGAGTCACACCAAAGACTTTAACAATGGTAGTGGTCACTGCTTGCCTGGCACTCGGTATAAAGTAAGAACCACGAAACATAACTGGTCAGCCGGACCCTGCACTGACCAAGTGGTTCTTGGGTTCGATTCCCGGTCAGTGCTTGGTTCACTAAGGGATGAGGTACAGCAAAAATGATTTCCAGGTTTTGATCCCCTGCTGTTTGCCCGCCCTGTCACCTTCATCTCATAGATTCGATCACCAAAGACAGAATTCGTCCCAACTGGTTTTCGCCGTGAAAATGACCCTGGCTGTCGGTATGGCGTAAAACACCCAACACTCACTCACTCTAGCTGGTCAGCCTGGTATCAGTATAATGTGACTGGGTGGGGTATTGTGTTGGCCTATGACATGATATCTCAGTGTGGCAGCACTATAAAGAGGGCATTGGGTCCCACTGCTACAAATGGGCACCTCATTTAATAGATTTGGTCACTGCCCCTGCAGCATAAAAACTAGCTGAAAAGCTTTACCTTGTGCAGTCTGGTAAAAGAACCCTAAAGGGTTGGTCGGAGGTTAAACTAATCCCACAAACAAACCTTCATCTCATAGATTCGATCACCAAAGACAATTTGTCCCAACTGGTTTTCGCTATGAAAATGACCCTGGCTGTCGGTACGGCGTAAAACACCCAACACTTATCACTCATTCCGTGAAATATCTATTCTATCCTTGTTATTTTACTAATAATATCTGTGACCAATAATATCTGTGATAAAAAGAAAAGGGAATACATAGTATTTGTAAATTTCAACCTTTATTTTAAATTCAACAATAATTTGAAAATGAGATACACTTAATATTTCCTCCGTTTTTTTGTACTTTCTCTTTGACTTGGAGCACTAGATGCAGTAGACTTTTTTACCTGCAATTCCATCTAGTGTCATTTTGAGACCATGACATTGTGGATGGAACAAAGTCTGGCATCCTGAACATTCAAAGTATTCTCTCCCATCGTCGGGCAAGTTATAACTGCAAAACAGTTCTACCAGATCCATGTGTTTAGCATCGGCCTTTGTTCTTTTTTTGCCATGTGCAAAAACAGACATCTCCCCTGTCTCTAAATGTATCTCTCATTGAAGATGGAGTGCCAAAAGTGGAAACACTGGATGATTTAATTCCAGCTGCCAAGCTTATAGCATTATCTGTGGCATAGACTCCACAGTCATTAACATTGGTCTGCTGAGGACAGTTCATATACTTGATCCTTTCTGTCCCAACTATCTGTGAAATGCAAAATTTTGTTTTTTGATCTAAAGAGATTGAACCTGCACTATCATATACTTTGACATTGTTTCCTATTCCTGCTATACCACAATCCAATGACAACTAGAGTCATTTAAAATCTGGATAAATGGACCATTTCCTGGGCGGAATGACGGTCCTTCTGAACGTAAGGTGGACTAAATTGATATTTTTGGATATTTCTGCCTTATTGGAGCTGCATCAACAAGCATATCATTAAGCCAACCTTTATCAAAACTACCATCATTTCTTGATTTATCATCCATGGTCAAGTACCCCATGGGGGTCTGGGTAAGAACAGGCCCCCAGTAGCCCCTGCTGATTGTATAAGGCAGACGATAATGGGAACCTAGCACTGACCAAGTGGTTCTTTGGGTTCAATTCCCATTTCCTGGCCGGAATGACGGTCTTCTGAACGTAAGGTGGACTAAATTGATACTTTTGGATATTTCTGCCTTATTGGAGCTGCATCAACAAGCATATCATTAAGCCAACCTTTATCAAAACTACCATCATTTCTCGATTTATCATCCATGGTCAAGTACCCCATGGGGGTCTGGGTAAGAACAGGCCCCCAGTAGCCCCTGCTGATTGTATAAGGCAGATGATAATGGGGACCTAGCACTGACCAAGTGGTTCTTTGGGTTCAATTCCTGGTTGGTGTAATAAGGGATGAGGTTCAGCAAAAATGATTTCCGGGTTTTGATCCCCTGCTCTTTGCCTGCTCTGTCACCTTTATTTCATACGCCCGTGGGGGTCCGGGTAAGAATAGGCCCTCAGTAGCCCCATCTGATCGTATGAGGCGATGATAGGGGGAATCCTGCACTGACCAAGTGGTTCTTTGGGTTCGATTCCTGGTCAGTGCTGGGTTCACTAAGGGATGAGGTACAGCAAAAATTATTGTTGGGTTTTGATCCCCTCCTGTTTGCCCGCCCTGTCACCTTCATCTCATAGATTCAATCACCAAAGACAGAGTTCGTCCCAACTGGTTTTTGCAGTGAAAATGACCCTGGCTGTTGGTACGGCGTAAAACACCCAACACTCACTCACTCACTTTATTTCATAGATTCGATCACTTAAAGACAGAATTCATCCCAACTGGTTTTCGTCGTGAAAATGACCCTGGCTGTAGGTACGGCGCAAAACACCCAAGACTCACTCACTCTTCTCTACTGACTTTTCAATAATCACAATTAACTGCTGAGCAAACCACTGTGAAAAAGTGCTACAGAGGCAGAAACATGCATAGTGTAGAAAGGCAATTACAACCTATCGAGTCTTCAGATGGTCTGTAGAAAATGGTTTCAAATTCTCCAAAACAAACATTCGCTGTTCATTTCTGCCAGTGGAGGACTCCTCACCTTGACCCTGAGTTGAGGTTAGCCGGATGTTAAACTAACCCCACAAACAAACAAACAAATCATCCAAATGGTACAACTAACCAAATTTGTAGGCCTCACTTTTGACAAAACGTTGTCTTTTTCTACCTCACAACCCGGAACAAAAACCAGTGGGAAATCAGTGTATACTGAGTAGAGAATCAGTATCTGCTTGCAGTAGTATTTCAGTGGAAATACAGTGGCTGAGCAGTGGTCAATCAGTATGTCCGAAATATTTAAATGAGCTGGCAGTAGAAATCAGTGTACATTCAGTGGTATATCAGTAGCTAATTTACATATTTCGGACATACTGATTTAAGAAGTATACACTAACTTATGTTCCGGGAAGTCTCAAGTCAAGGTGTCTGAAAACAGTAGATGAAATAAAAGTGCAAGGTGGGGAGTAGATAGTGCAATATTGCTCAGACTATACAGAGCACTTATCTGATCCAAACTGGATTATGGAAGCCAAGTCTATGGTTTAGCCCGAAAATGTTACATCCAAATGCAGTCTGGAAAGAACCCATAAGGATTGGCCGGACGTTAAACTACCCCAACAAACAAATCCAAATGCTGGACACTATCCACCACCAAGGCCTTAGGCTAGCACTTGGTGCATTTAGAACATCGCCAGTACAGAGCCTATATGTTTTAGGCCTAGAACCATCCCTACAAAATTGAAGACTGAAACTGGCTCTGCAATTTGCATTCAAGCTGAAAGCAAGCTGAGGATTAAGCCAGACCTCAAAGGACCAGACATAGACCTTGCACTACTGTCCCCATGGGAGTCCGGGTAAGAATAGGCCCTCACTAGCCCCTGCTGATCGTAAGAAGCTACGATAGGGGGGACCCTGCACTGACCAAGTGGTTTTTTTGGATTAAATTCCTGGTTAGTGCTCAGAGATGCCACTTTTCCTTCTTTTTCCGGATTTCCGGATTTTTGATTTCAGCAAACTTTTCAGACAAGTAATTTTAGGGGGAAAATATTACATTTATATTCTTAGACAACATACAGTATCTCTAAAAGATACTCTGTGCTCCCGACAGGGTCATCAAAGGCCCGGTGTGTGGTGTCCTTTCTATGGGATATTGCACACAAAAGACCCCTTGCCACTCTTCGCAACGAGTAGGGTATTGCACCCGGTGGCGGGTTTCTCCTAAACCATATCATATATTCGGTCACCGCCCTTGTGGCGTAAAAATAAGCTGAAAAGTATTACCTTGTGCAGTCTGGAAAGAACCCATTAGGGTTGGCCGGACGTTACCCAACAAACAAACAAACAATCTCTAAAAGATATGTAATATGCTTTTTTATTCGTTTTTTTTTTCTTCCTGCTTAAATTCCGGATTTTCCTCCCTAAAATCCGGAATGCTTGTTTCAACAGTTTTACAGATTTTTCATGTTCATGGAATGGCATCTCTGAGTGCTTGGTTCACCAAGGGATGCGGTACAGCAAAAATGATTGCTAGATTTTGATCCCCTGCTGTTTGCCCACCCTGTCACCTTCATCTCATAGATTCGATCACCAAAGACAGAATTGGTCCTGCCTCGTGGGGGTCCGGGTAAGAATAGGCCCTCAGTAGCCCCTGCTGATCGTACGAGGCGACGATAGGGGGAATCCTGCACTGACCAAAAATGATTGTTGGGTTTTGATCCCCTGCTGTTTGCCCGCCCTGTCACCTTCATTTCATAGATTCGATCACCAAAGACAGTTCGTCCCAACTGGTTTTTGCAGTGAAAATGACCCTGGCTGTTGGTACGGCGTAAAACACCCTACACTCACTCACTCTAAGCAGACACATGAACACCTCTTGAAAGGTGAAGGTGCTCCAATTTGTCAACAATGTAACACCAAACTAACGGTGGAGCCCATAATATTGAAGTGTAAGAAGATGGATGATAGTCGCAAGAGGCATCTCCAAAATAGAACATCATCGAAGGATGTGTTTAACAACACCGAAAGTAAAAAGAATCTACAATTCCTTCGAGAATGCCGGACGTTAAACTACCCCAACAAACTTCGAGAATGCCAACTGATAGATAAAATCTAAGAAAGGATTCAAGAGTCCGGAATGCAGGGGCCACCATGTGCTCCCGACAGGGTCATCAAAGGCCGGGTGTGTGGTGTCCTTTCTATGGGACATTGCACATAAAAGACACGTTGCCACTCTTCGAAACGAGTAGCATATTGCACCTGTTGGCGGGTTTCTTCTAAACCATATCATAGATAAGATCACCCATAAGCTGAAAAGCATTACCTTGTGCAGTCTGGAAAGAACCCATGAGGGTTGGTCGGACGTTAAACTACCCCAACAAACAAACATCCCCACCACGTGAGTCGAAGAAGAAACCAGTCTCCATCTATAGAGATCCTTGATCTCAGACCTCGGGCATAAGAGTCCTCCAGCATTATGAAAGAGTATGTTGAAACGGCTCTGACTGAAGCGTTCAATGGGAATTCTTCCTTTTTTTTGTTTCTTTCATGAAGGCTTTGATATTTCCTGGGTGCAGGCAGAGTGGGATGAAAATCCTACCAACAAACTACATGCAATGTTCCCATTGATCCAGGCAGTGGCTGTTCGAATAACAATAAACAAACCACTTACACTGTGCTCTGTCTACATACCACCAAGACAGAAAGTCACATATAATGATCTTGCAACACTGATTTCTCAGCTGCCTCCTCCGTTTCTAATCATGGGTGACCTCAATGCCCATAACCAGATATGGGGGTCCCACAAAATAGACGTGAGAGGCAGAGCAATTGAAAGAATCATAGATCGAAAATCCCTCTGCTTGTTCAATACCAAAGTTCCAACATACCACCATCCTGGAAGTGGAACTTACTCGTCCATTGATTTAACACTCTGTCACCATTCCATCTTTGCAGAGTTTCAATGGACAGTACATGAGGACTTATGTGGAAGCGACCACTTTCCCATCCTCCTGCAGACATCCAAGAAAAATGAAAATAAAGACAGGATCCCAGTGTGGAAGACACATAAAGCAGATTGGGATTGCTATCACAACCTCTGTAAAGTGTCCTTCCTACCCTGGGAACTGGCATGCGAGAAAGAAGATCCAGTGCAATACTTCACAGATACATTGCTAGAAGTAAGTGCGCTGTCTATACCAAAAACATCAAAACATCCTCCAAATAAGTCTCGCCCATGGTATTGTGACGTTCTCTGGTAAGTCGGGGTTGCCGATTCTTACAACAGAGGAACGTGGGGGTTGTTCGGGTCTCGGGGCGGACGGGGAATCCGGGCCAAGAACCGAGATGTGTTTCTAGAGTCGTGCCTCGCGCACGAGGGGGGGGGCTGAGCGAATCGGTCGGGAATCGGCGCTCGATGTCAACGGAGGACTGCGGGGAAGGGAAATTATGGTAGGGGTACGGGTCGGCCGGGGTTCGTCTCGCTCTATCTCCCAGACCAGCATTCACCCCCACCGGGCGGTCCACCCCTCGGTTCCGGTCCGCGGGGGCGACGGGCCGACGGTCGCCTATTGTTTGGTAGCGTGGGGCCGAGCCTGCCGCGCCCTCGTCCCCGCGGACTTCGTTCCTTCGTCCCGTTCCCCATGTCTTCGTGCCATGCTACACCTCGGTCTCCGGGACTACTTCGGGCCTTCGTGCCTTACTCCGGTCCTTCGTTCCTCGTTCTTCGGGCCGTCGGGCCCCCTGCCCTGTGTTCCTACTATTTATCTCGAACTTCGACTGTTTTACCCTAACTTCTGGTTAATTACTCTAATCGGCTCATCTTTAGCGGTTGTTTCAGGAAAGAAGACACGTCTGGACACCAGGAGAACTGTTAAAGAACTCTGTTTATTCGGGCCTCACCGCCCCTTTATTTACTCTAGAGGTCAGCCCTGATTGGCTGCTTTCGGTCACGTGATCTACAACTGACGTCACTTCCGGTTTATATTTTCCGTTTCCGGTTTACATTTCACTTCCGGTTTATATCTTTCCGGGTTTCGTTCCTTTACATTTTCGTTCCTTACATATTCGTTCCTTACATATTCGTGCCTCTTTTTCGGGCTTTTTATACTTTCGTTCATTATTACATATTCGTTCTTTTACATATATTTCGTTCTTTTACATATATTTCGTTCTTTTACATATATTTCGTTCTTTTACATATATTTCTAATATTACCTTATTTCTCTTATTCTGACCTCTACATATTTTGGATGAATAGCCGTTCATCACACCCTCCCGCACCTTCTTGAAAGGTGGGAAAACACGTCATACAAAATTTTCAAAGCAGTTCATACAGCAACAACAGAACATACTCTAGAACCAGAAACATTTCAATCCTACGCTCCTTATCGGTAGAGGAGGAGGTGTCACCCTCTGTCCTCTCCGGTCTACCTCGGAGGGCCCCCGGGGCCTATCCGGCTAATCATTATTTCTCTTCTTTTCTTCGTTCTTCGTTGTGGTGTCCTTTCTATGGGACATTGCACACTAAAGACCCCTTGCCACTCTTCGCAACGAGTAGGGTATCGCACCCGGTGGCGGGTTTCTCCTAAACCATATCATATATTTGGTCACCGCCCTTGTGGCGTAAAATAAGCTGAAAAGTATTACCTTGTGCAGTCTGGAAAGAACCCATAAGGGTTGGCCGGACGTTAAACTACCCAACAAACAAACAAACAAACTTCGTTCTTCGTTTTTCTCTCTTTTTTAGTGAAAGTTCATATAATTCGTTTCATATATCCTAGTCTCTTTTTATCTTCGTCATAGTTCTTATCCTGGATCTATTTAGGACCCGTTCTGTACCTCCTTTTCTTTTCTCGTCTTAGGATGAGTGAGCCGGTCGTGGCTCTCCCACCCGGGACTGGGGATCGGTCGTGACCCCGTCGCCCCCGCTCCTCTCCTCTGGGCTCTATTTACTTAGCCCCTCGGCGCGTTTTTTCCTCGCCTTTTACCCTCATTAGGGCAGAGGGACCGGTCGTGGTCCTCCTGCCCGGGGCCGTGGGTCGGTCGTGACCCGCAGTGCCCCCGTTCCCTTCGTTTTTCGTCGTCCAGACGTTCTCCCCTAGTTCGGGCGGAGAATCGGTCGTGATTCTCCCACCCAGAGACCAGGGCCGGTCGTGACCCTTAGTCCTCTCGACCCCCTGTCCGTTTTTCCGTCGTCCAGACGTTCTCCGTTGTTTTTGGGTAGAGAATCGGTCGTGATTCTCCCACCCGGTCGGTCGTGACCCCTCGTTCTCCCGTTATTATTACTCTTCTCTGTGTTCTCTTAGGTGATGATGATGATTTGAAGATGAGTTTTTAAAGAAAGACTGAAGTTTTGTAGACAGAATGTTCTTTTTAGGCTTCGCGCCCTCGGTCGCCTCGGCATTCAGAGCCCCCCAGTGACTTTTCACGTTTGGCAAGGACAACATGTTCGAGCCAGAGGCCAAGGTACCCAAAGAAGAAAATGGCGTTGTATGTGGAAAGGAACTTAAATTCATGCATTAAAGCTTAGAGTGGAAGCTTCAGCAGACGACGTCGCGGGGTTCGTGCTATTTGTCACAGTGAAACTTTGAGATGGAGTCGGGGTGAAGGTAAGTTTGTGAAGATTAGAATCATTAATTGTCGATGAGGTGTCCGTTTTCCGTACAGGAACTGAAGTTTGACTTTTATGGCACATGTCCTCGTGGTTAACCCAGCACCAAGACGTTCAGTCTTCGACCACGTCGACACACTCAAAGATTTCAGGAGGAGATGTCGGAGAGAGAGAGTCCAACATAATTAGATAAGGTATTTCCGTCACCGTTCCGGGCCCAAGTGGCATGACAACAACCGGAACGGAGACCCGACTAAGAAGATAATTTTTGATGAAGTTTCTTTTGATGACAGGAGCCGGCGCCTCTCATCCCTCCCCCCCCATAAGCAACGGCAGGAAGACAATCCTTTCTGGGGCGAGAGGGCGACTCCTTCGTTCTACCGATGAGATGATTTCCTTAAGAAGATGATTTCTACTCCGGGCACTCGGGCCCTCGTTCCGCTAACCAAGTTTTTCTCTTCGTCCTCCCGAAGGACCCTGCCTGTAGACGATTTTCGTGAGACTGTAATATTAACAAATAGTTCGTAGTTTTAAGATTTGATCTGGTTTGATGTTGGAGTAAGGCAACAGTCGTCATCGGTGCCATGTCACCTTGCATGAAGCCACTATGCCTATGACGAACGCCGAGACAACATCTCCGAGCCATTCCGGGCTGCTCCTAGGTACGGCGGTTCGAAGTAGGTAAGTTGAAGATATTGATGGGAAGGAGAGGAAGAAGTTGTAGAAAGTGAAGATGGACGACATCAACTGGGATCTGCACCCGACGTCAACCTTTGAGATCCAGAACGAGCCCATCTCAAAAATAGCATATATAAAGAAGAACTCATCCGATGTCGAACTCCAAGAAGGATCGCTCCTCGTCGCTCTTTGCAGACCTCTTGAGGCGTCTATCAAGGCATCCGAAGCCGACGTTCCAAGCACCACCTCCCTGTATATTTCAAAGACTACCTCCCTATATGTTTCAAAGACTATTTTGTTCCGTTCCTCGGGAAGAAGATATCAGGAAGTACGACATGGAAGCAGTTACTGTCGTTACTGGAGGTAAGTTATTAATATAAGATTTAGTAAGTCTATTAATTTCCGTTTTATGTATCGTTTCGGTCGGGCACGAGCCAGGGCCCCTAAGTTACCGTCCCTGCTCGCGCCTCGGTCCTCCGGGAGACATCTACGACTCGCCGTAATCCTTCCACGACTCGTTGCATCAACTCTGGCACGATAAAACCAGCATTCAGGTCGAAAAATTCCACTTTACCGCTCTCCGTATGCGGTAAGAGGCTGAAGACAAGGAAACTCAGAAGATGATGGTACAATGAATCCGGGCTCATCCGGTCCCACATTCTGAGCGGTCCATCCAAGATCAAGAAGACTAAGTCACAGAAAGTTCAGGTGCCGCTAGAGGACAGAGGTCGTTTCTCCCTCGCCTCCAGATCCCTCAAGGCAGCACGGGAGAAGGGTTTCGGTCTTGGCCCGTACCAGCCTTTCCTCCAGCGGCGAGTCGCTGGTCCACCGGTACCTTATTTACCCCGGCACGACCGTCGACTCAAAAATTACAATTACAACACTATCTGTCCATTCTGATTTCCTTTCCTCGATTCTGCCTCCCAACTTTTACTCTCGCTCCTGGGCCGCCCGGTCCGCTATCCATTCAATTTCCGCGACCGGACGATCCCGTTCTACCTGCTCGGTCCCAACCAACGCAGCGGGCTCCAGGGAAGAAGAGGAACAGCTACACACTTGTTTTTCCTCCTAGCGCCTCCTCCCGTTCCGTATTCGCCCCGCAGGCTTGGTAAGTTCGTTCCAGTCATGGACCCTCCAGCTCGCTGATTACACTCAACTCCTTCTAACACATGTGACTTCGTTCACTTCCGCAAGAAGATTCCCATAAAGAAACTAGTAGGAATAATTTAAGATGAGAATGTTCGAGCCCGCCAGTCCGTTCCCGATGATTTAAGCAAAGTTTCGGGCCCGTCCAGCGGTCTCCAGGAGAGTTTTTATCCAGGCTTCGGCCTCCTGTGCGGCTCAGGTACCTTCGCCTCGGCCCGGTTCTCTCCCTGGGGGTTTGACACTATGGGTGAGGAGCCAACGCCCCGTAATCCCTCCCCACCCGACTCGCGACGCGCCATATTCCGCCTCTGGTTCCGTCGCGCTTTTTCTTTTCTTCCGTGCAGGACCTTGAGCAGCATCCACTTTTCTCTCCCTATTCAAGGCTCTTCATCCTTCTTCTTGGCGTCGGATCGGTAGCAACAGCCTCTCTTCCCTAGCGGGGAGCTCGAGAAGCTGATCCACCATTCCGCTCTGTTTTTCCGCCTCTCTTGTCGCCTTCAACAAGTCATCCAGCTGATCTTCGTTTTTGTACATCACCAGGGTCTGAGCCAATTGGACGGTCCGGTTGTGTTCGTTAACTAGTCGGTCGACTCCCGGGAACTCCCTGGTCAACGGCCCCAGCGCTGCCGTCGGGAACTGTGCCATCGCTTCCTCAAATGTCTCTGGCTTGCGGCCCGTTTCCAGTGCCATCAGGAACGCCATAGACGCCGAAGCCATTGCTCTTGTCTTAGCCGTCATCCCTCGCACCTCCCTCGGGGGCCACGCTAGTTGCACCCGAATGGCCTCCTCCGCGTCCCAGTCTTGAACTGCCCGCGCCGTCACCGGAAAGTGTCCCTGTAAGACCTGGTGAATGGCCTGTGTCCGTAATAACTTGAGTCTCGGTGTTTCTTTAGATGGTCCTGCTGTCGGTGCCTCCGTTCCTATGGACCCGAACACTGAATCCGCTCCCGACTCGTCCAATTCTGGCTTATCCGGCTCGTATCCTCTGGTCTCGGCCTGCCCCAACTCCATGTCCTCTGAGTCCTCCACTTCCGCGTCCATGGACTGGGCAGCCGGTATTTGTAGTCTGTGTATCACAACCCGTGGTTGCAGCGCTCGCCCGTGTTTATCCTCGTCCTTGAGTGGGGTATCCGGTCCTGGCGGCGATCCCATCCGTTCGGGCGACGGCGGTCCCGGGGTCTCCTCCGATCCTTGCGACCCGAAGAACGAGCTCCCCAAACTGGCTCGAGTCAGGTTGTCGACCGCCGCCCGTGTCTCTGGCGTATCTGGTGCTACCAAAATGTCTCTCATTCGTTTCAGTCCCGGGGGCGGTACTACCGGCTGCTTACATACCATCTTCTCCAGGGGTGAATCCACTCTCGTCGGGGTAGGGGTAGAGAACAGCGACTGTGTCGAAGCCATCGACGCCGTGTCCTCGGTCCTGGCCGCATGCCGAACATACTTTACTTTCTCCACCCGCCCCGACGGTTTGAGCCCTTGCCTTTCTGCCATCTCGTGTAGGAACCTCCCTAGGTACAGTGCTTCTCTTTCCACCAGTCGGCCTCCCTGCGCTTCCCGAATGCTGTCCTCCAGCTCCCGGTCGGATCTTGCCTCGCGGTAACCCCTGAACGATCCCTCCCGGTTCATTGTTCCTTTTAAATATCCGGGGTACCTCGGGTGTCGTGATTCGTAAATCACCGATTTCTTGTGAACCGTCATCATAGTAAATTGTGCGTCGCTACAAGGTGGTTCTAGTCCCGTGGTTCGTTTGATTCCTTTCGAGGTCTCAGGCTGGGATGGTCCCAGCTCTCCCGCGCTACTGGACTCGGCGATAATCAGGGACCGATCGCTTCGGGCCGACATGCTCCGGCCCGACTCCGACTGGTCCGAGCTCGTTCCCTCCTCCAATTCTCTCGGGACTTTCTTGACCTTTTTCCACTTCTTCTTTCGCGACGGCTCCTCCGCCGGGGATCCCTGCGTCGGGGGCCTCTTGAAGGCGGGCGGCTCCTCTTCCTCCTTTACTTTCGGACGTTGGTCGTCGGACGAGCTCACCAATTCCACCACCTCAGCCCCCGGTGGTATCCCTGAGCATCCTGGCTTCGGAGCGGGTGTGGATCTCCCTCCTCTTCCTCTGCCCGGGAGTCCTCGTCCTCTCGGTTCTCGTGGTTCTCCCTGGGCGTTTAACTTCTTAACTTGGCTCTGTACTAACCCTGTTACTTGGTCTGCTGTCAGGAGTGGTTTCGGGTTGACCACGGCTCGGCTCGCGCTCCGCGGCGACTCGGTGGCTTCCTTCCGCACTCCTCTCGCGGCCCTCCGAGGGGAACGGCGCGTAGGCGTCGATCGTTCCGCTACCCCGGCCAGGGGTCCCTTCCCTGCTGCCTTGGCTGCATGGGCTCCCTCGCCGGCCTCGTCGGCCTCTGGTCCTTCCTCGGTCGCTACCTGCTCCGGCTGCTCGGCGTCGCTGTCATCGGACCCTCTCGACGCCCTCGGGTAGTAAGGGATGCGGATATGCCGTCGCGGCCTCTCCGGTGCCTCCTTATCCACCGCCTTCTCAGGGGGTTGGAACCCCTCCGGATGGCGCACAGCGTAGTCCCGTTCCAAATCGGCTACCCGGGCCGCCGTTTCATCCCCAGGAGCGAAACTGGTGTACGGCGGTCGTCCTTTTGGATCCAAGGCGAACGCCGCAGCATACTCCAGCCTCAGAAGGGGGTCTTGTTTCGGCATCCCCCTCAGCAGGTTTCCTTCGTGCGAGTCCGACATGTGCTTTCTCCAGTCCTGGTGCGTCGAATAGGCTCGACTCGAACACACCGGGCACATGTAATACTGCTTTCGTAATCCATCGTGCTGGCCTCTAATATGCTTGACCAGGTGCTTAAATTCCTTTCCGCGGCAATGTCCTTCCCAGCACTGTCCGCTCATCGTGTCCGTTTTCCGGGCTTTCGGGGCTCGTTCCAATCCTGAAGCTCGTCCCGTCAGCCTTTTCCGTTTTTGTCTCGTGGTGATGCTGCGTGCTCGCTTCTCTGCTTTTCTCTTGTTTCTTCTCCTTAGCTCAGTCTGCTCGTCTGCGATTTGATGAATCCTGATTGGCTGACCAGAATGACCTGCTCCGGCGAGCGCTCTGCCTTTTATAGCCGCCGCAGGCGGAAGTGGGCGTGGCCTGCTCTAGCGACCCCTAGCGTCAGACTCGCCATCCACTTCAACGGTGGCGCCCCCTACTATTTCCGGTCCCCGGGGCCCGCCGCTGGTCACCGCCTCGCCTGTTGTTTACCTCGCGGCTCTTCGCCCGTCTACGCGTTTTTTCCTAGGCCTTTTATTGCCCCACCGGACGTCCTCGGTCCTTTCATCCTCCGTCGCCTCCTCTTGCCTCTTTCATCTTGGCCCTCACAGTGCTTCCGCACACTTCCCGGAGAACACAGGGGCTCGACGTTATCATCCTCTCGCCGCCGCCCCGTTCTCTTTTACTCCTTTTACGACCTTCTTTAAAGCCTGTCCTCGTCTCAGGCCTCGCCTTTTACAACCGTCCGTTCGTTCCTCCGGCGTTCCCGAGAGTGCCGCATCTACTCTCCTCCGGTCTCCTGGACGCTGTAAAGCGGTATTACCAAGTCGGCATCACTTCAAAAGTCTTCACCAGCTTGCCACCGGGTCTGTCTTCTGTTGTAATCCAACCATCTTTTCCACGCTGTGGTTCCTCCGAACTGACCGGAAAGCGGCTCCGTGGGACTACTTTAGACATTCGGGCCGTCGTGGCTCCCGAACGTCGTTTTTCGTTCCAACCCCGCATTTCCCACCTATATTACATCCGCAAGAGAACCAATCTTCAGCTAGGTAGCAAATCTCTACAGCCTAACGACCTGCACTCCTACCGTAGTGGTCAACGCACCGCCTTGACTCAATGGCCCCAGGTTGATCAGTCCTTTTTGGCCAAAGCCTTTCTGTGTAGCGCCGATTTGGTCGTTCCCTTGGTCCTCTTCCACCTGCGGAATCGAGACACGAGAACGACTTCATCACAAAAAGGGGTGCCCCGTTTCCGTACGTGCCCTAGCGCGCCCCACCCCAAGCATTTACTGTGCAGCCTCGTATCCTTGCTGGTCAGCTACCATCCAGGCTGGCGCAGCGTGTCCTCGGTAGGGTTCCAGGCGGTCCACATTGACCACCCCCCCCGGTTTCCCTCGTTTCTTCCGTACTACCACCCGTCCTCGGTCAAGCACCTTGACGATCAGTGCAGGGCCTATCCATGGAAATCGCAACTTCGTTCCCTTGTCCCTATCCACCACCGTATCGTGCACCCAGACCAGTTCTCCGGCGTGGTATTCCCGCCGAGTCACCTTTCCATCGTACTCGTGTTTCTGATGGATGGCGGCTCGTTTCAGCCCCGCCCGGGCCTCCCGATAGGCCGCGACTAGCCCTTTCTCCAGGCTTTCCACATAGTCGCCTACCTGTCGAGGTTCCTCCTCCGGTCCTAGAGGTCTCCCATAAATCGCTTGTCGTGGCATCATGGTCTGTCGGCCCAGCATCATCATGTTCGGTGTCACTCCCGTGCTGGCTTGCGGCGTTGCTCTATAACTAATCATCACGAGCGGGACCATTTCATCCCATTCCCGGCCTGTTGCTCGGCAGCTGGCTTTCAAACAACACCCCAAAGTACGGAAACTTCGTTCTATGTACCCGTCACTCCTGGGGTGGTACGGCGTCGTTCTTGTTTTGTGTATTCCAAATAGTGCACAGACCTGAGCCACCACCTCGGATTCGAAATTCGTGCCTTGATCCGAGTGTAGTTCCCGAAACGCGCCGTACCGTGCTACTACTTCTTCAACCAGTTTGTCCGCCACTGTCGTTGCCTTTTGATCCGGGATCGGGAAACACTCCAACCATTTGGTGAAATAGCATCCTACCATCAGGCAATACTTATTTCCTCGTTTGGTGACTGGGTACGGGCCCGAAACATCCATGGCCAGCCGTTCCATTGGCTCCCCCACTATGTACTGATGTAGCGGCTCCCGTCTCCCTCGTCCTTTTTTCAGCAACGCGCAATCACATTCTCGACATTCCTTCTGCACGTCTTCCCGGAGTCCCGGCCAGTAAAACCCTTGCTCCAACAGGGCCGTCGTTCTGGCGACTCCCAAATGCGCTCCTGCCGCGCCTCCATGGTATTCCCTTACCAACTTGGCCCGTTCCCCTCGGGGAACGACCAACTGGTTCCTCCAACCATGTCCTTCTAGTTCCCAGTACTTCCGATGCAGCACGCCATCCCTGAGGCTTAATCGTTCCCATTGCCTCCATAGGATCTTTGTTTCCCGGGATTCCGGAGATATGGCCTCCCAACCTGGCCGGTTCGCATCTTCTTCCATCCGTGCGACAATCGGCCCTATATCTCGATCCCTCCTCTGCGCTGCTCTCATCTCCTGCGGGGACCATCCGGGCTCATACCCCCGGGCCCGCGTCACTACTCTCACTTTCTCGGTATTCTCGTGCTCTTCTCCACACTGCTTGCACGGATACCGGGACAACGCGTCAGCGTTCCCATGCTTCCTGCCCGGTCGGTGTTGGAACGACACATCATGCGAGTCGATAATCTCAATCCACCGGGCAGCTTGCCCCATCGGTTCCTTACTTCTCTGCAGCCAACTAACCGCGCTATTATCCGTCCGGACTATCACGCGTTGACCATAGATGTAGCACCGAAAATGCTTCAAAGCTCGCACCACCGCCAACAGTTCTTTCCGCGTGGTGCAATACTTTCGTTCGTTTGACTCCAGGGTTTTGCTCGTATAGGCTATCACCTGTTCCTCCCCTCTCTGCTCCTGTGATAGCACGGCTCCTGTCCCCACGTCACTGGCGTCCGTGTCAAGCCACCATTGTCCGTCTTCCTCCGGGAATCCCAACACCGGGGCCTCTGTCAACGCCCTCTTCATCGCATCAAACGCCTCTTGTCGTCTCGCGCTCCACACGAACGGTTCCTCCTTCGTCGCCAATTCATACAAGGGGGCAGCCAATTCTGTGAAGCCGTTTATATGTCTTCTGTAATACGAACATAATCCCACGAAGGCTCGTACCTCATGGAGATCCCGAGGGACCGGCCACTCAGTTACTTGCCGACACTTCTCGGGGTCGGGTTCGATCCCGTTGAATGAGACGACGTGTCCCAAGAACGGAATCTTCTTCTGGAACAACTTGCATTTTCGCGCCTTCAACTTCAGTCCTGCGGCGTTCAATCGGTCCAGAACCCGTACCAATCTTTCCAGAGTCACTTTAAACGTCGGTCCAAAGACCAGTATGTCATCCAAGTATACCAGACACTCCTCCCACACGATTCCTCTGAGGATTCTTTCCATCAGCCTCTCGAAGGTGGCTGGGGCGTTCACTAGCCCGAATGGCATCACTTTGAACTCATACAATCCTCCTTGAGTCACGAAGGCCGTCTTTTCTCGGTCCTCCGGTGCCATCTCCACCTGCCAATATCCGCTTGCGAGATCCAGACTGCAGAAGAATAGGCTTCCGCCCAAGGTGTTGAGGCTGTCCTCTATCCGTGGAAGCGGATAGGCGTCCACTTTTGTAGCCTGGTTCAGTTTTCGGTAGTCGATACAGAACCTCGTTCCTCCGTCCTTCTTTTTCACTAGGACGGTCGGGCTGCTCCACGCACTTCCACTCTCCTAGATGATCCCTAGATTTAACATATCTTCCACCAGTGCTCGTTCCTCTTCTCTCCTGGTGGCTGGATACCGTCTGACCCTCTGTTTGATCGGCATCTGATCCCCCGTTTTAATTCGATGTTGTACTAAATCTGTCCGTCCTAACTCATGTTTCGAGGTCGCAAACATTTGTTCCCGGGCCATGATGGCTTTCTCCAACTCTCCGCCTTCCTCCGTGGTTAGGTCTTTCTTAGCCTCCTCTATCATTTCGACGAGCGCTCCAGGGGGTTCTTTTACATCACTTCCTATACCTCGTACCTCCTGTACGAAGGTGGCTTCTCCGAGTACCCCGCCGGTTTCCAATTTCACGCTCTCGGTCCCTCGGTTGGCCACCCAAACT
Source organism: Lepidonotus clava (assembly GCA_936440205.1). Taxonomy (NCBI): domain Eukaryota; kingdom Metazoa; phylum Annelida; class Polychaeta; order Phyllodocida; family Polynoidae; genus Lepidonotus; species Lepidonotus clava. Next base: position 11,407,861 of record OW387145.1, read on the forward strand.
TTATTTTCTTCTCCCAATGTCACCGTTCCTGGGATCACCTCCAGTCCCATAGGTAATCCAGCGCCGGTGATGACAGCCAGCTGTCCACTCTGTCCTATGTCCACTCTCGTTACTACTGCTACTCGGGTCACTTGGAGCGGGGGTATTTCCGTCGTTCCCTCGATTCGCACGACCTGTCCTCCGACGGTAACTGTCCGAACCCCGTCCGTTCTTTGTTCTACTCCCGGGATTCGTTCCCCCTCTCCCTCCCCCTCGGCGGGCAGGAAGACAGCACTTGCGTGGGGCTTAACTGTTAGCCGGTATTTCACCGCGAAGTCGTTTCCCAGGATCCCTTCATCTCTACCGATGTCTGCCACCATGAATGTCCACTGCAACACGCGCGTTCCCAACCTTACTGGCAAGTTCGTGCATCCGTAGCACCGCAACGGACTACCATCCACCGAGCAGAGACGTCCTTCATATCCATCCAGGTCTTCCCATTTTCGTCCCCACTCTCTCCAGAGGCGTTCCGACAGCAGACTGATCATAGATCCGGTATCAACCAAAAAACGGACGACACTCTCTCCCACCGTTCCGGCCACATAAAGTCCACATTCTCCCATGCCTACTACTTCTCTCGCCGCGCCCGAAGGGGGCCCCGCGCTTACTGCGACGGCGACTGTCCGTTTCCCTGACGCTGAGAACACTCTCTTGCGAAATGGCCCTTCTGGTGACATTGATGACACTCCAAATCTTCCTTTCGCTTCTTAAACGCCTCCCTCCGGGCCGTTGCTTGTCTCCTAGCTTCTCGTTCTTCTGCCAATTCCTTCATCATCTCCTCCAACTTACCGTTTAAGGCCATGATCTGTGTATTGGCGTCCTCCTCGGGCTTCACTGCCCGCAGGAGGCGGCGTGAGTATCGTTCCTGTATTTCTACCGCCTCCTCTAATGTCTTGCATCCTTTCTCTGCACACTTCAGCTGAAGGTCTTCTCCGACTGCAGCCTGGAACGCATGTAATGCTGCTTTTTCCTGGCTAGCGTAGTCGTTGGAGAAGTAGGCTCTCGATGCCAATCGTCGGGCATTATCAGCCAACTCCTTCGCTGTCTGGTTCTTTACGCGTTTTAATCCCGCCAACTCTTGCAGAGCATTGCACGTGTCCTTCTCCTGACCGAACCTCCGTCGCAACGCATCTACCCTCGCCGAGTAACGGAGTCGTTCCCTGTCCGGGAGTCCGACAAAGTACATTCGTGCCGTTCCCGTCAGCGAGAGAAAGAGCATCGCCGCTTTTTCCTCGGTCGTCCAATGTCCCAATGTTGCGTACTCCTCGAACTGGTTGATCCATCCCTCGAAATCCGGTTTACCGTCATACTTCTCCGGTCGTAGACTAAACTTCTTCAAACTCGCTCCGACCTGGCCGGTCTGTTGTTGTTGAGCCCGCGCATTCTGCTCATCCGTTGGGGTGGACGTTCCCATGAAATTAAACTGCCTACCCATGATGGTCATGTCCTCCCCTTTGGTCTCGGGTTTCGCACCTCCTTTCTCCTCCCCACCTTCCTTGAAGGCGATGTCAGAATCCATCTGCTCGAAGACTGCCGCTGTCGCCATGAGTATCCAATACCGACGAAACACCCAAGATCCACAAGTCCGTATGTGCTTATTTCAGCACCACCGCTGCCACCAGTGTGACGTTCTCTGGTAAGTCGGGGTTGCCGATTCTTACAACAGAGGAACGTGGGGGTTGTTCGGGTCTCGGGGCGGACGGGGAATCCGGGCCAAGAACCGAGATGTGTTTCTAGAGTCGTGCCTCGCGCACGAGGGGGGGGGCTGAGCGAATCGGTCGGGAATCGGTGCGCGATGTCAACGGAGGACTGCGGGGAAGGGAAATTATGGTAGGGGTACGGGTCGGCCGGGGTTCGTCTCGCTCTATCTCCCAGACCAGCATTCACCCCCACCGGGCGGTCCACCCCTCGGTTCCGGTCCGCGGGGGCGACGGGCCGACGGTCGCCTATTGTTTGGTAGCGTGGGGCCGAGCCTGCCGCGCCCTCGTCCCCGCGGACTTCGTTCCTTCGTCCCGTTCCCCATGTCTTCGTGCCATGCTACACCTCGGTCTCCGGGACTACTTCGGGCCTTCGTGCCTTACTCCGGTCCTTCGTTCCTCGTTCTTCGGGCCCCCTGCCCTGTGTTCCTACTATTTATCTCGAACTTCGACTGTTTTACCCTAACTTCTGGTTAATTACTCTAATCGGCTCATCTTTAGCGGTTGTTTCAGGAAAGAAGACACGTCTGGACACCAGGAGAACTGTTAAAGAACTCTGTTTATTCGGGCCTCACCGCCCCTTTATATACTCTAGAGGTCAGCCCTGATTGGCTGCTTTCGGTCACGTGATCTACAACTGACGTCACTTCCGGTTTATATTTTCCGTTTCCGGTTTACATTTCACTTCCGGTTTATATCTTTCCGGGTTTCGTTCCTTTACATTTTCGTTCCTTACATATTCGTTCCTTACATATTCGTGCCTCTTTTTCGGGCTTTTTATACTTTCGTTCATTATTACATATTCGTTCTTTTACATATATTTCGTTCTTTTACATATATTTCGTTCTTTTACATATATTTCGTTCTTTTACATATATTTCTAATATTACCTTATTTCTCTTATTCTGACCTCTACATATTTTGGATGAATAGCCGTTCATCACACCATGATGATGAATGCCAAAAGGCTAGAAAGGAGAGAAAGAGAGCACTGAGAAAGTTTAATAGTAACATCAGCGCTGAAAATATGCATGCGTATTTACAAGCCCGTGCTAAAACAAAATTAACATATAAGACTGCTAAACGAGAGTCCTTCCGAAACTTCATCAACTCTCTTTCCAGATCTACCCCAATGAGGAAAGTATGGAAAGTGGTGAAGAAGATGAATGGTCACTCTACCTCAACAGTCCACCAGTTGAAGGTCGGAAACGAAACAAAAGAAACCAAGGAGGAAATAGCAAACACCTTAGCTACATATTTTTCCAAAGTCTCCTCTGAGGAGAACTGTAGCGAAACTTTCCTCCGACACAAAAAGAAGAAGGAAGACACTGAACTTGACTTCACATCCACCAACAGGGAGATATACAACACCATCTTCTCCCTCGAGGAGCTGAAACATGCCCTCCATCAGTCAAAGTCTTCTTCTCCTGGACCTGACACTGTTCATTATGACATGCTGAAAAAACTACCAGAAGAACAACTCAAACTACTACTAGAGTTGTACAATAATATATGGGTAAACGGAGATTATCCAAGCTCTTGGGCTGAAGCTACTGTGGTCCCTATCCTGAAAAATGGGAAAACCAAGAGTGATCCCCAGAGCTACAGACCTATTGCTATGACTAGCTGCCTTTCCAAAACCATGGAAAGAATGGTCAACAACAGGCTGACTTGGTATCTGGAATCTAATGATCTCCTAAACATCTACCAGTCAGGTTTCCGCCAAGGGCGGAGCACAACCAACCACCTTGTTAGGCTTGAAAGCTACATAAGAGAAGGATTCGCCAACAAAGAACATGTGGTGGCTGTCTTTTTTGACCTCGAAAAGGCATACGACACGACATGGAAATATGGCATCTTACAGAATCTGCAGGAAATGGGACTGCGTGGCAGACTGCCCACATTCGTTTCCAATTTCCTTGCCAACCGAACATTTAGCGTACGTCTTGGTACCAAACTGTCGCGGAGAGTCGACCAGGAAATGGGTGTACCACAAGGCTGTGTCCTCTCTGTGACATTGTTTGGTGTACAAATTAACAGCATTACAAAGTCCCTGCAGAAAGACCTTAACTGCTGTCTCTATGTGGATGACTTTGTCATATGCTACCGATCGAGACAAATGACAACTATAGAAAGGAAACTACAACAGGCAGTGAATATCCTTGACAGATGGAGTACTGAAAATGGTTTCAAGTTTTCCACCAACAAAACTACATGCGTTCACTTCTGTCGTAGAAGGGGGTGTGTGGAAAATCCGGCACTCCGTCTCAAGGACACTGAACTGCTTGTAGGGGAGGAGGTGAAGTTCTTGGGAATGATCTATGACAAGATCCTATCCTTCAAACCTCACATTGAATATTTGAGGAGAAAATGCCTAAAGGCCATGAATCTCCTGAAAGTACTGTCCAACACAGAATGGGGTGCTGACCGAGAGATCCTGCTGACCCTGTACAAAGCATACATCCAGTCAAGGCTGGATTATGGTTCTTTGATATACCAGTCAGCAGGGAAATCCTACTTGGACAGACTAAACCCCATCCAAAACCAGGGCCTACGAATATGTCTTGGCGCTTTCAGAACATCACCAGCCAAAAGCCTACACGTGGAGGGCAATGTTCCACCTTTACATTTAAGGAGGGAAAAATTGTCCTTACAATATGCAATAAAGGTCAAAGCTGACAAGAGAAACCCAACACATGATACCATATTCCGCACACATAACAGCGAGTTGTTCCGGTTAAAATCCAAGGGTGGCCAAACCATTCTCTACCTCTGCTAAATCTGTGATCAGAGAAGCAGAGATACCTTTGAACATCATCAGAGAAATAAGACCACCCAAGCACCCACCATGGTCCCAGAGTAAACCTGTGGTCATCCTGGAACTATGCAATAACAAGAAGAACGAAACCAACCCCTCTGCTTTCAGGAACGAATATGGAGCCCTGAAAGACCAATACAGTGATCATTTCCCCATCTTCACTGATGGCTCCAAGCAAGGAAATAGAGTGGGTTATGCAGTACATACAGAGTATGGGGACCTGACCGGTGTCCTTCACGGCCAAGCCAGCATTTTTACTGCTGAAGCACGTGCTCTGGCGCGTGCACTAGACTGGATCAAAGTATCAGGACACAGAAAGTTTATCATCTTCTCAGACTCAAAGTCCTGTTTACAAACTATCCTACAACATCAGCCTAACAATCCCATAATCAGATATATCCAGCAAAGTCACACCAACCTGAAATCGGTTGGCAAAGAAGTGATTTTCTGCTGGCTACCTAGCCACATTGGAATCTCTGGTAATGAAAAGGCAGACCAAGCAGCCAAGGGGGCCTTGGCCCTAGATCCTGAGGTTGCTAGAATCCCACACACAGACTTACTGCCACTAAGCAAAACACATTTGCGGTCTAAGTGGCAAAGCGACTGGAACAAACAGGAGAACAATCTTCTACACTCTGTCCAACCCAAATTAGAAGAGAAAAGTGACAAAAGCAAAAGAGAGTGCCTGACAAGGTCAGAACAGGTGAAACTGGCCCGTCTTCGGATAGGCCACACCAGGCTGACCCATGAACACCTGTTGAAAGGTGAAGGTGCTCCTATTTGTCAACAGTGTAACACCAAACTAACGGTGGAGCACATCATATTGAAGTGTAAGAAGACGGATGATAGTCGCAAGCGGCATCTCCAAAACAGAACATCGATGAAGGACGTGTTTAACAACAACGGAAGTAAAAAGATCCTGCAATTCCTTCGAGAATGCCAACTGATAGATAAAATCTAAGAAAGGATCCAAGAGTCTGGGATCCAGGGGCCACCCTGTGCTCCCGACAGGGTCATCAAAGGCCGGGTGTGTGGTGTCCTTTCTATGGGACATTGCACACTAAAGACCCCTTGCCACTCTTCGCAACGAGTAGGGTATCGCACCCGGTGGCGGGTTTCTCCCAAACCATATCATATATTTGGTCACCGCCCTTGTGGCGTAAAATAAGCTGAAAAGTATTACCTTGTGCAGTCTGGAAAGAACCCATAAGGGTTGGCCGGACGTTAAACTACCCCAACAAACAAACAAACAAGTTCCCATTGATCAAAGATGTTAAACCAAATAATATTAACAATAGAAATGACCAATCTATGTTTGCCAGATGCTGTGTCAGACACTCAAGGATAACCCATAGTTACCTTCTCAAGCCCCCGTGGGGATCCGGGGTCGGGGTTCCTTCGGGAGCCTCCTGGGAAGAATAGGTCCCCAGCAGCCCCTTGCTGTTCGTAGAAGGCGACAAATGGGGGGACCAGACTCAGTAGCTCTTTGGTAGAGTGCCCGCCCTGAGTCTGGGAGGTCTTGGGATTTATCCCTGGCCGAGTCACACCTAAGACTTTAACAATGGGAGTGGTCTCTGCTTGCCTGGCACTCGGTATAAAGTAAGAACCACGAAACATAACTGGTCAGCCTGGTGTCAGTATAATGTGACTGGGTGGGGTATTGTGTGGGCCTATGACATGATATCTCAGTGTGGCAGCACTATAAAGAGGGCATTGGGTCCCACTGCTACAAATAGGCACCTCATTTCATATTCGGTCACCGCCCCTGTAGCATAAAACTAGCTGAAAGGCTTTACCTTGTGCAGTCTGGTAAAAGAACCCTGAAGGATTGGCCGGACGTTAAACTAATCCCACAATCAAACAATACCTTCTCAAGGGCATGCCCCAACCAGAATGTGTTGTCTGTAACCATACTCTAACTGTTAAGCATTTATTATTAGAATGTGTTGATTTTCATGTGATTAGGCAACAGTTCTACCAGGTTGCTGACATGTCGGACCTTATCACAAAGGTTTTACAAGACAAAATTCTAGGCTTCCTACAATCATCTGGTCTTTATGACAAATTCTAGCTCATTTCTGTCTTTCACCTCTCTATTCATTGTTTTGTCACTCTGTTAACTTAGTTATATTTAGGAAATCCGTATTTTCGAAAGACACCAACATATTTTAGTTTCTCTATAACCTGTTTTCGCCGTGAAAATGACCCCTGTTGTCGACACGGCGTTAAAGCTCCATCACTCACTCACTCACTATTTCCTGGTTTTCCAGAACCATCCTTATGGAAGAGGTTGCATACTTCCTTGATGAACCCACAAGCACTAGATTCGCCACAGAAATTCTGTTGGTTTAATTCAATATGATGTTCTTTCTCCCACTTCCGGATGCTCTGTCCTGCACTTGTACCAGCATTGCCAAGAGCATGAAGCCCGCAATGGAAACTGTTGATCAGTGAGAGTACATCATTTTCTTTTGGCTCAAGGTCATCCGATCCTTCTATAATGGATGGAAGACAGTCTCTCCTTACCTCTTCAAAATCAATTGCAAACTTCGCTTCAACAACATGCTTATCTGACATCAGATTTTTGCAGCTGCCAATGAGCTTTTATGAGATATTACTCACCATTGGGCCCCGTGGGGATCCGGGTAAGAATAGGCCCTCAGTAGCCCTTGCTGATGGTATGAGGCGACGATAGGGGGTACCCTGCACTGACCAAGCGGTCAGTGCTTGGTTCACTAAGGGATGAGGTACAGCAAAAATGATCGCTGGGTTTTGATCCCCTGCTGTTTGCCCGCCCTGTCACCTTCATCTCATAGATTCGATCACCAAAGACTGAACTCATCCAATATGGTTTTGGCTGTGAAAATGACCCTGGCTGTCGGTATGGCATAAAACACCCAACACTCACTCACTCACCCTGCACTGACCAAGTGGTTCTTGGGTTCAATTCCCGGTCAGTGCTTGGTTCACTAAGGGATGAGGTACAGCAAAAATGATCGCTGGGTTTTGATCCCCTCCTGTTTGCCTCCCCTGTCACCTTCATCTCATAGATTCGATTACCAAAGACAGAATTCGTCCCAACTGGTTTTCGCCGCAAAAATGACCCTGGCTGTCGGTATAGCGTAAAACACCCAACACTCACTCACTCACTCAGATATCCGCTCCGCATTCACAGCGAGACACTGTATGACCAAATGGTCCAGGTTCACAAGGAGTGAACTGTGACAAAGATGTGACACTTCCATGGGCCCAGCCCCCCTACTACTAGTTTCTGGTAGTGCTTGGTTCACTAAGGGATGAGGTACAGCAAAAATGATTGCTAGGTTTTGATCCCCTGCTGTTTGCCCGCCCTGTCACCTTCATCTCATAGATTCAATCACCAAAGACAGAATTCGTCCCAACTGGTTTTCGCCGTGAAAATGACCCTGGCTGTCGGTATGGCGTAAAACACCCAACACTCACTCATTCACTCAGATATCTGCTGCGCATTCACAGCAAGACACTGTATGACCAAATGGTCCAGGTTCACACAGAGTGAACTGTGACAAAGATGTGACACTCCCATAGGCCCAGCCCCCCTACTACTAGTTTCTGGTAGTGCTTGGTTCACTAAGGGATGAGGTACAGCAAAAATGATTGCTAGGTTTTGATCCCCTGCTGTTTGCCCGCCCTGTCACCTTCATCTCATAGATTCAATCACCAAAGACAGAATTTGACCCAACTGGTTTTCGCCGTGAAGATGACCCTGGCTGTTGGTATGGCGTAAAACACACAACACTCACTCACTCACTCACTTAGATATCTGCTCCGCATTCACAGCGAGACACTGTATGACCAAATGGTCCAGGTTCACACAGAGTGAACTGTGACAAAGTTGTGACTCTTTAATGGACCCAGCCCCCCTACTACTAGTTTCTGGTAGTGCTTGGTTCACTAAGGGATGAGGTACAGCAAAAAATGATTGCTAGGTTTTGATCCCCTGCTGTTTGCCTGCCCTGTCACCTTCATCTCATAGATGCGATCACCAAAGACAGAATTCGTCCCAACTGGTTTTCGCCGTGAAAATGACCCTGGCTGTCAGTACGGCGTAAAACACCCAACGCTCACTCACTCCTGCTATAATATTGTTTACAAACTCAAGGGAATAGTCAGGAAGAGAAATTAGTACTTTGGTATAAAGCTATACCTTTATAAGCAAGATGTGTATATTCATCACAAGATGTGTATGTACGTTCAGAACCAAGATAAATTATGTACGTTCAGAACCAAGGTTTTTTATGATAAACAGATAAAACTAAGATGATACAGTCAATCTATACACTTTCTTTTAAAACATTTGTATGCCATATAAAGGAAATAAAATATATTGCCAGATCAAAATTAGCTCTGTTATAAATGTTTTTAGAGTTATGTAAACCCCAAATTAGTCCCAAAATTTTGAAAATTGCCACTTTTCAATATGATGAAAAAACAAGCTAAGATTTTGATATTAAAGATAAGTCTTGGTATAAAAAACGAGTGTTCGATATCTTTAGGATGAATACAAATATATGAAATAAGCAAACACAATACAATTATCCAATGCACTAGATGCCGTGTCCCCTTGATACTGAAATTGAAAAGTTTGGTTCTGAACGTACATAGCCACAGAATTTATCTAAGTTCACAAATTAAAGTAGAATTAATAGGAAAACAAAAAACAATGGGAATTCCCTTTTTTCAAAATATATATCCTGGAATACTCTAAAATTTGGAAATATAAAAACAAAACATGTAATTAGTACTTAAATTTTGAGCCCAAATTTTAGCCAACTGCGCACTTTTCTGGAGAGTGACCCAACTTTGAAAATTACTTGAAGTACATACATTTGATTGGGATGAGTGTTGGCTATCATTTAGTGGGGAAAACATAGGGGGTCACCAATCTAACTTTTTCAGAAAATCCACATATCTATTTGTAGAAAATATGACTTTCATTCTAAATAAATTCATGACAAATTAATAATCAAGAATTTATTAAATCTGATAAATACGTAAATTGATAATGCAAAGGGCATAATACAGGATCCCACCTGCACAGGGAAAACAGAAAATAGCAACGAAAAGATTCAGTGACGGGGAAAACAGGGATTTGGCATCTTATTGTTGTGTTAGCCAAATATTTTCAGCATGCAAAAGCTTTTAGATTTGAACAATTTGCTTGAAATGACGGGAAAACTTCTATGGGAAAGGGGAAAAAAAGAATTTGAAAATGAAATTTGAATGGTTGACAAACAAGGAAAGTAAGATTATAGTGACAAACAAGGGCAGATGTACAAAAGGCAGATATTTCTGAGTGTGTCCTAATGTTTGATAGTATGTGATACATTGACAATTACCTGTGCTGTGCCTCTGCCCAAATCGCACTCTGATTGGTTTACAGACCACCCAAAGGACACGACCAACCAATCAGAATAATAGAACTCACCACGTGATGTGACAAACCAATCAGACTGCTGAGATTTGGAGAAGGCAATATGACCACAGCGCCCTGTAAGTAGCCCTGCCTGATTACCTTGACCCTTCACCTTACAGGCCAATGTCACGGCCTTAAGAGATGGGTTACCATGGTAATTGTGGGAAAGGTCCAGTTGTGTCCGCCCTGGTGTTTCCCCAGTAAACACCTCTGTAGAACGACTGGCCTGAGGAGCACTGACAAGTATCTTTCACCATGTCAGCCCTACTCCATCTACCAACCACATATCCCCGTGGGGGTCCGGGTAAGAATAGGTCCCCAGTATCCCCTGCTAATCGTAAGAGGCGAGGAAAAGGGGCGACTTGTTTGCCGTGAGTCGCGACCCGTGTCGGTGGAGGAAGAGATCCTGGTGCCTGAGGGAACTTGAGAATTGGGTGTCTCATTTTCGCAACACTGCACTTTGGCTCCTACTTCATCTAGACGGGAGGTTGGAAGCTGGCCCAGTCCAATCTATCGGCTGGTCGTGACGTGCCCTAGGATATCTTGTAACACATAATGGCGCATAACAACTGCCAATCCAAACGTTTCAGAAACATTAGTTCCAACATCAACTTTACCTTGTATAACGTAATGGCACTTGACATCTGCCAGTAATATCATTCTCCAAAGACTAGATCTAACATCAACTGCTAACACAAAAACATCCTAGAAGGCTACGGCCAGGGCTAATCGAGTGGTGTCCTGCATTGCTTGAGTATACCATCCTCGTATCACTGGTGTGCATCCGCTGGATATCCGCGGCTCTGTGCATCCCCTTGTTGGGCTCCGAGGCGGGTGGTGAGCGAGGATGATGAACATACGGCCCTACCATGAACTTTCCCCCCCACAAAAACCCAAAAAAACGATTGTTGATTATTGACTCGGACTCAGATTCGGAAACTATCGATTGGCCTAAGTTTGTCGTACTCAGTCCAAGTGACCCGTCTGTTCCTCTAAGTAAATTGTCGCCATTCGCGATACTCAAGGGAATCAACGGTATTGCAGGTGCTGTAAATGACATCAAGAAGTTGCGGTCTGGACAGATACTAGTCGAATGTGGGAAGAAGGCCCATGCTGACAATTTGCTACATGCAACCATGCTGGCAAACGTTGGCATGAAGGCCTCTCCCCACAGAACTCTAAACTCCAGCAAAGGGGTGATTCGTACCAGAGAGCTAAGTGATGTTGATGAGGCTGAGATTGCCGAGGAGCTCTCACCTCAAGGAGTAACTCATGTAAGAAGAATAACAATCAAGAAGGAGGGTAGGGTCATTCCTACCAACACTTACATAGTTACCTTCAACAGACCGATGGCACCTGCAAGGTTGAAAGTTGGGTATTTGAATGTGAAGGTGGACTTGTATGTTCCCAACCCACTCCGCTGTTTCAAATGCCAGAAATACGGCCATGGAAAAGACTCCTGTTCAAATGATCTTGTATGCTTCAGATGTGGCCAGAAAGGGCATGACAATACTAACTGTCAAAATCCGGCAAAATGTGCCAATTGCCAGGAAGCCCATATGGTCATTTCTAAGGAATGCCCAGTATGGAAGAAAGAAAAGCTAATCCAAAAGATCAAAGCAGAACGAAACATCAGCTACCCTGAGGCAAGAAGGACTGCCGAGGCTGAGACTCAGTCACTCCCCTCCCAGTCCTATGCTGAAGCAGCGAGACGATCGATGCGAACAGTTGAGTGCCAGACGGAGTGCACATGGCTCAATCGTGATGAGCCAACCACCTTCACATCTGAAGTGAAAGTGACAACAAAGGTTCAGAGGCCAACGCAGACCGAAGAACAGCGACAACCAGAAAAGACAGAAAAGACTGAAGAACAGAAAAACCCTGTCTCCCAGAGACAGAAGGCCAGTGGGGAGCCTTCGAAAAGACCCACAACATCACCTCGCCTAACCAAGGCGAAGAAACTCTCCATCCCCAACAACAACCGCTTCAGTAGCCTTACTGATGTGGAGATGGAAGACATGGCAGATATCGATCGTGACATCCGTCAAGATCGCAGCCGCTCCCCTAAAAATAAAAGTGGGAAGAGATCCCCTGTCCATCCACCGTGATGCCAGGGGGCTCCATCGTTCAATGGAACTGCCGAGGTTTTCGAGCCAACTTTAACGAACTAAAAATACTAACGGAAAGATACAATCCTCTTGCCTTTTGCCTACAAGAAACATATCTTAAAGCCACAGATAGCCCAACCTTCAAGAATTTTGTCATCTACAGTACTTATGGCCCTGCTGGAGACAGACCTTCAGGAGGTACCTCCATTCTTGTGAGACACAATCTCTTACATAGTCTTGTATCGCTGAACACTAATCTCCAAGCCATAGCTATTAGATTGACCTTACAAAAAACCATCACCCTTTGCTCAATATACCTACCACCCCAAGTTAATTTTACAACCCAAGAATTAACAAATTTGGCAGATCAACTCCCTACTCCATTCATTATCCTAGGTGATTTTAATGGGCATAACCCCTTGTGGGGTAGTAACGATTCAGATGCTAGGGGCAAGAGGATCGAAGATTTCCTAGAAGATCAGGCTCTATGCCTGCTCAATGATAGCTCCAAAACCTACCTCCATCCAGGTTATGGAACCTACACCGCAATAGACCTAACGCTCAGTCATCCTGGCTTACTTCCAGACCTGTCTTGGACAGTGTTACGTGACCTCCATGGAAGCGATCACTTTCCAGTACTCACTAAAATTGAAGGAGCCTCCATGGGTGAGAGGGAGCCCATGTGGAGGCTCAATAAGGCTGACTGGGAAGAATTTAAAAAACTATGCACAGAAAGAATCACAGAGGACATAGTCAATGATGAAGAAGGTCTAGAAGTATTCTCTGCTACCCTCATTTCCATCGCAGAGGATACAATCCCGAAAACCTCGGCTGTTCCAAAACGTCCAAGGAATCCATGGTTTACTGACGAGTGTAAAAAGGCTATAAATGAAAGAAAGAAGGCTGAAAGGAAATTTTATCGGAGGCCAACTCAAGAAAACTTGACAATACTAAAAATTAAAAGGGCCAAAACCCGTCAAATTATCAATACTGCTAAAAGACAAAGCTGGAGAGAGTATGTGTCTGGAATAACTTCCAGAACACCAATGAAAAAGGTATGGTCAATGATTAAGAGGATGAAAGGAAAGGGAGGGGGCTCTAGAGTCCAACACCTCCAGGATGGGACAGGTTTAGTGACAACATCTAGTGACATAGCAGAGAAACTAGCAGAGACCTTCGAACACAACTCATCTCCAGCTAACTGTCTTGATGCATTCAAAGAACGGAAAACAAGGGACGAACAAAGATTTCTCAACTTTAGGTCAAATAACAACGAAAATTACAATTCCTTTTTCACAATAGAAGAATTAACATCTGCAATAGACCGTTCACACAACACTGCAGTTGGCCCCGATAAGATTCATTACGATTTTTTAAAGCATATGCCAGAGCCAGTCCTCAAACTCCTGCTAGGACTGTTGAATAGAATATGGGAGAGTGGCCAAATACCAGCTTGCTGGCATGAAGCCATTGTTATACCTATCCCAAAGCCTGGTAAAGACCACACAAATCCGACCAACTATCGGCCTATAGCCCTTACAAGCTGCCTTTGTAAGACCATGGAAAGAATGGTCAATGCCCGCCTTGTCTGGCTCCTGGAGTCGGAACATCTGATTTCTGACTTCCAGAGTGGCTTCAGGCGAGGAAGGAGCACCATTGACCACCTGGTAAGCCTGGAATCCTTCCTACGGGACACTTTTATTCATAAGGAACATGCAGTTGCAATATTTTTCGACCTAGAAAAAGCCTATGATACGACGTGGAAGCATGGCATTATGAGAGATTTGCATGCCATGGGGTTCCGTGGCCGACTGCCTACATTCATAAAAAGTTTTCTGGACAATAGGCATTTCAGAGTACGGTTAAACAACACTTATTCCATTATGCACCGACAGGAGATGGGTGTCCCACAGGGTAGCATCCTCTCTGTCACCTTGTTTAACATTAAGATCAATGGCATAGTCAACGTCATCAAAAAGGACATAACCTGTAGCCTATATGTTGACGACTTCCTCATGTGTTACAGGGGCAGAAACATGCACAGCATTGAAAGGCAGTTACAACTGAGCCTGAACAAAGTCTTCAGATGGTCTATAGAGAATGGCTTCAAGTTTTCCAAAACCAAGACAGTGGCTGTTCACTTTTGCCAAATGAGGACCCCTCACCCCGACCCTGTGTTGAGGCTCGATGGGGACCTCATCCGAGTGGTGGAAGAGACCAAATTCTTAGGACTCATCTTTGATAGAAGGCTGTCATTTCTGCCACACATCAAATCCTTGAGAACTAAATGCCTGAAAGCACTAGACATTATAAAGGTCTTGTGTAATACCACATGGGGTGCAGACAGTAGGGTTCTCCTCAGCCTGTATAGAGCACTTGTTAGATCGAAGCTCGACTATGGAAGTCAGGTCTATGGTTCAGCCCGCAAAAGCTACATCAACATGCTGAACACTGTCCACCACCAAGGCCTAAGGTTGGCCTTGGGTGCATTTAGAACATCACCAGTTCAGAGTCTATATGTTTTGGCCCAAGAACCATCACTCGTAAACAGACGACTTAAACTAGCTCTGCAATTTGCACTCAAGTTAAAAACAAACAAGTCCAACCCAGCATACAAATATGTCTTCAGCTACAACGACAAAGAAATCTATGATGCTAAGCCTTCATACATCAGGCCATTTGGACTGAGGGTCAAACCCTATCTTGAAGACCCAGATATAGACCTAGACTTGTTGAAACAAACCCACTTCACCCCCATCCCACCCTGGCAAATAGACAAACCTAAAATCAACCTCTCACTGGCCAGACTCAAGAAGAGCAACACTCCACCGCTCACTTACAAAACTCAATTCCTGGCTATTAGGGATAGTCTCCCGCTCCACGTTGCATGTTACACAGACGGGTCCAAAGAAGGAGAGACAGTTGCTGCCGCTGCTGTTGGTTGTGGCAGAAGAGTTGCAATGCGGCTCCCAGACCACAGCTCAATCTTCACGGCAGAAGCATGTGGGCTATTCATGGCACTGAAGATCATCCAAACATCAGAACATAAAAATGTCATCATCTTCAGCGACTCGAAATCCTGTCTAGAAGCACTAAATCATCTGAAAACAGACCATCCCATTTTAGTGCAAGTGTTTTCCAAACTACACAACCTTAAAAACACAGGTTATGACATCCAATTCTGTTGGATACCGAGCCACATTGGCTTGACTGGAAATGAGATGGCTGATGAAACAGCCAAGATGGGTCTCCAAGGAGACATGCAACGCTGTCCAATTCCACACACGGACCTGAGACCACTGGTCAAAGAATGCATCAATGACACTTGGCAGGCGGAGTGGGATGAACATCCTACCAACAAACTACATGCAATATTCCCACTGATCAAAGATGCAAAACCAAATAGTATAAAAAACAGAAATGACCAGTCGGTGTTTACTAGATGCTGCATCGGACACTCAAGAATAACCCATGGTTATCTTCTCAAAGGCGAGCCCCAACCAGAATGTGTTGTCTGTGACTGTACTCTAACTGTTAAGCATTTACTCTTAGAATGTGTTGATTTTCATGCCATTAGGCAACAGTTTTACCAGGTTGCTGAAATGTCAGACCTCATCAAGAAGGTTTTGCCGGCCAAAATTCTTGGCTTCCTAAAATCATCAGGCCTTTATGACAAATTCTAGTTTATTCCAGTTTTTCCACCTCTATACACTGTTTTCTGACCGTCAACATAATTACATTTAGGAAAACCATATTCTCACAGGACACCGAAATATTTTAGTCTTTCCATACCTGTTTTCGCCGTGAAAATGACCTCTGTTGTCGACACGGCGTTAAAGCCCCATCACTCACTCACTCACTCTATCCAGCAAAGTCACACCAACCTGAAATCAGTTGGCAAAGAAGTGATTTTCTGCTGGCTACCTAGCCACATTGGAATCTCTGGTAATGAAAAGGCAGACCAAGCAGCCAAGGGGGCCTTGGCCCTAGATCCTGAGGTTGCTAGAATCCCACACACAGACTTACTGTCACTAAGCAAAACACATTTGCGGTCTAAGTGGCAAAGCGACTGGAACAAACAGGAGAACAATCTTCTACACTCTGTCCAACCCAAATTAAAAGAGAAAAGTGACAAAAGCAAAAGAGAGTGCCTGACAAGGTCAGAACAGGTGAAACTGGCCCGTCTTCGGATGGGCCACACCAGGCTGACACATGAACACCTGTTGAAAGGTGAAGGTGCTCCTATTTGTCAACAGTGTAACACCAAACTAACGGTGGAGCACATCATATTGAAATGTAAGAAGACGGATGATAGTCGCAAGCGGCATCTCCAAAACAGAACATCGATGAAGGACGTGTTTAACAACAACGGAAGTAAAAAGATCCTGCAATTCCTTCGAGAATGCCAACTGATAGATAAAATCTAAGAAAGGATCCAAGAGTCTGGGATCCAGGGGCCACCCTGTGCTCCCGACAGGGTCATCAAAGGCCGGGTGTGTGGTGTCCTTTCTATGGGACATTGCACACTAAAGACCCCTTGCCACTCTTCGCAACGAGTAGGGTATCGCACCCGGTGGCGGGTTTCTCCCAAACCATATCATATATTTGGTCACCGCCCTTGTGGCGTAAAATAAGCTGAAAAGTATTACCTTGTGCAGTCTGGAAAGAACCCATAAGGGTTGGCCGGACGTTAAACTACCCCAACAAACAAACAAAGTTCCTGCTATAATGTTACTATTACCCACTTTTAGCCTAATTGATGACTATCCAGGGCTACAGACAGTGATTAATGACCTTATCAAAATCAACTGACACAGTAAGTCTAAATATAATCAAGGGCAGGGCTACTTCATGGACTACAAGAGCCATCCAGGATCACAGAAATGGCCAATCAACACACTTCAATGACCAATTTACCAAGGACAGAAAACACCTCACTCCAGCTATATATAGCAAGTGGACTGATGCACTGGTTGCACACTTTCCTGGTAAATAGGCGTAATTGGAATGCACCAACCTATTAGATCTGGGCTCAAATACTGCCAAATTATAACCATAGAAAAGGCTAACTGCCCTGTTCATGACCTATTACATTTTGTTGTTACAGCACAACACTGCCTTTTGATCAGTTATAAAGTAATGATAGAAATATACATTGAAGAAACTGGTTATTTGTTTGACAGCAAACACTAGTGGTCACAGGACTACCCACTAAAACACTAAGATGCCAGGATGGGGTGGCATCAAACACCAATGGGGAACCATGTCCATCCATCCAACCCCTCAGTCAAACTCACAAACTCAGGGATGTCGTATGGACAGTTAGCACAACCACTGACACAGGTTCCCTCCCAGACTGTGTGTGTGCCATCCCATAACTAAAACCCCAATTACAGTTACTAGAATATGTGGCACTTCAGCTGGCAACAATGAACCACCAAGGGGGCCCTTCTACTAAACGACAGAGGGGGTCAACAGTAGATGTAACAATCAAGACAGGGTGTGGTCCATAAGCCAGGATTATGTGGGTGGCACTGAAACTGACCAAAAATGAAAGCCAGGACAATAGCCACTTGGACAATACCTCACATACATTTTCTTCCATCCATCCATAACTACAAAAAAACAAGGACTTCAGTATAACACAATGAATGGAAGAATATATGACTCACATGCAATTCAAACTTGGTTCTTTCAAATGTCTACATGTTATTCAATCCATGTTCACTTAGTTTTGGAAAACTGACTATTTTGTTTTCTTCTCAGTAATTGTTTCGAGGTAGGCGAGCACAATCTCTACTACTTGTAGCCCAAATCCATGGGTGAGGACATTAAAGTTGTTGTTATGATCGTTGTCAATCTGCTCGTTGGAAATATTCTCCTTCATTTTCTTCAGGCTGGTGCTAAAAAACAATGTTATGTGAAAAGTTACAAATTATGTTGTTAATGATTACAATATCCCAGGATTTTTGACTACTCTGAAAAGGGAAACCAGCTAAACAAGTTTGACTAGGTCTCAGTTTAAAAATATTGTACATTTCTTATGATCAGCTGATCAACCCCCAGTTCCATTTTTTTTTTTTTTTTACAATAGTTGACTCTAGAAAAAGCCACAAGTACTCAGACATCAAACTTCCTACGAAAATCTAACCCTGATTATAAAAAACTATTATAACTATTAAAAACAGGAAACATATATTATGTTTTCATTTCTGTGAAAGAAAAATGTATAACATGTCAGAAATTTTTAAAATGGCTAGTGTTTCTTACATGAACCAAAAACATCTGAGCAAAAATGGGAAAGCTGTTTTTTCTCTGATACTAAGAGTTGATAAAGCATTTATAGAGATAAAGAAATGAACAAAATTCTTACTTCAAATTATCTGTTGGGAGGACACCATTCAAAATGAGTCCTTGCATGTCAGATTCCTTCAGCATTCGGTCGAAGTCTTTCGTCAGGTCTTTGACTTCCCCCTCGAGAAGTCCAGTGAAGGCGCTGAATGAAGTCTTTTGGTTAGATCTTATGTTGCCAATGACCTCTTGTACTTGGGAAACGGATTCTTTTGATCGTCTCAGCTAAATAAAAAAAAGCAAAAAACATAGATAAAGTTGTCTGATACAGTTTGGAATTCAAGTTTCATCATTAGGGGTTCTATTTTTTCATACCGTACACTTTGTCTATAAGTGTATGGAGAGCTCTTTAAATTTCATCATTTCAGTAGTGGCAAACTAAAGCACATGACACATTTCATACAGGGCTAAGCATTTTTTATTCCTCTGTATTCATATAAAATAATTTGATATGAATAGAACGAATACAAATGATTTGGTTTAATCAAATAACAAACGAGTTTGAGGTGATCGATGGTTAGCATTGACAATCGGTTTGAGAAGCCGAAGAGCTCCAGTTATTCGATTTTACTGAAAGAACTCAATTTTAGATATAGACTTAGCTTTACTTAGACATGCTCATGACATGCCTTCACCCCTTTACCCTCTTCACCCCCTTTCACCCAGACAATAGGTCTAGTTACCTAGCCATAGCTTTGCTCCTTTGCACTATTCACCTTTTTACCCTAGCTTTGCCCTAACTTTGCCCTAGCTATGCTCCTTTGGCCTCTTCACCTCTCTGTCTTAGCTTGGCCTAGCTTTGCCCTAGCTTTGCCCCTTCACCCTATTCACCCATTTGTCCTAGCTTTGCCCAGCTTTACCCCAGCTTTGCCTTAACCTGGCTCTAGCTTTGCCCCTTCATTCACTTCAACCCTTTATCCCCATACACTCTTCACTCTCCAATCAACAAGAAAAACATATGGGAATTCTCACTTCCATATTAGGAACATTTCATGATGACATCATCTGTCCACTCTTCGCTGCAGTTGGGCTTTTTTCACAAAAAGTCCCCCCCCCCCATTGAAATCCTATAGTAAAATTCACACTCTCCAAGCAGATTGATTAAGCATAGGTTCCAATATGGCCGTGCCAGTGGCTGCTGGGCTGTTCGGCCGATTACAGTTCACCCAGGGTATGCTGCAGAGAACTATACCCAGGGTCTACTTGAAATTCAGCCAATCAGAATGCACCTTACTTCAGCAACCTGCTGCCACACTGGGTCTTCACTTTCTATACCCTGGGTCTACTACCCTAACATTCTGCAGCCTGGTCCTGCTGTGCCTCTGAGCCCTTGAGTATACAGCCAATGTCTACTATACCCTGGGTCTTCAGCTTCTGTACCCTGAGTCTACAACACATAGATCTATTATACCCTGGGTAATCACATTCTTTACCCTGGGTCTACTACCAGTCCTTCTGTCCAGCAGCTGGGCAACGGGCTTCTGAACCACTGAATCTACCACCTTTACAATAGAATACCCTGAGTCAACACCTTCTGTACCCTGGGTATACTTACTCAGCTCTGTACCCTGGGTCTACTTACAGCACTATACCCTGGGTCAACTAAAACTACACCCTGGGTCTACTAGCTCTACTATATCCTGGGTCTTCATTTTCTCTACCCTGGGTCTCCTAACTCTACTATACGCTGGGTCTACTAGCTCTACTATACCCTGGGTCTTCATTTTCCCTACCCTGGGAATACTAATTTTATAATATACCCTGGGTCTACTAGCTCTACTCTACCCTGAGTCTTCATTTTCTATACCCTGGGGGCGGACCAAAAAACATCCACGATTTCTCATGGTCGTGATTTCAGGCCCACGAGAAGAATTTCAAGCCCTTGAGAACAAACTCTCGTGTATGTTCTTTGGTCCGCCCCCCCTGAGTCTGCTAATTTTACTAAACCCTGGGTCTACACCTTCCATTACCCTGAGTCCACTACCCATATAATGCATAGCCCTGCCCTGCTGAGCAATTGAGGCCCTGAATGCTGCCAACTTTACCTACTATAGCCTGGGTCTTCAACTTTTGTACCCTGAGTCTACTAATTTTAATTACTATACCCAGGGTTGACACTTTCTGTACCCTGAGCCTACTGAATTCTTTTTTGTGTACTGGCCTGTTTTATTGGGGACTGGCCTGCTGAGCCCCTGAGATGACTTTCTTTACCTACTTTCCTCTAGGTCAATGTATTGGTGCAGGCGTGTGGGCAGAGAACCCGGCCGGTTTGATGCCATCTTAGGCAAGCGGTCTGACAGTGTCAAGCCTCCCCGTGTCCAATTGATCCAATGTTTTCCCTTCAATACACATGCACGGTTAACGCATGAGTTTTCAATGCGTTATATGCGTGTAAGGGGGTCTAGACATCAATATATATATATTGAAAGCATCAGATACCGCCGTAATCCAGGTGTACAGGCTGGAAAGAGAGAGCCTCCCCCGTAACAGTCCCCTCGGGCCGCCTGCACCGAGCAGTGTGATCTACATTTGTCACCGGGCGGACGTGAAGGAATACCATAAAAATAGGGCGATGTATTTATGCGTTTTGACACGTTATTTCACATTATTTTCCTCTGAGGACCTTGACATGGTCGTAGACCTATGTATCCAAATCTACCTCTATATCTATTTGGCCTGTAGAAACGATCGATTTCATGTTGAAATAGGCCTGTAAATTTGGTGAATATTCAGAATTTGACCTGGATCCTTTCTCCTCCGTCGAAAGTGAGGCTGCTGCACGTAACATAACGTGCGAACATTATGGGAGTACTGCGTCGGGTGACGATCGGATTTTTGCTTTTATTTGGTCAAATATCAGTATAAATGAACAATTGATGGTGTTATTTGAGCTAATATATGCTTGAGGCTAAGGTAAGACATTATGGAGGCTTGATATCAAGCAGGAAATGTCTCATTTCTACTGGATTCAGGAGTCCGACGAACATAACGTGTCATCTAATGCGTGGAAATCAACGCGTCAAAGTCATTTTACCGGAAATACGCTGTAAATTCCCAGTGATTCTACTGGAAATATTGGTAAACAAGACATGGGTAGCTGGTTCCTGCAGTGATATAAGTATAGAGAAAATTGTATGAAAGCTAGGGAGGCACCAGTTTTCTGAGAAATTGGTAGGTGTTTCCGGCGATTCAAATTATACTTTCTAGTTTATAGCTGGTCGTCGGACGTGCTAGTCCAAGTGCTGTCCATTAGAGAATTTCGCCGGATACACTTTGGTTTGCTTTCATACTCCTTTGATTTCACTGGGCATAAAATGATGTTTTGTGGTTCTTACTTTATACTGAGTGCCAGGCAAGCAGTAAAGACTGCCATTGTTAAAGTCTCTGATGTGACCAGGGATAAGTCCACTGCGGGGCCGTTCGGCCAATTACAGTTTACAAATTGTATACTACAGAGAACCATACCTAGGGTCTACTTGTAATTCAGTTAATCAGAAAGCACCTTTCTTCATTAACCAGTTAATTCACTGGGTCTTCACTTTCTATAACCTGGTTCTACTACCCCTACATTCTACAGCCTGGTAGTCCTGTGCCTCTCAGCACTTGAATATACAGCCAAACCCTACTATACCCTGGCTCATCAGCTTCTGTACCCTGAGTCTACAGTCTTTACCTACTATACCCTGGGTAATCATATTCTATACCTTGAGCCTACTACTTGAGTTATGCATGTAAAACCCTCAACTCAAACCACATGAAGAAATGTCACCAGTCCATCTGTCCATCAGCTCTGCACCGGACTGCTGAACCACTGAATCTGCCACCTACCCTAGAATACCCTAAGTATTCAGCTTCGGTACCATGGGTATACATACTCAACTTTATACTCTGGGTCTACTTACAGCACTATACCCTGGGCTTACTGACCCTGCATTTTCATTTTTTCTGCCCTGGCTGTACTAACTCTACTATACCCTGGGTTTACTAGCTCTGCACTACCATGAGTCTTCATTTTCTCTAACCTGAATCTACTAGTTTTACTATATACCCTGGGTCTACTAACTCTACACTACCCTGGGTCTTCATTTTCCCTACCCTGGGTCTACTAATTTTACTTTACCCTGGGTCTATAGCTTCCATACTCTGAGGGCACTACCCCTATAATGCATACCCCTACACTGCTGATTGGATTTAGGCCCTGAGGTGCTGCAAACTTTACCTACTATAACCTGGGTGTTCATCTTTTGTACGCTGAGTCTACTAACTTAAATTTTTATACCCAGGGTCGACACCTTTTGTACCCTGAGCCTACAGACTTTTTTATTGGGTACTGGCCTGCTCTATTGGGGATTGGCCTGTCTAGCCCTTGAGATCATTTTCTTTATCTACTATACTCTAGGTCTTCATTTCCTGTACTCTGAGTCTACTGCAGTCTACTACATACATGCCCAAACCTAGTATGTGTCACCTCTCCTGATTGGCTGATTTTGAAGTGGCCCCAGGGTAGACTTTTCTGGTGTGGACCCTAGGTATATAGTAATTGGCTGAATGGCCCAGCACCGATAAGCCCCAAGAACTCCCAGACTTGAGGCGAGCACTCTACCAATTGAGCTACCAAGTCTGGTCTCCCCATTTGTCGCCTTCTACGAACAGCAAGGGGTGCTGGGGAAACATTCTTCCCAGGAGGCTCCTGAAGGAACCCCATCCTGGATCCCCACAGGGGATGGCACCCTGTGAGGGGAACTGACCATATGTATACTATTATGATTTTTAAGATTGTACTTACCTTAAGGTACTGAACAAATGTACTTGCGCTAAACTGTTCAGGTCCGGAACGTCGTAGTAGTTCTTGTTGGTCAACTTTAAATCTTTTTGGATTGTTTGTGAGATACAGCCGCCCGGTAACAGTGAAGGAATCTGAAATGTAAGTAACAGGAACTGAATTACCACTAATAGGCCTTTTTCTAATTCTTGCAAGGGAGATGGAATATACACTAGAATGGGGTATAGAGATTGTGACAGTGAATAGACCAGCAAATTTTAAGTTCTTCAATTGACTTTTTTGTAGTTAAAAATGTTTTCGTTAGTGTGAATATAAATAATATTCAGACTATACAAGAAAATTTGTTGACAAGGGAACCGATTGCCTCGTCTACCCACTCCTACTTCAATTGACTTTTTGTCATTTAAAATAATTTTCAAATTATCAGAATTAGTTTTTACAATACAATAATCAAATTGGGTAAACTTCTCAGCAAAGCACTGTTCATCAGATAAAGGTTTGTTGAGGGTACACTATAAAACAACACCTTCTGCACCCTGAGTTTACTACCTTGTGGGCTTTTCGCTCACTATCTGTTGCCCCAGGGTATACAACTCAGGGTATACAGTACTATAGTGAGGAGGACAAGAAATCAGAATCAAGCCACTTAGGTAGGTATGTCAATGTATCCCAACACTATGAAAACATAGTCCATCAATAAAGAGCCTACTGATCAAAGTATTTGTAGCTTAAAAGTAAAGTGGAAAACCATGAGATTATATCTGAAAATGCATTCTAATATAAAAAAAGGTTTTAGTAGCACTATCATAGTGTTAGAGGTTATTAGAAAATACCAAGGGTATATCAGCAGTATGGAGAGTAGAATGCCAGGGTCTGGAGGGGGTATAGGAGGTATGAAGGGGGTATTTTAGGGTGTATGAGGGGGTAGTGTACCCATGGTATAGAGAGGTAGTATATCCAAGGTATTGAAGGGGTATGAGGGGGGTAGTGTAACCAGGGTATAGAGGAGCAGTATACCCATGGTATGGAAGGGGTATTAGGGTGTAGTGTAGGGTGTGAAGTTAGGTAGAGCCTTGGGCAGCTGCCATGAGCTACCATACCCTGAGTCTTTACAGCCTATACAGTGAGTCTAAAGTTGCAATTTAACTAAACCCAGGCAATTTAACTAAACCCAGGATCTTTACTGACTATACCCAGGGTCTACTTTCAAATATTGAGCCCTATTACCTTATGCTAGCATGGCCTTCCTCAACTATTGCCCGGGTATAATCATGCTGACAATCTGCATACCAGATTGATTCCCCTGGGTATTCTAGCCCCCAGAACCCCTCCATACAATGTGCACATACACTACCCCCAATACCCCCTCCATACCCTGGGTATTCTACCTTCTCATACCCCTCCATAATACTATCCCTCCATATACTACCCCTCCATACCCCCTCCAAAACCCCTATATCATATAAGGCCTAAAAAATAGAAATTGTTGTGTTCAGGTAATCCAACCTACCCTAAATTTTCGCCCCAACCCTAATACTTTTTCAGGATTTTTTTTTATAATCCAATAGAATTGATGAAAAGGACTTGGAACAGGTTAAAGATGGCCAGGGCATACATTCCAGATGCTATAAATTATAAAGAATGTTTAGACTAATACTTCTATTCTCAAGACTGCCTTTGTCCAAAGGCAAAAAAGAAAATTAAATTGAACTACTTACCCTAATTTTTTCAACCTATGCTTTTTTTCAACCTAAACTCTAAATAATTTATCTGCTCTATACCCTGGGTATTCTAGCCCACCACTACATTGCAGACATGGCACCCCTTTGTGTAGGAAAATATCCCAAAGGAATGCTCACTTCGGATTGGCTGCTCTGTAGGTATGGCAAGGAAGTATACACTTTAGCAACAGTGGGTGAACGCCCACGAGCAGTTTGTTACCCCTATTTTCACCTGGAAACTTTTCTTTTCAGCCAATGCCTACTGCACTGTGTGCCCTTCAGCTTCTGTGCTCTACTATACCCTGAGTTTTCATCTTCTATTTGCTGACCCTACTACCTGCCCTTATTTCTACCTCCTATAGGTACTGGGGCTTTTGAGCCCCTGAGTCTACTACCTTTGTCCACTATAAACAGGATTTTCACCTTCTTTACCCAGAGTCTAGACCCATGCACCAAGAAAGGGTGACTTTAAAAGATATGGAAAAAGGCATTTCTTTTAAACAACCATAACTTTTTAGGTAAATGAGCTACAGTATTACTTCATATACCATAGGATTCATAATGAAATGGACAATCCATCTAGACTTGTTTGTAAAACATATCATAGAATGAAAATGTTCTATTTAGAACCAAAATCAGAAAAATGGGAAAAAAATTTTACAATCTGATTTGAGGCTCTATAGAAAGAAATGTTTGAGATATGTGAAAATATATTTATTAGTCATATCTGTCTTTACTTGAGAACTACAATGATGCATAATGTCAGTGGCTGTTATGTATATTCATAATTTTACAGCAAAATCCTTAAAAATTCAAAATGGCCAAAAAGTGCAAAAATTTATCATTTCAGAGATTCTCTATGGGGATTTACTATAGGATTTGGTTGTAAATATAAATATTTGTGATATGAAAGGTCTTTTCCACATCAAATTATTACAAATTTGACTACAATATTGTATAACCATCCTCAGGTATCCAATAAATGAATCTAAAGTTCCTATGGTGGGATTTGCATGCTTCATAAATGGCTGTCAAATAATAAAGAAGTCACCCTTTCTTAGAGCATGGGTCTATACCTGCCCCTATTCCAGCCCCCTGGGAACTCTGAGCCCCTGAGTCTACTCATTTTGTCTACTATATGCTGGGTCATGACCTTCTGTACCCTGAGTCTACTAGCTTTGCTATACCCTGATTAGGGTAGTTCAAGGTGCAAACTTCAAACTATAAACATGAGGAAAATGAAGGATCTTAAAGCACCTAACCTTGAAAAATCACCTGTGACCCACCTAGGGGAAAGGATGCTCCGAGGTTTCTCTATTTCTAATCTAAAGACTAATATTTAAGGATATGTGTAAATTCATGAAAAATAGTGAACATATTCCATTAGACCAACTTTTTGTGCAGAATTCTAAATGGAATTTTTCCCCATTATTTGGAATGTCAATGAAATGTTTTGATTTTAAAAATTTACCCTATTCCTTCTTTTTAGTTACCATGGAAACTATATCGAAGGTATTAAAGTAAAAAAATGCTACACATTAGAAACTAGTCTTTAACCCTTAGTGATGGCCCCATAGAAAATTGATCATATATGATTGATGGTCATTAACCCTTTCAGCGCGGGAAGCCACAAAAGTGGCTCTATAGTAAATTCCCATAGGATGAGAACTTATAGAGGAGGAATTAAGCTTTCAGAATCTGAAAGAATTTTTCAAAAATTCCTATTATAACCTGAGATATGGTCATTTGAATATACTAACATCAATTCATTAGAAAATAGTAGAATTGCAATCGCGCAACATTGTAATGATATACATAAAGATGATTTTGCCATCTTTTTTCAAGTTGATAGAAATTTGTTAGTTTTTGGAAAATGTTGTGATTTTCAAAATGTCATAACTTTGGTTTCAATCATGATAATCACAAACTGTTTTTTTTGTTCAAACACATTAAACCTTATGCCCCCTATTGTTCTCTTTGAAATGAATAAAAATCCATATTTCAGCAATTAATGGTTACTATGGAAACCAATAAATGGAACATAATGCAGATATTACCAACATAGATAACTATTGTGAATTGGCAGGGTGCCAACATTTGGAATGTTTTCATCAAACTTACATAAAATCTAACTTTACCAGGAGAATCTAGAGAAAATTTGAGTTTTAGGCATTTTAAAGACTGTTTTTCATATTTTGGCCAATATCTCTGTAATTATGAACTGTAGAATGACATATTCAGCAGTGAAAGGGTTAAATGGGCCTCAATTTCTAACTTTTATGGCTCAATGTTAATATTTGAAATATTTACGTTAGATGTTGTCATACAACTATTTTGAGGCATATTTTGCTCATAAGTACTCTTAGATTTATTTTCTGACACTTTGATTGGTGGTATATTTGACAAATTTGACATTTTATTAATGAGGCCACCTTTATTCACTCAAAATATATTTAAATATTTAGGAGTAAAAAGCTTTTATAATGATTGCAAACATATAATTTCCTTCTAATTGATTGTGACTTGCTCACCATTTACACAGGTAGGTAAGGCATTCAAGTGTGCCTACACTCTTGCTAGGTCAGGTAACTCAGCTGAAAGATGTCAAACCTATAGATTGCTCGACGCCAGAAGAACACAAAAAAAAGGAGGGGGATTGGCATAGGGGGGTTGGCAGAGGTGGGTTGGTGGAAGGGGGTCAGCGGAGGGGGGTTGTAGAAAGGGGTTGGCGGAGGGGGGGTTGTAGAAAGGGGTTGGCGGAGGGGGATTGGTGGAGGGGTGCAAAGGAAAGGAAAGGCAAATAGAACCCTCCAGACCCGTCAGAGTCTCACCAAGACCGTTACCTCTGCTAAACCTGTCAGCACCTTCTTCCCATATCAAGTGATAAACAAAAGTAGACCCTCAACACCTACTGCCTTGACTGCAAAATCAACCAATTTGAGGGTCTACCTTCCATACAACACAGATATCAAGCCTCTCATTTAGCCATAATTGAAGCCGGTTCTCATGATCTATACAAACATGCTGCAAAGCCCCGACCAGCAAATGAAAAATGCTGCTGGGCCGTTCAGCCAATAACTATGTACCAAGGGTATACTGCAGGAAACTTTACCCAGGGTCTACTAGTAAATCAGCCAATCAGAAAGAGCCTTACTTTAGCAACCCCCTGATACACTGGGTCTTCACTTTCTATATCTTGAGTCCACTTCCCTTCCATTCTATCAACTGGGTACTGCATCACTTGTAAGCCTTTCAGTATACAGCCAATGCCAATATAACCTGGATCTCGAGCTTCTGTACCCTGAGTCTACAGTCTTATAGGAAAACATACAGAGGTTGACAGTACAACCCTGAATACGGGGTGGGTGTCGAAAAATTACTGCCTGAGGCTGTTAGGCTGAGGGCAGTAATTTTTTTGACATCCCATAGATTATACAGGGTTGTACTGTCAACCAAGGTAAGTTTTCCTTATATTATATACCATATTTTGTGAGTTATAAGTAAGAGAGAAAGGAAATTACCAGTGGAGCAAAGTGGGCAGTATTCCAATGTATTGATTATGCACACACTTTGACTGGTGTCAAGTAGTTTTCTCTAATATTCATTATTTTCTCTTTAATTAGGACTCTATCACTATCTTTATTTAATTAGACTGCATTATTTTACCTGAAATTAAAAGAATGATCATGCAAATCCATTCAGAATTCACAAAATAAGGAGAAAAATATTTTACACAGTAAAGCAAGGTGGGCAGTATTCACAAATACTGCCCACTGTGCCAATACACCAAAAATACCAAATGGCAGTTTCCAGCTAGTATTCATACTGTATTTCGGCATTGGTACATAATATTTATCTATGCTGCCCTGGGTAATCACATTCTATACCCTGAGTCTACTACTAGCCCAGCTGCCCAGCAGCTGGGCACTGGGCTCTCTGATCAACTGAATCTACCTTTACCTAGAATACCCTGGGTCTTCACCTTCTGTACCCTGGGTATACTTACTTAACTATACCCTGGGTCTACTTACAGCACTATACCCTGGGGCTACTCTACTATACCCTAGTTCTACTAGCTCTACTCTACCCTCTGGGTCTTCATTCTCCCTACAAAGGGTCTACTAACTCTACTATACCCTAGGTCTACTAGCTCTATTCTACCATGGGTCTTCATTTTCTCTACCCTGAGTCTAATTTTACTATACTCTGTGTGTACACCTTCCATACTCTAAGGGCACTATCCCTATACAGTGGTCCCCCTCTTATGCGGCCACCCTCGGGGAATCAGAAAACTGGCCGTATAAGAGGGGTGGCCGCTGGTGAGGGGGAGATATTGCAAGCTAAAAAGATATGACACAACATGTAATAAGGGGTGTTTTGACATGGTCACAGTATTTTGCTTACTGTTATCCCGATTCTCCGACATATATGATATGCATTACCAATTAACTGATAAAAAATCATTTTGTTGATATTTATATAACAAAAAAAAAAAAATTTGATGGCCAGCTATGCATCAAGGAAAAATCCGTTATTGACAATTTTACAGACTCGTGCACATCATAACCATTTGAAGGGAAGTTTGTCTAAATATAAGATCTAAGACACACTTCCCTTGACATTTTGATGCATGAATGATACTATACCTAAGCTAATAAGGAAAATACAGCACACTGCGAATATAACGCACTAACTATGAATAATCCTGGACTTCTGAAGGTTTGGGCATCAAAGGTGCGAAGAAATGAACACCGTGAGCGAATATACACATTGGACTTCTGAGGGGGTAGGGGATAGGAGGGGGGGCAAGGTGCGAAGATATGCACATAGTGAGCCCAGATACCGCTCTGGACTTCTGAGGGGTAGGGGGTGGGAGGGGAGCAATGGTGCGAAGATATTATGACACTTGGTGAGCGAACATACCAAAGGAGTAAAGGGGGTGGGGGTGGGGGTGCAACTGAGAAAAAAGGATACGTCTGGTATAGGGAAAAATGGGTGGCCGCTGGTGAGGGGAAAACATGGGATTTGGGACTTCCAAAAGGTGGCCGCTGGCCGCGTCAGAGGGGTGGCCGCTGGTGAGGGGTAATTAAAGAGAGAAAACTCTCCACGCCAGTATTTTCTGGCCTCATAAGAGGGGTGGCCGCTGGTGAGGGGGGCCGTATATAGGGGGACCACTGTAATACATATAGTCCTGCCCTGATGAGCTATTGAGGCCCTGAGTGCTGCCAACTTTACCTACTATACTGTGCATCTTTACCTTTTGTACCCTGAGTCTACTGAGTTCTTTATTTGAGCCAACTGGGGTACTGCTCTGCTGAGCCCCTGAGACCACTATCTTTACTTACTATACTCTAGGTCTTTATTTTATGTACCATCGGTCTACTACAGCCTAGTAAATTCATGCCCAAACCAGATATGTGGTGTCTCTTCTGATCGGCTGATTGGCTGATTTTGAAGTAGCCCCAGGGTAGACTTTCCCAGTGTGTACCCTGGGTACATAGTAATTGGCCAAACGGCTCAGCAGCGGAAAGCTGAACAGTGGGCGATATAATGCTGTCTATATAAGAGCTCACCATTAGACTTGGCTGACCGCATTAGAATTCGCTGATGTGACCAATAAATGAATGCATAATAAGCCAATCCTACATTAGGTATATCCCAGGGTTGGACAAGGGTTGGACAAAATTACAGTATAAGCAATCTTTGTTTCCTAGAGCTTGGATTACTGGGATGACTAAGAATTATGTTTTTCTATTTCACGAAGTACTGATAAAACATTATGATTTCTTGAATTTTACCAATTGTCAGATCTGTAGGTTTGCCAGCCAATCAAAATGCTGCATTTTAGGGAAAATAGGGTTGGACATTATAGGTTGTGCTGACAGGCTTTAACATTGGTTCCTATGGGAAAAAGGCCAATATTCAAAGCTGCATTTTACAAATTTTAGGAGCAATTTGTCAACCAAACCACCTTGGTCCATTGTGCTTCATACATCTATATTTGGTGATTAAATTAGAAAGAAATTGCTATGTAATTTCATGGTAAAATTTAATGTTCATGTATACTGGGATGGGCTTATTCTAGGAAAGTTATATGACTAGGGATAGTAGGCTCAGAGTACAGAAGGTGTAGTCCCAGGGTATAGTAGACTTATAGTAGACCCAGGGTACGGTAAAGTTAATTTTTTTTTGTGGGGTTAGTGTAACGTCTGGCCAACCCTTCAGGGTTCTTTTACGAGACTACACAAGGTAAAGCTTTTCAGCTTGTTTTACACCACAGGAGTTTCTTTGGGTTCAATTCCCGGTCAGTGCTTGGTTTATTAAGGGATGAGGTACAGCAAAAATGATTGCTAGGTTTTGATCCCCTGCTGTTTGCCCACCCTGTCACCTTCATCTCATAGATTCAAACACCAAAGACAGAATTTGTCCCAACAGGTTTTCGCTGTGAAAATGACTCTGGCTGTCGGTACAGCGTAAAACACCCAACACTCACTCACTACGCCACAGTAGCGGTAACCGAATCTGTGAAATGAGGTGACTATTTGTAGCAATGGGACCAAATGCCCCCTTTATAGTGCTGCCACACTGAGATATCATATCATAGGCCCACACAATACCCAATCCAGTCCTATTATACTGACACCGGGCTGACCAGTCATGTTTTGTGGTTCTTACTTTATACCAAGTGCCAGGCAAGCAGAGACCACTGCCAATGTTAAAGTTTGGGTGTGATTCAGCCAGGGATAAATCCAAAGAATTCCGAGACTCAAAGTGGGCACTCTATTAATTGAACTATCAAGTCTGGTCTCCACATTTGTCACCTTCTATGAACAGCAAGGGGCTGCTGGGGACACATTCTTCCCAGGAGGCTCCTGAAGAAACCCACACCCCAGATCCGCATGGTGGACAGAAGTCTTTACAGTGGTGGATCCAGGATTTTGAAAAGGGGGGGTGGGGGGGCACGCTTTTGGAAAAAATCTTTCCATATACTTTTTGACAGAATTTTACATTAAAAAAGGCTAAAGTTTGCCAAAAAGGGGGGGGGGTGCCCCAACCCCACTCTCAATCTACATTTAAATCTTGGGGCCCTCACCTAGAATCTGTAAAAAATAGACAGTGTATTTCTTTGTTTTTTATTTTACTTGCTACAATTACAGAAAGTATCATGAATTGACAACTATGCTATCAACATGGTGACTGAATTTTCGATCTGGAATTTTAAAAAGTAAAGTATGTAACACTTTAATAACTCACAATTTATACTTATGAGCTATGATTTTCTGGCACCCAGTCTATTGTTTATGTCCACCTCTGCTGAAGCCCTTCAGACACAAATGAAACTCACCAAGGACATGATACTATTTTACTGTGGATGCCAAGCCCCAAATTGTGATATGTATTGAATGGTTGCTCTAGAATATGACAGTATTTAGTTGCTGCCAAGGCACAATTTTGGTCACAGAGGCTCAATATATTGAATTGAGAATGGCATTTGTCTATTGTGTTTTCAAAATGCAAGAGTGTTCAGGATACCTGAAATTTAATCTGGATAAACTTGAATATTCTTGAATATGCAGGCACCTAGAAAATGCAAGAAGTTTCAAGAGATTTCTTGAACATTTCAGCAGCCAATAGCAAGTTATTTCAAGAGAATCAAAACTGCTTTAAAATCCAAGAAATTTCAAGTAAATCTGAGGTGGGCTTGCACTAAGTGGAAGTTTCATGAATATACTTGAACATTCAAGAGGCCAATACCAGCAAGTTAAAGGGATTTGGGACTGACCACACCAGCTCCACCTGGTGTGAAAATCTTAGGGGCTTGAAATAGCATTTATGTATAAAATATATTTTATTTCCAAAGAAATACCAACATTTCCACAAAAATTGTAACTCAAAATGGGATAATGAGAGATTTAAAGACAATTTGTTTAGATAGGAATATACAGGAATTACCATATTATTTTGTTTCTAAGGGTTGTAGCTCTTTATTTAGCACGGTGACCCCCACTTTGCTGGTTCATTTAGAAACCAGCGAGACAGTCCTTAATCCCTTTAATCTAAGAAAATCCAATGTCCCCAAGAGGCTGAATAAGTTTGAATATTCAAGAATATTCAAGTGAAGAAAACCTTGGATTTTCAAGAAATTTCAACCACTATTTTTCTCCAGGATTTGCTGAACAGCCCAGCAGCCCAAAGCTACCCCGAATGGCACTGAAGGTTGCCAACAAGCAGAGAGTTTTATAGGGATTTATGCCTACACACCGGTCAGCAGCATTAAATGATGTTTTATCACGGACCCATTATATATCTTAGGCCTAGATGCTGGTATGCCTAGCATGCTGCACTTTTATAGGCATTTTAAGCACAGTGGTAAGGCGTTCAATTCAATATCTGGAGATTGTGGGTTCAAGCCCTGCCCACACCTGATGTCATAATTATATGAGTACACAACGAAGAACACAAAGCTGTGATGGCTTAAGGAGAGGCAAACAAATCGAATTGATAGAGACCCATCAGCTTTGCCGGCCCATCACGACCCTCTCCCAATAGAGATAAGTGTAAAACCCACTCCCCACTAGCCCACCAGCACACTCAACCACCTGACAGGCCTTATCTCCATAGAAGTCCATTATTACATATATGGCACATCATGAGACAGAAAATGCTGAAACTGATCCCTGTCTTCCAGTCAAAAATATATACAAAAACGCCAAAAATAACCAGCGAAAACAGAAGAATTGACAGACATCAAATTATAAGAAGCATATTAGACTTGGTAGATTAGGTTTAAACGATGTGACCAATAACCAACCAACCAAGATACATGGCTTAACTTCCTCTCTATTGCCTTTGCTGAGTGGCTGGTTTTGAAATGTCCCCAGAGACTGGATTCATGGAGGGTACAATCAGTTCACTGTCATCCAGTGAATAGCCAAGCAGCCGAAACCTCTCTGAAATCCCAGCTAAAACCAATCCCAGCACACTAACATGGGTTCTGGAAATAAAAGATGAAAGGTATGTTTGGTATTTTCGCTATTCAAATCCTGCCATATGTACTGCTCAATAAGCCCTTTAGGAAATAAACATTTTGTGAATATATGCAGTGATTGGCTGCTGACACAAAAAAGTATGCTCCTAAAGGTCATTTTCATGAACAGAAAAAAACAGCATTTCTGGTTGTACCATCCGGGAAACCTATGTGCCCAACACATTTGTGGAATGTGAGGAATAAGAATAAGCAAAACAAAATATGTGTCACTGAATCAGATTTAACGCTAGAATTATTTTGAGTAGTAAAAGTTTGTGAAAATGTTGGGATAATGTCTCATCACTTGTTTACTTGTGGGGCATTTCTGAAGGATGATGGGGGTTGATGGCGACAGGCACATTAATTCACATTCTTTGACGGCCGTTACCGCAATGACTTCTGCCACACTGACGGCAGCTGCTGTACCCATGAAATTTGCATAGGTACGCGGAAAACAAACAGCAGATATTCATGTACCTGCAGGGGCCTTATTATTTATCACCTGCACTGTTGACAAGCAGTACATACATGGGGTAGTGCATACTGACAGGCCGTATGTACTGCTTGTCGTGTTCACTATTTTAAACATATTTAGATCACTGTGCTGGGTGATAAAGTGAAGAAGAACCGCGGGAGGTGTTCGAGGGTGGCTGTACCACCCATAGGGGAGGTAACACGTCCATAGGTCCCGTCGCACTTAGGTCCCGTCAGGGGTCTCATTGGGGGTATCCCGTCAGATTTTCGCGGTTGCAGAGGCCTCAGACTCAGAGCTTGACAGAGAGGTCTAGATTCACGGGGGGACTGGGGGAGGAGTAGTGGGATACCTTACACCATGCAATTTAGAGCCATTTCTAGAGGCGTTATAGTTTAAAGTTAAAAACACTTAGGCAAACAACCTGGTGACATTGATAATTGTTATCACATGAGCAGGCCTAAAAGCCGACGGTACTTGTTGGGGTTGGGGGCCGTCGTTTTCGCACTGATTCTCTTGGTCTGCAATGGCCGATTCAATACTTTTTGGTTTGCATGGTGGCTACCCCAATTATCGCCTCTTTAAGGCCTGTAATTACCAGCTAGAAAAAGTATTGTTTCCCTTTTAATCAATTTATCAAAACTTCCTAAATTTTGAAATATTTTAGCCTCAATATGTTGCTACATATCTCAAACGATTTTGGTAAGAAAGAGTTAATATTTTACTAGAATTGTTTGATTTCGTTATGTTAGATTATAGAGGAAAACTTCGCCTGGGAAGCCACTTAAAAGTATCTGTCAAAATATCAAAATTTTGCAAATAAGATACACAAGATCATATATTATGATACAAAAGATATCAAATTAGGGAAAGGAGAAGAGAAATTGAAAGTATTTTCATTCTGACATAGATAAAAAGAAAATTGTGTTCACCACGGACCGGAAGGAGAATGACATTGAGTGGACCGAGAGAATGTAGCGAAAAAGGTCAAGGGGGAGGTGGGAAGGGCTGGCAGGAGTTGCTAAGGTAGAGGCCAACAAAATAGTGGGACCTTAGGACTGGGACGTGAGTGCAACAGGACCTACGGACGTGCACTAAGGCAAGGGTGAATACGACACACCTGCGGAAATCGTTTGGCCCGAGTTCTCCCGGCCCAAGTTTTCCTGACCCAAGTTCTCCAGTGACTGACAAGGAATAAGGACAACATGGGCGATAATTTGGAGTGTTGTGCTTGGAGATTGTATGGCACCAGAGCAGCCATCACTCTCCAAGCAGAACATTGCTTATTCTGTCAGTTATGCAGATGTCATTGGTTCTGCTGGGAGAGGAGGGGACGAGCTAAAGGCTAGAGCAATCTCTAATCTCAAAGAGGGTTGCAACGGATATCATGTTGTAATGGGTATCAATTTGTAATGGGTAGCAAGCTAATAAAATATCCCTGGATTTAAACCTAAAATAGCCTAATAATTGTTAAGTCAATGCACCTGTGGAAAAAATCCTATTTCAAAAGGTGAACAAGAACCAAAAATGCCAGATTTATGTGAAATTGTCTCATTCAATGTAATGATGAGCAAACTGTTACCAAATCAACATTTTTCAGTTACATTTATAAACACTTTTTTTCAGTTTTCATAAAACAGTGCTTTTCAAAAGTGGTTCAATAGTCAGACATGTCCAATGTCTTTACAATAACTACAATTACCACAAAATTGATCTTCAGTCTCACATTTGATGGTTTTCCATATGTAATAAAAACTATATTTTTCAGTCTGACTCTACTGAATGTTCAAATTACCTTCTTCGACTTCATACTTGGTGCTGCCCCCTCTTTTCCTAGGCTTTTGAGCCTTAATTCGTCGGGCATATGTTGGTGGATCCATAGCATCGTCTGATTCGCCCTGACTTGTTTCTTCACCTGGGGAGGCTTCTTGAATTTGCTGCACACTTTTGTCAATTGGAGTGGTTCTGGCTGAAATGGATATGGATGGCACCTCACTTTCCTGACCTAACATAGTCCAGCTATTGCTTAATCAATGTGTCCATGGAAAATATACTATTTCAAAAGGTGAACAAGTACCAAAAGCGCCAGATTTCTGAGAAATTATCTCATTCAATGTACTAGTGGACAAACTGTCGTCAAATCAATGTCTGATTTTTTCCCCCAGTTTTAATAAAAGGTAAAACAGTGCTCCAATGGTGGTTCAATGGTCAGACATGTCCAATGTCTTTACAATAATTACAATTACGAAAGAATTGATCATCAGTCTTACATTTGATGGTGTTCCACAGGGCTCACGGAATTTAAAAATGATTAGGTGTCCTGCAGATACCCTGACTGGCACCTTGGGTGTCTTGCACCATAAAACAGGGGGCCCCATTGTCTCAACATTGATATTAAGGTGTGATTTCTAGGGTGTCCACAGGACACCCTGAGGGTCCTGTCTGGGTGTCCAGAGCATTTAGGGGGGTGGACAGGACACCCAGGACACTGGATTTGGTGAGCCCTGATTCCATACATAATAAAAACTATACTTTTAAGTCTGACTCTACTGAATGCTCAAATTACCTCTCTTCCTCAGCTTTTGACCCTTTTCTCGTTGGGCAGATGTTGGTAGACTGTTTGATTGGCTCTGACTTGTTTCGTCACCCAGGGCGGGTCGTGCAGACGTAGAGGTGGATGGTACCTCACTTTCCCGACCTAAAACCGTTCAGCTATTGTTTAGTCAATGTGCCCATGGAAAATAGACTATTTCAAAAGGTGACCAAGTTCCAGAAATGCCATATTTCTGTGAAATTGTCTTATTCAATGTAATGGTGAACAAATGTTGCCCAATCAATGCCTTTTAGTAAAATTTAGAAAAGACTACTCAAATTACTGATTATTTTTCTTTAGTTTTCATAAAGGGTAAAACAGTGCTTTTCAAAAGTGGTTCAATTGTCAGACATGTTCAATGTCTTTACAATAATTACAATTACCAAATAATTGTCAGTCTCACATTTGATGGTGTTCGATACATAATAAAAACTATACTTTTAAGTCTGACTCTAATTAATGCTCAAATTACCTTCTTCATACTTGGCGCTGCCCCTTCTCTTCCTCAGCTTTTGACCCTTTTCTCGTTGGGCAGGTGTTAGTAGACTGCTTGATTGGCTCTGACCTGTTTCCTCACTCAGGGCGGGTTTCACAGAAGCAGATGTGGATGGTGCCTCACTTTCCCAACCTAAATCAGTCCACCTATTGTTTAGTCAATGTGCCCATGGAAAATAGACTATTTCAAAAGGTGACCAAGTTCCAGAAATGCCATATTTCTGTGAAATTGTCTTATTCAATGTAATGGTGAACAAATGTTGCCCAATCAATGCCTTTTAGTAAAATTTAGAAAAGACTACTCAAATTACTGATTATTTTTCTTTAGTTTTCATAAAGGGTAAAACAGTGCTTTTCAAAAGTGGTTCAATTGTCCGACATGTTCAATGTCTTTACAATAATTACAATTACCAAATAATTGTCAGTCTCACATTTGATGGTGTTCGATACATAATAAAAACTATACTTTTAAGTCTGACTCTAATTAATGCTCAAATTACCTTCTTCATACTTGGCGCTGCCCCTTCTCTTCCTCAGCTTTTGACCCTTTTCTCGTTGGGCAGGTGTTAGTAGACTGCTTGATTGGCTCTGACCTGTTTCCTCACTCAGGGCGGATTTCACAGAAGCAGATGTGGATGGTGCCTCACTTTCCCAACCTAAATCAGTCCACCTATTGTTTAGTCAATGTGCCCATGGAAAATAGACTATTTCAAAAGGTGACCAAGTTCCAGAAATGCAATATTTCTGTGAAATTGTC
Organism: Lepidonotus clava; assembly: GCA_936440205.1. Classification (NCBI taxonomy): domain Eukaryota; kingdom Metazoa; phylum Annelida; class Polychaeta; order Phyllodocida; family Polynoidae; genus Lepidonotus; species Lepidonotus clava. The sequence goes on from OW387145.1 coordinate 11,446,178, forward strand.
TTATTCAATGTAATGGTGAACAACTGTTGCCCAATCAATGCCTTTCAGTAAAATTTAGAAAAGACTACTCAAATTACTAAAAAAAAATCAATTTACATAAAAGGTAAAACAGTGCTTTTCAAAAGTGGATCAATGGTCAGACATGTTCAATGTCTTTACAATAATTACAATTACCTAATAATTGATTGTTAATCTCACATTTGATGGTGTGTGATAAATAATAAAAACTATACTTTTAAGTCTGACTACTGAATGCATAACCTACCTTCTTCATACTTGGCGCTGCCCTTTCTCTTCCTCAGCTTTTGACCCTTTTCTCGTTGGGCAGGTGTTGGTAGACTGCTTGATTGGCTCTGACTGGTTTCCTCACTCAGGGCGGGACTCACAGACGAAGATGTGGATGGTACCTCACTTTCCCAACCTAAATCAGTCCAGCTATTGTTTAGTCAATGTACCCATGGAAAATATATTATTTCAAAAGGTGACCAAGTTCCAGAAATGCCATATTTCTGTGAAATTTTCTTATTCAATGTAATGGTGAACAACTGTTGCCCAATCAATGCCTTTCAGTAAAATTTAGAAAAGACTACTCAAATTACTGATTTTTTTTTAGTTTTCATAAAGGGTAAAACAGTGCTTTTCAAAAGTGGTTCAATGGTCAGACATGTTCAATGTCTTTACAATAATCACAATTACCTAATAATTGATCGTTAATCTCACATTTGATGGTGTGTGATACATAATAAAAACTATACTTTTAAGTCTGACTCTACTGAATGCATAACCTACCTTCTTCATACTTGGCGCTGCCCCCTGTCTTCCTCAGCTTTTGACCCTTTTCTCGTTGGGCACGTGTTGGTAGATCTAGAGCACTGTTTGATTGGCTCTGACTGGTTTCCTCACTCAGGGCGAGTCTCACAGACAAAGATGTGGAGGGTACCTCACTTTCCCAACCTAAATCAGTCCAGCTATTGTTTAGTCAATGTACCCATGGAAAATAGACTATTTCAAAAGGTGACCAAGTTTCAGAAATGCCATATTTCTGTGAAATTGTCTTATTCAATGTAATGGTGAACAACTGTTGCCCAATCAATACCTTTCAGTACAATTTAGAACAGACTGCTCAAATTACTGATTTTTTTGCTTCAGTTTTCATGAAGGGTAAAGCAGTGCTTTTCAAAAGTCGTTCAATGGTCAGACATGTTCAATGTCTTTACAATAATCATTATTACCAAATAATTGATCGTCAGTCTCACATTTGATGGTGTGTGATACATAATAAAAACTATACTTTTAAGTCTGACTCTATTGAATGCTCAAATTACCTTCTTCATACTTGGCGCTGCCCTTTCTCTTCCTCAGCTTTTGACCCTTTTCTCGTTGGGCACATGTTGGTAGATCTAGAGCACTGTTTGATTGGCTCTGACTGGTTTCCTCACTCAGGACAAGTCTCACAGACGAAGATGTGGACGGTACCTCACTTTCCCAACCTAAATCAGTCCAGCTATTGTTTAGTGAATATGCCCATGGAAAATAGACTATTTCAAAAGGTGACCAAGTTCCAGAAATGCCATATTTCTGTGAAATTGTCTTATTCAATGTAATGGTGAACAACTGTTGCCCAATCAATGCCTTTCAGTACAATTTAGAACAGACTGCTCAAATTACTGATTTTTTTTGCTTCAGTTTTCATAAAGGGTAAAACAGTGCTTTTCAAAAGTGGTTCAATGGTCAGACATGTACAATGTCTTTACAATAATTACAATTACCAAATAAATGATCGTCAGTCTAACATTTGATGGTGTTTGATATATTCCATGTCAATCAACCAAATTTCGGAGGGTCCCATGCACTTCGTCTCAGATTTTCTTTAAACTGTTAGATTAACTTCCTAAACATGTTGAAGAAACATATTTCTATTTTGAACAACAATTTCCCGAAACTTTTAACAATATTTCAATTTTTGTGACCAAAGGTTGGGTCAAATTTTGCAGCAAAATTGGAGCACTTTATTCTAGGGCCAACTCTGCTGAATATTCAGCTAGAGCCTTGAAATCTTTGGTATTCTTAGTCATATAGGTAGCCTCCAAGAATATATTAAGGTTGATTATGCTGAATTCATAGAGAAGGGTATGTTCATGAAAATTGGGAAAAATGCATATAAAAGTAAAAATGGCAATGTTTGGGACCCCATAGAAAAAAAAAGTTTTCAACCTGGGCATCTGATACTACTCATTCTTGTTAAGACCCTAATGGACATTGCAGTGCTAGGAATTGAGTCTCTGAAATTGGGTATGTTAAGAGATATAAGACGTTAAACTTGAAAAAAACACACACAATAATGACATTTATGGATGCAAAAATGCTGATGTGGACAGACTTCAAAATTCTTTAAACTCTGACTTATGAGAGGTCCTAAGGTGTACATTCTCGCTGCTGGGCCGTTCGGCTGCTGGGCCGTTCAGCCAATTACAGTTGACCCAGGGTATGCTGCAGAGAACTCTACCCAGGGTCTACTTTTAATTCAGCCAATCAAAATGCACCTTACTTCAGCAACCTGCTGGTACACTGAGTCTTCACTTTCTATACCCTGGGTCTACTACCCTTACATTCTACAGCCTGGTACTGCTATGCCTCTGAGCCCTTGAGTATACAGCCAATGCCTACTATACCCTGGGTCTTCAGCTTCTGTACTCTGAGTCTACAACATTTATCTACTATACCCTGGGTCATCATATTCTTTACCCTGGGTCTATTACCAGCCCTGATGTCCAGCAGCTGGGCACCGGGCTTTTAAGCCACTGAATCTACCAGCTTTACCCTAGAATACCCTGGGTTTTCACCTTCTGTACCCTGGGTATTCTTACTTAACTATGTACCCTGGGTCTACTTAGAGCACTATACCCTGGGTCTACTGAACTATACCCTGGGTCGCCTAGCTCTACTATACCCGGGGTATTCATTTTCTATAACCTGGGTCTCCTAACTCTACTATACCCTGGGTCTACTAGCTCTACTATACCCTGAGTATTCATTTTCTCTACCCTGGGTCTACTAATTTTACAGAATACCCTGGGTCTACTAGCTCTATTATATCCTGGGTCTTCATTTTCTATACCCTGAGTCAACTAATTTTACTGCACCCTGGGTCTACACCTTCCATACTCTGAGGGCACTACCCTTATAATGCATAGCCCTGCCCTACTGAGCGATTGAGGCCCTGAATGTTGCCAACTTTACCTACTACACCCTGGGTCTTCACCTTAGTCAGCCGAACGGCCCAGCAGCGGACGGCTGACCAATTACACTGTACCCAGGGTACACACCAAGAAAGCAGCCCCTGGGGCAACTTCAAAATCAGCCAATCAGAAGAGCCCTTACATAGGAGGTTTGGGCATGTATGTAGTAGATTGTAGTAAACTCAGGGTACAGAAAATGAAGACCTAGAGTAAAGTAGGTAAAGAAATTCATCTTAGGGGCTCAGCAGGCCAGTCCCCAATAAAACAGGCCAGTACTCAAAAAATAATTCAGTAGGCTCAGGGTACAGAAAGTGTCAACCCTGGGTATAGTAATTAAAATTAGTAGACTCAGGGTACAAAAGCTGAAGACCCAGGGTGTAGTTGGTAAAGTTGCCAGCATTCAGGGCCTCAATCCCTCAGTAGGGCAGGGCTACACATTATAGGGGTAGTGCCCTCAGGGTGTGGAAAGTGTAGACCCAGGGTATAGTAAAATTAGTAGACTCAGGGTATAGAAAATGAAGACCCAGGATAAAGTAGAGCTAGTAGACCCAGAGTAAATTATAAATTTAGTATACTCAGGGTAGAGAAAATGAAGACCCAGGGTAGAGTAGAGCTAGTAGACCTAGGGTATAGTTCAGTAGACCCAGGGTATAGTGCTGTAAGTAGACTCAGGGTACAGAGTTAAGTAAGTATACCCAGGGTACAGAAGGTGAAGACCCAGGGTATTCTATTGTAAAGGTGGTAAATTTAGTGGCTCAGAAGCCCATTGCCCAGCTGCTGGACAGCAGGGCTGGTAGTAGACCCAGGGTAAAGAATATGATGACCCAGGGTATAGTAGATAAATGTTGTAGACTCAGAGTACAGAAGCTGAAGACCCAGGGTATAGTAGGCACTGACTATACCCAGCAGCTATATTACATTCTCTGCCCAAAAGCTGTAAGTGGGTTTTTTTCATCTTCATAGTGAAATTAGGTCAGACGCGTAAGGTGTTTTTCTGTTTTTTCAACAACCCACAAAATGGCAATGTTTAGGGCCTCATAGGAAAATAAAGTTTTCATTATGTACATCTGATACTACTCATTCTTATTAAGACCCTAATGGACATTACAGTGCCAGCATTTGAATCGCTGAAATTGGAGATGTTGGGAGATATCAGTTGTTAAACCAGAAAAGAAATACAATAATGACATATTTTCATATAAGCAAAAATGCTTATGTAGGTAGCCTTCAAAATTCTTTAAACTCTGGCATAATTATGAGAAGTCCTTAGATGTACTTTCTCTGGCCAAAAACTTAAAGTTGGTCATAGTGAAATTAGGTCAGACGGTACATGTTGCTTTTTCAGAAACATGCAAAATTGCAATATCTGGGGCCTGATAGAACAAAAGGTTTTCATCCGGTGTATCAGATACTATTTGTTAAAGCCCTAAGAGACATTGCTGTGGATTTGATTTTCTGAAATTGAGTACATTAGGAAATATCAATTGTTAAACTTAAAAAAAAAGGGAATAATGGCATTATATTTCCAGGTGGAAAAATGCTGATGTGGGTAGGCTTCAAAATTCTCTAAACTCTTGAGAGGTCCGTAGGTGTACTTTATCTCATTAAAAGATTGAACTGGCTAAATTTCTCATTCAGAGTGAAATTTGGTTAGACGTGTAAATGCTTTTTTCATAGATTTAAAGTGTAGAATGGCAATGTTTGGGACCTCATAGAAAAGGATTTCACCATGTGCCTCTGATAAGCATTGCTCATTCTTGTTGAGACCCTAAAATACATTTTAGTGCTTGGACTTAAGTCCCTGAAATTGGTTACGTTAGGAGTTAGGAGGTCCCAAACATCGCCCTTCTGCACTTTTATGAAAAAAGCACTAATCATGTCTAAACTAATTTCACTATGAATGAGATATTTAACCAGTTCAATCTGTTAGCCAGAGAAAGTACACCCAAGGACCTCTCATACGCCAGAATTTTGAAGTCTACCCACATCAGCATTTTTGTATCTGAAAATAAGTCATGATTGCATTTTTTTCTAGTTCAACAACTAATATCTCCTAATGCACCCAATTTCAGAAATTCAAATCCTAACAGCAATGTCCATTAGTGCTTTAACAAGAATGACTAGATATCTAATTCCCAAATAGAAAAACCCTTTTTTCTATGAGGTCTCAAACATTGCCATTTTGCACATTTCTGGACAAAAACACTCTACGCGTCTAACCCTTTCAAGACGCCACTAAATGTTGAAATAGTACCAAATGAACACCAATTTACTTAGGAAATATCCCCAAAAGACGCCACTGATACCACAATATTTTAAGTTAAACCAATAACAAGATAAAATATGAACGAAAATAATTATTTCAAAATGGCATAAGTTAGAGGGAGCATAATACGGACCATTTCAGTGATTTGAAATAGAAAAAACGTATTTTAACATATATTGAGCATCAAATTCACAATATCAAAATATTTGCCATGTATCTCTCAGGCATCAGGCGTCTAGGCCTGGTGATGCCTAAGAGATACAGGAGGCTAGGCCTGGTGATGCCTGAGGGATACAGGCGTCCTGAAAGGGCTAACCTAATTTCACTATGAAGATGAAAATACCCAATTTGATTTTTTTGGGCAGAGAAAGTACACCTAAGGACCTCTCATAAGTCAGAGTTTATAGAATTTTTTAGGCTACCCTCATCAACATTTGTGCGTCTGAAAATATGTCATTATTGCTTTTTTTTTTCAAGTGTAAGGACTAATATCTCCTAAAATACCTAATTCCAGAGACTCAAATACTAGCAGTACACTGTCCATTAGGGTCTTAACTCTTTCAGGACACCAGTATCCCTCAGGCATCACCAGGCCTAGACGCCTGATGCCTGAGCGATACATAACAAATAATTCAGAATTGTGATTTTAATGCTCAATATACATCAAATATATATATTTTTCTATTTCAAACCACTAAAATGGTCCAAATGCGCCATCTAACTATTATAATTGGAAATAACTATTTCTATTCATGTTTTAGCTTGTGATTGGTCTAATTATAAACCTTGTGGTATCAGTGGCAACTTTTGGGGATATTCATTGAGCAACTTGGTGTCTATTTGGTTCCACTACATAAATAAAAAGGGTGCCGTTTCAAACGTCCCGGATGAGTTAGCCTGTTATCCTGTGATTCAACTTTATCTCTGTTGATTGCTGCCGACCAGCGAGACATGAAAATACCCGGATTGAAGACTATGATAGGAACCGGAAATAGCTCATCTTGAACAGAGTACTCTGGTCTACTCTCACTCTCCAAGCATTGACGTTTGCTGCATAACGTGCTTGACGTCAGAACCCTGCGTCGGAACTTCGATGGGGAAACCCCCCCTGAGCTTTTGAACCGACTTCAGCGGCTGCCTCATCTGTATCATATTGTTACGCTAAAATATGCTGACGGCTGGTGGTGTTAGAAATTAATAACACCAACGGGCTTTAGGCCAGATCAAAGCAATCTGCAACGCTGGGCCCTGTAAATGTGATTTGCTACACTGCTTGGAGAGTGGGGACTGGTGACAGGAAACTACGGGAAACCCGTCATATGAATATTCACAAGCATCATGGTGCAGGTCCACTGGCAGATCCAGGATTTTGAAAATTAGGAGGGGTCTAGGGGAAACCCTTTTCCTTAGTTACCTTTTGGCCGAATTTTACATTGAAAAAAAACAAAATTTTCCAGAAAAGGGGAAGGGGCTTGCCCCCATCCCTCTGGATCCACCCATGGCCTGCCAGCTGTCCTGTATTTTAGCCCCATCTGCCCAGAGGCGAAGCCTCTTGTACTATATTAAAATTTTGTGGTGTCTTGAAAGGGTTAATAAGAATGAGTAGTGTCAGATTCACAGATTGAAAACCTATTTTTCTATGAGGCCTTAAACATGGCCATTTTGCATGTTTCAGGGGAAAAAACACTATATTATGCGTCTGACCTAATTTCACTATGAAGATGAAAAACAAAAACCGTCTTAGAATTTTTGCCCAGTGAAAATACACCTAAGGACCTCTCATATGCCAGATTTTAAAGAGTTTTGAAGCCTACCCACATTGGCATTTTTGCATCTGAAAATATGTCATTTTTGCATTTTTCTCAAGTTTAAAGTCTTATATCTCCTAACATACCGAATTTCAGAGACTCAATTCCTAGCACTGCAATGTCCATTAGAGTCTTAACAAGAATGAGTAGTATCAGATGCACAGGCTGAAAAACTTTTTTTTTCTATGGGGTCCCAAACATTGCCATTTTTTACTTTTATATGCATTTTTCCCAATTTTCATGAACATACCCTTCTCTATGAATTCAGCATAATCAACCTTAATATATTCTTGGAGGCTACCTATAGGACTAAGAATACCAAAGATTTCAAGGCTCTAGCTGCATATCCAGCAGAGATATGGGCCCACAAAGTTGTCACCAGAATGAAGGGCTCCAATTTTGCTGTAAAATTTGGCCCAACCTTTGGTCACAAAAATTGAAATATCGTTAAAGGTATCGGGAATTTGATGTTCAAATTTGAAATATGTTTCTTTAACATGTTTAGGAAGCTAATTTTAGGGGTTTTAAGAAAATCTGAGACAAAGTGCATGAGACCTTTGTTGAATTGACATGGAATGACCAATTTTTGAAAATAATATACTAGTCTGACTCTACTGAATGCTCAAATTACCTTCTTCATACTTGGCGCTGCCCCCTGTCTTCCTCAGCTTTTGACCCTTTGGGCACGTGTTGGTAGATCTAGACCACTGCTTGATTGGCTCTGACTTGTTTCCTCACTCGCCGTGGGTCTCACAGACGGCGAGGTGGATGGTACCTCACTTTCCCGACCTAAAACCGTCCAGCTATTGTTTAGTCAATGTGCCCATGGAAAATAGACTTTTTCAGGAGGTGACCAAGTTCAGGAAATGCCATATTTCTGTGAAATTGTCTTATTCAATGTAATGGTGAACAACTGTTGCCCAATCAATGCCTTTCAGTAAAATTGAGAAAAGACTACTCAAATTACTGATTTTTTTTCAGGTCTCATAAAAGGTAAAACAGTGCTTTTCAAAAGTCGTTCAATGGTCAGACATGTCCAATGTTTTTATAATAATTACAATTACCAAATAATTGAACGTCAGTCTCACATTTGATGGTGTTCGATACATAATAAAACTATACTTTTAAGTCTGACTCTACTGAATGCTCAAATTACCTTCTTTATACTTGGCGCTGCCCCGTCTTCCTCAGCTTTTGACCCTTTTCTCGTTGGGCACGTGTTGGTAGATCTAGACCACTGCTTGATTGGCTCTGACTTGTTTCTTCACTCGCCGTTGGTCTCACAGACGGCGAGGTGGATGGTACCTCACTTTCCAGACCTAAAACCGTCCAGCTATTGTTTAGTCAATGTGCCCATGGAAAATAGACTATTTCAGGAGGTGACCAAGTTCCAGAAATGCCATATTTCTGTGAAATTGTCTTATTCAATGTAATGGTGAACAACTGTTGCCCAATCAATGCCTTTCAGTAAAATTGAGAAAAGACTACTCAAATTACTGATTTTTTTTCAGGTCTCATAAAAGGTAAAACAGTGCTTTTCAAAAGTCGTTCAATGGTCAGACATGTCCAATGTTTTTATAATAATTACAATTACCAAATAATTGAACGTCAGTCTCACATTTGATGGTGTTCGATACATAATAAAACTATACTTTTAAGTCTGACTCTACTGAATGCTCAAATTACCTTCTTCATACTTGGCCCTGCCCCCTGTCTTCCTCAGCTTTTGACCCTTTTCTCGTTGGGCACATGTTGGTAGATCTAGACCACTGCTTGATTGGCTCTGACTTGTTTCCTCACTCGCCGTGGGTCTCACAGACGGCGAGGTGGATGGTACCTCACTTTCCCGACCTAAAACCGTCCAGCTATTGTTTAGTCAATGTGCCCATGGAAAATAGACTATTTCAGGAGGTGACCAAGTTCCAGAAATGCCATATTTCTGTGAAATTGTCTTAATCAATGTAATGGTAAACAACTGTTGCCCAATCAATGCCTTTCAGTAAAATTGAGAAAAGACTACTCAAATTACTGATTTTTTTTCAGGTCTCATAAAAGGTAAAACAGTGCTTTTCAAAAGTCGTTCAATGGTCAGACATGTCCAATGTTTTTATAATAATTACAATTACCAAATAATTGAACGTCAGTCTCACATTGATGGTGTTCGATACATAATAAAACTATACTTTTAAGTCTGACTCTACTGAATGCTCAAATTACCTTCTTCATACTTGGCGCTGCCCCCTGTCTTCCTCAGCTTTTGACCCTTTTCTCGTTGGGCACGTGTTGGTAGATCTAGACCACTGCTTGATTGGCTCTGATTTGTTTCCTCACTCGCCGTGGGTCTCACAGACGGCGAGGTGGATGGTACCTCACTTTCCAGACCTAAAACCGTCCAGCTATTGTTTAGTCAATGTGCCCATGGAAAATAGACTATTTCAGGAGGTGACCAAGTTCCAGAAATGCCATATTTCTGTGAAATTGTCTTATTCAATGTAATGGTGAACAACTGTTGCCCAATCAATGCCTTTCAGTAAAATTGAGAAAAGACTACTCCTCAAATTACTGATTTTTTTTCAGGTCTCATAAAAGGTAAAACAGTGCTTTTCAAAAGTCGTTCAATGGTCAGACATATCCAATGTTTTTATAATAATTACAATTACCAAATAATTGATCGTCAGTCTCACATTTGATGGTGTTCGATACATAATAAAACTATACTTTTAAGTCTGACTCTACTGAATGCTCAAATTACCTTCTTCATACTTGGCCCTGCCCCCTGTCTTCCTCAGCTTTTGACCCTTTTCTGGTTGGGCAGGTGTTGGTAGATCTAGAACACTGCTTGATTGGCTCTGACTTGTTTCCTCACTCGCCGTGGGTCTCACAGACGGCGAGGTGGATGGGACCTCACTTTCCCGACCTAAAACCGTCCAGCTATTGTTTAGTCAATGTGCCCATGGAAAATAGACTGTTTCAGAAGGTGACCAAGTTCCAGAAATGCCATATTTCTTATTCAATGTAATGGTGAACAACTGTCTTTCAGTAAAATGAAGAAAAGACTACTCAAATTACTGATTTTTTTCCAGTTTTCATAAAAGGTAAAACAGAGGTTTGATAGTCAGACATGTCCAACGTCTTTACAACAATTACAATTACCACAAAATTGATCTTCAGTCTTACATTTGATGGTGTTCGATACATAATAAAAACTATACTGTTTAGTCTGACTCTACTGAATTAAAATACCTTCTCCATACTTGGTGCTGCCCCTTCTCTTTTCAGCCGTTTGTCCAGCAGGTGCTTTGCTTTCTGAAACGCTCAATGACAATGTTGCCTCTGCTCCAGTGGGTGGGTCATGAATCTCCGCAGTCACAATTTTTGTGGTAGAAAGGGCGCTCCGTTCACACAGTATACATTCCTTGTTCCCACTCATACAGAACTTGTGCAACCTTCGGCCGCAGTCACACTTGACCTATTGAAAAAATAAATCATGAATTTAATGTTTTTTTGAATCATATGTGTCCCAGCAAAGAATGAGAGGTTGCAGAACATGCTAATGACATCCCAGAAAGTCACCATTATATCTGTTGAAATAATGTGTTTTTTTAAATTAATTATATTGGCAAATTCGCCTTGTACTGTTACTTCTATGAAGTCACACATTGGCTGCACTAATTATAGCTGCATTAAGAATTTTTTATTTCATGAAGTGAATCATTGGTTGAAATGCCCTATTATTTACAGAGCGCATCTCCTCAGGGTGGACATAAAGTCATTTTGTGTTTTTTTCTACCTTTACATATTCACAAACTGAAATATATAACCCATGCCAATCAAATTTATCTTGACTATAAGTAAAGTTCAATTGAGAATAAAGCAAGAAAAAAGGTTACAAATTGCTAGGTCTAACACATATATCTACATGAAAGGAAATGAAGTGCAAACAGCAACCCGTGGGCCAGTGGGTTGCCCAAATTTTGGCAGGAAGTTTCCACTTATAAATTTGCATGTTCAACTCAAACTTGGAATGCACTTATGGCTCCGTCAAAAATTAAAACTTGTCATGTTAAGTAAACAAGAATAATTTACCATGTTTTGTATGCAGACTCTTCTGCACGAATGGCAAAGTCTGTCATCAACCTTGACAGCTTTCAAAGAAAAGTGTAAATCATATTTAAATTCATTTCTGCAAACCATTACAATTAATGCAACCTAACAAAAATGTATTCAATTTCATGCACTGTAATCTTTAACAATGAAGGGGTAGAGTGGCAAGTATGATAATTTTCATATTTTCTATTTTTCACATAAATTCTTTAACCAAATAAATTAAATACAATAAAAGTGCAACAACTGCAACAAAACTTCAAATCCCTTTCAATTTCCTTTCTTCTTTGGGGCCTTCCATAAAGTACATACGCACCAAGGGGGGGTGGGGGTGTCTGATATTTTTGAAAATTTGCGTATGTTCCCATACAAATCCAATGCGTATTTTAAGTCAAGGGGGGGTGGGGGGGGTCTAAAATTTGAGAAATTTTGCGTACATACTAAATGGAAGGCCCCTTTCACAGTAATCATTTACTTCTTTTATGAACGTTATGAAATTGAAAACTGCAAAAAATATGGAAAACCGACTATTGAACCCAAGACTTAATATGCAAATGAGCTAGGGTGATTGAGCCATCCTCAAAGGAAAACTTGCACATGAATTCACAAAGTGCTATTCTTTGTGTAATAACCTTGACATAAGTATTTTCAAAATACGTCAAAAGTAACAATTTGAAAATGTTCCATGCCTGTATTATCACCTACTTGCGGCCAGACAGCTGCTGGGCCGTTCGGCCGATTACAATGTACCCAGGGTACACACTGACAAAGTGTGCCCTGGGGTCACTCCAGAATCAGCCAATCAGAAGAGGTGACACATATGGGGTTTGGGCATGTATGTGCTAGACTGTAGTAGACCCAGGGTACAGAAAATGAAGACCTAGAGTATAGTAAGTAAACAAAATGAACTCAGGGGCTCAGCAGGCCGGTACCCAATAGAGCTGGCCAGTACTCAATAAAGAATTCAGTAGGCTCAGGGTACAGAAGGTGTAGACCCTGGGTATAGAAATTAAAATTAGTAGACTCAGGGTACAAAAGGTGTAGACCCTGGGTATAGTTGGTAAAGTTGGCAGCACTCAGGGCCTTAATCAATCAGCAGGGCAAGGGTATGCATTATAGGGATAGTGCCCTCAGAGTATGGATGGTGCATGTAGAGCCAGGGTATAGTAAAATTAGGGTAAAAATCAGGGTAAAGAGATTGAAGACCCGGGGTATGGTAGGTCTGGTATACTTGTAAAATTAGTAGACCCAGGGTACAGAAAATGAAGACCCAGGGTATAGTAGAGCTAGTATACCCAGGGTATAGTAGAGTTAGGATACCCAGGGTAGAGATAAGGAAGACCCAGGGTAGAGTGGAGCTAGTCGACCCAGAGTATACATTAGTAGACCCAGGGTATAGTGCTGTAAGTAGACCCAGGGTATATATGTAGGATAATGGACTCATAGTAGTGCATGGGGTGGAATAATGGACGAGCCCATAGGGCGAGTGCATTATTCCACATAAACCACGAGAGAAAGTATCTTATGCCCATTGGTACCTTATAAACATCTGAATTCACTACTTAATTCATGATCATTGATATAAAAGTTCCCTTTGCTTCTGTATGACCCTAGTGGATGGCCCTAGACCACTAAATATGAAATGGGCATTTTCTTAAATTCAATAGAGTTACACATACCCTAGTAATAATGACATAGGCTTTAACAATAAATGGAATGGAAAAGGGGCATAAGTATTTTTTAAATTCCAATGCAACATAAGAAAAAGGCAAGTGACAATGACATGTGACATTAGCATTTCTTAAATTTGACATGCAACATTGGGATCCCACCATCAAGAGCCCCAACCTGTGCTCTGACCGAAGCTCCTCCACTCTGCAGTGCAGTGAAAATGTTAGGGCTGCGCCATGCGCCCTGGGCGCATTAAAATTAAAAATGTCACATTAATTTTGAGATCAATGCGCCCATGGCACATTAGGAATTTTAACTTAATCAAAATGAACCCAAAATGGCGCATTATAGTAAAAATGTCTCCCTAAAATTGATAGGGAGTGCGCCATTGTCGCATGCTAAGTTTTTCTAACATTATCACTGCAGTGAATCACCCTCCCCACTAGAAGTAATAGCCTGCGATCAGTCTAGTACCTGAGATGTCAATGTGGCAGAGTGAAGCTCCTTGCCAGCAGAGGGGGAGGGGAGGGGTGGAGGGGGAGAGGAGAGGGGTGGAAGGGGTGTTGATTGCCTACTGAGTGTACAGTCATAGACTGTAATTACATCCAACTCCACTAGTTACCCAAACTCAATGAAAGGGTAAATTTGGGTCAGAACAGACTAAATGAACCAACAATGGATAAAAGGTAAAACTGGCCAGACATCTAACAGCTACCCCAGTAGGGAAGTGGTTAGGCTCTGGCACTATGAATCCAAAGGTCTATGGTTCTATCCTGGGCTGTGCACATCAATGGTCCAACTTTTCATAAATTCAAAATTGGGTGTTCTTGGCAGTATATTTCAACAACAAATCAGCAACTGTGCATTATTTCAGAAAACCAGTGCATTATCTCAGGCCACCAGTGCATTATCATCTGACAATGCACTGCTAGAACTAAGGAAATCTGAGTGAGAGTGGTTTATAGTTAAGTAAGTATACCCAGGGTACAGAAGGTGAAGACCCAGGGTATTCTAGGGTAAAGCCGGTAGATTCAGGGGTTCAGAAGCCCAGTGCCCAGCTGCTGGACATAAGGGTTGGTAGTAGGCTCAGGGTAATAGAATGTGATTACCCAGGGTATAGAAGGTAAAAACTGTAGACCCAGGGTACAGAAGCTGAAGACCCAGGGTATACTAGGCATTGGTTATATACTCAAGGGCTCAGAGGCATAGCAGTACCAGGCTGTAGAATGTAAGGGTAGTAGACCCTGGTTATAGAAAGTGAAGACCCAGTGCATCAGCAGGTTGCTGAAGTAAAGTGCATTCTGATTGGCTGAATTAAAAGTAGACCCTGGGAACAGTTCTCTGCAGCATACCCTGGGTCCACTGTAATCGGCCGAACGGCCCAGCAGCCGCCAGACACCAAGAGGTTGCCATATTGGAAAAAAATTACTATTTCGCAATGGCAAAAACACAAATAACATCTTTATTTCACTATATGTATTCACAAATATACGTAAATGTACATTCTCAAATTATGTGAATCTAAAATATTATTGGCCCAAGTTAACGATGAAGGTGGGTTTAAGGCGAAATGAAAAAAGAAAAGAAAATTGAGTAAAAACAGCAATTATGCATAGATTATACATTGAACTACACAGGTCAGATAACAGGAGTTTTTCTAATAATCTGAACGAATAAGCACTCAAAATGATATAGAATAAGGACAGCAGTGGGGTGGTATCTATTTGCTTTTCAAAATGGTCCAGAATTATTTTTTACATTACCCGCTGCAGCTGGTTCACCTCTAAATGCTTAAATTTATTTGACCGCCAGATACAAGTTCAATCAATGCTGCAGAAGTTGCTCACGTGCTTTGAGCTAAATGAATGACTAGGGTGATAACCTTTTAAGTTAAGTCATAGACCTCCTGCCAGACGCGCCGTGACCCCAATCCTTCGTGCGGATTAAGTAGTGAATTGTTGATTTATAGCACATAGGCGCAATGCAAAACAATCAGATTTTCGTTTCCTTTATCTTGACTCCTGACCTAGCAAAAATATTTATAATTACAGGTAGCCAGAACCAAAACCTACTGTATACTACAAAATAGCTTCATAGTTGTGGAAGAAAGGTTGGAAAGTCCTGAGTCCTGCAATGCTAATGCATAGGGTGGAAATCAACTACTTCTCGGCCATGCGCGACAACAAGCAATTGCTATATATAATGGAGCAAAGCTCTAGCGCTTTGCTCCATGATAACTATCCTGCAGTTATGTGCAAGGTTTCCTTCAACCATTTCAAGTGATGCCCCCTATCTTTTATAGGTTCTATATATTCCCACTAGGTGGCTGGTCTAGCATTACTCTCGGTCAATGGCATTTATTTGACTGCTTGTGTTTTTTGCTGTAATGTATTGTCCTGACGCGGGTGGCCAGTCCATATTTGTTTGGGCACTACAGCGTAAGCCTTGGACTAGTGCATGTGCTAGTTATAATTCTCTGTCAAAAAGGGGATTAAAGGAGGAGTCAATGTGTGACGTATCATACTAAAAGCAAGTGGGCCACTCTAACCAGTCAGATTTAGCTGAACGTTGAGTGAGTAACCATCCTGGAAAGGTTCGGTCTTAGAAGCTGAGTCCTGTTGTTTGGAATAGAGTCAGTCAGACTGTGTTAGAAGGGCGGAGCGGTGTCTGAATGTGTTTGAGGGGATTTCTTCCTGGGAACTGATCATTGTCATGTGAGGTCTTGTCACGGAATGGCAATACATAGGAGAATATTAAGAAACTACAACCTTTCACGCTAGTGTTACGTCTTTCATGATGTAGGAACTATCATTATGTATTGGACTGCAACAGTTGAATGAGGAGGAGACTGCGTTTGGAGCTAGCTATTATCTACAATTATGACTAATTACATACCATACACACAACAGATAATTAACTCTCTACAGTTCAGTATCATTATAGAAAAAAACCTACATGCCGGACTAAGCCAAAATAATTTCACTGGGTTCAGTGTGTCAGAGTTGATATATGTTTAATATAGGGGAACTGAGGGAGACCAGCATGTTGATGCTGATTCCTAGAAGTTCCCATGCATTATGTGTTATAAACTGAAAAACAGCAAAAATAATATTGTTGAGGTGGGCGGTACCGAATTTGCTTATTCAATCTAGTTCAGTTGTCTGTCCTTTTTTCCCTTTTGCTTTTTTGAATTTTACATCATTTCTGTTAAACCTGAAGTATTGATATGAAAGAAAACAGGAAATTAAAAGTGATTTAAAGTTTGGTTGTACCTATTTTATTTTTATTGTATTTCAGGTGTTTGATTAAAGAATTTGAGTGAAAAAACAGAAAATTGATAATTTGAGTATGTATGAATAGGGCAAAAAAGGGGTATATTATTTTATCTAATCATGTCATTCTTCTCTCTATCATTTATGACTTTTTGCGATAGGAACTCGGTTTTGTTTTGTATTATAGAGCAAAATGAAAAATATCTGTTAATTTCATGTTTTTGTTTCTAAGCTTGACCCTTATATAATTATGGACACATAATGCAAATTACTAACTTTAGGATTTACATTGTACATGTCAGTCTGATATCATGCATTTATCATACCTAATACCACACATGGTTAAATTGCACATGTAGGCATCAAATCTCAGATTATACAGGGCCCGACGGCTTGTAGTGTCGCTAATCACATCGAACATCATTAATTAAGTTAGGTAATTAGTGCTAATCACAATTAACAGAAACAGCTCATAACTCCCCCTAGATCATGAGACAAGCAATTTCATTGGTCTAACCTTAATCACATCCTCCTTAATCATGATTAGCGACCAATAATCTAACTAGGTAGGTAGATTAATTGGTATATTTTCTTATCACTGCTCTTATCACTCCGTCACTGGCAGTGATAAAAAAATAAAATAATTTTTTTTTATCACCGCCAGTGATGGACAGGTATCCTGTGTACATCGTATCACTCATTGTAAACCCATAGAGGCAGTGAGCAGTGATAAGCAGTAAGTAATTGAACCTTAAACCAGAATAAAAAGGCATTATTATAGATGGAGCTGTAGACAATTCTCAACAGCTGAAAGGAGGCATTATCAAGTGATAATTCCTCCTAAGAAAACTACCAGGCAAGGTAGAGAATTAAAATTATCTACCAAAATAAGGCAAAATAGTTCTGACTAAATAAGCAACTGATGAGGCCTAACATGCCAAAACCGAGAAAAAATATAAGACTGCTCAAAACAACAGGCAAACTCCACCCTCTTCCTTTTTTTTCTTATTTCTTCCCTTAACTGTAGTTAGATCAACATAGTAGAGTGAGAGTATACTTGGAGAAAACCTGTAGGACAGACACACCCCAAAATCCAGCCAATGGACAGGGGGCACTGATGTCAGAGGTCAAGGTCACCTCATTGGCCGATCAGAAAGCAGTAACCCTGTTACCTGTACACAATTGAACAGGACAGCGCCATTTTGGTTAGCTTCAAATTCACTTTTGACTCGGTCTCGCTAGTGAGAACAAGCCACGTCTCCCACCATAGGTAGGTAGATTAAGTTGATGATTAGGGACGGTTAGATAATTATGACAGTCTGTCCTAAACAACATACTGAGGTATGAGCCATCGGGCCCAGGTGTATTTTTGAAGAGGGTATAGTAAGTGAGTGAGTGTTGGGGGTTTTAAGCCATGTTGGCAACAAAGGCCATATTCATGGCTAAAAACATGTTTATTATTGTAATTACAGTTGCTGATGGAACATCAAATGAATGAATTTTGAAAGAGACAAGTAATATGGCTTGAACTAAGTGAATATATTATGAATCTGATACCAAATGTCAGACCAAATAAAGTGAGTATTGAGTGGATTAATCTTAAATCAGTTAAAAAAAAAATATCTAATGACAATTATTTCCCAATTAAATATTTGTGACAGTTTCTGGGATTTCCAGTCTTATGGAAATTCCTATTCATGGCTCTAGAGATGTTATTTAGCTTAGAAATCATAAAAATAAGAACAATAAGCTAAATTCATGCTATAAATTAAATTTGTCATAGTTTTCATTACTGGTGAAAAATTTTGGATTTTTTGGATTTTGTTGCCATGGTAACCAGAATGTTCATGGAACGTCCAAACCCACCTATACTATTGCTAAGCAAATGATGGTTTCCATGGAAACCATGGAACAAAATTAAGTTTTCAAAATTTGAAATTCTGAATCAAGGGACTGCTTGGCTATATTCAACAAAAACCTTATTCTGAATATCTTAAATAGAGAGGAAATGGCAGTTTATTTCCTGAAATCATATTTGGGATTTCAATTTTTGGCCTAGATTATATATAAGTTATATCTTTATAAATACCAAAGACTGGTCCATTTTAGCGTATTTAACATGTCCGACCTTTGTGTCTTCAAATTGACATAACTTTTTTCCTAATAAGAATATTTATCTAATTTTTTCAGTATTAGATTCCCCAAGACACCTTCTTGTTTCAATATTCCAGGCGCACATGTTAAAAAGGGCCTGGCGCCCCCTATGGGGGCACTAGTTTTACATTTGAAAAATCTAAATTTGACCAAAAAAAGGGGGCGCACGCTCCATGCCTCCCCCTTAAATCTGTCCCTGAACCCTACATTCTACAGCCTGGTACTGCTGTGCCTTTGAGTCCTTGAGTATACAGCCAATGCCTACTATGCCCTGGATTTTCAGCTTCTGTACCCTCAGTCTAGTCTTTATACCTACTATACCCAGGGTAATCACATACTATACCCTCAGCCCACTACAAGCCCTTTTGTCCAGCATCTGGGCACTGGGCTTCTGAGCCACTGAATGTACCACCTTTATCCTAGAATACCCTTAGTCCTCACCTTCTGTACCCTGGGTTTACTTATACTTAATTATACCCTGGGTCTACAAAAGTATACCCTTGGTACGCTAGCTCTACCCTTCCCTGGGTCTTCATTTTCTCTACCCTAGGTCTACTAACTCTACTATACCCTAGGTCTACTCTCGCCCCGTGGGGGTCCGGGAAAGAATAGGCCCTCAGTAGCCCCTGCTGATCGTATGAGGCGACGATAGGGGGGACCCTGCACTGACCAAGTGGTTTTCGGGTTCAATTCCCGGTCAGTGCTTGGTTCACTAAGGGATGAGGTACAGCAAAAATGATCGCCAGGTTTTGATCCCCTGCTGTTTGCCCGCCCTGTCACTTTCATCTCATAGATTCGATCACCAAAGACAGAATTCGTCCCAACTGGTTTTCGCCGTGAAAATGACCCTGGCTGTCGGTACGGCGTAAAACACCCAACACTCACTCACTCACTAGCTCTACTCTATCCTGGGTCTTCATTTTCTCTACCCTGAGCCTACTAATTTCACAATATATCCTTGGTCTACTAGCTCTATTCTACCCTGAGTCTACTACTTTTACTATACCCTGGGTCTACACCTTCCATACTCTAAGGACACTAGCCCAATAATGCATACCTCTGCCATGCTGATTGATTGAGGCCCTGAGTGGCTGTCAACTACCTACTATATGCTGGGTCTTCACCTTTTGTACTCAGAGTCTGCTTCCTTTAACTACAATACCCAGGGTCTACACCTTCTGTACCCTGAGCTTACTGACTTTTTTTATTTGGTACTGGCCTGTTCTATTGGGGATTGGCCTGCTGAACTCTTGAGATCATTTTCTTTATCTAGTATACTCTAGGTCTTCACTTTCTTTACCCTGAGTCTACTACAGTCTATTACATAAATGCAAAAACCTCCTATATATTGCCTCTTCTGATTGGCTGATTTTGAAGTAGCCCCAGGGTAGACTTTCCTTGTCCGTACTCTGGATACATTGGCCAACAGCCCCGCAGCTTGTAGCTGATGCTCATATGGGCAGGGCAACATCATTTGTTTCACATAATGTGCTTCAACTTATCATAACTTTCATGAAAAAGCTTAAAAGATTTAAGTATTTCTATCACTATTACCTTCATCCAAGGCATCAATGATCATTTGACGTTGGTGTTCCAAGTTGATCCCTACGATCTTCGGATTCACTGACAGAACTTCTCTGGCAAACTATAGATTAAAAGAAACAAATGTTACAAATTACTAGATTAACAGTAGAATTTGATCTATGTTGGTATCTAAGGAAACCATGAAGTACTGCAATTTATGACTTAAAGAAAGTTTAGATTATCCATAATGAATCAAATTATCATAATACCTACAGATTGTAGACTTGTGGAGTATATATATATATATATAGATATATATATATATAATATTATGACCATAAGCCTATAGGCCTAGGTATGTATTTTTATGTAAATTACTTTTTTAACCTGGGTTTTCCATCAGATTGAGCAGGATTGGTATAACAGATACTATGATATCATTGCAGATGCAGTAATGTCAATATTTTGAAATGTTTTCACATATTTCATTGTATCAAACCAATGACGAGAAGAGTGCCAACGGGCTAGAACAAAATACAATTTAAAAATGTGAAAAAAAATGTATCCCAGTATCTTAATAAAGTTGTACTCAATTATAGACTGTATGTATACAAAATACATGATACCATTCTCTAATACTGTAAGGACATGATATTGTTTGATCTCATCAGACTAAGGTGAGAGGAGAGAAATGCACACAAGCTAATTCTGGCTACAAACCAAATTGACAAACCTGGCATGGACGTAATAACCATTTTCCGTGCAATTAATCAATTTCAATCTGTGTCATTGGTTGAATTCAGAAGTATAGGTACCCAAAATACTATGATTTCATTGAATGCTGATGTAGAATATTTCGTCATAATTATTTTATTTTATCTTAGCAAGCAGCAGAGGTGTGCAAACCCTAAATTTTGTTTGCAAGTCTAACAGTTAAATATGCACAGGTTAGCCAAAGATTCACACATATTTACATAACATTTTCACTTTCCTACCTAGATTTGAAGGCACAATTCCCACACTGTGGCAAAATTTGCAAATTTATACAAACTTGTAAGCATTTGCGCACAAGTGAGTAGTGAGGAATGTGCACAGATGTCTGGAATAGCAAAATTTGACAAATCTCGCAATTATGTATTTCCTTTAAAAATAATTCATTTTAAACAGGTATTTGGGTCAAAATTTAATTGAGAAGCCTAGGTGTCCAAAATACTTTGATTTTATCCTTCGCTGCTGAAATGTCAGACATTTTGATATTTTGACATATTTGATCATGTGCTTTCCATAGAAGCTGCAGAACATTTCGGAACGAGTAGGGTATCACATCCAGTGATGGGTTTCTTCTGGGCCATATCAAAGATACCATCACCCAAAAGCTGAAAAACATTACCTTGTGCAGTCTGGTATACGAACCCAAAAGGGTTGGTAAAACAAACCAACTCTCTTCAGAAAAAAAGACTCAATTTGTTCCCTCACTTCTGTTGAAGATCTATACCAACATGCTGAAAAACCTAAATCAGTGAACAAAAAAAAACAAAAAAAAAACAGATGAGATCTCATAAGAACATATACTGGGCATTAGATTTTGAAGACAAGACCAATGAAAAACAATATGACACATGTAAGATGTTCATTTTGTAATACGAACAAGCTTAGGTTAGTTTGTTTTGTTTGTTGGGGTAGTTTAACGTCCGGCCAACCCTTATGGGTTCTTTCAAGACTGAAGCTTAGGTTAAGTATAGAAAAAGGTTGTAGGAATTAAAAAGGAGAATTTTCTAAACAAAATATGCATTCTAGAGACATAGTTATAGAATGTGATAAAAAGATAGATTATTTACCATCATCGAAAAGATTCCACAGGAATGGCTGTCGGTTTGAACGTCATGGGGGAAAGTCACTGCCTTCCACCCCTCGTTTTCTCCTCCTATTTTAGAAAGATATTCCCTGAAAGAGAAACTCCATGTTAGTTAACTCTCTCCTGATACCATTCATGCTGATAAATTGTACCATTTGGCACCACATTTCTGCCCAAGTTTTCCTGACTGGAGGCCAGGGAAAATTATTCATTAAAATTAATGTATCCTATTTCATGATAAGAAATAAATCCTATTCAAAATCGAAAGAAATTGTAAAACAAATCAATTGAGGCACTTTACTTTAACATATGCACATCCCTTACATGCTCTAGCTCATCCCTTAGTAAACCCAAACACCAACCTATTGTTGCCTTTTAAGATCTGCAGGGGCTACTGGGGGCCTATATTTTTCCCAGTAGAAGCCCCATCTCAGTACCCCATGGGGTCCACAATCATTTGATTTAGAGTGAAATCATAATTATGGCATTGTTGTTTCAAAACACCTTTAACATTTCCAATGGGCCACATTGAATTTTGTGAGTTGATATATGAAGGGACACTGTAGGTCAAAATAATGTAACAAAATACTGTTCATTTACCTCATTCTATATAGCTATTTTGATATGTGAAAAATGGCCAGTGATCAGAGTGGACACACAATGCATTCAATGTTTACCTTCTGATCACTGTTATTATTGGTATTGTGTAATGGGCCACTGCAGATCTATATCACTGCCCTCAACTAAGTCAACAGTACAAACCAGTACACCAAACAAGAGTATTTCAACAAAAAATGAGATAAATGTACCTCCACTGTTCGAGGTAATACTGTAAGGTGTCCTCCTCCCCACCTATACTATCCAAGACTGTCATAGTCTTAGTTTGCATGTTGCAGAACTGAAAAAGAGGTTTTTGAGATTAATTATTAAAAAGAACACCTAAGTTCCAATTATCTAATCAACCAAGCCTTAGATGCTAACTTAAACTTACATTCACTAGCCTTAAATTGCCAAGTGCCCAAAATCTACTGCGACCTAACCTTTAAGATAGACCCCAGTGATGGGCAGCCTATTCGGGAAAGCTTTAATGATTTCCTTATTAAGGCTCTGATCATAACGTGCTGTACATCATCTTTGGCTGAGTAATAAAAGGTCGTATCTGGCAAATGCTCATTTTAAGTAATTGGTAATTAAAGGTAATTGACATATTTTGAAGGGCTATATAATTCTAAATTGTTAGTCAATCATCATAATATACAATTCATAGGTACAATATCCTTTCAAAAGTCCTTTGGTCAGGATTTTGAATATATCTAAATGATTATGATGTTACTATGGTAACAAATATGAATATATTTCAGATACAACCTTTTATTACTCAACTTTAGGGAAGAAAGTTAGAAATTATTGAATAATAAAAGGTTGTATCTGTAATACATAAATTTTAGATAAATCCCAATTAAATCAATCTAACCAACAGAAATTTTGCAGAAATAATATTTCTGATGTACTGCCAATATACTAGGTTTGATAACATTTTATTATTATGAGATAAAGATTTATATAACGTTTGCACTATCACATTTAAATGAAGCCCAGATACGACCTTTTATTACTAACCATCCAGACCACTAATTCAGTAAACAAAGGTTGTATCCAACATTTTGTAATTAAATTCCTACACCTGCTTTTGATTTTATAAATTTAACCATAATATTGTAAAATATGGTTTACAGGACAGTTGTCTGAAAAACTGAATCCTAAGATACTTTTTTTTGGTATGAATTACCATATTTTACAAAGAATGTACCACTGGCTTCTTTCAGATAGAACCTTTTATTACTCATTATAACATGGCTGGGAGGTAGCAATGTGCCGATCTAGACGTCCGTACATTGTAACAAATGTTGTAAAAGCAGTGTAAATGCCTCAAACTCTACCAAACTTTATAAACGAATTCAAAATGACATATTTTAAATAAATATATTGCAAAAATAGTAATGTGTTATGAATAAAAGTGTTTTTTTAACCCTTTCTGGATGCCTGTATTCCTCAGGCATCACCAGGCCTAGTCTCCTGTATCTCTCAGGCATCACCAGGCCTAGACGCCAGATGCCTGACAGATACATAGTAAATATTTCAGAATTGTGAAAATGATGCTCAAAATATGTAAAAAATATTTTTTGTCTATTTCAAACTGTTGTTATAGTCGATATTATTCTCCCTCTAACTTTTAACATTTCGAAATGATAATTTCTATTTATGTTTAAGCTTATGATTGGTCTAATTTAAAACTTTGTGTTATCAGTGGTGTCTTTTGGGGATATTCATTGAGAATGTTGGAGTCCATTTGGCACTATATCAAAACTTTACAGCGTCTGGAAAGGGTTAAGGGATTTATTAGTTGTCAGGGTCCCGTGCATCTATCATGAGCTAGAAAAAGGCCTCTCCAAGGAGATGTAAGTCCATCCAATGAGGAGAGAGTATTCAAATATCTAGGTCACGATACTATGAGTTGCTAGGATGTGTTGCTAGGATGCGTTGCTAGAGGATGCAAAGTAACAAAGTTGTTGCTTTGTTACATTATTTAGAAACTATTTTGATACATTTGAGATACTACTTTGATACATTTCTCCGTGTTATAACATGAATAACACACTCTGGATGGGATCTCAACCTTCTAGCAGCAGGCTAAAGCATGGGGCCTTCGACAGATTCGCCACAGGCCTGTGGCATGCTGCGAATCTGTCTCAGGCCCCGTGCTTTAGACTGCTGCTAGAAGGCCTTGACCCCGCCCCTGCATGCGTTATTCCCTAACTAAAAAGTGGAAATAAGCAGATGCGAACTTTTTTTACTGGTTTATTACATGCCAAAGATTCAAAAAAAGCCAAAATTTCCAGAAATGTTAGGGAAGAAGGAAACATTTTCAAAAATAAAAATGAAATCGATTTTTTTTAGATACGACCTTTTATTACTCAGCCAATGTCATGTTAAAGTTAAGATTTTTTCTCTATCTATTGATATGTACATTCCAGAATTTATCAAAAAAGAAACAGATTTTTTAACTTTTATTTTGTGAACTTTGATACCTTGGTTAATATTTGCTTGGCATGTATATAATTTTACACACATCTTCAGAACATTCACAAGCAGGGAACCATGTCTCAGATTTTTTATTTAGGCCCAAGATTTTATTTTATGATAAAAAACAGCAAAAAAAACAGGTAATTTTTTTTAGGTCTTTTTGTAATACAATAATTTACACTCCATAAAAATGAATCAAGACCTTATATCAAAATTCTGAGACAGGGTTCTCTCCATATAGGTCTCAAGAAGATATACCAAAGGTTTCAAAGCTTTATATCAAATATTGACTGAGATATTGATGTTCAAAAAATAGATTTGATTATCATAATTTTCAGGTTTGCAACCCCCTTACAGAGCTACTCTTCAATGCATTTTTATATAAGTTATATCAATACAGAATATTATTTATTGACTACCTAATGATGTTTTCTATTCAATAATACTATAAGAAGAAAATATTGTGACTATGATTAAAGGCAGCCTCGCCATTCACACTCCAAGGGGAGACGTCAAAATTACCAACAGCAGGTCGCAGCCAGTTGTCAGTGACTTAACAGCATGTTGCCACCACTCTGGGCACTGAAGGTCGCGACCAGCTGTGATTTGGCTTCAGCCAGATAGGAGGAGGGTTCAGACACTATCTTATTGACCCTAAATGACCTCATTAACTCATTAATTAATTAACTAATTAGACCTAATGAGGTCATTAAGGTGTGTAAGTATACAAACTTAAAAGGAAAGTTCCATGTTATCTTTCTCCCTTATCATTATATTGAAAACATGCTCTTTCTGGCACTATTGATGAGATATGAATGGGTTGTAGAAGGCTGCAGCCAGTCATGGCACATAGGGGTTATCACTGACAACTTGCTGCAGCCTGCCACAGCCTCTCAGGGTCGCAGCCTCTGAATTTTGACGTCACCCCCAATCACTGGGGTCTGTTTGGTTCATGTCAGATCATTTGCATTCACATGTTTGCTGTTGTGAATAGCAAAGGGTCTTTCTAATGGACTACAGCAAGCAGCTGCTGGGCCATTCGGCTGATTATAGTTTACCCAGGGTATACTGTAGGAAACTATACCAAGGGTTTCCTTGAAAATCAGCGAGCCAGAAAGAGCCTTATTTCAGCAACCTGCTAGTTCACTGGGTCTTCACTTTCTATACCCTGAGTCTACTACGCATGCATTCTATCTCCTGGGTGCTGTTGGGGTAGGCGTGTGGGGTGGAGTAGTGGTTAGAGTGTCCGTCTGTTGCGCGGGCAGCCCGGGTTCAATCCTGGGCTGGGGTGGGCTAGCTGCTACCCCCCTCTACATGTCTCCCAGTGGCAACAACTGGGTTTTCAAAGGTCTGTAGTAGACCACCGGCTGTTGTGTGTAGGGCCCTGCCTATGAGACCCTGCACATTAAAGAACACCTGCCTCAGTAAAATTGTAGGGGTATGGTCTCTATCTTCTCATAGATTCGATCATTCCATAGATACTATCATCAAGGACAGGATTGTCAAAATCATGTTCTCACTGTGATATGACCTTAGATGTTGATACGGCATAAAACCCCCAATAACCAACCAACCAACTGTTGGGGTTCACTGCCCTTGAGTATTCAGCCAATGCCTACTAAGACCTGGGCTTCTGTACCCTGGGTCTAGAGTCTTTAGCTACTATACCCTTGGTAATCACCTTCTATAACCTGAGACTACTACCACCCCTTATTTCCAGTAGCTGGGCACATAGGTTCTGAACCCCTGAATCTCTTTTACCTAGTATACCCTGGTTCTTCACCTGTACCCTGAGTTCTTACATAACTCCGTACTTAACTATACTCTGGGTCTACTTACAGGGCTATACTATGGGGCTACTAACAACTATACTATGGGTGTCCTAGCTCTACCCTGTGTCTACTAACTTTACTATGTTTATCCTGGGTCGACTAACTTTACCATACCCTGGGTCTACTAACTCTACTATACCCTGGATCTACACCTTCTGTACTCTGAGCCTACTACCCTCATATTGCATCCTTTCTGGGGTGCGGGGCCCTAAGCATATTAATTTTACCTACAATACCCTGGGCCTTCATCTTCTCTACCTTGAGTCTTTACTTTTACTACTATATCCAGGATTTATAGCTTCTGTACCCTGAGCCTACTGACCTCTTTATTGCAGCCTGCTTGGCACTGGCCTGCTGAGGCCCTGACATCACTATTTCAAACCTACTATACTGTAGGTCTTCATCTACTGTTACCCTGTGTCTACTACAGCTTACTACATACATGCCAAAACCAACTATGTGTCACCTCCTCTGGCTCATTTTGAAGTGCCTTTAGGGTAGTGTTTCCAGGTGTGGACCCTGGTTATAGTGTAATTGACCGAATAGCCCAGCAGCACTCAAGCACAACCTTTTAAATTCTTTGGTGTTCTTACTCTCTGAAACAAGGTCTGTAGTATGTAGTATTTTTCATCAGAAAAGTGGGAAATAAAGACAGTATTAGAGTACGAAAGAGAGAATAAGAGTGAAGTTTGAATGAAAAACTTACAATCATTATATAATGTTTTCTGCCCACATTCAATACTCCGAGATATCCATCCACATCTGCAGGATTTACCTGTGAATAAACAGTGAAAAGAGGTTTATGAAAACTTATTGAGGATTGAAAGGGGTGATGAACAGTGTTTTTAATCATATTATTCATTATGTATTATTTCCTATTTGTTGAATTTATTATGTGAAATATTAGCAGTTAAAAAAAAATATGGGAGATTATCATGATGAATCAAAGACCATGCCGTGATTAAAGGCATGAAAATAAGAAGGCTTAAAGTTGGCCATACTTATAAGGAAAAAATGTACAGTTTATCCCTGTGGTCAAATTGTTGAATGATATAGCAAACAAGGTTACGGGTGGAATTATGGAAGAAAAGAATCGGTTAGAAAACAACAAAAAAACGGGTTATTCGTCTTCTTTTTCTATATATGAAAGGAATGCTTGAATGATGAGATATGGGGATATGAATACGAATTATCGAGTGAATTATCAATTGATTTTAAACAAAAAGATGCACATGCCAGCGCGACTGAACCCGCCCGCCATTTTCCTCTATTATCGTTCACCTACACCGGAGAACACTAACCTTTTCTTCGATGCCGATCGAATATATCAACCTAATTCTTCACGATATATCGACCCAGACCAGCTCCTGATATTAGTAATCCATAATATATACTCCATTTTGCTTGACAATGCCGATTTAAGGCGCTTCGGCCGGAAGGAATTGCGCATGATATATAGTCCGCAAAGAAATGCGATTTTCTGGGTTTATATCGATATCTAGCTTCCCAACACATCGGCATCATCAATAAAAGATTGACATGAACCTCTATAGCGACTTAAGTCAACTGAAACGCGCACGAAATAGGCGAGCAAGCCCGACCTAGTTTCCGATCGGAGGCCGGTGCCTGCCATGCTCGGCGTCTTCACCCTACTTAACATAATTTATTCAACTGGCTCTAACACTACACTGCAATCTGGGACGCTAGGCTTTTCAATTCTGAGGCATCGATCGATGTTATACAGTTTGACCGTGACATTCTCCGACCCGATCTCGGCTAATGCTTTTTCAATGGTCAATTTCTGGTATAGACTTTACATAGGGATAGCATTGAAACCGGAAGCAGGTCCAAATTTACGATCTTGTTTCCGCTGGTGCTGGAGCCCGGGTAATTAAATGAAATAACATGTTGGTATGAAATTGAGCACAAAAACACGAAATTGTTAGCATGTCATGAAACCGGAAATTACCTATGTAAGGGTCAATCAGGTCATGTGATTGTAATTGACCAAAATGAAACTGTGCTTGAGGTTATATAACAGGAAATAAACAGTTCCTTTATGGTACTCGCTGTGTTTAAATCTTTCTTTTGGGAACAAACAGCCTCTTCACTTAGACAGTTAACCCTTTGCTGACGGCACCAAAATGGGTTTTTGGAAGGAGATCAGGGTCAAAATTTTTCTTTTTTAAATTTTTATATTGTAGTCCTTTATACATTGATACAATCTTATACTAATAGATAGTCCATTACCACAGGGTTTTAGAAGCACATTTTCATCTTTAATTTTGGTTGCCATGGCAACCTTAGAACGTTTTTGGTAGTAGTAAAATTTCTGAATTAATCAGCATTTTTAAGCCAATTTTTGAATAAATGCCCCAAAATTGGAATAAATATTAATTTTTGAGGAAACTTTTCAATTAGAAAGTTGTTCCCCACGCCATTCCCTACCATTTAGTACCAAATTGTAATATATCATGAATTAATTTCAGTTTGCTCTGTGGAAAAAACTATGGTGACTTCTTGCACCAAAAATGTGCAAAGTTGCTATCATTTACCTAAAACATTAATACATATGCTATCAAATTGACAATAAATGCAACAATTACAGAAATAATTATCTAAATGTTAATGTGGTCTATCTAAAGAATGTTTATGCACTTATTGCAGAAGTTTTGACAAAAATGATTAAGAATGGCAAAGAATCTGGGGTAAAAATTATGAAAAACTGCAAAATGTGCAATCTCAAGGGCGGCCATCTTGAATATGCACTAAAATGGCTGATTTAAGGCATTTATCAAGAACAAGAGGGTCGAATTAATTTGAAATTAATCTTAAGAAAATCATTGTCAATTTCATTTTTTTAAGCAAGGCTTCACTATTTGAAAGTGTTGTGCACGTTACAATCCATTAGAAAGAAAAAAATAAATTAAGAATTATTAGAAAAAATGCTTTTGAAACCTAAATATCAGTCTTTCATGTGTGAATAAAGGTGGCCTTTTTGATGACTGGTCAAATTTACTAAAGATACCGCCAATAGTTGTGTAGCAAAATGGATATTCATCAATTTATGACCAAAATGTAACTCCCTACCAATGAGGTAAGACATTTAATATAAAAGTTTAAAGAATTATCTCTGAGATATGAAAATTAGGCATATTGTAGCCTAATGTTTAACCATCGATCATATATGATCAATTTCCTATGGGGCCGTCAGGAAAGGGTTAAGGACTATGGTGCATGGGCCTTGAATAGCAGAATTAGGACCAAGTTAGGATTAATGGACTTAGGAGAAAATAAGCAGTCTAAGGCACGAGAATGGGAACCCAGGGGCATGAACTCGGAAACACAAGTTGGGCAAGCACGGGGAACAACGTCACGGGCAGCCAGCCAACATGCTACCACCCTTTTATTTTTGGTGACAGCCTGACTATCATCCCCCATCCCGACTATCATCGTCCACCCGTCCACCTGAACTATCCCGAGTCCACCCTCATGTGCAAGGCATGACTCTGAGACACACGGTCCCATGCCCAGTCATCCCTGTCTGGTCTGCAATTGTGTGACCTAGCCTAGGACTTGAGCAAGAGCCCATACAGACTGTCTAATCCCTTCTCTCATACTGCAGAGAACGGTCGGACCACAACTAGAGGTCAATCCCAAAAAATGGGAAAGGAAACCCAAACCCCATTATAATGAGTTATATGCTGGTGTGCTACAATCATCATGTATGCTAAATCCCAGTGGTGGAGGAAAGAGGTCTTATGATTTTGGTACACTTAAGTAGATAAGTTATTTACCCTGCCAAGGGTTTATTTGCGGCCTACAAAGATAGTCTCCATGGTCGTCACTGGAACGTGAATCAGCTTGCGAGCCTTAGCCTATCAATGAGAAGAAACAAATATTTATATTTTTTTATTCATCCGTCAGCAAAGAACCTTGTGTAATTGAACAGACGTTCAACTACCCAAACAAATTTATACATCAGTCAATTGATGCATCTATACTTTCTTTAGTAGTTCCATGCTTATTGGTTATCCCTTTGACTCATAAAGGAAATTGATCCTCTAATATCACTGCAGTAAAATGGGTATCAATTAACCACCTCTATTGTAAGAGCAGGAATATGTACATTTACTCAAAAAATATCATACTTACTTCAGGCGCCTGCGTTAATATCGTGAGGTAAGCATCAATGACCTTCAAAAAAGAAAATTAAAATTAGATAATCATGGATCATGATTAAAGGTTCTAAGTTATGAAAACACATATTTTGCTTCTTTAAATATTTCAGAAAAATCTTCAAACTGGTTCAATATAAATATGGTTTTCAATTCATATTTCCCCTTGCTGAAGTTAGCTTAAAAAATAAAAGATAAAAAAATGCATGTATATGCATGAGACACATTTATTTGAGGGCCCCTGGTTTTGAAAAGCAAGGGGCCTGACTGGCCCTTATATTTTAGACATATATCCACCACTGAAAGCCTATGACAAGCATTTGATTACTCTGAGTAAAACATTTCAGATTACTGTGCTTATTGAAGTATATACTCTGAGGTTTTGCAATGACACTCCAGGTAGGCTTTTTTTAAATTAGAATGTAGCATTAAGACAGAAGTAATAAATCTTTATGAATTAGAACCAATGATAAAACACATGAAACTAATTATTTTTAATATGACATTGGTACATACTTCGTCAGATACCTTCCCCTGAATGCTTTTCAGGCTCTTTATTGTCAATTTGTGGGCCCCAACATGGCCGATGAAGAACTTATCAGGAAGCCCCTCAACGTTGTAGGGCAGCATTTTCTGAAAAGAAGATGTTCAGATAAATTGATATATGATGATTGTTGGAGTTTATTATCTGCTCAGCAATTTTTCCAGCTATATCAGGAACACTCAGTTTTTGACTTTGAACAATTGTAAGACTGAATCTATGGCAATCTGTTGTAACAGACACTGTCAAGTCTAAAACCCAGTCCAGCCACATGCCAAGCAAAGTGCCTTCCTAATACACCATCCTACCCCCATCAAATTGATAGTTTACAATTGATAGAACAATATTAAGTGATGTTTTTGTGATAGAACTTAAACTAAACTAGGACCTATTACAAATTTCTGAGGTTCCCTGCCAAGTGCACAGAGTAAACAGAGGCTAATTATGAAACCTGTTATATTCTGGGTCTTAATAGTCTATACTCTGAATATACTACCTTCACCTACTATACTGTGGGTCCACACTTGTACACAAAGCCTACTACCCCTATATTGCAGCCCCCTGGGTACTGTTCCCGGGCCTACTCTCTTTATCTACTTTACCCTGGATAATGATATTTCCTCAGGCCTGAGTCCAGGGGAGTTCCAAGTACTGGGTACTAGTAAAAATCTTACAGGGCTCGCAAAATTTGTGAGGAGCTAGCCCAATGGGCCAGTCAAAGGCCTTTAGATAACAGTAAAATCTAAGTATATGGACCAGTGGGACTTTGATCCAGAATAGTGCAAAGACAGGACCACTAGCCAGGTGGACTAGTAGACAAAATAGTTAAGGAAAACCCTTAGTTTCCTACCAATACCTACCTTGTGCAGTCTGGAAAGAACCCTGTATGGTTGAGCAGACGTTAAACTACCCAAACAAACAAACAAGCAAACAAACTTTTACTAGATGGAGACCACTTCCTATACTCTACTCAGGGTCCTCACAAGCTATACCCTGGTTGAAATTGTGGAGGTGGTCATCACTGTGGGTCAGCCACAATCTGAGTCTCCTACTCTTACATCCTATGCCCTGGGTTTACAACCAACAAGGCAGCTTAGGTAGGGGTGGAAGAATAGTGTGGTTTGGAAAACCAAAATCTCCGGGTCATCCACTTTAATGAATATATTACATTGAAATGCAATTCAGATTTAATGTTTCAATGTCACAGATATACCAAAATAAAAAATGACTTCATCATTTATTTAAGAACATGACTATAAAAGATTGTCTAAGATACTATCATATCAGGCCAAGAAGGTGAGCCATGACAGACAGATACCCTGATAGGATAGACAAAAAGCAACTGAATAAAATAGGATTGACAAACATGATAAAAAAGTATTTTCTCTTACAATAACCTATTTTTAATGCGGGTTTGTCTAAAATAATTTGATTTAATTTCCAGTTGCTATAATGTCTAATATTTTGATGTATATGATCATATCTGACAAAGACAGGAAGAGCAAGGTGAGCCCCAAGCTAGAAAAAAGTAGAATAGACAAACTAGCCTGTGCTGACTCAGATGAGCTATTACATAATGGATACGTATATCCACAACAGTCCATGGCTTTTATTGGTCTGACAGCTTGGGGGTATCCCAAAGACCAAAAAGGAGAATCCCATTACGACATCATCCATTCAATCTCCAAGCACCTGATCAATCTCCATCTTGTTTCACATTCTAATGATAAGTCTATGCAATTCTTACACTCTCCGACCACATAACAGGATCAAACAGGAAGTCGAAAATTCTACCAAGAATGTTCCCGGCGAGTGGACTAGACAATTATACCAAAAACAAAAGCTGGTTTCAGAGTTGTTGGCATGACCACTTACTCCTTGGAGTAAGACTCATTCGATGGGTTCGATGGGCCGAACCCGGAGAATAAGGACTATACCCATAGCCTTCACCTTCTGTACCCCAAATGTGCTTCAGCTAGGAACTATACCCAAGGTCTTCATTTTTGAACTCCAAATCTACTACATCTAGTAACTATTATAGTGGGCTCTGTTATCAACATTTTCGTTACAGTGCAGATAAAAGCACCAAATTTTGCATGAGGCACTCCAAGGTGGCCCCCCTTTCAAATTTGATTAAGGGGTCCTAAGGGATCATCATGCCAAATCAAATTAAGAAATCTTTAGGCAAAAGAGTATAGTCAATATCCCTTTCTTCTGAATTATTTTGGAATCCAGCGGTCATTGTCAAAGGTATCATGCTAATAAATTCAGTGAAATTTATGATATTGCATTGGATGATTGAGCCCTGTAGGCTATAAACAACTGATATTGGAACCATTTCTCCTTGCCATATACCTTAGTAGCTAAAAATCATAATATTTCTCAAAACTGGTCAGCCATCTTGGATTTGACTTCAAACACAAATAATTGAATTCCCTAACCCATAATCTCCCAATTTTGACAACAACTATGTCTCTTTTAATCATTATAGAAGCTAAGATGTGTGATTGTTTATAGCAAAAGTCGGCCATATTGTTTTTTTTGGTCGATATTTCAAGGTGGCTCCCCTTCAAGATTTGATAGTTATGCCTCAGAGGTGTCTCATACCAAATTTGATGCTTTTATCCGCTGTGTGATGATTTCACTAAAAATGACCTTAACTCTTTAGCCCCCAATCCGGCCGTAGCCGCCCGAGGGTGTACTCCCCAATCCGGCCTTAGCCGCCCAGAAAATTGTCGTTTTTCCATAATGTTTCCATATTTTTCCAAATGACAACACTATTATAAGTCTTCAACATACAAAAACGGCAAATATATCGTTTGAAAGCTGCTTCAATTCCCTAATCATTGCTTTCATTGTTTTCATCAGGTATCCATGATTCTTATCCATAGTGATGGAGTAACCTTTGGAATTCTGCAATTAAGAAAAATTAAGGAATTCCTGAGGGAAATCCATTTAAATCCTGGGTAAATACGGCATTTCTGATTGTAATCTGTGGGGTCTAAAGGGTTAACAGACTCCACTAATAGCCTGGGTCTTTACTTTCTGAACCCTAATGTACTACAATATCTAATGTACCCTGGGTCTTCACTATCTGTGTACTCAGTCTAATAACAATAGGAACTGTACCTTGGATGTTCACCTTCTGTATCCTGAGTCTACTACGTACACTTCGATTCTGTGCACTAAGTCTAGTATGCATACCTGCCATACTATAGATCTTATGTATTTGTGAAATCAGTCTTACCAAGGATGTAAAACTCAGGTGTCCAGTGGCCCGGAAACATAAAAAAGTCATAGAGGTCTATTCATATGAGTGCCTGAGGTGCCCAAAATCAAAGTCCAAAACCAAGGTTTAAAAACCACAAACAACCAACTTTTTTTCAACTCAAAGGACCCACATACTGACCATACTAGTCTTAGACTTAAAAAATGATGAAAAATTCTGGCGAATCACATTCATTTGACAGAACAACATGTCAATTACAACAGAGTTCTGTTTGCTAATTTGATGTTTTATGTTTCTGGGGCTATCCATAAATGATGTCACACACAAGGGGGTGGGAGGGTGTGTTGAACAGTGTGACACTGCCAGAAAACAGGCCTTATTTTCATGCTTAAAGCAGATGATTTTGTGTGACAGGGGGGTGGGTGGGTCCTAAAAATACCCTCAAAGAGTGTGACATCATCTATGGATGGCCCCTCTCGTGTATGTATTAGAGAAACTTATACCTTCTATTTCATGAGTCTTCTGCATCTGTACCCCGTAATGCTGGACACTTTACCCTGGGTCTTCACTTTCTGAATCTCATTTCACTATCTATACCTGCTATACCCTGAATCTACTACTCTTATATCCTATAGACTTTGTGCAGACGTGGTCACGTGATCACTTTTTGGCAATCACCACGTGGTGATCCTGACCATGTGGCTGTGTAATAAAGCTAACAATTTTTGTTATTACTCAGTGGGACTTTGCTAAGTAAATCATATATGAAAAGTATTTTCAAATGCTTTAAAATTGAAAATAATCATGGTTATGAATTGATCGCCAATATGGTGACCACCTTGTTTTAGGAGTTGTGACGTCATCTGCACATCTATAACATGTGTCTAACCCAATCTTCACCTTCTGTATCCCAAACGCTAGGTACTATAGACATGGTCTCCACTTTCTGAGCTCCAAATCAACCAAATCTACTAACTATACCCTGTGTCTTTACATTGTGAACTCCATTGTGCAATCAATATATACTATGACCTGGATCTTCACTATCTGTGCCTCAGTCTGCTAACAACTGCTAGGAACTATATCTCACCCTCTTTATATTGAGTGTACTACCCTGAGTCTAGTATTAAAATCTACCATGAGCTGAGTCTTATGTTTTTGTCAAATCAGTCTACTACCAAGGCTTGACAAATCAGGTGTAAAGTGGCCCAGAAAAATCAAAAAGTCATACTTGGCACCTGAAATGATTGCCTGAGTTTTCCTAGAATCATGATCCAAAATCAAGATTTAAAAATGAAAAGCGACCAACTTTCTATGCAACTCGAAGGACAAAATGTGGTCATTATACTAGTTGTAGACTAAAGAGAAATTATGAAAAATTCTGGTCAATCATATTCACATGAGAGAATAATATCTTCATTACACAGGGTGCCCACCCTTTTTCAAAAATCAATTTGAGACCTTTTAAAGGCCTATTTAAGACCTAAGTTTGGCAAATTTAAGACTAATTTGCCACCAGTTAAGAAAAACTTGATCACATGCAGGTTTGATGTTTCAACCATTGGCAAAATGTGGCAATTTTACTTGTCTTGTTATTTTCATTAACATTTCCCAATCAAATCCAATTTAAGACCTTTTTAAGACCTCCTTCAATAAAAATGTAAATTTTAAGACTTTTTTAAGGCCTTAAATTTGAAAAAGTCAAATTAAGACATTTAAGACCTTTTAAGACTTGTGTGGGCACCCTGTTACAACAGAAAAGGCCTGATGATTTTAGGAAGCCAAGAATATTGTCTGGCAAAACCTTCTTGATGAGGTCTGACATTTCAGCAAAACCCTACTGTACTACCAATACCGACTATACTCTAATTATTCCTCGCCTTGACTACTTGGAGACCACTTCCTATACCAACTCTACTCAGGGTCCTCACAAACTGCCCAGGCAAGCAGCGACATAACAAGAATGTTCTGCGACTGTAATTTTTTAAAGTTAATCTGAAACCTATCCAATTGTCATGTAAGAATGTTACAAGAACGTCACAATGAGGTTATATTGCAACGTGGCAATGTTAGGTTCTAAAGATGTCTTTGGGTGCAATCAAAATAACTTAACAAGAACCAAAGCATGACTCACCAGAACAGTATAATAACATTATTTTAACATCATATTCTTGCTTGGGTGTACGCTGAGTCTCCTACTTTTACATCCTA
Source organism: Lepidonotus clava (assembly GCA_936440205.1). Taxonomy (NCBI): domain Eukaryota; kingdom Metazoa; phylum Annelida; class Polychaeta; order Phyllodocida; family Polynoidae; genus Lepidonotus; species Lepidonotus clava. The sequence goes on from OW387145.1 coordinate 11,483,146, forward strand.
TAACCTGGGTCCACAACCAATAAGAGGTATACCCAAAGTCTTCACTTTCTGTATCCAAAGTGTGCTACTGATAGGAACTATGGGTCTTTATTTCCTGAATTCCAAATCTACTACACCTACTAATTGTACCCCAGGTCTTTTACGTTCAGAAGTCTATTGTGCTACCAACAACTACTGTACAATGGCTCTTGACCACCTGTGAGCAAGTCGTGCTGGGCCTTTCAGCGAATTACTATTTACCCAGGATATACTTCAGGAAACTATACCTAGCGTCTACTTTTAAATCAGCCAGTCAGAAACAAACTTTTTTATTGGAAAATAAACACCATCACTTTACAAAGCTTTTTATGACATTCTCGGATTCAGGACCCCTTTTTTGCTAGGCTAAATGCCTTATCTCTGCCATATTCTTTAATTGGTGACAACAAGCCCATATATACCACTGATATCGCAAGGGCACCTGGAACAAAAACAAGAAATATGCCACAGGGTGCAATACCCTACTCGTTTCGGAGAGTGGCAAGGGGTTTTTCATGTGCAATGTCCCATAAAAAGGACACCACACACCCAGCCTTTGGTGACTCTGTTGGGAGCACACAGTGGCCCCTGGATCCCAATGTCATCCTATGCCCTCTTAGATGTACAACATATAGAGAGCATACCCTCATCCTTTGCCTTCTATACACCAAGTGTCCTTCAGCTAGGAACTATATACAGGATGTTCATTTTCTGAACTCAAAATGTACATCCAGTGACTATACCCTGGGTCTTTATTTTCTTAACCCAATTGTCCTACCAATATCTTCTGTACCCTGGGTCTTCACTATCTGTGCCCTCAGTCTATTACCAATAGGCACTATATTTCAGGTGCTCACTTTCTGTACCCCTAAGTCTACTACCCTTACATTCTGTGCACTGATTCTATTATGCATACCTACCATACCCTGGTTCTTTCTCATTTGTGTCCTCAGTCTATCCGCAGGCTTGGGTATCCAGTAGCCCAGAACCATGAAAAAGTCATACTGGGCAATTTAAATGAGTGTCCGAGCTGTCCAGAATCCAAACCTAAGGTTTATAAATTACAAACAACCAAGCTTTCTTTCAACTTATACTCCTCCCGGCCCACGACTCGATTGTTCCCACAGGAGGTTTCTGAGCGTAACCTACTGTCCTGTTAGTACCAGGAGGTTATGTGCTAAACCTCCGGAGGTTATGTGCTAAACCTCCAGAGGTTAAGTGCTAAACCTCCTAAGGTTATGTGCTAAACACCCTGAGGTTATGTGCTAAACATCTGGAGGTTATGTAGTAAACCTCCACAGGTTATATAGTAAACCTCCAGAGGTTTTCTGTGAAGGTCAAGGTGATTTGAGCAATTTCCACAACAATACATGTATTTATCTCTGTGTCCAATTTTGAATTTTTGAAAAGATATTCACCATGTGCTATGCCTAGATTTGAATCATATACCTTTGGGTTTAAAGTCCAAAGGGCTCACCACTATCCTAATGCGGCAGCTGATAAACAGAGGACTATTTACCAGTGACGTTTAGAAATATGATGTATAATTCATCTATCGTCTTTGATAATTGATACAATATTTTGCACTGTTTGTCTTAAAATTGCTGCAGACGATCATTTGCCTAAAACAATAGAACGAAACTACATAAAAATCAAATGAACGTTGCGTGACTGTATAATGCACACTGTGAGGGATTCAATCTTAGGACCTTTCACAGAAGAGACATATCCTCTAACCACTATACTATGGAATTCGCTAGTGAAGTGACAGCATAAGGTCGAGCCGGATAAGGTTGATCTCTATGTGTAGACATGTACATTTATATATTTATATATAAATCTATTACTGAACGAAAGAGAACACAAACATTGTATTACATTTGGCCTGTAGCCGGCGAAAGTCGTCCGCCCTTTTTTTTTTTTTTTTTCTCAACTTGGCCATTTATTAGTGTAAACATGAGTATAATGACCAGGGAGAGAGGAGCAAGGCAGGGAAGGGAAGTCAAGCAACAATAAACAAACAGTGGTTGCTAGGTGATCTGTTACTGAGATCACTCACTAGGTGGAGGCACCCTCTCTCCCTTCATACATTATTTATATCACCATAATTAGTACCAAATTATAGTTTGACATAAATCTATTACTGAACGAAAGAGAACACAAACATTGTATTACATTTGGCCTGTAGCCGGCGAAAGTCGTCCGCCAATTCCCAATAAACGGTCCAGCAAAGTAGAAGAATAATTCAGTCAATGAAAAGTCTGTGATAATTCTCATTTCAAAATCATAGCCACCTTCGCTTGAATGTCAATTTTCCGGGTCAGTGGCGTCACCAAGTAGTCCAGAACTGAGAGGGACCGCCAATTCCCTAGGGACATAATGTCCTCCAAGGGAACCCCCATAGCATGTAGAAATGCTGAGCCGGATCTACGAAGCGAATGTGTACCATACTCCGTGTGAGGCAGACCCAAATAAGAGACACCTTTCTTCAAGAACTGCAGTAAGTCCCGGTACTCTACGGGAACAAGGCGTCCATTCACCTGCTTAACAAAGACCGGGCCGTCAGCATCCGAAGGGAATGAGTTCATGTGATCCTGAACAGCTGACGCCGCACAAAAAACTTTGTCCGGGACATAATAAACCGGAATGTCCAGCACATATTCCTTGCAACGCACAGTTTTCGATGAACGCACATGGAGCATAATGCCCCAAGGGAAAACCTCGATATCTCTCCTGCACAATACATGGTCCGACTTTGGTGCAACGTCCGGAACAATATTAGATTTCCGCAACAGAGTTCGGAAACCTAGGATAGTAACCGCCCACAATGTATGGTCCAAAGGAGAGGCATCACCAAAACGGCCATGAATAGCACGCAGCTGATGTACAGAGAGTGGCTGCATTTGTCTCTTCTTCGTTCCAAGCTGAACCTTGAGCCCTTTAAGAACCATTTGCACAAGGAAATTGTCACGATAATCTGATTTGTAACCGTAAAACTTGTGGAGCGACACTACCGCAGAAAGGTAATTGTTCACAGTCGAATATTTGCAGGTCCTGCCGACAAATACTAGAAACCTGGCAATAGTCTGGTAGTCCGCAGGCAGAGGAATAAGGCCAACATCTTTGCAGAACGTGAAGTACTTAGTCCACTGTGAATTCCTCGTCGCTAGAGTGTTCTGTGACCAAGCTGCTCCCACAGTAGAAGACACCTCAGCGTCCAGCTCTGTCAGATTCACTGCAACAGAGCATACAAGGTAAAGTGGACAAGTCATTACATAATGAGATCCGGGATAATAAATCCGGAATAGTATTATCACAACCAGGAATATGACGACACGTTACATAAATGTTATTCCTGGCACAAATCCAAAATATCTTTCGTAACAAAACCATGCAATCCGTGTTTGTGCTATGGCCCTTTGACAGCATGGCCACAACTTGTGTGTTGTCAGATAAACACAAAACATGGAGGTCACACCACTTGTGAGCATATCTTTCCAAGGCTAACCATACGGGAACCAGCTCTAAATATGCTATTGGTGCATTAGGTGGAACCTCAAAATTGACCCAATGTTCGTGGGCCTGATGCAAAACCTTTACACCTTTGGGTACACTTGTTGCATTGAAATAACCGGCCTGCCAATCACCATTGGCGAGGATACCATAACCGTTAGGGCATGAGTCAGTACTAAAAGTCGGGCCCGATCCATCATTTGGGAATATATTCTCTGAGCCATTAAATTCTGACGAGAACTCACGCCACCACTCCAAATCAAGGCGGAACTCTGAGTTCAGACGTATTCTAGGATTCCCCTCTGGTAAACCAGTCAAAAGATCTATGATCCTCCGAGAGAAAGTCCTACCGCCGCGGACAACTTTAGCACAATGGGAAATAATTCCACACAGTCGCTGCAACTGTTTCTTAGTGGCACGTGTTTTATCCTGGAAGAAGTCAAGCTCATTATGTAGCTTAAGGAGCTTATCACTCGGCAGACTCAATGACATGGACTCAGAATTAAAAATTAATCCCAAGTACCTCATGCACGTTGCGGGAGAAGAGCATTTCTTCCAAGACACAATGAATCCCAGATCTCCCAACAAGGTAACTAAAGCCAACTGAGCCTGTTGACATTCTTCAAACGTGCTTCCAAAGACCATAAAGTCATCCAAATAGTTGGCCATAACGGGGAAGCCCATACGATTCATAGTGCGAGAAACGAAGTCACTAAGCTCAGAAAAAATAAATGGCGCACAACGCAGACCAAAGCACAACCGAGTATCCATTAGTGCTGTTGATACTCCATCTATGATCCAGTTAATGCCTTGATAAGTCCAATGCCTCACATCAATAGGTACAGAACGATATGCTGAGGCAATGTCCACGGTTGCCATATAACAATGCGGAGTCAGGAAGGAAGCCACATTATCCACCGTAATGTAATTAAACGCCTGAAAAGTTGTGGACATGTGATTGTTGATAGACAACCCCTCCGGCCTCCGACAATCCGTTATAGGCCTGAATGTACCATCTTGCTTGGGAACAGCGCCGAGGGCGTGAATACAAAGTGGATCTGAATCAGCGACCACATACTTGCCGTCACAAAGCTCCTGATGAATTAACTTATCAACATAAGAGAAGGCATCATTAACTAGCACAGAAGAATAATTAGCACACGTATACGGAGCAATGTAGCCATCATCCACTATCGCAAAACCATTCAAGATTCCATTTAGTAGATAGTCACGTTTCCAAATATCACTCTCATGATACAAATAATACTCCCAAGTATGTATATTTAGCTGCGAGTCCAGACCTCCAATCTGATGTCTTGGTCGCAATCGTAGATCCATAGGACACATCGAAGGTATACTAGGAGTAGATCTATAAGGACTGCAGTCCGCTTGACCCAGTAACCGATCAGCTGATCGATATGGGTCATCCAAGGAATGCGAACAGCCACTTGTCACCACCTCCTCAGCTAGCGTGGGTGTAACGAGAGGTGATTGTAGCAAATCGGGCTGTGATTGACCGCATAACTCTCGATCCGAGGCTTGGTCGGACGAATCTGTAGTTGTTACTTCACAATCAACACAAGAGCTATCAGTAGCGGGACCGCTGGTCAACACACAATCATCAAATGAAGATAGCATTAAACACTGGTTGAAACTCGTAGGAGAAACACCGCTGGTGTCATTAGTAACAACAGAAAAATCAACACCGCTGGCTTGATTAGTAGGGGAATTGCGCCGACATAACCCCAACTCATTCACTTTTTTGAAGGGCAATTCACGGCCTTGTGTTCCCCTTTACAATTACGACACACGTGTGACTTGCGGCAATTCCCCGAGCAGGATCTGTAGTTGAAGTTGTAGCACAACTCCTCAGGGAACCCCTCCGGCATGTTGGAAGAACCGACTGCAGACATCCGATCTCGATTGCCATCTTTGCCGTAATATCTACCCCCCCTCCTGTAATTTCCCCGACCAAATCCACGAGTAGCCGGAGTCGTAGGAGGGAGAAGGTTACCCGCATGGAAACTTGACGCTACAGCCAGAAGATCCGTTGCAGGGAACTTATCAGTTTCACCATTGATAACTTGATCGACAACATACCTGTCGTAGGTCACAAAAGCTATATCCGCAAAATTGTGAACCGCTGCTTGCTTAACCAGGTAGTTATAGTGCTTGATGTAACCTGATAAATCACCGCTGGTGGAAGAAAGATGCAGCATCACCCGACCCATACCACTCATCAACTCCTTGAAAGTGAGCTTAGTATGATCAAGTGATTTGACTGCAACTCCCTTATCCTTGTGCTGAATGTAATATTCCGGTCTCAGCAACAAACCTTTAGTGGATGACTGCGGCGTAGGGTCTATGGCCACCGACAGCTGCTCCAAGGCCTTGGTCAGCGGGGCCGATAGCACGTCTGCGGCCGCCGTCTCGCTGTGTTGACGGGATAACGACGCTGCATGGCCCGGCGTGTTGACTGCGGCGCCCGGGGTGAACAACAGGCCACGGCCACTGCCCGTCGTTTTTGGAGTAGCTGATACCTCCAGTTTATCCATGCGTGAAATCAAGGAGTGAATCAGTTTAGAATCTTCTTCCCTTCTCTCTGCCGATTTTGTAACCTGATCCTCGAGGTACATTAAGTATTCAGGATCATCCCGACTTGTAAACTTTGCCGCCATGGTAGTGGTTACAGGTGTAGAATCCGCCGTTTCTGCCACTGTCGTAGATCTCAAGGAATAAGATCCTCTGGCTAATGTACTGGCTACTCCTCGTGATCTACCCCTGCCAGACCTACTCATTTCACCTTGAATGCACTATATAGGCGAATATTATTAGTAAACATGAGTATAATGACCAGGGAGAGAGGAGCAAGGCAGGGAAGGGAAGTCAAGCAACAATAAACAAACAGTGGTTGCTAGGTGATCTGTTACTGAGATCACTCACTAGGTGGAGGCACCCTCTCTCCCTTCATACATTATTTATATCACCATAATTAGTACCAAATTATAGTTTGACATATATATATTAAAATGTTGAAAGCTACACTGAACCCGACACAAGAGTGTTGATGACTTGGTTTTATTAATCAGACGTGTTAAAATTGGCGAATCAACTAGTTTCGGCTTTTCACGGCCTTCATCAGGATTATATATATATATATAACATATTCAAATCTACAAATTATTGGCCACATAATCTCCTCGCCCTAGGGGCTCGGAGGTTGTAAAAGTGGCCACGGAGGTTATATAGCATAACCTCCTTCTCCGTGGCGGTTTACTATCACTAAAAAAGCACAACATGCTGACTATACTAGTCATAAAAATGAAGAAATATTTTTGAGAATTGCATTCATACAAAAGAACAATATTTATATTACAAGTTGAATACAACAGAGTTCTGTTTCTTAGTTTGATGTTTGATGTTTCTCAACTTTTTATATATTAGAGAAACTTATACCTAATATTCCCTGGGTCTTCTGCTTCTATATTCTCAGTCTACTAACCCTTAAGCTTGTGAAAATACCTTGGGTCTTCACTTTCTGAACAACATTGTAAGGTATTTTTGGTAACCATGGAAACTAGATAAACAAGGTAGCCAAATTCAATCTCCCATTCCATAGATCTCAAACTGAGGTGTCATTTGGGTTTCTATCTAGTCAAAGAAATATGTCTGTTTCAGAATGCCATAATTTTGGTTAGTTTCCATGGAAACCAGCTTTTTCCTATGTTCTTTGTCCATTCTTTCATCAGGCCGCCTCATTTGGATAATTACAGGTGTACCTGCTTCAGATTAGACAGGTTGCATTTTGTAATACCTTTAAATGTGGTTGCTACAGTAGCAAATTCAAAAGGAAAACAGCATTCATGGTCAATTTTTATGATAATTTTTGTTACCATGGCAACGAGGTAACCAATGCAGCCAATTTCAATCTCCAATACTATAGAACAAGGTGACCTCAAATTGAGATAAGAATTATGTCTCTGTCTTGCTTATTAAGGAAGATATGGCAAAAATAATATTCATCTCGAAAAACTATTTTTCATTTGGTTTCCATGGAAACCAGCTATTTAATTTATTCCACCCAGATATTTCCACCATAACACTTTGTTTCATGAAGTAGAAATGTGTACCTTTCTGGTGAGGTTCGTTGTTCTTTGAAAGACTCATATTTGTGGTTGCTAGGGTAACTGAAAAAGAAGGTAACCTGCAATTGTGTTCAATTCAGGGGATATTTGCAGTTACCATGGCAACGAAGTAATCAAGACAACCAGTTTCATTCCATAATCTGATAGAGCTGACGGAATGTGTCACTTTGACACCTCAGTTGTGTTTTCACCTTACATATGAGGAACCCAGTCCCATCACTCTAATTACAAAAGGATACACCTCATTGTTCTAAAAAACGCGAAGAAAGGGTCTATTTTTACAAACTTCGCATGTCCTTGATTCTAGAAAAAAGGGTACTTTTTCCATCTAAATGTCAGTGATATGGAAAAAAGGGTTGTTTTTTCATTGACAGTTTATAATTTCAAGAATAAAGGGTAAATTATAGCCACAAAAAGTCAGCGTTTTGAAAAAAAACAACCTATTTCTGACATCAAAAGTCAGTTGAAAGGGGGTATTTCCTATTCTGAAGAACGATGATATGTCCTACTTTTATATCTGAGTGGACAGACTGGGATGAGGAAAGATATGAACTAAAGAAAGTTAATTTCAGAATGGCTTAAATTTGTTGATGGTTGCCATGCAAATCAACTGTACATTCTACATCTGCAGACCAATATTTGAGAAGCTTGGCTTTTTTGAAAGAGAAACTCCTATACAGCAAGAAAAGTATAATATACTGTAGTAGGAAAAAATGGTAACTTACCCTGGGTCCCTTTTGTACCCTAAGCACTAAGAATATAAACCCAGGGTCTTCACTTTCTATAACCTGTGTCTACTACACCTTTTAACTATACCCTGGGTCTTTACTTTCTGAATCCCATTGTAATTCCACTACCTGCTATACCCAGGATCTTCATTTATTTGTACCCTGAACACTACAAATACAAACTATACCCAGGGTCTTGACTTTCTCTAACCCAAGTCTACTACAACTTTTAACTATACCCTGGGTCTTAACTTTCTGTACTTCATTGTAATACCAATACCTGCTATACCCAGGATCTTCATCTTTTGTACCCTGAACACTACAAATACAAACTATACCCAGGGTCGTGACTTTCTGTAACCCAAGTCTACTACCACAAAAATTGTTTTTCATGAGTTTCTTAAACACATTGGAAAAGATTCGACTAATTATGATTTCCGCAGAATATCTATTATGTTTTACTTCCATAATGTTTGCGGATTTGATGGATATCAAAAAGTTTTATGAATAAGCATAGAAAACATGCCCAACATCACAGCCCCACCATCACTGATTGCCATGCATTCTTCCTTAGGCGCTTCAATCTAACAAAAAAGGTATAATAAATTCATAACCAACCTCAAAGTGGGTCCTTGCGGAGTCAGTGCCGCTCTACTGGAACCTGATATCAGCCTGCAAACAATTAAAAGCAATTCAAAAATTTGTGATTTCACTGCCTAAAACCTGGCCAATCAGGGGCTCTGTTAACCTGCTCAAAGTCCCCAAATTAAGACCGGGAACCAGTCATAATGACATCAGTTCATCTTCGACATGTATTGAGACTCATGGCCCCACTGCCATGGTATAAACTAGGAACTGTGCCCAGGCTTTCTACTTCTGAACTCCAAATTTACTTCACCTGGCAACTATGCCCTAGGACTTTACTTTCTGAAGCCCATTGTAATACCAATACCTCCTATACCCTGGATCTTCATCTTTTGTACCCTGAACACTACAAATACAAACTATACCCAGGGTCTTGACTTTCTGCAACCCTACTCTACTACACCTTTCAACTATACCCTGGGTCTTTACTTTCTGAACTCCATTATAATACCAATACCTGCTATACCCTTGATCTTCATCTTTTGGACCCTGAACACTACAAATACAAACTATACCCAGGGTCTTGACTTTCTGTAACTCAAGTCTACTACACCGTTTAACTGTACTCTGGGTCTTTACTTTCTGAAGCCCATTGTAATACCAATGCTTGCTATACCCTGGATCTTCATCTTTTGTACCCTGAACACTACAAATACAAACTATACCCAGGGTCTTGACTTTTTGTAACCCAAGTCTACTACAAAAAAAAATTCTTTTTTATGACTTTCTGAATCTCATTGGAAAAGATCAGACTAATTATGATTTCCCGTAGAATATCTATTACGTTTCACTTCCTTAATGTTTGCTGATTTGGTGGATATAAAAAAATTATATGGATAAACGTAAAAAACATGCCCAACATCACAGCCCCACCATCACTGATTGCCATGCATTCTTCCTTAGGAGCTTCGATCTAACAGAAAAGGTATGATAAATCCATAACCAACCTCAAAGGGGGTCCTTGCGGAGTCAGCGCAGCTCGACTGGAACCTGATATCAGCCTGCAAACAATTAAAAACAATTCAAAAATTTGTGATTTTACCACCTAAAACCTGGCCAATCAGGGGCTCTGTTAACCTGCTCAAAGTCCCCAAATTAAGACCGGGAACCAGTCATAATGATATCAGTTTATCTCTGACATGTATCGAGACTCATGGCCCAACTGCCATGGTATAAACTAGGAACTGTGCCCAGTGTAACACAGTGGTGTATATTCGGGGAGTTTATGGTAACAGACAATCTACGGTAGTGCACCCAATGTTATTGTCAACAATATCAACCTGACGCTGGGCAGCGCCGATGTTATCTTTTGCTGTACCATAACATGTACAGCCTCACTCCTTTTAATGCACGTGCGGTACATCAGTGATCCATGTATTATCACGCGTGATATCACGCGTGCCCCGGCCCCTCCCTAAAACGTCCCTTTTGTTATAATAAACGCTTCACGGAGATCAGATCGACTCCCGGCCCTGAGCAGATAACAACACAACGAGAAGTCGCTGTCGTCTATTACAGCACAGGGAATGGGGACCTGCAGGGTGACCCGAGAAGGCCAACTGCAATAGACCACTTTCTCTGGGTCACCGCTGGGGGATCCCCAACCCCTGGGTTTACCTATTATGTTCCACAGTCAGACACGGCGCTGTGGGACATAATCTGGTGCCGTGGACCGCGGATCGGTCTGGGTGAGCTACTGCACGGTGTGTGCGTAAGGTAGGTGCGCTCTTTCTTGCTGGTTATCCCCTATTGTGTGCAATGGCCCAAGGTGGACCTAACCCCGGTGCTGGGGCATTGGCCCAACAGTTACAGTTATTAGGTTTGGGAACACATGTATCGAATGTCCAACAGTTGATAACAAAATTTAATGGGAGGCCCGACAAGTATAAGACATGGGTGAAGGAAATTGATAAGTACTCAGTTTTGATGGGGGCTGCCGAAGATCAAAAAAGGCATATTGCATTCCAGACAGCAGAGGGCCCGGTATCCGATTGCATACTGCGTTTCTTGACAAATGACCCGAACATCGCATGGAATGATTTGCGTCAGCAGCTAGCCCAACGCTTTGGGGATGCTGGGGACGCACATCAGGCCCAAGCTAGGTTGCGACAGTTAAAACAGGGTAAAAAGGAGACGGTTCAGGTATGGGCAGAAAGGGTATTGGATTTGGCCCAAGAAGCTTTTCCAGGGGAGGACTTGGCCCAACAACAAATTGCCCGCCAGCTGGTTGATGTGTTTATCGATGGGCTACATCAAAACAAAATCGCTAGTAACCTAATCCGAAACCCACCGGCTAACTTTATGGAAGCTGTCACCCGAGCGGGTCAAGAACAAAATGTCCTTCTAAAAATTAAGACACGGGGGAGGGAGGAGGTCCCCATGGACATAAATGCAGTTAGGGGACGAGTGACCGACGAGGAGGGATGTTTCCATTGTGGTCGCATGGGTCATTGGAAAAGGGACTGCTGGGAATTGCAAGGCAAGGGTCCTCAAGGAGGTAAGGGGTCGCAAGGGAGTAAGAACCAGACCAAAGGGAAAGGCGTTTCCAAAAGAAAAAGGGGCTGCTGGTGCTGTGGCAGCACTGATCACATAAAAAAAGAATGTCCCAAAGCCAAGGCCAAAGCTAAGGGGTCGCAAGGCAAGGGTAGGGCCCAGGGTAAGGGCAAGGGCCCTGGTAAAAACCCTAGGACCCCTCGGGTCTCCGTCGTGGAGGCCGGAGGAGAGGAGTCCGACACGGAGATCGATTCTCCGGGGGAGGAGGAGGCGGAAAACGCCTAACTCCGCTCTCTGACCAGAGGGGCAGAGGGCGGAGGAGTGTTGTAATCTCCTCCTCTACCAACCGTACCGATAGGTGTAGCTGCCGCTTGAAAGTAAATGGGCAACCCTATAGGGCCCTCGTGGACAGCGGGGCTGACGTGTCGTTAGTACATGTAAGATTGTATAGGCAGATGGGTGGATCCCTAGAGGCATTACGACCCTCACCCTACCAACTGGCAGCGGTGGAGGGGTCCACCATCTCGTGTCTGGGGATGGGAGACATCACCTTTCAACTAGGTAAAAAGAAGGTGAGGCACGCAGTGTGTGTGGTGGAGAACGTAGAATCTACCCTTGTCCTGGGGTATGACTTTCTGGTCAGAAATGACATCACGTGTCATTATGGGCAGAGAGTCATGCTCGTGGGGAAGGAGAGGATCAGACTAGATGCTGAACGTTATATCCGACAGCTGGTGCGCCTCACCAGCGATGTCCATGTACCACCCCAGACCAGTGTGATTGCGAGAGTAAGGACGCGTACAGCCCGGGGGACTCATATCATAACCGCCATTAACACGGGGTTTATGGGTCAGGAACCAGGGCTCATGGTAGGGGATACACTCACCACCATAGAACCGAAACGGGGTTGTCCCATTCTGATTACCAACGAGACAGGTAAGGCTTTCGAGTTGAAAAAGGGTAACGTGGTAGCGCAGTTGGTGGAGGTGGAGGAAGGAGATCAGGTTGAGGATGAGCTAGAAAATCAGGCCTGGGATAGCACTCCAATAGAGGAAGGAATAAAATGCTCTGAAGAATTTAGGCCTCAAATCACCAAGTTGGTAAAAGAGAACAGGGATGTGTTCGCGCGTAGTGATGCAGAGCTGGGAAGGACAGACGTAATCAAACTAAGTATAGACACAGGGGATAGTGAGCCTGTGAGACAAAAACCATATAGGGTACCCCTGGCCAAGAGAGAGGTCATCGACAAGCAGGTGACCGAAATGCTAAAGGCAGGTGTGATCAAGCCCTCACACAGTCCGTGGTGTTCTCCGGTGGTTCTTGTAAAGAAGAAATCCGGGGAGTACCGCTTCTGTGTGGACTTCCGGAAGTTAAACAATCTCACGGTAAAGTACAACTGGCCACTGCCGGTCATCGATGACATCCTGTCTTCCCTCGGGGAGGCACGGTACTTCTCGACCCTTGACCTCAGGGCCGGGTACTGGCAGGTTGGTCTAGAAGAAAACAGTAAGGACAAGACTGCTTTTGGGTGCCACCGAGGCATATTCAGATTCGAGGTGATGCCGTTCGGGCTAACCAATGCGCCATCGGTGTTTACAGAGCTGATCAACCATGTCCTCCAGGGGCTAGAGGAATATTGCAGACCCTACCTGGATGATGTGATTGTGTACAGCAGGACACCTGAAGAGCATGTCTTGCACCTACGTGAGGTGTTCGGGAGGTTGAGGCGGGCTAATCTGAGGCTAAAAATGCCTAAGTGCGAGTTCTTTAGGGAACAAGCAAAGTACTTGGGTCACGTGGTCACCAGGGATGGGATCTCTCCTGATCCTGAGAAGACAAAGGTGATCGAGGAACTCTCTAGGCCGCAGACAGTTAGGGAGGTGCGTGGCTTCATCGGGATGGTAAGTTACTATCGTAGATTTGTCCCTAACATGTCTGAAATAGCGCTGCCCTTGTCCAAGCTAACAAAGAAACATGCCAACTTTGTGTGGGATGAAAGGTGTGAAGAGGCTTTCCAAACCCTGAAAGATAAACTGAAAACCCCACCCGTTCTCGCGTTTCCAGATATAAGAAAAGAATTTTTTCTCGAGACGGATGCGTCGGACCGCTGTGTGGGGGGCATTCTCACCCAAGCTTCGCCTGAGGGTGAGAGGGTCATACAGTATCTCTCCCATAAGTTGTCAGATACCCAATGCAGGTGGGCAACGGTGGAAAAAGAGGCCTATGCCATTGTGTATGCCATCCAAAAACTTAAACACTACCTCTTCGGGGCCGAGTTCACTATCCGAACTGATCATGCGCCCTTGAGATTTCTCCTAAATTCAGAACAAAAGAACCAAAAAGTACAAAGGTGGGCCATGATGATAAGTGAGTATCACTGTAAAATTGAGTACTTGCCAGGGAAGAAGAACACCCGGGCAGACTTCATGAGTCGACCCCCCGAAGATCGAGTAGTGTCTGTCATTAATACCGACAGGGTAGATCCAATAGAGCATTGGAATCAAAAGCAAAAGCTTAAAAAGAAACCCCCACCTGTGACTCCTAAGACCCCAGACGTTCCTGAGCATGAACTTAAAGAAATCAATATGGAACAGGAAAGGGATGAGGAGTTGGGAGACATCAAGCGACAACTGTCCGAGATAGGGCCGAAGAAACGCGAACTGGCCAAGTACTGTATGATCGAAGATTCAGTGTATTACATATCAGAGCGAGACGGTGAGTTGAAATTAATGATACCAAAACATCTTCAAAATTTTGTGCTGTCTCAGACCCATGATATCTGCCATCCAGGGGCGGATAGAACTTATGACCTAATCAGGTCTAGGTATCACTGGACCGGAATTTACAGGTCAGTGGTAGACTATGTGGCACAGTGTGTTCAGTGCCGCACCCGAAACCTAGTTAAAGAACCAAGGGAACTAGGGGAAATGGAACCGACCAGTTTTCCATTCGAAAAGGTGGCTATTGATATTGCCGGTCCGTATGAAGAAAGTCATGCTGGTAACAAGTATCTTTTGACTGCTATAGATATCTATTCGGGATGGCCAGAGTTTTACGCCATTGCCGACAAGCGTGCGGTCACCATTGCTCAAGCATTGATCGATGATTTCATTCCTAAACATTCCTGTCCGTTGGCTCTGTTATCCGATAACGGGACAGAGTTCGTTAACGAAATAATCCGCCACATCACTAGCGAGTTGAAGATCTATAGGGTAACTACTAGTAGATATCATCCGGCGAGCAACGGACAGGTAGAAAGGATACACAGGGTCTGGAATGACACAGTGTCTAAAATGGTTGTGGGAGATGTAAAGAACTGGGATACAATGGTGCCCTCAGTGCTTCTAGCACTGAGAGTCAGTAAGAACGAGAGCACTGGCTTTTCTCCCTTCTATTTGATTTACAACCGCGATCCTGTGCTCCCCTTAGATACGATTTTGAAACCCAGAAGGAAATATCTAGGGGAGGAATACCACAAGTTGGCCCTAGAGAGGCAACATCGCAGTTTCATCGAGGTGCTACGCAATAGAAAAAGGGCACGCGACAGACAAAGGCAATATCATGACCGCGGTGTAAAAAGGTCGGATTTCAAGATAGGGGACGCTGTTTATCTGTACAACCTGCACCGGACTGGTAAACTTGACCTCCGGTGGAGACCATACTACCGGATAACCGATAAGATAGGAGATGTAAACTATCGAGTTAAAAACGAGTTATCCGGTGAGGTTGAGCGGGTACACGCTGAGCATCTCCGATTGGCTCCCAGTGAGTGGGAGGTGCCACGATCCCAGACAGGGGGTCGGGGGCTGGGGCGGTGGGCTAAGTATGCCGCCGCACCCATAGAATCCGAGACGGACTCTGACAGCGAGGCATCACTCAGAGAGAGTGATCACGAGGGAGAAGGTCACCGCGGAGAGCGAGTGCCCCGTGTGCCTCACCGCAGAGCCAGCACTTCTGAAAGTGACTCGGAGGAGGATCTGCCCTTATCAAGGTTACAGGAAAGACTGCGCAGTGACCACGAGTTAGTGGGGATGGGAGGCAAGCAAGGCCCACCCATTGGTGATAGGGCAGGGTCACCGCAACCGGAGGCACAGCCTCAAGCGGTGGAGATGGCGGATGCAGAGCCTTCAGGGAACGCCGAGGCCGGGGCATCGGTCGCCATTGATAGTCCAACATTTGACGGGGGCGAGCCAACTCGTAGAGTACCGCCCAAGAGATATAGGGGTGAGGACCCCGAGGAACTTCCACGGGACAAGAGACCGAGGGTCATGTCCCTCAAAGGTCGCCAGGTGAGGAAGTTGTTAAATATAATAGCAGAGATGCTACCTGAATAAGGGAATTGTCTTAAGTAGATGCTTTTCCTTAAGGTTATGGGATTTCCTAGACCAGGGGAGGTGACGCTGGAGAAGTCAAGCCCTCCTGTGAAAGTAAACTGCTAAGTGGGGATAATTAACCCATTTGCCCATGCTCTAAGGGGAATGTAGAAACTTATGCTTATCTTGGAGATAAAAGTAATAATCCTGTAAAATGCTTTATTCCAGATTGCTACAAGTGCAGCCATAGTGTGGTGCCTTGTTCTGTTAGGAGTAGTAGTGGTATCCGGGGAGAAACATGTATTCTTCCGGAAGGTCCATGAGACTCGTGCACTTCAATCAGAGTGGCGAGTTGGGTTTGTCGTAGACCTTGAGCCGTTAGAAAGATATATAATGCAAGCTCAGGTTGAAGTACGTAAGGTTAAGGGCTTTGTAAATAGCCTAAGGCATTTCAATTTTGCAGAACCAGTCTATGCCAAGGTGGGGACTACCCAAGCCCGGCGGATAGACATGATAGATAAACAATTTCAGAAGTTATACCAACGAGTAGCCGCCTTAAAGCGCATTCACTCTAGGTCAAAGAGGGCTATTCTTAACCTGGGTGGTCCACTTAGTTATCTTTTTGGCGTTGCTAGCTCAGATCAGGTAGATCAGATACATGCAGAAATAAATAAAATGAAGAAGCAACAGGTGAGACAGAAGCATGTCTTAGAAGAAGCTCTAACTATAATCAACATTACTCGTGTAGATGTAGCTAAGAATAGGGACGCAATTAATTTAGTCCTAGATGTTTCAAATGACTTGAAGACAAGGTTGAATAACCTAACGGATATGGTTCTCCCACTCCGTAGCTTTACCATCTTGCATGCCAAGCTCGATAATGCGTTAACCGATTTGCAAACACTAGTATTGGTAGGCGAAGAGTATCTGGAGGACATAGAGTTAACGCTCGCAAGTGTAAGCGGTGGCCATATAACACCAATTGTAATGCCACCAGACCAACTCAGTCAGCTGTTAGGTGAGATCAGCAAGCGACTCGCAGATAACTTGCAGTTACCTTTTGAGCCATCAAGAGATCTTTGGCAATATTACCAACTACTAAAGGGAGTATCAGCTGCAGTTCCTCAAGGGGTTATAGTATATACAACCATACCCCTCGTAGACCGGAGAGAGCAATGGGAGCTTTTCAAGGTAATCAACCTACCTTTACCCTTGCTCAACTCAAATTATTCGGTCATGTACCGACTTGACATGGAGGAATTTGCTATTAACGTAGAGCGTACCCATTATATTCATGTAGAGTCCTCTACTTTTCAACTTTGCCACACCAAGGGTGTATTTTATTGTAAGTTCCATAATCCAGGAATACCGGTAGCTCAGTCACAGAGTTGTGCCTTGAGACTTTTCCTAGACCGCGATAGTGAATCTCTCTGTCCAATAGTTATGTCGGCACAGGTATCCTTACCCATCGGTGAATATATCGGAGAAGGCAGGTGGGCTATTGTATCTAGGACCTCCCAGGATTTCAGAATAATTTGTAGGAATCGCAGAGGGGACACCGTCACTAACTTCCCTGTCCAGGTGATCAAAATCGAGCCAAATTGTGTAGCAACCAGCGAGCAGATGCAGTTCTATACCGGAGGTAGTGATTCCCTTTCTTACAAAACTAAAAACATGTGGGCTCCCGTTCTTAAAATTCGGGGTATCAATGTTTCGGCCGTCCATCCACTGTTGCACATTCAACAAAAACAAATCAAAATTCCAAAACATTTGAATACAATGTCTCACATTGACATCGACACTCTAAAGAAATCATTAAATCAGGTAGATCATGGGAATGACTCTAGTTGGGGTAATCCACTAGCTGCAGGAAGTTCGGGACTTATTATCTTAGTATTAGTACTTGGGATAGGTTACTTGGTCCACCGGCAATTGCACTGTGTAGGGAGGCCATCTCGTGGGGGTGCGCCTGCCGAGCCGCACGCCGGCGGAATGCCGCCTGCTGCCGAGACGTATCCAACGGACGCCAAGGTGAGACCCAGTGAGGTGACGAACAAGGGGAGTCAGTCACTCTATCCCCCGCTGGCCCCGATCATCATTCCCGGGGCTCCAGGGTTCACCCCGTCTTCACAGACGGTCGACGCTTGAGGGTTCCTCCTGTCCTTGCGGACAGTCGACGCTAGAGGGTTCCCCCTGTCTTCACAGACAGTCGACGCTTGAGGGTTCCTCCTGTCCTTGCGGACAGACGACGCCTGAGGGTTCCTCCTGTCCTTGCGGACAGTCGACGCTAGAGGGTTCCCCCTGTCTTCACAGACAGTCGACGCCTGAGGGTTCCTCCTGTCTTCACGGACAGTCGACGCCTGAGGGTTCCTCCTGTCTTCACAGACAGACGTCGCATGAAGGGTCATCCTGTTCTCACGGACAGTCAACGCGTAGGGTCCATGAAGTCCTCATGAACGGACATTGCGAAGATATCTCGCAGATGCAACAAACTGTGGTTATGGCATAATGCATGTTCTAGTATTAGTCTTGACGCTATCAAGTATATAACGGACTATTACTTTTATCAAAGACCTAAGGGGGTCTCAAATGTGAGCGACATAATCTGATGCAGCGGACCAGCATGCTGAACATCAAGGGACTATCGTTTCTCTAGTAATCCACATATGTAAAAAAAAAAATATATGTGAATTAAGGGGAGGGATGTAACACAGTGGTGTATATTCGGGGAGTTTATGGTAACAGACAATCTACGGTAGTGCACCCAATGTTATTGTCAACAATATCAACCTGACGCTGGGCAGCGCCGATGTTATCTTTTGCTGTACCATAACATGTACAGCCTCACTCCTTTTAATGCACGTGCGGTACATCAGTGATCCATGTATTATCACGCGTGATATCACGCGTGCCCCGGCCCCTCCCTAAAACGTCCCTTTTGTTATAATAAACGCTTCACGGAGATCAGATCGACTCCCGGCCCTGAGCAGATAACAACACAACGAGAAGTCGCTGTCGTCTATTACAGCACAGGGAATGGGGACCTGCAGGGTGACCCGAGAAGGCCAACTGCAATAGACCACTTTCTCTGGGTCACCGCTGGGGGATCCCCAACCCCTGGGTTTACCTATTATGTTCCACAGTCAGACACGGCGCTGTGGGACACCAGGCTGTCTACTTCTGAACTCCAAATTTACTTCACCTGGCAACTATGCCCTAGGACTTTACTTTCTGAACCCCATTGTAATATTAATACCTGCTATACCCTGGATCTTCATCTTTTGTACCCTGAACACTACAAATACAAACTATACCCAGGGCCTTGACTTTCTGTAACCCAAGTCTACTACACCATTTAACTATACCCTGAGTCTTTACTTTCTGAACCCCATTTTAATACCAATACCTGCTATACCCACAATCTTCATCTATTGTACCCTGAACACTACAAATACATACTATACCCAGGGCTTTGACTTTCTGTAACCCAAGTCTACTACACCTTTCAACTATACTCTGGGTCTTTACTTTCTGAAGCCCATTGTAATACCAATACCTGCTATACCCTGGATCTTCATCTTTTGTACCCTGAACACTACAAATACAAACTATACCCAGGGCCTTGACTTTCTGTAACTCAAGTCAACGACACCTTTTAACTATACCCTGGGTCTTTACTTTTTAACCCCATTGTAATACCAATACATGCTATACCCTGAATCTTCATCTTTTGTAACCTGAACACTACAAATACAAACTATACCCAGGGTCGTGACTTTCTGTAACCCAAGTCTACTACCACAAAAATTGTTTTTCATGAGTTTCTAAAACTCATTGGAAAAGATCCGACTAATTATGATTTCACGTAGAATATCTATTATGTTTTACTTCCTTAATGTTTGCGGAATTGATGGATATCAAAAAATTATATGAATAAACGTAGAAAACACGCCCAACATCACAGCCCCACCATCACTGATTGTTGTGCATTCTTCCTTAGGAGCTTCAGTCTAACAGAAAAGGCATAATAAATCCATAACCAACCTCAAAGGGGGTCCTTGGGAAGTCAGCGCCGCTCGACTGGAACCTGGTATCAGCCTGCAAACAATTAAAGACAATTCAAAAATTTGTGATTTCCTAAAACCTGGCCAATCAGGAGCTCTGTTAACCTGCTCAAAGTCCCCAAATTAAGACCGGGAACCAGTCATAATGACATCAGTTCATCTCCGACATGTTTCAAGACTCATGGCCCCACTGCCATGGTATAAACTAGGAACTGTCCCCAGGCTGTCTACTTCTGAACTCCAAATTTATTTCACCTGGTAACTATGCCCTAGGTCTTTACTTTCTGAAGCCCATTGTAATACCAATACCTGCTATACCCTGGATCTTCATCTTTTGTACCCTGAACACTACAAATACAAACTATACCCAGGGCCTTGACATTCTGTAACCCAAGTCTACTACACCTTTTAACTATACCCTGGGTCTTGCCTTCCTTAACCCCGTTGTAATACCAATACCTGCTATACCCTGGATCTTCGTCTTTTGTACCCTGAACAATACAAATACAAACTATGCCCAGGGTCTTCACTTTCTGTGACCCAAGTCTACTTCACCTTTTAACTACACCCTGGGTCTTTACTTTCTGAAGCCCATTGTAATACCAATACCTGCTATACCCAGGATCTTCATCTTTTGTACCCTGAACACTACAATTACAAACTATACCCAGGGTCTTGACTTTCTGTAACCCAAGTCTACTACACCTTTTAACTATACTCTGGGTCTTTACTTTCTGAAGCCCATTGTAATACCAATACCTGCTATACCCTGGATCTTCATCTTTTGTACCCTGAACACTACAAATACAAACTATACCCAGGGTCTTGACTTTCTGTAACTCAAGTCTACCACACCTTTTAACTATACCCTGGGTCTTCATTTTCTAAACCCTATTGTATTACCAATACCTAATATACCGCATTCGGGATTCCTCGTCCGCACATGCGCACACCTTTGACTCAGCTTCCTGTGGGAGGACAAGTGCCACTTTTCAGCCAATCAGGACTCTCCGTTGTTCAATATGGCAGCGCCCACATGGCCTCTCCTGTATGCGGTACAGTCTAGGTCTTCACTTTGACTACGTGAAGTCCACTTCCTCCACCAACTCTACTGAGGGTCTTCACAATCTCTACAACAAGTCTATTACTGTTATATCCTATACTAGATGTTTCAGGCATAGTTTAAGACCAAATATGATACAAGCTTGTAGTTTCCAGGGCTGCCAAATGTCCCGGATTTCCTGAGACAGTCCCGGATTTTTACCCCTCTCCCGGGTGTCCCAGGAAAGGGCACAGATGTCCCGGGAAATGAGGAATTGAAGATTGCATTTATTCTTTAAAACATATGTCGTATTTATACTTAGAAAGTCTACCTAAAAATGTTACCATTAACTTCAAAATTTCTAGACTTTTCCAAATTGAATACATTGAATGACGAACAAGATGAGTATATGTCAGAGTTGCCCAAATACATAAAATTTATAGTGTTTTCTTTTTTCAGATATACATGCCTTTGCAATTAACTAGTACTCGATCCTCACATTGCCATTGGCAGAATCTACCCATGGCCTAGGCTGTCCTGGATTTTTCCCATCACAGGTTGGCAGACCTGAATTTCTATTCATACTGGTTGCAATTATATGCAAAACTGTCCGAAACAGGTGAACCTCCATTATCAAACACGTACATTTCCATATAACATACTGACTGGTGATCTGAATCAGTAATGATTTTCCTGGCGATTCTGCCAGTTTCCCGTCACCGGTTGCAGGGAAAATCGCCTAGTGGGTAATGGGCTTTATGAACATAGGGCCAGGCCCTGATGGCTGGTAACTTCTAAATCTAGTTTAAATCAAACGCTCTAACCTTGATAGAAATGAGTGAGGTAAGCAGCTCGTACTATCTAATCCTGTTTAATCCAATCTAATCCCCATTTAATCTAACCCTAGGGTAAGATTAAATATTTAGACCCTAATCAGGTTTTCAGAGGATCGGATTAAGCTTTGACCAATCATAATTTCTGTTACAAAGTCCAGACCTGTCAACTTTTGAGAATTGTAAAAAATTATGGTGGGGCAGGTAAAAGTTGATGTCCACCTGCCCGAAGGTAAAATTTTTATAATCAAGTAAAAAGGGGCAGGTGAATTAATGGATCGGGCAGGTAAAACTTGGCCTACACCTGCCCGATGGGCAGGTACATTAAAAACCTTAATGTTGAGACCTGCCTTCTAATGGCAGATGGGATTCCCCAAGAACTCCCCTTGCTACATCATACATTGGGGGATTTTCCCTTAAAAATTCAATAAAATACAAGTTTTTTTAATGTCCTAAAATTGTGTTTAAACTAAATATTTTCCTTCCATTTTAGTTACATTGATAGTACAAGTTGTGAATAACATACTGAATTGAATTCATTGAAAAATAACTAGCCTGCAGTTATGTGAAAGGTTTCCTTTAATATGGAAAAAAAAAGTAGCCCTCAAACTATGTAATATTTGATCAAATAAGGATTTTTCTATATCTTTTCATTTTTTATTGTTATCATTACCAACCAAAATCAGACCAAAAGAGGTCCAAACTATATCATTTTTATCATCTGCAGGGCAGACAAGCAGTGTGTAGAGGCTTGTCAGTATAAACAGGCTGTATGCACCGCTCCTTGTTTTACAGTGTTTTACACATATTTACAGAATTGTTTTGGTGATAAAATATAGAAGACCCTTAGGAGCCGTCCTCAGGTCCCCGGACGAACCTCAGGAGGGCCAGTTTTCATGCGCTAAGGATGGGAAATTCAATGCTTATAGATCAGCCATTGAAAAATAAATCTATTCTTTCTTCTGGTGCCTTTAACATATAGGATAATGTCCGAGGACATAATTACAGGGTTCTTCCTAGATTAAATTTTGAGTATCAAATGCCCCATTTTGCTTAACCTTAGGGGGCTATTCTTTGAGATAATCGGGGGTTTTCTGACTATAACCTTATCAATTTTCTGTAACTTTAATGCGGGAATGGCCCCCTCAAAGTCATCCTAATGCGGGAATTGAATTCCTGATGCGGGAATCCCTCATCACGTACAAAGTTGGGAAATATTTTTGTGATAATATCGTACATATTACTTGCAGGGGTTGAGTAGCCAGTTTTCACGCAGTGTAGCCTATTTTCACGCAGTCTGGTGCCAGTTTTTATGCATTGGAATGTATATTACATCAAAAAACAAGAAAATACAGAGAAATTGGGAAAACATATCAAAGGGACCTCAGAACAGTAGTTTCGTTTAATTTCCACTCTTGTAATACAGGGTTTGCGAAAAACATTTTGAAGTGTCGGACATTATGTCCGACGTTCAGGAGGTAATCATCGGACATCCCATATAAATTGTCAGACAATTTTAATTTAATTTACAAATTAAAAACAGGATAAGGAGGTAGTTCAACTTTTGAGGTTCAACTCTTTGCATACCAACTTGAACTGTTTCAAAAAACCGGGACTTAATACGAGAAAATATATTTTACAAGGATCACGCCAGATTTCTGTCTAATAGGCACATTAGGACATGTTTTGGCTCCGTAGAAATCAGAAATATTTCCAAAACATCATAACTAGAATCAAGATTTTCGGCAGGCTGAAGATGCCGGCCGAAGATGCCTTGCGGAATTTAAGAGCTATAAGAATTTTCAAAGTTTGACCTAGTTTACCAAGAACCCCAGTCGCGCTACTCACCCCCACCCACCTTACTTATTACATAACAGGTGCTGGTAGCCGACCCTGTGCTCCAACCTGTGAAATAATGGCGGACGGGCAGTACCGGTGGCAGGGGGGGGAGGGGGATCCAAGTGGTAGAGGTCCCAACGGACGTTGGGGTGTGTGTGTGTGTGTGGGGGGGGGGGGTAATTGTTCCAATAGGCCACCATAGTACGTGGGGCTGGAAAGGTGGAGGGGGCGGGGCCCACACTACCCTTACCTGTCAATTGGGGCCATGACACTGTGCTCTGAGGGGACTGCCTTGACCAATCATGGGTGGAGGTGGCGCAGCAGAGGGAGGGTGGAAGTAAGAGGGTGGAGTGAGGGGGGAGGGGGAGGTGCTAATAGCCCAATTACATGACCCAGTGTACAACAACAAAAGAACAATTCAAATCCGGTATGCCTCCTTTGATGCCTTACTTACACTACATTTATATCATTATATCTTTGTATAGCGCAAGGCATCAAAAATCGGAAATTAATTCAACCATAACCATGATAACGTGCTGATATACTTTAAATGGCAAAGATAGGTTTAAGATTACTTTAGCAAAAATGCGTATGTGTATGTCCACACTAAGGGGCCTAAAACGTGACATGGCATCTCAAATCTAAAACTTTTCTTAGAGTTGCGAATTCTTATTGGAAAAATAAAGCAAACTCTTTTTTCACATTTTCCTTGAAAAAAAAGATAATACAAAAATTATCTCAATATTTTGTTGATTATTGAAAATAAAAAGTAAATGTGTTACGGACGTGATGTTGACATTTCAAATTACATGAAATACAGTTATTTCTCTAACAAATTGATAAGAAAACAACTGATTGGCAAATATCTATTATAGAAAATTATATTACCTGAAAACTTCATTTAAATCCTTATTTTAAAAAAGATTTTGACCAGTGTTGACATTGTTTATGTAGACCCCTATGAACTGCTAAGATATTCATCTTGCATTCATCTTAGGAATTTTTTTCCTATTCAATGTCTTAACTCAACTATCTCATAGAGAAAGCATTCTAAAGATTGTGTAACAACACCATTTTAGTCAACAAAGTTAATAACTTTTGCTGGAAAAAAAATCTGAAAAAGACATACATTTTGACAGACAGTCATCACGTCCATGACACAATTTATTATTGTCAAAAAATATATCTTAAAATGTTATGTTTTTAAGCAAAAATGTTTTTAACAGGTTGAACACTGGGTTAACAAATTAGGATGGTCAGTTTTACATTAGAGTAGAATTGCCAGTTTTTGCGCATTAAGGACGGGAAATAACATAATGGTAGAATATTTAATGAAAAAATTAATCAATTCAATATTTTTGCACATATACAACGTGGAATAATGTCTTTAAAAAAAATATGAACAAAAATCTTGAAAATCGAATTTTGTCTGTGAATACCTACTATAATACTTTTAGAGGTTAATTTGCTAGTTTTCACACACTATAGCCTAATTTCGCGCAGCCTGTTGCCAGATTTCGCGCACTGGAAGATAATTAAGGCAAAAATTATCTGAATTTAGAATTTCTGGGAAAAAAAACTTTAAAAAGACATGTAAATGAAATATTTTATCAATATCCGCCATGTACAATAGCCTAGTACGTCTTGATGAATTGATATCACGCATTCACGTAAAGCCTCTTTCATTTAATAGAAAAACATAGAAAGAACAATAATGAATGAGATGAGATCAATAAATGCGTCATTTTATGTGTTTTCAGTCAAAGGCAGAGGCATTTATTCCTTGAACAAAAAAATGAAATCTGATATATATCATCAGATTTTGTGGTTGCTAAATTTTCTTGAAAGCTTCTTCACATTAGATTTGATCTAATTTTCAAAATATATTCACGTTTGGATGAAAAAATAGTGAAAAATTCAGAAATTTCAGGAAAAAATGCAAGAAAAATGCGCGAAAATTAGCAACTGTCTTATTTTGTGTTGTTAGTTTTCACGCAAAGGTCTATTTTCTAAAATAGGGATGAAATCCAAAGTTTATCATATCTAGATGATAACATATCCCTGTAAACTAATATCTATGATATTTAATCTATCCTGGAACAATTTTTAATATAGAAAGTGATCTTATGGTTATTATATCAGAAAATATCAACTTTTTAAGGGTCCTGCCTTGTTCCCAAATAAAATGCAACCAGAAGCATATTTTTACCTGTAAAATGAATAGTCATGAAACACCATAAAAAAATCTCATATTTGTCCCAGTACAACTTCCTTTGGCGTGTTGGAGTAGAAAATTACCTATGTGACACCCACAGAAAAAATGTGTCCTTAAAAATGCGTAAAATGCGCGAAAACTAGCAATGCGCGAAAACTGGCAACCCTACTCTATATTTACTCTCAATATGTTTTTTGAAAGTGTCTTCTTTGTATGTTTACTCTGTCACAAAAAATGACCCCTAAAATGCCAATATTTTCCTAAAGAACACAGTTTTCATAAAAAACTTAAACAGGTAAAACCATAATTTTATGTTTACTATCTCTCAACGGCTTTCTGCACATACCACTACAAAAATTATACCTTAAAAATCAATGACATTTGATATACAGTTAGCTAAAGTAAGAAGTATCCAATTATACCCCTTAGTGTGGACATACACATACGTAAAAATATGTTAAATGCGCAAAAACTAGTGATGTGTGAAACTGGCACCTCTACTCTATTAGGCCAAAGTTCCACTTGGGGATTTCATTGCTGGGTATGGGCCTGAATGGACTTTCAATTTTGTTAATCTGTCTATGTCTGAGAAGCATGCATTTAACTGTAAAAGTACCTTAACATGTGCCTGGGGTGCAGATTATACACACCCAGGGGCGGACCCAGGAATTTGTAGAGGGGGGGGGGCAAAAACATGGATGTACGGGGGGTGGGCCCCCCATCAAACATGATTTAACAGGAGAGGGGGGGGGGGGGCAAGGCCCGTCCCCCCCCCCTGGCCCCGTCGGCTCGTAACTTTTAGCTTTTAGACTGGATTACAGCAGATTTAGCCTGTGTTGCCGTAGCAACGTTCTTATCAGGTTAAACTAAAGGGATCGGAACTCCTAATCCAGTCTAATCCATCCTTAATCTAACCCCACGAGTTAAATTAAATATCTCTGCCCCAATTAGGTTTTCAGAGGATCGGATTAAGGTTAGACCAATCATAATCAGGGGTGTGCAGATCCAAATATATTTTCGCATATCTACCAGTAAAATTCGCACAATCTAGTCATAAATTCGCAAATGTTTGTATAGCATTTGCGCTTTCCTATATAAATTTGAGGCCAAAATTCGCAAATTCTGGGACAAAATTCGCAAATTTGTGCGAATTTGCGAGCATTTGCACACCCCTGATAATTTCTGTAACAAATCTAGTTAGGGTACTAACGAGACGTTCCCCCTAATCCTGTTTTTTGCCTAATTCTGTTTTCAGTCTAATCCAATCTCGGAGATTAGGGCCCGATATTTCGAAACACCTTAACCTTAATTTTTTGACAGATTTAAGGTGGTTGCTAAGGAGTTTAGGCCAATTTAAGGTTCTGGCCTAAACTTTTCAGGTATGTGGTATTTCGAAACACCTTACCTCAAAAAAAGCTTAGTTTAAGGTGAATTCTTTAAGGTAGGTCGGGAGGTACCTTAAAATTTAAGGAAACAATCTAATTCTTATATTTCTATCAATCCTTACTTATTATTACTTTTATTTCATTATGAATATCGCAAATAAATATATAATTTCATAGATATGATAAGAAATATCATGTAATCCATGAAAAAACAAGGAACTATATACAGTCAAATGCCTACGGATGTGCACATGAGTGATTTGGCAATGTCGTTGTCATGGTGACAAAGACGTGACAACGACGTCGTCAACAACGTAAACAACTTTGGCCGTCTAAACTTTTACATATTTCAGTGAGTTCTGCACGGATTTCCACAATTATTTTTTTGATTTGAAGAGAATAATGCATTTTCTAACGCAATTCACAGTCAGAAGCACATTAATCATGCTAGGAAATTGTAAAATGGACTTAGATTATCAAATCATGAGGACGTGCATCCACCTTAAACTTTTAAGGTTACAAGGTGTTTCGAAATATCCACTCAGCCCTTAAAGTTTAAGGCACAGTGTATTTAAGGAGAAGCACATCCTAACGTTTAAGGCCGCCTGAACTCAGGAAAAAGTTTAAGGTAAGGTGTTTTGAAATATCGGGCCTAGGGCGGATTTGCTTTTTACGAGACGGCGGGCCCTGGATCCGCCCCTGATTATTGTCACCTGCCGATAATACACGCCACTACTCTAACCTAATCCCGGGCCCGACGGCTCGTAGCTCCGCTAATCACGTCGAACGTCCGTAATTAAATTAGGTAAGATAATCATTATAAGTTAATCACGATTAGGAGAAACGGCTCGAAACTCATCCTACAGCATATGACACAAGCAATTTCATTGGTCTAACCTTAATCACATCCCCCTTAATCTAACTAGGGAGGTAGATTAAGTTGATAATTAGGGCGAGTTGGTAATCATGAGATTCAGCCTGCAGAGCTACGAGCCGTCGGGCCCCGGAGATTACGGCAGATTACAAAGATTAGGAGCCGTCGGGCCCAGGTTGCTCTGGCAACCACATCAGATTCTACTGAAAAACGGTAGTCCTTTCTCCTACATGCGAAATAATGGTAAATACTGGGGCTTGTACAGTTTGAAATGAAGGAATTAACACAGTGGTATACTCTTTTTTCCCATAGTAGTTTGCACCTGCTATAAAGAAGCAATACTTACAAAGATAGCCTAGTCCACTCTTCGCGGCCGCCTGCTGAGCATTAGGATTGGCGCCAGTACAGTATGGGTCTGGACCACTAAATTCGACACGGCGACATGGGCATTTCTTAAAATCGACATGCGACATGGGGCCTTAGCGACATGACATTGGGCTCAAAATCATAGTGACATGCGACATAGCCATTACTGACATTCGACAGGGCTTATTCTTAAATTCGACACGGCGACATAGCCAATTCTTAAATTCGACATCCGACATCGGCACCCCCCCATCAAGGGCCCCTACAGTGGCTTGGCTCAAATCAGCCTAAGATTTTTCTTCTGTGATAAAAACTTTTTTGTGATTTGCAAGTTAATGTTTGAAATAGCAGCCTTTTTAACAAGAGTTGATCATCATAGTTAGCTTTAGAAACTTGAGATAGTTGTCTTTATGGGGGGACTACTTTTGTTGGATGAAGATAACTCCACATAGGTGCTGCAGCACCTCTGCTATGTAAGCCTCTTTCTGATTGGCTGGTTGGTAAGTAGACCCTGGGTGCAGTTTGATGATGTATACCCCGGGTGCACTGTAATCGGCCGATCGGCCCAGCAGCGACCCTGTGCGTCTGAGGTAAAAACCACTAAATCGTCAACTTTAACATAGTCCGACCAAAGGCCCCCCATGGCTCCTATTTATCAATTCTAACCTCCTTTTGAAGTTCATACATGGTCCTGAGGGGTGTGGGTAGTCAATCAAAGCAAAATTAGACCTTAGACTTGAAAAACATTTTGCTGGTTCTCATTTTTACGACGAAAAAAGCTACGTTTTTACTGCACGCTGGCACATCGGGGCACCAAGTGAGAAAAAAAACAACATCCTAACCCCACCATTTCTATTCCACAGTGTAGCCCCACCTCTCCCCTTTCTAAATATGTAATATGAAGGCCGTACTACATCACAGTGCAGAGCCATGCATCCGCCGGTAGACCCCTGTGCGTCTGAGGTAAAAACCACTAAATCGTCAACTTTAACATAGTCCGACCAAAGGCCCCCCATGGCTCCTATTTATCATTTCTAACCTCCTTTTGAAGTTCATACATTGTCCTGAGGGGTGTGGGTAGTCCATCAAAGCAAAATTAGACCTTAGACTTGAAAAACATTTTGCGGGTTCTCATTTTTACGACGAAAAAAGCTACGTTTTTACTGCACGCTGGCACATCGGGGCACCAAGTGAGAAAAAAAAAACATCCTAACCCCACCATTTCTATTCCAGTGTAGCCCCACCTCTCCCCTTTCTAAATATGTAATATGAAGGCTGTACTACATCACAGTGCAGAGCCATGCATCCGCCGGTAGACCCCTGTGCGTCTGAGGTAAAAACCACGTAAATTACGAAACCTTACCAAAGTTGTCCTCGAAGCTGGAAATTATACCTTTTAACATAATTCAATCTTTGTTGTAAGTCCTACATTAATACAAAACCAATAAAAGTGCTGTAAATTGGAATCCACAGGGAATCAGCACTGCATAATCACCATGTTGTATCATACATCTGAGGTAAAAACTGGACTTTCCTGGAATCAAATACAAGCAACATGCACACATTTTATCATGCTAATAGATGGTTAAATATTGTAAATTTAACTCACCCAGTCTGGAAGATGGTACGGGTTGACTGGTGGCTTGTTAACTGTCTATTATAACTGTTTTATCGAATAATGATTGGGATGTGTTCGTGTTGATGATTTTGGTGATAACAAATGTATGTATGTTGATAACCCCTTCCCCCTTCCCCCCTCCCGTCCCTAACCCCTAGGAGCCTAAACAAACTCCTTGAGCCTATCCTGGGCTGTTTGGCTCAGGGTGAAGGATCGTTTCGATCTTCCTGTGGGGATGGGGGGGTCGATCGTTGCGATCACGTCCGCCTGGTCAATCCACAACTCGTCGGCCAGGCGGGGCCAGAGGTAGGTAAGGGGGTTCTTTGGACTGTTCACCATGAAGTTGATGTGAACCTCCTTCTCGTCCTCACCCATGACGCACCCTACGTACGCCTCGCCGTTGTACTTGGCGATGACGTAGGTGCCGACGGGAAGGGGCTCACGAGTGGTGGTCTTCATGGTGTCGTCCGGGGTTGTTGTGGAGTTGGTGGTCTGGTCGTCGGGGGTTGTTGCGGGGTCGGTGGTCTGGTCGTCCGGGGTTGTTGTGGGGTCGGTGGTCTGGTCGTCGGGGGTTGTTGCGGGGTCGGTAGTCTGGTCGTCGGGGGTCGTTGCAGGGTCGGCGTGGTTGGGGGTTGGAGCTGGGTCGGCAAGGTCGGGGGTCGGAGCTGGGTCGGAGATGTTGGGGGTTGGAGCTGGGACGACAGAGGGTACTCGCGGGGGTACGGCATGGCGGATCCAGCCGGCACACTTAGGGTTGAAGACGCCCTCTGACCAGCAGCACTGGTCAAAGCAGGATTCCTCCTTGGTGTACACCGCATCTCCCACTGGCACAACCGAGTGCACCTTCATGGTGTTTGTGATGCGATGCCTTCCCAAGGCCTCCATCTCTTCTGTGGCCAGGACGACCTCCGGTGTGACCAGCAGGAACTTGAGCACCGTGTCCGTGAGCTTCGTCGCCCACTCGAACACGTCCTCTGCCGTCTTCAAGAGCAACTTGCCCTTCAGCACCTCGTGGTCTGCCGAACGCTTCAGAGACCCTCCCACACCGTCACAGGGTCCCTTACCGGGACCGCTCTCGAAGTAGTTCCAAGTCGCGGGGATCCCAAACAGCTCTCGGTGGCTGTGGACGAGGCGGAACATACTCGCATTCCGGTACTGGCTGGATGGCGAGTCGGACAGGTAGTGGAGCTGTGTCAGGTGTGGGAGGTTCGCCTTCACCCATGCCATCAGGGCTCTGAGGAAGACGAAGATCGCCTAGGCGTTGTGCTTGAGGACCGACGACAGAATGACGATTGACTGGTGCGCCAACTCCTCCTCCCCCTCGACCTTGTAGTGGATCACTGCCGGGTGTACGGTGACCTGACTTTTCGAGTAGTAAGCCGCGGTCACCTCGTCCTTGAACTTACAAACGTAGTTCTCGGCGAAGTCGACTTGGACGGTCGCCTCACCGGGCTGCAGTCGTGACCTCAACAGCTTGAACTGGCTGTTCTGCCACTCGGCACGATGGTCGTGCGCCCGGAAGACGACCAAGTCCGCCAAGAACCGTTCGCGGAAGACGGCCTTGTCCTCGGTGTCGTCAACAAGGGTGGTGCACTTGAACGGCTTCCCTTTGTTGATCCCGGAGACTTGGCGCCACACCCGGAAGTTGACGTGGTCGCGACCCAGCTCGTCGATCTTCTTACCCGCCTCCTCGTCGGTGAAGGTCTGCGCGAATTCCCCAGGGCTCTGGGTCACTCCCACTTCCCTCAGCGGCTCAAGTCGGAGCGCAAAGTTCTGGTGCTTCTGGCACAAGCACACCTGTCGCTTGGTTTTGGAGACAGGCAGAACATTTGCGGGCCTTGCCTTCTTAAACCCGGCGTAGCTGACCTTGACGTCCGGGTTCTCCGACTTGTACCGCTTGAAGATGACGGCGATGTTGTCGTTGAGGACGTACTTTTGCAGCTTCACCCCCTTGACGGTTACGGTGTCGTGCTTCCCAGGCAGGCACGAGCTAACGTCGCTCTGCTTGTAGTAGCGCTGGATGCGCTGCCTGTTTATCATTGCGAGCACCTTACGGTGCGTCTCCCCTTTGTGCTCGCTGGTCCTCCGGGACATCTTCATTGACAGCGAGAGGAGACGTGCCGTCTTCGTCAGGGCGGCGTTGCGCATCACGGTACGCCTCACCGGAGGGTGCGCCGTCTTGATGGCCTTGACCACCGTGTTTCCCATCACCAGATGCCTCCTGACACCGGGTAACTTGGACGGGCTGAGGCCTGCAGCGCGGAGCACGTGGTCCGCCTCCCGCACTGGGGTGGCCACAGGCTCCGGCGCGGCAGGGGCGGCAGGTACATCTGCAGGCGTTGGTGGGGTAGAGGGTCGGCCCTGAAGACGTTGAACTTGCTTCTTGAGCGCCCACACCTTCCTCTGGAGATCGGTGTTGGCGACCAAGAGGGCCTCCTTTTGCCGACGGTGAGCTGAGTCACGCCTGCTGGTGCGCACCCGGGTGTTGCGCGCCGTGGACGGGAACGGGAGTCGAACCACGAGGCTGCAAGTTTGTATCATGTGTTAGGGTCAGGTGTTTCATTGTTATGCATACATGTCAAGTGTTAGTTTGAGAATGTGAGCATGTACTGTATTTAAAAGTTTGTAAATCACATCAGTCCTAATAAATAAAATCAACTGCATTTAGAATTACAGTTATAGAAAGACCGATTTATTAAACGGTAAATTACAATTACTTTTTAAAGTTCTTTAAAAGTGAAATAAAAGTATTAAAAGTTCTGTTTCAGTCTCTTTCAGTCCTGTAAATCTGTAAATCTGGTAATCTCTATTAAACTAAAACCAAAGCACCAGTTACCAACACCCTAAATAAAAAAGCCATCAAATTAACGCACCAAAATAAAGCATACTAGGATAGATAAACCATCTAAGCTAAACCAACTAAGCCTTAAAAAAAAAAAAAAAAAAACTAGTCTGTAAGGAAGTAGCCCTCCAAAGCTAGGACGATGCTGAAAAGTAACATAATAACGAGATAAAAGTTAAAGTCTTAACAGGGTGACATCATGGGATGATTTTAAAATAGTATTAAAAACAAGATCTTTTTAAATCACTTATTATAAAATCTGAATATTATAAAATACAAATATATTTGGACATTGCAAACATTCGTGCTAAAACCTAAGAGTAAATAGCAACCTCTCCCGCAGCTCCTCCTCCTCCTCGTCCCGGGCCGGTACAGTCGCGGGGGCGCTCACTCGCCGCTTCCTCAGTGGCGCCGCGACGGGGGCGTCATCCTCCTCGCTGGACGACAGTTCCACAACGTGTGGGCGACGGCGCTCCCCCCTGGCTCCACGGGAGGTCCCTGGAACGGCGCGCGGGGCTGGGCCGGTGGGAGGCGTGGCCGGCAGGGCAGGTGCAGCGGCCGCTGCCGTATCCGCGTGCGACTGAGCTCTGGCTGTGCGCTGAAATCAAAATCAAAATAGCATGATTAAATTTGTCAACAAATAAATAAAAACTGCATTATGGAATGATAATTACACCTCTAAATAATTACACCGCAGAATAATAATTAAACCTCCAAATAATTACACCACAGAATGATAATTAAACATCAAAATAATTACACCGCGAAATACAATTACACTTGAAACAGATTTAACATTACTGAAACCAAATCAACATTAATCTTTGATACATTTGAACAAGAGTACAATAATACATTTTGAACAATAGTACAATATCATACGTACACCTGAGGGTGGGATGGCGGCAGAAGCGGCAGCCTCGTTGGCGGCGAGAATCTCGGCCTTGGTACGACGCTTGCGCCCCTTGCCGCGCGCCACCCGGGCCTTGCTATCCGCCGCCTAATAATTACACCGCAGAATAATAATTAAACCTCCAAATAATTACACCGCAGAATGATAATTAAACATCAAAATAATTACACCGCGAAATACAATTACACTTGAAACAGATTTAACATTACTGAAACCAAATCAACATTAATCTTTGATACATTTGAACAAGAGTACAATAATACATTTTGAACAATAGTACAATATCATACGTACACCTGAGGGTGGGATGGCGGCAGAAGCGGCAGCCTCGTTGGCGGCGAGAATCTCGGCCTTGGTACGACGCTTGCGCCCCTCGCCGCGCGCCACCCGGGCCTTGCTATCCGCCGCCTTTCGGTTTCGCTCGGCACGTTGCACGTCGTCCAGCTCGTCAGAGGGGATGTAACGAGCCCCCACTCTCTGCCTCTGCTTTTCTAGGTAAGCCTCGGGGTTTTCGGCCAGCTGCTTCTGGCGGTACCTCTCAGAGTAGACTCTGTCGGCAGCACGCTTGGCCTCCATCTGTAAATAATGAAAAATTAGACTCAATTATTAACACAGAATTACATAAATTATATAACAATAGGCTATAAATACAATAGACTATATACCAATATTATTCTAGTGTGCATACAACTACTTGTAGTTAGTTATTTAGATATATATACATTGAATTTGGGACTACAACTGACAGAAACACCAAAACCGTTTTTAACTCAGATTTCACTCTATCATTAATGAATAAGCCAAATAATGTAGAAAAATCAACTATATCAGTGCCAATTGTACTTAAGATTATAGATGTATATGTCAGGAACATGCATGGAGAATATTAACCTTTTATTCAAAGTGGTTTAGACATTGCGACTTTCACTGCCCTGTCAACTCGACTTTCCAGATTTTTACCTCAGATGCATTTCGTGCACTACTCGACCAAAAGATACCAAATTTGAAATACAATGCTTTCTACACGTAGCCCGTCCTTAGGGCATTCCAATGAAACCTTCGTGGCCATTCTAAGACGAATAGTTTGGCAGCAGGAGAGGAAATTCTGGTTTTTAACTCAGATCAAGTTTTTAACTCAGTCTCCGACTGACACCGGCTTGCTCGGCTGATGGCGCCGTTTTCGAACAACATCTACCCACGCGACCGATCAATTTGCTTCGTATACAGTATAATCTACCTAAATGAACCATTATTTCTGGTTCTACACATGCTCTACAACATCTACATGCAAGTTTGTACACCAGATTCAAGAATCTACTCACTTTTCTGTCGGGAAACGTGAAAATTCCGAGTTAAAAATCGTGTCTGGCAGCGTGTTGTTGTTTCAGAGAGTTTGGCGGAAGTGAGCGGAAAACGCTGGTATGTAAAACACGGTCCGGCTAAACCAAGCAGTGGCTTGAAGCCGTTGCAACGAAGATTTCCCGCCAAACTGAGGTAAAAATTTCTGAGGTAAAAATCAGTCGGCGTCTTTCAAGGGGTATAGCGTCGTAATGAATCGATGCAGAAATGATATGAAGGTTGATATCATGTACATATGATGCTAGTATTATGCCATAATAATGATTTTGCTCAATTATAATTATTAATATGAAATAATCGTCTGAGGTAAAAACCACCCTTAAAAAATCTCTCATTTCTACTTCACACTTTGGGACCTGGATCGATATTGATTGATAATAGCCAAAAAAAATTATGGGATGCTGTAGAAAACATATTTTCCCCAATATTTATGCTTTGATCATTAGTATTTGGGGATATTTCCTTTACTCTGAGTTGCAAATGCCAAACTGAGGTAAAAACCAACGATTTCTGGGACAATTTTTAAATCGGCCACCCTGAAAAAATTATGGCCCGATAATTTTTGTTTTGCCTTTACACACTACCTTAACCTGTTTACTCCATGAAGAAATATTAAAATCTGGCATTTAATACATTTAAATGGTTAAACAACACTGTTTACATTTTAACTTTGAATGGGGACATGCAAAAAAAGCCATTTTTGGGCATTTTTCTAACTTTGCGCCCATTTTTCACCAGGAACTAGTAATCGCAGCTAGCCAAAAGTATAGTGCCCCGAATTCGTCTTGACGAGATCTATCCATTGGTATGTTTTTCGAAACTATCGGATTATTTTTGAAGGTATCGTGGGGCTGAGACACAAAAAAAAACCACTGGCGACGATTTCGTGAGCCTGACCCAGTACTACACTTTTCATAACATTTCGTCAAAAGTCTAGAAAATACTGTCTACCATACATCTTCCAGAACCGCCCCCACGGTGCCCCCATGCACCATCACAACTGTCCCCACGGACCATCACATCGGAAAAGTTCTGTACAAAATATTATTGCATCATTTCGGAATAGGGTATTACTTGATATTTAAATCCACTTGTCTCAGTACTATACAATATACTATAGCATGATAAATTTATGTGTACTAAATGTTTGATAACATTTCGTCAAAAGTGTCGAAAATACTGTCACATGATAATTTCATTTAGACATAGTTATTGTTTAAATAACATCTTTTAGAAATTCTGATTAATACTGTATAACAAGTTATTCATTTAATACACTAACCCAGGCATCTGGGAATTCAATAGAATTTTACAATATAATAAAATTCTGTAAATAAATATGGCTACACACATAAGGCCTGGCAGCTTACGCAACTGAAATTAAACTTGTATGGAACTGGTGAACACTACAGGAAACTTCGTCGCAGGCAGTTTGTCTTGTTGTGGTGTTGAGGTGTTGAGTTATGTAGATCTTACAGGAGTTCGTAGTTCAGTTATCTTCCGGGTTGAGGCAAATTAAAATGCTCTTTTTCAAAACGAACGCCCCCACGAACCTTATTTACAAATATCCCCACGAGCGATCTTAGAATACCCCCACGGACCATGAGACAATACCCCCACCATCTAAATATTACAATACCCCGCCACCGTCTACAAACTAAGCAAAAGCTGTAACTTTGTCTCCACCTCTTTCCTCTCTGATGGCATGACATCAAACACTTTTCCAGAGCCTGATGTTTTTGGCTTCTGGACCCGTGTAAGAATGTTACCCATCTTAACGGCCCCTACGCCCTCCAGTTTAGTCCACACAAACTTGTTGTAAGGCTTCATGTACCGGATGTGAAGTATCGGTCCATCCACCTTAAACATCTTCTCCGAGTACCACTTTTTCTGGTACATCACTGTCACAAAGCTGCCCACCTTGATGGGTTGCTTGTCACATACCCTTACCAGTTCCATATCATCTTCAGAGTCCCACGACTCGGACAACACCTGGAGCCACACCAGTAGGGACTGATACACGCGCGTGCGTTCGCATCATTCCCTTGATGGGCAGAATGTTCCACCTCTTGACTTCCTTCTGCATTGCCTCCACCTCTTCCAGTGATGCCGACAGAAGGTACATATTCAGAGGTGAGCTGTTCGCAGCGGTTATGAACTCACTGGTGATGCAGATAACTTGTCCACCGTTCACCAGGTTGCTCATCTTGCGTTTCAGTGAGCCACCGACCCCGTCACAAGGACCTTTCCCGTGTCCTGCCTCCAACCACGTCCATGATGCCTTGATGTTGTGCATGTGGGCGAAAGCACCGATCATATGCACGGCCGTCTGGTTCCTATACTGGCTTGAGGGGCTCGTGGGGGTCCGGCTTGTGGGGGTCCGGGTAAGAATAGGCCCTCAGTAGCCCCTGCTGATCGTACAAGGCGACGATAGGGGGGACCCTGCACTGACCAAGTGGTCCTTGGGTTCAATTCCCGGTCATTGCTTGGTTCACTAAGGGATGAGATACAGCAAAAATGATTGCTTGGTTTTGATCCCCTGCTGTTTGCCCACACTGTCACCTTCATCTCATAGATTCGATCACCAAAGACAGAATTTGTCCGAACTGGTTTTCGCCGTGAAAATGACCCTGTCTGTCGGTACGGAGTAAAACACCCAACACTCGCTCACTCACTCATAGAAGGTGATGATAGGGGGGACCCAGCACTGACCAAGTTGTTATTGGGGTTCAATTCCCGGTCAATGCTTGGTTCACTAAGGAATGAGGTACAGCAAAAATGATTGCTAGGTTTTGATCCCCTGCTGTTTGCCCGCCCTGTCATCTTCATCTCATAGATCCGATCACC
Organism: Lepidonotus clava; assembly: GCA_936440205.1. Classification (NCBI taxonomy): domain Eukaryota; kingdom Metazoa; phylum Annelida; class Polychaeta; order Phyllodocida; family Polynoidae; genus Lepidonotus; species Lepidonotus clava. The sequence continues at coordinate 11,521,198 of OW387145.1, forward strand.
AAAGAGAATTCATCCCAACGCCCTCTGGGGGTCCAGGTAAGAATAAGCCCTCAGTAGCCCCTGCTGATTGTAAGAGGCAACGATAGGGGGGACCCTGCATTGACAAAGTGGTTTTTTGGGTTCAATTCCCGGTTAGTGCTTGGTTCACTAAGGGATGCAGTACAGCAAATATGATTGCTAGGTTTTGATCCCCTGCTGTTCGCCCGCCCTGTCACCTTCATCTCATAGATTCTATCACCAAAGACAGAATTTGTCCCAACTCGGTACGGTGTAAAACACCCAATACTCACTCACTCACTTTATTTCATAGATTCGATCACTTAAAGTCAGAATTCATCCCAACTGGTTTTCGACGTGAAAATGACTAGCTGTCGGTACGGCGCAAAACACCCAAGACTCACTCACTCTTCTCTACTGACTTTTCAATAATCACAATTAACTGCTGAGCAAACCACTGTGAAAAAGTGCTACAGAGGCAGAAACATGCATAGTGTAGAAAGGCAATTACAACCTATCGAGTCTTCAGTTGGTCTGTAGAAAATGGTTTCAAATTCTCTAAAACAAACATTCGCTGTTCATTTCAATCAGTGGAGGACTCCTCACCTTGACCCTGAGTTGAGGTTAGCCGGATGGTAAACTAACCCCACAAACAAACAAACAAATCATCCAAATGGTACAACTAACCAAATTAGGGGGACATGACAAATAGTTATTTGCTCTGGCAAAGTGCATGATGAAGGATCCCAACTGCACAGGGAAAACAGTAAATAGCAAAGAAAAATTTAATAATGGGGAAAACACAGGGAATTTGCTAATTTTACCAAAATGTGGGGAATTATATTTAGCGAGGTTCTGCAATTCCAGATTCTCAAAACATTTGGGATTTGGCATCTTGTTGTGTTAGCCAAATCGTTTCTGCGAGCAAAAACTTTTGAATTTGAACAATTTGCTGGAAATGCCGGAAATAACAGGGAATTTGAAAATGAAATTTGAATGGGGACCTTAGTACTAAGTTTTCATCTAAATTCTATAGACCTTTTCTACAGATGAAGTAAAATTATAGTGACAAACAAAGGAAGTAAAATTATAGTGACAAACAAGAACAGACAAGCAGACATTTTTCAGTGTGTACAAATGTTTGATAGTACTTGATACATTGACAATTACCCTTGCCATTGATCCTCTGCCCAAACCACACTCTGATTGGATTACAGACCACACAAAGGACACGACCAACCAATAAAACGTACCCCGTGATGTGATGAACCAATCAGACTGCCGAGATTTGGAGAAGGCAATATGACTACGGAGCCCTGTAAATAGGAAAACCATGCCTGAAGTTGATCCTCTAAACCATAAAATTATAACCATGCTAAAGTCATGGAAAATGGCACGATTACTACTTGGGTGTAAAAGATCACGACGCTGAAGATGGTTATAGTCACTTGCTCCTTCCTTTAAGAAATATGTTACGATATCAAATTTTACGATATCAAATTTTACCCCTTTATCTTTCATTTGTCCCAGTTTGGGTATTATAGATATTTTTATTCTTCTGCCTTTACTTTTTCAGGAAATGTTAACACTTTGTTAATTTCCTAACTTTTCTTGGCTAGATATCAACTTGCGACTATTTACTAGAGTTTTTTGACATTGCATCATGGCATGCTGTCACGCATAGATCAGATTATTACCTGGAAAAGCTTTGTTTCTCTGATCTACTCCAACTTTGTCACACAAAAACAGCCTTACTCCTGACAGCAGCTGGAGAATCCTGAAGACGGAGAGGACGTTTGGTCTCTGGTAGACGTTTGTCAGCTGGTGGGTTGTGTGTCCTCTGAAGAGAGGGGCTGTTTTATAGAAATTAATGCCTTATCAGAGTGTGATAAGTCTTTCCCCAGAATACCTGTATACCAGGGTTCCAGCGCAGGTCTTAATATGTCTCATAAGCTTTGAATTGATTTTCCTAAAGTTGATGCCTAAAGGGTGTCTTGGATTTGACCATTGTGTAGCTAGAGGTCGTACAAAGGTCTTAACCCTTTAGACCCCACCGATTGCGAGGATTAATTGCTTGATTTCCCGGGATTTCCCTCAGAAATACCTTAAATTTATATTAATTGAGAACATGGCCGGATCGGGGAGTACACCCTTGGGCAGCCATGGCCGGATTGGGGGCTAAAGGGTTAAGGGGGGATCCAGACCCTAAAAATTGACACTGCGACATGGCTATTTCTTAAATTTGACATGCAACATGGCAATTAAGGGACAAATGACATCGCTGTTTTCTTAAATTCGACATGCAACATGAGCTTTAAAAAGATAATGACATGCAACAGGGCCATTTCTTACTGAGTTATAGGGACAGGCGACACAGCCGTTTTTAAATTCAACACGCGCCATGGGGACCCCCCATCCATACCCCCTTAAGAGGGGAACCCATTCAGCGATGCAACTGAAATCCTAGTTGTATGTTGTGTTTGAAGCAATCAGGAAGCAATAGTAAAAAATTATGAGAAGCAGCCAGAAATAGGTCTGCCAATGACTGGTGAGATCAGAGATAGATACCAAATACATTTATCTCTTGGAAAGTATCTAGTGCTGTTAGATATTGGGGATCCGGGGTGGGGGTTCCTTAGGGAGCCTCCTGGGAAGAATGTGTCCTCAGCAGCCCCTTGCTGTTCGTAGGAGGCGACAAATGGGAGACCAGACTCAATAGCCCAGTTAGTAGAGTGCTGCTTTGAGTCTGGGAGGTCTTGGGATTTATCCCTGGCCGAGTCACACCAAAGACTTTAACAATGGTAGTGGTCTCTGCTTGCCTGGCACTCGGTATAAAGTAAGAACCACGAAACATAACTGGTCAGCCTGGTGTCAGTATAATGTGACTGGGTGGGGTATTGTGTGGGCCTATGACATGATATCTCAGTGTGGCAGCACTATAAAGAGGGCATTGGGTCCCACTGCTACAAATAGGCACCTCATTTCATATTCGGTCACCGCCCCTGTGGCGTAAAACTAGCTGAAATGCTTTACCTTGTGCAGTCTGGTAAAAGAACCCTGAAGGGTTGGCCGGACGTTAAACTAATCCCACAAACAAACAAACAAACCAAACAAGTTAGATATTGGTTCCAAAATGCCCCTTAATTCGACCAGAATCTTAGCGGAATCTCTCAAAGGGTACCCCCTTTTACATTGCTTCTGTTTTGTTTTTAAATGGCAAGGTTTCTAATGCTGTTTTCATGCAAGTACACTGACTGCAGATTTACACTAGATGATATGTTGAGAATCGTTTTGTCAACAGTGTAACACCAAACTAACGGAGCACATCATATTGAAGTGTAAGAAGACGGATGATAGTCGCAAGCGGCATCTCCAAAACAGAACATCGATGAAGGACGTGTTTAACAACAACGGAAGTAAAAAGATCCTGCAATTCCTTCGAGAATGCCAACTGATAGATAAAATCTAAGAAAGGATCCAAGAGTCTTTGATCCAGGGGCCACCCTGTGCTCCCGACAGGGTCATCAAATGCCGGGTGTGTGGTGTCCTTAAACTACCCCAACAAACAAACAATTCCTGTGGGACATTGCACATGAAAGACCCCTTGCCACTCTTCACAACGAGTAGGGTATTGCACCCGGTGGCGGGTTTCTCCTAAACCATAACATATATTCAGTCACCGCCCTTATGGCGTAAAATAAGCTGAAAAGTATTACCTTGTGCAGTCTGGAAAGAACCCATAAGGGTTGGCCGGACGTTAAACTACCCCAACAAACAAACAAACAAACTCTCCCCATTGTCAATACATTTTATTTTTTCCCACTATTAGGTTAAAAAGGTGTTAAATTGATTAATGGCCAGTGGGACAAAATTTGACATAATTTTAGTTGGTGTAATCAACTGAGGAGACATGTTGCCAAGTCCTATCTTGTGATAAGTGGTAGGAAACATTGGTTGGAAATGGATTAGTCGTATGGGAATATAACTACTGTTTCTGTTTTCGTCTGTGAAAGAAAGAAGAGCTACATTTGTCAGATTTGGACTGACCTCCCGTTGTCAATCAACATTGAGTTCATAGGATCTCTTTCATCTTTGCGCTGAACTGACCAAACATTTGTCATTGTGGCCACAGATGTGGCAACCAATTCCCTATGTCCAGCATAAACCTAAATGTAATTTCAGAGTGAATTTTCTGCTCACACTTAGTTGTTGCTATTTCTTAGTTAGATTTCGTTAAATATGTGAGGTTTAAATTTTATTGGTTTATCCATTTGCAGGAAAGGCTATTTTGAAATAGGTATAAACGTCGCACAGGTAATTCCAGTTTAATTTAAGGTTGGGTTTAGGTGCAAATAATATATTCACCAATAATATGAATATGATATCTAACGATGAGCCAGGCAATTTTATAGCAATCTGGAATTTAGGGGATGTAGACCCTTAAAATTGACACTGCGACATGGGCATTTCTTAAATTTGACATGGCGATAAGGCCGTTTTTTTAAATTCGACATGCGACATGGCAACTTAGTGACAAATGACTTTGCCATTTTCTTAAATTCCACATCAGACAGAAGCTTTAAAAAGAAAGTGACATGCGACATGGCTATTTCTTAAATTCGACATTTGACATGGGTCTAAACTGAATTATAACTACATTGGACACGGTCGTTTTTTAAATTCGACACGCGACATGGAAACCCCCCCCCCCCCCCCATCCAAAGCCCCAATTTATGGCAATGCAGAAATGTATACTGAATGTAACAGAAATCATAATAGATCACCCAGAATAATATGCCATGTACCTGGGATTTAATCAGGTCCATCGGGAGCCCGGGAAGCCCATTTCGTGGTCATTAATAACACTGCCCAGCCATTTACAACCCATGTGGGTATTACCGTTAGACCGCCGGACCATCAAGATATACAATATATATCAGTATATCACGGCCATAAAACACTGCCTACCCACTCATTGTAAACAGCTATAGTTTGTTTCCTCTGTGTTGATACTGAAGCAGGCTAGGCTGCTTTCTACCAAAACTGATGGAGACACTGAATTTTCCAATGGTTACAGTACTCCATGTGCCCATATGGTCTTAAACAGATAAAGCTTCTATTTCCCTCAGAATGCCCATTAACAATTATGAGTATACAATGAACGTATTTATTTTCACCCTGTAGGCCTACATGTTTTTATGCATAACCATGAATACATGAGAATATAATTTGAGTGAAAAAATAGATTCAATAGAAATAACCACAAAATGATTGCGTGAAAATGTTCATTGGTGTCAAATGCGCAAAAATTGAGCAGCGTGAAAATATATAACTTTACGTGTCCACCCATTGCACATGTATGTCTGTGTGTGTAATCAACCCCAGCCCTACTGATGGTTAGATGTAGGTTTGAGATTCTGGTCAGAAGAAGACTCCTGGGACATTCCCAGCTTCTAATATTTTCATTAATTCTGTTACCTAATTAAATTTCAAAGCCACTTGTACAGTAATCTATACCTCGAGATATTCTGTTTTTGCGACTCTGCCTTTTGAATGGAAAACCCATACATTGCAGACAACAATTTCGGAATAGAGTATAGTTTTAGTGGGTCGGGTTGGTATCTCATAGTAAAGACTTACTCTCCTACCCTTTTATCATCTGTAATAGGACGCATAGGAGCCTGTGGGACATTCTGTTGGGTTCATCACATGATCAGGAAATAAAAACAGACTGCATGTCAAGTCACATATGTACCAGAGTCGACGAGATAAAGTAGTAGACAATGGTTTGATCTAGTCATCGTTTCATTTATAACATAAATAAGTAGATACCACCTATAGATTTTTATGTACAGAATTTGGAATTATAATCTTTGCTTAATCCTGATGGATAGGAATGTTCATACTTGGGGGTTTCCCCTTTGTTGAGGAAAATATCCATCATCAGTCTTTTGCTAATAACATACTTACTCTCTTTCACAGCAAATTAGAAATACTGTAAAATACCATTCCCTGTTGGCAACTGGATGAACTAATATTTTCCATTTGTTTGTACTAGTATCACCATCATTAAGGGCCGTCCATTAATTATGCATGTACAAAGGGTTGATGGGGTTTATGCATGCTAATGCGGTCTACATGCTACAAGGGACAGGTCCATAGCCAGCATTTTACAAGTAGGGGTTCGAATTTTGTACTTAAAATATCATTATAGTCATTTCAACATAAGAAGAAGCATGGTAACACTTAGTTGTTAGTGCTGGGTACCGGGCCACGTTGGCCTGCCTGGCAATGAGACTGCAGACCAAACTGCTAAAGATGGACTCAAAAGAAATGTACAACGTTGCCCAATGCCACACACTGATCTCAAGCCACTTGTAAGGGAGTATGTCAATTCCCTCTGGCAAGCAGAATGGGACACATACCTAGAAAATAAACTACATTCAATTTTCCCTAACATCACTGATGTAAAACCTCCTCAACTGCACAAGAGAAAAGACCAAACTGTTTACTCACGTTGTCGCATTGGTCACTCAAGACTGACACACAGCTACCTTCTGAAAGGTGAACCACCACCAGACTGCATTATTTGTAACAAACCCCTCACTATGAAGCACTTGTTGATAGAATGTATTGACTTTAATCTCCAGCGACAAAGGCATTTTCAGGCAACCACCTTACAAAACCTTTTTCAAAACATACCTCCAAATATCATACTTGACTTTTTAAAATCAGCCGGATTATATACACTACTATGAACCTCTTTTCTTTAATATCCACTTAGTCAAACCTACAATACTTGTCTCTTTCCAAATTCATTCATTTGATGTTGTGTCACCAACTATAATTACAGTATAAACATGTTTTCGCCATGAATATGGCCTTTGTTGCCGACATGGCGTAAAACCCCCAACACTCACTCACTTAGTTGTTAGTTGTTGCTATTTCTTAGTTAGATTTCGTTAGATATGTGAGGTTGAAATTTTGTACTTAAAATATCATTATAGTCATTTCAACATAAGAAGAAGCATGTTCAAAGTTGACATGTTCAGGCATTTTTAATGCAAACTCATTTATATTTCACCGCATAGGTGTACAGTGTTATTTTATTTATTAGTTTGTAAAAGCTAAAATCACTTGTTTAAAGAATCTTTTATATTTCTTTTATTATCAAGAAAATGCATCCTTAAACTTTTTCTATTTTCTGCCAGTTGTAAAAATAGTTATCACATCACATGAATACTTAAGTACATGCAATTTTGACATACTATGCAAGTAATTATCAACAAGTCTTTCTGTTTAGTTTGTCTGTCTCTGATCTGTCAATACAATGCTTTATTTGTCATGGTAGATAAGGCTTTTCAGCTGCAGCCTTCTTGGGTACCTTTTTGCGCAAATTTTGCAATTGTCTCGTCTACATCCACAGGTGTATCATAGTGAATACACATTTGAGCAAGGCCAGATAACCTTTCCTATCCCATACTGGCCCTACTGTAGCTGTGTAGCCTACAGAGCACACTGGCACTTTGCCCCATGGGGTCCGTGTTAGAATAGGCCCTCAGTAGCCCCTGCTGATCATACGAGGTGACGAGCTGGCCTACACACCCAATTTTGATTTTCTCAACTCAACATTTATCTATATTATATAGAACTCTCTCCCTACCTTCTAGCATTTAACTATCTTTTTTTGCCATGAATATGGCCCCGGTTGCCAACATGGCGTCAAACCTCCATTACTCAACAAACTCATTTACTCTAGTATCATGCACCCTACATTAGAAAAGAATGATATAGTTAAACCACTAAAGCAATTTTTTTCTAATTCAATGCATTTATATATATTTTAGGATTGTGTTAACTACTATTGAGCGTGATGCAACCCTGTTTTTCCCTTCAGTGTAGTTCACACTTAAGCCATCTCTCCGCTTCAGAGACGAGAATTTACCCTTTCCAACCACGGTGATCAAGCCTGAAATTAAGCATTTGTCGCCATTTATGGAAAGGGTTAACACTCATCCCCCTGGTGATGGACCAGCTCTTGGTCGCACAAGTGGAGATACTGCATTAGGCCTTGAGCCTAGGTGATGTCGTGGCCCATTGTACCAAGTGACACCTATACCCGAGTTAGCCCTGCCAAGACCTTCTACCAGCGTGAAATTAAAACATTAATTTTCATGTTTTATTACAGTAATATCACTAATAGTCATGTTTATAGATATACCCGATTGGAGATATTATGGATATATATGGAAGCCTAAAAAATTGGCTTTTCTGTTCTCCTTTAAGTCTAGAAATGCACAGGGGGACCTATCTTTATAATTTCGAATTTATCCTTTAATTGATAACCTAGTGAAAAAACAATTATCCTTACCTTTTTTCTTAAAAGAAGTATTTTTCTCCGGGCTTTCTGTACATCCCTATCCTGTGCTTTTGGTTACCTCCTCTGTGTTCTGTCTTTTTGCAAAATGTCCATTACAAATCAATCAAACTATCTGAATCTGATCTATGGGAACCTGATATATGGCATCAAGATTAAGCCAAGATTTCACTGGACGATTTTAAGTTGTGATTGCTTGCAAATGCAAAGTAGAATTTCTGATTTTCATCAAAGAAATGTATATTTCTATGATCTATATCTTACATGTATGTCAAACTGCAATATTAGTTGCCACAGATAATCGTTTTCAACCCTTAAACATCATCAATAAGCGCCCCGTGGGGGTCCGGATAAGAATAGGCCCTCAGTAGCCCCTGCTGATCGTACGAGGCGACGATAGGGGGGACCCTGCACTGACCAAGTGGTTTTTGGGTTCAATTCCCGGTCAGTGCTTGGTTCACTAAGGGATGAGGTACAGCAAAAATGATCGCTTGGTTTTGATCCCCTGCTGTTTGCCCGCCCTGTCACCTTCATCTCATAGATTCGATCACCAAAGACAGAATTCGTCCCAACTGGTTTTCACCGTGAAAAGACCCTGGCTGTCCGTACGGCATAAAACACCCAACACTCACTCACTTACTCTCATCAATAGGCCACAAATTGCTCCTTTCCTTTATGGTAAAATCGTACAGTAGAAACCAGGTATAGAGGGGTTGTTATTGAAAGGGAGCAACTGTGCTATATTTAAACTTTCTCATCTTGAGATTGGCCCATTCAAAATACTTGTGAAATTAATTTCAGTGCAGTTTGAATTTGATTTGGGTGTGGACATTTTTATGAATGAGCAAACTCTTTAAGGATTCTAAGTAAACAATTTTGAACTTACACTTTTGATTTTCTTTGAGAATAGTTTTTTAACAGGTGGAAATTCCATAACATGTAGAATATGTGAAAAAATCAGAACACAAAAATATATTGATAATAATGTACTCTTCCAAACTCCCCCAGATTAAACGGGACGTCATCCCTTGGTATGGGACTGTCCTGATAAGTCAGGATAATTTGTATTCCCTTTTGTGTTAATTCGCTTTAATGAAATTTCTACAAAAATATGCAAACACAAATATAACTTACAATGTACCATATAGAGCGCCTAACCCTTAATAGCATGAAATTAAATTCTCAAGAATTCATCTTTTGGGACAAATCCGTGAAAATTTGTATATGTGAAAATATGTACGTTCAGAGTAAAAGGGCGTCGCAGAACGGGACTAGTTATGTGACTCAGCCCGGCCTGTTTCCCATGCCGTGGATGTATCTCTCTGTACTAAGGGAAACAAGCTGTTTCATTTATGTGGTTCATGAATAAATGTACACATTTAACTTCAGATTATATCATCTGAAAAAGTAGCAAAGGAAATTCTTGAAAAATCCACATTAATCTATGTTACTAGTAAGAACCACGAAACATAACTGGTCAGCCGCCCCGTGGGGGTCCGGGTAAGAATAGGCCCTCAGTAGCCCCTGCTGATTGTACGAGGCGACGATAGGGGGGACCCTGCACTGACCAAGTGGTTGTTTGGGTTCAATTCCCGGTCAGTGCTTGGTTCACTAAGGGATGAGGTACAGCAAAAATGATTGTTAGGTTTTGATCCCTTGCTGTTTGCCCGCCCTGTCATCTTCATCTCATAGATTCGATCACCAAAGACAGAATTCGTCCCAACTGGTTTTTTCACTGTGAAAATGACCTTAGCTGTCGGTACGGCGTAAAACACCCAACACTCACTCACTCACTCACGGGTCAGCCTGGTGTCAGTATAATGTGACTGGGTGGGTATTGTGTGGCCCTATGACATGATATCCCAGTGTGGCAGCACTATAGAGAGGGCATTGGGTCTCACTGCTACAAATAGGCACCTCATTTCATAGATTCAGTCACCGCCCCTGTGGCGTAAAACGAACTGAAAGGCTTTACCTTGTGCAGTCTTGTAAAAGAACCCTGAAGGGTTGGCCGGACATTAAACTAATCCCACAAACAAACAAACAAACTAGCTGATACTGCAATTATATGATAATGGCATATAATCTAACGCACCGAGAATAACAACAAAGGAGGCAAGTTGGGCTGAAGAACATGTATTATATCCAAAACACACCCCCATACAGTAACGCTCAGGGGACTAAAGAGTAACATACGAATACATGAATAGCACGAATAACATACAAGTACAAACTAGCTGATACTGCAATTATATGATAATGGCATATAATCTAACTCACCGAGAATAACAACAAAGGAGGCAAGTTGGGCTGAATAACATGTATTATATCCAAAACACACCCCCATACAGTAACGCTCAGGGGACTAAAGAGTAACATACGAATACATGAATAACACGAATAACATACAAGTACAATTAATAAGTAAGTTTTTTCGGCAGCGCAGATGAAAGAAATGTCGTCGTCAACTGGACTGCACATTCGTGATGTCACACTTACATCACGGACACCGGTAACCAGGCCGGTTGCTAGGTGATCCTCTCGCTTGGAGATTATACGGGAATAACACGGTTATTCCGCCTATAATCTAACGCACCGAGATTAACAACAAAGGATGCAAGTTGGGCTGAATAACATGTATTATATGCAAAACACACCTGACCACCTACTTTGGTAGGCTGCTAGAAAACAAGCTATCTGACATCAGAGACTGCTCAGTAGAAGGGTCAATGTAGCTGAAAACTGCGTTAGATTTCCAGAATCCTCTAGATTTAATTTTGGCTACATCATAACCTATTAGGGCCATATAAGTTGCTGCCCCTCTCCTTAGGCTGTGAGGTGAATAGCCCTCCCCCAGCACAAAGTTGTGGGCTACCACTTCAATTTTGAATTAAACCATCTCTGGCACATCGGGGTGTATTTATCTCCATCTCTGATAACGAACAGGTTGTCGTCTGCTTCTAGTTTTTGGACGCGTATAAGCTGTCCCACCCAATAAACTGGACATAACGCCCCGTCCGGGTAAGAATAGGCCCTCAGTAGCCCCTGCTGATTGTACGAGGCGACGATAGGGGGGACCCTGCACTGACCAAGTGGTTTTTGGGTTCAATTCCCGGTCAGTGCTTGGTTCACTAAGGGATGAGGTACAGCAAAAATGATTGCTGGGTTTTGATCCCCTGCTGTTTGCCCGCCCTGTCACCTTCATCTCATAGATTCAATCACCAAAGACTGGTTTTCGCCGTGAAAATGACCCAGGCTGTCGGTACGGCGTAAAACACCCAACACTCACTCTCACTCACTCACTGGACATAACACAGAACATGTATTAGCTAATATGGCTATCTTATTGATTCTAGAACCATACTGATCTGTTGTTGAGGACCTGACTAACAAAAGGAGGCCTTTCCTAGTAAATTGTATATCTTTGACCTTAATTGCATGAACTCCACAAATATTTGAAATTCGAAACAAAGTACGAAAGGCCAGGGTCAATGCGGCTCAGAACACCAAATCGTTAACCTTACATAAGTTTAATTCAAAGTACATTTTCTTTAGGTCTTCCGGAAAAATTGTTTTAGCACGTCCGCGCTCCTCCATAGACAGTCTTTTCACACCCATCAGTGTCTGTTTGGTGATATAGTTCCCGTAGTCTAATCCTTTCAGTCCATTTGCTTTAAGGAAGTTCAATAGCCCCAATAAATAATTGACCACTGAGTTATACACCATGGTCAGCGGCAGGAAGGCGATATACAACACCAGCCAACCAGTGTCCAGTTTTAGGGGGTCAGTGTTTTTACTCCTACAAAATTCCATATATTTCTTTTCCTGACAAGTTCTTGCTCTCTTTGTGTTGTGTGGGTAGGCGTTGTCTCGAAGTTCTTTTGCTCTTTTACGTAGTCTTTTGGTCGAGTTTGAGGACCCTGGAATGGACAATATCGGCACAACACATGTCATTAGCATTGATAATTGCGCAGGCCTCTAACAATTTTTGTTTATCATTAGAACGGGATAAGGCATCTGCTAATCGATTGTCTTCAGATGTTATGTACGAGGCGTAGATATTTACGTTATAAGCATAGCACAGCAAAACTCAGCCTATGTTCAATATGATAATTACTTCCGTTACCGTCATTAAAATCCCATTCGAACCTGCAATTCCTTCGAGAATGCCAACTGATAGATAAAATCTAAGAAAGGATCCAAGAGTCTGAGATCCAGAGGCCACACTGTGCTCCCGACAGGGTCATCAAAGGCCGGGTGTGTGGTGTCCTTTCTATGGGACATTGCACACGAAAGACCCCTTGCCACTCTTCGCAACGAGTAGGGTATTGCACCTGGTGGCGGGTTTCTCCTAAACCATATCATATATTCGGTCACCGCCCTTGTGGCGTAAAATAAGCTGAAAAGTATTACCTTGTGCAGTCTGGAAAGAACCCATAAGGGTTGGCCGGACGTTAAACTACCCCAACAAACAAACAAACCCATTCGAACCCCTGGTATTCGAAATTTTTTGGGTGGATTGGGACTTATCTAAAGGCATTGGCTATATTTGTCACTGACATGTAGTCACCTACTGATATGTTTTATGCAAGAAACACTCGGGACACGAGATAAGTTGTTATAGGATTTTTATTTTATCCCGTCGGCCCTGGCTCCCAGGGCTGTTCACTGATTTACATGAACGTTTGTGGAACTGTCACCAGCCCCAACATAAACAAAGTTGGACATTAGATAAATGAAATTACATGTTTTAAATATTGATGATATGATTTGGTCAGCCCGCACTGACGCCAAATCCTGTTAGATAATATTTATATTGTTATAAGTAGTATACATCATAAAATATATATCCGGGCCAACTAATCCTTTAGATGTTACAAATCATTAAGAACTGTTGCTGGCCCAATTTAAATCAACCAAAGTTTGACATTAGACATGTTAGTATGATTCGGGTAGACCCAACTGACCCGGAATTGTGTTATGTGATAAATATATATAAATATATAGTTACATGTTGGTAATATGATTTGGTCAGCCCGCACTGACACCAAGTCATGTTAGACAATATCTATATTGTTGTAATTAATATACATCATACATTAATCCAAACAAAGTTGGACATTTGATATATTGTTAATGTGATTTGGGCAGACCGAACTGAGGCCGAACCATGTTATGTGATAAATATATATGAATATATAGTTACATGTTGGTAATAGGATTTGGTCAGCCCGCACTGACACCAGATCATGTTAGACAATATCTATATTGTAAGTAGCACACATACATTAGTCCAAACAAAGTTGGACATTGGATATATTGTTAATGTGATTCGGGCAGACCCAACTGAGGCCGAATCATGTTATATAATATATATGTAGTAACATATTGTATATCTCAAGAAATATATATATTACTGGCCCAAAATAAAGTGACACAATTTGATATGTGGAAGGAACTTTCAGCATGCTGCCAAATGCTTTCATTTTGAGTGGCGACAGAGGAAGGGCACGACCTGCAAGATTGCAGGAAATTTGGTGGAGAAGGGGAGGTGGAGGGGTTTGATAAGATACCTTGTGAAATAGGCAGATAATTGTCATTTATCCTACTCCTCTTTGGTTGTCGTCCTGCTCTGGTGAGGTCTGTGGGTGAATGGGAGAGTCCACTTAGTTTTTTGGGCCGAGGGGTGGCAGGTGCCCTAAAATATTTTCTCTCCTGATTCCTGCATAAAGGTCATTGACCCCTCCGTTGTCAATATTGCATTTGTGCAAAATGATCGACTGATTTATATTTGAATTTTTCACAGGTAGTGTGTATAAAATTATTTACACTTACGCCCTCTGGCATGCTACAGTCTGTGATTGGACGAATGTCACCATTTGGTTTTTGGACAGATCCTAACGCGTGGATGCATTTTGGTTTAACTTTTGACTGAGAAACTCTCCCTTCCCTTAAGTCACGCTCTAGGATTTTTGACATTTTTTAATGTGTTTCCTCACTCAAAATTGAATTGTAATTTTTGCATTCATAACCGCTAATGTCAGAGCTGTCTACTATCATAAACCCATCGCATACACCATTCCAAATATTATTTGCGATGTCAGGCACTAGAGTGCATGCCTCTGAGAACAAAAAAGCTCCAAATCTACACGGTTTTAACTCGGATTCTTTACCCCGGATAAGATGTGTGCAGCTACAGGTTCCTGCTATACAAGATTAATTGATATTGATAATTTTCACCCCCTCGCTACGGACTGTAAAACTTGTTCTAATCCCTGTATTTACATCCTTGATTACAGGTTTTTCTTTGACAAATCCCCATAACAGGGTGGACAGTAGCTGAGGTTCTGCATCACTAACATCGTTACACAATTCAAGCATTCAACAATCCATGTAATTCAAACAGCAGTTATTTGAACAATCTAATCGATCTTCTTCCAGCTGCGACACAAATATATATATATATATTGATATAATTTTATGAGATGATGAGCGATGGAGATAATGATACAAGTACAAGTAACAATACTAGTTCAGGCGACAATTCAATTATCGATGGGTACCGTTGCCAATTAGATCTACAGTTTACCTTTAATTAAGTTCTTAAACTTTACTTTCGTTGTAGCCTTCTGCTGCTCAATTGACAATCTATCCCACAAATGTGCTCCCCTAAAAAGTGGGCTCTTTTTGTAAGTTTCAAATCTACGATCACGGATCTTAAACTTGATCTTTTGGTTACTTCTCAAGTCTATATTTGGTTGTCTCCTTTCTAGTTTATGTGCAATTGTACTGTCTCCTCATAACAGAACACAAACGACAAGGACTCTGTAGGCCTAAAAGCCTTAAGGTCTAAATTTGTGTCAGTGAAGGCATCAGGAACATTATCAGTCTCTCCTCACTTGCTAGAGGAATGGTTGTTTGAGCTCGCTGATTTGTTTTTCTTGCACCCGTATAAACCATTGCCCGTGTCGTTGCAGACCTGCGGGCATGACGATATTGACAACTCGTCTCACCGCAACCATGTGCACCGTTGAGCTTGAAGCAGTACCGCTCACTCTTCGGCTTATCCCCTTTTGACATTTTCCAAGTGGCACATGCTGCATCGTAGCTAAAGTGTTTGACCACCAGTGACGAGTCAATTTCGGCAAATTTCTTGATACTGGCCTCAGCTGCAGCTGTTCGGACAGCTTTGTCGTAGGCAAGGATGTTTTCCATTTTGTAGAACTTGGTCTCAGCTTTGTCGGCCAGCACTATAAGATGAGACGTGTACCCGTCTACGTCAGGCCCAGAGTTGTACAAGTCCCTCAGGTTCCGGAGGCTCACGGATATCAGTTTTTCAAAGGATTTCACGCTCTCACCTTTTGCCAGGTACCTGTGGTGTGAGTACTCCAACTGCTTCAATTTCCTTGACTTTGACTTCAGCCTACTTTTTGACTTGCGCTCCTTAATTTTTGCGACGTGACTTTGACTTTTTGACGCTGCATCTTGACAGACTTTTTTCGTCTTCTGACGAGCTCCCGAATGTCGCGTCGCTGGAAGACGACGAAGTTAAACTCTCCGACGACACTGACGACTCATCCTCTGATTTTACTTTGATTTCCTCCTTTGGGTTCGATTTCTTTTCTTGAATTTACAATTTTCTTTGCTGATTCGACGATTCTCTGCGAGTTCTCGGTTGGCTTCCTCCACCATTGACAGGCGGAAATTCAAACTGGCGATGGCTTCTCGCGGGTCGATTAACTTCGCCGCTTCCTTCAACTCCGAATCATCAATAGCTGAGGGTTGAGCTCCCTCGCAATCGTCCTCTAGGGGGGCCTTGAAAGAACCCATAAGGGTTGGCCGGACGTTAAACTACCCCAGCAAACAAACAAACCCCGCATCTTTTACATTTCTTGGCTCTGCCTGACATCTTGACGATAGGTAAAATCCCTTAGTAAATAGTCTTTTTCAGCAGCGCGGATGAAAGAAATGTCGTCATCAACTGGACTGCACGTTCACGATGACGTCGCACTTACGTCACAGACACTGGTAACCAGGCCGGTTGCTAGGTGATCCTCTCCGCCTATATACTACTAGCTGCCAAATGCATATACAACTAACTGCAAATTACCTTCATCAGTAACTCAATTATCTCTACTATTAATATTAACATATCTGATTACCCCACTCTTGCAGACCCATTTTTATCAACTGCTGAATCAGTGCAAATCAGCTCACTTATGGTTTTAAATACCTAATAGTGAACGAATATGTTTGAATCCTAAACATAAACCATTCCAACAAAATGTGGTGCTGTCACGGGCAACTGAGCAAACATAGTATAGCCTCTCCTACCACTTATAATTCGTACCGATTGAGTTACAAGTCATTAAGTAGGCTGTAAACGCCATGAAATAACAAAGAGTATATCACAAATGTTGATAAGGTTTATAATTCTATGCCCTCAAAAATAAAATCCTTTTCCGCAATCTAAATTCAAAGTAAGGGAACCTAACATATAATGTCAAAGATACGAAGTCTGACATTGCGGCATGTAGGGGAAATGAGTATATGTCTTTCACTCGGTGTCCACGTCCAGACTCTCCACACCAGGTGTGTGTCAATTAGTGTGGTTTTCACAGCCTCTCTGTAGGTTCTGTAAGACTACACACAAAGACAAACAATTCTGTCCTCAACTAGCTAATGGTTTGGTGTGAGATGGTGCAACCAATAGGAAAGGTCATGTAGTGGAAAGAGTGTGGCAAACAGTTGGTGAAAGTGATCTGATGACTTTGGATCACGCATACGGATAGATCCTGTGGGGGTTCCAGGAAAGAATAGACCACCAGTAGCCCCTGCTGATCATAGAAGGTGACAATAGGGGGGCACCCTGCACTGACCAAATGGTTCTTTGGGTTCAATTCCCAGTCAGTGCTTGGTTCACTAAGGGAAGAGGTACAGCAAAAATGATTGCTAGGTTTTGATCCCCTGCTGTTTGCCCGCCCTGTCACCTTCATCTCAAGATTTGATCACCAAAGACAGAATTCGTCCCAACTGGTTTTTGCCGTGAAAATGACCCTGGCTGTTGGTACAGTGTAAAACACCCAACACTCACTCATGTACCTTTCACTATTGAAAATCAAAAATACAACATGACGGCAGTAGTTATTAAACATGTGCGGAAGAACGATAATAGGGTACTTACAGCTTATGTGAGTTTCTTCGCCATTAGACAAATGCAACGATTCTTTCATGCATGGTTTTGGTAACCTTCAGCAGTAGGATCGTAGAAATATTTCTTCGCTTTATACATGGCGACGAGATTATCTTCAAACGCCATTTGAAAATAGCCGGTTCTTTCGTCGATGCCTTCTCCGACCTTGTTTTGGGTGCCATGTTTGCATCCTACCAAATAGACTGATCCCCGGAAGTGAAAAGTCACATGATCAAATGCAGTCTGATTGGTCAAAATATTTTCACCATTTGTCAGGTGTAAATCGGTAATGAATTGTCCAACGAAGTCCTGTTTCCACCAGAAGACGAATGCATTTTTCGGGTTGGCCGTTAAATTTTTATCGGCAGAGAACACACAAATCGTCTGAAATTATCTAACGTGTCAAGTAATTTGTCTTCCCTCCATTGGCCGTATTCGTCGGCCGACGAGCTAAGAAGTCATCTGTTGAAATCAATCGTTCAAACGATTTCTTGTTTCCACCAACCGATTTCACCAACGTTTTAGACCAATTTACAAATCGGACCGATTTCTAGGCCCATTTTTGGAATCATTTGAAGAGAAATCTTTTGGTGGAAACAGGGCAATAGGCTCTGGCAAACAGGTTCCAATGCGTCTCCGAGACCACAGTTCAATTTTCACAGCAGAGGCATGTGAAATTATGATTGCCCTAAAGATCATTGAAATCTTAGACCTTGTAAACTGTATCATCTTTAGTGATTCTAAATCATGCCTAGAAGCACTGATACGTCTTGGGACTGACCATCCTGTCCTGTTAAAAATCCTGGGAAAGTTGAATACCTTGGAAAGGTCTGGCATAGATGTTAGGTTTTGCTTGATTCCGAGCCACATTGGCCTGCCCGGCAATGAGACTGTGGACCAAACTGCTAAAAATAGACTAAAAAGAAATGTACAACGTTGCCCAATGCCACACACTGAGCTCAAGCCACTTGTAAGGGAGTATGTCAATTTCCTCTGGCAAGCAGAATGGGACACATACCCAGAAAATAAATTACACTCAATTTTCCCTCTTCGAAATGAGTAAGGTATCACACCCGGTGGCAGGTTTGCACTTGTGAATCATATCATAGATACAATCACCCACAGCTGAGAAGCATCACCTTTTGCAGTCTGGTAAAAGAATCCAAAACTATTGACCGGATGTTAAACTTACCCAACAAAGAACCTGTTGAGATCTCCTGTAGACCGTAATTATGGTAATTTTTTTAGCACAGTATGAGGTTATTCCACTTGTATCTAGTCTTTCTATCACAGTATCTGCTGTTATAATTTTCCGCAGAAACGACGACAGGGGGGACCCAGCGCTGACCAAGTGGTTCTTTGGGTTCAATTCCCGGTTGGTGCTGGGTTAACTAGGGTATGAGGTACAGCAAAAATAATTTCCAGGTTTTGATCCCCTGCTGTTTGCCCGCCCTGTCACAACTTGTTTTCACCATGAATATGAACCTGGCTTTTTCTATGGCGTAAAACCTCCATCACTCACTCACTCAATCCTGTAGGGGTTCCGAGGAAGAATATAGGCCTCCAGTAGCCCCTGCTGATTGCATAAGGCGACCACAGGGGGAGAACCAGCACTGACCAAGTGGTTCTTTGGGTCCAATTCCTGGTTGGTGCTGAGTTCGCCAAGGGATGAGGTACAGCAAATATGATATCCAGGTTTTGATCCCATGCTGTTTGCCCAGCCTGTCACCTTCATCTTATAGATATGATCACCTGATGACAGAATTCGTCTCAACTTGTTTTCATCGTGAACATGAACCTGGCTGTCGGTATAACCTAAAACATCCATCACTCAGTGGCCTGGAGTATGTTGGTCTCCCCCCAGCCTGGGGCACAAACTGTGTCCCAATGACAGGATATGAGGTGATTTCCAGGTACCTTGGACAGACTCTTTAGCCACAGTGTTAATGTAATCCTGCACATCCTTGCACAGATCTTTGTTGTTGATCTTCCAAATGCGATGGCAAAGAAGTTTTCCAAAACAGCCATGTCATCCGAGTAACATCTTTCTCTGTAGGGGTACCGGGATGAAGCTCCTGCTCCTGGGAATAATAGGCCCCCAGTAGCCCCTGCTGATCGTAAAGGCTGGTCCCCACGGGGCGATTAAATTTTGTCTATTCGGCGGCGACCAACTTGAAGTTAATCGTCCGACGACTAACTTTAGTCGTCGGCGGCCAATTATCGGAGACGCTGCACGGTCGGGCAATTAGAGATCACTAATTGCCCAGCGACCAAGTAAAGGGTAGATTTTGCATCCCAACATGAGCGACTGAAATTAAGAAAAAGCTAAAAATATCCATACCGCCCACTAGACCTCTCTATTGCAATTCAATTTTCCCCTGTTTTGTGAAAGTGGAACCCCTTTCTTTGCAAGTTGTTGTTCAGTGAATGAAGATGTCAGCCATGTTCTCTCAATTTGTTGCCTTCTTTTGGTTCTTGGAAGATGACAAAGGAAAGGAGGAACCACCCAAAAAGGCCCCGTGGGGATCCGGGTAAGAACAGGCCCTCAGTAGCCCCTGCTGATCGTATGAGGCGACGATAGGAGGGACCCTGCACTGACCAAGTGGTTCTTTGGGTTCTAAGGGATGAGGTGCAGCAAAAATGATTGCCAGGTTTTGATCCCCTGCTGCTTGCCCGCCCTGTCTACTTCATCTCATAGATTCGATCACCAAAGACAGAATCGTCCCAACTGGTTTTCGTCGTGAAAATGTCCCTGGCTGTTGGTACGGCATAAAACACCCAACACTCACTCATTAACCACCCAAAAAGAAGCTTAAACCTCCCGTTGTGTGGGAAAGACCGTGGCTGTCTAGGCGCATTGATCCAGCTTGCAAAAACATATACACTCTCATGAAGCTTTTTTGTGAGGTAACGGTTTTCGTCCAACGATGAAATAGCTTGATATTCCTTGTAATATACCCCCGTGGGGACCCGGGGTGGGGGTTTCTCCGGGAACTCCCTGGGTAGAATAGGTTCCTAGCACCCCCTTTGCTGATCGTATGAGGCGATAAATGGGGCGATTCGTTTGCCGTGAATCGCGACCAAATAATTCAGAAAGATACAATAGTATTTTCACACTGGAAGAATTGAAAATTTCCTTACATAAATCTCACAACACAGCAGTTGGTCCTGACAAAATTCACTATGAACTATTAAAACATCTACCAGAGTCGGTCCTTGAAATCCTGTTGGAGCTTTTCAACTATGCTTGGAAACGTGGTCACCTCCCAGAAACATGGAAGGAGGCTATTGTCATTCCCATTCCAAAACAGGGAAAAGACCATAAGTATTCCACCAATTATCGGCCAATAGCCTTAACCAGCTGTGTCTGCAAGACAATGGAAAGAATGGTTAATGCTCGCCTTGTCTGGGTCCTGGAGTCTGGAAATTTAATTTCTGACTTTCAGAGTGGCTTCAGGAGAGGGAGGAGCACTCTTGACCACTTGGTTAGTTTGGAAACATACATTAGAAATGCATTCATTAAAAAAGAGCATGTTGTAGCTGTGTTTTTTGATCTTGAGAAGGCCTACGACACCACATGGAAACATGGTATAATGAAAGATCTGCATGACATGGGCTTCCGTGGCAGGCTGCCTATATTTATTTCAACTTTTCTTTCTAATCGACACTTTAGAGTAAGGTTGAATACTACTCTCTCAGATATCCACCATCAGGAGATGGGTGTCCCACAAGGGAGCATCCTGTCTGTCACCCTTTTTAATATAAAGATAAATAGCATTGTTAAGTCTATCAACAAGGAAGTGGCTAGTAGCCTTGATGTAGATGACTTCCTTTTGTGCTATAGAGGTAAACACGGGAAGAATTTGAACTCATACATTAGACAGGCTCGGGGGTGTCTGAAACCACATCCTCTAAAACGTGTCAAGAAGTGTAAGGGATGTGTTCACACTCTTGCAGTGTCAATGGTATGGCCCATTACATAAGTGTCTCACAGGGGGTCCCCTTCCCACCCACCCCCGCCCAGCTGGGGACATCTATAATTAGCACTATGTTTGGTTGTCTCATTTTAGTTATTTCCCAGCCCTTTCTATGTCTGACCAGAGGTGTTGGTAAAGGCCTAGACTGCAGAGCAACCCACGGGGAGACCTGCAGGGCTATCCCCCTGACCTCTTCCCGGCCCCCTACCCATCCTAATCCCGTCAGTCCCACAGATCTAGAGTAACGCACAGGGGCTGATGACTTGTGGAAGAAAAGAAGCTTTTGATAGGGTTTTCATGCCGATTTGAGCACTTTGAAAAAAATCCAAATTTAAAACATTTATGACTCCCAGTAGGAGTCAACTATGGGTCAAATATGACTCTTAGGTTGTAGCCCCGAGTGAGAAGGACAATTCTATACATGCCAGAAAATTCTGTGATGATTACAAAATTATCTAGAAATTTAGAAAGATTTTTCACCTTATTTTTATACTGAAAGACTCAACCAATGGATTTTGCTAAAATCTTTCATAAATGATAATTAGGCCCATCTTATGCCAAAAATGTCCCCTAATTGATGGAAATCCTTTTACATATTTCCCAGCCTTTACTCCATGTCCCTGACCATCCCTCTATGAATAGCCACCTCTAGCCTCCTGATATTCTCAGGTTGCAAAGAGCTGATGACTTGTGGAAGAAAAGAAGCTTTTGATAGGGAATATCAGGAGGCTAGAGGTGGCTATTCATAGAGGGATGGTCAGGGACATGGAGTAAAGGCTGGGAAATATGTAAAAGGATTTCCATCAATTAGGGGACATTTTTGGCATAAGATGGGCCTAATTATCATTTCTGAAAGATTTTAGCAAAATCCATTGGTTGAGTCTTTCAGTATAAAAATAAGGTGAAAAATCTTTCTAAATTTCTAGATAATGTTGTAATCATCACAGAATTTTCTGACATGTATAGAATTGTCCTTCTCACTCGGGGCTACAACCTAAGAGTCACATTTGACCCATAGTTGACTCCTACTGGGAGTCATAAATGTTTTAAATTTGGATTTTTTTCAAAGTGCTCAAATCGGCATGAAAACCCTATCAAAAGGTTCTTTTCTTCCACAAGTCATCAGGAATTTGCTTTAGTAACAGAGCAACGCACGGGGAGACCAGGGCCGTCCCCCTGACCTCTTCCCGGCCCCCTACTCCCCCTAACCCCGTCAGCACCACAGAGCAACGCACGGGGAGACCAGGGCCGTCCCACTGAGCCCTCCCCGGCCCCCTACCCCTCCTAATGCCGTCAGCACCACAGAGCAACGCACGGGGAGACCAGGGCCGTCCCCCTGTCCTCTTCCCGGCCCCCTACTCCCCCTAACCCCGTCAGCAGCAGGGAACCACGGACGGGGAGACCAGGGCCATTCCCCTGAACCCTCCCCGGCTCCTACTCCTCCTAATCCCGTCAGCAGCAGGGAACCACGGACGGGGAGACCAGGGCCATTCCCCTGAACCCTCCCCCGTCTCTAAAGAGGGATATAAAACTTCCTAAATGATTCTTTTCATCCACAAGTTATCATGCATACATACATACATGTATACATACATGTATACATACATACATACATACATACAACATACATACATACATACATACACACATACATACATATACACACACATATAATACTATATTATCTAGGTCATTGGGTCAACTTAAGGAGGTGAAAGTTTAGTGGCAGCTCCAGGGTTACAGGCAAGGTGGGGGGGACCCCCTGTGAGACACTTATGTAATGGCCCATACCATTGACACTGCAAGAGTGTGAACACATCCCTTACACTCCTTGACACGTTTTAGAGGAAGTGGTTTCAGACAAGCCCGAGCCTGTCGAATGTATGAGTTCAAATTCTTCCCGTGAAAAACATGCATACCATCGAAAGACAACTACAACTTAGTTTAAATAAAGTATATAAATGGTCTGTAGAGAATGGCTTTAAATTCTCCAAAACAAAAACAGTCACTGTCCACTTCTTCCAACTGAGGACCCCTCACCATGATCCTGACCTGAAACTAAATGGAGATCCCATTAAAGTCGCTGAGGAAACTATGTTTTTGGGACTAATATTTGACAAAAGACTATCATTTTTGCCACACATTAAGACACTCAAGACAAAATACCTCAGAGCTTTAGACCTCATTAAAGTACTATCAAACACCAAATGGGGTGCAGACAGATACATACTCTTGAGACTTTACAGAGCCCTCGTTAGGTCAAAACTTGACTATGGCAGCCAGGTTTACGGATCAGCCTGCAAGTCATACATACGGTTGTTGGACACAGTCCACCACCAAGGACTGAGGTTAGCATTGGGAGCATTTCGAACATCACCAGCCCAGAGTCTTTATGTGGAGAGCAAAGAACCATCATTAGAATACAGACGCCTGAAACTAGACCTACAATTTGCACTTAAATTAAAGCCCAACACCAGAAATCCAGCACATCACCACATATTCGACCCTCAGTATGAAGAAATGTATCACACAAGACCTAATTTCAATAGACCTTTTGGATTTAGGATCAAAAATCATCTACAGGGCATTGACATCGACCTGAGTTTGCTTACTCATACCCACTTTTCATCTATCCCTCCCTGGCGATTGAAAACACCCAACATCAACATGTCTTTAACCAAATTTAGAAAATCGGATACAAACTCTCTGATCTACAAGAGGGAATTCTTGGCAGTACGGGACAAGTTTCTACTTCATGTTCCTCTTTACACTGATGGCTCAAAGGAAGGAAAAACTGCTGCTGCTGCTGCTGTCGTAGGCTGTGGCAAACAGGTTCCAATGCGTCTCCCAGACCACAGTTCAATTTTCACAGCAGAGGCATGTGCAATTATGATTGCCCTAAAGATCATTGAAATTTTAGACCATAAAAACTGTATCATCTTTAGTGATTCTAAATCATGTCTAGAAGCTTTGAGACATCTTGGGACTGACCATCCTGTCCTGTTAAAAATCCTGGGAAAGTTGAATACCTTAGAAAGGTCTGGCATAGATGTTAGATTTTGCTGGGTACCGGGCCACGTTGGCCTGCCTGGCAATGAGACTGCAGACCAAACTGCTAAAAATGGACTCAAAGGAAATGTACAACGTTGCCCAATGCCACACACTGATCTCAAGCCACTTGTAAGGGAGTACGTCAATTCCCTCTGGCAAGCAGAATGGGACACATACCTAGAAAATAAACTACATTCAATTTCCGCTAACATCACTGATGTAAAACCTCCTCAACTGCAGAAGAGAAAAGACCAAACTGTTTACTCACGTTGTCGCATTGGTCACTCAAGACTGACACACAGCTACCTTCTGAAAGGTGAACCACCACCAGACTGCATTATTTGCAACAAACCCCTTACTATGAAGCACTTGTTAATAGAATGTGTTGATTTTAATCTCCAGCGAAGGCATTTTCAAGCAACCACCTTACAAAACCTTTTTAAAAGCGTACCTCCAAGTATCATACTTGACTTCTTAAAATCAGCTGGATTATATACACTACTATGAATCTCTTTTCTTTAATATCCACTTAGTCAAACCTACAATACTTGCCTATTTCCAAATTCATTCATTTGATGTTCTGTCACCAACTATAATTACAGCATAAACATGTTTTCGCCATGAATATGGCCTTTGTTGCCGACATGGCGTAAAACCCCCAACACTCACTCACTCACTCCTTGTAATATATAACCAAATAAGTTATTAATTTGCCCGCTAATTAGTTTTTTTTATAATTCAATGTGTCACGTTATTATTCTGACATAAAGTTATGATAAGCATGTAAATTATTTCAAAAAATAATATATAGCATGATATTGTCATAAATATAAGAGACAATTCATAGTCAACAGACAAATTAAAAGTTTCTTTCGTCTGTCATGGAGCATCAAGTACTATTCAAAATGAAAAAAAAAAAAAATTTCAGTTGGAGGATACAGCCGAATTTCGTCGAATGATGAGAATGGACGAGGCGACCTATGACTTCCTACTTAGGAGAGTGGACTCCTACATCAGCAAACAAGATACCTGTATGTGTTTCGCCATTTCACTTTGAGCTCGACTGCCTGTGACTCTGCGATATTTAGCCCATGGTGAGCAGATCAAAAACAAAATCATCATCCAAACTGTATAGGTGTTAAATGTTTTATAATGTTAATAGTTGAAATTGTGTACAGTAGAATTTCTAAATGTTTAATAATATATTTTATTTCAGATACAAATACATTTATTTCTTTAAAGATTTATGTAATTGTTCTTGTAAGGACACAACTGCCCTTCACTGGTCCATCAATTCATCGTTTGCAAATCTTCCGTTAACCGGATTATTGATGAAACCGTAGCGGCAATAGTGTCAGCACTTGGTGAAGATTTCTTGAATGTATGTAAGCCACTACTCATTACAAATTGTCAGTGTATAACTTACAAATAATTGAAATGTTTTAAATTAAATTACTCAAATTTTTTCATCATTAATTTTTTTTTGTATGTTTGTTCAATTTTATGAGTGAATCTAATTTTTAAAGAAATATTGCTAAAACATTTTTTAAAAAATTGTTAATTTATCCACCACTGAAAATAATTAAATAAAATCTAATACAATGTATGTCGTCCACGGACACAAATTCAGCATTGCGTGGTTTATCGTCCGACGAAATACCTATTTTAATAAAAAAAATTTTACTTCAGACTCCGTCAACCCCAAACGAGTGGAACGATGTGGTGAAATTATTCCATCATAGGTGGAATTTCCCAAACTGTATCGGTGCTTAAGATGGGAAGCACATCCGTATCAGAAAACCTAACAAATCTGGGTCCACGTTTTGGAAATACAAATTATTCCATAACATTGTCTTGATGGCCCTTGTCGATGCCAATTATGAGTTTATGTATGTCAACGTTGGGGCTGAGGGCCGACAATCAGATGGAGGAATATGGTCTAACTGCTCTCTGATGGAAGGCCTTCAGGATGCCGGATTGCCTGGACCAAGACCTCTTCCAGGTTCAGAGGTTACCACCGAAATGGTCATCGTAGGGGATGATGCTCTTGCATTATCCCCACATCTTGTGAAACCGCTTGGTCATCGTGCACTGAACAAGGAAGAACGCATATTCAACTACTGACTATCACATGCATGTCGAGTTGAAGAAGAACGAAACCAACCCCTCTGCTTTCAGGAATGAATACGGAGCCATGAAAGACCAATACAGTGATCATTTCCCCATCTTCACTGATGGCTCCAAGGAAGGAAATAGAGTGGGTTATGCAGTACATACAGAGTATGGGGACCTGACGGGTGCCCTTCACGGCCAAGCCAGCATTTTTACTGCTGAAGCACGTGCTCTGGCGCGTGCAGTAGACTGGATCAAAGTATCAGGACACAGAAAGTTTATCATCTTCTCAGACTCAAAGTCCTGTTTACAAACTATCCTACAACATGAGCCTAACAATCCCATAATCAGAGATATCCAGCAAAGTCACACCAACCTGAAATCGGTTGGCAAAGAAGTGATTTTCTGCTGGCTACCTAGCCACATTGGAATCTCTGGTAATGAAAAGGCAGACCAAGCAGCCAAGGGGGCCTTGGCCCTAGATCCTGAGGTTGCTAGAATCCCACACACAGACTTACTGCCACTAAGCAAAACACATTTGCGGTCTAAGTGGCAAAGCGACTGGAACAAACAGGAGAACAATCTTCTACACTCTGTCCAACCCAAATTAGAAGAGAAAAGTGACAAAAGCAAAAGAGAGTGCCTTACAAGGTCAGAACAGGTGAAACTGGCCCGTCTTCGGATGGGCCACACCAGGCTGACACATGAACACCTGTTGAAAGGTGAAGGTGCTCCTATTTGTCAACAGTGTAACACCAAACTAACGGTGGAGCACATCATATTGAAGTGTAAGAAGACGGATGATAGTCGCAAGCGGCATCTCCAAAACAGAACATCGATGAAGGACGTGTTTAACAACAACGGAAGTAAAAGGATCCTTCAATTCCTTCGAGAATGCCAACTGATAGATAAAATCTAAGAAAGGATCCAAGAGTCTGGGATCCAGGGGCCACCCTGTGCTCCCGACAGGGTCATCAAAGGCCGGGTGTGTGGTGTCCTTTCTATGGGACATTGCACACTAAAGACCCCTTGCCACTCTTTGCAACGAGTAGGGTATCGCACCCGGTGGCGGGTTTCTCCTAAACCATATCATATATTTGGTCACCACCCTTGTGGCGTAAAATTAGCTGAAAAGTATTACCTTGTGCAGTCTGGAAAGAACCCATAAGGGTTGGCCGGACGTTAAACTACCCCAACAAACAAACAAAGCTGAAAATGCGTTTGGAATTATGGGCAGCAGATTCTGGATCTTCCAGACAGAGATCCACATCTCCCCGGACCATGTAACCAACATAGTACTCGCCTGTTGCTGCTTACACAACCTCCTGAGACAGCGATGTGCCAAGTCATACTTGGTTCCAGGGTCCATAGACGGTGAGGACTGTGACATGAATCTAGTCCCCGGAGCGTTGAGGAAAGAGCCGCAACTTGTTCCATTAGAACCCACAAAACGTCGCAATGCCACCGAGTTCTCAAAGGAGCAACGTATCCGTCTGAAGAACTATTTCACCTCCACGGAGGGTTCAGTCCCTTGGCAGGACAGGGCAATTGAGGATATTTACACAATTCAATGAAAGAAAAAATAACATCGACTATTATGCAAAAATGATAACATAAAATTAACTTTTATTTCAACATGAAACGTCAAAATAGTAATGATCGTCGAGAAACAGAATGTTTGAACAATAATGAAGTTCCAATAGATATTAATTATTTATAGAATAAATTGTTTAATAAACCAGTAATTACAATTAATTAATTCAAATTTAACAATTCAACTTTTTTGTCCATTCGCCGTCTTTCATTTGTAATTCCTTCGGGCGACAAAACTATCATTTCAAATTGTCAAAATTGCTCTATTCGCCTGAATACGAACATTCTAAATATGCATCACATTATAAAATGTTGGCAGTGCCATGTCCATACTTATTAGACTAAACGGCCATCAAATATTTTCATAAAATGTTCTCATTCTTACACGTTTCAACACAAAATTAGAAGTTTAATCAGGGCAATAGCTATATGGTTGACTGTAGGTGGTGGTGGTGTTGTTGTTGTTCTGTGATGGATGTACCATATTGTTGTGAAGTGGATAGTTTTGATAGCCGCTTGGAAATCTTATACCACCAACCGCCGGACCACCTATGAGGCTTACATTACTGTACGGATAGTTGAAGTCAGGTATGGGGTTTAATTGGGCTGTAAATGACGGTATGTTACTCGAAACAAAGGTCGCCTGGTGTGGGTTGTACATCAGTGGAACCATGTTGTCTATTCTTGTAGACTGTTCTTCTGGTTTGCTGTTTTGCCGCATCACTGTCTCAGTGGCAGTCTGTGGTCGTGCTTTGCTTGTATATGTGCCGTGTTGGTGACATCTGTTGTCTGGTGATCAGAATTAGTATGGATCGTCTTGAGTTGCGAGAGTGACTTGGAAGACTTTGACATTGTCGACTGGGTTGGTTTATTTAAACTTAACCCCGTGGATCCGGGGTGGGGGTTCCTGCAGGAGCCTCCTGGGAAGAATAGGTCCCCAGCAGCCCCTTGCTGTACGTAGAAGGCGACAAATGGGGGGGGGGGGAGGGGAGACTCAGTAGCTCTTTGGTAGAGTGCCTGCTCTGAGTCTGGGAGGTCTTGGGGTTTATCCCTGGCCAAGTCACACCAAAGACTTTAACAATGGGAGTGGTCACTGCTTACCTGGCACTCGGTATAAAGTAAGAACCACGAAACATGACTGGTCAGCCTGGTGTCAGTATAATGTGACTGAGTGGGGTATTTTGTGGGCCTATGACATGATATCTCAGTGTGGCAGCACTATAAAGAGGGCTTTGGGTCCCACTGCTACAAATAGGCACCTCATTTCATAGATTCAGTCACCGCCCCTGTGGCGTAAAACTACTTGAAAGGCTTTACCTTGTGCAGTCTGGTAAAAGAACCCTAAAGGGTTGGCCGGACGTTGAACTAATCCCACAAACAAACAAACAAACAAGTTAAACTTACACCTTTTGACAATGTTTTCTTTTGTGAGCTTGTGATGTTTTTATTCGTGTTAGAACCACCACTGCTTTGTCTTTAATCTCCATACTATCAGTGTCATTGTCGATTACATCAGGGGGTGTAGCAAAAAAATCATATTTTCCATGCGTTACCTTACTGCTGTAAAGACGTGGTGGAGCTTGGTTTTTCTTCCTGGATAATTTAGATTCACACTTTGCGGTTAAACTGTAACTGTCAGTCCTGTCTTGTAAATCGGCCGAGGACTTAGAGCCCCCAGGTGGTGGAGACGGAGAATGTGGACTTCCTGGTGCTACATCTTTCACAGATTTTGTAGAACTTTTAGTTTTTTGGTGTAGATTTGTCACCAAATTCAGGCCACAAATAGGAAACCATCTCGTTAGATTCTTCTTCCAGAATATCCCTTCTTTCTTTACTGCGAATTCTGTCATAAGCTTCAATGTTTCTGATGTTGTCCTCATACACTTTCATAGCAGCTATCAGTTTAGCCATAGAACTGTACGGAGCGGGAACGCCGACTTCCGCCGTTTTCCGCTAGTGGCGCCACCAGTCTTGTGATTTTCGCAGCGCCCCCACCGGATTAGAGACAACCTACCCTCGCAGCGCCCACTCGTCGTACGCTCACTCCCTAGACTGACCCCTGCGGGGGACGTTGTGATCACGCTCGACTTTTCTGGTCCACTTACTACGCGGTAATGCGGCTGTGTGTACCGCCGCCGGCGAAGCGCGGTATATAGTTCCTACGTAATTTGATGCTTTTAGATGACAAAATAGATACATTTGTAAAATAAAGGCAATGGAGATCAAGAAAAATACATTCTAAACGCATCTAGATACTGAAATGCACACATTTAATGAAAATTTTCGATGTTTTCACAGTGTGTGTAGATCTCTAGATCTGGTTCCCGCGTTTCATTCATGCTTCACGCTGACCGAGACGACCGTTCGCTTCGCCGACGGTAAGTTTTGGCTTGAAATGCACTTTATAAGAAAAAGATAATGGTGAAAACGCACAGACGAGTGTAATAGTATGGGTAGAATTTGGTTTGAGTGATGGCTTTCATTTATTTTGAGTTTCTTGTGAAGTATCACAACTTTGGTTCGTGACATTTCGGCGGGGGTTGGGTGCGGGTGGATTTCGTCTGCTTTTCTCCCGGGGGGGCACTCGGTCCAGAAATGGGTACCAACTGCGGTCGGAACCTCCAGGGGCTGTAGCTGTGAATCGCCAATTTGGCTAAAAAGGGGGGGCTGTCAAATAATGAAGGGGAGTATTATCCATTATACTATATTAACAGGTTATTGCATGCCATTCAGTAACTTCATATTGCTTCTTAACAAAATGCTTTTTTGGAGGGGCCATTCCTGACATAGCCTGAAAAAGGGGGGCTGTCAGAGTATTCCATCCAAAAAAAGGGGGGCTGTCCCTGACATAGCCTGAAAGGGGGGGCCGTCAGAGTATTCCCATCCCCCAAAAGGGGGGGGGCTGTAGTTTCGCAGTTGGTATCTACCTTCAAAGAGTGAGTGCCCCCCCCCCCCCCCCGGGGCTTTTCTGTACTCACGATCATACTGTACACTTTTCCCAGCTGTTTAATGTGCGCGTCTGTGGGCTTTTTGTGCAATGCATGTAGACAGGATCTCTCTTTTATTGCCATAAGTGTAATTTCGGCAAGACATAGGTCCTGTTGCCATAAGTGTAATTTCGGCAAGACGTAGGTCCTGTTCAGGGGCCGACCCAGGAGTTCAAGAGAGGGGGGCGCAAAAGTCCCGGCGCCCCCTCTGGGAACAAGAGTTTTACATAAAAAAAAATATCTAAATTTGGGCAAAAATAGGGGGGGGGGGGGGCTGGTGTGTCCCCCCTACAATACATCCGTCCCAGCTGTTAACTGCTAACAGCACCAAAATGTATTTTGTTTTGCATATTTATTAGTAGTAGTATATTAACTTTCAAAAATTAGTAATGTCACAAAAATGTGGGTATTTCATCACAAAGTCATATATCATCATGTGACCCACTAGCACATGAAGTAGAAAATAGATTTTCCATTTTGATTTTTGGTTGCCATGGTAATGTTTTGAGAAAGTTGTTCTCAACGTCATTAACTATTATTTGATACCAGACTTAATTAATTAATTAATTTCTCCAGTATTTGAGTATGTTTTATGAAGTGAATAGTGAGGACATTGTGAATTTCCCAGTTTCCATGGTCATACCCCATACCGGTACTAGACTATCAAATTGATAAAAAACACAATTAATTGTTGGAAAAAAGTAGACAATATTATAGGAAAACTACATGAGGATGTGGGATAAGGGAGGATACTCACTGGGGATAAAAATGTATCCTGCACTCACCCTTCGGGCTCGTGCAGGATAAATTTTTATCCCCAGTGAGTATCCTGCCTTATCCCACCATCCGAGTGTAGTTTTCCTTTTATTATATGTTGAATTCATTTGTTAAAAATAAAAAATAAACTAAAAAAAACACAGAATTTGATAGTGTACTGGTATAAAAGAATACTCAACGGGCTGCTGCTTAGCACCGTGTGGTATGAAAAATACTCACTAGCCCTGTTGTTGTGCTTCAGGTCGTAGTAAAATGCCAAAATTATGAATTGATTTGTATTCTTGTGAGTCTAGTGTGAATTAGATGCATTGGAATAACCCTTTGTTGTAAATTGAAAAAAAGAATCATGTGAATCCGTTGGAAATTGCCAAAATTAGAGACTAAACAACTTGCGATGTTCACCGTTCGCAGCACGACCTTCACCTTGGTTACAGCGTGGACGTCGTAGAGAGCACCCCTCGCAGCTCAGTGTGGTACATCTGCACTTACCCAAAGCTTGGGACATAGCGATGGTCATGCAGTGCTCGCACCGACGTATAATAACAACAGTTTCCATATACTCTATAATACATAATTCACTACTAATAGGATTTGGACAAGATTGGCCCAGGAATTCTTGAAATAGGGGATGAAAACTCTAAAACTAACAATCTCAAGGGCAGCCATCTTGGTTGTGAACCAAAATTGTTGCCAGATCGGGGGGGGGAGGAGGACGGCCTTGCCCCCACCCCCATCCCTTGTTAAATCATATTTGTGGGGGGGGGGGGGGGGAAGCCCTCCCCCGTATATTCATGTTTTTGCCCCCCCCCCCCCCCTCCCTGGATCTGCCCCTGCTGCCATATGCCAGTTTTCAGAAAGAATAGATGGGACTAATTTGGTAGTAATCTAAAGAAAATTGATATTGAAAATCTTAAGAAAATTGGACATGTAGACGTGTTTTTCCATGCTGAAATACTTTGATTTATAAAAAATGAAAATGTGAGTTTAAGGAAAGTCCTTTTGAATTTGATTATCATTATCATATGGTGAATTTAAAGGGCTTTGTCATTAAAAGTGCCAAAATCAGGGCTTATCAGTTTTCAGATTTTAGTCTGACTTCAGATTTATTGACTTCAAGACCTTTGATAATAACTTTCAAAAATGAGTGCTTACATGTGGTTTTATAACATTTTAGGATACCTACAGATTTTCTCCATGCATTTCAGACTTTTTCATTGACCCCGACTTACATCCCTACAAAATGGCTGAATGTCAGGCCTATTTAAACACCACAAAAATAACATTGGACTTTATATGGATAATATAGGTATTCTGACTCTCTTGTCACACCACCAGCTATAAATGTTGCAAAAAACGTTATTTAGAAACCAATATTATGGCAATTAGAGGCTCAACAATGACCATTGATCATATGTGATTGATTTCCTATGGAGGCATCAGGAAAGGGTTAAAGATTGGTCCTAGAACAAAGTTCTGGGTAGCCACGAATATTTGCACCCAATCCGTAAATTTCAACAAATACATGTATATCAATTTAGAGCTATTTGTAGTGAAATACAAATATATATCTTTCAAGTTACTGAAGGTATAGTGTGTACTGAGTTTTGTCTTTCTGTATATTTTAGTTGTGTTGTGCGTCCCATTGATGCTTGGAAATGTTTTTTTTCTTTTTATGATATATTATAGCATGATATATTTAAACCGATGGAGTGAATTCTAACAGTTCATGAGTATTTTTTGTAATCAAATACATCCTTTCAGGTAAGCCTGAGGTCAAGCCTTTCGAGGACCGTAAGCATCACCTCCTACCAGACGTTAAGCCTAGAGCCTAGAGGGACGCAGAGTCATCCAGGTTCACCACAACAGAAGTCTGTAGGCCTACTCCTCGAGCTTAAGGAATTTGGTTTGTATAGCTGCTTAGTTGTTCTTTTTTTATTCCAGTGAGGTCCTGAGTGGTGGAAATTTGAATATTATTGCCAGAATGGACAAATTATGCACATTTGACATGATAATATGGTACCAGTTTATTTTGAAGTCCCTTTGTTAATCGATGAGTTGACAGACATGTATGGCACGTTTCAAAATGGTGCTGAGTACTTGAAGTAACTACCCAGTAAACACACAATCTTACATACCAATGACGGGATAATGTATTATTATACGTCGGTGCACCCGTACTAAGCGATCATCCTGTGTTACGCGTCATTTAGGATGCGAGTGTGTACCGCACGGCCTGCTTGGGTGGCTGCAGTGTCATTCTCCCGCTGGCCTCCCAGTTTGTGCGGCCTGGCCGGTAAGCCGGGACAGAATGCCTAGCGACGGTCGTCACTAGGGGGCCAAGGTGAAGGTCGGGTTAGCGTACAGCGAGGATCGGAATTTGTTTATTTGTTAAATTAAGTAGTTTCTAACGGATTTTCATGAAAAAAAAATCAATTTACATCAAAAATGGTATTCCAGTACGTTTGGTGCACAATAAATTTACAAAAGTTCACATGAATACATCATTTTTCACATTTTACTACGACTTGAAGCAGCACAAGCAGCCCGGTTAGTATTCTGTGATACCAGTTGAGTATCAAATGTTGCCTTAGGAGAGTCTGGATTTGTTATTTTTGCTATTTTTGCTACAAATTCGACGTATAATAAAAGGAAAACTGCATTCAGGCTCGTGCAGGCACATGGTTTACTACCAGCTAGTATTCTGCATCATCCCACATCCTCATGCAGTTTTCCTATATCAACACAACATTGTGTTGCAATGTGGGTACAACCACCAAATATGATGTAAACGCATTTTATAGGTTGGTAGTAACCATGTTTATCTAACAACATATTACAGCATTTTAGCAACATTGAATTATTTTATGAAAGGAAATGATTCCAAAAATTCCTGCATTCTTTGAAGTTATTTTTCAAAAGTGCTAGGGCAACCTCAAAAAAGATTAGTCATACGGGATCCATACAGCCTTGCTCTGTGTGTCCAACCAAGCTGAGAAGAAAATGTTGAAGGGAATGGACATCTTTCAGTTTAGCTTAGGAAGACAGGTACGAGCAGTGTAGGCGCTCCAGCTTTTGAAACTTTGCCAGGTAGGTAGGTGCTTTAGGTAGGAGGCTGTCCTTAGAGTTTGATGTTGAGGTAGCCTGCATGTAGCAAGAGGTGTGTAGTAGTGGAGATGAATGTGACAGCCCTCATGTCTTTGGAGCAGACATCAGTATTCCATATTTTGATGGAGGCCACCTTGGTATTGCCCGACAATTATAGTCTGGTGAAGCATGTTGTTCATCCTGAAAAGATATAAAGCAGGTATAAACTTGACAGTGTTAAACGGAATCAAACAATGCTTTTTACAGTGGTTATGACAACTATGTTACATTTCCAGCATCGTCAGAGACCCTTGCCAGCAAGATTAACAGTGTGCAGTTAGGTATGTGCATCTTCAGACTGTTATATGTTGGTAGAAATTAGTACATTAGGCCAAGGAAAAAAAATAATAGCATTCCGGTAACCCGACCTACCCCATTTTTTTGCCCCGGCCCTAATGTTTTTAAAGACTTTTTCGTGGAAAAAAAAAGAAATTTGTCAAATATCACAAAAATACAGAATTTTTTTCACAATAAGCCATTAAAAATATTTTCCAAAATAAAAAAAAATCCCGACCTACCTACCCTAATTTTTTTGAGCTGATGTTACCGGAACGCAACTATTTTTTTCCATTGGACTTACCAGGTAAATGCCGAGCTGGTTTTGAAATTGAAACATGTGAATAAAGGTCAGGTTCTTTAAAATTGAAACGAGATCTAACATTTTGATGAATATAAATTACATGATATATAGAATATCATTTATAAGCATCCCAAGACAATGTGTAAACCAAAGTTAATCTTGTTTACAGCGCCTCCTCCTGCTGACACTACTCTTCAACCAAAGGTGAGTGCTTATTTTACTGTGGCTCATTAACGGCTCATATATGAAAAAGTTTCATCCAGTTTCAGTCACACCTACGAAGCAATCCTGACGAGAGGATTATGTTAATGTGCCTATCCTAGCTGTCTCCTTCTAGCCCCACTATAACCCTGCTTCACATCAAGGACATTTAAGCAAACAATGTACCAACAGTTGAGCATACGTTTTTTCGTTAAAAATAAGTGATTCACCCCTTTGTTTGTATGTTTGTTGGGGTACATTAACACCTAACTTAATCAGTGCTACTGTTATGTTTTCAGATGTGAAGACCTTCATCACAAATGCCCACTGAAACTGCGAAATATGTTCTAACAGGGCAACCCCAATACTGTTATTTCTTTGCTCACTCACTTACTTTCTAGGTTAAAGATGTATATAACATTGAAACAATGATTGAAACAATCAAGGACTACCAGTGTTAGAGGTGATGCCTAAAATCAGGAGCTGATACCCTTAGATGCTGTGGCAGGCTTCAGCAAGGTGTCGTTCATTAACCCTGTGTCATTGGGTGGCTGCAGTATTCTAAAACCATATTGCTGCGACCATATCTAAATAGGGAAGCCAGGAATAAGCCTACATCAGTTTTTTTATTGAGGTTAAAGATAAAATTACTTTATTGCTGGTATACAAAATATCTCCTAATCATCTTACTAATGCTCACTAAGGAAGTACATAATAAGTTCATGGGGTCATTTAAGGTGTTTACGATGGTGTCTCTGCCCCCTTCCTGAATGACAAGAAGTTCCATGGCTCAAGGCTGGGACCCTCAGTATCCCTGAGGGGATGGTACATACTGTACTGTTACTGACCATTGGCTGAAGCCTGCTCTGGTGAAATTGGAAGTCTCTCCTTACTAAATTCCATTTATTTGGTACTTTTGCAGGAATGTAAGAGGAAGAAATCCAAGAAGTCTGTGTCCAAACCAGTACACTCCGTGAATACTGACTATTGGCTGAAGCCTGCTCTGGTGAAATTGGAAGTCTCCCCAATATCAAATTCCATTTATTTGGTACTTTTGCAGGAATGGAAGAGGAAGAAATCCAAGAAGTATGTGTCCGAACCAGTACACCCCGTGAAAGTACTCCAGTGAAAGTTGTGCCAGAGATAGATGTATCCCCCATTTCACATAATCAAAATGTACTTGCAGAAAGAACATCAGGGCATGTCTGTTTCATATGTGGGAAAGCTCAACCAAAATACCTACGAAGTATTTCAAATGGTATACCATGTCCTGAAGCAAGTCCTGTGTTACTTCAACTAAAAAAGTGTTTTTCAGTTGAACTGCCCCTGGAGAAAGAGTTCTTCAGTATGAAAATGTGCTTGACCTGTAAGAACACATTGGAAAAGGTTAGTGCCTTCAGAGATCAAGTCGATTCAGTTGTGTCGATTTTCAGTAAAAATAACTCAGATGATTCTTTGGGTTGTTTTCCTTTACCTCAGGATGAAGAGAGTAAACCAGCCCCACAGAGAGTGAAACGCATGCTGCCATGTGACAGTTCACCATCACCTGGGGAAAGAGCAGGCAAGAAAACCAGCTCGTGCAAGAGTCAACGTTCCCTGTCCTTTGCCGAGCATCAGTATACCAGAAGTTGCACACATCATGAGGAAGCCCGCACTCTCGCTGATGACAGCCTTAGGATGTTCAGCCAGCTGCAGGCAGATAAGCTGATTGATGATGAGGACCGCAAGAACTTTCAATCGGTGCTGGACGCACCATGCGGTACTGAAAAACAGTTGGCCAATGCATTCTACAACTCATCCCTCATGCAGACATTGGAGGCAGTGATGATACAGAAAATGTACACTGTCATGGTGCAGTTGTGTTCAAAGACAATAAGTCCAGGGCCATCTGTACTCCGAAGTATGGGAAATCCAAGAGACTTGCAAGAGAAGGATATACTCTCAGAAGCAGCCGTCGAATTCAGGAGAGAGCAACCTTTCCTCTGCAAACTTTTGACTACGCTCTGTGATCCACCAGGCCATGTACATCAAAGGCCCAACACGCATCACATTGTGGCCACAGTGTACGGAATGCTCATGTACAACAGAAACAAAGAGGTGAATGCAATCCAAAAGATGAACACAGCGGCAGCTGTGCGTCTCCACGCCAACAATGATTTGCTGGAAATCATGCACAGGTGTGGTCTCGGACTGGCCTCTTCATTCAAGCTTGAATATCTTGGCCAGCTTGGCACGTACAACACAGATGGGATTGTTGAAAGCCTTAGGCGCAAAAAGCCCGGGAAAGTCACAATCGACAACATAGACGGCATGAACAGAACCAGAGATGTTCGGTTAGACAGTGGAAACACAGACTACCATTACACTGCATCCACATACTACCCAGACAGGTGCCATCCCGAAGAGTTGTCTCATCTCTCTAAGGTTGAGCCAGAGATTCCGAGAATATTTGGCAACTTTGCCGTGTTCTACCTCAACCCTGAGGAGGAAGCTAAATTGAAGCAGAACTACGGGTACCAGATAGGACGTCTGCTTGTACGCTTCTGTCCTAACTTGAAATGGATGGAAAAGTGCATCCCGTCCCACATACCTCACGAATTCAGCGAAGTGATGGCCAGAAAATCAGAGGTGTACCCCATGAAGATCATCCTGAAGGACCCGAAATTCACACGAAATTGTGTCCAGATCCTTGAGGAACTCATTGAACTCCAGAAGTCATGCTATGAAAAAGCAGGACAAGCTGAAGACTTCAACACAGCCGAAATACCAGTGGGAGGTGATCAATTGGTCAGGGTTCGAATGAGCGAAGGGAGAGACATGAAAGCTGGAACCCATGATCGTGAATCTCGCCTTGAAACCATGTTCCCAGACATCATTGAATTCTTCCATGTGGAGGCGGACTTCCTTGAGAAAATGTA
Source organism: Lepidonotus clava (assembly GCA_936440205.1). Taxonomy (NCBI): domain Eukaryota; kingdom Metazoa; phylum Annelida; class Polychaeta; order Phyllodocida; family Polynoidae; genus Lepidonotus; species Lepidonotus clava. The sequence goes on from OW387145.1 coordinate 11,560,105, forward strand.
TGAAGCCCTATTTGATGCTGAATCTGTTATGGATGTGGGCAGCCTTCGTTTCTTTGTTACGGAGCTGGACCGTGAATCACATGTCAACAAAAAGGTTAAGCAACAGTACAGAGCTCACAATGACTTTGTCCACACAGTCGGCTCAAGCTACCTTCTTCGGCTGGCCATGGACAAGATGGCCATGGACGATTTGGAAGGTCGACCAAACGTACCAGGTCTGCCTGACAACATTGCCAAAACCCACATCCCGACCCGAAAGCAGTATTTCGAGCAGATGGTCACACAAATTGTGGATGAAATCTACAAGCCGTTCACTCCGCCGCAACCTGGTCGCTATGAAGAAATAGAGTTGCACATCGCCGGGCAAGGTGTTGTCCCCGTTCACGTGAATGTTGACAACATGGAACGTGACCAAGCATTGCACATCGGTGTGCCTTTGCGAGGAGGCCGAATGGAAGAAGTTCACATACAAGTGGACAACGTGAACCAAGATGATGTCAAGTCGTATGCCACTCAACTGTTGCAATGGTACATTCACATCCTTGAGTTCGAAGATGCCATCAAGGAAGGAGATGTAGGTCGCTGCAACATCTGCCTGAAGATGATGATTCCATTCTTCTATGGGCACTCAGATAGATCTCATTATGCAGTTGAATGCGTTGACTACATTCTGAAGACGGAACTGCTTTTGTCAGATGCCCTCTCAATGAGATGCCGTTTGGGCAGCTTCATCAACCCCCACGGCGGAGCTGGGAGAAATAAACCAGCTGACATGCAACAAGAAAACAACATCCTGGTCTTGAAAGACATCATAAAAGGACTGGGTGCAGGAAAAACTGATAAAGCCTTGTTGAGAGCTTCTCTCGCTGGGCCTGTGGCAAGCGACCTCACCGACCACTATAAGAAGATGCTGGGCATCCACACGCGTGAGGGATTCCACCCAAAGAAGGCTGACGATAATGATGTCAAAGCAGCACTGAACATCATTAACGAAATAAACCCATTCCAAACCACTCCAGGCCGAACTATGACGCATTATAGATGCATAAGAGACAATGCGTACGGCCATGTCAACAAGAAGGAGTTTGTTGAATTCCTTGGGAGAAAAACAAACTTACTCAAGAGAGTGTTCCCAGGAAACCAGGCAGATGACCGGGATGACATCCTGGAAGAGAACCAAGAAGATAATTTCGTATAAGTCAGTACAAAAGCTTATGTTGCAAGAGAAAACAAGACAACAAGGCAATGGTCCAGGTGACCCATACCTCAAAGTTCTTGGTACATATTACAGTTAGATCATGTAACTGTAACCTGGCTATGACATTTTTCAGCCATAGTTTCGGGCAGCAGGAGGTTAAGCAGTGGTTGGAGGCTCTGTATCAGTGCAGTTGGCTAGCTTGGAACAAGGGTCACTGGTATAAGATTTTAAGGGCAGCGGTGGTGGTAATGGTGTTGGGGAGGGGGAGTGGGTTTGGAGGGTCTTGGTTGGAGGAGGATGGACAGTCACATGAGTGGAAAGTGTTCGAAATTAAGGGAGCACCCTGCACCCGGTGTGCACAATTTGTCAGCAGGGTGCACAGTATTTTGGAGCTATGCACCCGGTGGGTGCATTAATTTTGGCTAGTCTGTATACCTTTATATAGTGTTGTACACAAGGAAAAAGATCAGGGTGCATGATTTTGGAACCTTTTGCACCCGGCATGTGCATGAAAAAAATCCTTAATTTCGAACACTTGTGGACCATAGTTTTGGGTGGATGTTTGGGCTTATTGAGGATAAGATTAAGATAACTAGCAGAGGCCCTCTTGAAACAATGGTCCATTGTTAAATGAGAGGTGTTTTTGGACTTGAAGTTGCAGAAGAGAACAATGGCACATTAGGGGGTTATAATCAGTTGTGAACTGATACCAGCCCTATCATGTCCTCTTTCCACACCATGGGTTTTCTTAATCTAAATAAAACTGTAAACTTCCACCCCTCCCCCTCTTGCATACAGCTAGTTACAATACCCCTCTTCTGCTGGTAACAGGTTGGGAATCAACTTAAAACATTTTCTCAGATAACTTGAATGCTTGATAAATTGTAGTGTAAATTTATAAATTTCATTTGCCTCTAAGTGTATGACTCTATTGTCAGGTGGGTGTATGTTTTTATTAAAACTGCATTCATACAGGGATATTTCCCTAAGTGTAATTCACATTTTCAGGCAATCATTCTTCTGGTAAATGTATAAACAGAACCACCTAAATTCCCCTTAACTCCCGTCAATGTGACCTCTTGTTTGGAGAACCTAGCGTCAACAGTTCTGAGCCTCCACCAATCCTGCACTTTGCCTTTCCTGATATAATGATACCTGTCCTGTTTCGTACAATATTGGTGATAGCCAACATTTCTTGGTTCTTGAGAAAAGTACACTTCGTTTTAGTCAGAATGGCTAACAACTGATTACTCAACATTTAGCCTACTGACCGTAAATCATGGCAGTATTTCTTAAAGGCAACACCTGTTTCTACTGCTGCAGTGCAGTATCAGATGACATGTTCCTTATGCATGGATCATGGATTACAACTGGTTGTGAATCAGATGACTTTGTATTCCTTGTCTATGGATCATAGACAGGTGACTGGTCATGACTGGTGTTATGCCTTGAGGGAACGGTATCCATGCTAAAAATTCATAACCAAAAAAGAAAAAAATCAAACAGAGTAGGCCAGAATCATTTGTTATATGGCTGCGTCTATGGATCATAGACCGGTGACTGGTTGTGACTCGCATCAACACTTGAATTGGTGTTGGTAACCAAGGTACTTGTACTGGTGAGAAGTTTGGGTCAGGATGGTGAACAACTGGAAACTAAACACTCAGTTTTGTAGAAGGTCTGAAATTTTCTATGAGCATAGACAAGCTTCTGTAATACGTGGAATTCTGTAATGCATAAGAAACATTTTCTTTTCTGCAGTTGAGAAATGTTTTAAACTCTATCACAAATCATTTAAACAGTAATGGACACTTTAGATGTTTTGCTTTGAAATATCATACTGATGACAGATAACTCAGGCTGTCCATGGATCATGGCGGCAATGCAATGACTTCCAGGCAGTGTCTGGGATTGACTACTCCAGGTCAAAACCAGACTTTGCTTTCCTTGTCCATGGATCATGGACAAGAGACTGGCTGTGATTCGTGTCACAACTGGTTTGAGGAAACCCCTCAGGAAGCGTTAAAGCAGATGGTCACAAACCAGATGAACTGTCAACCATGGATCATGGTGGCATTTCTACAAAATTCCTAGCAATGCCTGACATTGACTATTGTGGGTCAAAGTCAGAGACATTGTGTCTTTTTGTCCATGGATCATGGGCACATTACTGGTTGTGACTTAATTAACTGCCGTTCATGGATCATGGCGGCAATGCAATGACTTCCAGGCAGTGTCTGGGATTGACTACTCTAAGTCAAAACCAGACTTTGCTTTCCTTGTCCATGGATCATGGACAAGAGACTGGCTGTGATTCGTGTCACAACTGGTTTGAGGAAACCCCTCAGGAAGTGTTTAAACAAATGGTCACAAACCAGATGAACTGTCAACCATGGATCATGGTGGCATTTCTTCAAAATTCCTAGCAATGCCTGACATTGACTATTGTGGGTCAAAATCGGAGACATTGTGTCTTTTTGTCCATGGATCATGGGCACATTACTGGTTGTGACTTATTTAACCGCTGACCAAGGATCATGGCAGTATTCCCGACTGTAAATGAATTCACGTGTGGATAATTTGTGTGACTGCTCATTGTTACTCTTTGTCACGTATGATATTACAAACTGAAGCACGATTTGCCCTCCTGACTCAATAAATATAGCAAGGGTGTATACCAAGCATGAAAATATGAACACTTTGCAATTTCAAGACTGTTAACTATAATTTCTTTTATGATTGGGGAGTACACTTAAGTTTAACTCTCATTTGCAGATGTACTTACTCATAGGGGACTCCCTGTGCCTCCGCGTGCGGGCTCGCGGAGTGTGGGTCGATGCCCAGAGAGGGGCAACCACGGCCTCGTACAAGCCCCCTGACCTTACTAGGTACAAGGGTTTGGTCATTGCCCTGGGCGGCAACGACTTGGCAGGCAAGACCTCCCCAGAGGAGGTACTTGTTGGTCTGAAACAACTCGCGGACCCGGTAAGTTGTATTCACTACCATACTATTAGATCTAGACTTACTGATGAACATTTTAGGTTACTTCAACGTTGAGCTGTTCCTTGTTACATTTTCACTGGTGATCCAGGTAACCCCAACCAGGATAAGATATTGACTGGTGGTCTGGTGCTGATAAGAATATAGCTTAACTACTGACGAAATCTGAAAAGTGGAATAAGTCTGAAAATATAGAATTATGGAAGGGCATGACCCCCCCCCCACCACCACCACCACCACCACCACCAATAGGGAATAAATGAAACAAATTTGAAAACAGGGTAGGTTCATAATTGCTAATTCAGGGTCAAATTTAGGACCATTGTAAGACCTCCTGTATGAAAAATATTAAATCTAACACAGTTTTAAGGCCCTGAATTTGGGAAAATCAAGTTATGACTGATCTAAGACTTGCGTGGGCACCCTGTAATTTATATGAACTTGAGATTTCTGCCACAGAGGATACACGGAAAGTTTCAGATGTAATTTCAGTCTGGAAAGAACCCATAAGGGTTGGCCGGATGTTAAACTACCCCAACAAACAAACAAGTAAAATCTATTGCAGTTTCTGGAGAAGGCACTGCCGGTGCACATGTGCACCATCGGCCCGCGGGACGGCCTTGATGGCAAGCTGGTGTACGACACCAATGAGTAAGTGCTCCAAGTTTCTATCCAGGGATTCCCAACCATAAAGCAACAACTGAGGATTATGATAGGGCTACCCTGCTGGAAAAAGGATGACTAGGGTGTCATCTGTTTGATGGTTGATTTTTTTTAGGAACTCACTATAGGTAGTTTAACATTAAGGACAAAAAACAAATAATGTAATGATAGTTGGAATGCTCAGTTTCTTTGTTTGAATGTATTTCGACCTCAGAGATTTACAGGATCATAATAACTATAACATGAGAATGAAAAATGTTTCAAGTAACAGACAGACTAAAACTAATCTCTTCCAGACTGCTGCGAGACAATAACAAGTGGTTGATGCTTGACATCGGCCCCCTCGTCACCCGCAAGGATGCGCTGCTGAGGGATGGCGTGCACTAGTCCAAGGAGACCATCGATAGATTCAGTGCCCTACTCGCAACACTCATCCCAAAGGTAAAGGCATAGTTCTTATGGTTAATACTAACAAACAGTAAGTGGATCTTACAAATATCTATTCTAGGCCTATTAGGAGTCCACGTAAATTGTAAAGCGTTAACCTTTCTCCAATGACCAAATTTTGCTCTCTATCAGCAAGAAATTATGTTATTGTTTCAGGAGGACCAGGCAGAAACTGATGATCAAGCCCGGGGAAGAGGGGGTGAGGAGGGGAAAGGTGGTGAGGGGGAAAGAAGTGGAGAGGGGGAAAGAAGACCTGGGGGGGCAAGGGGTCAAGGTGAAAGGGGGAAACAGGGGAGGGCAAGAGCCAGTCGGGGTGCAGGAAGGGCCTGGAGGTGGCGATGATGGGGAGGGGTCGGGAGGGGTAGGGGCGTCGGAAGGGGTAGAGGCGTAGGAAGGGGTAGGGGTGCTGGAAGGGGCAGGGGCACTGAAAGGGGTAGGGGCAGGGCCTGGGGCTTGGCCAGATGGGACGGAAGGCACGTCTCCCAGTACCTTGGAAAGGTATGTATTTACATCTCTGAAAATGCCTATAACAATTCCCAATTCCAGCTGAGGCATAAAAGAAGGAAATGTTACCCAACCTTAGGGTGGGTTGCAATCTAACCCAACCTATTTAAATTTATAATACATTAAAAATACTCAGGTAGTGCAATCCCTTTTATATATCAATCGAATGAAGCATGTGCCATTGTCATAAGCCATATTTTTCTGACATAATCACTCCTGAATTTATGTCTGTGAATTTACCAACTCATGTGTTGATTTATTTTTTCTAGAAAGGCTTAGCCAGAGGGATCATTAAACAAATTGACCATTTTTTCTTTGCAGGCAACGGTCAACATCAATTATTATTATTAAATAAAGGATGGAACTACACCACGAATCCTACTCTTTTCATTTAGCTGCACATATTTAGTTCAGAGCCAGCCATATTCCCCAACAAAAGACAGCGGATTCAGTATTGACAACTGCAATTTAGACAAGAACCGAAACATCTTGTGTGAAACTGGAAAAATTTGAGTTATTCTTAAGGATAATCATAATTACCATTTGCATGGTGACATCAGGGATCTTCCTAGGCGCGCAGGGATGCGGGATTCCCGCATTAGAAATTCAATTCCCGCATTGGGATAACATTGATGGGGCCATTCCCACATTTTAGATTGATAATGTAAAAATAGCCCATGATTTTCAAAACAAGCACCCTCAAGAATTAGGAAAATACTTTTGATACTTGAAATATTTTTCTAGCAAGACCCTGTGACATGCAGGACATAGATATCACCTTGCATACAATAATTAATCAGCATACGGCAGTATATGAATTCTTGAGATAGAAACAGAAATCTTCGAAAGAAAAACATAAAAAGTAACTGTAACTAATGGTATGTCCATTGGACTGACTATCTGCAAAACTCAGTTATTATAAAGAGCCAACTACTTCCTTTTCTATGATAGGCCTATCAATTTTTAAGTATAAGTATAAGTGAACCTATTTAAATCCCGCTAGTGAGCTAGTCCACAGATGTAGATGAGGTACATGCATAAAAAATGCTGGGACAACAGATTGTACAAATGGCATATTCACTGACCACAACAGCAAACATGTAAGTACTGAAACCATGAATATTCTCTTTAGTATTTCTAATTTGCAGCGATTAGCATTTCTTGCACCAAGTCCTTAGGTAAGTTGTGCTTTCTGTGACCATTAGGTGATGAATGTGAAACCCTCAAAGTCTTGCGGAACCTTGTCCACGCATCAAGTCTCTCAGAAAGCAGGTACCGGTGTGGTAACATTTAAATGATATTTTGAAATTACCTGTTGTATCAGGTGATTCTGCTTACAACAGAGTCTCTAATTAGTTATTGCAAATGTTTATTTATGTTGTGTATGTGAATAAGTTTGTTTGTATCTTGGATTAGTTTAACATCCAGCCAATCTTTCGGGCTCTAGATTTTCTGGACTAGGGGCCCCACTGGCCCTTAGAAAATCATGAATAACAAAGACTAGTATATGTGAGGGCCCCTAGATTTTGGTGAGGACTCCTAAATTTGGAAAGCTAGGGGCCCGACTGGCCCCTGGATTTTTCAAGTTACATCCACCACTGTACCAGAGTGCACAAGGTAAAGCTGTTCAGCTAGTTTTACACCACATGGGCACAAATGACGGCATTTCTTTCTTTGTTTTTGTATAGGTGAATGCGTGACAGTCCACGCTGAGTCACAACTTACAACAAAGGCTGCATGGCAAATTTCCTGTAGAGGTAAGTTTGGTTTGTTTGTTTGTTGGTAACATCCGGCCAACCCTTTTGGGTTCTTTTACTAGGCTAAAGTTGGGTACTAAACCAAATAACATACTGAGCAACATATGCTTATATATCTAGTAATTTTCCCCCCAGGATACATCCTTAAAAAACATTACGTAATACATAAGTGGGAAACAGGATTCTAACTTATAAAGCTGTCCACTGCATCACATCTTAGACCTAGAGTACTTATCACTGATTCTTTTTCATACTTTATATCTTGCAGTTTGACGCAGCCTACCCAGTTGATGAAAAACCCTGATCTCTGTCCACAAAAACTTCCGAAAAAACTTAAATCAACTGCATTATTGATTAGCGCAATCGAGAGATACATATATGCCCTGCCTATTTTTATTGTAATCTAAAGCTTACAGTTCTCCAGATAATGATAATGAAGGGTATAGAGACAATTGTAAATTATAGAAATACCTTGGACAACCTTTTTTCTGGTTATGTTTGACCATCATTGTTATGAAAATGTCAGAATTGAAAAGCATGTACTATCCTTAGGCTTTTTCCAGTAATAAAAGGGCTGGTCGTTTCTCTTTTTTTATGTCCTGACTGGCAAGAAATGAGAAACTGTGCGTTTGTTAAGGTTTTTCATTGAAAATGTATACCTAATCCCCTTCACATTGCACAAATTACGTCAGTATCTCTATCTGAATTGACATCACAATTTCATAATCTTATCACGTATGGCCCAAATATTCCAAGTTAAATGCTTGCAACACTCGTTGACAGGGCAACATGGCTGTTTCTTAAATTCAACATGCGACATTGGAACCCCACTATCAAGGGCCCCAATTTAGATGTACATTTTGCCATCCAAATATGAGCTGTAGACCCTCAGTTTTGGCAAGCACACAAGAGCTCAAGTTCTTGTCAACATCAGATTATCAAAAGACAAGAGGCTGGCTACATCAGACTAGCTCGACCATGTCTGACTAACTGAGGTGAGCATGTCAGGGATATATTTAGACATCAGGCAAGGCCTTAACACAAAAATTACGGGAATGTTGCAGTGGAGGCAGGGAGCAAGTGGGGCCAAATGCCTGGGACCAATTGGGGATGGGACGTTCTGCACCAAGATACCTACTTTGCCTCCTGCTCTGCTGAGCAGGATCCTACGCAGAGTGCCTGGGCCCACGACTGGTACATATCCCAGCAGCCTTTCCCCAGCAAGACGACTTTGGCCACAAATCAGATGCTGGAATATACATGGTTTGGGAGAAGTCTGTGACAACTTAATCACATTCAGTTAAACATTGTGTTATAACTTCCTCAAGGCGTGTGACAAAGGTTTGAGATGAACATGTACCGTAATATAGACATTTGGCTTTCAAATGAGCGGCAGATTTTTTAAAAATAATGTCGGAACAATACATTTTCTGGTGAGCAGAACCTTAAACATTGGGTCACATTTGCAAGTGGCAATGAGGTGTTTCACCTTCAACTAAGATTTGACAACAAAAACGAGATTGACATCACTACAAAACTATGCCCACTGAGTCATCATATGATAATCTTTTTTCACACAATGTCTCACTTACCTGACTTGCTGCAGTTTCCATTCTGGGAGAGCCGCGGCGAAGGGAGGGCCGAGGCTCTGGCAGCTACCATGACGTCATCACTTGGAGGGGGCAACAGGCGAAAAAATATAATAATTAACCTTTTTTGCTTGATATCATGCATATCAGGCTTATATCGTAGATAGCATAGGTTTTATATCGCACATTTCTTTTAAAATGGTAAGAAAATGAATATGGGTCTGTATACGTTGATACTTTCATACATATATGCTCAGGCTAATATAATGTGCGAGCTTAAGGGAAATGATATCCCATAAGAATTCTACAAAGTAATGATACAATATTATAGAAATATTAAAATAGGAGCTGTATCACACACCTTGCATATATGTGAAAATACTATTTTTGTCACTAAGTATTTATAGAACAATAAAATAATTATCATTATTATTCAGTACAATCGTCATGCCAGATTTTACAAATTATTAGGATTTTTTTCAATTAATGATTTTTTTTTCTATATCTAAGAACTATCAACAAAAATGCATTACACAACCCAATGTGCGTGACACAACCCTGTTTTATCCTATCTCCATTCTCCTATGAAATGGGAGTGGGAGTGTTTGTAGATCTAGGTGGGGAGGAAGGACCGGAGGGGAAAGAAAGGGCCAGGATTGGAGGTACAGGGCTGGGACAGGGCCAACAGGGCTGGCAGCTGGATGTTTGACCTCCAAAATTGTGTAGAGTTACGGGAGAAATCATTCTAGATACAGGAGACCGGGGGATCCATCTAAAATTACATAAAAAACGGGAGATGCGGGAGATTTGGCACCCCTGCACCCTGTCGATCCCCCCTGGATCTGCCCCTGACTCTAGAGTAGTGGCAGGTATTATCGGCAGGCTTCTATTATTGGCACCCCTGATTCACATTTTGATAATACAGATAAATAACTGAATGTTTTGTAATAATCTTTTTCAAATATTCAAAAACCACTTGTACTCTATCCCTTAGAAATATATTTGTATTGTTTTGACTGTGTAGACAATATAGCAATAAAAGAAATGTTAATGTTCAGTATCACTGATACAGAAATGGCCATCTTATTTTCCTGCATAACGTACATAGGTGTATTGAATTCGTTTAAATGCCCCCAGAGATAAAAAAATATAGCCCTGATTTGGCCTGTATAGACCGCAATAGGATCTAAAATTAACAAAACGCACAAAAATCTATTTTGTTGATAAGGAACAGGGTAAGACACATGGGTGCCGATAATACACGCCTTTCCATGTGTATGTCTTGTATTATCGGCAGGGTAACATTATTAATTCTAATATTGGTCTGGAAAATATATCAAAATTGTGAAAAATCAGAAACCATTATTCAGAATTCAGAGCAAAGTCAGCTATTTGATAGATACTGATTTTAAAGATCATTTGCTCCTGCTATTATATATCTTACATATGAACAAACCAATAGTGACATTGCACATGGGACCCACAAAGAACATGTATTTTGTTTGTGAATGTTTTTGATTAAATTATGTTAGGCTGGAATTTTCTATCAGTTAATCTCAATGATAATCGTGAAATCGGTTTCATTTCTAAGGAAACATGATTTTTTTTTTTCTGAAAAAAAAAATCAAATTAATTGTTTCTACCACCAACTAAAAGATGAAAAAGTAATCAAACTAATATTTTCTATATTATTTTCCGAAAGTCTTGTTTTACACACAAAAGGGTCTTAAATATGTTTGGACTATGACGAGGTATACTAAGCCTTCAATGCTATATTATGCCCTAAGGTGCTGATAATACACGCCACTACTCAAGATCTATACATATATCAGGTTCTCAAAAATCGGGAGATTCCTGAGGAAAATCGGGAGATCGGGAGACTCTCAGAAAAGCCTATTTCAAACAGGGCTGCCAAGTGTCCCGATTTTCTTGGGACAATCACGATCGGGCACAGAATGTCCCGATATTAAGAGAGATATATTTCTATATAGAAATGACTATAAAAATGGTTTTATTTTTCTAAAAATAGCCTGTTTTGGAGGACAGAAATCCTAAATTTTTCCTGGGGGAGAACCCCAAGACCCCCTGTCAATAACTTGTTTCTACATGGACTGTAGGACAGGGATTACATCATTTTTAAAGTAATTATGAAAATCACTTACTACAAATCCGTGAATTTTATAAACATAATTAGATCTAGCATAAAAGTATGATTTATTGGACAACGTTATTACAGTAGTAGTAGTAGTGATTTTATTGACAACAAAGAGTCATACATTTGATCTCATGTGTCATGCATAATAAAGTGATAATAGGATATACACACAGGCAAACACTACAATAGGTACATCAGACAGTAAAAAGATCTTTTCACTCGCTTTAGCAAATTATAAAAGCATAAGGTAACATTTTACTAGGTACTACCAACACAGCGGTTGTAGAAGCTGGACAGCTTTAGCATCAGTTTTTGTGACCAGCTGGGATTTCAGCCCTAATTTTAATCTAATTTTCATATAACAATATCTCAGGATGTAAAAAGGGAATTGGTCATATAAAGTATCATTTCAAAGCAAAAAAATATTTTCATCATGCTTTTTTCATAATAACAAAAAGTCCAACGCGAAAATGGATGACACCAACGTCTTCCTTGGAAAATTCTGTATAAGAATAATTGGACTGTAAGTGTGTAAGAGAATGCGCAGGTATTCATTTTAAATGCGCCAGTTTTGTGAGGGGAGGGGGGGGATAGGGGGAGGGGCAGGGTTGTCGCGATTTTCAGGTGTCCACGGCCGGGGTCCACGGTTGGCAGGCCTGTTAATTTCAAGGTAAGAAAAATCAGGAGACCTCACGGAAAATCGGGAGAGTTGAAGCTTATATAACAGTAACATAATTCAGTTTGAAAGTATTGTTCATACTCTCCCTTGCCCTTCAGGCAAATAGTCACTTATCTGGATGTCCCTGGCATCCACACACCTGATTTGTCTAGCCCTATAATCACTATGTCACTGACAGACTAAATCTAATTTCTGACAGACTCAGTTAGATGATAAGGTAAGTTACCGAAAAAATCTAATTAGCAATAGTACTTTTTCAGATTTTTTAGTTATAAACTGAAAGGTTGAAGCTGTTCTTAAGAAGTTAGTTCTGTATTTAAATTACTTAGAACAGGTATTGGGATACTCACAAACTGTACATGTGATAAGTTCCTAATGCATGATGCAACAGAGTTACCAAATGGCATATTCTTTCACCACAACAGGACACTGCAAAAATGTAAGTATTGAAACCATAGATATGCTCTTAGTATTTCTAGTTTGCACCAATTCTTGCCCCAAGTCTTATGGTTACTTCTGCTTTCTGTAACCATTGGTGAATGATTGTGCACCCCTCTTATTCTTTTATTGCTGAACTTTGTCAAGGCATCAAGTCTCTCAGAAAGCAAGTGCTCGATTTGTCTCTTATGTTTTTTTAAAAAAATTACCTGTTGTTTTGACAGTGTTTAAACATATGTTTCTAATTAAATACCGCACATCTTATTTTATTCTGAGTAGGCAAATGAGGAATGTAAGCATGCTACCCTGGTACCCAACGTATAACAGCATCACGGAAATGAATCCAAATCTTTCTTCATTTTGTATAGGTGACTGAGTACTGAAGGCCTCCCACCCTGAGTTTTAACTTACCACAGCATGGCAAAAACAAGTGGCTGTAAAATATACTGTAAAGGTAAGCTGGCTACCTAACCAAATTACAAAATGAGCAACATATTTATCTCATAGATTCGGTCATTATCTGTTTATTTTTTTATAGGATACATCACTAAGAAACATTGCAACAGTAAAAGTAACTACTAGAATTCTAACTTATAAAGCTGGCCATTACTCATTGGTGATTCTTTTTCATATTTTATATTTTGCAGCATGCAGCAGCCAACCCAGCAGATACAACACACTGCTCTCCATTCGCAGAAACTTTCAAGAAAAGCCAACCATTTGACTGCGCAATCAATTATCGAACTCCTAGCAACTCAAGCGTGTATGCCATGCCTACTTTTCTTGTTATCTAAAACTTACACATCTCTGAATCATTCAACATTACCTAATTTTCAATATAATTTGACTATCAATGAAGTGTACAGATATAAGAAGTGAATGTATGAAGGATTCCTTAGGTAATAAAAGGGCTGGTTGTTTTTTTTATATTTTTGTCCTGACTGGCAAGATATGAGAATCTGTGTGCTTGTTCATATTTGTTATAAGAAAAAAACTCACTCCACTTACAGGGATGTAAGTTGCAGACAGTGGAAAAATTGGAAATGATATCAAGAAAATCTAAATATATCCTAAAATGTTGTAAAAGATGATCTAAATATAAATTTTGAAACTGACTTTTGGGGTTGCTGGAGAGAAAAAAAATTGGAAATCCAACAGAAATCCGAAAACTTACATCCCTCTACTAACATCAAGAGAGACATGCTTATACATTGTTTACACATTGAGGGCTGCTGGGAGTTGAACCCAGAAACAAAAATTATGCAGGGTTCACAGAATTTTAAAATGGTTAGGTGTCCACATGACACCTTGACCGTTCATCATGGGTGTCCTGCACGAAACACAACAGGGGGTGCCATCGCCTCAACATTGATATTATGGTTTGATTTCTAGGGTGTCCACAGGACACCCTGAGTGTCCTGTTTGGGTGCCCTGTGCCCTTAGGGGGGTGGACAGCACACCCAGGATCTGGATGATTCTGTCAATATTCATGCAAATATATCTCCTGAACCTATGATTTTGAGTTGCTTTAAGATAGGGTGAAGACCCAGAGTATAGTAGGCAAAGTAGTAGACACAGGGGGCTGCAATATTTGGGTTAGAGGCTTAGGGTACAGAGGGTGTAGACCCTGGATATAGTAGGTAAAGTTAGTACACTCAGGTTACAGAAGCTGAAGACCACATGTATAACAGGCAGGGTGTCTGAAATTAAGCTGTGCCACAAAAACATTTTCTGACAATATTCATAACCTTTCCAAACTGTCTGAACTTCAACTAATTTTTTTTCCTGTTGCCAGGAATCAAGTCAAAATTGTCTCAGCAGAAAATTCCTTTCAAAACCAGATTCAACAAAGAGGCATACTTGCCTCTTGCCCGTACGATCATGTCGTCAAGGAACATGGCTTTCATCGGCACTCCCTGAGGGATGCTCCAACAGGTTTTGCTTGTACTCTACTTGTTTTTTGCCCGTAACGATCACGTCGTCAAGGAACATGGCCGTCCTGGCACTCCCTGAAGTAAGCCTTCAATGTCCCACTGGAATATAGCTGGCGCTGCCCTGAATATGATTTAGGAAAAACCCGCCATCTGGTTCGATACCCAACTCTTTTCGCAGAGTGGCATAGGGTCTTTTATGTGCAGTGTTCCATAGAAAGGGCACCACACACCCGGCCTTTGATGACCCTGTTGGGGCACAGAATGCTCATTTGTTTTCATTATCGTCCACCCATACCTTGTGAGAACCTCCAGATAATCTCAAGCGTATCCTCTATCCTCCTCACATACCTTGAAGATTCCCTGATCCTCTCTGGTCTACTTATTAATGTCATCCAAAAGACCTGTTTTAGGGGGTACAGGGTTATTTTCTACTGGAAAAATTTTAGGTTTTTGAAATTTGAGAAGATTTGAAAGATTATCGGGAAAATTACCTATCTTGTCCTCAGAAATACAAATACGTTTAGGAAGAGTTCACCTTGGCTCCATTTACATCATTGTTGTGGAGCCCTGACTCATCTGCTCCATACCATAATGTTGCAAACATGTAATTCAACATGCCAATTAGCCAGGCTGGGAGTCGAACCCAGGTACAAAAATGATGTAAATGGAGGACACAGAGGTGCATGTTATGTTAGAAGTGGGGGAAAGGTAGGGTCACAGGTGGCTGAGAGTGTGGAGTCATTTTATGGTAGGTAATAAATTATGTTTAAAAATAGGTCAAAAAATTACTCATTTTCTGACACAATATGTAGACTGAAATATATACAACTTGTACAAGAAAATAATTTGTGTTAGAAAATAAAAGGTTTCTTTAGGACTCATTCTGTGTGTAAAACTATATGGGGGCCAACATATCTGCAGGCCGAGTTCACCAGGGGGCCGACAGCACTGCAGGGCCGAGTGCACCAGGAGAATGACATCACCACGGCGCGAATTAGCCATGGGGCCGACTTCACTTGTAAATCTTTCCACTGACCACCACAACCCTACACTGTCTGACCATCACGGCCCTGCACAACCACGCCTTGTACATAGTGACTTTGGCTTTCGCCTCCAAGCAGTCAGAAAAATGGGACAATTTCCGATTACATTTTATAGAATAACTTTTGAAAAAAAAAGATAAAAAGAAAAGGAAACAAGCCACGTGTTTCTTATTGTGAGCTGCATAGATCTAGCCAAAGAAAAAGATGTTGAAATGTTATCTTTTTACATGTGGTAGGTACTTTTTGATATTGCACGAGGTCAATCTCTACCTCGTGTAGCGATGGCAGGCCACCATGCATATCGAGCAGTACTATTCTGTCACTGTAGGAAAACACACTCAACAAAAATACTCATAAACTAAATAATCTTTAATTTTTTGAGCTGAAAATTACATATCCTATGCAATTGCGAGTACAATTGGAAGTACAAATTGGAGAGGGGGTATGTGGGGCCACCCCAGAATTTTTTTTGAAAAGTTGACCTCTCATTCATGCAATCTGGGGCATTCTGAGATACTTGTAGCTTTTTTCTAATATTCATAAATGATTAAAATAAAAACTATTATTTCCTGTATTCTGAGACTTATAGTTTAATCAACATTTTCTTTAGTATCTTGCAGGTCTACTGACAGGTGAGGGTCAGGGGTCCTCAGGGGAAGGGGGGGGGATAAGGGCCAACAGGTGAGGGCCAGGGGGTCCTTTAGGGCATGAGCGGAGGGTGAGGACTGATAGATGAGGGCCAGGGGGGCCTCAGGTTAAAAGAGGAGGTTGAGGGTTGGCCAGGGGGGCCTCAGGTTAAAGGAGGAGGGTGAGGGTCGACCTGAGAGGACCAGGGGGGGCTGAGGTTAGAGGAGGAGGGTAAGGGTCGACTAGAGAGGACCAGGTAGCCTCAGGTTAAAGGCGGAGGGTGAGGGTCGACCTGAGAGGACCAGGGAGGTCTCAGGTAAAGGGAGGAGGGTGAGGGTCGACCTGAGAGGAACAGGTAGCCTCAGGTTAAAGGGAGGAGGGTAAGGGTCGACTAGAGAGGCCAGGGGGGCCTCAGGTTAAAGGAGGAGGGTAAGGGTCGACCTGAGAGGACCAGGGGGGCCTCAGGTAAAAGGAGCAGGGTAAGGGTCGACTAGAGAGGCCAGGAGGGCCCTCAGACACATCTAGTCAATGTCCACCAGCCCTCACGGGTCGGCCCCCTCCATCTAACACATATCTAAGGTCTACCAGCCCTCACAGGTCAGCCCCCACTCCCCCTAACACATATCTTAGGTCTACCAGCCCTCACAGGTCGGCCCCCACTCCCCACCTAACATACATCCAGGGTAGACCAGCCCTCACAGGTTGGCCCCCCCTTCCCTCTAACATGGGTGTAGACCCCTAAAACCGACAGGGCGACATGGGCATTTCTTAAAATCAATGAGACATGGACATGTTAGTGGCATGCAACATGGTATTTCTTAAATTCGACAGGGCGACACGGCTGTTTTTTAAATTCAACATGTGACATAGATGCCTAGCAATAGCTTAAAGACGTATCCGCACTGGCTACGAGAAGTCTGCCAACCATTGAACCAAGTTAAGTCGCTCTTAAGGGCATGTTTCCACAGAATGGTTGTGGGGACGAGGCCATGTGGTTATCAAGATCGGGGGGGGTCGGGGGTGGGGGTCTGCCCCCCCCCCTGGATCTGCCCATGTGACTATTAACTTGAAAAAAATCGGGACATATTTTACTCTTATGAGTGTAGACCCCTAAAATCGACAGGGGGACATGGCTATTTCTTAAATGCGACATGAGGCCTAGTGACATGAAAAAATAAACTACATGACAAAGTGCATTCCTTAGATGCGACATGAGGGCTCTTTAAAATCAACATGAATATACAAAAAATAGTGACAAGGGACCATTTCTGGGGGTGTGGAGCCCTAAATTCAACAGGGCGACATGGCAGTTTAGTGACAAATGACATGGCCTGTTTCTTAAATTCGACATGGGACATCAGCTGTAAGAAGATAATGACATGTGACAGGGTTATTTCTTAAATTCGACATTGGACAAGGCTTTAAACCTAGATATAATGACAGGCGACAGGGCCTTTTTTAAATACAACAGGGGACATGGGAGCCCCCCACCTACATCCCCAAATAAGGGTTTTTTTTCCCTGGGAAATATGAAATTTCACGAAAAAAAAGGGTATTTTTTTGCCACAAAATGTCAGCGTTTTGCAAAATAAGGGATCGATTTTTGGGTATAAATGTCACTGGAAAGGGGGTGTTTTCTATTTTGAAGAACGATGATAAGTCCTACTTTTATATCTGAGCGGACAGACTGGGAGCAAGCTCCGATACACGTACATGACTCATGAGGCGGCAGTAATAATATTATTTATCGTGGTAGGTCTGAACACCGTGTAGTGACAATCGGGAAAAAGTATTTAGACTACTTCAAAGCCAATAGGAACATTGACCATGCGATGTATACGAGCCTAAGATATATCAAAACATAGTTTCTCGTATTATCTTAATAACTTAAGTCATTACTGTCAAGTGTCAGGGAGTGAGGGGACGGGTGCCGAAAGAGGGAAGGCAGAGAGGCCAGAGAGCTAGTCTACAAGGACACCAAGAGTGGTCTCAAGAATACCTCGAATTTCTCCACAAAAACACAAATGGCATCAGTACAAAGTCACATACACAAATTCGCCATGTTCTAATCTTACGCTACAACATTCTATTCTTACCTGTCATGCTTTAAATCCAGTACATTTACTGTTTTCCTCCCTCTCCTCGCCGCACGAACACACCTCCATGCCGCCATTCCCGGGAAAAGTAGTGCCGGCCGCGACAATCTGCAGTGAGTTTCACTCTGCCGCGCGTCCTCCGCAGAGGGCCCTGCTGCGCAGAGTGGCCGGGCCGCCGACGCCATATTGGTGACGTATCCCAGAGGCCCTCCCATACTCTTTACTCACTTCAGATTTACTCACTTCAGATTCCCGTGTAATCATCGCTCTGAGCTTGGCCTTTTTTCATAATGCAATTTGACTGTATCCCTACGCGCTGCCATTAACTGGGTCAAGCGTACATCCGGGGACTTACGGAAACCCAGAACGCTAAGGGTGGAGCGATGATTACAAGGGAATCTGAAGCGACGTGGAGTATGAGGCCCTCCCAGGCAGAGACGAGTTTGTTCGCAAATCGGAAGCTGGGGTGCAGTGTGGATTAGAGACACAACATGAAACATGGCGGATGGCAATGACGTTTTGACATATTTCATACGGTAAGACGTTATCTATTCTCTCATTTCTTTTTATTATGTTAGAGAGACGAACACTCAAGTAACTGTAGAAAGCATATCACCTTCGAAGCACAGCAGCTTCAGATATAGTTTCAAATCGTACAGTCAGTGGCGTGATGATCAATCATCATTGACATCGTCACATGATCGTGTTGCATCATAATTAGACAGAGTGGCAAGTGGCAAGTCACTCCGTCACTGCCAGGAATCACTGACAACCATTTCCGATCTAACTTATGTTACTTGTACAAAGTTTTTGCATTCTAATCTAAATATCTGTGAAACTATTTTGCTAGCGTAATATAAGCTAGTTGCCAGATCTCCAGGCCTGCCAACCCTAGATCCCTGAAAATCGGGACACCCTAGGCGTAGGCCTAGTCCACGCTGTAGCCTCTCAGTTTTGGCAAGCTCACAAGAGCCTCTAGAATCCCCCATCATTTCATCACTCAGCAGGGGTTGAAATTAACTTTTCAGGCTGTCAGCCCGGACATACTAGAGTCTATTATAGGCGTGAAAAATCTGGGCTGATTTTAATATAATTTTCTCAAAATGTGTCAGCCCTGACTCACAACTATCAGTATCAGCCTGGGGCTGACGGGCTGACATTAATTTCGAACCCTGTCATCAGCATTCTAGAGGCTGGCTACGTCGGGACTACCTAGGCCTATAATTATTAATGCTAGTCGTGAAGTTGGAATAACTACGAATTTCAAGTAACTGCCTATAAAAAGGATAATTATGAAATTAAATTTGTATTTTAAAAGAATTATTAGACAGGGGAGTCTCGGGGTCCTCCTCCAGAAAATTTTGCGATTTCTGTTGCATAAAAGAGGCTATTTTGAGCAAAATCAAGTCAATTTTCTATGATTTCTAAATCATTATTTCTTCCTGAAAATCGGAACATTTTGTACCCCATCGGGATACCCGGGACAAGGTCTAAAAATCGGGACTGTCCCAGGAATTTCGGGACACTTGGCAGCCCTGGATCTCCCATTTCTGTAGCAATTTTAGGGTTTTCTCTAACCTGCGCCGCAAGCCCCTCCCCCGTGGAATGGGCATATCCAGGGACGAATACCTTGTCTAGGTTTTCTCCTGATCTCCAGTTTTCATTTTGATTCCTGCCATTTTCAGGGCCGTTTTCATGTGCAAGAGCGGATTCACTGATTTCCAAAGGCGGGGTGGGTGAGGTTGGGGGGGGGGGGGGGTACCCTATCACAAAGATTTGCATCAGACCGTCCAGGTCCAACTTGACTTTGGAACCCCCCAAACTGGGAGCTCTCCCGTTTTGTAAGGCCTAAAAAAAGTTGTGTTCAGGTAACCCGACCTACCGTAAATTTTTGGCCCTACCCTAATTAAGAAAAAATATTTTTCATAACCAAAAAGAATTGACCAGAAAGGCCTGGAACCACATGGGAATGTATTTCAGATGCTAGAAATTGTTTAAAGGAAGTTTGGAATATTTTTGTGATTTCCAACACTGCCCGTGTCCATTTGATGAATTAAAAAAGGGGAAAAAAAAGAGAAATCGACCTACCTACCCTTATTTTTTCCACCTATGTTACCTGAACACAACAATTATTTATTTTGGCCTAAGTATTTTCATCTGGCGCCTCTGCCAGGGTCTTGAATATTCGACACAGCAACAGCACCATTTCTTAAAATCGACATGTGACATGGGGCTTATACGGAAGATGCGGGTCTCAAAAAAGTACATCGCGCACCTAAATTCCGGGGAAATCGCGATCGGAAACATTGGGGTCAATTACTATGGGAATGTATGAGAGAAAACATGTTATTTCGCTCTAACTTTTTAAATATGGCTCCAATCTTCATAGTGTAAGTGAGAAAAAGTGTTGCATTGACCCCATACACGCGATACAGAGTCTCGAATTTTGGTAGAATTCTTAGATTTATCAGAATCCCCGGGGATTCCCTTTTCCCCCATAGACTCCAATGCTGAAGGACCCCAGCATTTCCCGTCACGATCTTTGCAGCGCGATGCGGAAACTGCCGGGAATCCCTCCCAAACCCTCAGACCCGCATCTTCCGTATATATAGTGACATGAAGAGAAAAATAAACATGACATGGCCTATTTCTTAAATTTGACATGGGACATGAGGATCTCTTAGAGGCAACATAGGACATGGAGAATTAAGTGACTGTCGACTCAGCTTTTTCTTATATTTGGCATGCGACGTTAGGGATACCCCATCAAGGGCCCCCTTGAATGTGGTTATACTGCAAAAACTAAGTGCCAGGCTGCAAAAACTAAGTGTAGGCGACTGTAGCATTAGATTTAGGTGTAGATCTAGCTGCCCCTTGCCACACAAGGTGTGCCCCAATTAACCCTTTCAATGGGTGCAGATTGGGGTTGGGAGGCATGTAGCATCACGTAGGCCTGGAAACTATCCTATATTTGTTTCATGGGAGAGTCTCGTTTTTTAGCCCTTATCCCTTGGGTCCCGTTCAGGGTTAAAAATGTCTTAATTCTTTGGACAAGGTATTGGAGCAAATGGGGCTTGGGCTGCTAGTCTTAGACTGCAGGAAATTGTATCCCCTCAATTCTCTTAAGTATATATACTTTCTCTAGTCTACGCTGGGCCCGTCTCTAGCCCCTGATCATCAATTGGACACAAATAAAAGTGTATCAATGTATCTGTTATTAAAAAATAATCAGTAACTTTAGATACACTCGAGGATATTTGTTCAAAGAGAAACAGTCAAACCTCTGTACCAGGGACAGTTCAAGCAATTTAAGGATAGAAAACACCTCTCAGGGCGCCATTTACATCAATTCAAATAGTTTTCTTACTAACCTTGGTATAATTATGTATTGTATATAAAAAAAAAATAGGCATTTATTTCTCTATCTTTTTATATAAAGTATTTTGCTATAGAATTAGAGAAAAAAAGGGCAAAAAAACTGGGTTTTTTTTAATTCTTACTTTTTGAACAGGGATATTTAAGTTAATAATAAAGATATCATTGCAAAATTTGGAATGCCTGTTAATCACATTTGTATTAAGGGAAGTGTGTCTCAGATTTGTTATTTAGGCCCTGACTGAGACAGTGCCAATAAACATTTATCACATTGAGATACTTCTTGCCTGAGGAATAATCATACCAATGTTTACCTATCATAGTTATAATTCTATAGTATATATTCTAGTTTTTGTTTTATTAAAAAAACGGGAAACTTTTTGTGATTTTTTCAACATAATCTCCTTAATTCTTAACAAAAATGGCAATAGTTGAAGGGGGTGGGACATCTCAGACGCCCCTTCTAAATCCGTCCCTGTGTACATAAAGTTAGTAACACTGTCCCATTTCGTATGTAAATGTCCTGTTTTCTAAGTATTTTTTGAGGTATGTACTGGGTAATGCTGAGAAAATTTTGACAGGCCTAAGTGTCTCGAGAAATGGTCATGTCGCACATCCCTATAAGGCTATATTTTGAATGTTCATGTAGCTTTTAAAAACCCTCCATGTTGCATGTCAAATTTAAGGAATACCCTATGATGGTTTTAGACCCCTTAATTTGACATGGCAACGCAGACATAAAGTTTCTTAAATTCAACACAGCGACATGGCTATTCCTTAAATTCAACATGTGACATAACCGTTTTCTTAAATTCGACATGTGACATGGAGATAATTGACACAGGAAAGTGCTCAAAGAGGTAAAAGTACCCCTCTTCTTTGGAATGTATATATGTTCAAAATAGTAATCATTAATGCAGAGTTATAGAACTGTAGTTAAAATTAGTGACACTAGGGACATGGCATTATCTTTAGTTACAGGGGACACGGCCATTTCTTTAATTTAACATGCGACATAGGGACTCCCTCCCATCAAGGGCCCCCCATGTCTAGTCATTTATCTTTTTCTTCATGTCACTAAGCTCAATGTGACCTCAGGCTAGGCTAACTTTTTGTGATCACGTACCCTCAACGATCAGAAAATGGGTGTGGACATATAAAAATTGATTTCCAGTAGTCCTCCTGACAACCAAATATTTAGAAAAAAATTCTTAAAATGTCTTCCTGTGAGACTCTATTTTAATAGCCGTTTTGAAACAGCTGTCTTAATAATGCGGACAACCTATGTAGAGCTCGCAAAATTTTAAAATTGCTGGGTGTCCTGCGGACACCCAGACTGCATGCAGTGTTCAAAATTAAGCTGCGCCTGGCATGCACATTTCCGCGAACAGGTGCACAGTTGTGAACTCGGAATGTACACAATTGTTACCCTAAAAATTATTACTATTTATACAGAGGGTGCAAAGGTTAATCTCCGGGCACACAACTTCTGAAATTATGCACCCAACGGGTGCACAAAATAAAAGCTTAATTTCGGACATTGGCGTGTCATGACTCATGGGTGTCCTGCACATAATACTAGGTGACCCATTGCCTCAACTTTGATATTAGGGTATGATTACTAGGGTGTCCACAGGGCACCGAGAGGGTCCTATATGGGTGTCCTGGGCCTTGAAAGGGGTGGACAGGACACCCAGGACGCTGGATTTGGTGAGATCTGCATGCTATGGATGTTTGTGGACGACCAGATCTTCAATATTGGTTGTCTGCTGACGACCAGAAAATTCCTTGGGCTTATAATACGACGAGAAGCTTATAAATTTGATATTTTTTAATTAGTATCCAGATGATGAATTTCGTTTTCATGAATGAAATTACTTGTCTCATAGGGCCAATACTGTAGTCACTAGTTAATGCTCCCGCACGATAGGCTTATACTTTTAATGGAAAGGCCCCCTTGAGGTGATGGGCCTTATGATACTTAATGTTAGAATATAATATTCCTAGGAAGATCCCTGGGAAATTAGCCATGTGTGAATTGGCCTTCAGAGATATCTTTGTGAGTTTTTATTTTTCTTTAGATAGAAACCTTTATGCTAATGTCAGAGGAGCTCATGCAAAAATACATCCACATTTAGATATACTCGGCCAGTGGTGGAAATACGTTTTAGGGATCCAGGGGCCAGTTGGGCCCTCAGATTATGATATGTATCCTCAGGAGAAGCCGGGACCCCTCCCTAAGTTAGAGCCTAAAGTTGAGGAATGTTTTCTTGATTGTGGCAGACACCAGAATGTATTCTGTTGCTTTACTTTTGGTTTCATTTTTCAAAACCTAATATCCAAAACTTAAAATCACAACCCAAGACGAAAATGTCTGTTATATAACCATGATACACTGGTCGAGTTTAAAATTTTAAAGAGTGTCAGCCATCAGGGCTGACGGGCCTTATATTCATGTTAAAATCTGAAATTTGGTTGGCCATCCGGGCTGATTCTAGTGTAATTTCCCCAAAAATTGTCTGCCCTGATACAAAATTGTTGGCCATTGGCACCCGGGCAGGCGTTAGTCTCAAACACTGAACAACTTGGATAACAGATGCATTAGTAATAAATTTTGTATAATTTAGAGGATACAATTATTAACATATGTATTTTATTATTTTCAGTGGAATGTTCACACCTACGGATGTAACATCACATCAAGTCAAGGATGCTTCCTTCCACTCTGGATACCAAGCAAGGGCTACGTTTTATCAGATGGCTGTGCTAGCACCCCTTCTGAAAGTTCTCAACTAATACACAAGGCTAAGGAAATTTACAGTAGTCACCAGTCACCAAGCAAAGAAAAATCTGTTTGGAATTAAGAATCATGCCAGGTGCAAATTAATCTGTACATGCAGAGGAGCAATGAACATAAACTTGACAACATGGAGAATTGACTAAGCATATGTGAAAGCAGGCATTACTGAAAAATTTAACTTTCAAGCATTTGTCCTGCAATCAGGTTACATGGCAGATTTTATTTAAAGAAGAATAATTTGTACAGTCATAAAATTAATATGGGTGACCAGATGTCAATTTCCAGTCCCATCTGATAACCAAGATTTAACAAGTTTTTCTAGCCTATTATAGCCTACTACATCATTTTATTTATATCAAAAAATTGTCATGAAATATCCACTACTGGAAGAACATGCTTCATAATCATGTGTGAGTTTGTTGAAATAGAAAATAGAATTATGTTAATCAAAAGTTATTATTGATTTTACAATCATTTGTAACGTCCAAAAATGATGAATATCTAACAGCATTGTGAATTCTTTTGAAAACATGTTTTGCGTGTTTACTTTTTTAACATTCAATCTTGGATTTATGATTAAGGTCTTAGCATTTGATTTCTAAATCTAAGGAAAAGAAAAACGTGGTACTTTATTTGTTAAGAGACCATTTTTGTCCCTTTTTTTAAACTTCAGGTTTCTGAGCCCCTGTTCACTCTAAAGTTTTTTTTGTTTTTTTTTTCACATGTGTAGTTCGGCTTATGATATTTACTAGTGTTCCAAGTACCTCCTGTAAACATGAAAAGTTTGTGAAAAATGTCTAAGATTTCAAAAATATCAACTAAAGCAATCGACTTGCAGGTGTATTTGAAGTGTTCCAACAGATGAAAATCGTAATAAAAGTTGTAATATTTAACAAAGTGTCCTCTTCTATATCAATTTATTCTTTTTGCTTTAACATCCCTTTAACATGTTCATCACTGTGACAATATACATCAGGAAATATATTTCATAAATATGGAGATCTTTTTATAAAAGCAAAACAGTATCATGTAAATTGTTTGAATTTGAAAAAAGTTTAAATTGGAATATGAATCTCATTATGTTGAGAGTCTGCTATGCATGTAGATTGGGGTGGGGGTGGGGTTGGGGGTGGGGCCGGGGGGGGGGGGTCCATGTCACTTGTTAAATTCAAGAAATTCAAGATGTTTTTAGCATTTATGCTGATTTTAAAAAGCCTTTATGTCGTACCTCAAATTTAAAGCCGCTTTCTCATCCGCGGGACGGACATAATTTGCTACGTTGTAACCCCCTTACTCCCGTGCCAAATTCACGTGACCAATAACGTCGCCAGATTACATTCTAACACCGCAAAAGACGTCACCGTCCGTCACGTCGTTAGGCTTACATCAGTGTATGTAAGCCTGACAACTCGCAGACGAGACAGCTGCTGTAAGGAATGCCTTGTCATTTTTTTTTTCTTCATGCCACTAAGTTCATGTAGCATGTCAAATTTCATAAATGGTCATGTTACCCTGTCTCTGATGGGTCTTGGTGGGATTTGACTGCAGTTCTGACAACAATATTTGATAAAAACTAGCTATTTTCAATCTTGAAATCGGCACAAGGGACAAGTCCTTAATTACAGGACTGTCCCATGAAAAACGGTATAGTTGGGAGGCATGGAAAAATGTATCAAAAATAGACTACTCAATTTTGTGTCATGGAGAGGTCTTACTCTTGTTGAAAAGTATACATCTACATGTGGGTATCTGAAGTTTACATGTTGGCATATTACTACTTATGTTCACAAAATTTGGTATTCAGGCCTGTATACAGCTCCCCCCCCCCTTTTTTTCTTACAAAATCGATTGTAAAACCCTCTATTCTAATATACTCATTTATTGTAATTTTGTGACTATACTGAAATGTAAAGGTGTTTTGCATGAGCTATCTCTAGAAACTCAATTTTGTACATTATTAACATTTTTTTCACTAGCTATACATCCATAAATGACGTCATGCAGCAGGGGGGGGGGAGGGGGGTTCATGTTTTCATGACCAGGCATGACAAGGGGGGAGAGGGAGTCATGTGGTGCATGACATCATGTTTCAAAATTTCAGTTTCAAGATTTTCAGAAAAGAATTGTAGGTAAATTCAGGGATTTTGGGGCTAAAATTTCTGTTTCTTTAAAGATTCAATATTTTCAAAGGGCCAGGGGTACACCTAGGAAAAAGATCTAGGGGTCTGCTTTTTCTGGGTTTTGGGCCCCTGGTTGAAGGGGGGGGGGGGGCGGTCCGTCCACTCAGATATAAAAGTAGGACATATCATCGTTCTTCAGAATAGAAAATACCCCCTTTCCACTGACTTGTATGTAAAAAAAATGACCCTTTTTTTGCAAAACGCTGACTTTTTGTGACCACAAATTACCCTTTATTCTTGAAATTACAAACTATCAAGGGAAAAAACACCCTTTTTTCTATATCACTGACATTTGGGTGAAAAATGTACCCTTTTTTCTAGAAACAAGGACATGCGAAGTTTCTAAAAATAGACCCTTTTTTCGCGTTTTTCAGAACTATGATGCGTACCCTTTTGTAATCAGAGTGGGGCCCAGAGTGACGGGACCGGGCGGGGGGGGGGGGGGGGGGGGGGTCCCTCAATATGACATCATTTTCTAGAGGAGGGGTCTAGGGTCGCATGACAAAACATGACAAGGGGGGGAGGGGGTCAAAAATGATCAAAAATAGCATGACATCATTTATGGACGGCCCCTACTATAGTGTTGTTTTAGTGGCGGGAATGCCTCAAAACGTTATCCGGTGCTGCGGCGCTATAGTGAGTAAGGTACTACACGCACTTATAAACGAGTCTAGATTGGCAAACTTCAATGTAGACTGCTTCTGAGTTATCCTAGGACAAAACCCCCCAATATACACAAGTTTTGTGAGAGCTAGGCTAGTGCTACTGGCTAGTACTAGTAGTTAACGTTCCCGCTAACGTTAGTAGCAACACTCAGTCTCAGTCTCTTGCCTCACGTGATCATCCACGACGTCGGGCTGACAGGCACACTGACAGTGACACATTAATTTCTAAGGCCAGGGTTGGTGTAATGCTCACAATCCTCCAAATAATGTGAATTTCGGCACATTATTTTTCTCTATGAATTGTATAAATAGGTAGATTTCATGAAAAAAAAAAAAAATAAATAAAGATAATCATGTAAACGTTTACTTGCTTTTACAGCCATTATTTCAATTGCCACTCATCAGAGTGCGCCACCTGTCTCATAGTGACTAGAACATGACCCAGAAAACGGGGTTATGGCCTTGACCTCTTGTAACCTAGCACATAACCATAGAAACATGACAACACGTCGACCATGACAACACATATCACTGTCAGTTGAAAAACGAAGGCAGTTTGTAGAGCTGCTCTACACAAGAATTGTGTGAAATAATTTAACTATAGGTGAGTTAGGTCCATTAAGGGTTAACACTCGGCAAGCAGAGACAGAGCTTGATGATTATTAGGATATGAATATTATGAACAATGAATATTTGAAATTATGAAATTACGTCCTTGAAATTGCAAAGCCCTAGGTCTAGTCTACGTGAAAGAGACAATCACTGTGATCAGTCATTTGTAAAACAAGTCCGAACTGACTCAACTCCAGTGTCTCTCGACTCTAGGCTCTTTCCTGTACTAGAAATGTGTTGTGTCTCTATACCGGTGAGGGCGCTGCGAAAATTGGGACATTCATGACGTAATGCAATAGGAGACGTGGGAGTCGGCCTTCCCTTTGCATACAGTTCTATGGTTTAGCTTGGCCCACACCAATTGCACAACTTGTTTCTGAATTGGTGTAACTTTCTCCATCCATAACTATTTTTGTTTCATTTTTTCATATTTTTTTTCTTTAAAGACTCCCTACTAACTTGTTCACATTTAATTGGATCTTCATGGTCTTTGTTGGTGGACTTTCTTACATTCTCCGTCTTAGTGGATGCGACCTCAGAATCATCATAATAATCATCGTTTGGCCCATCGTCTGTATTGTAATCCTTGTCCATGTCGGGATCAATTTGATCCTCATCATCTGATTGATCTTCTTTCATCACCTTGTAGTTGTCTTTTTGCTGTTGTGATGAACGGCTATTCATCCAAAATATGTAGAGGTCAAAATAAGAGAAAATACGATAATACTATAAAAAGGTATATATGTAAAGAACGAAATATATGAAATATATGTAAAAGAACGAATATGTAAATAATGAACGAAAGTGTAAAAAGCCCGAAAAAAGAGGCACGAATATGTAAGGAACGAATAGAGTAGAGGAGCCAGTTTCCGCGCATTAAGGGCAAGAAGTTAAGCTTTAACAAAATATTTAAAGAAAAAAATTATATTTTTAATATTTTTTCTTCCATATTCAGGGGAATGATGTCTATGAACATAATCATAATAAAAAAAATTAAAGTTTGAAAATATTTTTGTAATATCTTAAGGTTTTACTTTAACATGTTAATTCTTCAGTTTCCGCGCACCTGGAGCCTATTTCCGCGCATTTTGGTGTCAGTTTCCGCGCATTTCCCATATTTTAGGTGTTAAATGAGTAAAATATCTTATAGAAAGAAAATATGATACATGGGGCATCAGAAAAAGATTATCTATTGATATCCGTTATACAAAATAATTGTTAAGTTCTTAAAAATTCATATTAATGCAAATAGAAATGCTACCTTGTCAGGGAAAATCTAAAGAATATATTCATGAAAAGAAGGAAGAAATACGCATATTTATGCATTTTTATTATATGACAAAAGCATTAATTCGCCTCAGTTAAAGAGAGAAAAAAAGTTCAGTTTTGAGTCTTTGGTTTATATTATTTTAGGAAAGTGTCCTAAGATTATATAGAACCTTGCTTTGAAAAATGTTTCTATTTATTTTCTTTGGAAAAATGTTTGAAAATTTGGAAATCTCAGAAAAATAGGTGGAAAATGCGCGGAAACTAGAGACTGTCTAATTTATTGTCCTTAGTTTCCGCGCAGGGGCCTATTTTCTATATTATCCATGAAATTTTATGTTTATGGCATTAAAATGATCGTATATCACTTTAAAGTAATAGCTATGACATTTTTTAAGAGAAAATTATATTTTTTCTTGAAGAAAATGATGTTATGCTCCTTATTTCAGAAATATTAACTTTTTAAGGATCCTGTCATTTTCCTTAATAATAAGGACATTGAAACATATATTTGGCCTTAGAATACATAAATATGTATGAAACATCATTAAAAATGACAAATTAATTGCATAAGAACATTATTTTGGGTCTGGCATTTTAAAAATAGCATATCTAATACCTAGAGAAAAAATGTGTCCATAAAATGCGTAAAATGCGCGGAAACTAGAGATGCGCGGAAACTGGCTCCTCTACTCTATGTGAGGAACGAAAATGTAAAGGAACGAAACCCGGAAAGATATAAACCGGAAGTGAAATGTAAACCGGAAACGAAAGATATAAACCGGAAGTGACGTCAGTTATAGATCACGTGACCGAAAGCAGCCAATCAGGGCTGACTTCTATAGTATATAAAGGGGCGGTGAGGCCCGAATAAACAGAGTTCTTTAATAGTTCTCCTTGTGTCCAGACGTGTCTTCTTTCCTGAAACAACCGCTAAAGATGAGCTGATTCGAGTAATTAACCAGAAGTTAGGACAAAACAGTCGAAGTTCGAGATAAATAGTAAGAACTTAGGGTAGGGGCCCGACGGCCCGAAGAACGAGGAACGAAGGACCGAAGTAAGGCGCGAAGGCCCGAAACAGTCCCGGAGACCGAGGTGTAGCATGGCACGAAGGCATGACAGGCAGGACGAGGGAACGAAGTCCGCGGGGACGAGGGCGCGGCAGGCTCGGCCCCACGCTACCAAACAATAGGCGACCGTCGGCCCGTCGCCCCCGCGGACCGGAACCGTGGGGTGGATCGCCCGGTGGGGGTGAATGCTGGTCTGGGAGATAGAGCGAGACGAACCCCCGGCCGACCCGTACCCCTACCATAATTTCCCTTCCCCGCAGTCCTCCGTTTGACATCGAGTGCCGATCCCCGACCGATTCGCTCAGCCCCCCCCTCGTGCGCGAGGCACGACTCTAGAAACACATCTCGGTTCTTGGCCCGGATTCCCCGTCCGCCCCGAGACCCGAACAACCCCCCCACGTTCCTCTGTTGTAAGAATCGGCAACCCCGACTTACCAGAGAACGTCACACTGGTGGCAGCGGTGGTGCTGAAATAAGCACATACGGACTTGTGGATCTTGGGTGTTTCGTCGGTATTGGATACTCATGGCGACCGCGGCAGTCTTCGAGCAGATGGATTCTGACCTCGCCTTCAAGGAAGGTGGGGAGGAGAAAGGAGGTGCGAAACCCGAGACCAAAGGGGAGGACACGACCATCATGGGTAGGCAGTTTAATTTCATGGGAACGTCCACCCCGACGGATGAGCAGAATGCGCGGGCTCAACAACAACAGACCGGCCAGGTAGGAGCGAGTTTGAAGAAGTTTAGTTTACGACCGGAGAAGTATGACGGTAAACCGGACTTCGAGGGATGGATCAACCAGTTCGAGGAGTACGCAGCCTTGGGACATTGGACGACCGAGGAAAAAGCGGCGATGCTCTTTCTCTCGCTGACGGGAACGGCACGAATGTACTTTGTCGGACTCCCGGACAGGGAACGACTCCGTTACTCGGCGAGGGTAGATGCGTTGCGCCGGAGGTTCGGTCAGGAGAAGGACACGTGCAATGCTCTGCAAGAATTGGCAGGATTGAAACATGTAAAGAACCAGACAGCGAAGGAATTGGCTGATAATGCCCGACGACTGGCATCGAGAGCCTACTTCTCCAACGACTACGCCAGCCAGGAAAAAGCAGCATTACATGCGTTCCAGGCTGCAGTTGGGGAAGACCTTCAGCTGAAGTGTGCAGAGAAAGGATGCAAGACACTAGAGGAGGCGGTGGAGGTGGTAGAAATACAGGAACGATACTCACGCCGCCTCCTGCGGGCAGTGAAGCCCGAGGAGGACGCCAATTCACAGATCATGGCCTTAAACGGTAAGTTGGAGGAGATGATGAAAGAATTGGCAGAAGAACGGGAAGCTAGGAAACAAGCAACGGCCCGGAGGGAGGCGTTTAAGAAGCGAAAGGAAGATTTAGAATGTCATCAATGTCACCAGAAGGGCCATTTCGCGAGAGAGTGTTCTCAGCGTCAGGGAAACGGTGCGCGAGGCACGACTCTAGAAACACATCTCGGTTCTTGGCCCGGATTCCCCGTCCGCCCCGAGACCCGAACAACCCCCCCACGTTCCTCTGTTGTAAGAATCGGCAACCCCGACTTACCAGAGAACGTCACACTGGTGGCAGCGGTGGTGCTGAAATAAGCACATACGGACTTGTGGATCTTGGGTGTTTCGTCGGTATTGGATACTCATGGCGACCGCGGCAGTCTTCGAGCAGATGGATTCTGACCTCGCCTTCAAGGAAGGTGGGGAGGAGAAAGGAGGTGCGAAACCCGAGACCAAAGGGGAGGACACGACCATCATGGGTAGGCAGTTTAATTTCATGGGAACGTCCACCCCGACGGATGAG
The DNA here is from genome assembly GCA_936440205.1 of Lepidonotus clava. Taxonomy (NCBI): domain Eukaryota; kingdom Metazoa; phylum Annelida; class Polychaeta; order Phyllodocida; family Polynoidae; genus Lepidonotus; species Lepidonotus clava. Next base: position 11,592,028 of record OW387145.1, read on the forward strand.
CAGAATGCGCGGGCTCAACAACAACAGACCGGCCAGGTAGGAGCGAGTTTGAAGAAGTTTAGTTTACGACCGGAGAAGTATGACGGTAAACCGGACTTCGAGGGATGGATCAACCAGTTCGAGGAGTACGCAGCCTTGGGACATTGGACGACCGAGGAAAAAGCGGCGATGCTCTTTCTCTCGCTGACGGGAACGGCACGAATGTACTTTGTCGGACTCCCGGACAGGGAACGACTCCGTTACTCGGCGAGGGTAGATGCGTTGCGCCGGAGGTTCGGTCAGGAGAAGGACACGTGCAATGCTCTGCAAGAATTGGCAGGATTGAAACGTGTAAAGAACCAGACAGCGAAGGAATTGGCTGATAATGCCCGACGACTGGCATCGAGAGCCTACTTCTCCAACGACTACGCCAGCCAGGAAAAAGCAGCATTACATGCGTTCCAGGCTGCAGTTGGGGAAGACCTTCAGCTGAAGTGTGCAGAGAAAGGATGCAAGACACTAGAGGAGGCGGTGGAGGTGGTAGAAATACAGGAACGATACTCACGCCGCCTCCTGCGGGCAGTGAAGCCCGAGGAGGACGCCAATTCACAGATCATGGCCTTAAACGGTAAGTTGGAGGAGATGATGAAAGAATTGGCAGAAGAACGGGAAGCTAGGAAACAAGCAACGGCCCGGAGGGAGGCGTTTAAGAAGCGAAAGGAAGATTTAGAATGTCATCAATGTCACCAGAAGGGCCATTTCGCGAGAGAGTGTTCTCAGCGTCAGGGAAACGGACAGTCGCCGTCGCAGTAAGCGCGGGGCCCCCTTCGGGCGCGGCGAGAGAAGTAGTAGGCATGGGAGAATGTGGACTTTATGTGGCCGGAACGGTGGGAAAGAGTGTCGTCCCTTTTTTGGTTGATACCGGATCTATGATCAGTCTGCTGTCGGAACGTCTTTGGAGAGAGTGGGGACGAAAATGGGAAGACCTGGATGGATATGAAGGACGTCTCTGCTCGGTGGATGGTAGCCCGTTGCGGTGCTATGGATGCACGAACTTGCCAGTAAGGTTGGGAACGCGCGTGTTGCAGTGGACATTCATGGTGGCAGACATCGGTAGAGATGAAGGGATCCTGGGAAACGACTTCGCGGTGAAATACCGGCTAACAGTTAAGCCCCATGCGAGTGCTGTCTTCCTGCCCGCCGAAGGGGAGGGAGAGGGGGAACGAATCCCGGGAGTAGAACAAAGAACGGATGGGATTCGGGCAGTCACCGTCGGAGGACAGGTCGTGAGAATCGAGGGAACGACGGAAATACCCCCGCTCCAGGTGACCCGAGTAGCAGTAGTGACAAGAGTGGACATAAGACAGAGTGGACAGCTGGCTGTCATCACCGGCGCTGGATTACCCATGGGACTGGAAGTGATCCCAGGAACGGTGACGTTGGGAGAAGAAAATAAAGTTTGGGTGGCCAACCGAGGGACCGAGAGCGCGAAATTGGAAACCGGCGGGGTACTCGGAGAAGCCACCTTCGTACAGGAAGTACGAGGTATAGGAAGTGATGTAAAAGAACCCCCTGGAACGCTCGTTGAAATGATAGAGGAGGCTAAGAAAGGCCTAACCACGGAGGAAGGCGGAGAGTTGGAGAAAGCCATCATGGCTCGGGAACAAATGTTTGCAACCTCGAAACATGAGTTAGGACGGACAGATTTAGTACAACATCGAATTAAAACGGGGGATCAGATGCCAATCAAACAGAGGGTCAGACGGTATCCAGCCACCAGGAGAGAAGAGGAACGAGCACTGGTGGAGGATATGTTAAATCTAGGAATCATCCAGGAGAGTGGAAGTGCGTGGAGCAGCCCGACCGTCCTAGTGAAAAAGAAGGACGGAGGAACGAGGTTCTGTATCGACTACCGAAAACTGAACCAGGCTACAAAAGTGGACGCCTATCCGCTTCCACGGATAGAGGACAGCCTCAACACCTTGGGCGGGAGCCTATTCTTCTGCAGCCTGGATCTCGCAAGCGGATATTGGCAGGTGGAGATGGCACCGGAGGACCGAGAAAAGACAGCCTTCGTGACTCAAGGAGGATTGTATGAGTTCAAAGTGATGCCATTCGGGCTAGTGAACGCCCCGGCCACCTTCGAGAGGCTGATGGAAAGAATCCTCAGAGGAATCGTGTGGGAGGAATGTCTGGTATACCTGGATGACATATTGGTCTTCGGGCCAACGTTTGAAGTGACTCTGGAAAGATTGGTACGGGTTCTGGACCGATTGAACGCCGCAGGACTGAAGTTGAAGGCGCGAAAATGCAGGTTGTTCCAGAAGAAGATTCCGTTCTTGGGACACGTTGTCTCATTCAATGGGATCGAACCCGACCCCGAAAAGTGTCGGCAAGTAACCGAGTGGCCGGTCCCTCGGGATCTCCATGAGGTACGAGCCTTCGTGGGATTATGTTCGTATTATAGAAGGCATATAAACGGCTTCACGGAATTGGCTGCCCCCTTGTATGAGTTGGCAACGAAGGAGGAACCGTTCGTGTGGAGCGCGAGACGACAAGAGGCGTTTGATGCAATGAAGAGGGCGTTAACAGAGGCCCCGGTGTTGGGATTCCCAGAGGAAGACGGACAATGGTGGCTTGACACGGACGCCAGTGACGTGGGGACGGGAGCCGTGCTATCACAGGAGCAGAGAGGGGAGGAACGGGTAATAGCTTACACGAGCAAAACCCTGGAGTCAAACGAACGAAAGTATTGCACCACGCGGAAAGAACTGTTGGCGGTGGTGCGAGCTTTGAAACATTTTCGGTGCTACATCTATGGTCAACGCGTAATAGTCCGGACGGATAATAGCGCGGTTAGTTGGCTGCAGAGAAGTAAGGAACCGATGGGGCAGGCTGCCCGGTGGATTGAGATTATCGACTCGCATGACGTGTCGTTCCAACACCGACCGGGCAGGAAGCATGGGAACGCTGATGCGTTGTCCCGGTATCCGTGCAAACAGTGTGGGGAAGAGCACGAGGATACCGAGAAAGTGAGAGTAGTGAAGCGGGCCCGGGGGTATGAGCCCGGATGGTCCCCGCAGGAGATGAGAGCAGCGCAGAGAAGGGATCGAGATATAGGGCCGATTGTCGCACGGATGGAAGAGGATGCGAACCGGCCAGGTTGGGAGGTCATATCTCCGGAATCCCGGGAAACAAAGATCCTATGGAGGCAATGGGAACGATTAAGCCTCAAGGATAGCGTGCTGCATAGGAAGTACTGGGAACTAGAAGGACATGGTTGGAGGAACCAGTTGGTCGTTCCCCGAGAGCAACGGGCCAAGTTGGTGAGGGAATACCATGGAGGCGCGGCAGGAGCGCACTTGGGAGTCGCCAGAACGACGGCCCTGTTGGAGCAAGGGTTCTACTGGCCGGGACTCCGGGAAGACGTGCGAAAGGAATGTCGAGAATGTGATTGCGCGTTGCTGAAAAGAGGACGAGGGAGACGGGAGCCGCTACACCAATACATAGTGGGGGAGCCAATGGAACGGCTGGCCATGGATGTTTCGGGCCCGTACCTAGTCACCAAACGAGGAAACAAGTACTGCCTGATGGTGGGATGCTATTTCACCAAGTGGCTGGAGTGTTTTCCGATCCCGGATCAAAAGGCAACGACAGTGGCGGACAAACTGGTTGAAGAAGTAGTGGCACGGTACGGCGCGTTTCGAGAACTACACTCGGATCAGGGCACGAATTTTGAATCCGAGGTGGTGGCTCAGGTCTGTGCACTATTCGGAATACACAAAACGAGAACGACGCCGTACCACCCCAGGAGTGACGGATACATAGAACGAAGTTTCCGCACTTTGGGGTGCTGTTTAAAAGCTAGCTGTCGAGCAACAGGTCGGGAATGGGATGAGATGGTCCCGCTCGTGATGATGAGTTATAGAGCAACGCCGCAAGCCAGCACGGGAGTGACACCAGACATGATGATGCTGGGCCGACAGACCATGATGCCACGACAAGCGATTTATGGGAGACCTCTAGGACCGGAGGAGGAACCCCGACGGGTAGGCGACTACGTGGAAAGCCTGGAGAAAGGGCTAGTCGCGGCCTATCGGGAGGCCCGGGCGGGGCTGAAACGAGCCGCCATTCATCAGAAACACGAGTACGATGGAAAGGTGACTCGACGGGAATACCACGCCGGAGAACTGGTCTGGGTGCACGATACGGTGGTGGATAGGGACAAGGGAACGAAGTTGCGATTTCCATGGATAGGCCCTGCACTGATCGTCAAGGTGCTTGACCGAGGACGGGTGGTAGTACGGAAGAAACGAGGAAGACCGGGGGGGGGTGGTCCATGTGGACCGCCTGGAACCCTACCGAGGACACGCTGCGCCAGCCTGGATGGTAGCTGACCAGCAAGGATACGAGGCTGCACAGTAAATGCTTGGGGTGGGGCGCGCTAGGGCACGTACGGAAACGGGGCACCCCTATTTGTGATGAAGTTGTTCTCGCGTCTCGATTCCGCAGGTGGAAGAGGACCAAGGGAACGACCAAATCGGCGCTACACAGAAAGGCTTTGGCTAAAAAGGACTGATCAACCTGGGGCCATTGAGTCGGGGCGGTGCGTTGACCACTACGGTAGGAGTGCAGGTCGTTAGGCTGTAGAGATTTGCTACCTAGCTGAAGATTGGTTCTCTTGCGGATGTAATATAGGTGGGAAATGCGGGGTTGGAACGAAAAACGGCGTTCGGGAGCCACGACGGTCCGAATGTCTAAAGTAATCCCACGGAGCCGCTTTCCGGTCAGTTCGGAGGAACCACAGCGTGGAAAAGATGGTCGGATTACAACGGAAGACAGACCCGGTGGCAAACTGGTGAAGACTTTTGAAGTGATGCCGACTTGGTAATACCGCTTTGCAGCGTCCAGGAGACCGGAGGAGAGTAGATGCGGCACTCTCGGGAACGCCGGAGGAACGAACGGACGGTTGTAAAAGGCGAGGTCTGAAACGAGGACGGGCTTTAAAGTAGGTCGTAAAAGGAGTAAAAGATGACAAAGAGAACGGGGCGGTGGCGAGAGGATGATAACGTCGAGCCCCTGTGTTCTCAGGGAAGTGTACGGAAACACTGCGAGGGCCGAGATGAAAAAGGCAAGAGGAGGCGACGAAGGATGAAAGGACCGAGGACGTCCGGTGGGGCAATAAAAGGCCTAGGAAGAAAACGCGTAGACGGGCGAGGAGCCGCGAGGTAAAAACAACAGGCGAGGCGGTGACCAGCGGCGGGCCCCGCGGACCGGAAATAGTAGGGGGCGCCACCGTTGAAGTGGATGGTGAGCTTGACGCTAGGGGTCGCTAGTGCAGGCCACGCCCACTTCCGCCTGCGGCGGCTATAAAAGGCAGAGCGCTCGCCGGAGCAGGTCATTCTGGTCAGCCGATCAGGATTCATCAAATCGCAGACGAGCAGACTAAGCTGGGAGAAGAAAAAAAGAAAAGCAGAGAAGTGAGACGGGCAGCATCACCACGAGGCAAAAACGGAAACGGCTGACGGGACGAGCTTCAGGTTTGGAACGAGCCCCGAAAGCCCGGAAAACGGACACGATGAGCGGACGGTGTTGGGAAGGACATTGTCGCGGAAAGGAATTTAAGCATCTGGTCAAGCATATTCGAGGCCAGCACGATGGAGTACGGAAGCAGTATTACATGTGCCCGGTGTGTTCGAACCGAGCCTATTCGACGCACCAGGACTGGCGAAAGCACATGTCGGACTCACACGAGGGAAGCCTGCTGAGGGGGATGCCGAAACAAGACCCCCTTCTGAGGCCGGAGTATGCTGCGGCGTTCGCCTTGGATCCAAAAGGACGGCCGCCGTACACCAGTTTCGCTCCTGGGGATGAAACGGCGGCCCGGGTGGATGACTTGGAACGGGACTACGCTGTGCGCCATCCGGAGGGGTTCCAACCCCCTGACAAGGCGGTGGATAAGGAGGCACCGGAGAGGCCGCGACGGAGGATCCGCGTCCCTTACTACCCGAGGGCGTCGAGAGGGTCCGATGACAGCGACGCCGAGCAGCTGGAGCAGGAAGCAACCGAGGAAGGACCAGAGGCCGACGAGGCCGGCGAGGGAGCCCAAGCAGCCAAAGCAGCAGGGAAGGGACTCCTGGCCGAGGTAGCGGAACGGTCGACGCCCACGCGCCGTTCCCCTCGGAGGGCCGCGAAAGGAGTGCGGAAGGAAGCCACCGAGTCACCACGAAGCGCGAGCCGAGCCGTGGTCAACCCGAAACCACTCCTGACAGCAGACCAAGTACAAGGGTTAGTACAGAGCCGAATTAAGAAGTTAAATGCCCAGGGAGAACCACGAGAACCGAGAGGACGAGGACTCCCGGGCAGAGGAAGAGGAGGGAGATCCACACCCGCCCCGAAGCCGGGTTGCTCAGGGATACCACCGGGGGCTGAGGTGGTGGAATTGGTGAGCTCGTCCGACGACCAACGTCCGAAAGTAAAAGAGGAAGAGGAGCCGCTCGCTTTCAAGAGGCCCCCGACGCAGGGATGCCCGGCGGAGGAGCCGTCGCGAAAAAAGAAGTGGAAAAAGGTCAAGAAAGTCCCGAGAGAATTGGAGGAGGGAACGAGTTCGGACCAGTCGGAGTCAGGCCGGAGCATGTCGGCCCGAAGTGATCGGTCCCTGATTATCGCCGAGTCCAGTAGCGCGGGAGAGTTGGGACCATCACAGCCTGAGACCTCGACAGGAATCAAACGGACCACGGGACTAGAACCACCTTGTAGCGACGCACAATTTACTATGATGACAGTTCACAGGAAATCGGTTATTTACGAATCACGACACCCGAGGTACCCCGGATATTTAAAAGGAACAATGAACCGGGAGGGAGCGTTCAGGGGTTACCGCGAGGCAAGATCCGACCGGGAGCTGGAGGACAGCATTCGGGAAGCGCAGGGAGGCCGACTGGTGGAAAGAGAAGCACTGTACCTGGGGAGGTTCCTTCACGAGATGGCGGAAAGGCAAGGACTCAAACCGTCGGGGCGGGTGGAAAAAGTAAAGTATGTTCGGCACGCGGCCAGGACCGAGGACACGGCGTCGAAGGCGTCAACACAGCCGTTGTTCTCTACCCCTACCCCGACGAGAGCGGATTCACCCCTAGAGAAGATGGTATGTAAGCAGCCGGTGGTACCACCCCCGGGACTGAAACGAATAAGAGACATTTTGGTAGCGCCGGATACACCGGAGACACGGGCAGCGGTGGACAACTTGACTCGAGCCAGTCTGGGGAGCTCGTTCTTCGGGTCGCAGGGATCGGAGGAGACCCCGGGACCGCCGTCGCCCGAACGGATAGGATCGCCGCCAGGACCGGATACCCCACTCAGGGACGAAGATAAAGACGGGCGAGCGCTACAACCACGGGTTGTGATACACAGACTACAAATACCGGCTGCTCAATCCATGGACGCAGAAGTGGAGGACTCAGAGGACATGGAGTTGGGGCAGGCCGAGACCAGAGGATACGAGCCGGAGAAGCAAGAATTGGACGAGTCGGGAGCGGATTCAGTGTTCGGGTCCATAGGAACGGAGGCACCGACAGCAGGACCATCTAGAGAAACGCCGCGACTCAAGTTATTACGGACACAGGCCATTCACCAGGTATTACAGGGACACTTTCCGGTGACGGCGCGGGCAGTACGAGACTGGGACACGGAGAAGGCCATTCAGGTGCAACTGGCGTGGCCCCCGAAGGAGGTGCGAGGGATGACAGCTAAGACAAGAGCAATGGCTTCAGCGTCTATGGCGTTCCTGATGGCACTGGAAACGGGCCGCAAGCCAGAGACATTTGAGGAAGCGATGGCGCAGTTCCCAACGGCAGCGCTGGGGCCGTTGACCAGAGAGTTCCCGGGAGTTGACCGGCTAGTTAACGAACACAACCGGACCGTCCAATTGGCTCAGACCCTGGTAATGTTTAAAAACGAAGATCAGTTGGACGACTTGTTGAAGGCGACAAGAGAGGCGGAAAAACAGAGCGGACTGGTGGATCAGCTTCTCGAGCTCCCCGCCAGGGAAGAGAAACTGTTGCTACCGATCCGACGCCAGGAAGAAGGATGAAAAGCCTCGAAGAAGGAGAGAACGGTGGATGCTGCTTAGGGTCCTGCACGGAAGAAAAAGCGCGACGGAACCAGAGGCGGAGAATGGCGCGTCGCGAGTCGGGTGGGGAGGGATTACGGGGCGTTGGCTCCTCACCCATAGTGTCAAACCCCCAGGGAGAGAACCGGGCCAAGGCGGAGGTACCTGAGCCGCACAGGAGGCCGAAGCCTGGATAAAAACTCTCCTGGAGACCGCTGGACGGGCCCGAAACTTTACTTAAATCATCGGGAACGGGCTGGCGGGCTCGAACATTCTTATTTTAAGTATTCTTATTAGTTTCTTTATGGGAATCTTCCTGCGGAAGTGAACGAAACCACATGTGTTAGGAGGTGTTGAGTGTAATCAGCGAGCTGGAGGGTCCATGACTGGAACGAACTTACCAAGCCTGCGGGGCGAATACGGAACGGGAGGAGGCGCTAGGAGGAGAAACAAGTTTGTAGCTGTTCCTCTTCTTCCCTGGAGCCCGCTGCGTTGGTTGGGACCGAGCAGGTTGAACGGGATCGTCCGGTCGCGGAAATTGAATAGATAGCGGACCGGGCGGCCCAGGAGCGAGAGTAAAAGTAAGGAGGCAGAATCGAGGAAAGGAAATCGGAATGGACAGATAGTGTTGTAATCTTTGAGTCAACGGTCGTGCCGGGGTAAAATAAGGTACCGGTGGGCCGGCGACTCGCCGCTGGAGGAAAGGCTGGCACGGGCCAAGACTGAAACCCTTCTCCCGTGCTGCCTTGAGGGATCTGGAGGCAAGTGAGAAACGACCTCTGTCCTCTAGCGGCACCTGAACTTTCCGTGGCTTGATCTTCTTGATCTTGGATGAACCGCTCAGAATGTGGGACAGGATGGGCCCGGATTTAGTGTACCATCATCTTCTGAGTTTCCTTGTCTTCAGCCTCTTGCCGCATACGAAGAGCGGTAAAGTGGAATTTTTCGACCTGAATGCTGGTTTTATCGTGCCAGGATTAATGCAGCGAGTCGTGAAAGGACCGCGGTGAATTATAGATGTCTCCCGGAGGACAGGGGGGCGAGCAGGAATAGTAGCTGAAAGACCCCTCGCTCGTGCCCCACCGAAACGATATATAATAGGACGAAATTAATAGACTTACTAAATCATATGTTAATATCTTACCTGCGGTAACGACAGTGACTGCTTCCATGTCGTACTTTCTGATATCTTCTTCCCGAAGGAACGGAACAAAATAGTCTTTGAAACATATAGGGAGGTGGTGCTTGGAACGTCGGCCTCGGATGCCTCGATAGACGCCTCAAGAGGTCTGCAAAGAGCGACGAGGAGCGATCCTTCTTGGAGTTCGACATCGGATGAGTTCTTCTTTATATATGCTATTTTTGAGATGGGCCCGTTCCGGATCTCAGAGGTTGACGTCGGGTGCAGATCCCAGTTGATGTCGTCCATCTTCACTTTCTACAACTTCTTCCTCTCCTTCTCACCAATATCTTCAACTTACCAACTTCGAACCGCCGTACCTAGGAGCAGCCCGGAACGGCTCGGAGCTGTTGTCTCGGCGTTCGTCATAGGCATAGTGGCTTCATGCAAAGTGACATGGCACCGATGAAGACTGTGGCCTTACTCCAGAATCAAACCAGACCAGATCTTAAACTTACCTCTATTAACGAACTATTTGTTGGTATTACAGTCTCACGAAAATCGTCTAAAAGCATGGTCCTCCGGGAGGACGAAGAGAAAAACTTAGTAAGCAGAGCGAGGCCCGAGAGCCTAGGAGACGAACGAGGGCCCGAGTGCCCGGAGCAGGAATCCTCTTCTTAGGAAAATCATCTCATCAGTGGAACGAAGGAGCCTCCCTCTCGCCCCAAAGAGGATTGTCTTCCTGCCGTTGCTTACGGAGGGGGGGAGGGATGAGAGGCGCCGGCTCCTGTCATCAAAAGGAACCTCATCCTTAAATCATCATCATCACCTAAGAGAACGCAGAGAAGAGTAATAATTACGGGAGAACGAGGGGTCACGACCGACCGGGTGGGAGAATCACGACCGATTCTCTGCCAGAAAGAATAACAACGAAGAACGTCTGGACGACGGAAAAACGGATAAAAAGGTCGAGAGGACTAAGGGTCACGACCGACCCTGGTCTCTGGGTGGGAGAATCACGACCGATTCTCCGCCCGAACTAGGGGAGAGCGTCTGGACGACAAAAAAAAAACGAAGGGAACAGGGGCATTGCGGGTCACGACCGACCCATGGCCCCGGGCAGGAGGACCACGACCGGTCCCTCTGTCCTAACGAGGGTAAAGGCGAGGAAAATGCGCCGAGGGGCTAAGTAAATAGAGCCCAGAGGAGAGGAGCGGGGGCGACGGGGTCACGACCGATCCCCAGTCCCGGGTGGGAGAGCCACGACCGGCTCGCTCATCCTAAAGAAAAGAAAAAAAGTGCAGTACAGGTCCTAAATAGACCCAGGATAAGAACTATGACGAAGATAAAAAGAGACTAGGATATATGAAACAAATTATATGAACTTTCACTAAGAAGAGAGAAAAACGAAGAACGAAAAACGAAGAAAGAAGAGAAATAATAATTAGCCGGATAGGCCCCGGGGGCCCTCCGAAGTAGACCGGAGAGGACAGAGGGTGACACCTCCTCCTCTACCGATAAGGAGCGTAGGATTGAAATGTTTCTGGTTCTAGAGTATGTTCTGTTGTCGTTGCTGTATGAACTGTTTTGAAATTTTGTAAAGACGTGTTTTCCCACCTTTCAAGAAGGTGCGGGAGGGTGTGATGAACGGCTATTCATCCAAAATATGTAGAGGTCAAAATAAGAGAAAATACGATAATACTATAAAAAGGTATATATGTAAAGAACGAAATATATGAAATATATGTAAAAGAACGAATATGTAAATAATGAACGAAAGTGTAAAAAGCCCGAAAAAAGAGGCACGAATATGTAAGGAACGAATATGTGAGGAACGAAAATGTAAAGGAACGAAACCCGGAAAGATATAAACCGGAAGTGAAATGTAAACCGGAAACGAAAGATATAAACCGGAAGTGACGTCAGTTATAGATCACGTGACCGAAAGCAGCCAATCAGGGCTGACTTCTATAGTATATAAAGGGGCGGTGAGGCCCAAATAAACAGAGTTCTTTAATAGTTCTCCTTGTGTCCAGACGTGTCTTCTTTCCTGAAACAACCGCTAAAGATGAGCTGATTCGAGTAATTAACCAGAAGTTAGGACAAAACAGTCGAAGTTCGAGATAAATAGTAAGAACTTAGGGTAGGGGCCCGACGGCCCGAAGAACGAGGAACGAAGGACCGAAGTAAGGCGCGAAGGCCCGAAACAGTCCCGGAGACCGAGGTGTAGCATGGCACGAAGGCATGACAGGCAGGACGAGGGAACGAAGTCCGCGGGGACGAGGGCGCGGCAGGCTCGGCCCCACGCTACCAAACAATAGGTGACCGTCGGCCCGTCGCCCCCGCGGACCGGAACCGTGGGGTGGACCGCCCGGTGGGGGTGAATGCTGGTCTGGGAGATAGAGCGAGACGAACCCCCGGCCGACCCGTACCCCTACCATAATTTCCCTTCCCCGCAGTCCTCCGTTTGACATCGAGTGCCGATCCCCGACCGATTCGCTCAGCCCCCCCCTCGTGCGCGAGGCACGACTCTAGAAACACATCTCGGTTCTTGGCCCGGATTCCCCGTCCGCCCCGAGACCCGAACAACCCCCCCACGTTCCTCTGTTGTAAGAATCGGCAACCCCGACTTACCAGAGAACGTCACACTGTCTTTGGGCACTTGTATTGTCTTCGTTTTCGGCATTGTCTTCATGGATGTTGACAACCATTAACCTTGAAGTTTGACATTGTTTGTCGACCCTTGGAAAACGGGTGAAGGAACGTCAGCCATTTAAATAACCATGATTTACGTGAAGAGATTTTGGTTGCTCCGCTACCACTAGGTGGCAACCTCAGGTGTTTGGTGAGCTGTGTATGAAAGCCTTTCCAACGGTTCTTGATCTCGGCCACTGTAACAGTAATAATTTAACATATATATATATATATATTCAGTATTAGACATTGTTTTACTGTGTTATTATAAAAAAAAACTTTCAAAGTCAATCATATATGCTAATATTTCCCTTCAATTTGACAATTGGATTAGGCCGCCCTGTAGTATAGTCTTGTTCAATGTGTATTACTTACAAGTTCTATCTACTGATAACTATCATCACACAACAAGTTCATCGCCTAAGAGAAAGGTTTAATGGTTAATCTGTGGAAGACCAACTCACCTGACACACTTATCTCGTCTGACAGGTGTTTGAGTAGACCATTCTTATTATTGGTGTTCTCATAGTGTTCGTCGTCTGCATCGTACAACATTGCCCTCTCTTCGTACCAATTTTTTAGTGTCTCCTCTTCTTCATTGGTCCAATTATGTGCCCCTTCCTTTCCCGCTTGCGGCGTGACAGGAGCATAATCCATTAAATCTTTTATTTAAAATCAAAAATAATTGTTGCATGTTAACCTACATTAAATATAAAGGTAAAATGTCACATGCACAGCTAATACTAACTTTTAGCAAGATTACTCGCATGTATCTTACCACAGAACAAACAATATAAGCTTTTATATGAACGTACCTACACTGTTTGTAGCACCTCTTAAACTTTTTCTGTAGGCACTTTAGATTAAATCATCTTGAAATTAAAGATAAAAGTATGAGTTTAAATAAGTGTTGATGAAAATCAGCAAGTTAACTCCTAGATTAACCCTTTAGACCCCAATCCGGCCATGGCCGCCCGTGGGTGTAATTCCCCGATCCGGCCGTAGCCGCCCGGAAAAATGACTATTTTTCCATAATTCTTCCTTAATTTTCCAAGCAGGACACTTTTGTGGATATTCAACTTACAAAATTGGCCAATATATCGTTTTAAAGCTGATTTAATTTCCTTTCCAATGCTACAAACCCTATACTGATAATATTTATTGTTAGGGCTTGGTGAGACTTTGAACTTATTTTATTAAAAGGAATTTAGGGAATTCTGGAGGAAATTCCAAGGAAATCTTGGGGAAATCAAGGAATTCATAAATGCAAACTGGGGTCTAAAGGGTTAAAGTATTGCAATGTCATCAAACAACAATTAAATACTGAGAATTGACCGACAGTCAGCAATGTTACTTGGTTAAATGTTTTACCACCTCACAATTCCAAATTAAACAGACATTTTCTACATGATATGGAAAAATACCTTTTTTTCTAATAAAACACTCAGTCAAAATCTGGAATATGCAAATTTGTTTTTAAGTCATCTTTGATTTATATCCCCCGTGGGGATCCGGGGTGGGGGTTCCTTCGGTAATAGGTCCCCAGCAGCCCCTTGCTGTTCGTAGGAGGCGACAAATGGGAGACCAGACTCAGTAGCTCTTTGGTAGAGTGCCCGCTCTGAGTCTGGTAGGTCTTGGGATTTATCCCTGGCAGAGTCATACCAAAGACTAACAATGGTAGTGGTCACTGCTTGCCTGGCACTCGGTATAAAGTAAGAACCACGAAACATGACTGGTCGGCCTGGTGTCAGTATAATGTGACTGGGTGGGGTATTGTGTGGGCCTATGACATGATATCTCAGTGTAACAGCACTATAAAGAGGGCATTGGGTCCCACTGCTACAACTAGGCACCTCATTTCATATATTTTTGGTCACCGCCCCTCTGGCGTAAAACTAGCTGAAAAGCTTTACCTTGAGCAGTCTGGTAAAAGAACCCTGAAGGGTTGGCCGGACGTTAAACTAATCCCACAAACAAACTTTGATTTATATTTTTATCTAAATGTCATTTCGTCATATACCAAATAATAATTATCCTAAATTAAAATATTGTAAACGAAAATGTTGGCCATGATTTGAGCAAGCTGGTCAAAGATCCTCCGCCTATCAACTATTTAGGATCTTTGGCCTCAGTGGAGTATTGGTGGTATGTGTTGAGATAAAAGTTTTGCCGGACCGGGACAGCTGCGGGTGAACTTTACAATGACAGTGGGTTGGATGATGAACCTTCGACACTACATGCCTCCACATTTGGACCGTGCGAGCCATGGACAGAGCTGGTTGTTATTACATTTGGCAAGGGTCCAGATGTCACGGATGTCGGATTTATTTGTTGTAGCTGTCGTAGACCAAACTCTTTGGGCGGGACCTAATTACCTCTCACTGTTTCTCTCATTGCTATGCGGATCATCTCCTGCGTGTCCTTAGCAAGTTCGGCATCGACTTCATTGAGGGAGCGCTTTTTTTTTTTACAACATATTTGCCCTACAGGTTAATGAAGTTTTCCTCCTCCCCTTCTGGATCTTCGTTGAATGCCTCAATAGGACGTTTTCTTTTTGTCGCTCTCTTTCTTTCAGTTGTGGATGGATCCGGTTGTTCTGTTGGAATATGTTTATGACTTTCCGCTTTTGGAGAAGTGTTTTTGAATTAGTGAGCGTTCCTGGTACTGATAACAGACGTAGGCTCACTTTCATCCATCGTTGGAATTTTTTGTTCAGACATTGTTACGCCGTGTGATACTGACGCTGACGCTCCTGCTGTGTCATCGTAATCTTCCACAAACTGTGACGCTCTCAAAGAAGTGAATTGTTCAACAACTTCTATATGTGGCTTGGTTACTCCTCCCTCTGACGGAGTTGATGGATCAGGATGAACTGATCTGTCCTTTGAATATAAACCTTTAATTGCATTTTCCTTGACAACAGGTTCCTCTTCCAGGGACATACAGTGTCTGAGATTCCAGTGGGATCTGATGAAGTTTTCTCTTTGTGAATAGTATCTACTATATGTTTAGTGGTGCAGTTATTTTGAGGGGTATCCTTCTCGGCCGCAGGAAGCACACAGAGTTCTATTGTCTTATCATGAAGCTGGAGCTGAGGCAGACGCACCGATTGCATTGATGTAATCTGGTGTATAACAGTCTCTGTGGCGGACCCATCACAATCACCTGTGCACTTTTGATGCACGTCAGCTGAAACCTCAAACTCCGGATGTGAAACGACGTCACCAACTCCGACAGCTTCAGAAGTAGTAGAGGATCCACATTGGCCCTGCAAAGTTGGTAATTCCTGCGACGTGGGTCCCAGCCCACCGAGATCTTCCAAAGACGATACATTTGCCTACTTTCAACATTTGTGTGAGTTTCAAATACTTTTTGAAGAGTGTCTATCTTATATAGCTGAATTTCTTTCCTAACTTCTGAACGTTTTTTTTTAGCTTGTTTTGGGGTAAGGAGAGGGGGCTGGAATGCATGGCATTGTTTGTCGTCCAATGAGTCAAGGAAGTGTCATCTGTTTGGTCATCTTGTTTTTTTTATTGTACTTGGTCATGGACCTCTACACAAATCAAATTGCTTTTGCCATCGTCGTTCATATGTTTGTCTCTGGACGCACAACTTGTGTTAGGTTGTGGGTCGACATTGATGGGATTTGATGTTTTGCTTTTCTTTTTGGCTGGGTTTCTGGATGAGGACTTGCCTTTGGGAGTGGATACATCCCCAAAGTCCTCCTTGTGTTCCAGATTTTGTAATCAGGTTGGGGCTACCACAGAAAAACGGGACGTCCTGGAAAAACGGGACGTCCTGGAAAAACAGGTAATTATGAAAAAGTGTATTATCTAGCTATTTTAAATGAATTTATACATGAATAATATACAAGATACGCATGATATAATACTTCTGCATATCCAAACTACAAAAATTATGAAGTTCATATAAAATTTCACAATTAATATTTGTACATGAATAAAAATGCTCAGAAAATCAGGAGTTTGCTAAATTCAAAAATTATTTGACATTAAAGTACACATCTTTTGCATGAAAATGATCGTTGCATTTTCAAATTCTAGCGTTGCATTTTTTCTATGAATTTTTATTTCTTAAAATACCATAGGACCATCCTGAAAAAACGGGACGTTTTTGTGATCTGTTTTTACAGGACGTCCTGTTTTTTCAGGCAGTCTTTTAAATCCCATTAAAACCCTTATTTTACAGATGAAATTCGATTTCAATTTAACCAAATAATCATTTGTCGTAAAGGGTTATATATTGGAATTGAAAAAATAATTCAATAATAATTTAAAGGGTTGCGTCCTGAAAAAAGGGACGTCCCGTTTTTCCCGTCGCAGCCCCAACCTGGTAATACAGCCAAGCCTTCTGATGTGGTTGAGATTTCTGCCAAATCTTCTTTGTAGACCATTTTAGCTGCACGGGATAACTCCTCCTTGGCGACGTGGTCATACGCAGCTTGGACTATTTCGGCATCTTCCTCACCAGGGGTGCCGACCAAAGAAATTTTACGAAGCTTCGTGAGTGACCACGCATCAAATTTGGTTCCAGAGAAATATCACGCATCAAAATTTTGGTGCGTCACGTTCCAAAGAAATCTCACGCATCTAACTTTTGTCTCCACGAAGCTGTGCGGATCGTTCAGAAACCGTTTTCACGAAGCTGATTTTTAGCATCGTGATAATTAGAAAACAGTGAAAAACGCATCCCATCCCCTCCAAATTAATTCTGGACATTGCCACTAGGGTCAATAACCATTTCTCACCATGGGTAAGCATACAAAGCTGTTTAAGCCTAATTCAAAGCTATATGTCAATTTCCATACGAATCTGTATGTAATGTGAACAAATCATCACTTTTATTACTGAAGTTAAGAGTTAACAAAATCCTGAAACCTAAAGAAGTAAGAAATGGATCAAATTCAGTTAATTTTAATGTCATATGGGCGAAAATAGAGGTATTTGCGATAGAGAAAATGACAAAATTGTTTTCCCTCCATAATGTCCCAAACCATTACTTGCGTCAGTGCTATATAGAAACAATTACTGTTCGTTTTAACTCGTCCCAAATATATAGGTCATAATAATTTCTAACGAAAACGTTTAGCATATGATATAACATAATTATTGTCAATTTAACAATTTTTTATTCTATTTTATTTATTCAGCACCTGCCAAGAGGGAACGGAAGACAACACGCTGCAGACCCTTCCAAGACTTTGCCTTGGCCTCAGCTCTGAAGGTCAAGAACTATGCCAGGGCGCTTGGATTGAAGAGGTGTAAGAGTCAACGCATCATCAAGAAGCGTATTGACCCAAGAGAAGAGTGGCCACGCATCCATGATTTCATGAGTCGCTTCAGACTTCCTCCTGCCTGTGTGGAGGAGCTAACAAGGGAATTTGAAGCCAGCCGTTTCCGTCCCGGGTTAGGAGAGGACGAAATGCGTGGTTCTCCCATACCCCTATTCAGCAAGGTAATATATCAATTACAAGAAAAAACACTTATTAAACTACATATTGCGTTTCTCTTTCTTCTAATAATTATTGAACGATTTGATGCGAATGAAATATTGGAAATGAAATATTTAACCCACGTAACTAAATATAAATTGTTGGTCTAAAAATGAGAAATAAAAAAATATGCTTTTTTTCCGCTTTCTTACACAGGTTTGCTACGCCTTGAGGTATCTGGGGACAGGCTCCTACTATGCTGTAGTGCGTGACACGCAGGGAGGCGTTTCGCGGTCAAGCGTGGGTAGAGCTGTGGATGCCTTCGTGAAATTCTTAGTTTCACGATACCATCGTTTCGTCAAGTTCCCCAAGGTATATTATTGTAGACATGAAATATAGTCGCACTTAGTGTACTTTTCGATCTCAGAGAATAACAACATAATACATCTTTGTTTGAAATCGTCTTCACCTTTATTTACATATAATAAACATCATTTTCCATACAACAACTCTGAAGCTTTACAAACTTCAATACTATGTGCATGTTAAAGTCTTAAACCCACAAATAAATAATATTCATTTTCCAACACGTTACATTTCAAGGGACAAAAACTTCACGAAGCGGCGATCCGTTTCTCTGAGAAACACGATGTCCATCAGTGCGTGGGTTGTATTGACGGAACGTTGATTCCCATCAAGCGGCCAGTGCGCAACGAACATGCCTACGTCTGCCGAAAAGCCTACCATGCATTGAACGTCTTGGTATGTACTAATGTTAAATAGTTTAAACATTACATCCCTGTTAACAAACCAGACAGTTTTAAAAACCTGTAGATTAGCATAGAAAACTTTCATAATACGTGACTGAAACATTAAGTATTTCCATGCAATTATCTAGCTGTGCACACTGTACATTTTTAATAAATAAAAATTTCTGCTGACACCTAGATGTATTTCAGATTGGTTTTTTTTCCATCACGAATCTACATCAACGTCTTATTTTCTATTTCAGCTTGCATGTGACCATGATGAGCGCATAATCTTTGTTGAGAGTGGGATGGCTGGATGTCACCACGACCAGTCTGTTCTGGAACAATCAGACTTGGGTCATCACCTGCGCTACCGGAATCGTCTTGGAAATTACTTCCTTCTTGGTGACTCTGGGTACGTTACTAACATTCTATCACCCTTGATTCCAGCACTACTTAAATCTATTTATATTATGACCAAAGAAACACTTTCATGATCCTTTAATGAAAACAATTTAAATCCTAAGTTCGATTCGTTCCTTCTGCACAGTCCACATAATCATTACCGTGAACAAACATTATAAAAACTGTTATGAATCGATTACCATTTATTACAGATACGCATTGAGCCCGCAAGTGCTCACCCCATTCCGTTGTGACGTGTTGTCTGACCTCACAGAACCACAACGCAAGTACCAAGTCGCGCATGTCACAGCACGAAGTTCAGTTGAGCGTTGCATAGGGCAACTGAAGGGACGTTGGAGGTACGTCCATCAAAAATAATTCGATACGTGGCAAAATATTTATGTAATCCTATAATGCCGTTTGAAAGACGGTTATGTATTTCTTTATCAATATTCTGACGATTCTAATTGCTTCCCCAAGACGTAACGAAACATTTGTGATCATAATATCTGAAACAAATATGAATTGGCCTTGATGTGGAGGAGGAGAATATCTCCTCTCCGAATTATCTTCAAATAGACTACCACTTCTAAGATTTTGCGGACTGATTACTACAGCTTCCGTTTCGGTAGTATCCTCACTCGATGCCCTACTAGTACTGTACTTGGGATCCCCTGGCCTGGGCTTGAAAGTAACTACTGTGGTGTTTTGAGACTCTACGTTCTGGCTTTCCTCCCTTTGCGTACTACTTGCTGCAGGTACCATGTCAGATTCGTTGGCAGGATCGTCTACGTCACTTTTAATTTCCACAGGAGTTAATGTTGGCCTTGTACCCTGCGCAACTACCAGCGCTGCTTTGATGACTTAGGCCGCCTCCTCAATGCGTTTCGCAGTGCTGCGTAGCGCTATCATATGACTATGTACCTGATCAACTTGGGATTTAACACTAAAAAATTCATTGCGAAGGGCTTCTACATTTCCCTTAACAGCGAATAAAGTTGCCTCCGATGTCTGCTGATCGTTTTTAATTAAGTTTATGTCTGAGTACATAGTTTGAAGATCTACACGTGTACATAGTAAATCATCTTTTAAGGCTTGATTAGCGTTATTCTGAGTGGTGTGTTGCATCTTGGCGTTGTGCTGCTCGGCTTTTAAGGCCGCCATATCAACACGGACGTTCATGACGGTGGCTTTCACTGCTTTGATGTCCCCCTCACAAGTACTTTTACTTTGCCGCATAGATGAAACGTTGGTCTTAATGTCTACAACTTCTTGGCTGATAGTACTCAAATCCGACTGAAACACCTCCAGAACATTTTTAATGTCATGTACATCAGTAGGCACGTTGGTGGTACGAGTCAACTGACTTTTTAGGGCTGACATCTCGTGTCTGGTTTTCTGCAGCTCCTCTACGAACATCTTATGAGTTGGTGCGTTGCGTGAGGTTGCGTCCCTATCTTCATTTGCTGGGTTGCTCGATTTGTCCAAAGTTGTCCGGGTCTCCCCGTCTTTAGGTACCACATCAGAGTCACTTTCTTGCGGTTTGTCCTGTTCTTCGTGGTCTGACGGAGGCCTTCCTAATGCTGCAGACACTGGCTTTTTCGTTGGACCACGCATCCGCACAGAATCCTTCACGTAGTATGCGGGATATCGAGCGCCGGTCAGAGAGTAGTTGAAGCTCACATTCATATCGTCATATTCGGCTGGCATCTTGAGAATTGGAGACAAAGGCACATTTGAAGATGGAGGATCTGAAAGCAGGAATGATTACTGTAGTGGTATTTGTAACAAGAAATGATTATCAGGTTCTGAAATATTGTTAAACATTAGTGTATTTCCTACCATATTTTTAATAAAAGAATTCTCTACAGATCTTCAATAATGTTGTTACACACTTTTAAATATTCTTGTGTTAAATGATTGATTTTATATTTATCTTTTAACATTACAAACCTATATAATTATTTAAGTACGTAGCATTTACAAATATCACACTTACCCTTGAATGCTTCTTTTGCAGCCGTTGATGCCAAGTACTCGAGTTGACGTTTGGCAACCGACGAGTCTTCCACATCCGAAGCCACCAAGGACATGGACTGTTGCGACGCATCACGGGTAGGAGTTTGAAGTTCTTCCCTCTCTATCTTCTCAGGTTCGGCCGGACGTTTCACCTCCCCGCCTCTCTCCAACGTTTCAAACGATGACTGAGGTGTTGTGTTGACAACTGTAAAAGCAAGTCAAAATTGTAAGACAATAATAACTGTCATCCGATTACATTTTCACACATCGAAGAATGTTTGTACAAATCTATTTTAGTACTGTTTTTAGTAAGCGGCGCCGATAATGTTCATAATATTCATAAAAATTTGTGTACCTCAAAGATTGATATCATGTAATTTCAAATACTTATTATTTTTTGAAACTGAAGTGATATAAAAGTTAATTATGAACCACGTGTCTTATTAATTGTACAGTTAATATTTAGATTTTTTACCTTTAGCTGGGCTGTAATCATCCTCGGCCAAGTCGTCACCATCGCTTTCCTTACCGGAGTTCGTGAAGACATCGCTGCGGTCGCGTTTGGTCCGCACTCGTCTGCCTGGAGGAAGTGACGCAGCCCTTGCTTTCTCCTCAGCAGTCGGAGCGGGGATGGTTAAATGTGTCACTGACGTCGTTAGACCTTAAAATAAACATGAATTTGTTTAGATTATTTCAAGTCACTCAGCCAGATTAATAAAATGTGAAAATATAACTTATGGGATGCTTCAAAAGCCCTCCATTAATTTATTTTGATCATATGGACCTGTTTTCTTATTAATAAACCTGTACGTATACATTCAATTTGTGTTTAGTATTGTTTACTTCTAAAGTGTCATTGATAGTTATAGATAACAAATTTATGGAATGATATATATAGATAAATGTATATCAATATAAATTGGGGGAGCTGGAGTCTAGATGGCACCACGGCCTTCCACTAGGGGGTGCCACCTGTCCCTCCTCCTTACAGGTGAGGTTTCACCTGAGAGGCCATATTGGCTCCAGCTACCAGACAGGGTGGTCAGACCCCACATCCATGGGACTAATATTTCTTACTTGGATTATTATTGGACTTGGTTCCATTCTCACCAGGAAATATGGACTCGGTTCCTTTTTCCTTGGATACTTATGAGTAAGAACTGTTCCAAATGCGGGGGTTTTCATTTACCACCGTTTGGTCGTTACTGTAAATCAGGGGAACTCTGCAGCACGTGTGGGGCACGCCATACACCACCTTCCGGTGACCGGTGCCTTCGCGGCCAGGATATTTCAACAATGTCATTGGATAAACCCGTTTCTGGGGAATTCCAAAGCAGGGATGACCCGAGATATCTACAGTTTTTAGAAGAGGCTTTCACTGCGAAAAGGTCGGGTGCTACAGAAATGGATGCGGTTCTTCATAGGTTGGAAGCTTTGGAAAGCAAATTCCCGGCTCATGGCGCGGTAGGCGGTGCCGGGGGAGCAGCCGGGGAAGGAGCCGTCGGCGGTGTATATGCCGTGCCGGGCAAGGGCCTGGGTGCTTACACCAACACCAGGGCCCGTCCCAAGGTACCCCGGCAGGGAGCTGAACGGATGGATCCCGAGGAGTCGCCTGCGGACGCAGTGGTCGGGCCCCTGACTGAGGCCCTTGAGAAGTTATCCATCGCCGTGGATCCAACTGCCACTTCTCAGAAATTACAAGGTATGCTTTACAAGCCAGAATACTATGTACAGCACGTGAAAAGTGGCATTTCCCTCAAAAATATTGACCATACCAAGTTGTCTTATCGTGAGCTCGTATATGGGTGGTTCTGTGTCCTTCAACACTTGATGAAAGTCGGGGGCGACTACGAACAATACATAAACCATTGCAAGTTCGTTTCACAACAGGCTATATCGGGTCAATTTACTGACAGTGCTTACGTTGGGTACGACCGTCATGTAGTAACCAATGTGGTGAAGGGGGATGCTGACACGTTTGTTGCAGGAGATACCTTGGGCGTATCTTCCTATTTTCATGCCGGTAATTTAGCCCCTCCAAAAGTCAAAGATAAAACCACAAAGAGGTCACGTTGGTCCAAAAAAGGGTCGGAGAAGTCCGAGGATGGCCCCGACAAGCCAGGGCCCGTACCAGAGGGGTTTCCTGAAGATGTTTGTTACTCCTACAATTTCCGAAAGTGCTCGGGAAGTTGTGCTTAGAAACATATATATCACAACGTTACATGTTCTTGATTAATAAGATATTTACCTTGATTAAGTTTCCGATAACAACCACCGCGACCAAGTTTCTTCGTCCCAAGTGTCACTCCACGTTTACGTCACCTTTCCCTGGTTTCAACTGTATTACTAGTAGTTTAGGTGTAGTGTTGCCGGGAACAAGTTCAGCGGAAAGGTTTCCGGCGGTCTGCTTCGTTGATCAATGCGAATACGCTGACTACCAGCGAATGCCCAGCAAAACCGGAAGTGACGTATCGGCAAAATTTTGGCCGCCATTGCTGACCTACTTAAAATGATGCGTGGATCGACTCACAAAGCGGCGCATCGATTCGTTGCGTGAGTGTCTCACGCATCGATTGTGGTCTTTCACGAATCAAAAATTACACGCATCAATTATATTGGTCACGTTCTCTGGAAGCTCCGTGCAAAAAGATTCGTGAAAATGTCACGAATCTTTTGTACTAAAAGACGGATTCGTAGAATTTCTTTGGTCGGCACTCCTGATGTGCTGTGAATTTCTATGGGATAATTCGCTGAGGAACCACTAGAATCCACGGATGGGGAGGGATTGATTGGTTGGTCTGTAGCGACAGGTGCAGTATCCACACAACTTGATTGGGCGCCAACCGACGTATGTGATGGACCACATGTAGCGGGCTCCGTGGAGGTTTTCCCTACTGACTTTGATCTTGTTCCGTCGGCGGGCGACAAACTTTTTGCTGACTGAAAAGAAGAGATTGACCACCAACAGTTAAAAGTGTGCATGATGTTTTTACTATGTTTTACCGCTCAGTGTCTGTTGAACAAACCACAAATAATTATAATTATAACAGCAGAATTAATAATGATTTAAAACTTTACTTGAAGTGTTAGATACTTCAGCGTGAACAAAATGTATTTAACTATAGTAATAAATATTGATTCCATAGTGTTTAAAAATCTAGATGTATAAATCTTTGTCACAACATTGACTTTAATGTAATAAACATTTTTTTTTTTTTTTTAAAGTGGACTTCCTTTTCTTAGAAATGCAGAACATCTTAGATACATACGGCTTGCTCTCCGGAAGGACACCCTTTTGAGAAATTCTCCAGGAAGTTGAGGCGTCCAAACAAACACTCCTTTCTGGGGATCACCCTCTGTGGTCTGAGTTCTGGTGGCCAACGAAGGAACTTTGTGTAACGCGATCGGTAACCCTGCCAGCGTTTTAAGATCACTTCAGCTGAAAATACAATTAATAATAAACATTATTTTAATGCAACAGTTTTTAGTGTAGCAACTGGTTGGTCGTTCAACGAATTAATTAATCTTCGTTATTAATGAGACCTTACAGGAATATAGAGATTTTTGGTATAATGCCAAACTCATAGTAAGTGTGTCGTTTTTGAGAAACAAATTTAATAGACAAATTCTATGTATATTATGGAAGGACGAGTGGTTAGGTATGAGGCCAACTTTAAGTGTGCAATAACAATATTGAGGAAAGGTTAATGTAATCTTTCAGCGTGATTTGCATCGCATTAAACACTGGCAGACAACTATTTCAGAATTGCTTATACATATTTCGAAACATATAAATTTAGATTTTGGATATTAGAACCATAGCATTATGAATTCTACGTAGGACGTATTATGAACTTACCATTGATCAACATTTGTTTTGAAATTCACGCGACGTTTCTCGCTCGTGTTCTTATAATATTTGTGGTCCGTGTCATAGAATAGTGGTTTGGCCTTGAACCACTCAAAGTTAACTCCTCCTCCAGTGTTCATGTATGCGATCCTTCATTTGCCGCTCTAGGCGGGATCGAAGGAGTGCTGGTTCTGCTTTCCTGATCCGAACTCGGTGACGCCATTTTGCTACAACTCTTCATCTTTGTATGGACAAACAGTGGTCACATGACTTATTGCGCGCCCCCCAGTGTCAAAAAGGCAAACCCGTGCTAGTTGTTTGTCCTACGATTAATTAACGAAATTTCCAAATAAGTCAAACGTTTAAATCTGGCATTAAACAAATTTCAAAACTTTTTTTATTTATGAAATGTTTATTGTAGATTATGGAAAACAGTAATTTTTATGGATTTCATTTTCATCATTATTTAAAACAACACTTTAGATACTGAAGATTAGCAAATAAAACAAAGAACAAATATTTTCTGGTTATATAAACTGACGAATAGCAAGTTGCCAGAATACCACTTGGTCGGTGCTGGATGGCTGCCACAATTTGTGAATTATTCTTTGTTGTCGAGACAGACAAATGAACATTTGAAGTACAAGGACATGAACAATATTGTAGGCGACTCTACTGGAAATATGATTTTAAAGTCCAAGGAGATGCACGTTATTGTAGTGGGCGCAAATGTATTTGATCTTTGGAAGTCCTAACATATAAACAAGACTACATTTGACTTATATGAACTTGACCTGTTGAAGTCAAGGGTTATGAACAATATTGTAGTTTATGCAACTGCAACTGTCATTGAGAAGTCCAAGGGCATGCACAGTAGTGCATTGGTCACTATGATTTAGACTAAAACAACAGTTTTTCTTTAATTACTCATTGCCATGATTAATGACAATAGCAAACAATATACCCAAAAATCAGGAAAAAAATTACCTTTCAGATGACATATAGCATGTTATCATATCTTACATAGTTCCAGAGAAATTAAGAAATAACGCTTTTTTCAATTTTTGCTAATTAACCACAAATTACACAGTGTTCGCATACCTAAATTCTTCGGAACTGCCTTGATTCATGGTCCCTAGGATGCTATAAGTTGAAAAAAATCAAGAAAATCCAGGGGGCTCACCGCGGAGGGTAAATCAAGATTTTCATATTTGGCTCCTGGACTTAATACGGTTTAGTCGCCCCGTGGGGACCCGCCACTAGAGGCGACGATAGTGGAGGCCCAGCACTGACCAAGTGGTTCTTTGGGTTCAATTTCTGGTTGGTGATTGGTTCATTAAGGGATGAGGTATAGCAAAAATGATTCCCAGGTTTTGATCCCCTGCTGTTTGCCCACCCTGTCACCTTCATCTCATAGATTTGTTCACCAAAAACAGAATTCGTCCCAACTGGTTTTCGCCGTGAAAATGACCCTAGCTGTCGGTACGGCGTATAACACCCAACACTCACTCACTCGTACTAAATTGTCCTTTAGTTGTCAGCAGATTAATAGCAAGAGTGTCCCAACATGGCGATTAGATTTTTAGTAGCCCGGCAATTAGTTAGTTGCCCGACAATGAGTTTTTCATGCTTGGTCGCCGGTGAAAGCTACTTATTTTCACTAATTGCCAACGGAAGTCGCCCAAGTGTGGACCCGGCTTTACCAAAAAGAAAGAAAAGTCACGCATGTGTGCATGAATGCACACTGTTTTTGTACTTACCCCCACCCACTCCCTTTTTAAAATCATGGACCTGCCCATAGTAGTCATAGTAGTACATGTAGGACGCCATACCTGTGCCCTTCCCTCCCACCCAACTACTCAGACTGGAAGAATTACTCCATGTGCCTTACCCGCCCCCCTCGTCACTCTGCCTCGCCTGCAGGACCGCTCATTATTTACCCTAAGGGTGTGGCAAGAAGCAGTCAATATGGCTCAGAGCGCCTAATGCCCCTCCAAATGTCAAATGTCCTTAGCGTCCGATCGTGCTTAAAGTGAAGGTGCAGGCACTACGTATTCAGGCAAGGTGAAGTGCTGCAAGTACTAGAAACTAGTTGAAGGCCTTTCATTTGGCCTTGATCTCACAGGATTTTACAGACTTTAGATCTGGAATCTGGAATTCATAGAGTCCCTACACTGGGAGCGTAGTTGCTCTTGCGCGTATGAATTTTCGCTATGTCTGAGCTATAATGCAAATTCCCGTGGATTTAATCGTATGTCTTCAACCTTTGGGGCCTCTGTATGGTATATTAAAAGACATTGTTACCTTGTACACATTTTGCGGACATTTCACAAATGCAAATTAAACAGAAATATTTTCAGCATGAAAAATAAATATGGTCACAGTAGTCAAGAGAAACTGGTTTGAAGGTGGATTGCCTACATTTCAAATGTTGGTTTCTACCAGCGAAATATTGAAAATCTCTACTCTTCTCTGGAAACATTGGAGTTTTATCATAGTATGGGATGGCTTCCTCTATTACACACTTCAGATATTGGTTATTCCCAGCGCAACAGTCAAAAATCTAGAGTCGCTTGCTGTAGAAGTTATGAAGATTGATATCCCTCCTTTTGGTAAATCCTCTCTAGCTTTTGGAAAATCCACTCTAGCTATACGTTTACAAAATAAGTAAAAGAGGTAAATTTTATCAAGAAACAAGCAATATTGATTATCGAAATGGTGTGACTCATTTATTACAAATTTGACAAATGATCAGTTAGATACACATGCCCACATTAAACCTCAAACTTTTGCCTTGTGATATTTGTGATGGAATATTCATAATGTTATAGATAATATTTTAACGGTGGGCTAATTTCCTTTGATGTTTCTACTGTTAAATGAATTAAGTCCTTAAATTTTATGGTTGATGTAGTATGTCATGCATACATTGTGCAAAACGTATTAAAAGTTGGCCAATTTTTAATTATGTATATATCCCGTCGAATATCTATATTCGAGAGTGAAATCCATGCACTGTTGTCTTTTTAGCATAGTAAAGCACGGATGAGGCTTCTGGTTTTGAACGATGAGCAGTACATATTTCTGCACCGTAGATTCCAAACACACGACGCTAATTTGCTGTGTTTTATGTGACAGTCACAGAAGTCAAAGTAACTTTCTTCCTGTAATACTCCCTTCGCCATCTCCCCACCTATTACCAATCGATGCATAGCTGTCTGTCCGACTGTAATGGTCACCTCCACGCCCCTACTTCAGGAGCTGATCATTAGTCACAGCTCCAGAGTTCCCATATTTCCTACTTTTGTAGGTTTTCCTACTTTTTGGTTATTTCGGATTGCACCACCGATTTTTCCTATATTGCTTTACTTTCTGTTTTATAGTGAGTTTGTGGTAGTTTCAAGCTATTCAAATACAAATTCAAAGGAATTGATCTATTCATGAAGGTCATTTTTGCTCTCATTTGCTCTGCAAAAAGTAGGAAAGGTGTTTCCTACTTTGTCTCGGGAGTGGCACCTCTGACCTCAGCCCTGCCAACAATATGAAATGACACGTCGTATATTGCTTAAAAAGGGCAGCAGTGAGACTTCTCACGGTGAGATCAATACATACCGATAAGACTGGTGCATTGTCGAGATTGTAGTCATATTGATGAAAAACATAAGACCGTAGATGTTGTAATGTAATTCATTATAAGGTCCCGTGGGGGTCCGGATAAGAATAGGCCCTCAGTAGCCCCTGCTGATCGTACGAGGCGACGATAGGGGGGACCCTGCACTGATCAAGTGGTTCTTTGGGTTCAATTTCCGGTCAGTGCTTGATTCACTAAGGGATGAGGTGCAGCAAAAATGATTGCCAGGTTTTGATCCCCTGCTGCGTGCCCGCCCTGTCACTTTCATCTCATAGATTCGATCACCAAAGACAGAATTCGTCCCAACTGGTTTTCGCCGTGAAAATGACCCTGGCTGTCGGTGCAGCGTAAAACACCCAACACTCACTCACTCACTACTCCTTGTTAACATAATGCCTCACAGATGACGTGTGTAAATCTGGTTTTTAATCTTATTCCATGATCTCCCAATGTTGTTCCCATTTTGCTCTGCTACATAAGCAGCCACATTTCTGGTCGATTCTGATTCATTGACACATTCTGCCGATTCTGATTCACTGACACATTCTTGTTCATCCTGTTTCATTGTAGACTTTGTTTGATTCAGAGATTGATAAATAGCCGATGATGCCATATGAATGCCGGATTGTAAGCATTGCCATCGAAGTAGCCATCGCCCTGTGGGAAAGGGGCTTGAAGGCCCATTCCCCCTGACCGACGATCTGAGGACGTTGTGAACGTTAGAACATCATTTTCCTGATTGCTGAGAACCCTTGAAGATAACATCTTGGATGTATTCATGTGCAATCCATGTGATTCTGGGCGTGGGGATATAGGTACCTGGGAAAATGATAACATTCAATCGCAATGGATCTTGTTTCCTGGTGAATGCTATTTATTCAATTTCGCTGGCTTTCGATAGTTCTTTTTTTGCCCTCAGAATATCTTCTTATATATGAGATACGTTTTTGATAGCCTTGTGCCACCAAACCATCAGCTATGTTTAATGTGGGTTGAGCATTGCCAGCGTTGGAGCCATCTTCCCATGTAAACTGTCCTCGGCTGGCCCCCTCGGCGACCCCCTCACCTCAGGCCCGGTCAGCTACACGTATCTGCCCGTCCTCATTAGGTGAGGCTGGTGTATTCATTATTCTCCACATGACAACCACAGGAAATTGAAGAACAAAGTCCTGATTAGAGTAACGCACCCCCTCGAATATACCCCGCCCCCACGCCATGTCCACAAAGGAGTACAACTTCTCCCTGCCAGTGAGGGGCATAGGTGACGGTATAAGGGACGTGTCCCTGCAAAGTAAATGGCGAATATGTATTC
The DNA here is from genome assembly GCA_936440205.1 of Lepidonotus clava. Lineage (NCBI taxonomy): Eukaryota > Metazoa > Annelida > Polychaeta > Phyllodocida > Polynoidae > Lepidonotus > Lepidonotus clava. The sequence continues at coordinate 11,621,346 of OW387145.1, forward strand.
ATACAAACGTACAGAATATTTTGAAATCTGTAAAATTTCATTGTTGGCAAATTCACCAATATTGATTATGTCCTTTGCCGTCTTAATTGGGATGACTAGTCTCAACAGTAATCTATGTTCTGTCGTATGATGCCATTGTAGATAATTGGTCAGATTTGAAATAAGTTTTTTTGTATAGGACTTATGTGGGTCCTGTACGAAGGTAAGGTTAAAATGAAAATATTGGAAACAATAAGAATAAAAAAAGAATGAGGTAGAGCAAACGAAGATCCTTCATATTCAAGACCTATTGGAACCTCTCGATGCTTGGTTTACTCCTGAGTTCTTCCAGTAGATCCTATGAGATGAGAGGTAAAAGCTGGGGATGTGCTGTCAAACACTTTTTAACTGATATAATGAAGCCATGCGCTATCCCATGCCAAGGTGAACTTAGCAATGCACATCTAGGCGGGACCTATTTTCAATGATGGATTGGAGTTTATATTAGCCACTAGAGCGTATAGGTCTAATATATCCCGTTTGTTTGAAGGAGTTGATTAAAGGCCTTCCATTAAATAAGTACGCACATTTTCAAAATATTCCAGTCCATCTTAGGCTAAAGTATGCATTGAATTTGTACAGGAACATACGCACATCTAAGAAATTATTGACCCCTACTTGCTGCAAACAAACTTAATGGAAAGCCCTTTAAGATAAATTATGGCTATTGCTTTGTGTATGTTTAAAAATACATGAGCCAATGAAATTATCATTTCTTAAATTTTGTCAATTCACAGATTTGCCAGCCAATGAAAAGTCTGTATTTCAGGGCAAAATAGTGCTGGACATTTACGTTGGGCTGACAGGCTTTACCATAGGAACCTATGGGGAAAAGTCCAAAATATAATGTCGCATTATAGAAATTTTAGGAGCAATCAGTCAATCAAATTTCTTTGGTTCATTTTGTGTTATGCAACTCTCTTAAAGAAATAAGCACAGAAGACATTTTGAGAATATTTTATGGTACACTTTAATGTCGGTGTATACTGGGATGGGCTTATTGATCATCCAACTAAACTTTGAAAAGATGGCGTGATTTCAATGTATCTTTCATAAAAATAAGATTTCCGAGGGATGTAACGGGAATTAAATGAGGTTAAGTATAACAATAACTTACTGAATCAGAAACATTTTGTCAATCAATGCATGAAGCACGTGTGTAGAAACACCAAGGATATTAGGAAAAAGCTGAAACGTTTCCATTTTTCATAGTTCAAATCCAAAATCGTTGGAGAAGTTACCTCTGTACGTGTATGGTGTTCTTTATATGTACATCAATAATGAGGACCATTCAATACTACAATTCTTCGAGGCATCCTTAACGCATGCACATCAGTTTGCTTGAATCCAGTTACAACCCTCTCAAAGTCACATCCCATTCTCGGGCAAATTCATCATGAAAACTGCTATTTTTATCCTCCTTATCACAGACGTCCCCAAGTAGCATGTGCAGCATCGTGGAAAAAACCTTCCAAAATGAAATAATTATAATGAAGGAGGAGATGGCGTGGCCTAATTAGAGAAATACGTCGGCATTTAAGACAATTAGTAGCAGGAGCCTGAGAGGTTTGGGGGCTTTTTGAAAGTCTGAGATCTTCAGGGATTGCTCCCAATTCACAGCTCTGCGAGGGGATAAGCAAGCAAGGCTGGAGAGGATATGAATATGATCTTTGTTGGCTGCCCTATTCAAATGTATTAGAACCCGTGTGTAGATAGTGAAGAACATGTATAAATAGCATATTCATGCGTGGATATAAGTTATTTGCCCGAGGTTTGGGCACATTTCACACTAGCAAAATTGTAAATGCGCTACTCACTCATATCTTACTCTTAAAATAAGATAATTTGTACAGCCAATTAGCTCTAGATAATATGTAGCTAACAACAATAACATAAGTCTGAAAAATCACCATTTAAAGGTCAAAATATCTTACACATTATGATCTTAGAATTAAGACAAGTGTGAAATAGCCAAATTATATAAGTGATCAAGGTTGATATGACTGTCTCTGAGTACTACACTATAGAGAGACTCCCGATTCCATTACACCTAGAACAAATCAGCACGAGCGTTTGTTTGAACATTATGACAGGTGTCCTAACGACTGTGGTTGCCGTTATTGAGACTTGAAATCAATTGATTCAGAAAATATAACATGAAACCTTCATAAAAGTATATTCTGTTAGAAATGTTGCGACCATTATATGGCTGCCGGGACCCCTGGGGGTATGGACACTGCGACACAGACATTTCTTAAATTCGACACGGCGACGTTGCTGTTTTTTTAAATTCGACAGGCGACATGGCAAATAAGTGACAAATGGCATGGCCCTTCTCTTAAATTCGACGGGACAAAGGCTTAAAAAAGATAACGACATGGGACAGGGCTATTTCTTAAATTCGACATGGGACATGGGTATTAACTTGGATTTAGGGACAGGCAACACCGCCGTGTTTTAAATTCGACAAGCGACGTGGGACCCCCCCCCCCCTCCCCCCCATCCATACCCCCACCCCTAGGAGAAATTTCGGGATTGCCTATCATGAAGGTTACCATAAGCATTTTGACTGTACGTGTGAACGTCCATTCACCTTTATAGTGATCTGCATTTTACATCAGCAGTTGGCTATGGACTTCTATAGTGAGCAGCTAGTTCAGACAGAGATGAGATGTCTCCGTCGGAAATGTGATATTGATATTTTGAAACATTTACTTGAATTAATATTGTTTCTCGATTAGGCCTATGAATAAAACCACGTTTTTCAGAATTCACATATGAAAGTATGTATTGCCCTGTTTTTATATACATTTTGATGCAGTTTCGTTCATGTTTAACAGGCCTTTCCCCAGACTGTACCCGGATCTCATTATGGCCCTGATTACTCTGAATAATCGATTCCCTAAGCGCTGACAGTAATCATTAGACACTTAACTCAGGAAGGGCATGTACACACGATGTTTTGTTGGACAGTGAATATAAAATAGCAATTGAATTGTTTTCAACCAGGCAGAAACTGTAAAATAGAACCCATGAGGTACAAAACATGGTTCCTCCAATATTTTAGAAAAGGGCAAACGGTAATTTTTCTGCACATCCATCATTTTGCATGTACACCTAAAAAAGTTGATATATTTGACCTTGGATTCTTGTAAATATATCAAATATATTTGATCATTCTAATCTGTTGTTTTTTAAGTATCTCGATTTTGATAAATCCTTTAATGTTGTTATCCGCATGAAATTATGTTGTTTTCCACATGGAATAACCATCACCACTTAACATTTACTTCCCATTCTAAGTGGGCAAAGTATAACGAGAGGAATATCCTTATTATAGCAGTGTGGATGGGTGGATTTGGGTATGATGAGGTAATAGAGAGCATCTGGCCACAGTGTTTCTTGTAGTGTGGGTGTAACGTCCATGTACATAAGGAGGCACACATACGTGGACTTTGGGGTCTGCGGATTCCTTGTATACATGGGTTTTTGTCAGCGTATGTAAAGAGCATTATATAAGCGGATGCTTTCTTTCATATATGAATTGTAAATATTATTTAAACCCCCCTTTTTTATCTCCCTATTTCTAATTATGATCTAAATTATCAGCATGTATGTATACATTGTTACATACACAGCTACCCAAGCCCGGTGGGGGTCTGGGTAAGAATAGGCCCTCAGTAGCCCCAGCTGATCATACGATAAGGGGGGCCCTGCGCTGACCAAGTGGTTCTTTGGGGTCAATTCCCAGTCAGTGCTTGGTTCACTAAGGGATGAGGTGCAGCAGAAATGATTGCTAGGTTTTGATCCCCTGCTGCTTGCCTGCCCTGTCACCTTCATCTCATAAATTCGATCACCAAGGACAGAATTCATCCCAACTGGTTTTCGCCGTGAAAATTACCCTGGCTGTCGGTACTGCGTAAAACAACCGACACCCGCTCACTCACTCCAGAAACCATATGCTGTAGGAACATCGGAGAACCAGAAAACTGCCAATAATTTGGCATCGGGAGTGATCCAGGACCATGATAACCCGGTTGGAATGTAGGCCTGTATTGTGATGGTGGTAGATTGTGTTGAAATTGTTGAAAATTCAGGAGAGGCCGAATTTGGGACAAATTCGATATAGGCATGTTGGAGGGGGCACATCCAGCATCATTTCCACCTCTCAATGCCACTGGTGAAGTAGGAACAGAAATTTTTGATTCCGTTGTTTGTGGAAGAATATTCATTCTTTTTTCTCCCTGCAGGACCAAAGTGTCTTCGCTTGACATAAATTGAGCAGATTTGTTCCTGATCGTTGAGGTGGCGCTCCCAGAGCTGCTGAAGGCATTTTTTTTGGTACTTCTGGCCAATCTCCGTCCAATGCTTTTACTATCAGATCATTAATGCAGTGCATTAATTTTTTTCTCATGTGATTGTCGTGTATACGATTCACTTTTGCCTCTACCAGCCTGGCCCAGATGTGGACCTCACTCTTTTGATTTTTAAGTTCGTTGTCAAACTGTTGGTTGAACTTCTTGATGAAGTCTTTTTTTAGACCCGATTTGTCAACAAATTGAACATCATCAGTCTCTTCATCTTTTTCCTTTGAAGGTTTTGACTTGGTCAAGGATTGGTATTCCCTTTATCATCTTTTTTGGGAGTGACTGTTTTTTCTTTGCTTTTTCACCCATTTTTGGTTCGATCTTTTGAAGTCAGCTTTTTGGGATCGACTGGAAAATGTTGTTTTCTAGTTACTGGTTGGCTGGGACCAACAACATTCTTGGATTCTCCAACCTGTGTTGCTTCTGGCGCTGCTAAGGGTGCTGGTGTTCTATTACTTTTTCTTTTTTTTTGGGGGGGGGGGGGGGGGTCGAGCTGATTTGGGATCAAAATATGCTTTCTTTTATAATCGACTGTGACTGAATTTGAGTGTTGTCAATGGATAAGTCCAAAGCCTCTTTTTGGATGGTTAGATCGGGAATCACAATCGCCGGGGCATTTTTGGCTTTTCTCGAACGCCACTTTTTCCGGCCGGGAGAGGGAGTGATAGAAAAATCCGAAGATACGTTTTGAGGCACAGGAGAGGTAGGATTCTTTTTCGGTCGCCCACAACAGCATTTGGGCTTCTCAACGATTGAAGAAGATTGAGTCGATGTTGAACATTTCGGATCTTGCTTCTCTGCTTTTTTTTTTAAATTCCTGGGCCTTCACTTGCGACCGAATGTTGCCTCCTGCTTGTGGTCATGCTCCTCTTCTTCTTCGTCTTCATCATCCTCAGCATTTTCTCTCTCATCACTTACTGATTTTTTTTCATTTTGTACATCCAAGAGAGTACGACAGGCATCTTCCAGGGTATTCTCACCCATAGTTATGCTATTTTCATCTTGAGGGACTTGACTATAGTCCATATCTGTTTCCTCTTCTGATTGTGTGTGCAGAATTTTACTCTCTTGTCGAGAAGAATCGTCTGTGTTGCCTTCGGAAGAACTGGTGCCTGCTGTTGGGTCGCTCAGGGTGCTTTGCTCAAATAAAAATAAAAATAGGCTTCCATAAGAAATTAATCATAAATCAGAATAATGTAGAATAAGGTTAATTCTTTATAGATATGTATTATGGCTATCAAGTTCAGTCCCGTGGGGGTCCGGGTAAGAATAGGCCCTCAGTAGCCCCTGCTGATCGTACGAGGCGACGATAGGGGGGACCCTGCACTGACCAAGTGGTTTTTGGGTTCAATTCCCGGTCAGTGGTTGGTTTACTAAGGGATGAGGTACAGCAAAAATGATCGCTGGGTTTTGATCCCCTGCTGTTTGCCCGCCCTGTCACCTTCATCTCATAGATTCGATCACCAAAGACAGAATTCGTCCCAACTGGTTTTCGCCGTGAAAATGACCCTGGCTGTCGGTACGGCGTAAAACACCCAACACTCACTCACTCACTATCAAGTTCATCTATTTGTAATTAAGAATTAAAATGCATTTATATTTAACAATGCTACTTTGTTTTTTCACTAAAGCAATAAAGAGATAATTATTATATATACAATATTATTTATTTCATCAGTAATCAGTAAGCAATCGTAAAATTGATTGAGATAAACATTATAAGATTCCAAAATAATTTTGATCATTTACACCAGAGATACAGCCCTAGTATGAAGAGTGAGGGATTGTCGCATGTTAACAAAATTATTTTTATAAAGAAACGATTGTGTTTTATATTCTTTTTCATTCAAATAATTAAATATCAATATGAATGTAATTAATAATATACTCTATGAATCATAGATTATTTATTCATGAAGACATGATACCGATGCCAGAGCTTGAAGGGTTGAGATGGAATCATGTTCCCTGAGATACGGTTCCAGAAAACTCAGTCGATTATGGAGATTTGCTGCCCTTTGAGAACATTTCCTCCAGAACTACCACTTTTCTTTTGGGCGTAATTGCGCTTGTTCCTCAGATATTGAGACCTAAAGCTCTTTATTTGTGTGTCGATGTCAATGGCTTTTGTAATGTCTTTTTATTCAAAAATAATTATTACAAACAACTATATTTTTATTTGCATCACTTAAGCCTTCACCCTGTTTACATTTTTAGAAATTTACAAATTACCAGTTAGCAATGACTTTGCAAGTTGTACCTATTAACACTATATTGTACAGTTTGTAATGACTATCATAATTGTATGTGAGATTATATCAGAGAACTTCTGAGTGTAATTGACATAATTATATCATAGATATACATAATATGATACTATTTGGTATAAAATATTACTTTGTCTTTGATTTACAGTGGGGGAAACTTCACAAAAACAACCACATGCAACTGAGCGATAATAGAGTAAATTAACCATTACCTGTTATTCCTTTGCCCAACCCCTTGGCGATACGAATAACCATCGACCTTGCAATTGTAGAGGACTGGGTTCGACTTGTACATGGTCATAAGGTTGTCTTCTTCGACTATCGTCCAGATATGATGTCGTTTTCCTGAGCTTTGTGACGAAGAAGATGCGGTCATTCTTCGAAAACAACATTTGTGTTGTGTATGGACGGCTGGTAGTCATGTGATCTCTAGGAGCAATCTGATTGGCTTGAGCATTTCAATCCCTTAGAACTCAGAATAAAAGTTGAGCGACTGAAATTTATAGGTGTTCCCACTAAGCAATCCGATCAAAATAATAGCGGAATTATGCGCCGCCTTCAACTGAAATCAAACATGTCAAACTTTGGGTCGATGGACAACTTGGCCCATTTCAGTTGCTCAGGACCTCAAATAATCTTTCGATCCCTTTCGACTCATTTTTTATGGGCTTTGACTGAATGCACCTAAAGTGTCCCATTAAAAGATCACAAGTGACTGAACCATGTGACACCTTTTGACGGAACAATTAAAAGTGGTTTATACGCGACAGAAAGCCATAAATCGCATAGTGGGTTCCCCCCTTTACTCAGTGGCAGAACCAGGGGGGAGCAGGGGGACCTGACCCCCCCCCCCCCCCCCCCCCCCCCCTTTAGGTGGACCCATATACTAAAAGAAGAGAAAATGCTGTGCACGCATGTGCTAACGCATGACATTTTAAATTACTTAGCCTTTATGCTGGCCCCCCCGTTTTGGAAATCCTGTATCCCCTATTACTGCATACAACCTTTGATATGGCATTGGTCGAGTCTAACCATCTCCTACCACAATGGTAGAATTCATCCCATCCATCTATCAAATAGCCTTCATTATATCCCATACAAAGGGGACCCTACGTAACCCGCGGATAGGCAGGGGATCATAGGGCATGGCCTCCTCTCACAACTATAGGCCTACCTCAATAGACGGAACTTCTATCTGTGGTCTGTTTCACAAAACCATCCTTTAAAGTGGAGGTGCTGTCGGGAATGTAGAAAACATTTGAAATAAGTGTCATAAAGAAAGGACCCGTAGGGAACTTGTAATGGACGTTTTGGGGTCCTTTATGGACGCTTTGGGGGGAACATTATGCAAGATTCATCAACAAGCTCTCTTTACTAATGGAGGCTATTGGAGACTGTTCATACCTCTCTTATACACTTGCCCAGGGATGTTAGTTTTCAAATGTTTGTCGGATTTCAGTCTTTTTTTAGGTCATCACCCCCAATAAAAATTTCAGAACTGACTTCTTAGATCACGTTTCATGGCATTTTAAGATAATTTCAAATTTTCTGTCTTGAGTTTCTGATTTTCCATTAACCCTGACTTACATCTCTGCTTTCCATTTGTTCATGTATTTGTGATTTATGATAAAGAAAAAAATTATTCAAATAGAATTTACATATAAAAAGAAATTACAGTGCCATTAATAAGGTGTCTGACGTATGTTTTTCATTCCTAATCGCACTACCATGAATATGCCGTCCCAATAATCGCCATGTGGCAAATTATCTTCACAACGACGCATGCAGGTAACACCGTCTATTTCTTAGGCTATGTCGGGTGAAAAAGAATTTTAGAGGTGTTTCACACTGATCCAAGCTCTAGCATCGTATTTTTTCAGGGAGATATTTTGACTTTGACATGATGAAGTTTCAGACTTAAACATCATCTAATCTTAAAATTTAGAATTCGAGAAACGCACTTAAGATTTTACTAGTATAAAATGCGCCTAAAGTTTGAACCAGTTTCTTTCGTCAGCAGTATGAACAGGGTTTGCTCACAGGAAACAGTCTGGGTGAAAACCGCTACTGAGGAGAGTTTCCGATGCCCTTTGATGGTGCGAGCCGCTGCATACCTCAAAGGGCAGGTATTCCGGGCACGTTGCCAGCTCCAAGACGCCTGTTAGGCTACCTGATTGGAGGAGGGACGGCAGCAGGCTGGGGCGGGCGGTTGCCCGGGTTTACCACCCTAGCAACGACTATATGAACATTGCTGAGCAAGGCTATCAGGTTCTTACATTCTGCTCCTGTGTTATAATCAGTTATTTCACCAGGGACTTAATGTTTGGCTCGTTTGGTCCAGTATTTTACTGTGGTTAGTTAGTTAGTTAGTTAGTTATTGGGGTTTAACGCCGTAGCAACATCTAAGGTCATATCACGGCGAGAACAAGGTTTTGACAATTCTGTCGTTTGGTGATCGAATCTATGGAATAAACGAATCTATGAGAAGATAGAGACCATACCCCTACACATTTACCGAGGCAGGTGTTCTTTAATGTGCATGGTCCCATAGACAGGGCCACACACACAACAGCCAGTGACTCTCTAGGAGTCTTTGATAACCCAGTTGTTGCAACTGGGAGACATGCAGAGGGGTGTAGCAGCCCAGCCCAGGCCCAGAATTGAACCCCGGCCGCCCGCGCAGCAGACGGACGCTCTAACCACTTCACCACCCTACACGCCTGTATTTTACTGTGAGGTACTGTTTTTGTCAGGTCCTGTAGAATACGACAGCTAACATTGGCTAGCCCCAAGCTCTTATTATTTCACATCTGAGGGCTATGTAGCATGGGGAGTATCCTCATGATTACGAATGGTCACAATCTTTGACATACTAATACCATTTACAGACTAGAGACGATCAGATCTAAGATTGTATTTCTAGATACACTTTAAAATAATATTATAAGAAACGTATTCATGATTTTGCTATAGTGTTAAATGCACCCTAGGCCCAGAAAACCATATACGAACTTTGAGACTGAAAAGGGTGTAATACCCCTTCTATATTGACCAAATATAGCCCCCACCCCCAAATCCGTCGCTGTCTGTGTTCTACATTGTGAACTAGGACATTCTTAAAAAGAACTATAGGGACTCACCTTTATGGTAGCCCCTTGCTCTAATTTATCAAAATGTGTATTCATTGTTTTATATAGATTCAGGGGCATTGTCAAATTCCGAGCTGCAGAATTGTTTTCTCCAGGGGTAACATGGCCCTAACATGCATGCAATATATCTGTCCATGTTCTAGGATACTGTCTTACATTTGACGAGTGACCTACAACTTAGCTGACCTTTCTCCCACGCTAAACCTAAGCCCGATTGACAACCGCTTTTTACACTATTTGGTCCGATTATCCTTTCTCAGAATCACCTTCATGGACTTTTCATCAACATGATGTCTTAGCAAGATTTACTTAACCTAATCCTGAACGAACAAGGGGTGTTTGGAAGTAATCCCTTATATTAATCCGATTAGGTACTTTCCATTGACGGGTCCCGGCTAAAAGCTGAGAGGACTAATAAGTTCATATCACCACCTTATTAATAAGCTCTGTAAGATTGTGTTAGCGTCACAAGATATGAGATTGGAGCCATAATGTGGCGAGCAAAACCAATTAGTTAATAGACACTGGAGCTAATGAAATGGGCTTTTTGTACACTGATTAATCCTATAAGATGTGTCTATAGATGGATCGTTTGATACTATTTATTACTAAGTACTGTAATAAAGGATGACAAAGTTCATGTATGATATTTTAGGAAAGGAATTTGAAAGTCAAGTAAGACATCAAGCGATCCTTTTCCTGGGTGATGATTTCTTCCTCCTGAGGTTACATTTCACACTAGGGGAATCATAAATGCGTTTCTCACTTCTCAAAAAATGTAAGATGAGATTGTACAATAATCAATATTCTTAACTCTAAGGCAATATGATTGTGAAAATATGTGAGTCTGTGTATGTCTGTGTGGCAGGGATTGTGTGACTCTGAGACAAGAGCACCATATATATATTTATTACGAACAGTCCTAAAACATTTGAAAATGTTGAACATGTATATATTTACATTTATGTATGTATACATGTATGTATGACGTAAGTATATATGTATATATTTATATATATATATATATATATACATATATATATATATATATACATATATGCGTGCGTGTGCGTGCAAATAAGAGGAAACATACACCAAAGCCTGTTCCACTATTGATTGTAAACACAAGAAGAATGTGAGTGTCGAGTTGTACCATGGGTGGATTATCCAATGAGACAACAGCAATATTGAAAGTTTGGCCAGCGCAGATGGAGTTTCTCACAGAGTGTCAACACCCTGTAATTAATGTTAGGACGGGGGGGGGGGGGCTAAGTCGGGGAGTTGACGTAACATACACAGCGTCAATCCCCACCAGAATCCACCCTACCACGGATAGCCAATTTCTTAACTTTAACCGGCAGGTTAGCCTTGACCAGGGTGCATGCATATGCTGGGTAATATGTTGACAAATCACAAGGCTTATGCATAGGAATTTCCATTAACCATATTACTATTTCTACTTTGACGTGAAGAAAACCTAACGATCACTATTTTTAAATGTGTATCCATATACAATAAATTTTCCAGCGGTTGTTTCAAAATTCATTCATTAGGTAATGGGGCCCTAGCTGGAGGCGAATATTTACCAATATTGCTATATTTGATGTTCCGTGGCATAAACTAAGAATCTGAAGGGTTTCCAGACACCCTTGGATTCCCCCCGCCCCGACGGGTATGGCCTCACAGACCATTGCAGGATATGCGGCCCCGAGGTTTGAGAGCTTAGGTGGTATGATGATTAACGCGAAAACCTACGGCTCCGCCATGGTTTCAGAAATGTATTCCCAATGCCTCTTTCTCAGATATAGCCATTCCTGCCGAGCCAGGCCGCAGCCAACCACTGGTGTTATTGATAGGCGCAATATCAATTTATCTTTATATGCCTTATACTTTATAGTTAGAAAGACAGAATTTCTAAAGATGAAAACACATGAGTATTGAAACTTTAATGTGAGACCTTTTTCAGGTCACGTTTTCTGGTGTTATTGATAGATGTAATATCTATCTATCTTTATGCCTTATAGTTAGAAAGACAGGATTTCCATAGGTGAAAATACATGAGTATTATAACTTTGATGTAGGATGTTTTCAGATAACATTTCCTACAATTTTGTAACAATAGCCTCCTGTTAATTAAGATGAAACGTGCCTTTCCAAATATCCGTACAGCCGAAAAACAAGCACAGCTGTAGCCTAAAACACATCAAAATCAATTAAGAACACCATGGAGATAATTATAAGCCGTAACCTGACCTAGTTTGCCTATTCTAGGCCCGGATATGACCGTTGGGTATCAAAGGTCGACATTAAAAGGAGCCATAGGAAAGGCCTGGGGCTAATGAGCTGTTTAAATGTCTCCCCATTCAACGGGAGTCTTTAGGTTGACCAGCAGTCCCACGCAAGAACCTGCACAAAGGTCTCTACATTCCACGAATATTATCAATTAAATGTTAAGGGAAATTCAATTAATTTCTTTTGATGATATGAATTTTCTTTTACCTATTTTATTTTTAGCAGCCGTGATAACAAAGAAGGGGACTTAGATGAGTTGTACTGCTAATAGCCAGCTCAAACTATTTGTTTCATAGATTTACACAAAGGAATCTGATAATCAAACCTTTTGTTCGAATCTTTAAATATCAAGTATTTTGTAGTAGGCAAGAGTGAACTATTTATAGGAAGCTTTACTGGGCATCCATTGTTCCAGATTCTTTTTAGGCTTGCACTTTACCGTGACCAATGGAATGATATCTTCAATTGTACAAAGACAATGAACCCACTATATGTCAAAATGAAAATATGAGGGTCCATAATATTGATATAGGATTATAGTTACTGATGTAAGAGTATGTCTTCACTGTATGATTATCCCGTACAATGTACTGACTGCAGGACCATCGTTGGATTGTGCAATATGAGATGCCGGAAACTAAGGACTCAATAACTCTAAGTTAAACCGTTTTTTAAATTTGATAAGATCGAGAAAGGTCGCTGCTGTAGACGGTCCCGTAGACAATAGAAACCAGATCTGGTTCAACCTCACAGCGATCAGATCATGATTATAAGAATCTGTATCATATCTTTTGTACTGCAAACGGTGTGTTAAGCCTGTATACTATTATTCTCACTGCCAGCAAAATGCTAAATTATTTGGGAAAAGACTATTCATTCCGACTTATCATTGTAAAGAAAAATAAAAACCCTTCCAAATGATATGTAACATGTCTGACCCTGGTTCCCACTGCCGATCAAAATCTAGCGGAATAGAGCCTTTAGTTGAGACCTCAGCCCCTTGGTAAACTGCTAAAGTCGGTTACGATACCATAAAAGGCATTAAATCACCGGCAATTCAACTCTGCATTGAATCACCTGCGCCAGACATGATAGTTCATGAGAACTGACTGCCATGTACACCTCTACCCATATATTCTTTCATTACAAGATTACAATGCCCAGCAATTCAAGAGTAGTCTGGCGGTTTTCGATGGTGTGGCCTGGGCTACAGTGGCCGACCAGGTGGCAGACTATTCTAATACTGCGGTAGGTAAGGTAGCAGAGGGTTGTGATACAGCCTCGTGAGCCATCGTAAATCTCCACTTATCAGAGGAAGCCTTCAACGCATTGCGTTCATGGCCAGTTTTTTTGTTGTTTTTTTTCCTCTTTTTTTGAAGTAGTTATTTTACTTTGCTCGCGATGATTCGCAGTGTACCTGCTTGAGATGGTATTCAGTAATGATAAATGGATAATGGAACTTATCTAATGCCTATTTCATTCCCTTTATATTGGTACAAATCATCGATAACCAAATATAAAGTAGCTGAGATTTCAAGAGAATGAAACTGGAAACATATTGATTTTGAAGCATTAGAGATTGCCTTTTCCATCGCACCATGTTGCCGGAGCTTAAGGCGTATACAGCAGCCGCTGTACCATACAGTACCGCCTATACTGAACGTCTGAAAGGTGTAACACAAATGCAAGGACATTAAGGATCTCCAAACAAAGCAGTGGGAAAACGCACAGAACGAAACCATACACTTGTTACAAGATTTTTTGAGTGCTTGGTATTCAGATGTATCTGAAATGGAAAAGCTCAATTGTCTTGAGGATGCGAAGGGCACGTTCTGTAAAGCAGTCAGATAGGCTTTCATTCTTCGCCTCTAGTTCTCTTATACCATACAGTTGTCATGCATATATGGCCCATGAAGGAGGGTGGTAAACATGTTCATCATCTGTTGCCCTGATTAAAACCTGTTGAGTAAGAAATGTAGTTATTTCAGAATGTCATTTTATGAGACTGCTTAATATTATAAAGGGCGTCGCCATATATATGCAAATTTACCTTTCGATATCATTCTATTGAATCGTCTCTTTTACATATTATCTGCCTTAAATTAGAAAAAGCTCATAACAAATGTATTAAGACTGAGCGTATTTGCTATCCATTGTCAAAGACATAAATGAAATTAAATTGGCGTTGATCTGTGGCAGTATGTTACAAAAACGAAACAATATTAGTGTTTTAATCACGTTCTGTTCAACCTCTACTATCAAGTTCTTCTGTAATATGAAATAATGTGATACTTATTTTGACAAGTTTAGTATAGAAGACATCGTCAAAAGAATTTCATTGTTTCTGGGACGTTCCAATTAAAACAATTCATGTCATTACCTCGCTTTATCAATAGGTTACACGAAAGTAAAACTAATAACAGGGAATGAGAATGAGAAAAGAACACTCGGAGATTGGGAAAGATGAAGCGAGTAAGTATTGGAGAGAGAAGAGAAACGAAATGACTAAACGCAAGGAAATGAGTGGAAATATAGAAAACTAAATACAATAGGAATCAGTGGATACCGTGGGATATGGACACACAGGGAGGGCTACGTATACCAAAGCGAGCTCTGTCAAAAGATTGTGTGTAATCACATGCCCTTCCTCCTTGTGCTACTTTATCAAAGTCCCTATCCCCAGCTGTGTTGACATTGACCATTCCCAGGGCCGTCAGACACTAAAGACCCATACCCACTAGGTGTTTTTAAAAAGGTCGCGCTTCCCTCAAGAAGGATGCTAAGAACACATTCACAATTTCAGTTTGATAACCTCTATAGGTCAGGGAATATAAACAACAAAGCGAAAAATCGATTTAGAATTCATAATAATTCTTGCCCCCATTCCTATGATAGATAATTATATCATAAAGTGCTAAAGAATAACATCTTTCGTGTAGTGTATTTATGTCATCATAATAACCCTTTATCATTCCTTCAGACCATTGCCGGTAGAGGTTCAGATAGAACACCCACAACCCCTTCCTGCTCTACTACACTCTGACGACCCTAATTCACCTGCCCCCGCCCGCCCCCACCTTCCACACTATCCTTCACCACAAGGCAGCACCCAATCACCCCGTCGTCGGGGGCCAAATAAAACTGGTATGCGCTGCCGACTGTAAACATTTGATTCCCTGTTAATTCCCTCGTATATTCTTGTACATTGCTTTTAATCTGTCAATGAGTCAGTAATATCATAATATATGTAATCACATGGTCTTATTTTCCCGATCTGTGATTTGTAATTTTGCATACAGTGTAGGCCTACATGTGTTGTAGGCCCTATGTGGGTTACTTTTTTAACCAATTGGTTCAGTTCACATTTTGGTTCCACTTCATTAGTTCACGCTGAAGGACAAGTCACAACATATAGTTTTGTCCCCCCCCCCCCCCCCCATACCATTTCTTTCTTTCTTTCTTTCTTGAAGGTTATACTTCCCTATAGAGATAGTAATATTGGCACTATTCTGGTAGTTTTCTCTTCCTTTCAGATGAATAATCGGTTTCTATTGATTTGCTTTTGTGGAAGATAGGAATTTCTTATACGATACGCCATAATGGGCCTACTTAATGTCCACACCATATAGGCTATACATAAAACTATACTAAAACTACAGACCAACACTTGGCTTAACGGACTTCCAAGGTCAAAGGTCAGAGGTTAAAGCTGCCGCTACCCCGGCCTCTCGGGAGTAGCGGTCGAACTCAGAGTGGCGTTCTAACGGGTAGGGTTGGTGTAGTAGCCGGTGATCTGGTGCCATCAGGACGTCGGGCGTGACGTCACGATCCGCCCCCTGGTGGCCAAGGTCGTCTCTAATCACAGGTCGCGGATGGTGAGCTGGGTCTCGGCGATCTGGCCGTGCTGGTCACTGATCTCTGGCTCCTGGATTATGGGGAAGGTCAGGGGCATGAAAAGGAAGGAACATGAGGCTTTTATGAAGAATAGCAAGCGACTACATCGTCAAACCTGTCTCCGTGTGTGTAGGAGAGTTGTTTTGCCGGTGAGGGTCTGAGGTTTTTAGTATTGTTAAGTGTAAGCCTCACTACCTAACATTGCAGACCTTATAGTTGTGGGTAATTAACGTCTATAGACGTCGACATTGGAGGCCTATTTGATATCCCTCCAGTTGTAGTTTCCCTCCTTTACCCCTTATATTGGTTAGCTTAAATACTCTTAGGGCAAAAATGCCCGTTCTGCTTTGAATCATTGAGAAAAATATGAAACTGTGATATTATTTGGTTTTATGATGGCAAAACTCCCACAACCGTTATCATTGGGTTCCTCAGTCGTCGTCACTTTGTCGTCAATTTCTGTAAACATAAAATATAAACAGTAAATGTATAGGGATGTCTCTTGTGATGCCAGAGTTCTAACCCGGCCCTCTATCAGGCTATTCTGGATAGGTGCCATTGTAGACCCTCAGACCCTGCTTGGAGCTGACTTTGTGAAACGTGCAACAGGAGAAAGTCATTTTATTGAATTTAATACACCCGCAAACCCAGTTCGTGACTATGCATTCATTTTTTTATTTTATAAACTCTGCATTGCAACCTAAAATCATTTTGAACTAATCAAATTTGCCATCGGTGTAACAGAGTGGGACTGGAAGAAGTGGGCAAGCAACAAGAATTTTAAAGTATTAGATTTTTGGTCGAGGAGAGGAACCACTTTTACTACAAAATGTGAACTCCCTATAATCTCTGGAAAAAAATGTCAGTAGGTAAATGTTTACACTTGGCAGCAATAGATTTATTGCGATTTGATTCCGTTCGTAGCCCTATAGCACCGCCAAATCTTTTGTTCTGCATTTGTGTGTGTGAAGAAGCATGAGTTTCATGCCATGGCTATGGCAACGCTGTGCTTTTGTAATAATATGGTGTGGGATATATATATGCAAAGCATCACAAACAATAATCCCATAGTGTGACCAGTCATTTCTTCCAATGCTCATATCATTCTTTATGCTGTGATTTGCAATTTCTAGATTTGGAAATATATATTTGAGAATGATATAACCTATCCGTTATCACAAGCAGGTTGCTCCATTTCGTCATTTTGGTTAAAACACAATTAGGCCAACCAATCATATGGTAAATCCGATGATTGTTAAGCTGTCCAAAGAAATATATGACATCGCAAGCAGAATACCTAATTACCCGGGCTCGCTGTATTATCAAGTCGTCTTCGAAATATGATCGATCAAATCGAATCTCGCCCGGGTATATGACTTGGACAAAAAGGCGGGAAACCCCATTGAACGATACCAGCACCAGCGGAAACAAGATCGCAAATTTCGACCTGCTTCCGGTCTCAATGATGAGCCTATGTAAAGTCTATACCAGAAATTGACCATTGAAAACGCATTAGCCCGCCTCGGGATGGAGATTGACAGCGGTCAAACTGAATGACATCGACGCCTCAGCATTCGAAGGCCTATAGCGTTTGGGTATGCCGTGTAGTGTGATTATGTTAATGAGGGTGATGGCCGCCTCCGGTTTCCGATCAGAAAGTCAGCCGGGAATGCTCGCCTATTTCGCCTATTTCGCGCGCGTTTCAGTCGACTAAACGCGCCATATAGGTTCATGTCGATATCTTATCGATGTTACCACCTTAATTGAGGAAGAAGGAATCGATATAAACCAGAAAATAAAGAAATTCGTCGCACTATTTTCCATGCGCAATCTCTTCCGGGCGAAGCGCATCTCGCGGATTGACAGTGTCAAACCCCAGCGCCTTGCATCAGACGCCAAAGATGGTGCTGGCTAGGTCGGACCGCGTGTTGCACTCCTCCGTGATTAACCGCTATTTACGCCTTAAATCGGCATCGTCAAGCCTCATGGAGTATACATTATGGATTACTAATATCAGGAGCTCCTCCAGGTCAATATAAGATGTAAAATCATGTCGATATGACCGATCGGCATCGAAGAAAAGGTTAGTGTTCTCCGCGTGCAGGTGAACGATAATAGAGGACAATGGCGGGCGGCTTTCACTCGCGCTGGCATGTGCATCTTCTTGTTTAAAATCAATCGATAATTCGCTCGATAATTCGTATTCATATCCCCATATCTCATCATTCAAGCATTCCTTTCATATATAGAAAAAGAAGACGAATAACCCGGGTTTTTTCGGTTTTGTAACCGATATTTTTCTTCCATAATTCCACCTGTGTCCTTGTTCTATAAGATATTTCAAACATCAATATTCCAATCAGCATGTTGATAATTATAATAAGTGTGCAGTGATCGCAAGTCTGTGTAAATGTTATGTATGTATATCCATGGGCTAGATTGATTAAGACTAATTAGTGATGTATTGAATCGATGAAAGTGTTATGTATGTCTGTTGGTTAGCTGTTCATGAGTAGCCTAACAGAGGAATCTTAACATCTGTCTCACTACTCCGTTTGACCAGGGTTTCAAGAGGCATGTATGATGACTTGCAGTACACCATTCATCAGTTACATGTTTTGCTTGCAATGGTTTTCATTTCTTGTTAAATCTAAGAACCATCGGGTGCAGAAATAGTTTTCAAGGAATGAACTGAAGTGAATGGCTATTCAAAAGAACTGGTTTTAATAATGCTCAATTGTTTATACCATAGCAATCACTAAAGGCGGAAATCATCATGGGAAGTAAGGACTGAACCCAAACTGCTCACTATGTGCGATTTATTTTTCAGTGGTTTTGGATGGTCTCCCATCGATGTTAACTCATTTTATTGCACAATATTGCACTACCGTCAGGTCTAATAGTATAATAATGTACAGCTCAAGTACACACATCTATAGTCGCCCAATCAAACCTTTACCCCTTTTCATTGCACCTACTACATATTACATATAGGCCTATCCCAGCTAACAATTTCATGTTGCTAAAACGTTGCTACAACGTTACTTTTTGGTTGTAAAAACGTTGCAAATTTACGTTGCTACAACATAAATTTGTGGACTCCCAGAAAGGTTGTAGCAACGTTATTCACAACGTTGTACTGCAACCATTTTGCAACCTTTTCACAACCTTCAAGATTTGTTTTATAGAACCTCTCTTTTGTCTTAAATGATGTACTTTCCATATAAGAATATTATTTAGGTTGTGTATGTAATTCATTTGTAGTGCCACATTCCCATTCTCTACTGGTAGTACGCTACATTTTGTGTTGTTCCGAGACTATTAAAAACTTAAAAAAAAAATACCAAAAGTATATAAAAGGCTTAAACCATCTTTATTTGTGATAACATAACATCTTATTTCAGACTACATTTTGCATCTAAAATCTAACTTAGGCATCATTTATGTTAGATCATGTCAGGTTAATGACCTGTTGCATTTACAATTTGAGACTCTCAAGGCTGAATATGCTATACTACGCTCACAGAATAAAAAAGGTGTTTAACTTGGTTTCTTTATTCAATGTTTCTTCTTTCATAACAATAGTTGTTAATTATGAACATTAATAATGTTTCTTCATCTAGTACACCTTATTCAAACATTATATTTCAAAACAAGTATAAAAATCTTGTCTTAAATGACTAAATCTTAAAAACGTTTTTGAAATATTTCACATTTTAAACAGTGGTGCCACCTGCATGTTGTTTTTAAGTAGTCCCACAATGTTGTAACAACGTGAAATTGACGTTGTCACAACGTGGTGAAAATGACGTTGTCACAGTGTAATTTTGAAACATTGTGTGTATGTTGCAATGCAACATTGTATATTTGGTTGTAGCAACGTTGCTAAATATACGTTGCAATTACAAACCTTAACAACGTGTTTACAACGTTGTATTTGGTGGTTGTATTCACGTTGCATACAAACGTTGTGCTTGTAGGTTGTAGCAACGTTGTAGGCATGTAACATGACAACATGACCAAAATGCAACCAAAACCTAACGTTGTATTAAGGTTGTGTGTTTGCTGGGATGAGACTGTAGCCTGCCCCTGACCCCCTTTTCCCTACACAGCTCACTCCACATGACTAACAGGCCAATGATACTGTAGCCTCCCCCTAACCCCTTTTCTATACACTTCTCACTCCACACGACTAACAAATTAATGGGATTGTAGCCTGTCCCAGACCCCCTTTTTCCTATACCTCTTGTACTACCAGACTAACAGGCCAATTACAATGTAGCCTGCCCCAGTCCCCTATTTACCTGCATCTCTGACATTACAGGACTAACCAATGAGACTGTAGCCTGCCCCTGACCCCCTCTTCCCTATACCTCTAACATTACAGGAGTAACAAACCAATAAGACTGAAGTCTGCCCCTGACCACCTTTTTCCTATACTTCTCACACTATAGGACTAACCGATCAATGAGAATGTACCCTGCCCCTGACCCTGTACTTCTTCTCCTGACACATATCGAACAGGCCAATGTGATTGTTGCCTGCCCCTTACCCCCTTTTTCCTGTACTTCTCACGACACACGTCTAACCGGCCAATAAGACTGAAGCTTTCCCCTGACCCCCTTTTTCCTACACCTCTCATTCCTCAGGACTAACAGACCTATGAGATTGAAGCCTGCCCCAGACCCTCTTACCATATATCACTCAATCCACTGGCTTACAGGCCAAAGATACTGTAGCCTGCCCCTGACCCCCTTTTCCCTGTACTTCTCACAATACACGACTCACTGGCCAATAAGACTGTAGCCTGCCCCTGACCCCCTTTTCCCTACACATCTCACTCCACCGGACTAACAGGCCAATGTGATTGTAGCATGCCCCTTTTCCCCTTTCCTTGCAACCCCCTCCCCCCGTGTTTTGCCCTACGCCGCTCACTACACACCACTCACTCACCTCTGAACCGGTAGCCTGCTCCTAACCCCCTTTTCACTGCATCTCTTGCTACTCATAACTTATAGATATGCCTGTAAGACCGTAGCCTGTTCCCCATCCACCAAATTCCCCTTGTTTATACATTTTGGATGCATGTGACGTATTGTGCATCTTAACTGTTTCAATCCATCAAAGTCTTCTTACACCATTAGAAAGACTATCATTGTATTCTATGGCATATGAAGGTCGCTTCATGAAGTATGTCTAACCTCAAATGTGTCTGGCATTGCTTTCTACCGAATTATTATATCATTTAGATATTGGCAAAAACGGCATGTAATATCTGCAGCAGTGCATCACCACCCCCTAGTTCAATATAAAAGTGCATTTACGTCCGTCCATTCCATTTGATTAGCCGGGGATAACAAACCAATAGGTTGAAATGTGGCCTGGCCTGGACCCCGCTGCCCAGATAAGCGTGTCACAGGAGCAGTGTAACGAGCCCGGGGAGGGGAGGAGGCAGGGAGCCCTCACACTCTGCCGCATTGACCACCTCGCTTTGAGAGTGATCTCTGCACTGTAGAACCCACTGGGTTACACTGTAGCTGCCGTTCAATGGGCTGGCCCTGGTGGCTGGGACCACACCAGAGAAAAATGACGGACTTCTCTTGAGCCACTGGGTGTTGTGATCATATGATACTGGGGCATAGTTAGATTTGATAGGCCTAAATCACATAGTCAGTTCTCAGAGACTATCTTTTCTGAGGTGTAATGTGATTCGTTGCAGAGTGGGAGCCCCCACTCCAGGCTGTAGTAGGGGGAGGTGTCTCCTGCTGCTGTGGTCACAGGCAGTCTCAGGCGCCGCCGTCACTGAGGCCTCCACGGCCGCAGCAGGCAACTGGGGAGCGGGGACTAGAGGCGGCAACTACAAGTCCACTCCTCCACCACCACCACATCCCCACCACCACCACCACTACTACTACCCGTAGTACTGGAGGCCTGCCGTCAGTGTGCCCACAGTCAGTGTGCCTACAGGAGGCCTGCACGCCGACCCACACTGCAGCACCCAGAGAGGAGGCAGTGGCAGAGGGAGGAGGGGCATAGCGCCTGCTGTAAGCGTGTAGAACGTCACAGAGGAGGGATACATGCTGTCCCCGTTATAGAGGGATACATGCCTGTAAAGTTATAAGGGGGGCGAGCAGAGTGAGAGGTATTTAACAGAAGAGCATTCAGGAAGCGCTCAGTCACCACCTGAGGCTAGCACTTGGTCACCTGGTCACACAGAGAGAGGAGTGAAGGCAGGCTCGAGACACAGAGGATAAGCCGAGGAGGAGGGGGATTACACAGGTCAAGGAGTTAAAGGGGAGGGAGAACCTCTAGTTTACAATAGGGGAGAGAGGGGAGAGTGTGCCACCCTACCCTCTTTGGATTACCTAAGCAGCGACGGGAGGGAATCGGGACACGAGGAATACCTGTAGTGACTGAGGGGAAACACCCATACAGGGGGCCTCCCATCTCCACCCCACCCCCTCGCACTCACACCCCTCTGCCCCTAACACTCCCCACCGCAGGTCCCTGCGTGATTACACTAAGACGTGAACATTATCAGGGGGATGCAGGCGCGGAGAAGGCGACAGGAGTAAGCAGTGACGCCTGGAGAAAACTGAGCGACAGGAGAGGGGCACAGCGCCGGGAGAGAGAGGGAGTAAGCAACAGCACTGTGTAAGAAACTAGAAGGGAGAGCCTTACCTCTCTGCCGCCCAGCACCTACCCATACCTACCTCCCTGTGTGGTCATTGCCCGCTGCACGGTGACAGGGTGAGAGAGGAGCAGTTACTCAGGAGTTACTAGACGGGGGCATTTTCCGAGCAGTACCGAGCAACTGCGAGTATTTACAAGTTAAAGTCCCTCCTTAACTCCATCATACACCTAGGCCCCCCACCCCCGCGTGGAGACGCTCAGACTGCTAGCGACGAGAGGAGAGAGCAGCTCAGGGGTGCATCCCAGCTTCTCCGAGTGGATATATAACAACAGTGCAGCACCTGTATACACATCGCTCCATTTACCTGTGTGCCGCAATCCTGTAATCCCGGCGACAGGGGAGCAGCACGGGGAGAGAGGCGGGTAGGGGGAAGTTGGCGGAGTCAGTAGGGGGACTCTCTAAGCAGTATAGGCAAACTCGGAGAGGCTGTTGGAGTGATATACCCTAATTTTAAGGAGAAATATGTTCTTCTCCTTTCTATGTTAAACAGCTAAAATCCGAGTGATCCTGAATGTCTCTCCTCTTTCCATTATAAAAAGCTTATTTCCCAGTGATTCAGAGTCAGTTATGAACCATTGAGGAGCTGTTCCGAGCAGTTGCGAGCAGTTCAAACTGCTCGGCCCTCCATGTGCCTGGCGGCGGTGAGTGGAGCGATGCACCTGTGTGGCGGGTGGCCGACGAGTCGTGACAGCCGCCCCCCGCCCCCCGCTGTCCCCTTACCCGCCGTCCCTGCTGTTCTTGTCGTTGTTGTTGCCCGAATGAACGGCTCGCACCCATGACCTTGAGGAGCAATTCTTATGAACTGGTGCTGTGAGTTCCTCGTCTACTGTGCCACAGAGTCGCGCTACTGTTGTGGCCACCATGGCTATCAGGTAAGCCCAGTTATATTTATTTCTAGGTAATGGAAACTGAAACTTTATATAGATTGGGTCCCAGAGAAGAAAAAGCACTCATGCGCCAACTCAAACGAGCAGGATGTATGTAAACTTTCATGAGAATCCGTTGACTATAGAATTGCGTTTGTCAAGCAAAGAGGGAAAAGGGGATGGACAAAAATAGAGAAATGGATATCTAACTTGAATAGGACATAATCGAACCACGCTGCTAATTAAAAAGATGTATACAGCAATCAGTGTAGAAAGAAACGTGTGCCTAAACTCAATGTCACAAGCATTACTATTCCTCAACATTTCTAATGAATTCAAAAATGTATAAAACAGTGCGCTAATACCGAGATTCTCAGATGTGTTCATTATATCCATTAATAAACGCATGCTATGTTTCTGAATCAACAGTGCATGGCTTTGATAACACTTATTCAAATCTTAAGCCTTGTATTGGGGTGAGTTTAAGAACAATATAATTTTAATATGCAAGACCATAGACCTGCCAGACATCATGTCTTCTTGTTCTGTATCGTTAGTAGGGGAAAGGGCGGATGTATAGTTGCCGTGCTGCACGAAACGTAATCCCTGCATTAAATTATATCCGTATGCCGAGCCAACAATACGTTTAGTAGGAAAAAGAGAAATTATAATACATGCTCCGGCTTTAGTGGAAACTGCATGAGGCTCGTTGAACAGAATTATATTAAACTGATGCAAGGAAAAGCAGTTGAGCAAGGATTTAGAAAACAATTCTATTATTAAAATCTGTTTAAATAGTTAAATGTATTTCCTATACTATTTACACCAAAGGCTACTACTCCTGGATTTTTCAACGATAGAATGGTCAATTTCTACCGGGTAATTGCATTACAAAGCCTATGCTATACTCGACTGCCATGAGTGATCATGTATGGGAGTCGGTTCTCCGCAATCAGAAGGCCAATTAATTCCGTAACGGCCGCCTGCACTTCATTTTGACTCGTATAAGGAGATATTTAGTATCACCCTTCACCTTAGAATAATTACCATTTGATTACATAAAGTAATCCTTACATGTCCTACCTTTTTGATATAGCCATGTAGAAATGATCGAGTCTGTTCAGCTATAAGAAAAAGGTTGAACCGTGCCGGAGAGTTACTATGCTTACTAAATTATTACTCCTGTATTTTTTTATTTTAACGACGCCTGCTGGTGTTTATCTTTGTTTAGAAATAATTTCATTAGAAATAAACATCAAGGTTTTACTTAGCTTCGAGTTTGAAACATAGATTGTAATTAGTGTACATTATTAAGATCTACCATCTGCCCACTTAGTTAACGTAGATATAGAAAATCTGTGCACTACATGTTTTGAAGCTGCGCCATTGGCAAGGTAATCATCGACAAATAAGTGTCAAAGCTATGCCATTATACATGGATAAGAATAGGTGATAATCAAAATTCCCACTGTATTATAACAATGTGTAGTCTGGCCTTTACGTGGCGAAAGGCATTGACACTACAAAGGCACCGTGGAAGTTTCCATTACATATACGTCTTATTTATTATAGATATTTTATTTATACTGTAGATTACTGAAGATTTATGACGCGTCCATACCGCGACTAATGATCTAAGCCGGTAGATATAAATCATATTCAAATGGTGCTAATATCTACTCTTAGAGCCTTTGTAATGGTGGAGTGAGCTAACCTTAGGAGTAGTATCCAATGACGCTGGATCAAATTACGATCCCAGAGAGTGGATACTTGCAGCTCATTTAACGCGACCAATCGTCGCACTTTTTAGCACGGCTCTATATCATTATTCTATAATAGGGGAAAGAAGCGGTAATGAGCTAGACGTATAATAGACCATTCTCAATGACACGTCGTATACACCTTTGGGGCAGAAATTGTGCAAATAGTGACGCACAGTATGATTTTGTTATTTTTGCCAACGGATACTTAAATTATCATCTATATCAAATTTCAAGGATAGACGTGGTCATACTATTATTATTTTGTACCAAAATTTGTTATTCTGTCATACCATTCTATGATACGGGCAGGAAAGTACATGTCCAATTGTATGCCGGGGATTCATACGGAAGAGACAGTGTCCACTGATGAAAATTTGGTTATATCAGTATCTTGCAGTCAGCTTCTGGAGCTTGCTTTTGCGCTTTCGGATTTCTCCCACTTGTTCTGCTCGTCTCAATCTGCAACGCGATTTCTCCGTGACATTACAGTGACGCTTGAAATCAGGGTTTGAAATAAACCAGCGTTGTCAACTCTTACGGGTTACACACACACACCCGTCTCCCCGCCCCACACCTCCCATCCTGCATACTAATATCCAGAAAGCCATATAACACACAGGAGGACGCTCACGTGTACAGGGACCCTGACAATCCACCTACCCACCCACCCACCCCTCATCTCTATCCGCCCCCCCCCCCTCCCCCCATCCCTCCACCCTGCCACCCCTCCACCCCTTCCCCACTTCTGATGCCTTGACGGCGACTCTGGAGCCCGCAGCGCACCTCCTGTAGAAACCGGGCAATCTGCCGCTTCAAACACCTCCTTTCAGTAATAGTATAACCTTTGCATAGTAGCTGCAAAATGGTCTGCCCCAGTGCGGCCCAAACTGCTTCAAGTGAAGAATCCCTGACTGCTTTTGAGCTGCAGGATGTGGTAATATTATAATGCCAATTAACAGTTAGAGGCGTACATAACAGAAGTAGTTCTCATGGATTATCTTTTCTGGCGCGGAGGGTGATTCGTCCCAGATTGGGGACCGGGAGGGGAGGGGGGTTGTACTATGCACGGCGTCTGTTCCTCCTGTGTAGCGTCCTCCTTGTGGGACGCGCTCCAGGAATGGGGCTATGGTGAGCCGTTTTGGGAATAATTTGATATATATTTGAGAACGATTTTTTTTAATTGATGACCCCCCCCCCCCCTAGAATTCTTTGTTTGCAGAGTTGATACTATTCATCTTACAAAATGCCGACAAAACATATTCGATATAATTATGGAGCCTGTGTTTTTATACTAATCTGCTAATGAAGTTAGAGGTACTGGTCAGGTTGATCAAGGTGACATTACCTCGGTCCCTGACTCTATAACATAACGGGTATCAACATTAAATAGGTGACAGCCACAACTGACGACTAGTACTGCACTGATTAAAAAAAACGCTTCTTTTGGTCTTATACGTGTGACTAGCTAGGTCTGTCCAGAATATTTACTGCTTACAAAATTGTAACTGTGCCCCATAGCTTATGCAGCATGCTATAAAAGTGAGAGAATGCACAGGACGTCTCTGTTCTATGTCGATTTGGTCACATCTCTGGCGAGGTGACTGTAATTTGCCTGTAAAAAAAAGAAGACTTTATTTTTTTTATCATAAATACACTCTTCTTCTCCCCCATCTATCAAATAGCCACACTAGCTACGTCTACATCATGTCCTTAATGGAATCCTAGGGCTGTTGGGAATAATGGGTGATTAGTTCTTTGTAAGAGGAACCAAAGTAAATGAAACATTTAATGTACATGTCTTTATTGTCTAGGTCACTGTTAGCTATTCCCATGTGGACGTGCACATAGAGTACCCCTACGAACCGCCTGAAACAGAAGGATAAGCCTAATGGCAGACTCCTTTATACATGATTTCATAATATCAATCACGAAATGACAGGACCCAATGGAATCTTAACCTAACCAAGTACCCATGATGTGATAACACTGCCTAACCCTGTTTGTAGGGGGAAACAATAACCACACGTTGTCATGGATACCAGTTGTCACTTTGCGTGTGAGGCTTACTTAGTGAGAACAACACATGAAGTAAAGTTATGGTAGTCATTTGGTCATGTTATTGAAAACAAAACTTACTAAGATTCGTAAGAATTAGCATATGAAAACCCTTTCACTGATTGCAAGTGATATGGTTGATTATTGGAGAGGTTGTAAGGAATGCGGCCCCCCTCCCTTTCAGTTGGCAATCGGTCCTACATATACATGTAGTAGCACTTTGTTTCACTTCGCTACGAGAGTGATCTTAGTACTGTAGCTGATAATTGATCCGGTTATTTCTGCATCCAGTGACACACTTTGTTCCTGGCGAATGATTCGGAAAGAATAAAACCAAAATTTTGAACAGTTTCCTCTATAGTTTAAACACCTACAAACCTTTTCCACGAGTTTGCGCATGCAGAGGATTCCCCCATAAGCGCTTTGTCCCCAAAAGCTCTATGGAAAACTATTCCCCAACTCTTTGGTTCTGACAGATCAGCTAGTGGGGCACCACACTAATGAAAAAGGTCTATAAAATGTCAAATGTGTCGCTGTGGTTTTCACAGACCCAAATCATGTTCGACCCTTAGCTGTAGATGGCAGCAGGAGGTATCCTCAAGTATGCATTGTCAAATGGTGTAGCAGGGATTAAAGCTGACAGTCTCCTGTCACTGGATATCGTCAACAGTAAACAGGGCTCTGTGACATGATAACCTGTGACCCTTTCAGCAGGAGCTGTCGCTTAAACCCACTTAGATATAATAGAGGTTTCTAACAGAGCATTAGTCAGTTTATCATCGTTTTATGCACGTCCAATTCATCACAGAATGACTGATCATTTTATGTCCTTCAATGATCTTAAGGGGAGACAAAGTCAATGACGTGCTAATAATTGAAAACATTCAAGTAACTATAGAACACATTCTATGAACAGACGCACTCAAAAACTATGACAACTAGCTTTAGCAAGACGAAATTACCATTCGTTTTCAAAAATAGGAATTGCCGCATTTTATCAAATTTTGATATAGTTTATACTGTTTTTAATGCCTGATACTTGACAACGGTCTACATTTAGACTCATGGAGTGCATAATTTCTTTGATTTTCAGGTTCACTGGACCTTATCATTTTCGGATCCGAAAATGACATCCATACGACATTGCTCATTGGGGTGTTTTTAAAGTGTTAAAACCAGAAGCTGTCTGAAAAAGGCTTTGGATGTTGTGCATGTTTTGACTGCCAGAGGTAAACTCTTGGCCCTCTAGTGTTTCACATCGGTCTTAATTCTATGATTAGATTAGTGTGAAACGTGCCCTGAGCCTATAACAAGACTCACCCTATGCTGTGAAAAGACCACGGCAGTGTCAAAGATGAACTGTCTAATGATGCCTCAGTGCGGTGTGACAGGACACCCTGTGACCCTGTCAGTAGGCGCTGTCACACAGAATAGTGGCAGCTTGATAGGCAGGCTGTCACAAGGCTGGGCCTTTAATGGGACAAGTCACAGGCACCTAAATGGCAGTTCTAGTGGCACATAGGTAGGGTGTTGGCTTCGTCATCCAAAGGTTGGCGGTTCAAGGATCCATTCTGCTCCAGTGGTATGACATTCACTCTATAGCAATCAGAAAATGATAATATAGATTGTATGTCTGTCCTCCTTTATACAGAGTACGAACCACACAGGGAAAATGACAAAAAGAATTCCCTGACAGGGAATTTGTCCAAATTTTTTCTGCACGCAGAGGCTTTTAAATTTGAACAACTTGCTGGATATCACACAGGGAAAAATTGCCGTGGGACAGCAAAATCTCAGGGAAAACACAGGGAATTTGAAAATGGAGTTTCCGTTGGTACCCTGTTTATAAGACATGGCAATCTTCCAGTTTACAGTAACATACTCGTCTTGATTGGTCTTGTCGTCTGTATGACCACCTATTTTCACGTCCTTTTAAACCAGCCTTGTCGACCCTGGAGTTCCACGTATCTTGTTTCGGCCAAATGGGTTTGCCGGCCGGCTATAGTTACAGCTGTTATCTCAATGGAGATGCACTTGACGACCTTGTCATTTGTTATTCATATCGTTGCGTGTGGCATCACTGTGACCATGCCGTCTGATGCATGGGGAGAGGTGCTATGTGCTCCCCCCAACTCTGATCGGCCTGTGTTTTTTCTCCTTTCTCACTTTACTGTGTACTTTAAATACCCTCCCCTACCTGGGGATCTATACCTGTTATTTGCACTTTGCCAATTTCTAACGTGATTCTTTAGATATATATCTTCCCTTTTGTTTTCCAGTTTAAGGTGCGGGGGGGGGGGGGGGGGTGTTTCACGTTAGGCTTAAGCATTAGCGACAAGATAAGATACGTGCTGCAGATGGAACAGATGGATCCTTTGTCCTTTGTCCTTAACTATATATAGTAAAAACATATTAGTGCAATATATGTAAAATTGGTATGAATATATCTGTCTATCGCATGGGATTACCAATGGGTTTAAGTTCTGCTTAATATTCGGCATAATTAATATCATTTTGATTTCTATCTCTTCTACCCTCTTCCTCGGGCTCAAATTAATCTATTGAGGTCCTTTACTATTTGCCGCACCCCGCTATTCTCCGTTAAACTGGGTCTTTTTCTGTACCGTTTTCCTGTCTATTTTTCGCTCTTCATATGTATCTCTATACACTCAACCCATCTCCTTCCCAAGGCCACCAGTATCACCATTTCAGTTGTAATGTCCCTTCGGCACGAGTGTAGTCCATACAGTGGGATACCTTAAGCCCCATACCCACTAAGCGATTTTGACAAAATCAGCCTAATAATCGGCGGTAAAATCGGTCAATCCTAGGGATAAAATTGGCCGATTTTAGCGACGATTCAGATCAAACATGCACATTCCAATATACTATACTTACAGGCAATCATAAAAATCGGCCGATTCTCCCAGCGGCCCGTTGCTTTTTTTTGGGGGTAAAATCGCCCAGTGGGTATGGCCCTTTAGGGCCGTTGGGAACGGGTAGATGGGGCGGCCTACCTGAGATGGCCCATTACTGACTCACCTCAGAGGGAATACCTGATGCCCTGGGTACTGGAGGCCCACCTGTTATGGGTATATAGTGTATATACGAGTGGGTGCAGTCATTCAGGTAGTATGGGAGTCGCTCTTTTGTACGGTGCTAACCGTAGTATACACCTCTATTTATACAGAGAGAAATACCGATGACCGCCAAAGGCATGTCTGATCGGTTCTCATGTTTTCTGGTATACTTTACTTGTAGGTACTGGCATAAGTATGATGATGAAAGAAAAGGTTGGCCTATTCAGAAGAATATATCATGTTATAGTATAGACGTTGTGCAGATGACGTCACAAAGCCCAGAAAGAGTCTGGACGCCATATTGGTGATCAATTTGAAACTATTACTTATTATTTTTTCAAAAATATCTATATAGTAGCCCTTATGCTAGATCTGTCTTGTATGGTCTCCTGCAGTTGTAATTACCCATTTTTGATAGTTAGAATTAATAAATTCTAAATTCATCTGATGGCCACGTGGTTGTAATAAGCACATGGTGATCACCAAAATGCAGTCCCGTGACCACGTCTGCACAAGGTCTATAAAGCTCCCCCTTTTTCTTATACTTGTTTAGAAAAGCTACTCCTTCCCACACCGGGAATCGAACCCGGGCCGCCTGCGTGAAAGGCAGGAATCCTAACCACTAGACCATATGGGAGAGATGTACACCAAGCCATGATAGCATGTCCTGCAGACATGTATAACATGTAACTTGTAATAACAAGAGTGTTGGGTATTTGATACTCGTCCTTACCCCACGTGTGCAAAGCTTCTACATACAATACCATTGATGGGCATAATTCTATGCCATGCTCTTAGTCTGAACTCACTGAGTCAGTACTTATATTTTGCACTTAAAACATTATAAAAACGTCATTGTGGATCTGTCAGAATCAATGGACAATTTCCCGAAATTTTATAACTCAAAGCATTAAACGAATACATGCAACAAGCGCGGTAAACTGTTTTGCCCTATTACCACAATTTAATACTCACGAGCGTGGCCTTGGACTGCATGTGGTTGGCTGGCGATACTAATTCCATGGATAACATGGATAAGAATTAGTCCCTCTCCCTTTGATGAATGCGTGCCGCATGCACAACCTGGATCTGTGGGTATCCCCTACCTGCAGTCCGGGGTGACCGGGGACGGGTCAGACCAGCCGAGGTGGGGGATTACGACCAGACTGTAGCACGGGAGATCTTTTGGGGATGTAAACTGGAAGTGTTTTAGGAGTCTGATTTAGATGGCTGGGGCTGTTGTGGAGTCGTCATTATGGATATAGATGACGTGGATATGGCAGTGGACACTAGAGCTGGATTTAGCATGCGCTAAATTAGGTTTATTAATAATTACTGTCAGGGGCCTTCCATTAAGTATGTACGCATCAAGGGGGGAAGGGGGTCTGAGATTTTTGAAAATGTGCATATGTTCTAGTACAATTCCAATATGTATCTTTTAACAAAGGGGGGGGGGGGTCCTAAGATTTTTCAAAATGTGCATACGTACTAAATGGAAGGCCCCTAAGGGAACTGCCTTACCAATGGACTCACTGCCCGAGTTCAATTCACAATGAAACGCAGTTTGAGGAGAGGTAAATATTGAGTCTACTCTTCCTGCTTATGCTCACAAAAGCACAGTATGACTTCAAGAAGAGTTCCTTTTATGAGAGTTATTAGCGTGTATTGGTTAGTTATGATGCCATTAACGTTCAAAGTCACGAGGGGACACGGGACCAAAGTACGGTCAGACAGGACGTTGTTCTTCAAATGTTGTTTATCAGAATTAATGATAAACCCCCACAACGTCTTTCATCCCTGCACATGATAACTAATTTGAGTCATTTGGACATCACATTCTTGTTGTTTCCTTAAGGCTGTATTCCACATACAGATTTTGATGCTGCCGATGTTGCATTTGGTTGATTTTCTTTGAGAATATGGTATTAATCCTAACATACGATATATCATTTGAAAGAGAATCATAAGATCTTTCTCATGATGTATACATTTTCTATTTTAACCTTTATTCTAACTGCCGATTTTTAAAATCTGCAGCAAAATCGGTATGTTAAATATTGCCTTTAGTAAAATGTCCTTTTATTTTACGGGTTATTTTTTATAAACTGCATAATTTACAAAGTCTTCATGAAAAGGATGTGAGTTAAATCGTAGTGATAGACCTTGAATGTCCTTCCCAATGACCAGCTATTGTAAGACGCAAACCAATATTGACCATTAAGGATTAGCTGTAAAGCTACGTTATTGATTGTGGTGCGGCTCAGCTCCCTGATTAAGCAATATGCCATTATGGGATGTTTACCGAACTCATAGTTTGGTAATCTCAGGTGGTGGTTTGTGACAAATAATGTGACCTTTATCAAGAATCGTTTAATTCCTAGAGAATCGTCTAGGAAATGCACCCTTAAGGTAAGGTACCTGCTGTGCGATCATTTATTAAGGGCTAGGATCTAAAATCAGAACAGTTACAATTATACTGACTTGCGAAGCTTATAGGCATTTTCTCGCAAATGAAATTGAAAATGATTTCTAAGATTTTTAAGAGATCACAGATTAGCAGCATTCGAAACAAAGGCATTGCATACAGTGCTTCTTAAGACTGCTCTCAAACTAGTTGTCTTGCAAGAAAATACAATATATAATCAGATTTTGGGTAACCTTATCACTATTTTGAAGGGTACTCACAATGGCTGTAATGTATGTGCGGATTTCACTGGTTATTCAATGGATAAGGGAACCTAGATATAAAGAGACGTGCCAGCGGCCTTGGTCGGCTAAGCATCTAGAGTCGTATAGCCTTAAACAAGCATTCAGCCACCCCTACATCCATCCCGAGGACTCTTTCTCCACTCCTCCCTCTAAATCCCTCTCTGTCTGTCTCCTTGAATTAGTCTCGTTTCTCTCCATTCCTCACTGCTCGCCCGAGCCGAGACACAGTCTTCCCAACCCATGCGCGTGTTGCCCAGATCAAATCACACTCCGGGCAGGCAGATCTCTGCACAGAATAACCGGAAAAGGACGGTATACACCTTTCTCATGAGTTTGCGCAGTGGGCCCTCCGATGGGAGCCTTGCAACCAACAACTCAGGCCCGGTTCCATTGAAAACTATACCCGAACTCATTGGTTCAGACATCCTATAGCCGTGCACCACACCTATGAAAAAAGGTCTATATAGAGCGCAGTGTCAGGAATATATGGCTACCGCTACTCCAACAACAGCTTTGAACTTAAATGTCCCTATACGTCAGAGGATGGCCATTAATTATGTACACATTGTGACATGAAACCTAGACCCAGACCCCCCTCAGTATCATGTAATACGGCTTACAAATGAACCTAAAGCTCTTGAACCCCGGCCCCCGACCTCACTCCCTTTGTGCGTATGTATAACGAATGGACGGCCCCTTAGCTGAAATAACGCTATAATGATAACTCAAGGGGGAGTTGTATTGTGATGATAGGTATGTAATGATATAGGTCGGGGCTCTAGACTGCACTACCCTAGACCTCCGTAAAATTTGTAACCATGCAGCAAACTTGTGAAGCATACATCTAATTCATGAAATTATAAGATATGATGTCAAAGTGGTGGATGCAGGGTCTTGAAAAAGTGGGGCGCCAATGTTCTTTTTCCTCCCTTTATTGACTCTTGAAAACCTAAATTTTGCGGTTAAAAAAATGAAGGAGCGCCCCCCCCCCCCCCCCCTCTAGCCCACTCCCCAAAACCGCCACCTTGGCATCTGGGAATTGTCAGAAAGTAAGTAGTCAACTTCTTTTCCACTGTCTCAAAAAGTTATGGGACTGCTCTCATATCCTCCATACACTATCGCGATACATGTCAAGAGATTCATTTAAATGTGCCATTGGTTGCACGCCTATCCTGTGAAAAAACATGGTCAGTATCCATAAGCCCCAATAAAGTATTTAAAACCATCCTCAATAGGGACGACACACATCCCCCTACAGTCCCCCAGCCTGATTCTGAGCGGATCTGTGCAGCGTTGAGTTGGGGTTAACAGGTCCTCGAGCCATTGAGAGCGGGCCCGGAGAGTCTAATAAGCCGCGTATTATCTTCACATAATTACAGCGGGCAGCTGGGAGGGCCCATTGAGCTGGGCCTCCAGTGTGCCGGGTGTCTGGAGCTGTCTGGACCCCCCTGGAGCAGTCACAGCCGGCCCACATCTGCGTGGTAAGCACTTTATTGCCAATGCAGTCTGAAGTCTAAAGGCCCGGACACATTGCGCGACCCGACTCAACAGTCAGTGGCGGATTTACAGGGGCGCTCCCTCCCTATTTTGGGCCAAATATCGAATGTTTTTTAAATGTAAAATCCTCGTGCCTGAAGGGTCAAGCAGAAGGGCGCCCCTCTTTTGGAATTCCTTGAATCCGACCTTGACAGTTGAGTAGAGTGGGGAGCAGATTATGTATGTGTCAAAATTGATGCCTTAATTATCAGTGATGGGTTTTCCATGACTATCCAGTAGTAGATAATAAGTGTACGACTATTTGGTCTGGATGTGTGAGCTGACCTAAAAGCCCCATACTCACCAGTCGATTTTTACCAAAGTGATCGGTGCAAAAGTCAGCCGATTCTGTCCCGATGACTTTTGCACTCATTGCGATCAAACATGAACATTTCTCATTTACTGGGATCACTCAAAAGTGCAGATGTGCAAATCGCCCTCGCCTTGCTTAACCAACATAGTGCAATCGTTGGAGGGCCATTATGCAATTAAAAAACACTTCATATTGTTAAATGTAAACATGATTCGTGGTTCGTGAACAGTCGTTAGAAGGTCCATATCTTCTATTTACTCGTGAAGCAAGACGTAACCATGGTTACTGCAGTTCTGACTGAGACAAATGTTGCAATGCAGCAAATTGCTTTGCTTCCTTTGAAGTACAATTTGCGGAATGCGCACAAAATTTCATAGATTAACTTGTTCAGACTCAGATCTGCATTGATATTTATTACCGACTATATTAATAATCATGTTTCTATCCACACTTTTCAGAGTTGGAAATTACACATGACAAGATTCTGTAATATTATGGGCAAATAATGTGAACCTTTGTGTATTGCACGTCGGTTACTTACTTCCAAAGGTTTGCCGGCTAGGCTCATTGATAAATTAAAATCTTAGACAGCCCAGAAGGGTACTGAGCACACCATTAATGGAAATGATATTATTGGTGCACTTCATAAGAACCTAATGCAACGTCCAATCTTAGCTGCAGAGAGGAAGGAAATCAACACAATGTATTGACGCACCATCGGCCTGTATTCCAAAAGCAGGATTTTCGAATTTGTAAAAGAATTTAGCCCTCTTATTCTATTTCTAGCCTAGAAATAATATGAAAGTATAACTATCAACTGCTATGGTGGAAACATGAATTATTTGCCCCGTCAGCGCAGGGCCAAGCTTACTCTCTAGAAAGTCAATTATCATCACGTAGTCTGGGCGTGGTATTAGGTATTCAGCTAGGATATCGCAGTGTGTGTCAGCCCTAATCCCACCTCACGGCAATGAGGAAAACGAGCCTGCAATATCTTGATCCAGGCCTATTAGTGGCCCAGGGCCTGGCTGTGTTTGCAGATGACAACAGAGGCGAGTAATGAACGCCTGTAAAAACACAAAAGGCCGCTATCACTGCGCCACGTGGAATTAGATGGCTGAGGAGGTGACCTTTTGAGGGTCGGCCAGCTTTTTGATCTCGCAGCAATCTTATTGATGGTCTAATAATGAAACCACGATTGTCCATAAAAAAGGCTGCCGTGTCTGAGGCTAAGTAGTTCTATTGGCGCTCCGCTAATTGGGTTCAGGTTACGTGGCTTGATTATTGATTCCTTCGACTATATTATGATATATTGATTGTGTAATTATTGACTCAATCCATAATGTCGAGAATGTGATTATATGAAGCCTGAGTCTCGTTATACTTCTAATAAGATTTACCACTTTAGTGATATCAATTTCTCACCTATTGTTCAAACATAATCAATTGTTTAAACAGAGTCAACCAATTTTCCTTGAAAAAGAGACTCTTAACCCCAAATAAAAGAGCATGACACACTTTATCGAAGAACAATCTAGATAATTTTTGACATTAGGCCTATACGTGCACGTTTTCTTACTGACACTATTTGCGTGCGAACTCAGAGTCAATATCCACACTTTTAAACAGTTTTTGTGGAGTATCCCCCTGGCTTTTTTATGGGATGTGAAGGATTTTTTTATATATAGTATCTTAACAATCATGACGACAATATATTTCAGGCGATGATCCATTATGTGATTATTGTCCAATTTTGAAACGATTTATGATAAGAAATGATTATTCCAATAAAATTGTGTAATTCATCAACAGTTAATGCTCAATTGTTATAACACCAAGTGAAGCTTATGCCAAAAACATAAATCTGAGTATGTGAAAAATGCATGAGAAGATAACCGGTTGGAATTTTATGGCATTGTGGAGCACCGGCTTCAGTGGGTCGCCCGCAACTTTCTGTGGGCCGCCGACTCATGTTTACCAATGTCGGCCACCA
This sequence comes from Lepidonotus clava, assembly GCA_936440205.1. Lineage (NCBI taxonomy): Eukaryota > Metazoa > Annelida > Polychaeta > Phyllodocida > Polynoidae > Lepidonotus > Lepidonotus clava. Next base: position 11,658,363 of record OW387145.1, read on the forward strand.
ACAAGTACTCGTCGGCCACATCCAATAGGAGACTGATGAGACTTGACCCTGATCTAGACCAGGGATGTTTGTGGCTAAAGGTTCTCGCACACGGGGCAAAAACATCGCAAAAGTGTGAAATCAACAGGAACATAACTAAGTATGAAATGTAAATTTACATGAAAAAAACTAAATATTGTATACTGAAAAATATGATCGTAGAGTTTTCCAATTAACCAGAAGATGCAGCAAAAAGTAATATCGGGCCAGGGAACTGTCTCCTATATAATACGTGTATGAAATAGAACATCAAATTAAAAAAAATTCAACAAAAGCAATTCAACAAATTAAGAACTACATATTCATCAAGAAGTGATTATATTTCCAGACGCATGGGATCATTACCAGACAAGTGTTCATTTTACAAGATGTGGCTATGACCAAACCTACACCATAGCCGTCTCCTAGCCCAGTTAATTGGTCTGTACTGTAATCAGCCTGTGGTGCCAAATGTCACCAAACCTTGCTGCGGGATTCCGTAATTTTAAAAAGGGGATCAAGATAGTTATACCTCAAGGACTAAATCCTCCCTCGTGTTTAAAGGATGGAATATACACGACCTCCCACCAATAAATTAGGCATAGGTTGCACAGGAGTGTCATCTTCAGAGTCAATTTTCCCCAAAAACCTAATGCATTTACAACTGTTTTGCATTTCACTGGACTAATTAATTCTCCCTCTCACAGACAGTTGATCATGAATTCATATACTTTGTATACCTGCAGTTAATATGTTATTTTTTTCTTCAGAAATTCAATGAAAACAGTAGACAATATGCCAATATTTCCAAAGTATTAACATTTAATGACAGAATATTCAAACCAATTCCACAAATATACAATGACTTATAATTATATCCCAGAATTCACGTCGATTTAATCTGTCGGGACATTCAAATAAGAAAATTAGCTGTCATTGGTCCTGAAAACTTAGATATACCGACAGTTGAAGCATCGCACCCCAAGCCACTTTCACTTATTAGTCCCTTGGCACCACTGTCTCGGTGGTATCAAGAACTATCGGGCAGATTCACCACCCTCCTGTCTACTCAAAAATCACCCCCGAGCCTGATAAAAACTTGAAGTTGTGTATTATCAGGTTACCATTGTGAGACCGAGCTGTTATGGTGGGGAGTCCTGCCACTTCTGGAGAGAAGAGGTTTAACGTATCATGAATGATATGGTAACCCTGATGTAAACCTATTGTTCCATGTACTTATGAGAACAGACCTCTTAGCAAGAATTAATGTCATTTATGATAATTTCTTTATGTTGGGCGTGATTAAAGCTATATTACAGTTAATCGCTTTTTAATTGCCTATTTGAGAGCCAGTACGTTGTTCAAGTTCATAAAAACAAGAGAGCAGTCTTCACTCCAGTTTTGAAAAAGATTGTTTATTTATATTCAATGATGATACCATACATACGTTTCAAAAGCTCCATCTTGCATACTCTCATCACTAGCTTCAAGGTCTGCCGCTTCACATTTTGTCTCAAAACAGCCTTACTTTCGGCACCTCTCTATTAATGATAGTCGTACTTAACATACATGTACGTTTTCACAAAACGTTATCCAGGCGGACTAAACCATCAAAACATGTTGATTTTTAACAAATGATCAAACCGCAATAAACAACCTGTTCTCAATCATTTGTAGTTAGGTTTGATACAGTTCTTCTACTTTTTGTGCTCATTTTGAAGTATATATTTTGAGCTTCAGAGTTAGTTTATAACCGTGTACTGCTATATTTCTATAGTGCTCTAATTCTACAGATCTAGAACCACCTCTATCCACTTTTGCTGGCAGTATAGATGCTACTAAATTATCACAATTCTGCGCCTGTGTAGCCGTCCTGTCATGTTAACTGTGTTTCCAAGTAACCATTCAGAACAGTTACACCATGTAAATGGATTTGGGGAACACAATGAGAAACACAGCATACAGCTTTGCATAACCATGATATTGGATAGACCTCATGGTAGGTGTTAATGAAAGTACCATAAATTAATCAGTTTGACATCTAAATAGGTTTGGGCGTGGTTTGAGGCCCCCTCGCTTTCCTATTGCATAATACTGTGAATCCTCAGTACAGATGCCAAATCTAATTGAAGTGGGTGGACAGGGCTGGTCCAGTGGATACCATGTGGGATGTCTGTGTGGCTGGCCTAGGTTTGATTCCCTAATGTGTTTGCTGGTCCATCATTCCTTGCCATCACTTTCAACTCCTAGATTCAATAATCAGTACTTTGTACAAAACCAAAATATGAGCTGGTCTAGATAAATCTTTTGAAAAAAAAATTCTGAGTGGACCTAAGACTGAGACTGAATCTTATAAAATTTGATTTTAACCCCCAATAAGAATATTTAATGTTAGAAATATTGTCGATTTTTTTATCAGGCTGCCGGGAGCCTTAGGGGAACTGCCAGGACTGCCGTCAGCCCTATAAGCCTTATGATTATATGTATGTCGTCTTTAAATCACCAAGTGATCACATACATGCATGAATAAGAAGGGGACATGTATGTTTTGTTCTTTACCAAAATAAACAAGAGAGAAGCACAGTCATTATACATTGTAAAACTATTCCCCTGCCTACCACCAGCCCGTGTGATGGAGGAGCAATCACGCCTTTTTCTCCTTAACAAAGGTTATAAGCAATGACAAGTTGCTCGCGGGCTCAGTAAAAAACTGCTTTGCAGCTGCATAAAAGCTCCGTGTGACAGCACTTTTAATGTGGATTAAGGTGTGATCCCTCACGTCGGCAGCGGTATCTTATAATCACCGCCAATAATTCTCCCACCCACACTAACACGCATTAGATTACCTAGCTTTACATTTCTCATAAGGCTCTGATCCACCAACCGAATTAACTCCCAATTTCGAAAATAGGCAATGGGAATATAGACTTATTATGGAAATGGTATATATAATAAGAAAGGGTTTTAAGTTGCCATTCAAATGGTATACAGGATGCATAATTATAGTCTTTAGCTAGCCATAATTGTGGAGTCCACAAAACATAATTGCTGGCAGTCAGTATCTTCTATAAGACCCATGCTCTAAGAAAGGTTGACTTTTTCATCTTTTTACAGCCATATATGAAGCATGTAAATCACACTATAGGAACTTTAGATTCATTTATTGGATGCCTGAGGGTGTAGAAGACATTTTTGTCTTTCCTTTAAGTGGTTATACAACCTTATAGTCCAGTTTTTAATGATTTGATGTGCAAAAGACCTTTCATATCACAAATTTTCACATTTACAACCGAATCCTATAGTAAATTCCCATAGAGAACCTCTAAAATCATCAATTTTTGCACTTTTTTCCCATTTTGAATTTTTAAAGATTTAGCTGCAAAATTATGAATATACGTAACAGCCTCTAACAGTGCACATCATTGTAATCTTCAAGTAAAGACAGAAATGCCTAATAGATTTATTTTCACATATCACAAACATTGCATTCTTTCTATGGAGCCTCAAATCTGTTGGATGAGTTAATAGTAAAGGTTTTTTCATTTTTCCGAATTTGGTTCTAAATAGAACGTTTTCATTCTATGATATGTTTTTCAAAACCTTAGGTATATGAAGTAATACTGTAGCTCACTTACCTAGAAAGTTATGGTTGTTTGAAAAGAAAGCCTTTTTCCATAACTTTTAAAGTCACCCTTTCTTGGTGCATAGGGTATACAGGCCTCATAGCTAGGTAAAATGTGAGCCGTTTTCATGTCATTATTCTCTGTTAATCAAAGTTCCCTGCTGAAGGGGTTCCGATGTGAACGCACCGCTTGACACAAGGCGTTATAGTCCTAGCGTAGCTGGCTAATCTGATACTTAGGTAATGGGTTTTGAATGGTGGAAGCGACGGGAACATTTGAAGTCTGCACACAAAGTCTTAATTAAAAGATGCACTCTGCTGGATATTATACACTGTTAAAACAAGTGTTTAGAACCTAAACATTTTCCTAAACACTTCAGTGCATCCAGTTTTGGAACACTTTATTTCCCTAAACATGTTTAGAATTATTGGTGTTTAGGGTTAAGTGTTTAGAAATGTGTGATGTTTAGCTGTTTAACCATGAAGTGTTTAGGTCCTCAAGGTGTTTAGGATCAAAGCGCTTATGCTTTTTTTATGTTTAGCTGTTAAGTGTTTAGAAATCTATGATGTTTAGGTGTTTATCTATGAAGCATTTAGGTCTTCAAGGTGTTTAGGGTTAGGTGTTAAGTTAAACAGTAATATACCATGATATGTACAGTGTACTTTCATTCTTAAGGATGAAAACCATTTTAAATTTAGCAATAATTTACTCTAGTGTGTAAAAAAACAAAACACATAGATCTTAGATGTAAAACACTGCTATGGTACTATGCATACAGTTTACACCAGATGTAATGTTAACAGCATTGAAAGTTTTGTTTTTCCTGCAATCACACTACAGGATCATTGAGCCAATAACCACCTATTTCCTTCCTTCTTGGTTTAGCCTTGCATGGGTTGTTTGATTGTTGGAGGTAAAACCTTCAGGGGTATAGCTGATAAAGTTCTTATACTAAAAAGGTGTCTACATGTTGATCCTACTAAAAAGGTGTTTTGAAACATGTTGTAAATGTTTTAGGGGTGTTCTGGTTGGTTGACCGTACCTAGAATAGCAGGCCAATGAAGTGATTATCTAATGACGCTACAAAAACTTAAAAATCTAACATTTTTAATCATAAAGTTCCAAATTCCTAAGTGTATGAAAAAACTATTTCATGGCCAAAAATATGCAGCGCGTGTGGCAAACCACTAATAGTACCACTACTTCGTAGTAGTATTTTGGTAACTTCAGTAGCCGAGATTTGAACCCGGGGCCCCTCACATATGAAGCCTGTGCTCTACCACTGAGCTATGGAGGCCTGTAGGTAGACACAGCCCAGCTTTGCTACTTAACTGAATAAGTAGGGGTATGAGAGTACTGAATTATTGTCTGTCACACAAACATGATGTCGAATACCTGTATAGTAGCACTGATCCTACTCATTGGTGCTGACTATGCCAGTGTGCACTACATGCAGTCCAAGTTAGCTCAGTTGGTTAGGCATCTACCTTGAATGTAAAGAATGTGGGTTCTAATCCCAAAGTGTCCATTTTTCTTTTCCATAGTATACAATTGATATTATGTGTTTCGATTCTAAACATATCCCATTCAAAACATGGTTAGAGGTTACAAGTGTTTAGCTTTTAAATACAACTGATGCTAGCATTTAGATTTTAAGCATAGTTAACCCAACACATGTTTAGAAGTTACAAGTGTTTAGGTTTTAAACAGATGTGGTTTAATGTATTTAGATTATAAACATGTTTATGCCCTTAACACATTTAAATTCTAAACACCATTTTAACAGTGTACAGGGCGGTACATCTCTCAGCTCCCTGATTAAAACGTATAGGTTCCGAGAGAGGAATCAATCTTCAGCGTCATCCGCATTCGGTGTGGTAAAATGCCACATCTCAGCGATATCTTCACTAAAAGATCATAATATTTATTTCGTGCTGAAACTGACCTGAATGCACCCGTCGCACTTACACCACCATGGACCTAAAAGGGAGAACTACAGAGATATTTGGTACGAAAGAACTAACATTTAAGACCCAATGACATGGTAAGCATATAGGCTAAGTAGGCTGTAGTTTAGGGATCCACCAAAAGAGAGAAGCAGGAGGATTAGTACATTGTCCCCCTCTGCATGGACCCACCCCTGTAATCAAGACCAAACATAAACTGAATACCAAGGGGTCATTTGAAAGTGCCAATGGTACATTACATTGATATGCATATTGTTGGGCTGGGGTAGGGGGACACGTGGCTTTTCTCATGCGTTTTGGTCTTGCATAGTATATGTGTCCCTTAACAAGGACAGTAGCATTGGTTGCAGCAGCAATATTGGGATCCATCAAAATGTTGGTTGCTGTGGGATCACAATGTAATCTAACCACAACATATCAGTTATATTGCAACGTTATCATGGTACTGCATGCCGGACTGGGAAACTCCATATATGTATGTAGGAATTTTTTCTATATAAAGCACCCTTTTTGTGAATCACAGAAACTAGAGAAGATAGCAAATATAGATCGAGAAATTCCTCCACACTTCAGAGATGGCAGAAAACTTGCATCTCTATAGTCTCACTACACAAATCAAACTACCAATCCCCAGACCACAAACCCCAGCATCTCACCTCAGACCCCACCTATTGAGGGGCTCATTTAAAAACATAGAAGGGTGCCCACTGAAATCGGATTACCAACCCTGCCAGGGAGCCAGTCGGAAAGAGACTGGCCTCGCGCCCCAATATCTATGTAAATGGGGGCAGCAAAGGGCCGTGTTGTCCAAGGCCGTACAGCTGTTGGTGGCCGCCCCCGACACAAGGCGATAAGGCCCAAAGCCTGCAGTCCACAAGGCGATTCTGACTGTTCGCATTTTCCTAATTACGATTTTTCTCAATGGTACGACCAAAGACCATGCACGTTACATATCATTTAAAAGAGAATTAAAAACCCTTTCTAATGGTATGTGTGTCGTTAACGCCCATTCACAATGGTGATTCTTGAGATGGGGGATTAAAATCGGCTTGTGGAATGCTAGCTTAACTCTCCCACAATGAGGGGTTGGGCCAACAAGGAGCCATTGATTCCTGTGTGTACGGAGGGTTCAGGAGGAGACCACCCACCCGGAGAGTGTGCAGGTGAGAGGCGGGGTAGGAGGAGGAGAATGACACCTGTACTTTGAGTTAGGGAGGAAGGATCGACTTGGGGTTGGTCCATTACATGCAGACTTGACATGTTTCCTGATTTTTTCCCCTGATCACCAACCGCCCTCCCCCCTTTCACCATTGACTTCACCCTTGAGGCTGACTCGTACATTAAATTGAAATAAAACAAGCACTTTGGCAAACACAAAGTGCAAAACATATCACCACTGAACACTCTTCCTGCAAAGATTAAAGAGATCAACTGGAAGACCATGTATTTATTTATGGGAAGTTGACAATAAACAGAAAAGAAAGCCGTGGTGGAAGGTGAAGTAGAAAGGAGAGGAATGTAGCTTTATACTACAGGCGAGTTTGTAGTTCTCTGTGCACGGGGTATACACATTCTGTAAGACCTTGTTAAGAAAGGGCAATAGAAAAGTTGATTAAAAAATAGATTAGATCATGTTCCACACAGTTGTTAGTAAATCCTCAACACCTATACCGAAAACGTTTGACTTGTTGACGCTTTTTGGAATTGTTAGAGAAATGTATAGTTATATTCGGTTTGTTAGTACTTTTATGAGTATCTTCCCATCTGCTCAAGCCAGCCATGACACATACTTTTGATGTTTCATGCATACATCCCTAACCTCATTTGATGCAGATCTGCACTTTTATACAACCTATAGAAAAAAAAACTATATAAAAAAAGATTTTCCAGCGTTTCCTGAATACGCTGGAGGTATGGATAAGAGCAGTGGGTAGTTCACGTTGGCAAATTGCTTGGACGTCAATACACTTATGGCGAGTTGGGTGGCTGGAGTAGGAGAGTAAACAGTGCCAGATTCTGGACCCATACCTTAGGTAGATGACGTTTGCTGAGAAGGGTGGCACTGGTTGGGTGGTGACAACTGTAGGGTAGAAGTATGGTAATGTGTAGGACATGGGTACCTACAAGCCAAAGGTTGGGGCATATTACATGAGACAGTTTAGGGGGTCCAACATCCCTACAAGGCTGGTATCACTACAAAATTATGAGTCTGTAAGAGTGCATAAAATCACATGCAGGGTCTGTAAGTACCGGAGAAAAGCGACCGAATCTGTCAGTTAAGAGCTTAACCTATTACATGCCTATACTACTTGAAGCTGCGATATCAGCGCAATGCCATGATATTACAGATATCTCGTACGCAGGACCTGATTTATTAAAATTGGAAATTTTGAGTATGTCACACATGTGTAACATAGAATCCTGTCTGCAATATTTGTGATTTCTCTGTGACATTGTCATATCGTACCTCATGTTGTGTAGTATCATACCCCCATTTAACGATACAAAACGTAACTGACGGGGACTGTGTGTTTGAGGGCAGTCTCCCCCGGTGTACGTCGCGCATACTGTCAACGTTAATCACTTGATGGGCTTATTAGCGCGTGTCAGTGTATAAAAACATCCACTTCCCAGCTTCCGCTATCAGCATATATCATTCATGCTGCAGGACTTACATTTCCATCCTCATTGGCGGGCTCGGGTGTTGTGACCACAGGCAAATTGAAAGCGAAGGTAAACGTTTGCCATTGCAAATGACATGCGGTAGCGGACTGCGCACCACAGGGGAGGCAATATAAAATGCTGATTGCAAACTCATTATTTTAACGAATTCATGCACGGAAAATTATGGCGCTGACGTTTGTGTACGTACCATGGTCCAGAGATAGAGTAATCTGATAAGTATTGTGGAAATTGGGCAATAAGTGCCCTGGAAATAGGATTTTCGATTAGTTCCCCTATACCCTGGAGTACTGCGAATTTAATGGCGTAAATTCTTAATCCGATAACTTGGTATGGCCGGTATAATATTGTTTAACCTATCACTAACTAAACGTATTCTTAAATATGTTTATGACTAAGCAGCTATCAAACTGGTGTTAGTGTATCCTGGATGAAGGATTCGGCATTTGATTAAATAAAGATAGATGATCATTATGTTCAAACCTTTCTACGTATATACATACCTTTTGGTAATTTGATCAAAGCTATAACTATGTTTGCTTGGGAATGTAACCACGATCACAAAGAATAATGTTTCCCCAAAGTCCATTTGAAATTGGGACGGTGGACTATGGATAACATGTACATTTGGGAGAAAACCTGATGGGCATAGACTCTACAACTAAAGAAACAAAATGAATCTATACAAAAACAAGACAATGGCAACAACATATACGGGGCATAGACGTGGCTACCACATCACCATACTCCAAGTGCGAACACTGAAGTCTAAGAATATTGCAAATATAAAATACAACTTAACTTACACAGCTCGTTTTGAGTACACTATCCAGGGTGTTGCACTCGGCACGTTATACGGGTATGCCGTCTGACTACTACGAACATGGACATTACGATATTGGGCGGGGTGCCGGGCTGGGGTTGGGGTCATCAATCGCCAGCACCTTATCAGCCCTGGGCATGGGTACGCCATGTTTGAACAGAGTTATGATATAGACATACGTAGACAGGCTGGGTAGAAGGGTCAGGCCACTTTTCTAGGCAATGGCAATGCATTATTCATGGCGGAAGAGCGCAGACTTGTCGGTTCCCAGCAAGGGTCTTGTGTTTGTAAGTGTTCATGTATTTGGGAGAAGTGGCTTGGATCATGGATATTTACCGCAAACGACATTTCATTTGATACACGCACAGTCAGTAGATTTTATAACGTTGTGAATAATAATCTACCAGAAGTTTCCTTCTTGTAATATTAAGTAATGGATTTTGGACACATGAAGAAGGAAAGCTAACCATAGGAATGTAGATGAAGATTGTGTCGTGGAAATGTCTGTTAGATTAAGAAACAGCTTATTTACAGTGTTTTAGGAAACGGTTTTTGGGGAAACGCCTTTTCCTTTTGGAATTACAGTGCACTAAATTATAAGGGCACATGGACAATCATTCGTGGCCTGGCTTTAGTATGTTAATTCTCCAAACACTCTCACCATATATGCTAGGCCATGCTTAGTAAGTGATTATTAGGTTGTTGTTCCCCAAATGGCAAAATCATGGTGATTTTCCCTATTCACTGTTTTGTCAGTGTCACTACGTTATCCTAGTTGCATATAGGAAAACCGTCCCTTCACAAGACACTAAAACATTATAATCTGTGTATACATGTTTTCGCAGTGAATATGACCTGTTGTCGACGCAGCGTTAAAGCTCCATCACTCACTCACATTTACCCTAAAAAAAGAATATCCCAACTCCAACAATGGTACTTCCCCTATTTTGTTTTTAAACCTTCATCCTACACTACGTACAGTCCTGAGCAGGACCTTGTCAGCAGCTGCCTTCAGCTTCTATTATCTACTGCTCTTAAGGGGTTTTAAAGATTTATAGTTCCCAGGAGCAATAGAGTAGGTAGTTTTTCCCCATTGAGCCCAAGCCTAGACCAGTTGCCTATACATCACAGTGATAAACTCTAATGATGATACTACTAAGTTTAAATAACAAACTGTTATTTATCCATACAGGCCAATAAATTGTGTACCTCAGGATAATCTTTGAAATTGTTTGTGTGTCTTTGTTTCTAGGGATGTTTCACGTCATTATAGCGGAGTTCGTGTTACAAATACCACCAGTAAAGTGTTATGCTGGGCATGGCGTGCCAGTTATGGATGATTAAATTGAGGTTATGCCGGGTCAGAGAAGCCTGAAAACCCCGATCAGCTGAGTCCAGGGTTAATTGGTTTGATCGGCTTCGTTCACACCACCCTCTTCAATCTGTGCCGAACCCAACTTAATTACTTTTGGTTTGGGCCAATTTGGATCCTTCATTTTTTCCGTTATCTGCAGTAAAGCAGATTTGCCCTCAACTGCATGATATGGGAGAATGACGCCCTTTGGTTGGAATAATGGCTTATTTCTGAAACAACTTATGAGTGAATCAGATAAGTTGCATTTAGAAACGCTGTCTATACTGATTTAATCCAGTTTGTTTGCAGTCAAACCGTTAAGTTTCATACTTTATATAGCATGGCACAATCTGCCTGGCAAGCTACCATACTGTATGGGATGTCCTAAGTTGATGGTACAACCTCAGTATCACAGTTTGAACAGTTTGAGGAACAGGACATTAGAATTAAACTCATTTTTAGAATTCATATTAAATTGGGCTATGGGAGACTTCATCTGAATTGTTAAGTCTAAATAAATAGCACCGAGACTGAGAACATTGAGAACCGAGTTGTTTACACTGTCACTCTGATTCCCACTCCCCTCTTTATACTCATTTTATGCATTTTTTCAGCGTGCCAAAATGATCGATCAGTTTTGCCGTCCATTGAGACGGCAAATAAACGCTCTCCGCACGGTTCAATTGCAAATAGATGCAGTTTCCCATTAGAAGCGCCCAGTCAAAGGCCCCCTCCCTGCCTAATCAAAACCGGATAGGCCTCCGTCCGTTTATGCACCATCTGAGGCTACCCTGGGCCCCCTCAGAGGGATCTCTGCTGCCACCACCACCACATCCTCGTCATGAGTAGCCTCGTTGTCATCCTCTAGCCTCGTTTTCATTCTCTAACCTCGTCCCCAGGCTACTTCCACTTGCAAAATTGACGAGTAGTATTTTGCGTCCGGACCAATCCTCTCCAGGCCTCTTGCAGTTTTGATGGACTGTGTGTGCTTTTTTGTACCGTGGAGACCAAGTGTTAGGTGTCCTGCACTCAAAGACGATCGCCCCTGAAGCTGCTGCCGTGCTGTATTAGTTGGAGGATAGCCTGTCTGGCCGGGTGATAGTCTGTCGCAGTCAGACCCACTGTTTCCCAATGTGAGTCTGTACACCAGCAACCATTTTAGGTGGGAATTTCCATCAAAATCCCAGCATGCTTTGCAGCTGCTGGTTTATGGCAGGTAGGACCATAAACCAGCCAGCAGGTCAAGAACCATCAAAGGGATTCCCCATGCCATTTATAGAGGACCAATAAAAGAATTCCTTACAAATTTGTATTGACCACTAGTTGCCATGGACTCTTGTGGGTGTAAGGACCTATTATGTAAGAGGTATCTAGGTCATGGAAGGACTAGCCGGGTGATTGCCTTGATTACTCCTGGTACCTTGATGGTGCTTTAAGAAAAGGCGGCGGAGGCAACTGGCAGTCACTGCTGATTGGCCAACCCGGACGGAATCGTACTATAGACCTCGTGCAGATCTACACCAAAAACCCTGAAGAACATGTAAACACATAAAGATGTTAATAAACCTTAAATAGGACAAATACATGCGATCAGGTGACCACTTTATAGTAGACATCGATTATTATGAAATCAAATGATTGTTTTAGATAGGATTAAAATACATATACACGCTCTTTAGATGTTTCTGAAACGTGAATATCAATCATTGGATATACATGAATCACCAAAATGATTCATTGTTCTGTCAGATAATCGGAGTGCCGTAATTCTAATTAAATAAAAAGTTGGGCTTGATGGATTATTTCTACTTTGGCATAAGATTTTCTATATGCAGTGCTAGACAGATGTTCAAACGTAAAGATCTGATCATGACAGATGCTAGAGGTTCGTATAGTTAAAAATAAAAATATTGCATGAAAGAAGCAATATTGTTAAACTAAATGTGAAAACCTATTCAAAATAATGTAGATCAGCTGAGGCATTAATTAATATTCTATGCAGGTACTGAAATCGACTTTTACAATTTCCATGATGTACACCAAAAGACGGTTTTTCCCTCAAATGATAATGTATTTTCAAAAATTGTATATCAACACAAGTAATAGTTAATGGATACAACTTACTCTGGACAAGTCGACCATATTTTTCTCTATTTATAACTCTGTTTTATAGCAAACTGCAAAACTTATAGATGATTATTTTCAACTACTTTAGATTGCTGTTACCATATGCTGGCATAGAGAAAAAAATATTCAGCCAGAGAGGAGAACATAGTAAAAAATACCATCACCAATGCCGCCCAGCACTTTCAGAGTTATCAAGATGACATAATATGTCATCTTGGTAGCTCTGAAAGTACACATGTATTCACAACGTTAATAGGGAATGCACTTCCATATACATGTATGGTTATGTCGGAATGCTTCACTAATCCTTCACAAGAAAATAGACTATACTACTAGCCAAGCTAAAGATGTGACGTTGCTGAATGTTATGTAATGTTGCAGAATGACTCAGCACTGTATAAGAATGTGGGAGAATGTGATCATTACGTCGCTCCCTGGCCGGATGCCGTCTAGGCTGTAGTTCCATCGTAGTCCGTCAGTTTCTCAAACTAGTATGTAAGAGCCAACCAGGTTATGGGAGGAGTAGGTTGAGTCTGTCATTATGGTAAAATCTGGTTACCATCTTTATGCTTGTGGAAGGAGTATATGGAAATGGGAATTTGAAGGTCGTTGCGTCGTAGGTCAAGTTATATACACGACGTCGCTTATATTGTGATATGTATATATATACACGTAATTTCATATAAATATACAGTGTTTTTACACATAATTTTTCCATTATAATTCAAACAATGTAAGCGAGGTCTTGTACATAGCTTGACCTACGTACGCAACGACCTTAAAATCCCCATTTCCAGACACTACTTACACAAGCTTAAAGTATCGCATATCCGAAAGAGTCAATTCAAGTGATATTGTCACGTAGATAGTGGAGCTTGCATGTGTTGGATGGCGTCGCGCATATAAACAGTGGCTATAAATGGCGATGTCTTTGGCCTATGATGTATACCAGGGCAGCACATTGGGGGACAGAGGCTCTTTTGTTTGCCACTACAATGCGATTGCAGTGATTCATGATTCCCTGAGGCAGTCCATCACAAGCACTTGATTCAATGTCGCCGTCTATCATGAACATGTGATTCCCTGTTATAGTAGGTCACGAGCATGTAATTTACTGTCACAGTCTATCATGAGCACAACAGGATTCGTTAACTAACAGTATGGATCGCTTCGCTTCTGTACCTTTCAGACAACCACCCAATGCAAACTACCACAAGCAGATACCCTGCCACTCAACCACAAGCATAACGCAAACATTTCATTTCATTTCATCTTATGACAGAGCCTTTTACTAAGCATTATTTACAAACAGGGGTGGAATCAGCAATATCTGAAAGGGGGTCAGCATAAAGACTACTACAATGGCGTGCATTCTTGCGATTGCAGGCGGCATATACCCCTCTTTTTGTAGTTTCGGTGTCCACCAAAAAGGGGGCGGGGGGATCAGGACCACCCGGATTAGATCAGTTTCACTTGATTGAACTAGAATGAGCTTGTAAAGGGAGTAGTCACCCTATTGGAATACGGAGTCGTCGGAAACCTTGTCCACTGCTCTTCAGGCCCGTAGCCCCCTTTAGACGAACCCCCTTCTAAAATATCTGAACCGCCCCGCCCCCCCTTCCAATAGGATGAAATGAATGATTGTGATTTAACCTGTTTTATCCTCTAAAACAAAAAATGTCCATAAATTATTCCCTTGCGGTCAAAGGAATAAAATAAAACCTGCCATAGAGGTAATGTGTGAAAACTGGCAAACCTTCTAAAAAAAAACGAACCCCCCTCTGAAAAAAGCAGGCTACGGGCCTGCTCTTTGACCCCTGTCTAACCTTGACGTCTCCGTCAATATGTTCCCCGGCCAAGGGGTAAGATGAATAGACACGCCCTCTGTCTATTGGCCTACTTGGCACCCGCTGAACTATAAAGCACTTAGGTACGAAATGGGCTGCATTATTGATAGCAATCTGTCCACGTCAGATGAGGACAAATTCAGATGGATTGACTTCACGGAGCAGCATGCTCATTGATTCATAGTCGGAACCCCAATATATATAGGTATATCCCCCTATTTCTTCGATTTAATCGATTAACATGCCCAAATTGGAATTGTATTGGATTAAATGCCCCTTACCGTCCTTAGAATACACTTGATTTAAAGGGAGATGTGATTACAAGGCAGACACTGTGTCTGTTAATTCTATTAAATGATAGCAATTCCCCTAGAAAACAGCAAAGATTTATCGCACGTTGGATATGATATATGTCCTGCAGTTTTTTGTTTTTCTAAGACAAGTCATCATTGAATGATTCAATACAAAAATTGCATCCTCAAACAATGGACGGCAATAGTAAGATTAAGTTGACTAAAAGTCAAATTACAGTATTCTAAAATTCACCTCCTTCTATGTCCATTAACTTCTAATCCCAATATCGATTACCTGTTACACTACTTTTGATTTGTTGTGTCCTGTGTAGGAAATTAACCTATTGTCTGAGTGTGCGCTCTGGTGATGTTTTGCTCGCCGAGCAGAGGCGGTCATTTCCGTCTTGACCATATAGGTCAGCCATTTTTGCCATGTCATCACTTTACTGTCTGGTTGTATTTTGATTAGTTCTGTCGCAAAAAAATGTACCACCGCCAAAGGTTCCCAAAAAAAACAGCCAAGGCGGAAGACGGTCAGTTTTATTTAGAAGAGGCCCAAGCCCACACTCGGTGAGAAGTTGTTTAAGTCTGGCCGCAGACTAGGTTGTTTCATATGGTACATCCTTGACATCGACAGAGAAATAAAAATGTAGGTTTTTAGAAATGAGATTCGACAAGTGCTAGTTTACACACATTTTAGAGGCATGTGATTTTATAAGAACGGCTGGTGTGCTGTACGCAATGAAGACAGCCTCGGCCTTGTGTATAATGGAAGCAGACAAATTGAAAAGTTTGTATGCTACTCTTACAGTTGTAGTTTTATTGGAGCAATTCATTATTTAGGCATACATCCTGAACAAATCAAAGTGTTAAGCAACACATAGGCCTAGATTCAACTGCAAGTGACCCTTATCTATGTACCTATTCTCAACAATTTGAATACAAAATATGAAGATTAATATCATTTCTATGACTTCTGTCAATATTTACAGAGTATAGGACAGTGAAAAATGCCCACTAAGCAAAACGGATGACTCGGGTTTTGTAAATTTGGCAAGCACCAGGGGGACAATCACATCATTGATCATTACGGACTTAGGTCTCACCACACAAAATGTCAGCATCAAAGCGCCAACACGTCTGTGGGCATCCCCCTGACCAATTACTGGTCGCCTCTCCACCAATCACCACCTGTAGATTTAATAGCTGCCCCGATGGGCGGGGAGGAGGGGGGAGGGGGTGGGACTGTTTACTTAACAGAAGAGGTTTTCATAATAAACTCTGCACGCCAAGCATCAAACTTGGCAAGTAGGTCTAATTGAGCCATTTGGATTGGCCCCAGAAATGTCAAGCCTGAGCCTCCTAAATGCCAACGGACGCCCGGGCCTAGGTTAGCCTACTAAAAAACCGCCCAATCTCTTTGGCAAGGTAATATTGGGTGGCCGGCTATATACAGCGAGATAGGATAACAGCCTTACCTGACGAGCCGCAATCTAATCCCCACAAAAAGGGGCGGGGTGTGGGGGCCGGGCACGGGGATCATTTAATGAGATCTCGTCCCCACGAGAGGCCGCGAGACTGTGAGCGGTGGGGATTAGGGCCAGCCTTGCCTTCCCCAAACAAGGTTTATGATCAACGGGGCTTCAGCCAATAAGAGACATTATGTTGGCGGGCATCCCCTGCTAACCCCTACTCCGAACATCTCTGCATTCTCCCCTAATGTGGGAACTAATACATCAGTGCGAAGTTTTGTTTGCCCTCGGAAAGTTTTGTCTTCCTTGAGAAGCATGAATAAACCTCAATGCATCTTGTGAGTGTATGTTGCAGCCTATTGTTGATCCAAACGGTAACTGGAGAACTCGGTCCGCAGGAGAACTCGGTCCACTAGATATTTTGTCAGTTTCCAGCCCACAGACTAGGAATAGGGACGAGTTAGCCTTTTAGATACGAACCCTAGAGATCTATTAGAAGAGAGGGATATATATTTAGTTTGCTTTGCCCTAGAAAGACTATTCCAGCCCCACTGGGCCGAGTTCTCCTGCGGACCGAGTTCTCCAGTATTCATACAAACCAATGCCTTTTACAAGACAAAGAGAAAATATTATGTTCAGGTTCCTCAAACAACCCTATCGTTTTGCCCCGACGCTATAATAAATAGGTACAGAAGATATATCAGAGAAGTTCTATGTGAATCTATTTTTACCAAACAATCTTTTTTTTTAATCCCTACCTACTGAAACTAGCTTTTAGAAGGAATAAAACCTGAACAAAACAATTTTTTTTTGCATTAGCTCTCTTCTATAGTCAGATACCATGACGTAAATATGTGGAAGCACACTACTCATAGCATCTGATTGCCGCGAAATCAGTTCAACGTAGGCCAAGTGGTGCGAAAAGTGTAGCACAGTGTGATGAGGAAGAGTTTTTCAAGGGGTTGGTATGTCATACCTATATCCTATAGAGATAAATCTTTAAAACGTCATTACATATTTTCAACATTTATCAAATATTAAAGTCGATCATTAGAAAAAGCGTATGCTTCAATTTATGTAATCTCAAGAAGAAAACGCTCACTCTACAGTGCTATAAGGTACAACTCTACTGATTTAAACATATATTTTCATTATAGACACATCCCCCGCGACCCGACGATCTAGTCAAACATCTTTGCCTTCTAAACATATAGGACTGAACTCGACTGTCATAGCTACGACTCCCCCAGCCACACTCTGTTACCGGGTCCAACTTAAACTCGACTTGACCGTCCAATTGAGTTCAGTTGATACTTGATAAGTGTGGCAGGCGGCTTAAACCTATATTTCACATTCAGATTTTGCTACCAATGAAATCTTAAAAATCGGCTGTGGGAATTAAGGTTAAATATAGATATGTTATATATCATTAGAAAGGTTTTACAATTTGTTTTTGATAGTGTATTAGTTATCTCAGAGAAAATCAAACAAATACAAAATTGTCAGTTTCATAATCGATTTGTGGAATACAGGCTTTAGAGTAAAGGCCCAATGAGACACACAGGTGTTTATAGTCATTTTACATATGATTATACAAGGTTTTGAATTTTCTTATAATGCCATGTAGGATTTATTGCCCCTTGTCACATTATTGGAACAAAATAAAACTTCTCGAATTGCCGGCGGTCGGAAGTGTCTACTGGAACACAGGCTTATGGTTGAGCTAAATTGATAGCATGAAATATTACTATAGCTGAAGATACCGTGACATCCTCGTAACCAATGCAACCCCCTCCAGGTACATTCCCAACAAAAGCATCTCACCTTGCTTCACGTGCCTCAGTCGTTAAATGGTTGATCGCGGTTTGCTTTTAGACCTAGCAGCGTACTCTGGGTCCCGGGCGTCCGTCGACCTGTTGTCACGGACCCTGAAAGGGTGGTTGGCGTGTTGTGTGGGAGGGAAGTAAGGGGGAATCGACCTCGGCACCTTCCTGTTTGGTGATGTGAGGAGAACTACTGGACGGACGCAAATGTCGCGGCCTATCTAGGGTCAAGGCTCTTGACAATTTCAAGATATTTTTTTTAATTTGGTGTCATCAGAATTGTCTGATATTCAAGACTTTACAACATTTTATGCACTATCATATAAGCAATCATCATCTTGTACAGTATTGAATTACATATATAAGGAGTTGTGACGATAGATGGATGCTGGAGGTTAAAAAATCAGATTTATTTCCAAAACTACATACAACACATGTGATAGGGTTACTGGGTTGACAGACTATTCATTGGTGTAGAGAATTTAGAAGGTTTATCAGGAACCCCATCGCATTTATTTTCCGGCAGGTTTATCAAATATAGACTGCTGGAGCAGATCTAATGGTATTCTCACTATCTACTTGCCCACATGTTAGGAAAATAAAGGGTTAGTCTTACCTTTTAGGGGCGGAACCAAAGACCTTAAAAAACAAAACGGGGGCCCCTATAGTGTCAAGATTTCCGCTGGACCCATTTGGTAAAACAATTTTACATTAAAAATATTTTCATTTGGCCCAATAACATGAGGGCGCACCTCCTGCGCCCCCTGAATCCGCCACCGCCTTATCATGCAGTTTAGTAACTGTATGACCATCGTGGAATGTTACAGTTACCTCACTTTTAACCTCAGGAACGTTACTTATTACGGAGGAAAGAAGGAGGGGAGGAAGCAAATTTTCACTTTGACGAGGATTTTTGTTATTATCAAACTAACCTATTTCTACAAAGGATTAACTCTAATTTGATAATAAACTACTATCATATTTTTAAAAGATAAACAGATAGGTAAGAAATATTCACATCTCTGAAAATTGTATCATAATTTTAATGGCTGTCCTTGTTTGATCATATTAGAACATACATAAAACTTAAATTGTTAACTTTTATTCTAGTAAACAGTACTAGTAGTGCAAAGTGGCCGCTGAAAGGTCCTGTCCATCCTTTCCTCACCACCCATCGTATTCATAAGCACTTGCAGACTTCTTTATGTGGATTTAACCATGAATAAAAATCTGACAAACCGCAGTGTTCATGGGAATTCCTTGTTTTCCCCATAAGCAGTGATTAAACGGTAACACGCGCCCGGAATGCCCATAAGAACCGCCCAACCTGAGAATGGACTCTAAAATGAGGACATTGAATTTCAAACCGTCTTTTGCAATTCCTATTGCTTCGCGGAGATTGGCTAATCCTGTTTCCATGCGGTCTGCTTCTTCTGTAACGAGCTCATTTTACCTGAGTTTTATCCCAGTCCGGGCAGCAGGCAGTTTGTAGTACTTCCTGTTGGGACTCTATATGCTCGGGGGAAGTTGTAAACATTTTTACTTTTTTTTTAAACTCTGAATACAACAAACAATCCACCTTTTCCATGGAGAATAGTCACCCTTAGACATTGGATACTCTCTATACTGTGCTTCTGGAAGAACATGTACTTACATGAAGTTGTCAATAAACTAATCCTTTAGAAAAGAAACTGCTCCTCTTTTTGAATCCCCTTCTCTGAACCCCAGTGTTTATTTTGTACTATGGTTCTCAAGGATTTGTTTTTCATGTACCAATGTACCGATGTATCCGGTGTTACTTCAGCCTTGAACAAAAACAACCGAACTAACTTTATATTCACTAACTTTACATCCTGATGAAGGTTGAAAAACCAAGAAACATTGATAATAACACACATTAATTCATCTCAAATAAAAGTAACCATTGTCCACAAAATTTTGGAGTTTGGGTTAGATTCAGTCCACACCATCTAACTTTATATTAATACTTGTGTCATTTCTGTTTTCCAGGTGAGTACCAATTCACAGAATACATGATCAACCGCCGAATACCAGTGGACCAGATAAGTAAACCAATATTACAGGTGAATTTCTTATAATACACGGGGCACCCAAGGTTACTTCCAAATCAATTGCAAGCTAAAGGCGGTATTAGACCATATGGCTTGAGCGGCATCATTGGCGTGATATGATGATATCACACACAATCAACATAAAACAGCAACATAATTATTTGGACTTGGCAATCTGGAAGGTTTTCCACACGTGTAAAATAAGATTTTATGTAAGACCATGTGTATGGATTGCCTGTGATTTCGTTACAGTGTATTTTCATCTAGCGGGGCAGTTTGCTGTGAAATCATTGTAGTAACAATTATTTAAGACAATGAAGCTGTGGGTATTGTCTTAGGCTGTAACATCTAGATGAGAAATTAAGCAGGCCGATATCTCCTCTTGCGATACTGTGTAATGTTGACATGCCTATATATCGTAGGCACTTTCATTGACAGGTGTAATAAGGGATTTTACTTGGTTTACCCTTCGAACAAGGACCACTCTTTGTGTTAGGTTTGGGATGTTGGCTGGTGGCTGGAGGTTAGAGCATCATCTCCAGCAGGCAATCAGTGCTCAGTGCGTGGGAATCAACACCCTAATGACCCATCCAACATTACATAACTCAAAGGGGATTCAAATGGCACGTCGTTATCATAAAGCACCTCATCAGTGTAATGCCCAACTCTGACCGCATGACCATAGTTAGGGTTATCATCATATAGACCTATTCAAAAACTTATGAAATAAGCATATTGTGTTGTTGCAAGGATGAAATCCATTACAGTTGCAATCTACTATTTTGCAACATATGTGTTTTATTGTACATTAATCCTGACAAACAACAATACATTTGGTGCTGTGAATGTAGCCAATTGTAGTTTTGGTAATTGTTATTGTAAACTCCTGATGGTGTAGCCTGACATTCAAATACCCATCTCCTTGTAGCTGAACTTGAACAAATTCATGACCTCTTTGTTTTCAACTATCCGATTACTTCCCTGTGGGTATACAGTGGCGAGGCTTCTGCTCCTGGGAAGAATATAGGCCCCAAGTAACCCCTGCTGATCGTATAAGGCAACAATAGAGTGGACTCAGCGCTGACCAAGTGGTTCATTGGGTTCAATTCCAAGTTGGTGTCTGGGTTCACTAAGGGATGAGGTACAGCAAAAATGATTTACAGTTTTTGATCCCCTGCCGTTTGCTTGCCCTGTCACCTTCACCTCATAGTTATGATCACCAAAGATTAACCAAGTTAAAACACCTGTTTGGAATGTCAGAAATCATCCTAACTGGCTTATGCCTTGAAAAATTACCCTGGCTGTTGGTACGGTTTAAAACATCCATCACTCACTCTATCCAATTACTTTGGAAACATATGTGGTCTTCCATGAAATTATTGTTTCTTAGAAATTGCGTGTATTAAATGACGAGAATCTGAAATTTAGTATCCATGAAAAATGAATATTTTGTAGAAGTAAAGTGAGGTCTGCAAACTCCCCTAGCCATCCACTAATCATATTATTTCATACCAATGTGTTGATGTGAATTCATGAGGAATTTTATACATCAGCAGAGGGAATCAATGTTCAATTTGGCCATGAACTTCCCAAGAAATATTTTACAATTCTGAATGGTACATAGCATGTATGGTTCCATGCCATACTCTTGGAGAACATCTAACAAATACAAAAACTCCAGAATCAAAAGTGGTATCTATAATACAGGCTTGAGCATGCCAGAAATGAAGCCAATCCCACATTATGATGTCCTTGGGTTGGACAAGGGTTGGACAAAATATAATATAAAGCATAATGACTTCTTAGATTCCATAAAGTGACAGATTTACAAGGTTGCCAGACAATTAAATGCTGTATGTAAAGGCAAATAGGGTTGGATATTATAGATTCGGCTGACAGGTTTTATCATTGGTTTCTATGAGAAAATGGTTAATTTTAGCTATATTTCACTAACTTTAGGAGAAATCTTTCAAGGAAATTGTTTAGGTTAACTTTGTATAATGCAACATTTTTTAGGGATGAGCCAGGCAGTAATTTCGAGTAAAAGAAATAATTTTCCAAACTTGAATGTTGGTGTAAAGTGGGATGGGCTTCATAAACCTGACACCTAACGACAGTACTTCTATTTTTATAATCCCACCCCAGACAACCCGGACAACACACATTTACATCCTTCTCCCTTCCAGGAGTAGTATTCATCCCAGGCCAGTGTTATTAACTAATAGACCAACGTGATATAGGCGACTTCTCAGAGATACCACCATCTCCGGTCCTAAGTCGTCGCCATCTTTAATCATGCCCCGACCGTCCCGGGCCTAAACACCCTTTTTGTCAAATTAAAATACGAGAAGGTTAATCAATATAACGACTCATCACATGCCCACGTCACGTGACGGATCCTGGCGTCACGTGCCGCCTCATTTGCATATTAACTGCAGCGCCCTCTATCAATCTGCATTTTCATCAGTGCGCCTGCTCAGACCTCTAATCTACACCAGATAGGCAAATGAGTATGTGGAACTAGACTGAACTTTGCGCCTTTGCTGTCCAGATCGAATTCACTGAATATAGTGACGTATATATTATATATTGAACCTTAGGTGAGACGGTAAATCTACGTTTAAAGTTATGGTCACTAGAGTGAACCTTGTGCCCCTGGTGTTGAGTACTGATTTTAACAACTAAACAACTAGAAGACGTTGTTCATTGGATATAGCATATGGTTATCGTAATATTGAACTTAAGAGAGACTGTAACAGCACGTTTAAAGTTATGGCCATGTCACATGTTATCAGCCCGTATTAAAGTTATTATTATCAACTATCTTTCGTGTGAGAACGTGACAGTGTGGTGCATCAGAAAGGTCATAAATGTTAAATGGTCACAAACAACAAATTTGATCAAATAAACCAATGAGTAAATGTCGTTGTTTACACTTGAAGTACGAAATTTCACGAATCCCCGGCTGACTGGATTCTGCCCAACAGTATTCAAGACTGGAATAAATGAATTTTCTTTATCATCGGATTCAGATTTGTTTAATTCTTAAAAGGACTCAAAGAGAAACTGTAAAAACGAGACCAAAAAAAAAGGTTAAATGTTCATTGCAGGCTTAATCCCTTCAGTTGCCATTTACTTTTCCAGGGGAAGGAATTTAAAGGTTTTCGGCTTGGTCACAAACTTTAGCTACAGGTCGGAATAAAGACATCTAAAGTTGGGTTATCTTGGAGAACTCATACAGCCGTTAGTAAATTTATGTTTAAAGATCATTTTGGCCCACATATCTGATTATAGATAGTCAGGTATTGTAGCCTCATCTCCTTAACTGCTACACTTTTAGTACATGACTGGCAGGTGGCATATGGCAAGGACCTACAGCGGTCTGAGGGCTACCACTAGCATCAAGTGAAATGATAGAAAGAGAAATTCACAACAGAATTTTGCAACAGTCCATGAAATTGTATGAGGAATGTAATTTTGATGTGAAAGTTCAATATCTCATTCAAGGTCGTTTTGTTTATTTAGTAAAACATGCGAAGACATTTATGTAGTCTGTTCACAAGAGAAAGGCTAGGATAGACACGACCTTTTATCACTATCCATTTGTAGACCCCTTCTTTTCCAGACTCCAGAGTTTATCCCCCCCCTCCCTCAGACGAAATGGGTATCAAAACTTTTCTCCCACTCTGTATTCTGTGGCCACTCCGCTGGCCGACCCCCTCCCCCGCCCTACTCAGTCTGTGAGTGAGGAGGCCCGCCCTGGCTTTGAAGTCCGGCCGTACGAATTATGATCAAAAGGTCCCTGCTGCCTCAAAAAGGGGCGGCGCCCACGTGCCAATGATATTGAGTGAGCCGTGTTCAGAGGTGTTGTAGGGGATGTAAAATGGGAGTCAGGTGACCGTAAAAAGGGGTCACACATGAAGCATATGCATAGAGTACAGGGGGAGGGGAATAGGGGTAACAACTGGCTTAACAACAGGTAAAATCGTGTTGGGGGTGCCCATTTCATACATGTACAAATATAGATCATGCAGTGATGAAACACATCCATACATGGGGCTGATACAAAACATGTCTTTTGTTCATTCAAACGCAGTGTTTGGCAATACATGTACATGAGTGCAATAGGTGTATAAGCCTACATAGGGTATGGCCTTAAAAGCACCACATGGGCCCTGCAAAGAGCTGTAAATCAATACAGGTATGTAACACACAAAGGTATGTAGCGGGTACCCACGCAATACGCTCAGCAACAGCTCAGTGTGAAACGCCCCCATATTTCTGAGGTGAATATAGCTAGCTCCTCTTCTTGCCTGATTCATTCGCTCCAATGGTCCCATTGAGGTTTCTATCAGTAGACTGGAAGACTGATTTTCATAGTTATTTATCATAATCATTTTAAGATACGATATCTAGCCTTAATCGCCAAACACTAATGGTTTTGGGATAGTGACTGAAGGCCCGGTCACATACAGGAACTGAACTCGACTCAACAGTTGAGCTGGGTCTCTGATAATTTTGATATGTGACATAGGGTTTGAACTGAAGTTTTAGGTTTTCTCAAGACTGATCAGTCTGGTCTCGAATCTTTAGATGTTGAATATTTAAAACTGGAGGTGTGTCTATTTGCCTTTATGTGATGGGATATAATTTATCAAATCTAAATGACTGTGTAAATAAATGTCATTAGTCTTACTCAGACCTAAGGTAAAGCTAAAACCATGTAAACTGATTTTAGCACTATTAAGAAATATGTTTTTCTTCCACGATTCAACTAATACAGATCCAAATGGAAATATCATCATATAGTAAGGAACTCAACTGAGGTGCACTCGATTGAGTTTTTTTTACAGATTCCATGTTCATTCCTTGATTTAGAGAAAACTCAAAAACTCTGTTCGATTACACAATATCATTTTGGTACCAAAATTTGTTCATGGGTACCCTTCCACTTTCCCATTGATGCCTTTGATTATGTGTATTACAGGGAACTGGATTTCCAGTTACCTTATGGTGTATTCAGCGACAGCATTATAAGACAGGTTTATACAGGCTTAGAAAATAAATGCAGTTTGGTCAGTTAACTGAGGTAAAAACTCGATGATCATTCACCATCCATAAAAACTCGTTGTCTGTCCACTAAAGTTTGTCGTGGACACGACCAAACACCTAAATATCAGATATGTCAGTCAGCTGACTAAACCTAAAGTAACACTGGTTTTGTCATCTGGCAGCATGGAGTCTGGGCAAGTAATCTGTCCATCATTAAGTCAACCCAGTCAGTGAGGGATGGTTGTGCTCAGGGGGGGACCAGGAATCTGTATCACAACAGACAGGAGCCATCTGCTTGCTCTCTGGTGCGATTCTTTATCCCATAAAACACATTTAGGTCCTCTTCTTCTATGGGGATAGACATGCCTATCCCTGCGTAGATATGGTAACGCTAACATATATTAAGGGGGGGAAAGCTGAAATGGCAAAGTGGCCTTACATTGGGTATTGTGAAATACCTTAAGGAAGATTGAACTAAAGCCCTAATTATACTATGCGTAGGGTGCCTGGTCGCATTGGGTCGCGTTGCCAAATGCGTCTGGCTCGCGTTGGGGCCGTATTAAGGCCATTTCACACTGTCCGTTGGGTGGCGTTGGCTTCCAACGTCACCCAACGCGAAGTATATTATACAACATGTTTGGGTACTCATTGGCACATGTTGGGTAGCGTTGGGTAGCGTTCTTTTACAAACATGTTTGTAAAATGACGCGAATCAGACGTGTTGGGCAAACGCGAATGTGATCCGACGCATGGTGTAATATGGCCTTTTAAGGGCACTAAAGCTCATAGGTAGGAGTATTAAATGTGTTTTCACTGCTTCTCTTGGACGTTTGAACTTCATCATCGAAGGAATAATTACAATAGCGGCTGAAAGTGCTCAAGCCGGCCACTACACTGCATACTGTGTATAATTACAGGTACCAGTGCTGTTCACTGGTGACACGCCTGAATGCACTGATCACAGGTAGCAGTGGCCGCTGGTCAGGGTGTCCACCTGTATACACCTGGCTGGGACCAGACAGGTCTATTTGCACCGCTATTTTGACGCATATGCCCTCTATACGCTTCTCACAAAATGATGTATATACAAAACTAGCACAGAGCTATAACTATGATAATGGAACGTATACCTAGTGGAAGGCTTCTTATAACTATTCTATAATAGAGTGACTGAAATGATCATAAAACTGTAGGCCTGAAAGTATTTCACCACTTATCCAAGTATTTCACAACTTATCCAAGTTCTAACGGCCCCTGTGCTAATGAGAAAATAGACGAGTTGCCAAGTACCTCTCTACAAGTCTTATCAGGGCGCATTACGCGTCCCAGCGGCCGCCCGGTAGACTCGTTTAGTCCGACTATACCACAGCTGCGTTTTAATTGATTAAATTGACATATCACTACTGCGGCCATTTTTTATATGATTATCTTTCAGCCGTCCCCCTGCGGAGTTAATGATCGTTCCACCAGGTGGAAACAAAAACCACTTTTTCCGCGCTGATAGATAATGGTCGATCTAATCGTTTATCCAGTGGAGGCTGTGGGAAAACGGGATTACCCGGTGTGCAGGAGAGCTTAAAGGCTGCATTCTACTACGCGATTCTGACAGCCGATAATTTTGTAATTTACAACTTTTTACCATTAATACTCTACGATACCTACACATCATTCGAAGGAGAATTAAAAGCTTGTTCTAATGATATGTAACATGGCTATGGTTTCCCAATATTGCCACTATCGATTTTGGGAACTGGTAGTAAGATCAGCTATAGTGCCTATGGTTTCCAAATGTTCCCATTGGACATTACTGATGTTAGGAATCGGCAGTATAATCGGCTAGTGTCTATGGTTTCCAAATGTTCATATTACCGATTCTGGAAATCATAAGTAAAACCGGCTAGTGGCAAACAGGCCTAAGGGTTGGGGTAGGGGAGCGGGGTGGGCGTCAATCTTATTGTCATTAATCAGCGTTTTTCCCGGCTCCATTGTAACCTGGTTACCACCGACCATCCTCCTCCTCCTCCTCTCCAGACTCTACCGGTTGGGTTAGACGCCCGTTAGGACCTTGAGACGACTCCATCCCGCCGCAAAGAAAGTTACTGCACGACTCAACAAAGCAATTAGATAGTCGCCGATAATTCCCACCGCTGACACTAGTGAAAATCCCACCGCCACCAGCAGCTAATATGTGAACCAGCAACGGGGGTACTCCTCTTCAAAATCTGCGGTGTCTACTTTATAGTATTAGGCCTATTTGAGTTTATCAGACACTTCTAGCTAGATTTATCATGGGCTTTAGATATTAGAATTGTAAGTACTCTATATGACATTCTTAAATGGTACGTCATATGGTAGAACAATATCTAATGTTTCGAGTTTCAGATTGTGAGCTTCACCCTCAAAATTAATACATAGGGCCTATTATGCGAATCTTCCGGCATAAGTAGACATATAACGCAAAGACTGAGGCCTAACATTTACTTTAAGTTTAGAGAATATTAGCTTTTGGAGCATTGGAGCTTTGCGCGTCTTTGGGTTCTATTTAGCGATTACATCCATATTTCTAAATGAAAGGGCGTATCGGGAAGGAATCTTAGTAATTTAAATTGATTTTCGCTTGTTCAAACACATAAATATTAATGGTGTTAAAGATGTGGCGGGAAGCGATACTTTAGAAGAGTGCTATTGCTTGATATTGGTACCATTGCCTGGGCTTAATTATAAGGTCTCTCGATGGTAAAATCTATATGATAAAATTTAATTTCTAAACCCGCTCCACGACTGATCAATATAATTTCCAAAGTACACAAAAGGAAGAGAATGCACAGTGAGTTTTATGGTTATGAAATACCAGCGATACTCTTAAACTGTAACAGAAATATATACTCGACTAGCCCATTTAAAAGGACATTTCAGAAATGTCGTTTTGAATCCGTGTCATTTTGTGAGGTCAACGATGCATCCATTTTAAGATGCATACCAGGATAAAGGTTGTGGCATCCAGAATGGCCGATAAGATCTATCGCCAAGGGTCCGCCACTGCACCAATAGGGGTCTGTGTGTGTGTTGGGGGGGGGGGGGGGAGGTTGTTGAAGTCAAAAGGTGCTTTTTTCAACTAAAATAAGTTGCGCTGCTATCTTCTATTAACATTTTGCGTCATTTCTGGTGGAATAATTTTGTACATTGTCCCATTATGCTCTCCTTTTACCCTCCCTGGTTTGTTTGGTTGAAGGACTTGGAAAATGTTTAATATTGAATTCTGACCAGAGTTACTTAGAGGAATGTATATTCCAAGAGCGCTCCTTCCTCTTTTTTATATCTTTGACCCACAAACCGTTTCTGTTTCCTAGGGTCAGATTCCTAAAGGTCACTTACCTCCTCGTTGCGACGAGAAGAAATGTAGGAACAGTATTTCCTACATTTCCTATAATCTTTTATCAGTCCTGGTTGCACACCTGCCATGTGTGTAATTCATTAAGATTTATTATGTATTACTAAACCTAATTCTGAACACCATTCCGATGTGCGGAATGGCCTGAAAACAGTTAAGATATACGAAAAGTGTACAGGAGGAAACATTTTGCTGCAAGGTTTATACTTACTCCCCACCCACGCGCCTATTAGTCTTTGTTAAGGTGGTTGAGGGTGGCGCCCAGCCCTGCCCATTACCCCCCGCGAGGCCAGGCAACCAATCAGCAGGGATTACCCTACCATTACCACACGCAGCCCCGCCAAAAGAACCGCCACTCCTAATTCGGTGTCAGAAGTTGTTTTCAACTTGGGGCTGCATTCTGCAACGAGAAGTCCTCCACGTTGAGAAGACTTTCCATGGGAAACAGTCTCGCCATCTACATGCTAAGATTACTACGCACTGTTTCTTTAAAGTAGTCCCTGGTGCCAACTTGGCCGCTTGGGTTGGGCCAAGTGGCAGCTACAGTACAGCTTCCTGGGTCGAGATTAGCGAAGTGGCAGCATGGTGTGGCTGTAGCTGTTTCAGTGTAATATATCCGTCACCTCGGAACTTTTAATGCAGCAGAAGCACGTTACACAAGGGGGAAACAAATCACGCAGTTACTCAGCCAGTGTTAGTGTTTTGGTGATTTTGAGGTGCACAGATTACCTTAGCAACATGTACGGAGGTCCAGTGGGTGACTAATTGCAAATCATAAATACACGCTTTATAACGTAAACATATATATCGTCACAATGTCCCTGACCAATTCCGCCATGTAAACAAAATGCTAACTTTTTGAAAAGATTAATGATGGTTTCAAAACCATGTTCATTAACGATTACTCAGATTATTTCTGTTTCAAGCACTCTATCAATCTCACACCTGCCCATAACCCAACTCCTAACAGATGTTAAAGCTTGTTCAGATATTTTCGTGACCCCAGATTACACTCATGATTACTTTTTAAAAAAATTGGTTGAAACGTTTGGTGAAAATTTGTGCATGTGTTATTTGTGATCAATAACCCTTTACAGCATATTTCGGACGCTCGTACAGCCTTGTGTAACTTCAATGTATTTTGTTTACTCAAACATTGATATATATGTACCCCTATACTAACTTGCCCGGTAAATTATACATGACCATTTTCCTGAATTATTCAGATATCCAGTTTGAAAAGCAAACAAATAATTGTAATATCCTGTTTTTAATCATATAGATTGATTTATTTGAGAGGCAACTATTGTATCTTTGTTCGAATCGTTGGTCAGAAAACCAAGTGCTCGAATGTTTAAAGGTTCAAAAGATACATGCTATCAAGGTTGTATGCCTATTGAATTCACTTCCTGGCTTGAATTAAACGAGTCCATTGCTGCGCATAGCTAGTTGAGGTAAACGAGTTACGACTGGCTTTGAAACACAATACAATACAAGCTAACAGTGCTGTACATACTAAATGACGTTGCGTGCTCCCAAAGCATCGTTCTGTATCAACTTTATTGTTTCCATAGTAACTAAGCATTCGGTTTGCTGAATAGGTCGTTTAATGTTATAAAGGATGTGCACACGTGTAGACTATGGTCAGGGTTTATATTTGGTTTGGGAACATTAAATTGGATTTTAACTCCTTACATTAAGGATTTCCGCTTTTATTGGTTTGGGTTCTTTTCCTATTTGAAGGCAAGAGAATTAGTTCTTCCTCTGTAAAGTCCGACTTTAGATTTATCAGATTATCATCACCTCAACTGCCGTTCGGACAGCTGTTATTAGGTGTATAAGTAACAGTATTAAGGTTTGCTTTTATGATAACTATGACATAATAAAAATATATAAATCTATCCTTGACAAATCAATCCTTGACAGATACGTGCAAAAATAACATACTAATACAATAATGAAATCATTACACCTAATTATACTCTTGCCTCTATATCATATATTTATTACTTCTCTAGTTTTTCTTATTTTATTTCTTTTTCACTGTGTATTTTTATGCTTAGAAAAATGTGCGATAAAGATCAAATGGATATATTCCAAAGCTGGAGGCTGTTTAAAACGGTCGCCTATGGTAGTCATAAGGTTACAAGATATGATGAATCAACCAAACCTATAGAACCTACACTGGAGAAAGTATTTAGAAGTCTCCCGTCTGAGTGTGAAAAGGGTAGTAGAACCTAGCTTGGGGAGAGAGGTGGTTCCAGTGGTCATGTGATCATGTCACATGACAAGCGGGGAGACGGCGGCAGTGACAGTGATTGAGCCTCGGGGGAAACGTGTCAGAATGAAAAGTAAAAAGAAGGTTTGAAGGTGAAAAAAGAAACGACTATCTTGTGATCCTACTTTAAAGACCTCACTCTGTGACTGTTGACACTAAGCCGATGGCAATGTGAGGAAGCGAAACTTGGAGATAAGCCTGAATCAGCTGTTTACCAAATCCCGTAATGCATCAAACCATTCTCCACGAATGTTATAGAAAAATATGCAAGTATTAGCTATAATTATATCTACGAATAATGAATAAATTTCCATGATGCTGGGTACTGATACCCGACGAGGCTTATAATAAAGATTGAATAAATAAAATGAAAAAATAAATGGCGCTGGCTGACGCTTTTTTGTCAAAAAAAAGATTCACCCCACCCGCGGGTGGGCCGAGAATTAAAGTGTCAATGAGCGTTTAGAATAAATGAATACATTTTCACATCAAATTAAGAAATATTATGTAAAAACGCAAACTGAATAAATACTCAATACTAGTTTTCCATCATGTTAAACTACATATAATGCAAGAATTAATTGTTGCACTGCGCCCAATTTGGCGCTAGTGATCATTGCTGCCCCCTAGAGAGGGAGGGCGGAACTACAAAACTTTGTTATCACCTCATCCAACCATACACACGCCTTCATTTCCGTTTCCGCCTTCCTCCTCATTCACCCCTACTACCTCAAACCAACAAACAACGGACAATTTTTACGCTATCTGCCGCCATCGACCCCTGGAATTACGCCAACGAGTCACAGCCCACACGAACCGCCCGCTTCGCAGCTGCGAACACGTACGACCGACGAACCTGTAGCCGACCGGGACAGCAAACATGCCGCCACGACGCCGGCAACCGGACGGACCAAGCCTACGCACGAGGGGCAAGACCAGGGCTGCAGCCAAAAAGGCCAAAAACACCACCGGTGGGTCAACGAAGGTAGCGCACGAGGTGAGTGCTGAACAGTACAATGAAAGCTCATCATCGGCTGACGACGTCGTCGCCGTTAGGCCAAATAAATCCGGCAGTACAGCCGTGCCTAGAAGCTTCTACAGTAACGAGCCGAGCGAGCCCAGTTACGCGGCAAGAATGGATAGTGTTGAACGTGATGTAAAAGGGGTCAAAGCTAATGTAGAGTCAATGTCCGATAAACTTGATCGCCTTCTGGCAGCATCCATTGAAAAAATGTCTCCAGTCTCACACAGTTCCCCGGCCAGGAGCCACGTCCCCAGGTCGCCGGAGAAACGAGTACCAACGCCACGCACACGCCGTGGGCCACGCCCTGACCACAGCCCGAGCCGCCTCCCGCCCCCTCGTCAGTTAAGACAGGAGGAAAATCATGATGGCTATGTCGACAGGTACGCCGACAGAGGGCAACTTCAGTATAGGCATCATGACGGTAAGGACGAAGCCACGGGGGGCACCACATTCCGTAAACCATATATGTACATAGAGAGGGAGACATGCCAAACAGATAAACAAAGGCTGGAGGTGCGCACGTCACTGGGTCACCTAGAGTACATTCATGCCACCCTGGGTCTGTTGAGAGACACCGGGGCATATGATAGCTGGGATCACCAGTATATACTTGAGCACTTGCATGACGTTGTACATGAAGCCATGGACAGGGAGTGGCCAGCTGTAAGGCGCTGGAGCCAACATATATGGGACCAAGTCGAGAAGGGAAAACTGACATGGGGCGACACACAGCTCATCCAGAATGCTAGGGTTAGGATCGCCATGACCGGAGGGGGCAGGGCGACATCTACAGCTGCCACAGCTCAGACACCTCGCACCACAGATAGGCAGTCGTCCACCGAAGTGGTTTGCCGGCTCTTTAATTCCAGGCAGGGCTGCGCCCACGGGGCAGCGGGAGCGCATCATAAGGAGGGCACTGTAAAATTTATGCATTACTGCTCATACTGTGACTCTGTTAATAGGCAATGCAACCACAGCATCGCACAGTGCGAACGCAAGAAGAGGGACGCCATGCCACGCCTGCAGGGCGACAGTCAGCAGATCGCACCACACCAGCCGGCACAGGTGCCACACCTCGGGCAGCAGCATCGTATGTACCAGCCCCCACCACCACCACAACAACAACATGTACAGTACGCACCGATGCCACCACCCCGGTTTCCAAAAAACGCGTAGACGGCGCCCGGGCCGGACCGTCGGTCCCAACCGGAGCGCCGTCAGCAAGGATAGAGGAAGTACGATACGAAGTTAAACAACAGTCAGGACACGCGCCCCCAATGGTGTATGGACACATCACATCGACAGTCATTAACCAGCCACCCCATGGACAGGGCGCGGAACCGGCGTCGGCAACAGTGGGCATACAGCAACAACAAGAGGCCCCGCCAGTCCCCGACTTTGCACGAATACGACGTATGTGCGAGTCCGGAAACAACCCAGGGATTGATACAAGACCACAGGTGTTCGCGAGACATCGTGCGTCTAAGTGGCCCCATACATCTTATGACAGTGACTTCACTGAGGTTTACGACAGGGTACGCGCGTCAGGGGTCCCCAACGCACAAAAGGTGCGGGAAGTCCTACAATCAAACTTAAACATCCCAATATGGGAGGCGAACAGGCAACACATGGGACAGTACGGTGATGTGGTCGAGTTTGTCAAGTACGGGTTCCCCCTGGGCTACCTCGGCCCGGAATCGGACACGACTTACGTGGACAACCACCAAAGCGCTACGGATTATCCCGAACAGATAGACAAATTCCTCGAAAAAGAAAGGGCACTGGGTGGCCTGAAGGGCCCTTACGACAGGCCACCGTTCAGCCCCTGGTGTCACGTGGCTCCACTCATGTCACGTCCAAAGCGTGACAGCCAGGAACGACGCGTGATAACTGATCTTACGTTCCCCCCGGAGGCATCTATCAATGCATTCGTAATCAAGAATTCCATCTTCGGGATCGAGCAGGAGCACTCCCTCCCAACGGTTGATGCCCTGGCGCGGGACCTGGTCGAGGTTGGTCCGGGGGCGTACATGGCCACACTGGATATCGCGCACGCCTACAAAAACTTCCGTTCGGACCCCCTGGACTGGCCTCTACTCTGCCTCCGCTGGAGAGACGAATACTTCTGTGATACGGCCATGCCATTTGGCAGTAGAGCGTCATCATTCCATATGCAAAGGGTGGCATTGGCCATAGTGGAGGTCCTTAGGTCAAAGGGAGTCATGGCGAGAATGTACCTCGATGACCTGGTCATACTATCGCCGGACAGAGAGAAAGCCGAACGGGACTACGTGATAGCACAGAACCTGTTCAGGGACTTGGGCCTCCCGGAGGCAAGAGATAAGGCCCAGCCCCCCGCGAAGGCAATAAAGTGGTTGGGTGTGATTATTGATGCCGGGTCAATGTCAATCTCGATGCCGCAAGAGAAGATACAACACATCACGGCGGAAATCAACAACGTCACACAAAGGCGGTCGATGTCTAAGCGAAACCTGCAGTCCATCATTGGCCACATCTTACATGTCGCCAAGTGCGTACGGCCAGCGAGACTTTTTGTCTCGAGGCTTCTGGAAGCACTGAGGGATATGAAGGGTAACTTCTGCAATATAAATGCCGACATGAGGGCCGACTTCGCGTGGATACAGGAGTTTCTGGCGGACTGGAATGGCACTTCACTCATCCCCAGCCAGGTCCCTACTAGACATGTGGTGGTTGACGCCTGCCTCACCGGGGTGGGCGCGGCTGACGAGAAATACGCGTATGCAGGTCAGATAGCCGACCTGGACGACCCAGCCGCCAACATAACGGAGGTGGAGGCTGTCAACACGGTCATGGCACTACATACATTCCTGTCTAAGGCCGACAGGGGCGGACACGTGCAAGTATGGTGCGACAATAATGCAGCGGTGCACGTGCTTCGGACTGGCAGAGGCCGCAACAAGGTGCTGCTGCAGTGCGCCAGGGCGGTCTGGATGCTGCAGGCAGTCTTGCAGGTTGAGTTGTCGTTCGAGCACGTGCCGGGTGACATGAATGTGCTCGCGGATGCCCTAAGTAGGGCGCACCTGCAAGTAAACTACCATAACCAAGCACAACACATAGTCTCTCGCCTTGGCCTTGTATGTGTGGTGCCCTGTACATATTTCCTAAACGATGTTTATCTTGCCTCCAGATCCGGGAATAGAGTCGCTGGTGCAGAGGGCAGTACACCGGCAGGAGTCGGCCAGGGCCCCGGGCACCATGGCCAACAGGAGGTGCGCGGTCAGGACTTACATAGCATTTGCCAGGAGGGCCAACATGGATCCTATGCACCCTCCGGCGCACCTGCTGTGCGCATACCTGGAATACCTCACCGACCACATACCCGCCCCGTCGACGGTCAACAACCATGCAGCCCACGTCAGGACCTTCATAAGGTTGGCGGGAGGTTCAATACAAGAAACAGCCAGAGATCGGATGACACTGGCCACCGAGGCAATAAAACGCAACAAGTCTTATACACCACGGGTAAAACCGGCACTACCAGTGGAACTCCTCAGGGATGCTGTGGTGGCCCTGCCGGCCACACCTATAGGCAGTGTCGCGCGGGCAGCAATACTCCTAATCTATTACGCCGTTCTCAGGCAGTCGGAGGTGCTGCCCGCGACCTCGGCAACATTCAACCCGCAAAAACATCTAACCCGTGGCGACGTGGAAATAAAGCAGGACTCTGTGAAAGTGACAATCAAGTGGGGAAAGAACCTACAACGAAGTGGTCAGACAAAATCGGTAACAATGGCCAGGGCAAACGATACACGACTCTGCCCAGTGGCCGCCATAGCGAAAGTAATCCGGGATACATGTACTTCCACCCCCAAGGACCCGATGTTCATGTTCAGTCAGGACAAAAATCCAGTGCCGGTCTCAGTGGTACAAGCAGTGTGGGCACAGGCCCTCAGAGTATGTGGCGTCAAGGACAACAAGTACACCTTGCACAGTGTCAGGAAAGCGGCAGCAACACAAGCCGCAGTGCAAGGGTGTACAGACGCACAGATCCAGAAATATGGGGGGTGGAAGTCCCAAGCGTACCGCAAGTACATTTGCGTGAAAGACAATAAAAAAGTCAACCACGCTCTTATCAATGCCATAACCTCAATATAAACAATTACCCCCTCATTATCTCACCCACCCACCACTCCCATTTCACCACTGGCGGTTTTGGTGGTTTTCAAATCTTATTATAACAACAACAATCTTATCAATCTACTATCTTATTAAATTTACTTAAATAAATTTTATTACCCCACTACCGCCTCGCCTTCTCTCTCAGGTAATGCAGTAATGGTTGCACTGCGCCCAATTTGGCGCTAGTGATCATTGCTGCCCCCTAGAGAGGGAGGGCGGAACTACAAAACTTTGTTATCACCTCATCCAACCATACACACGCCTTCATTTCCGTTTCCGCCTTCCTCCTCATTCACCCCTACTACCTCAAACCAACAAACAACGGACAATTTTTACCCACCCAACCACCCTTCTTATAAACATTTAACCCCAATAGGTGGTTTTCAAATCTTATTATAACAACAACAATCTTATCAATCTACTATCTTATTAAATTTACTTAAATAAATTTTATTACCCCACTACCGCCTCGCCTTCTCTCTCAGGTAATGCAGTAATGATCTGAATATGCATAAGCCTTGTGAGTTGTGGACATATTCTCCATCATGCCCTCTTGATCTAGGCTAGTTTGCAGGTGAAATATAGGAAATAACCTATGGTGGGGAGAATTAATTGATAATTCATTGTGGGAACGTGTAAGCCCTCCTCTTAGTTTGGCCCTATTAGGCCATTTACATTGATGGGAAAGGACAGCTGGTAAAAAGGTCTTTGAATGGGACGTTCAGAGATCCAGATAACAAGTTTTCCCAGTTTAAATGCAGCAGGCGCATGTTTACTAAACGACAACATAAAACAAGGTCCATTATCTGGTTGTGATATGACAATGTTTCCTGGGACATTGTAGATTTGAAAAGCTTCATTAGCCCATTCCCAGCGATAAACAGTTAATGTGTTGTCTGATGGCATAAACTATACTTAAACATGTTAGATGGAATCAAGGCATAAAACGAATTTACATCTCATTAATTTTACTGTGTGAAAAATAGTATTGGACTTGTAAGTAGTTTTCTAATGTGTAATTATGTCCTGATTACATGTATGTTATGTGTAATTATGCTTAAAAGTAGCAATTTGCTTACCGTCTGTGTCAGAGAGCAAAATCCAAATAGGAGAACTAACGAAAAAAATTATGCATTACTGCCATGAAATAACGTCAGTGTGAGGGAAAGACACAGCACCCTTGGCTGTTATTTGCGAAAAGTGTTATTGCTGTCCGTATAAATATAGGTGGATTTAGTGCCAATAACGCAAAATCATTATATATATATATATATATATATATATATATATATATATATATATATATATATATCAAATGATCCTTCTATACAAATAATGCTTTCTAGAATACATCCCGACTTTGCTCTGTTCGGCAAATGTTTGAAAACATGGACGTTTATCGTAGGGCGCTTAACGAGTCGTAAGTAGTATATCGAAATGAAGGCGTGGAGCGGGTTTATTGTGTTGTCTGTGTTTTCGGCATACCCTAGTAGTATACTGAATTGAACGTATTCTGCAGGCCCGACTAGCGGGAACAAGCCCATTAAGTCAGTGGTTGGGAATTCCCTATTATGTCTTTACGAACAATACTTTGAAGGGTGTTTTAGTACAAAGGGAGTTATGCGCTCCACACCCTACGCTTCATTTTCCATAGGTATACAAGGCACGACTTGATCCGATTTGGAGTTACAATACCTGCAATAGGTATGACTTGCCAGGCTAAATATCTTTCACATAGTGCAAAACATTTTTGGTAATCCAAAAAAAGGTATGAATAGAGGGCGTGCAAAGTATCAGAATTTATGGAACACTCCCTAAAGCTTGTGACAATACTTGAATTCAAATATAGATAAACGAGCTTTGGGGAGGTATTTGATTCATAAAAACAATGTGAAAGGATGTGTTCGATCATAAGCTTTACCCGGATACTGGGCGTTACAAATAGAAAAGGCTAAGATGAATGTCTATCGGGTTACCAGTGTTAGGGGAGGGGATGGATGGGGTAGTGATAACCTCTAACATCCCCAAGGTCACGGAGAGGGGAGCTAATCTCGGCTAGATATTATGTGGTCTTCACGGCTTAGAGGGGGGAGACTTAACAAGATTGAAATGTAATAGGATCTGCCCCATAGACACGAATTTTATCTTAAAGGAAGGTGTTTTCGGTTATTAAACAAATGGGTTGCATAGAGTGAACAGATAAATGTTCAAATATACAATATAGGCCTTTAGGTACAGAGTATATCAATTTGATGATTAATAATAATAATGGTATATCGGGATGAAAATCTATTCTAATTACCAAGATACAACATACAAACTCTTATTAAACATGTGACAGACTTCAGATTGCTCTGAAGATGACACATGAAACATTATCAAAAAAATAAAATGATCAAGCCTTTTAGATTTGCTCGGCACATCCTTTTCATATAATTGGGATAACTACTAAAATAAAAACACTTATCCCGACCAGTTTAAAACTGTACCTATCCAAAAAGTTGTTTACACCTCATGTAATCCTCATTATTGATAGCCGTTGAAGGCTTTCAGCACCGAGAGTGTTAACATTTCCATAACTTTGATGATCCATCATGTGCTCATTCAATAGGTGGCCTCGGCGTTCAATTACCATACCCAAGGTTGATGCACGAGGGGAAACAATTCACGTCGGCGCCTACAGCATCCGCAACCACATTCACAACATGTCAAACTGATTGTAAATAGAATTTTCCGAAGTTCTACATTTTTCTTTAATTTTCATGTAGAATTGACCATTGTTATCAAGTGACACTTTCTTTGTTTATGTCCTGTACAAGCACATAGGCAGGGGTTTGGGCCGATTCACTCGAATCCCCCCCTCCCTTGTTGAACGAACCCTCTTCTAAACTTTCTGATGAAATGAATGAGTTATTTTCACATCTAGTGTATGCCCCCTATCTATCTACAAGAATATTTTTCACGAACCCCCCGCCCCCCCCCCCCCCTGAAAAAAGCTGGCGATGGCCCTGAGCTCGAGCCTTTATATCATTTTTTTAAAGGTTTTATTGGTAATAATCTTCAAGGTTTCCCTTGGTTTTCAGAGTTATTACATTAACAGTAAATATATACATACAACCGATATAATGTTATGAATCATGTCTAGTGTTATCGAGTCTCTTTTGATAATTGTTAACTATTTTGAATAGTACCACTTCCATTATTTCATTCGCCAATGTCTATGCCTGTATCCTAGATTCACAAATATCTTCTTGGCTTACCTGTACATACCACACATATCCTGGAGGTTCTAAGAATGACTAGCCGGGAACAGAACAGAATAAGGTTTGTCCTTACACGCAAAACACATCAAGTCACTCGGGCTGGGCCGAGGAGATCCTTGCCGATTGAGAGTGACATTGGATGGTGAAACGACAGCTGACAGCACGTTAGGCGAACCAACGACCATTCACTGGTGGGGCTTTCATTGACTGTGGGATTTGCTGGTCCACTGCCAAGATACATGTCTGCATTGAGCTCGAGAGCATCTATAGATCCTGGACCACTTGGCGGACACGGCTTGAGATGGAACACCATAATACTATTCCTGACCCGTTAAAATACTAGATTACCAGAATATTTAGGTGTATATTCTCACATATTAAGTCCACAAAATGTAATATACCTTTAATATTTCCTTAGGATAATGGATATGAAAAAAACTAGGAAAATGTAGGTGAATATGTGCATTTTGAACCATAGATTAAAGATGTATCAATACGCCCTTGTTCGTTTAACAGGTAAAGTGTTACTTGTATACTTGAGGAACTACAACTAGCGACGACATTACAACTGACCACAAGGTCTTCAAAAAAAATTCTCCTGAAATGAATTTTAAAATGTTTATTGGTGAGCAAGGCGGTAACCTCAAATTTCCATGTAAAATATCATTTCGTCTCTGACCATCTTTTACTGACGTGTTTGACTTTCTCTGGGAGGCACTCCAGACCCCTAAGAGACTCTTTAGAGTAGCCCCTTCTTCAAACTAGCCTCCCACAAACCCCCAACCGCTCTGCTACCGATTGGGGCATGGGGCAATTGAAGATTTATAAACCAGGTTAATCTGTGCTGTCCGGCTGAGGGGTGCAGCTGACTGCCCCCTGCCCGTCAGCACTCAGAGTCCCCTGCCGCCCGCCGCCCGGCCCGGCCACTTAGTAGCCACCAGAAAAAAGACTTGTTTTGCCCGCAAACCAGTCTGAAGCCGCATTTACACGGGGCAAATAACCATGCAAATAGTGGTTTAGTCGGCCGACCAAGATGACGACTTGTGGGATGACCAGCTGCTCTAATCATCGGCCACTAGTGTAAAAATATCGGAAATGTCATGATCTCTGCAGATTTTTCAGCTGAAAACCACAGCGATTAGTGCATATAATATATATATTATAGTCGCCGACATAAAGAGGCATTATGAATTTAGTAGCTGCATTGTGACTAGGGCCACAGAAAAGCACTAATCGCCGTTGATAGAAGGAGTTAATGCTAATCTCCGTCCGACTAAAGCGACTGGTGCTTATTTATGGCCTTGGTCGCCGTTGCCCAGCGACATACCTATATTGCCGTGGTTTTGTCATCCAGTGGAGACACAGCTCAATTTGCAAGCCCTGTCACCCAGGCGTAAACTTGCAGTGACCACCGGGCAATATCTATTAAGTTTTTCAGAACTGTCGGATGCACGCAAAACATAGCATTGAAGTTGTAGGTATTAAAAATATATATATATATATAAAGTTTAAAAAAAAATATAAAAAAATATGGGTGGGGGGGGGGGTATATATGTATGTCGCCGGTGAGAAACTTTATTTCGTCCCCTTGTGAGGACAGGGCTTTATCGTCCTCGTGGAAACCGGCCCTGAGTGGTGGGGGCGCCGTCTGGTGGTGGGTGGTGGTGGCATGCGGAGAGGTCCCAGACGGCCAATAAAGTAATCAGCGGTGTACCGGGTCCTGGACCCCGCCGACCTATTAGGCCGGGACTCGGGGCTGCTGATCTACAGCCAGAGACAGCCCAATGGACCCAGATTGGAATAAGATGAAAGAAGACTACTGTGTTTTTGTTGGTGGATAGAAAAGGAAGCAGAAAGGGGCATATTTAAGGGGGAAGTCAGATGGACATGTAGTGACCACCTATGCAGTGACTTAGGATGTTTATTAGATATTACTATTACTACATCTTTTTTGAGTTTTGGCCTTCTAGCTAGTTTAGGAAGAGCTGAATATTAGCGACATATCATGCATTTTTATGAAAGTATTTTTTTAAAGGAATCAATGAACAAGGGTTAAGTAGGGGCGGATACAGGATTTTCGAAAGGGGGGGGGGGGGGTCAGTATAAAGGCTAAGCACTGAAACGGTGTGCATTCGCGCGTACCCATGCGTGATTTTCCCCTTTTTTTGTAGTTTAGGGGTCCCCCAAAAGGGGGGGGGGGGTCAGGACCCCCTGGATCCGCCCCTGGATAAGGGAATAAGTTAAGATTAGAAACTACACACAATTTACTAAAAAGCCATACCATAGCTTCAATTATTTATTTAGAGTATTTAAAACCTGATATTTATACGTGGAAAAGTATGTCCCCCCTATAAAAGAAGCAGGCATTCCATACGTATATTTCATTGATAAACACAATAAAGTGATACAAAAGCATTTTAGAGTAAAGTAGTAAAGACACATAGTTGGTGAAGGAAAACTGACAATTCCCATGGTCTTAGATCATAAATTGTTGGGCTTAAGCTGAGAAAGGGAAACATATGGACCGATGATTTTAACCAGCCACTGTGTATGTGCTGCAATAAAAATGTCTTTGCATTGTGTGTCCTTCAAAGGTTAACAACAATGGTGTTTACGGTCGATGGAAAAGGAACCTTGGGAATTTTTCACTTTCATTGATGATAACAATGCGAGTGATTGGCGCAAGTTTTAACTGCTTTTTTAATAGGAAGCGATAGAGGGAAATAAAAACAAGTTTTTATGAAACACGAACGGCAATTTATTGTTCTTAACTAAAAGGATACATCCCGGAAGACCACCCATATGTATCATTCTTGCGAGACTTTTCTGAAAGAAATACTACCTTCTATGTTACTTTTTCTCTCCTTATCGAATGACAAACTGATCACATCTGTAACACACGCAATCACGCGTTACAAATCCGCTCATAACGCCAATAAATCCTTCTAAAAATGATTGCTGTTTTAGTTAATAAAGGGGTAAAAAGCGAGCCTGTTGCCATGGCGACTGGTCACGGTAGTGGTACCACATTGTTTGACCAATTGATTTGATTTACTCT
Organism: Lepidonotus clava; assembly: GCA_936440205.1. NCBI lineage: Eukaryota > Metazoa > Annelida > Polychaeta > Phyllodocida > Polynoidae > Lepidonotus > Lepidonotus clava. Next base: position 11,700,691 of record OW387145.1, read on the forward strand.
GACCACAAACAATGCAGCAGTTTAACTTTTATATAGTCAGAGTTCTTGTCATTCTACACACGTTCTTAGGCCACAATGTACTACAGAAAAAGAAAACATAAAACATATGCCAAGGAGTATTAGGGAAGCGGTTCTTGGCGAATCCTGGATTGATTGTGTAGCCTAAAATTCTTGACATTATCAACATTAGGAAACCCATCACAAAAAGGGAAAATTACATAAAAGGACCCATTATCAATTATTGCAGTTTGATTTTTCGTATTTTGTCTTATAGCCTTACTCCATTCAAAACGAAATAAGCATTGTATTGTTCTAGAAAAATGTTTGGTCCTATTCCTAATACCTCTTTAGTTAATATCCAAATCCCTGATCACGTCTAAGGAATACTTTGTGAAGGTTGGCAACACTGCTGGATTATGAGTCTTTGTGGATCATTATAGTCGAGGTACCTGTGGGGCTGAACAGGTACAACCTGACCTTGTGTGACCCTAACCCAGTTTGTGGGTCGTCTGACAGGTTAAGGCCTGTTTCCACCGAACGACATTATGCTAACGACCATGAACGACAGGGAAAGATTTACTAATCTTTTGTGGTCTTTAGTAAAATCGTTCAGTGGAAACACGAAATCGTTGGTTAAGACTTTTTTTAAAGACTGCAAACGACATTTTCTCAAGACAAAAGTGAACAATTCATCAACGACGAAATATCTAACCTGTTTAATATTTCTGGACGACAATGGCAAACGATTTCTTCCAGAGGTAATTAAAAGCAATTAAATCCATTGTTCACTAGGTTTTTCAGTCTCCAGTCGTTGGAACTAGTCGTCCAAAAGGTCCCAGAATCGTCCAAATCTCTTTATTCTAGTCATTGGGTGGAAACAACAAGTCTTGCATTTTTAAAAAGACTTGAACCCCCGACGATTACAATGTTTTTCAGTCGTTTGTAGTCGTCACCTATTCTCAACCCGAATTGTTCAGTGGAAACCCGGCTTTAGACTGTAATTACGTCCAAGTCATCTTTGTGAGCAAACTAATATGTAAGAAGTAAGTCGGTCATGAAAGGACTACTGACAGGTGTGACCTCAGATGCCCGCAGCAGCAGGAGGAGACCTCCTGTGGCCCTCTCCTCCAGTGACCGGTACGGCTTGTAACACTCCGCGACGAGATCACTTTTGACGCCAGAAAGTACTCCATGAGAACTGACTCTGCTACGTACGCCTTTAACCTTATACGGTCTTTATAGGGTTGCTTTGCGCTGTGACTCAAAACTTGTCCAGTGGCAGGGGAGGATCAAGGGTTCCAGATATCCCCCTCCTCCTCCCCACCTTCATTTTGGTGGGGACATAAACTTGCCAAGCAGAAAAAAGGCACGTGCAAGTGCGCGAATGCACGGTGTTTTAGTACTTAGCCTATATGTGGACCTCCCTTTCCAAAATCCTGTATCCGCCCCTGAGTGGTTTCTGTTGGTGTGTGGCAACAAGGGGTAGCTATTATATAGCGCAAAAAAAAGATGATTCTCGGGTCGAGATTGTCAAAGTGGCAGAGTGGTCTTGTACCACTCCGGGAGGCCGAGACAAGTGGCTGAAGGAAACACAGACCCCCGACCTGTACTGTGTGTGGGAAGGGCCAGGCGCAAAGGGGAGGGTAACATATAGCCCGTATGTGAGGTAATCATCTTGTGCTTAAAAAGGACTTATGTTTGAAAAGGACCTATCATATATACTCTATCCTGTGCCTCAATCCATTGAAGACAATCGTAACAGTTTAGCCTTGGCACCAACCACAAATGGATGTGGGAATACTATTTCCAGTCCCTAGATTGTATACATAGACCTAAGATCCCCCATCCCCCCGGCCAACCATTATAGATTTTTCCTGCTTTTATTATATAATTGAGAGGTTGTTATGTTAGTTATTCTGTGGGAGCTAGTGCCAGTAATGGATCTTGGAGGTGATGTTGGAGACAAGTCATTTTGACCCATCACATGTATCCAAGTTACAGTGTCTAGTGACATAGATCCTAGAGCTTACAATTATCCTTGGTTCTGATGAAATACAATTTAGGTTGGTAATGTTCTAAAATGCCCAGTGGTGTTAGAGTGTATGTACAGGTTGGGCTCTGGGTGTGATCTCCTGCCTGTGGCTTTGTCGTATACTGCCTTGTCCAATGCTGCCGTCAACTTATCAGTTTCTTCGATGAATCATCATGTCATGAGCCCGAGCAGCCTGATCAGGGTTCATGCAATTTATAGATTTGCTAGTACATGTACCTTCCATATATTACTTTGTAATGAAATATCTATACAATTTTTAAACAGTTATTGCAATGTACGATTTCAATGCAATGACACAACCCTTTATTTCCAAACCCTAAATACCCAGGGGTGATACTTAGATATTGTATGATGAATATATGACCAACCTGTGTGGGAGCTATTAATGGGTTTATAAACCCTCGATGTGTCAGGAATTCTACATGTACACGTTTAATATCTGAGATAAACTGGCTCATCTCGGACCTCCTCCTCGCTTGGTTCTACATACCCCACACCTGAGGTGAGGGGTGGTGAACCTTGGGCGCCGGTCGGCCATCTCTGAGAAGCCCCATTCGCCCTGGCAGATCTGGTACATGCGATCCCTTGCGACATTTATCGTTGGCAATTCTGGTACAAACGACAATGCAAACGACTAGTCTGCAACCGATCAGATCTAACATGTTGGATCAGATCGGTTGATTTCTAGCCGATGGTAGGGTACTTGAAGTACTTGAGGCACTTAAGTACTTATCGTTTACAATCGGTAGGTGCCTCTCTTCTCAGTGTGAATGCTATTTCTGCATTTTCGGATGCTTACAACAATTTGATCGGCCCTCAGAGTATCGTGTTCAGCATGCGATAACTTTGTCGGTGCTGCCCCCCGATAGAATGATCGGCCAGGGCGAATGGGCCTAGAGGTGGGGCGTGCGATAGATGAGCCCCATATGTCAGTGACACCCCCGGCCCGTAAGGAGGAGCACGAGGCCGGCAGGACGATTTGTTTCTGGTCTATTCCGACAGACACTAAGATAGACTATGAATTTTCTTCAGGTTTATTCGTTTACATGATATATTTGATGTACTTGGCGAAACGACGACCACATGGTGGGCAGAGAATCCGTGTACCGAATAATGGTCAGATGTTGAAATTCTACCCATAAGATATGCAACAAATTGCAAGTAAATATATGTGCACTTCCATATTGGGCGACATTCGGATGGGGTCCAATGGTATCGTGCTGCATCAGATCTTTGAAAGTTTTGTTTCTGCTCGTGTATGAAGGAAGACAGTAAGAAATGGTGGGAAGTGAGATATTTGCTTCGCCTTCAAACAGACACCAGTTAATTTTTCCATGCACTTTTAATTATGTCGGCATGAAATAATAATAGGTACAAAATGGTTTCCTGTCCAGTTCTAGTCCAAAACAATGTTGTTTTTTTATTTTTTGATTAGTTACACTAATTTGTTATAGGCCTATATAATCGGCCTCCATATCTAAGGTAAACAGCTTTTTTTTTTGTGCATAAACTTTTATTTAGTAATCAACATCAGAGTTATATGAGGCAGAAACAGTTAGCATTGATACTTTATCTTTATATGAGTAAGGAAAAGGAAGGGCTCCCTAGTGTGGCCTTAGCATTGGCTGACCGCCCTCACGGCCGACCCAGCACTGCCCCCTCCCCCTGGTGGGAGGCGGGGGCAAACTGACAGTGGCGCCACCATGCGGTGATTAGCCCCATCAACTGGTGTAAATGATGAGGGCTGGAGTAATGGTTTACATTGGACAAGTTCGCCCTTCACCTCGATACTCCTCTGGTCAACCTGCACTGCGACTTCCCTCGAAGCTGATATTTTGGTGTTACTCGTGCTTTATCATTGTGCTTACACTGCGAAGGTTATTCAATGCATGAAGAGTCATGTACTTAACCTTATATTAACCTCCTTACATTACGTAGGTTATTCAATACATGAAGAGGTATGCACTTAAACATAACCCAAGCTTAGTGTAAATTTATTTTACTATACCCAAAGCAAGGATCTCCCTTGGAGCTTAACTGATTGCACATAAGTATAATTAATATTATGGCTTTGAACTGCTGACATTGGCTTAATTCATCCTGGAGGGAAATAAGATTATTTTATTGCAGAGTAAATAAAAATGACCATAGAATCTTTTGTTAGTTGGAGGAGGGGCATATGGACACATACGTTAAATAATAAAACCGCACGCCTCTCTCGTATTGTGAGCAGTGTTTACCCCTCATAAGTAAGCTTCAGATACTCCAAGGCGTCACGTAACGTCAAAATAACATACATATTGAAATGCGTTATTGCATCTGAATCTCCCTTTTGTGTTGTTCAGATCCCCCCTAAAAGACGTATGGGGTCGTGATTTCCAGCAAGAACCCGTCCCCTCATCCCATTCCGTCCCTGGGCGGTAGAGGAATGTGTAATTCTGGTCAGTAAAACCAGCGCTCTGCTTCTACCCAGTGACCCATCCCCCGTTCCCAAACAGTCCATAACCAGATCTTGACCGCCATATATCTGGCTGTCTTTAGGTTTGACTTCTGGCTCTCGGTCCGGCTAGCAGGTTATGGATGGTTTCTGAGCTGCCACCAGGGGCTTTCCCGCCCAGATACATTTATAGTTTATGGCCTGCTCTATTCAATAAGAGGCAGATAGGAACTTGAGGTCCTGGAGATTTATGGGGAACGAGGGTAGTTACAGGAGAAGGGAGTAGACCTTGTGGCTTGTCAGAGGGTTTTGCGTTTTATCGGGCCAATAAGTGTATGGGCAGTAGGAATCGGGACTTTAGTATGATCTTTTATTGCTGGCATGTAGTGTTAACTTCGCCAAGAAGTTTTCCTACTAGTATTTTATGTGAGGGTAGGCAATATCATGGCGATCGTTCTGTGCCAAGTGAGTGATTTCGTTGTAAAGATTGCTGATTAATAGAGTCACGTACAATACAAATTCTTCAACTTAGTTCACTTATATTCTATTGATTGTTGTCAAACCTTTTAGAATTGGCAGGTAATTGCTTCAATTTGTTCAGTTATAAGAGCAGGTTTCAAACAGAAAATATTATCCACTGTTTTTAGAACATGTACAGAAACATTAGATCGCAACTCTAATACATCATAATATCAAAGTATAAAACCTTACTCAATGAATCTGATCTTTTCGCTTAACAACGTGTGAAAGGCATAGTGAGTTCAGAAATGATTGTCTCATCTATGCTTAAGAACAAATGAATGTTTCCCGACGGAGCAAATTCTGTCTGACTTGACGATGAGTCTAGGGGCTAGATATATCATGAACTGACAGATAAATAGTTATACCCAATTGATTGACAAAATATACATGTCTAGTATTGGCAACAACTACTTGAGTAATATTTAAATTAAAATAGGGAGCTTTTATGGACATGCCTGATTTCAATGACAACGTAGTTTTTAGACCCACTTCCTGTATACGGGTAGCGAAACTATTACTGATGGGGCCTTCCATTAAGGACGTACGAATCAAGAGCTAGGGGATGGGGTCCGAAATTTATTAAAATGTGTGTACGTTTTGGTACAAATTCAATGCTCATTTTTGCCTAGGGGGGATGGGGGCTCTAAGACTTTTTTTAATGTGCGTATACTAAATGGAAGGCCTCTACACAAATTATTGCTGTGTAGGAACCGATTCTGGCGTTCACACTCTTCAGGCTAACTTTGAAGTGGTCTGGGTCTGGCGTTTTGATGGTGGTAACCTCCAACACTTTGGTGGCCAGGGTGCTGTGATTGGTGAGGTTTGGGCGGGTTTGGGCGCCTGTCGCCAGCAGGAGAGTACTAATCCCCGACGGAACAAGGCTACTTGCCGGCAACCAGCTTCCGGATGAGGCACATTACAGCCGGGTACTTGGGAGAGTGTCAGAGAGGCTTGATTTTTAATGGGGTCGAAAGTGAGGTTAGATTGCCTTGCGCAGGAGCTAACTTCAAGGGTGTTAGAGGCACTTATTTTTTCACCTATCACCTCTGAGATGTGATGAGGTGAACGTGGGTTTCGGGTGAAATATGATTTGGTTGTGAAATTTGTAGAATGATTACAAGACTGATATTGGGAAATGAGAGAAATTAACTCGGTCAGTGGTATGTTGGTTTGTTGGTGAAATGGTGATGTGTAGAAACATCTAATCACCCTGTACGTTATACATTCTTTAAAGCAATCAGTTTCAGCCATCTGCCAATCAATTTTCATCATTGGTTCGTGAATATATTATCGACAGGGATCGGCATCGGAATATATATTATATGTGCATGTCCATGCCCTCTTCCTATAGCCAATATAATGGGTTATTGCTCAAGCTAACCGTGACGCAATATGAAGAGAGAAAAACATTCAGATTGGAAGGGTTCCACATCATATGAATAGCTCCAAGAAATAGTCATGTAATATTCCATTTTACTTTGCAAGGAAAGTGCTATTTCACTCCGAAAACCTCCGATGTCACATGTACAACAGATTATATATAGAGCAGTACAGCGGCATGGAATCAGTTAGATTGCAGCTTCCTGAAATCTGCGATCTGTACACGGCGTTCTAGCGGTAAGTGTCCGGCTAATCTGTGTGCGTATTAGATGCACCCTGTCGGCCCCCCGAGTGGTCGTTTATTACTAAATGGGCTGTTGGCAGCAGGGTGGGCGTGGGGGGGGGGAGAGCAGGGGGACGGAAGTGGGGAGTACATACAGTTTGAAGGTACTCTTGTGGACCACAACCTAGTAGATCCGCCACTCACCTGGTGGAAATACGGTCCTGGCAATCACTCGTCGGGTTTGGTTTACAATTCCATTGCAATTTCAATCTGATACCGATGTTATAAGTTCGGTTTTAGGAGCAGACAAATTTACTCTGTGGAAATCTTATTTTTCATCACTGCTATACACGATTCCTCAAGGATGGCCGTGTAAGAGGGTGGCCACCGTATTCCAACGAGCGATATTGCGATATAGAGGTTGGTAAATAGTACCTGAGATCCTGTCTGGATCATGTATCGCAAGCTGTGAGGGTGTATCTCCAGCTATAATTGGTAGGCAGAATATTAGCTGCTGTATTGCAATATGAGGAGGGAGGGCGATACCAATCCTTCCATTCTCATAAGCGCACAGAATTGGTTTTGGGATTACAGCCAAGGACAATAAATGTACACCCTGAAATGGTTACTTAAAAACTAATCATAATGAACCTTGAACCCTCCTCTTACCCGTCCCAAAACAGAAAATTGTACATTATTCATGTTGTGTGTTATGGAGATGTGGTGTTGAGCACCTTTCCCTATATAAAAATGTTATATACATAATTATATTATATATATTATATATAGCGCCTGTCATGGATGACAAACATTCATTGGATACCCCAGGGGACGTGAAGGATACTGTATTAGTTAAAAGTCTGCTCAGTATGGCAAGCTTGTTTTATTGTTTTAGTGAAATAAGGATTAATGTAACTTCTCTTCATTCTAACTTCCTACCACCAATCGAAGTTCGTTTGTGATTAACAATTGGTTTTCATTGGGGAATTGAAACGTGTATTGCCATTAATGTATTTGGCTTGGGGGAAGGTAAACCAGTATTGGTGTAGGTGGATGATGGATTATTGTATAAATAATGGTATAATAAGATGCATTACTGGGCCTTTGTAACACTGTGGACACTGGCTTAACACTACATATCCTGTGGACAGTGACGAATGGTTTATCATATGCAGGCCCATTTATACGGTGAGGGTCTATAAATCTGTATTATCTCATCTAATAAAAGATAAAGGCTTTCGACTTTTTTATGTCAACTTGCCTTTGGAATGTCAAATTTATGTGTCCTCTATTGAAATGCTTAACATGAATCAAATCTGATTTGTTTGCATAACGCAATAAATATTCTGACGTTTCTAACTGTTGTCGTACTGTGTAAATACAGGCAACGCAACATACGGTAAACATGTATTTAGTCAACATGCAACGTGTATGAAGCTATACTTTATATTTTGTAACTTCTTTTGCGTCAAATCATCTAGTTTTACACTATAAGCTGCCAGCGATCTGCCATCTGTATTGCTCTTGGGGCTCCGACGTTGTAATTTCGAGTTCTTAAATGCTTATACTACTTCCATTGGTAAAAGGGGTATCTAAATGTGCTAAATTACAAAAAAAAAGTATCCCAACTGCTCGTCTCCAAGTTGTACGTTCATATGGTTTTCTCAGCAACAATGTCTGTGGTCTACACAGCAATGACAATGGTCTAGACAACCATATGCCTGTCCAACTCCAACCCAAACCCCAGGGGGCAGATACAGGATTTCCAAAAGGGGTTCCTCATATAGGCTAAGTACGACAACTGCATGCATTCACACACATGTGTAGGGCATTTCCCCCTCTTTATGTAGTATTGGGGTCCACCAAAAAAAGGGGGGGGAGGGTCAGGACCCCCTGGGTCCGCCCACTCACCCCTGGATGCGCCCCTGAACCCTAACCCTAACCAAGAATGAATGGATGGCATTCCACATTGTGCAGTTCAGACTGTCTACACAGTGCATAGACACGATTAAATATTTCACAGTGTCTGTCCCCACTGTTGAGTTCAATGTCCGTCAAGTGGATTGTAATGCCAGTAAATCAGACAAAGTTGCCAAGAAATCCGCTATTTTACACAACTCACTCATCAGCACATTGCCCACAATCCTGAAACCCAATGTGAGCCCCTTTTGCAGCCAGTCGTTCTCCCTAAGATGTATCCTGGGGCTCTGGGGGCTGTCTGCATTGTTGATGATATACCTCAGTACTACAGTCCGGGGACGTAATGCCCACAACAGGCTGTGACCTGCCCCTCGGACTGCCGGGGGCAAAGCAGGACGCGGAGGGGGAGAAAGGGGCAGAGCCGAAAGGGGGTCTTACACTACACGACTTTGAGCTGCAATACCAATACGTTTGGTAGTATCACAGAAAATTTGTATGCTGGAGCAGGGGCAGATACAGGATTTGTGAAAGGGGGGAGGTCAGCATAAAGGCTAAGTACTAAAATTACATGCATTTGCACAAATGCGAGCGACATTCCCCCTCTTTTTGTAGTTTAGGGGTGCACCAAAAAGGGATGGGGGGGTCTGGATCCCCAGTATCCTCCTCCCCCCCGGACCCGCCCCTGTGGAGTGACATAATCATGGAAAATGGCGATTTGTGAGTAGTTTCCACATGTATAACAATGAATTTTGTCATCAGTATGTGTTATTTTTCTGCGACATCGTCATATCGCAGCTAAGGTCGTGTAGTGAAATAGGGCATTAAAACTGCCGCAGTTCTCCTAACGCCAGCTGCTAAAGTGCTTCCAGTGTGCCACATTCGGTTCTGGGTGAACCAAGGCCATGCATTAGGATCTCCGTTTTACCAAGCATTGTTCTCAGGGGTTTAGATTATGGTGTTGAGTTTGTGTAGAACCCTGCCAGGAATTCCAGAACTCCACATTCAGGCATATTGTTCTCATGGGTTTAGATTATGATGTGATATAGCGTGGAGTTTGTATATAGAACCCTGCCAGGCATTCCAGGTATGCCGACCAAAGAGAATTCTCGAATCTTATGCCCACGATTCCAAAATTTGGATTTGTGAAAAACACCAAATTTTAGATTCGTGACAATTTTTTGGGTTTAAAACTTCATGATTAAATTGCAATTTGTTCCCAAGAAATACAATGAAGAGTTTTATATAAAACATTTCACTTTATACATGTATTCATATGGACATTTTCATTCACGCATCTTGTTTACACTTTCACACATTTAAAAAAATATTTTCTTGAGCAGTTAATGGATGCGTGAATGAAAACATGAAGCCGTGAAATTTCTATGGTCGTCACCTCAGAACTCTGCATAATCATGAAAATCTGCAGTATTTACCTATTTCATTTCATGTGTTATATGTCAATAGTGTATAACTTTCTAATCAATATTTTGTAGTACAGCTACCGGTACCAGTGTTATCATGCACAAAGAAAAACAAGAGTACTGTGTATTATAATCCTATTCCAACTGGGCGCATTTGTGACGGATAGCTATTTTATAATGCTATATAGGGCAACACTTTATAATAGGCCCATATACGGCTTAGGTTTGATGCAACATGTCTGAATAAGAATGATTTATGGTATATGCGTTATTATTCTCATTTATTCTGCTAACAGACAGATTGTATTATACAGACAAACAATGTCTATAGCACACTATTACAGTGCCAGCATCCCATGCGCCTGCCTACCTGGGGCCATATATCTATACAGTGGCGGATTTGGGGGGGGGGGGCCGGAGGGGCCTTGGCCCCCCCCCCCCCCCCCAAAAAAAAAAAAAAAAAAGAGGAGAAGGAGGAGGAAAGAGAAAGGAAAAGAAAAAAGAAAAGAAACGTAGAGGGAAGTGGGGGACCTTTGAGGGCTGGTGGGCCTTATATAGGTGTGTCTGAAGGGAGGGGGCATTCTCTGAGGGCTGGTGGGCCTTGAATAGGTGTGTAAGAGGGAAGGAGGGGCAACCTCTGAGGGCTGGTGGGCCTTGAACAGGTGTGTAAGAAAGAGGGAAGGGGATGGGGGACCTCTCCAAGGGCCGGTGGGCCTTGAACAGGTGTCTCAGAGATAAGGGGGGGGGGCGACCTCTGAGGGCTGTTGGGGCTTGACTAAATGTGTCTGAGGGCCCCCTGGCCTCTGGCCTCAGGTCGACCCTCTCCTCCATAACCTCATTAACCCTTTAGACCCCACATATTACGACCAGAAATGCTGTATTTCCCCCATCTTTTCCATGGATTTCCCTCAGGAATTCCTTAGATTTACTGTAATTGAGGAATTTCAAAGTTTCCTTGAAGCTGCTTTCAAACGATATATTTGCCGTTTTTGTATGTTAAAGGCTTATAGTAGTGTTCTCATTTGGAAAAATATGGAAAAATTATGGAAAAACAGGGCTCACATGTGGCAATTGAAATTTGTAGCCATAAAAATCGCCAAATGACGTTTTTTGTAGCCAAAAAGATGTACCTGTCGCCAGAAATGAATTTAGTATAATTCAATTTTCTCAGTCTTAGTTGAAATTGTCAAAATGTAAGATATAAAACAAAGTCACATTTTTTTAAATTCAATATTAAAATAAGATGTGCTCAGCAATTGTAAGATTATCTCTTATTTTTATTTTCTTTCTACAAATGTCTAAAATAAAGCTGTAGTACAGAAGCATGGCCTTTGGGCCCCGCCTCTTTGCCAGTCATATTACTGCAAGGTACATGGACATAATATATCCCTAATCCTTCATTCAGTTTCACAATGTTAGATATATTACAGCAGAATTGAGGGATGGACATAAGCATGGGCCCGGGTGCCCAAGGCCCTTAAAAAGCAGGTTGGGCCCCTAGATTTGCAGACCTACAGGCCCGATTGAAAATTCATGGACCACAATCAGATTCATATTAATTCTAGAATAAAACATCTTTCCATTAGTTGATTTCATGGTTTTAAAATCGACCCTCACCCTCCTCCTTTAACCTGAGGCCCCCCTGGCCTCTCAGGTCGACCCTCACCCTCCCCTTTAACGTCACCCTCCCTTTTAACCTAAGGCCCCCCTGGCCCCTCAGGTCGACCCTCACCCTCCTCCCATAACCTCAGGCTCCCTGGTCTCTCAGGTCGACCCTTACCCTCCTCCTCTTCCTAGGGATGGACCCCCATACCCCTACCTCCAATGGGTGGAGCTATTCCCTGGAAGATAACATATATATTTATATTGGGAAAATAATCTTTTAAGATTACTAAAGTACCTCAGAATGTCTCAGATTCCATGAATGAGAGGTTATCTTTTCAAAATTTTCCTGGGGGTGGACCCCCATACCCCCACCTCCAATAGTAGGAGCTATTCCCTGGAATATTATATATATATTGGGGGGGGGGGATATCATCTTTTAAGGTCACAGAGGTATCTCAGAAGGCCTCAGATAGCATGAATGAGAGGTTATCTTTTCAAAATTTTCCTGGGGGTGGACCCCCATACCCCCACCTCCAATAGGAGGAGCTATTCCCTGGAATATTACATATATTTTGGGGGGGGGGGGGAAATATCATCTTTTAAGGTCACAGAGCCTCAGAGGTATCTCAGAAGGCCTCAGATTGCATGAATGAGAGGTTATATTTTCAAAAATTTCCTGGGGGTGGCCCCCCAAACCCCCCCAAATGGGAGGGGATACCCCTCCCATACCCTCCCCATGGACGGCTTCGCCGTCCATCAATTCTGTAATCCTATACTACTTACAACTTTTCCAAATCTTGGCCCCCCCCCTTTAGAAATCCTGGATCCGCCCCTGGTCTATAAATCATTAGACTAATCACAAGTGTTTCATGATTAGCAATTCCATCGGTAGCAAAACACACTAATGTTTAATATTGCAAAATACTCTTAAATATAGATTTATAGATATCAGTTTTTGCAGCTTTTGAAATGCTTAGTTATATCATAATTTACATTATTGGCTTACAATTATTAGACTATACCCCCCACGGAGGGATATACGAGTAAACGGTCTATAGGAAAACATACAGAGGTTGACAGTACAACCCTGAATATGAGGTGGGTGTCGAAAAATTACTGCCCGAGGCCGTAAGGCTGAGGGCAGTAATTTTTCTGACATCCCACCGAGTGTTCAGGGTTGTACTGTCAACCGAGGTAAGTTTTCCTTATATTATATACCATATTTTTTAAGTTATAAGCAAAAGAGAAAGGAAATTACCAGTGGAGCAAAGTGGGCAGTATTCCAATGTATTGATTATGCACACACTTTGACTGGTGTCGAGCAGTTTTCCCTAATATTCATTATTTTCTCTTAAATTAGGATTCTATCACTATCTCCATTTAATTAGACTGCATTATTTTACCTGAAATTAAAAAAATAATCATGCAAATCCATTCAGAATTCACAAAATAAGGAGAAAAACATTTTACATAGTAAAGCAAGGTGGGCAGTATACATGAATACTGCCCACTGTGCCAATACACCAAAAATACTGAATGGCAGTGTCCAGTTAGTATTCATCATGTATTTTGGCATTGGTATATAATATAGATTAGTATTGTCAATACTGCAATTGTCATTACTTGTCGTCATTATTATACATTGGGTGCTCCTATTCGGAAGGAGAAACAAATACAGGGCTAAAAATTGCGGAAACGCGTATTTACTCTGCTTGCACTCAGGACTATCATGATTATTGCATTACCCCAAAGATGTGCCACCTAACATTTCTGCATACTTATTCAATTTCCTAAGCTGAAATCCCCTTAGAATTAGTACCCGAGGCACTGTATCCCTCCCTACATCCAGGGAGATTCCTGTTTCCCCATACTCCCCCGTCGCATCACATAACACAGTAATACTCACTCTGACTATAGCCTTTTTTCGTTATGTAATTTTACTGTATCCTTATGCGCTGCCATTAAGTCGGTCAAGCGTACATCCGGGTACTCGCATACACCCAGAGTGCTAAAGTCAGAGCGATGATTACAACATACATCTGAAGCGACGGTAGAGTATGCTGTTTCCCCTGTAAGCTGGAGGGTCTTAATGCCTATAACCACTGGGTGATTTTTCAAACAATTGGCGCTATAATCGGACAATTCTGCTGCAATTTTCTTTTCTGATTCCTGCATATACAAGTTCTTCCATCCGATCAATGTGGATTTGGCAGCTTTTTGCAGCTTTTATTTGCTCTCCCATCACTGTATTAGACTTGTCCAAGCTGTACGTATAACAGGATGTTCCAAGAAGCGGTAATACTAGATGGGATAAGAAAAGGGATAGGACACAGAACAAAATGACTCAGCAGGCAGTATCAGGAAGTCTTGCCAGTGTATGAGCGTGGGTCAATTAGGTAGGTTAGGCATCTAGGAATGTAAGCAGGCACTTTTTTTAAAGGCAAAATATTATAAGGTATACATAGTATTGAATATTGAACAATGAAAATAACACATATTCAAAGAGTTATATCTAATGCTAAATGGTTCTTATCCAGATGTGAAAAAGGACCGTAGATAGTTTACACAAAACTGTCTCAGCAGCCATGATTCAGATCAAACATGTATATTTGAATTAAAATACAGCACACTGCAAAAATTTGATTGGTGGTTGGCCCATTGCCATAGTTGGTATGGAACAGGCCAATTTTCATAGAGTCGGCTGACTGATCTATGTTAAATCGTTCAACTGTTGCACAAAATATGGATTGACCATGTCCATCCAAATACCCCATAGTGTCATGTGTCATCATTCTATGTACATGTATATATATAAACTACTGTGCTTTTGTGATTGCATGAAGCTGCCGAATAAAATATGTTTGAAAAAATAATCGGCAGGGTCCAGAAGCCCTATTGTATGGGTATAGACAATTTACCACATTTATATGTTTGATAAGAACCTTTAGCTAGCAGCCTTTCAACATAATGTCATTGTTCAATGTTAAAAAAAGTTATTCCAGTGTAGGAATAAAATTCTGAATGTAGGAATTCCGCACCCCGCACACCTAGGAAGATCCCTGCATACGGATCGAGTAAAATAGATATTATATTCTTGGGTGAAAGGGCCATGGACTCACGTTTCTTTTGCAATACTGACATATATATAATATTGCTTTAGTGCTGGATGATGAATCGAATATGTTGACAGTTCACTTGTGTCATAAAGCTCTGACTTCCTGTATATTTGTCTTCCACAAATCAAACATCAGAATTCGTAGTAGATGACATGCGGGGTATGTTATCACACTTTGGGCGCGAATTGAAAACGTGGTAGAGAGCGTCAGATCAGAATGTCGTCTGCTTATCGAGTGACGTCATCAGACAAACGGAGCATGCGTCCACATACTTCCGTCTAGATTCTAACCCGACCTCTAACGGGAAGTTCCGGTGTGTATTCACGAGTGGGGAGGGAGAGGGGAAAGGGGGGGGGGAGTGGTGACAATGGAGGGGGAGGGGGCCTTATCTGTCCGAATACAGGTAATGTTGTTGCTATTTAAGCAATATATTACCTGATTGTTCCATACATTAATTTTGTAAATCACCTTTAATGATGGGTTTGTCAGGTTCATGTTGCCTTCCTAAATTTGACAAATATTGCATTCCTTTACAGGTGGATATGGATGATATTGTGAACCCAGAATAATTTATCATGGGTGGCGTATGTAGGCTACATCATCGTTTCTTCCAAATCAAGGATTTCTAATGCCTTCCAAGCCAATTAGCAACATAACGAGACTCTTGTAACGTACAGCAATGTCACATCCTGGCTCGGTTGTGAATTTTCATTGTTTATTGAGTTAGACAGAAGTAACAAAATCTGTTTTCATTCAACATTTGCCTCAACTCGAATTTGAATTAGGCGTTACTCATATTGACAGAAAACTGATTATCTATATGAAATGTCATGTTAAAATATTATGAATCTATTGAATTGGTCAGCCATTGGTTGACAGGTATCAATGCGGTTGTAGGGATTTTGTTCAACTGCTGGAATCCCGTTTTTCTTTGTCAATGTTGACATTCGAACTAACTGATATATATGTACATATATAATATATTATCATACATACACGCATCCATACATAGGTATATATGCTCGAGATCGATGTTGGAGCTATCACTAATTTCTAGGTCACGCCTGTTTCAATTCACCGACTGTGGGAGCCATAAGAGGCTCTGATGTGGAATCAGTAATAGCCCCTGACCCCAGCCTAACCTGGATCTACCCCAGCCTTCCTCCAGCACCCCGTTCCCACCAGGCCTAAGGACTGCCCACCTGCTTCCCTTATACATAATTACCGCTCCCTATCCCCTAATATCCCTCCCTAACCCCCACAAAGTCCCCCTAGTCCAACCATAGGGCTATATTGAAAGAGGAAATTGAAATGGTTGGGCATACTGTACATCTAAGACCCTCAGATCTCAGAAGCCTTCCGCCACCCTCGATAACATCCTCACATGCCACATTTCTTACGGGCACGCAACTTCCCTCCCTTCTCTTCCACTTCAAACCAGTGCCCAATAAAAACACATTGCAAGTGCACATTAAAGTGAAATATCTTTTTTTCTCAGATTTGTTAAACGCCTTTTTACAGACTCATTAGACTGGGAGTTAATGAGAAAGAGATAGAGTTTCGCGTAACCTATTTACCGTCCTTTTTATTCACGTCTGCATCCACGGCAAGAAACGTTTAGCATGGAATATCATCATTAATTTGTATGTATATCTCGGGGACGATGGATATATAAAGTTGTAATTTTATTAATTGTTCAATGTTCAATGCAATGTATACCTTATAATATCTAACCTTAAAAATATCAAAGGGAGCCAAAACCAATAAATTCAACACAATTTTCCAAACTCAAATAATCATGGAAATCCATTCCTTGAGCCTATTTCTGGCCCAGTTTGAAACATCACTCCTCTGGATGAAAAATTAACAAGGCCAGAAAGAAATGATTTATAGTTGAATGTACTGAAATTACCCAGTCATAAATATTCAAGAGACTTTGGTTGTTTTATTTCATCGGAAACCTATATTTTTTCTGGTCTCTAAATGTTGGGGAGGTCCCAAGGCACATCTTGACCAATTTTGGTTGGGCTCTAATGGATATTTAGTCTCATAGAGACATGTAAGAGTGTCAAATTTGGTAATTCCCATAGACTTCTATAGTTAAGGCCACTCCCTTCCTCTGGCATTTACTCAGAGATAAGCATGGTGACATATGCTTTTTTTTTGGTTTTATCATATTCTCTTTGGTCTATTTTACCCAATTAAACTTAATTCAGAGATCTGTAATGGATTTCTATTTTTGATCAAACACCTCTTAATCCCTTTAATTAGACTCATCTAACATATTTCTGTACTTGTATGAGTTTTGAGAATTTTAGCAATTATATTGGTTTTTGTTTCCCTTTAAGTAGCTCACGCTTATGGCTATATGTTGTGGCCAGGTTTCATGATACTGCTTAACCTTGCCAAGTCAATATCGCTCATTCAGTGTCCTATCCCATTCTTATCACATCCAGCATTACCACATCTCGGAACATCCTGTTTTACAGTCGCGGCATGGACAAGACTTATACTGTAATGGGAGCACAAATAAGAACTGCATTATACAAAACCAGCAAAAAGCTGCCAAATCCAATCACATAAATCTAGCCTGGTCAGTATCAAAAACCTGAGTGTTGGGGGTGGGCAGCAAAATGTGCAGCGGAAACCTGGCACCGGAGACAATTAGAGGCTGGTAGGTCCAACACAGCTTTCCCTATATGTTGCTCCCGGCCACCAGACTGGGGATTATCATAAACACGGTCTGATTGAGTTGCTACAGAAGTAATTACTTCATTAGGGCAGGTGGCGTGGACAGATGACCAGCCACTGGGTGAGGGTGATGAGCGGGGAGTGGACGCTATGCTTTCATAATGCCTTGGTGGAGAGGAACAGACTGGAGACAGAAAGAAACTGTTCATCACCTATAGCAGTGAAGATATGGATGAGGGGTGAGGTTGGGTGATGATCGGCTGGCGGACAGGGTGAGGGCAGGGTGAGAGCGGGTAATGATCGGGGAGAGGATGGAGTGAGGGCAGGCAAAGATCGGGGAGTGGACAGGGTGAGGGCATGGGGTGATCAGCGAGTGAACAGGTTGAGGACAGGAAATGATTGGAGAGTGGACGGGGTGAGGGCGGGCAATGATCAGGGAAAATCTCTAGCTGAGAAAATAATCCAAGAAGGAACTTAATCACAATTGAGTTCCTCAAGGATAATCAGATATCTCCTGTGATATTTCCCAATTTTGTAAGTATCTTCTGTTAGGCTATACTATACCACTGATCAAGCACGACATGTATGTCATGAAAAAAGGACAAGAAGTGGCTGGCGTATGAATACACCAGACAAAGTGGTAGCGGTGATGAGGTGTCTTTGGTCAGTCTACTCCCCTAGTCAGCCTGTCTCCCGCCGCCCTGATTGGTAGTCCCACCACGCCAGCGCCGCCAATCGGGCTTGACGCCAACTACCACCAGGTGGCAGGCCTAATCGAGTCAAGACGGACACTTCCTGTCGAAGAATTTGGCGGGAAGGAATCCCCAGACGACATTTGTTTTGCGGCCTGGCGTCTGTTTGCCCACTCTGGCCCCACTGACCTCTATAGTGTCGGGTGAAGGGATTTTTCTGATGATGTTTTTCGTATGATTATTCTGAAAATGAACAGGCGAACTTATCCATTCTTTAGTGCGCGTTGGCAGAATTCCATACAATAGTTTTCAATCTCATAAATTTACGATTTGAATGAGACTTTGGCAATTGCATGTTATATTATATTGGCATAACTGAGAAATGGAATCGTGTGTAGAGGTTATCCAAGACCGACAGGGCTACAAACTTACATGGACAGCTCTTTCTTTTTGCCCACTTTCCAAGTAAAACTCCTCTTGCATTGTCCAGGGACGTAGCCAGCCCTGGAATTAAAGAGGTTTCCAAGTATTATTGAGAGAATTAAAGGTAGATTATATGGGTTCCATCCTTACACAATTTACCTACATTTTTTGCTTATATCTTTTGGAAACCTAAAGGAGTTTATGTGATCCAGGAACAACCAGTGGCAGATCCAGGGGGGGGGGGGGTGCAAAAGGGGCAATTGCCCCCCTCAAACCAAGTAGACATTTTTTCAAATAATCTAACCTTGTTGATTTCCCTTTGTTATTGGGGTTGGTTGGTTTGCCCCCCCCCCCCCCCCTAGATGACTGACTCTCGATCCGCCCCTGTCAACCACCCCTTCCCCCGGCTACAGGTTCGTTGCATCATGCCAACCCCCTTCATACCTCCTGCCACGAAACCTCTTAAAGATTCCCTGTCCTCTTAAAGACTCCCTGTCATTTGTACGCTGATACCCCTCCTTCCGGTGGTCCTCCCCCTTTGTTAGACCCTTATAACGGGGGAATCAGCGGTAGACGTTACATGTCAGTAGCGCCCTCTATTGAGACGCCCCCACGGTGCCTGTCTGACACCAGGGGTCAGCACCTAACGTCATCACTTCCGGCCGGCAGGATGTTACCCGATACCACGCCTGCCCGGGTCAGGGTCAGACGGAGACTTGTCTTCACATGGCAGAGACTAGACAGTGGCCTCAGGCAACCACTGGATGGACCACACGTCTTTGAGAAAAGGCATTCTTTAATTCTATGTCCCGTCTGCGGTCTCCATAAACCTTAAGCCTATATTATACATGTCAATTTCACAGCAGCGCCACCTGGTGTGGTTTTTTTTTTTTTATGGGATATCATTGAAATTTCAGTTAAACAAGCGGGAGTACTTAGGAATGGCAAATGTGCAAATTTGAATGGAAAAGAGAAAAAAACAAATTTCCAATTTTTCCTTTTTCTAGGAGAGACTTTCTTTGGTGAACGAATACTTTCTTTCACCTCAAATATTCATTATGGCCCTACTCAGACATTTACAGCATTTAAATTAAAAATAACGGTCATAGGGGGAATGTGCCTTGTATCGCGCATGTGTGTTGTATCACGCACCCGTAGCTAATTGCTTAAATAATCATACAGGTATATCTTATAGATACAATAAATATAGGTGGTTGTGGACCACTGTCTGGCGTACCTGTTTATAACCTTACTTTGCATTTTTGATGATTCCTATATTATAATAATAGGAAAAGCGTTTTTACTCTTTATTTTATCACTAATCTCTAATAAGTTAGCTAATTTAATTTTCAGACAATCCTCAATATCAGAGATATGACTGCAAATAAATAATAAAAACTATTATTTTTCTGAAAGTTATCGCCTTACACTATAACGTACTTTTTTGAAAATGAACATATGACAATTGTTTTCACTGATATTGTCAAGGTTAAGTATACCATTTATAATTGTTGTATCACGCAGAGGGTGTTGTTATATCGCGCAGGGCACATCCAATTAGATATATATAGGTATATATGATATAATTTAGTTATTTTTCACTTTTAATTCACATTTTAAAGGTGATAATCTGCGGTATAATTTGCTGCCTTTCAAATAATGTGAAAATTATGTCAGGGAACTAAGAATTATTTTATTGATAGAACAAACTGCAATGGATGTCTATTACATGAAATTAGAGTCTCCGAAAATTACTGTTTGTAATGAAAATATTACGTAATTACATAATTACAAAATTAAGAAAACTGTAAGGAGCCTTCCCTCTTAGAATCTTCTCTATCAAATTTTAATAGCCAATGAAATCTTGCTAATTCTTTTTATAAAAATTAGATCAAGCAATACACTCATACATTTTTTTGTTTTCAAAACTGTTTTCTTAATATATATTTTTCTCAAATATAGCAATGATCATATGCGTTTTTCATACACGATACAACAACTATGTGCGTGATATAACAACATGGCAATAGTACTAATTATTCTGGTTATGTTTCTGTGTCAAAGTTGATATTTTCCTTGAGCACCCGTAGGGTTTACCTGTCCATTTCACACACATGTGAGCATGCAAATAGCATGTTATAAGAGCTGATATTTCGATAAATATATCTACTTTTTGTTAGTTTATTTTTCAAATATTGGAAATTTGCTTCTTTTCTTCTACCTTTAATTCAATATCTTGCACTATCTATAGTTGTTGAATCGCGCACTAGGTGCGCGATATAAGGCAAATTCCCCCTATATTGTTGAATGTTGAAAAACATACTCTATGCTATTGGCCCCAATAGTAAGCCTAAACCCCATATATCATCCCTAACACCCACATTTACTTTTGGTAAGGAAATGCATATCATTGGAAAGGCTTTACAATTATCTGTCAAATGCTATATAAAATGTACAGATTCATGCCATATTCTTGCAGAAGAACATAGATATACAAATTCGCCAGCATCAAAAGTGGTGTGTGGAATCCAGGCTTTAGTTTAATCAGGGTAATAGATGTCAGAGGCAGACTGCCCTGGGAGTGTGCCATCCACATTTTACAATGGCGCGATCGGTAAACCGCCAACGACAACACTTGACTTTTGAAGGAGGCTTATACTTATACTCAATGCTGGAAGGAATCGACGTTTTTAAGTCCTCTCTTTTTAGGACATAAATATTGGCCTTTAAATTCAACATTGGACATTGTGACTAGCGGTATACTCGAGCCCCACTATTGGAGTAGCGGTAATGACGCGAGCATACATGTGTATGGATAAATTCTTAAAAAGTCAAAAGGACTTATTGTAAAGCATGAAAACGTTCAACTGCGTACTCCTAATTTTGACTTGAAATACTAGTGCCCGCGGTGCACCCATGAGGCTGTCAAAGATGATAATAAAAGGGAGGTTTTGACTGGAATCTTTGGTCAATCTATTGTGAAATAGGCTATTGTATGGAAAAGGTATTTATCATGTGCCTTTCACCATAGCTGAAGTGTCAACAGCCTTCCGAAAAACCATTATTTTGTTTGCACACAAGTAGACAATTTGATATGTATTTGTATATTATAATGACTAAGCCGGAGAAAACGTCACGATTTAACTTTCAAGGAAACTATCTTCTATCCTTAGCCCGGTCATTAAGGTCTCCAGAACAGGCATAAAGCAATGTAAGACCAGCGGGAAGTACCCTATGGCCACCACCTCATTCCAAACTGATTTTTCTTTGCTTTCACACAACCTCCCCACCCCTTCCCCCAACTCACACACACGCAGCCCCCTGGCTCTCTAGGTCTATATCTTGGTAAGCCTTCCCCAGCTGCAGAGTCAAGAATCAATCGTCATGATAGCAGCGGGTTCTCTAAGCGTTTCGGGGCCCTGGGAGGGGCCCCATCTCTACAGACGCCGCGTCGATCAATCCTGACGTCAGCTGCCCCTTTGTGCGCACGCATTCCGGTCGGAATGTCGCGGGACGCTGGCCACAGATGGCGCTGCGAACGTCTGGAGACCGGAAGGAAGTGGGATCGGTTTTTATGGAGGGTGGGGGAATCGTTGATTTGAGAAGTTAAGCAGCTCGCGGAGCAAAGTGTTCTGTTCGTTTTTTTACAGGCCCTATAGCTGGTGGCATCTTGATTTTGAAGCCATTTAACTTACCCATTACAAACTTCGGAGCGTATGGCCAATTCAAACATTGTGATATTTTACTGTTTTTAAAGAACTTACAATTCTTTGAGG
This sequence comes from Lepidonotus clava, assembly GCA_936440205.1. Lineage (NCBI taxonomy): Eukaryota > Metazoa > Annelida > Polychaeta > Phyllodocida > Polynoidae > Lepidonotus > Lepidonotus clava. The sequence continues at coordinate 11,722,950 of OW387145.1, forward strand.
GCTCAGCATATTTCAAAAGAACTGGTTGTTTTTCAAGAAATACAATAAAAAAAGGTGCTTGCGTCATCGAGAAAATACATTCATTTAAAACAAGCCATTACAAGTATAATAACGTCTTCAGACAACTAGATACAATTAATTGTATCATGTCTATATTACATGTTACCCTATTTACAGGGTCAAACAGTTAGTGTTAAAGTTAAGGTTTTGATGGTTAGGTTAGCTGTTTTATTATAAAGCATGTTGTAAAATTGCAATATCAGCATCGGACGGATCTGGAAGACCGGTGACGTAAAAGACCGAAGCAAAATGTGTGCAATTAACCTCTTTTTGATAAAAAGAATTTTTAAAAAAAGAGAAAAAAGAAAAACATCTAGCATCCGGCGCCTAATAATTACGGTTTGGGTTTCCTTCTACCCCGGGAAGACCCGCTTTGGATGCCCTACCCCTCTGGGCCCTGACACCAAACTGACACGAATCGTTAGGGGCTGATAAATCCATCCCCGTCCCACCCGATGATCGATCACTGGCTACCTTTACATGCCTTTGGTAGTTATACCTCGGCCAGTCTTTGGGGAGAGGGTCAGGAATCTGAATACGGAAACTGATCCGATTTGACCCGTACCCGCGTCCTGGACACTCTAAATCAGGGAGCGGTAGAACTGCAGAGGAAATGTCCAGGGCCTTGACCCCTTTTTGGTTGAAAGGCAAACACAAAAGGCAAGGACGACATTTGTGAAAGTGATAGAAGGTGGAGAGTGTTTCAAACTCATCCCGCACATTGGCCTCCAAAATCATTACCCTAGATTTTCATCTTTATAATATTTTGACCTTGGGGACGAGTTAGGGGCGGATACAAAATTTCGGAAAAGGGAGTTCTGCTTATAGGCTCGGATTAAAACGTCGTGCATTTGAGCCCATGTGTGCACATGTTTAAGTCCCCATACAAAGTGGGGTCAGAACCCCTGGACACCCCCCCCCCTCCCCTGGATCTACCCCTGCGTGTTACTGTGAACTGGAAACTAAAAGATTGTCTACACCAATAGGAATACTATTGAGGATATTCGTTTTTCCCATGATATAAACTACTGAATTCCAAATAAACAGGGGGCAAACACGAGTAAACTACACTTCTAGAGACAGCATTTCAATTGTCGAGTCAAAGACCGACTGGTTTCAGATATAGCAAAAAGGCAAAATCAATTGTATCTTCATAATGTGATTCAAAGGCTGCAGTCAGGCGTGAAATCATCCACTTCCTCCCCCCATGGGTCAATAATAATTTCAATCAAACAGCCTTTGTCAGGGCTCTTCCCTGCCTCTCCTTTCTGTTTGAGTTAAGGGATTATGACATGTTCAGATGTTTTTCACCTGGCCGTTTTAAACATGTTTTTGGCTGTTTTACACGTGATTTCTATTTCAATGAGAAAGGATGCTGTTTTCTGATGAGCATCAGAACGCCCTGCCTCCTGGTAACGGGGCTGTAACTCTTCTCACAAGTAATCTGTGATCTCAAATGATTTTTTTTAAATAGTTTATTTATCCTGACAATACATTAGTGTTCACCAGTTTTCATTGTATCACCAGTGGCAAAAATTCTCACAAATGAGAGAGGTATAAGCATTGTATGCTTCATACATAAAAACATGAACTCTTTAAACATGAAAACATGAATTTCTCAATCAAACGGTTACCTGCTTTTCAAAGAGGACAGGTGCCTTATTTTATATTAGGTATTCACGAATGGGAAATGAATTAAGCTTTTTGTTTTATGTAAAGGGACCCGTTGATCTGGATTCCTGGTAATACGCTCTTGACATTAGGTGACCATCTAAAATTGTTTGGTTTTTATTTGGTCCTCTGTATATTGGCAAAATGATAAATAGGAGAAAATATTCTTAACCGGGACAATTTGATGGTGTAATAGGTAAATCTGAGGGGTTCCAAAAAATATATCTGATGGGTTTCCAATGACTATTAATGACTATTAAAAATGACCTTTATGAGCCAACTGACGGAGTCTTTTCGTTTTTTCAGACGACGGACACATCCCAGCTGACCCAGGAGCAGATCGAAGGTAAGTTCGTCTCTGTCATGAACATTTCAATACGGGGCCTTCCATCTAGCAGGTGTTCAAGATAAAAATGAAGAAAAAATGTAACATGAAATGTTATTAGTATCCGGAAAAGAACATGGAAACTAATTTTTGCGGAAAAAAATGATACATATTTATTTACCCTAGCGAGAGATTGGATTTATCCATTATTCCTCCGTATTTGGACTAACATGTTGGCCTCATGACGTTATATTTGGAAAATTGCATGGGGTCAACAGTTTAAGGACGCCAGTATCTCTCAGGCATCACCATCTATTGACACCTGTATCTCTCAGGCATCACCAGGCCTAGACGACAGATGCCTGAGAGATACATAGCATGTATGTCAGAATTGTCAATTTGATGCTTAATAAACATAAAAAACTTTTTTTTTCTATTTAAAAAGACGAGAATAAATCATATTATATTCTATCTAAGAATTACCATTTAGGAAATAATTATTTATATCATGTTATAGCTTCTTGTTGGTCTAATCTAAAATATTATGCTATCAGTGGTGTCTTTTGGGCAATTTCCCTAAATTATTTGGTGTCTATTATGTAATATTTGAAAATTTTGTGGCGTCTTGAAAGGGTAGACCCAGTGTGATGGGCACTCCACTCCCTTTGATGGACCAAACAAAGAACGGTAAATGCCACGTCTTTGCATACAAAGACGCCACATCTAAAAGTTTTTCCCTCTTTTCGAAATCCTGGATTCACGATTGGATAATTCCTTATACATTGTTATGGAAGGTGACGTCACTTTAGCCCTCACTCAGCGTTGAGACGAGCACTAAGATACCCAGCTTAAGAGGTGATGTCGCACAGCGTTATCATGACGTCGCAGAACGTCACCAAACGTTATTATGACGTCGAACCTTTAGATGATAGTATTAATTTGAATCTGGGGTGATATTCAACTCAGGGATCTTAAAAGTAGACAGCAGCTTTGATCGACTGTCCTTATAGGATTTCCCCAATCCCTCACATTCATTGAAAAAACCACTAACGAAAACGTTGAGGGATAAAGAAGTATTCAAATAACATCAAAGTTTTATGAAATATCCTGTATAAAGAAGAATTGAGTCAAGACAATCTTATTTGTTGCTGCCTTTAGTTTTATGACCATCGTCAGTAACATTTTATTTGTGCATTTCCTTTTCCTTATGGTCAACGTCCTCTGCAGAAAGAGCACTGGGATAGGGTCTGGTTTAAAGACCGGATCTGAAAACGGTTCCTTTTTTCTCTGCGCTTTTTGCCCCTTTATTTAATCTGACACGTTTCCCCTGAGACTCAATCACTGTCACTCCTGTTGTCCCTGAGCTTGTCACGTGACATGATCACATGACCGCCGGAACCCCATCGTCCCCGATCACTGGACAAATCTCCCCATCTCCCCGCGTCTTCCTCTTCCCTGGCCCTTCATATCATAAGGGAGTAAAAGCAACCGCGATGCATCGCCTAATGTAAACGTACTGTATTATCTTATAAGTTCCCAATCACATAACTGTAAAATGTGTGTGTATACGTTCAACATTATGTACCTACAATAATAAGATAGTATGAGGTCAGTTTTTAGAAAGTATTTAGCTGAACACCCATACCAATTTTAAGAGATATGTTGACTTACCTGGATGCGAATGTTGCAGATGCTTATTAAGCTACATAATTATTAATTCTCACTCCCTTTCCCCCTTTCCGATTCCTTTAATGCTATTCTTAACTCTGCAAATTTAGCGAAATGCCTTCTTTCTCTTAGTTTGCCATGCACTCACCTGTTCTTTTCAATTCATTGTTTCTCATATGCCACACATTTTATTGCCTGTCTACTTCTACCTCTGTTGCTCTTCATGTTTCCTTTTTTCGCCTTTCCTTCCTTTCTCCCTCCCTCCCTCTCACCCCTCTCTCCCTCCGCTTTCATATCCTGTTGGTTGACCTGTCAGTTCACATTTCCATCTACTTGTCTGCTGTCAACCTGTTTCTTCAGCTCCATACGTACAAGGCGGCTTTTACCAGGTCTAACCTGATATCGTCAGCCGATTATTATGCCCATTCTGCTTAAAGACGTACATTTCAATATTGCATACTGACGAATGGTGACTCCAAGACATGATCGGCGACGTCCAAATCGCCGTAATGGGTAGGGGGTTTACCATCCTTGTTGTTCGGCTTCTTTGGCTTCCTATATTATACCTCCTTGTTAGCCTGCCTATCGTCCTGTCTGCCTTCTGGTGTCTTCCTCTTTCTACACGCCTTTCTACACGTCAGACGCGCAACCTCGTGTATACGACGTAAAATGAGTACTTTGTACATGACCCCCACTGCAACAAACATACGTCCAATGTAGATAATCAAGGACAGGTAACGGTATAGCGTCATCTTGTATATGAAAATAGTTAAATCCAGGCGATTTTATCGTGTAAACAGTGCACAGAATATACACACGATGTGACGACAATAGGCAGTGCCTACTAAACGAACGTACCTGACGTTAGACTCAAAGTGCCATTCCAATATACTACTACTAGTACTAGCACATAACGGAAGTGGTGATTTGAATCTTCGCAACACGAAATTATTATGAAATAAATCTAGGTTATGCCATCCAAATAGATAGAGCCTATGTATGCCACAGGCGGCTTTATATAATTACTTTTTCAATCAGCAATATCATCAGTGTGTGTGATACTTGTGTACATATATAGTGGAACATATGCTAGCATGACATTGCGAATATATATAGGCGATACCTTCTTTGTACATTCTCATGCCATGAAATAATGTTTTCTGCTCATAAATACTTCCTTTCTCTAACTTTTCATCTCCAACTTTATCAGTTCCTTATTATGACCTTTATTTCCTTATCGCTGTCCTTACTATCCTTAGATCGTTCTTTGCTTTCAAATACCCTTCAACCCTCAAAGCGAACTCCCACTACATGACAAAGTACCTCCTATGACCGTCGCCAAATGTTCCCAATGACCCTTTCTATACCCTCATCTATTGTCCTCTTTTCACAAACCTCCATTATATCGGTCGATCCCCTTATAAATACACCATTCAGACCCAGAGTAGTGAGATCTTCTAAGAGAGGCTGCTGAGAGCCCCTCCTCCTCCCCTCCTCCCCACCTCCCGTGTATCCCCGCCCTTGACCTGCCCTCTAGTGTCCCCCCCCTCCTTCTCTATTGTCATCATAGTATCTGCCCAGCCTCTGTGAGACCAGCAGTGATTCCTTCCTCTATCTGAACAATCCCTCAGCTCTGCTATGGTCCCCCTTGTAGTGGTGGTGGGCTGAGTGTAAGCTTCAGGGGGGTACTGTTTGCTGAGAAAACCATTGTTTTTATCTTTCCCGCTGGATCAGTTCAATACCACAATCTAAGGCCTTAAGCCTGCATTGCACATACCAATTTTAATGCCGATTTTACAAACTAAACAGTTGGAATACAAGTTAGATATAGACACGTTATATTTCATTCAAAATGTTTTTTAATTCCCTTTCAAATGTTTCCGGTTTCAAAACATATTTTCTTGGCAAAAACAAGTAAAAATTGGCAGGCCTAAGTGCATGGAATAAAGACTCTACATTTAAAATAATTATGAGAACCAAACCCCTTTCTACTGTATCCTTATTGACTGTGAAGGAATTGTAAATTTACCTAGTGAATAAACTGAGGATTGAAAAATGATGCCAATATAGCCCTTTAAGAATGGCAAAATATATCATTTAATATGATCTAGACTATCCATTTCAGTTGCTTGAAATAGGCGAGGCTGAAGGTATAGTACTAAGACAATTAAAGCTGAAACCTATGAACTTTAGGCCATATATAACCTTGAGGTTGTATAGCTTTCACCATTTACAGCCAATACTTTCAATCTGGTGCCACTACCCCCTCCCTGCCACCAACACACAAACACGCACCACTCTGTATTCCTCCAGTTCATGCCATCTAAAGCCTTCGCCATTGAAAGGCCAGTCTATTTCAGACAGAGTACCTCCGCCTCTCCAAAACACACTCGAGGCCATCTTCCCCTCGTCCGCCTCCAACGATCACTTCTCCGCCTCCTGCCGATACCCCCTCCTGTCTCCCACAGCCCTCCTCCCCTTTCTCCCTCCTCCATTCGGCCAACCAATTGCCCGCAGCGCTTCCGCAAAAGGCTGAAAGGCGATTCGCTGCTTCGGCTTCACCGGAAGTGACGACAGAAGTGGCACGTGATCCCAACCGGCCAATGAGAGGACGGCGCGCAGGGAGGCGCAATGATTCGGACCGATTCGCATCTCGGGTTGTGGGGGAGAGTGATTCCCATCTCAGGTTGTGCAGGGGGAGTGACTGAGAGACGGAGGGGTAGGGGAACTGTTCAATTCTTTGGGTGTCTCATTTCTTTTGGGGGCAATGTAGCTGTACCGCGCGAAGTGCGGCCTTGCACCAAGCCGTACTCTGTGCAAACCCAAGTGCGGCCGGTGTCGCGCGACGGCTCAGGCTGTACTTGGGCGCACAAAGTGCGGCCTGGGCCGTCGCGCGACACCTGCAGTACTTTGGTCTGCACAGAGTATGGCCCAATCGGGTAGGTGACCAGGTGACTAGGCCCTACGGCGCCCCCTGCACTAGTTGCCGTCAGGGGCTCACTGGGCGAGCTGTGCGCGAATATTGGGCCCTCAGTGCATCCACCACTTGGCCAAGGCTAGCTCTAGCGTAAATAACCCCAGCTTAGCCAATCCTAGCCAGCCAAAACAAAACAGCCAAGACAAAAATCACGGCCAAAAAATTGTGGAAATGACGGCCAAAAACATGGTTAAATGACGGCCAAAAACATGGGCAAATGACGGCTGAAAATATTGGTAAATGACAGCCAAAAATGATGTCGGCCATCCGGGCCACCATGATTCCCTCAATTTCTATTGACCCTGATTCAAAATAGTCTGAAACTGGACTAGTACATGACTCCGGGGGTCAGAGCTAGGGTGTTTCCTGAAATATATACAAAATGCAAATTATTTAGTACCCTGAAAATAATAGGAATCTTGCAAAATATTAACACAAAAAATGCGAGATATACGATAATCAATTAGTTTGAGTATAATCAATACTCAGACCTACATCTTAAAAAAACAGTAGACAAAGTATTTGTCCCTGCATGCATATTGCCATTCCCGAATGCGGTATACATGTATACCATATCTAATATCAGCGCCTGTATTTGCAATCCCCAAGCTCGTATGGTTATGGTCATAGACCCTTAAATTCGGTACACCAACACAGCACTTTTTGTATAGTAGGGGGACGCTCGGGGACCTAGGGGTAACTTTCTTGGTGGTCAAGCCAGTAAAAACATAAGCCCCACACAGGCCTATACCAATGTCAACCCCGATGGTGTAAATTAGAGGTATATCGCGCATCTAATTTCATGAATACCGAATATTCTTTCTTACATATTAGTTATTGCAAGGATACTCCCCATATGATTTTGTGACATAGAATCCTATAGCCTAGGCCCTGATACGTATTTGTTAATATCTTTTTTTGGGGGTCAATGGGCTTCACCTCTATTAACTAGTGTAAGATAATGCAATGTACTAATTCAGGCTTTGCATTGAACGTGTCAGGCCAATATCACACTTTTTTAATACCATGCTTGTTATTACACATTCTGATTGCTGGACATTGTCCCCCATCCATCCCTTGTCAGGAATGTATAGGGTAATATTTTGACAATTATGGATTTTAAAGGATTTTCAGGTCAAGTTATACTTTTATGATCCCAGACAATACCATCACATTTATGTCTGAGATAATTAATTAATTATGTTGATATATATTATTGGGGAATGCTGCGATCCTACTTCTCATTAATATTCATGTTATGTTAATTAGGTCATGTGACTTGGTGGCGGCAATTAGTCTCAGCTTGGTCGCCATTAGGCGCAGACGTTCCCCACACGCTTGTAATTTTTTTGGAGAAGTCTATACGCCTAACAATCAGAATCTATGTCGTATATATCTTTGTGTACCGCTTGTAACCAAAAACACGCGGCCCCGAGGGGGAGAAAATGCTGGATTTCTTTAAGTCCAGGCGACAAGAAGATTGAAATGAGCGACCAGCAAATGGAGGCAGATAAACTGGATTCCGCTACCGGGGGTAAGGTTACTGTCAAAAAACCTGTCTTACCTGTGATCCAAGAGACTGTGGGTGACTCTGAGGATTCTGATGAAGATGTTACTAGTCCTGAAGATCCAGCGGAGAAAATGTTCGGGCGGTTCATCAAGAACCAGGAGCGACAAGCTGCTACCCTAACATCCATGATGGCGTCGTTGACGACTGCAGTCACTTCTCTTTCTGGTCGCGTTCGGCGACAAGAGAAACACGCCAAGAAGGAGCTGGATACGGATTCCTCTACAGATTCTTCCGATATTGATTCCGATGACGGTGCGACTAGGATCCAAGGTAAATCGGGAGTCAAACCTCTTCGCCCTAAAGGATCTAAGCATCGATATAGCTTACGTCCGTACCTCCCTGTTGGTGAGAAACGTCCGGTTACCTTTGCGGCGCTGGTAAGTGCCCTGGTCGCCCTCATCCTGGCCGCGCTGGGAGCGGGGATCCAAGTCGCTGGTATGCTTGATCACTTGAGATTCGTGAGCGACAAGGCAGCCACCAAAGTCTACTCCACGGAGAGCATCATCAACTATGACGCGGAGGTGCGGCGACAAGCTGATATTTCTGGCAGGAAGGCCTTCTCCTACGGGTCGACGGATGCAATCCACAAGCACTTGGGCATCGAAAGTACTGTGGGAGCTACAAAGGCGAAGAACAAGGCCAAGACATCAACGGCGACTAGTCAAGGTGGTCAAAGCGACAAGAAACAAGGTATCTGTTGGTATTTTAACTACAAATATTGCAACAACCGCAAATGTTCAAAGTCACACGTTTGTTATCATTGTCACGGAGATGACCACCGTCAAAATACTTGCCCCAACGTGAAAAAACAGGGCAAAGACTGACTATTTACAAGTTTACCGGATATTAATCCTGGTTCATGTGAAGTTGTCTGTGCAAACTCGTATAATGAGCTAATAGCTGGTGAAAAACAGACTTACTTGTCGCCCGACTTGGATTTTTGCGGCGAGTTCACCAATGTTGACATTCAGTTTGTTCCTGACCCGGATGTAAATATTCGAGCGGACAACGCACTAGCAAATATTAGTTTTCCGAGTACTGCAGACATTAACAAGGATGAAATTGTTCGTCCTATTGTAAAATTGTCAGACGAATCCATTCCTGACATCAGTTTCTTTGGAAATTGTCAAAATATTACTAGTTCAGCGTATGACTTAGCTGAAAAGGACAAGCCGGATGTTACAAGCCGCCATGACACTCGTACGGAGTTACGGGTCAAAGGTCATTCACTTTCAAATAAGATTAATTCTTCTATTGGTTGTAGTTCCGCCATTTATAGTCAAATGTCTTCAGTGGTACAGGAATTTAATAATAATACGCGTTCGCAAATTATTATGAGCCAATTTAAGTGTCTTTTAGCGGATGAACTTACGCGCATTTACTGCGAGGATGACCTGCTTCCGGTTGAAATTTATTCTGTCAGTCCGACGGAGCGACGAGTTAAGTTTTTGGCGACTAGTGAATTCATTCAGGTATTTGATGGTTGCTTTGATAGTGACTGTACTTGTACACATTTTATAGGAATGGTAGCGTCGCAACTTAAACCGTGTCGTGTAGCAGCTTCTTGTATTTTACGCAAGAATCAACTTTGTGTTGGTGATATTTATGTTTTATTTGGTACCTTTTATGGGTTTCCGATTGTAGATAGTCAAGAGATTGATTCTTATGTTTGCCAAAATTATAATAGTATACTGGAACCAAACAGCAAAGAACAGATGGATGTTCTCTTACTAAAAGAGTTTGAGGAACAAAAAATAATTCAATCATTTGTTGTTCCACATTGTTCCCATTCCTTGGGAGCAATTCAAAAACCTGATGGTAAAATAAGACCTATCACTGATTGTCGTAGACCTCTTGGTATTAGTATCAATAACAACATGTTTGAAATTTGCCAGAAATTCTCGTATAATAATATTGATACTGTCATTGAATTAATTTCGCCTGGTGATTATTTTGCTGTAGTTGATATTTCCCAGGCTTATCGATCTGTAAATATTTTTTATGATCATGTTCTTTTTCAAGGGTTTAATTGGAACTTGTTTGGAACTGAGGAACCCTTTTTTGATTGTTGTATGTCGTTTGGATTAAAATGTGCCCCATTCATTTTCACCCAGATTGGGAATTTCATTGTCAGAAATGTTAATTACAGTTCTAATTGTCCTGTAGTTAATTATATTGATGACTTTATTTGTTTGGCACATTCACGCTTAGATTGCCAAATGGCAATGGAACATGTTATTAATCATATTTCTAGATTAGGATTTGCAGTCAAATCATCAAAATTAATTCCACCCTCTACTAGGGTAAAATATTTGGGAATTATTATTGATAGTTTGCAAATGACACTTACCTTGCCTGTAGATAAGTTAGACAAACTTCATGTTGTGTTAGATGAATTCAGATTCAAAAAATCAGCTACTAAGTTACAGTTACAGCGTTTAGCTGGAATACTTTCCCATTGTTCTACTATAATCAAAGGTGGTAGAACATTCAGTAGGAGAGTTATAAATTTAGCTTCCTCATTGAAGGAAAATCATCACAAAGCTAGGTTGACTTCTGAATTTAAATCTGACATTAACTGGTGGTTGTCCTTCTCTTCCCTCTTTAATGGGGTAGGGAAAATCATCAAATTGTCCTCTGTAAATGTTGTTCTATTTACAGATGCTTCCGGAGTTGGGTTCGGGGGTTACAGAACTGATTATTATGATTATTTTTGGGGAACATGGGATCCTTCTTTGTTCCCAACTACTTGTATTCATCGTGTAAAAGGGCCATCCTTTGACAATATTTCAGGTTCTATCAGTTCTAAGGAATTTTGGCCAATCCTGTGTGCTGTTAGAATTTGGGGACCTTCTTTCAAGGGCCAACATGTTCTTTTTTATACAGATAATTCAGCAGTCCAAGTTATGTTGTCCACTGGCCGGAGCAAAAAATGGGCAACAATGGATATGCTAAGAGAATTTTTCTGGCTGTCATTTGTATTCAATTTTGCCTATTCCATTGAACATGTAGCAGGTGTCGATAATACAAAAGCAGATTTTCTCTCGAGATTTCCAGCTATGTCTGTCATTGATCTGTCAACAAATAATTTATTTTGGGAACTTTTCCCTTGTTGCAGAACACTTCACTCTTCACGAGTTGCAAACAAGGGCGGGTTCCCTTCAGTCAATGGCGCTGGCCGAGAACACTATAAGGACTCGTAAATCTCAATGGAATCTTTATTTTACCTTTTGTGACCTTTATGGTTTGGTTCCACTGCCTGCTTCAGTTCAACAAATTTGTACATATATTTCATATATGTCAACAAAATTGAGTTATGTTTCTATCCCTAATTATCTTAGTTCCATTTGGCTTCTTCATAAAATGCAAGGGATAGAACATGTTGATCCTCAAAATTTTCTGATTACTCAAACTTTAAAAGGAGCTAAAAGGTTGCTTGGATGTACTTCAACCCAAGCAGCTCCTTTGACCCCTTCAAATTTAAGGGGAATATTTACACTTTTAGATTTGTCAAAATCTTTTGATTTGTGCTTTTGGTGTGCTGTTATCACAGCATTTAGAGGCCTTTTGCGAAAAGCACATGTAACATTATCACCCCAAGTTTTGAAAATTTCTGATATAAAATTTTTTGATTGGGGTGTGTTACTTACAATTTCAAAATCAAAAACTATTCAGTTCAGGGAAAGAATTCTAAAAATTCCCATCTGTAAGGCAGCTGATTCCATATTTTGCCCTTCCACATATTTATCACGCCTTTTCTCTCATGTTCCTTTAACTGGTGAAGACTGTGCTTTTTCTTATTTAAAGGGGAACATTGTTGTTCCTTTAACATATTCTGAATTTTCAAATAAATTGAGAACTTGTTGTTCTCTGTTGAAAATTCCTGGTATTACTTCGCACAGTCTAAGGCGTGGAGGGGCAAGTTTTCTCCATTCACTAGGATTTTCACTCATAGATATTAAATCCAGGGGTGATTGGAGAAGTCTGGCAGTGTTGTTATATTTAACAGAATCTATGGATTCTAACATTGCCAGGGATAAAAAGGTTTCTTCTGTTCTAAAGTTCTATTAAAAAAAAAAAAAAAAAAAAAAAAATTTAAGGGAACATAGTGGTAATTAGCTCTTGGAGGTTTGGCGACTTATTTAGTTAATTTATATCCTGAATCGGCAAGAGCGTCATTACTGCCTTTGTTTCCCTTTCTTCAATATATGTCTGAGATAATTAATTAATTATGTTGATATATATTATTGGGGAATGCTGCGATCCTACTTCTCATTAATATTCATGTTATGTTAATTAGGTCATGTGACTTGGTGGCGGCAATTAGTCTCAGCTTGGTCGCCATTAGGCGCAGACGTTCCCCACACGCTTGTAATTTTTTTTTATTTTTTTTTTATTATCATTATGTTTACTTTTTGTAATAAAAGGGCCGACTTATTTAGTTAATTTATATCCTGAATCGGCAAGAGCGTCATTACTGCCTTTGTTTCCCTTTCTTCAATATATAATAAAAAATTATGGTTTGAGATTTAAGGAACAATATCTGAATAATTATTTATGGATAGAAAAACAGGTGTCTACGCAGGGGAATCAGGGGCCCTTATCGGAGGTGTTAAACCCACGTGGCTACAGCCACAGGTGCACGGTGGGGCTGTGTGGGTGCAGTCGCTGTCGTGTTTGTTTTAACACCCCTGATAAGGGCGACTGGCTTCCTGTGTGGATGGTACCAAGACAAGGCATACCTGAGTATATTAAGTACATTGGGAGGGGTGCCCCCGATGGCTTTGTTGGTGTAGCCACGTAGGTTCTAATCAGCTTCTTGTCTGCCCCGTCTAGGCACCATCCACACAGGTACTGACACCGTTATCAAGGGTGTTAAAACCAATGCACTTACATCCGCACCTACTTGGCGGGCATGTACCTGGCACGCATGCCCCCCCCCCCCCACCAACAAAAAAAGAGAAATATATATGAGACATTAATTACATGGAATGTATTGTCGGCACCCATGTAGGTTAACTTGTCCCTATACTTATGCAAAGTATTCTTTACCAGATTATTTGGTTTTGGGTTTATCTTGGCTCATAAAAGTTATATTCGTACATTATTTCTTATCTTGAGATGATACAAGTGAATTAAATCACCTATCCATGTTATCCATAGGGATAAAACAGCCATTTCTGGATACGTCAAAAATAAACCTCATTATTTTGTTTTGATGATATATATATATATATATATATATATCATATATAGATAGTCAGTGCAATAAATATAATGCTACATGAATAATCAATTGAGTAAACATATTCCTTGAATACATTTAGATGTACATCCTATCATCAGAAAAAAGTATAAGTTCATTTCCTCTATTAGAATTAGTGTCATGGGTGCCAGTATGTCCGACACATTGGCCACGTAAGACATATTGCTTGACAAAAATAGGGAACTTTGGTTAGATCTAATCATGTCAGACAAGAATCAGTCCACAACACCTATAAGCATCACTAGCACCACCCAAAGCCTAGGTAGGCCAGACTTCGCGCAGGTAGGCCTAGGTGTCAAAAACCGCAGTGCACACTTTGTGCAGCCAAGTGCGGTCACACCTCCTGCCACACTTGGGTCTGCACAAAGCCTGGCTCTGTGCAGGGGCCACACTCTGTGCGTTACATAGCCACCAAAGTGCACAGTGATTTATTGTGTCAGGGAGAACTTCTTTTCTTTCTGATTAAGCCAGCTTTAAACTTGAAGTTGCACCCAACATGCATTTCACAATAATAGAAGAAGACCTTACATGGGATATAATCTAATTGTTAGTTCTTTTCTGGACAACTTTGTATATGCCACATAGGTACTTTACCCGATAGGTGCAGCTATCTTTTTATGGTAGGTATAATTCAAATTTTCTAGATCAATTTTATATTTTGAACAATGCTGATCTCAGCTATAGTCTTTGTTCAATCTACTGATTCCCTTTTGTTACATACGCTTGTATTGAAGATCATTTGTAGAAAAATCAGTAAAGTCCTCGATTCAGAAACGTACTCATATATTTAATCAAACTGAGTTAGCACAGGAGCCGTTTTCTTTCATATGAAGTTTTTTTTTGGAGAAGGTATAGCAGGTTTGTCTAGGTTTATTCATCACTTTATCATGATAAATTTATAGAAATTATGCAGAAGACATCATAATAAACAGAAAGGGACTGGACCAGTGACCATTTTAAAAACATTATTATTAAAAAAACTGGAATATATAGTAGTTCTCCTGAATATATCAATTATCATGATACAGAATTGATAAATTTTGGATCTGTCTAATAGTTATGTGATTATATTTTGGTTGTTTTCCCCATCTAAGGCTTCGCGTGGTTACATGTTCTTCCAGCCATATATAGTCATCACCAAAATATAACGTCACAACGTTTGTACAAAGTCTATACCATCTACACTTACCCCCACCCCCTCCCATTACTATTGGTGTGGCAGTGACCCACCCAGGTCAATGCGGACTTCATGCCCACCGAGCCCGGTTACTGGTGACGACTCCCCCATCGGTTAGAGGCTGAGAGCAGGGGACATCAGGCACACCTCATATCGATGTTACGAGCACTCGGCAGTCAATGAGCAAAGAGCAATTCTACTATTGCCTGTGGGTGGGGGTAGGGTGGTAGTAGTGGTAGTGGGTAACCTCGGGATGGCAGTAAGTTGACTGGTTTTGTGTATGTGTGTGAACGTTCATTCGAGCGAACTATTTACTTTTTTAGCAGAGCTTCAACGCAAAAAGATCGTGTGATAGAATCGATTTGTGAGAGAGATGGTCTACTTGCACCTGAATTTTTTGTTGTCCAACACATACCCAGCGAAGTTCTTCCAACATTGTGAAAAACGATATGTATGAAAAGGTCGAAAGCTGTTTGATCATGAGGCGTACTGTTGTAGCCTGTGAAGTATTTTAGCTTTTCATGCTTTTATAGATTATTCTATCAGAAACAGCACTTTAAAACGTCGCGGCCTTCCTATATGCTAGACCTTGAATATTGTCCTGTTATCCTAATAAAAACCTAGATAGATGGGTAATACATTTATATAGGTCAAATATATCAGCAGGTACCAATATAGAAGATAGACATTTGGCGGTAAAAAATAAAACCTCCTACCTTTGCCTCCAGATACTAATCTTAAAAAATAAATTAAAGAATAGTAAGCGTCAACGAGAGAAATCAAACATTCAGCACTGACTTTGCAACCCACGCTCTGGGCGTCAATTTTCTTCTTTTTTCTTTTTTTTTTTTTTCATTTTGACTTTCATCATCTATAAAAGGATAAGGAGCAAATAGAATTTGAAAAGGGTAAAAATACTAAAAACCTAATCGACGTGTTGGCTTAGACAGTGGGGGCGGGGAGAGGTGGGGAGTGGCTCATGTCGCGGTCATCGGGTCACGGGAGGAGGTGTTGGTATGTGGGGCCCAGTGTAAAAAAATATGTCCTCTTAAATAATACTGGGGGGATGTCTGAGATGACATTTGAACTATTTATATACATTGTGCAGATGAAATTAAATCGTATTTGTAATGATGAAGAGGTCATATTTTAGAAAGGTAATACTGTTTATGTTCAACCTAGGGAAGTATATATGATTATATTGAAACGTTGACTGGATTATATATGTTTAGCATAAGGCTACATGGTCATTCGACCGCATAGTTATTATCAAAACTGGTAATATGACTCTTTGAGATAAATATATTGTAATATGCATATGGTTCTTTGAGAAAAGGTTTTATGTCTCTCACCTTATGAGTATTGCAGTATACGCCATCCCTCACTTTCCCCTACCTTGGCGCCCCACAAGGGAGGTGCATAACGGCCCCTCGAGGCGGCGGTGGGGTGGGAAGGGGGGCTAAACGTCCTCCTGACCCGCCGAGGGGAGGTCCCCAGCCCAAGGGGCAGGCCCTGGGGGCCCAAATATTGGTTTTATAATGGCCGAGTCCTGTAGGAGTGTACACCTATTAGTCCAAGCGAGTGGAAAGGAACAGGCAAGGGGGCAAGGACCGCGGTGTCAGGAAGGAAAGATAAAATAATGGAGCTAATAATAGTTGAAGCTAACCCACTTAGCGTAAGAAATGTGACCTCGGATATATATGTATGCATGGTCTGGAGGGGGCTAGTTGGATGTGAGGGATACTTATATCGCACATTAACATCAAGGAGTGTACAACGGTCCGCAGAGCAAACGAAATCATTGTTGTAATTATGTCTTTAGGCAACAATGAGCCAACAATGAGCTAACAACTTGAAATTAATCACAGTTCAATACAAGATTCTGAAGTGCAAGTTTACATGCAACAGTCTGAGATTTTAAGAAGAATTTTGCAAGTTTCCTGCAATACAGAATTAAATTAAATGCAACAGCGTGAAATTTCGCACACTTTTGAAAATGGTCTTTTGGAAATTCACGCTATTACCGTGTTTGCGGTTAGAGCCAGAGGCATGTGCCTTCGCAATTGACCCCTGACAGGGGCATGGCTCTACATGACATGACACATCATGGCATGTGGTGAGAAGGGCAAAATCGCATTTGGATATTCTTTTTAGACCCATTCCTAACCAAAACGAAACGGCCTGGAACCTATTCGGAGGCATTTTGGTGTTTTTCGGCCCTTTGTATAGCCCGCACACTGTAGTAGCGTGTAGCACTCGGAGAGGGGAAGGGTCGGAAATTGGATTTGGGGAGTCGTGATAGAGAACTTTGAATGGGTGACACGGCATAGGCTCAGTAGCACGGGGTCTGTGCAGGGTGCCAAGAGAAGGGTCGGGGGCAAGGTGGGGGGTGTGAAAGAAAGTTGGAAAACTTGATCAAGATTCTTGAGTGGGAAAACGGAAATTGAGTTGGCGGAGTCGAGTCGCCATGTCAAACAGAATAGCAGTGTGGACATTGATCGATAAAAGTGAACATCCAAATGGGGTTAGGGACCGTGTCTGGGGAAGGAGTAAGTAGGCAGGGAGGCGCATTAGACGGAAAACTTTATAGTTCCAACTGAAGGCGCGTCCCCACTTTGCCAAGAAAGATTTAAGTCATCGGGGGGACTAAAGCTCTGCTGGCTATAAAGAAAGGACTGATTTTGTTTATGTGGCCTTATATTTTGTAAATAGTCAAAGTGTTTGGTTGTAACACTGTGAGTGCTTAAAAACGCCACGAGTCGACACACCTAACCCTTCTTAACACTAGTGACTACTGCTTGTTTATGGTACTGGTCGACGTTGGTGGAAAGGGCTAACATTGGTCACCCCGAGACTAAATCCTTAAGTACATTACTTTTCGAACCTGCCACGGAACAAACACCGATACATATTCACACTGGGCCGTTTCTTTATTACAGGAAATAGTATTCTAGAAATTGAAGAGATTGAAGGTGAGGGTCAATGTGCAAAGTTCATGAAGTCATTAATAGGAATTGCATGAATACATCATCAGGTATTTTAGAGGTAATGCCTAAGAGCATCCGCAATTACCATATGAGTTTGCCTGAACGCGAACCTAAGCGGGACAGATTTGTGAGGAAACACTGAAGAAATGCCTATAAGTACATAGGGGTCACTTTCACAGAATTTCAATGTAAAATCCGAGGTTTGCCTGTAGACATCAGTAGTCATATTAAGAATTCTTAAAAGCATTTCAAGATAAATAACAAGGCACCATAAGGATTTTCAACAGTCGTAAGCACATGCCTCACAATAAGGGTCTAGAGTTCAGGAAGAACAGGTCCTTATGTCTACCTTTAGGGCCCCATCGAACTGCCCCTGCTACCAACAGGTCTTATGGTTGTGGTAGTAAACACAGGCCTCCTATAAATACACTATTCTGGGCTGTGCTTGTCGGAGAGAAGGTCAACAGCAAAAGTCGGTGCTTGACACTCTTCCCAGGGGCCCCACCCTCACTCGGTCTGAAAACGGTTCAGTACTTATAACTGACCAGAGGTCAGTATTACACACTGTCCCCTCCTCAAGTCCCCCACCTTTATTTAGGGTGACAACAGTCCTATACTACATTTCTAACTAACCAGAAGTCACTGCTACACACTGCCCTCGCCTCTGGCCCTCCACATTCACTAAGTCTGAAAACAGTCCAGTACTTATAACTGACCAGAGATCAGTACCACACACCACCCTCCCACTGGCCCTCAACCTTCAGTCAGTCCAACAACAGTCCGCACAAGACCCCTAACTGACCAGAAGTCTGAACTACACTAATATCACCTCCTCTGGCCTCAGTCTAAAAACATTCCCATAGGAGAACTCTAACTGACCAGCAGTCAGTGTCACAAACTGCCCTCGCCTTCTCCCACCCAAGACTTACTCATTAAATAGACCTTTACTAGACCTCTTACAGACCAGAAGTTACTGCTACACATTTGCCTCCCCTCCAACCCCTACTACCTTCACTCAGTCCAACAAAACTCTGAGACGTCTAACAGATCAGAAGTCAGTGCCACTGCCCTCTCCTCCAGCCCTCTACCTTGCCTCTACAACAGTACTGTGCTAAACCTTTAACTGAACCACACACTGCTCTCATATCTGGCCCCCTCCCTTTATTCAGACCAACTCCCACAGTCCTATATGAGAACTCTAACTGACCAGCAGTTGGTGCCATACCTCCCCTCCTCCAGCCCTCTACCTTCACCGAGTCAAACAAAAGTGAGCCTTTTGACCTCTATCAAAATCCATGAAAGGTCGTATTCTAAAGTCGCGATTTTCTAACCACCATTCCCTTTAATGTAGGCAAAATCCTGTCTCCGTTCTGTTCTAATTCTGTTATATTCCATCCCTATATTTTTTCAACTGAGAGAAGGTTTAGGCTTAATTAAGTAAAAAAAAACATGACAAACACTAAAAGACAGCAGGGTGTAAAAGTTTATGCCAGGAACCCCCACTTTTAAGAAGAAGAATCGTGTCTGTGCCCCCGTAATTACACCCTTGGCCGACAGTGGCAGATTCCGAAGATTGACCACTCAGGGCGGCGCAATGGGAGGAGGTGACGCCATGTTGGTGGCCCTGGTACTTCGGCCAGCTGGTTTATGGCCTACTTTGGGCCGGAGTTACTCCAGGTTTGTCAGCTGGCAGGGGGCGCTGGTGGTTATGTTCGTTGGTTCCTAATCCAGTCAGTCGATTTTGATTCTGGCGAGTGCTTCCCCATACTTTATCCACTGATAAATCAGTGGTGGCTGCCGTGGAATGGTGAATGGTTTTACTTGAAGTTCTCAGTGTGGGCTCCAGTACAGACCTGTCAAGGACCTTGTGCAGACGTGGTTACGTGACCACTTTTTGGGGATGACATAAAGGTTCGGACATATTTTGAGCTTTAAGGTCCGTTAAAGCTTCCTAGTGCAAAGTGCGTTGTATATAACACATTGCTGAATCATCATTTCATAGCTATGTGTGCTGTCTGATCCATGATAGATTTACCCCCAACAAATAGTTCCAAGCAGAGATAAGACATTGAAAGCTCTGTTGTGTAAGACAGAGGTGGATCCAGTGGGTGTTCAGGGGGTCCTGACTCCTCCCCCTTTTGGTGGGGACTTAAACTTAATTAAGCTTGTTAAAGTGAAAAGAAAAATGTGTATGCACAAGTACACGCTGTTTTAGTACGTAGTCTACATGCAGTCTCCCTCCTATCCAAAACCCTGTGGCTGCCCCTGTAAGGGGTGGCTGAGGCAGGTTTGTGGCCATTGTGGGCGTCTTATGGCCCTGTTTACAGTCTCACTCAGACCGAGTCAGAGGTCCCCTCTCAACCTGACCCACCTTATTCCAGGCCCATTGAAAGCCGGCCTGTTGCCACCCATACTAATACCCAGGAGGGGTGTACATAGCCACAGGGCCACAGACCATTGCCACTGTGGCTGGTAGACCTGCATTCTATTTGTAGGAAAGGTTCTTACAGAAGATTTTTGGTAACTATGTCATATACATCTTATTTCATTACATATTGATATGAACCTTGATTTCAACACAGAGTTTTGTGGTATCTTTTGACCTTTAATTAAGAGTTCGCTGTATTTTGGGTTCTTTTTTGTCAGGATGGGGGGTGGATCAATTTAGGTCTATTGGCATAATGTATTGTTTGTTGATCAAACACATCTGATCGTTTGATAATATCATAGTATATAAATATAATAATAAAGTGTGAGTTCCTTAGCAGCACATTCAGCTAAGGTCAAACGGTTACATTTTTGGTTCGAAACAAAAGATTACATTTCTGTTTCAAAACAAAAGTACTTCCTCGCCACATAGCCATGTACTCCGATCCCCTTCTAAGATGTCTCCTTTTCTCCCGTAATCAGATATGCGGACACCCAAAAAGATTGTAGATTGAATTACAAAGCGGTAAGCAATCACACAAATTATCAATTACATTGTAAGTTAAGGGCTTTCGGCCGGCCCCAATAGCCGCCTAGCCACCCTCACGAGTACCACCCCACTAAAAAACCCCTCGGCCACCCACCCCAACACCACCGTCCCTAACAAGATGAAGTGGTTCCTTTGTCCCCTCAAACAAGACTCGCGTGCATTGAATTCAATTCCGCAAGAAGCGACTCAAATGTGATTAAAACAAATTGAAAATTAGATGGAGTGTGTCCTCAATTACACAGACTTTGCCTTTGGCGAGAAAAATGCCGTTTTCAATAGGAAAAGGACCGTGGATTTAAAGGCCGGGGGATGTCCGTTGGGTTGTTTTGTTTTTACACTATGGTCAATATAGCGGCGTCTATAACGCGAATACGCAAACTGTGTGCCTTTTATTAATTCACGCATTACAGTGTCGCACTACGACCCCAAGGGAAGGTTCGGTGGTTGTCTGGAACCCCCTCAGATTTAGTAAAGTTTAGGTCATGGAATATAAAACATGGCAAATTTTGTAAAACGTCAGCTGAAACTCCTACAGATTATCTAGAGGCGCCACGGATTAACCTGGAACAACCTCAAATTTCCCCAGAAAAAAAGTCCCTTCAGCTTTAAGGACTGGGTACAGCCTTGAATTGCTATTCAAGAATTAGACAGGTTTAGATTCTCTGTATGTACAAGAGAACAGTAAGTCTATGCAACACTGGATGTTTGGGCATGTCTATAGAGAATCACATTTCAGCCATGGCCAAATAATGTTTATGTTTGCAGAGACTCTGTTAACAATGTTCTGGGTCATTGTTATGGCATCTCTGCACTATTTGACAGAAGCTGTCAAACATCAACAGGTAATGATCTCTGTTGCCCCATTTCAATACAAACTGTTTATACCTCTCTCTACCAGTACTGTCTGTCATCCATCTTTGACAGCTTGACACGGCATTAAGGACTCACAGTAACGAATCCATTTTCTATCTAATTGGTCGTAATTATGATCAATCTCAGTCTAAAACCAAAAGCATCAGTCTGAATTGAGGTTTAATGGAAAGCCATTTGAACTACAATTCCACTGAAAGGCTCTATGTCTTGATGGTCTTAACTTGTCAGTCAATTCGGAATCAGAGTAAACTTACATTTGGATAGTGTGTGACCTTTGATTGGTGAGGGCTCCTAGAATCGTGAAGTTAGCATTAGTCAAAGGTAGCATTATTCCATGAAGTAATGGATGTGATTTTAGTTCTTTATTACGTTTAGTGATCCTTTTTCCAGTCTGTATTCTAATATATCAATATCAGTAATTAAGACTTGAAAGGTTGCAGATCGAGGTTCATGTGCGTTGAGAACTCACAATTTGGGTTAGAAAGCAATGAATATGTTTTCGTTTGCTAGTTACATAATAATTATTTATGAATTTCTTTAGATGTTTTGGAGAATGCAAAGTTTGGTGTGTATATTACGTTTGGATAATTTTTATCAACTTTTAGAATGACTCAGGAAAGTTTTGTGAAAGGGATTCTGATTACCAAATAGAACCCCCACCAACAATACCAACAGCAACAAGAAAATTAAAAAAAACTAAACAATATAATGGTGTAATAATGTAAACGTGATTTTGTGTAAGGTGTTACACTCCGTTGACTTTTTATCCACTCCACTAGTCATATATCAGTATATCAGTACGATATATTGCTTTGCACATCAGGGAGAGAATAACATTGTGATGAGTAGCTGATATGTATATATAGGAGCTACAAATAGCAGTAAGGTTTATATAATCATAGGGCCAGTGATAGATTGGAGTACATGTAGAACGCAGTAGGCAGATGGTTAGAGCTGCTTGCAGCGCAGGCTGAGAGGATATACAAACAACAAACGCATGTGGGGAGGGGGACTGTAACATGTATTCATGTATGGATAGACTTAATAGAAAAACATATTTATCTCAAACTGCAAATACCTCTTCAGTTCAGAACTTGAACTATCTAGTTCAGACGAAGGATAGAACGAGAACTATCTAACCAGGGAGCTAGCTTTCTGTGTAGGAGTAGACCTACTACACAATATATAAACCTCACTATAGTTCAATAGTTGAGTAGGATGACCTCTCTCTGGCTTCATCTTCCCCCCTTGAAACCACTCTTTAATCGGTAAGCCACACTATATCTCCCTGGTGCTTCTGAACGGTTTTATTCGGAGGCATTAAGCTAGGGAAACCGTGTATCGGATGCAAGTCCCATTGGAGGGAAAACTACCAAAATACGAGGGGTCAAAGTGCCCAGTCTCAACATCGGAAACTATGCGTTCACCCCATAAACGTGATGTCATCAGAATCATCTTACAGCTAAGTTATGGCCATACTGTGATTGATTGAACAGTACGATGTCACCCCGGCATGGGTGTGCAGGCAGAATAACATCACCGCGAAGGACAACCAGCCCGCCACGCGCCATAAAAGTCAATCGAACACAAACACAGCAAAAGGCCGAATAATGGGATATTAAATGGCTCCTTCCATTTCGTTCTGTTTCCAGTTAACATGAGACATAAAATCTGTCGTTCGACAGACCACATGTCCAATCCAGAGGCTCTCAAGATTGACTGGCTTACATTTTGTGCAGACAGGTTATTTTCAAGATATAAATCCTTTCAGTGGAATTACCTTTTTAATGGTTTTCCATTAGGTTCTCCGATGGTTCCTCCAGGCCTCACCACACAGAATATTTCAACTCCTGCTAGCTTTTTCCATCAGGACTGAGATCGATCACAATCATGGCCAATTAGATACAGAAATGGATTTGACTTGGTGAGGCCTGAACCTGCGAAAGTCTGCGCATGCGCACATCTATCAGGAGACGCAGGTCCTTAAGTGGTGGCGTAGAACCGTATATTCGATACTTCAATGTCGGTAGTTCTAAAGGCCCGGCCATATACAGTAATGGCATTTCTAGAGACATGCAATGAAGTATTGCAGTGTTTTGCTATATCATCTATCAGTGGTGGATCCAGGATTTCTAAAAGGGGAATGGCAGAATTTTACATTAGAAAAGCCTAAAGTTGGCCCCCCAAAAAAGTAGGGGGCGTGCACCCCCACGGCCCCCCTCTAAATCCGCTCCTTTCTATTTCAGGATTCCCTTTAAGACGATATAGTCATGTTCGCTAGTAGAGGAATGTCTAACATAATATTAAGTAATTGACCCTTTTAAAACACCCAACACGGTATATGTAGGAAGAACATAAACATTGTAGTAAAAGATACATTATTTTCACTATGACAGCTCCCACCGGACTTACAATAAGACTTTCCCTCCCCCCCCCCCCCAATGAGGCGACGCTTTTGCAAAGTATGATATATACGTACAAGTATATTTGGTTGGTTGCAGGCTGAATAAACACGTTATTAACCTTTATAAGGGATTTCTGTATGTAGTTAAAGGTGACATTGTGTTTTCAAGAGACGTTTTATAGTGATATCTTCTTTTATGTACATATCATATATTATGTATCTTATAAGACAAGTTGGTACTTTACCCATCACCGATCTTACAGATTCATCACATATTTGGTCGATAGACAGACAAATAGATAGATAGGTGGGCGGGTTTGTGTGTGTGGGAAGGGGGGATGATATCATGCATTCTCTAACGCAAAACCTTCTCTATTTTTACAGAGTTCAAGGACGCCTTCTCGCTGTTCGACAAGAACGGCGATGGCTACATCTCGTCCAAGGAACTCGGCATAGTGATGCGTTCTCTCGGCCAAAATCCTACTGAGGCTGAGCTTCAAGACATGATCAACGAGGTCGACTATGACGGTCAGTATCAGCGGTCTTAGGTCGCAGTAGTATAGCTAGGGGGTTCCTGGGGTGTCTGCATGAAACCCCTTTGATTTTCCAAAATATAAGTAAAATGTAAGAAAATTTGTGAAAAAGCTAGGATGGAACAAGTTACTTGTGATCCCCTCAATATTATTTGGAACCTCCTTTTGATTTCAGGACTGGCTCAACTTATGCTTCTCTGTCACGATTTCATTTTATTTAGATATCTAGGTTTTGAGAAACGTCACATTTTCAGACTTAGAAAAGGGGAGTAGTGTCACATTATGGGTGTCAACTGAACTAGAGCATGGTGGTACGACGTCAGTGCTTGCAAGAGGTCTAATGATATTTCAGGTCTGATGATGATTCATCGTTATGATAAAGGATGCAATGTGGATAAATCACCGATCAAAGGGGATGGATCGAAACAGGGGGAAGAGAATGAGATTATATTTAATGAAAATTCGGTTAGATAATGAGAGGTACGGGACTTTTTCGCACTGCATGCTACATGTTTCATGCAGTTTGGAAATGCTTTGCATCAGTTAACTATTTGCTGTTTCAGAATAATAATCTGTAATCACCCTGATTGGTCTCTATTGAAGTAACGTAGGCCGTACAGATTCTGAGTATGAAATATCCGTATTTTGATTAAAATCATGCATTATCTTAGGAAAGAGCAATAGCTTGGAGAATTCTTAATCCTGTATAAAATGAAGCCATTAGTCAAGAGCCGTATTTATTGCAGAACGAGATGGCCTTCCCTCCCCACTGCCGTAATCCCTGATACTAATATTATGTGCATAGTCAATTAGTCTTAAGCCTAATTTCCACCAGCCGATTTTACTACGGATTTCAAAAATCGGCAGTGGGAATATTGGTTAATCATGAACATGTTATATACCACGGGAAGGGGTTTTAATTCTCTTTCAAGTGGTATGTTAAGCCCCATACCCACTAGAACATTTTACCGGCAACTGGCGATGGGCAACAGCAGAATCACTGGTAAAATCATCACCAATTCAGATCACATGCTAGTATGTAACATTTCAATATTACACACTAACATGTGATCTGAATTGGTAATGATTTTACCAGTGATTTTGCTGTTGCCCGTCACCAGTTTCCGGTAAAATTGCCTAGTGGGTATGGGGCTTTAACGTTGTATATCATAGTCTTTTTCATATCACTAGATAAAAGTAATAAATTACTAAGTAACCGGCGGTCAAAATCGGCTGGTGGAAACCAAGCTCAAGTCAGGCCCTCAGGGGCTCTGTATAGTGGTGTGCACTTGAATCACATCTCCGAAATAAAGTTTGAACAAGACACAAGCTGTTTCTGAGGTGTTTGGGCAACAATCAGGAACAATTCAGGAAAGTTGTTGCTGGTTTCTGTACCATTTACATGTTTTTGTTGCCATGTGGAAGGCCACTTTATCTTTGTCTTTAGTCAAGACATATGAATGGCCTAAATCCCCACAGGTTCGATTGAAAACCTATAAAGGGATGCCATATGTTCGTAACCGACTAGGCAAATCACTTTTATTAGGGTCTCGTTTTTTATATTAATTTTTTGAGATTCTGTATCTCATCAGTTCAACCAACCAGTAAAAAGGATGATTAAATAGAGATGTTTGTCCTTGACAGAAATACCTACAATGAAATGCATATAGAAAATTTAGCCTATCCTGACTCAAACAATAAGCCTATATGATACACTGCTTTTATTCACTCCAACAATTAAATCCCAGACCAAACTTTTGAGTAATAAAAGGTCCCACATTAGCTGCTTTTCAGCTGCAGGTATACCTCGACCACATTGCATTGAGGTAAAAAAAAAACGTATCGGAAGACAATATGGAGCCATCAATAAATCCGATATCACAATTAATCAACAAAAAGGCTATTGATTTAATCACCAGGTTATTGTTCTCAGTTTAACACCTATAAAACTGCCGGTGACAGACCTTTGTTAAAAGCTGTTGTTTTAATGGCGGTGCCTAATGTCTGTAATGGGACGCAGGGACGTCCCCATGGATCCAACCACCTGCTTTTTACCAGCTCTGATTTCTGCAATTACAGTTATTGACACAACATTAACCATGTTGATGCTGCTTTTATCTGAAAGCAATGCTTTTTTGTTATATCCTTGAGACTTTATTTTTTAGATTGGTTCCCAATATGATGAGAGTTTTGCATGATGTGGATCACCAGTGATTGTAATTTGATAGAGTTCCATCTCCGCTGGCTGAATCTTTTATATTTTCTCGGTTATTTCCTCCACTCTCGTTCTTTCCTCGTGTTTTTTTCTCAGGTCTATGAATGAAATAAAGTTCTCAAGACAACAGAGCGCCTCTCAGACTACGGTAAAGCATGTAAAAGCTTTGAAGCTCACACAAAAGCTAATATTTATGTCTAGGTAAAAAGGAGTTCAGATTTGTTTCATTAAAGTATTTTAGAACAGGAAGAAAACGGCATGAACTTATTCGCCTACCAAACATCGTTATGGATGTGTCATGATATTTTTATCGGTGTCAATTCGTCATTCCCAAGGACATATCACTGGGGTACCCAAAGCAAGACGTCCTGACCCCATTGGTCAGGGGTTACTGCGGACACCACCCTTTTTGCTTTTAGCTTTTCTCAATTTGAGCAATTACCTTTGGCTTTACCAGGAAAAAAGCATTTTTTTTCAAATATTGCTTAAAGAATAAAGTACCCACGTTTGCACAAGTACCTAACCCATTATTCTTATTTCCAACCTCTTAATTTCCCACCTTTTCCTATTTAGGTTTTACCTTTTTTGGGCACACAAAAAGCCAAAAGCCAAAAGCCCTTAACCTTCTACTCTTTTGGCTTTTTGCTTTTTTGCATCATCCATACTACTTTAGCCACTCCCATTTACGCATATTCATAAGTAAGTAGGAAATAGTCCTTCTGCTGCCACATGCTCGTGGGCCGTTAGCCCACTATCTGATGCCCCGGGATATACATACCCAGGGTATACAGCATTAAAGTAAGGAGGACAGCCAATCAGAATCAAGGCAGTCCTTAGGTGGGTATGCCAATGTATCCCACCACTACAAAAACATAGTCCATCTATGAGGAGTCTACTAAAGGGATTTTAAGTAATCAAATCAACATAGAATCATTAATTATAGAGTTTGTAGCTTAGAAAAAAATGGAAAACTATGAAGTTTATATCTAAAGATGTATTCTAATAAAAAAAAAAGGTTGTATGGAGGGGGTATGGGGGTTAGAATACCCGGGGTATGAAGGATAGAATACCCAGGGTATGGAGGGGGTATGCAGTTATGATGGGGTAGTAGTGGGTATATATATATAAATATATAATCATAGTGTACCCAAGGTATGGAGGAAGTAGGGTATAGAGGGGACAGTGTACCCAGAGTATGGAGGGGTAGTGTACCAAGGGTATGGACGAGGTTGTATACCTAGGGTATAGAGGGGGTAGTGTACCTAGGGTGTGGAGATCCAGAAGCCAGATAGAGCCTTGGGGAACCGCCTTGAGGTACCATACCCTGGGTCTTTACAGATTATACCCTGGGTCTAAAGTTGAAATTGAACTAGACCCAGGGTCTTTGCTGACTTTACCCTGGGGTTACTTTCAAAAATTGAGCCCTATTCCCTTATGCCGGCATGGCCTTCCTCAACTATATACTGTACACTATACCTAATACCCCTTACATACCCTGGGTATACTACCCCTTACATACCCTGGGTACACTACCCCTCCATACCCTGGGTACACTACCCCTCCATACCCTGGGTACACTACCCTCGATACTCTGGGTACACTACCCCCTCCATACCCTGGGTACACTACCCTCCATACCCTGGGTACACTACCCCCTCCATACCCTGGGTACACTACCCCCTAATACCCCCTCCAATCAACAACCCCTCCATGCCCTCTACATAATCCATACAATCTCTAAATGGTAAAATACCCTGGGTATTATGTTAATTAGGAGCAGGATATGGTAAAATATTGAATATTCATAATTAGATTGAATGTACAAAATTGAACAAAACAAAAAGGGAGAAGTTGAAAAAATTACAAAAAAGCTAAAAGCTAAAAGGTGTAGAAACCAAATTGATGATAAAAGACAAAGTGAAAGCATTACTGTTATACTGGTGATCCTAATGCTAAAAGGTGATTAGGGAGGGTCAAATTTGGTTCAATAAAATGGTGAAAGGTAGTTGGAGGGATAAGAAAAGAATATGACAAAATAAGGAAAACCCAGAAGCAAAAAGGGTTTAAACATTACAAGTAAGCAATGGCCGCTCTATACCCTGGTCCCCATTTCATATTAAATCTAAGGCTTCGCCTTATTATATATTTTCAGCCAGCCAACAAGCTGCATATTTGTGTAACCAAATGCAAAGCCTTTTGCAGCTATTGTCCTCAGGTTGTTAACATGCGCCGTAACTAGCTCTCATTCAAAACTGAAATTGGTTGTAGATTGCCAGGGTGCACACAGAGAGAGTTTTTATTTTCTTGGTTTTATGTGTGAAATTTCTATTCATGAATGAGATATGAAGTGTTGGTAAAACTTTAATGAGGGGGAAATATGCGTAGGCATCTCGGACCCCTCTTTGCATATTTGAACCCCTCGAAGCACACTCATAGGTTCCCATTATTATCTTATTACCTTCGCAGGGGGTCTATTGTTCCTGGTTTTATCCAATAAAGGTAAATGATAGTGATAGGTGGGCTTTAGAAAATGGTCCATCCATCTCCTATTATGAATGTTCACAAGTCTTCACAGGGCATTTTTACGCCGTGTAACCATACTTATATTAAAACAGAGTTACTTTCAATCTTTACCCAGGCCCTCCTGCTTCATTCAAGTAATTGTTGAATACTATAAGTGGGCCAGAATCAATGCCAGAATGCCATTTCGAGATAAATGCTGACATATCAACTCATACATGATGGTGTTTACATTAACTGGCAGGCAGCCTGATCGCACCATAACATTTACATTAAGATTAATTGAATAAAAACTCTTCAGGATAATTTTTATCTTATCAAAATCTTAAATAGACATTGTTGAACGTATTGTAAGGCTTAAAAACGGGATTTCGCGTCTACTCTAAACATCCTCTGACCCATTTGGGTAGAATTTGGCAGGCACTAGTAGAGCCACTGAAAGGTAAACGGACTAATATAATTATGACATAAAAGAGACCATGTATGGATTGTTGGGGCCTTTCAAAAAAGGTCTCACATAGAAATCCAAATATGCCAAACGTATATAAGAGGTGGGAGATAATAAAATTCACTTTCTTGTGGTAAAAACGTGCTGCAAGCTTTGACAGTTTTTCCTTGTGTGTATGAATACAAAATGTTTGTGGCAGGATCCCTGACAGTAGGTCTTACCCACCCGCCCCTAGCCGGAAGTACACAGCGCGCAGGCGCGCCACCACATCTCTAAACTCAATTTGAAACCTTCATAAATGATGGAAAGCATCTTCCGCTGATTCCCCGCCGGCAGCACCTCGCAAATGCATTGTCGCAGGTGTCTTGGGGGTACCAGCGGCACCCAGCAGTGCCCAGCTGTGCGCATGCGGGGTAGGAGGGGTGGAGGTGCGGCGTCCCATAGATAATTCGTCTTACACCCGCTCCTCGCCTCCTGGCGGTAAAGTTGGTTCAACAGGGGGAAACGTCAGGTCCAATCTATGAATTCTGCAACGGCTAATTAGACAGGCTGTCAAAACGGTGGGGCCGTTAGCCCGAGGAGACATCTAAATAATTGTGGTAGCAGAGTCAAGTAATGTGAGCTCATTGAATTGAAAATTCTGACGTCCTGAAGGGAAGGATGAGTTGGGGACGTTAGAGAAGGAAAGAGACTAAAGGCCTGTTTCCACCGAACGAGTCTGAGATATGTAACGATGGCCGAGGGTTTCAAAATCGTCAGCTGTCGTTGGCATTCAAACTGGAGACACCGAGTTATTGGATTACAGTTTTCCGAGAATTAGCTGTTCCTACTTTTTTGCAGTCTTTTTTTTCACAAACGTTCTAAGTACGTCGGTGGAAATATGCCCCAAGTGAGTGAGGCAGGACGATGTAGCTGAGGTCTTGCACTCGCTAGACAAAGAGGACAGCGGCGAACCTAGCTTTAGAATCCATGCGCAGGGATTTCAATATGTTAACTATATCTTCATTGTTATGAGTCATCGACCTAAACGTTAAATATAAGTAAGGGATTCCAGACACCCTCGGAACACTCTATCTGTTTTAAGGATAAGTGATGATGGATATAACCATACAAACACAGCGTGCATCAGTTTTATACTACTGAGTGCAACTTTGCTGTTATTGCTTCATATTTTGTTAATAGAATATTTTAGTCTTTTCAATTGATCCAAAGTGTGTGACAATAGGTAGATGTATGACCATGTAGTCAAGATTGAAAGCTAAGGAAAGTTCTAAAAAGACTCATATTAGGTTTAGGACACATATTAGTCGTTTCTATGTTTAAAAAATAATAAAATGATTTTTAAAAATGAAACTAAGATTAGTATCAAGAAGGCCGTATTAACCACTGAAGCGGGTTGAATACCCTAACGTTATTTAAGCTGTCCTATACCTTCAACCCTATTTCTCTTTTTAATGAGGATTCCTCTGTTAGTTAAGCTTCCACGATCTCTGCTAGCAAAAAAACCTTTAGCTACAAGAAAGCAGTATCCCTACATCTCACCGATTCCCCTGAGACATTAGACGAGGATAACAAGTCTTAAATTTGCTTCGTTACTTCTCTAAGCCTTTCTCTTCAGAGGCTAACACCTCACATCTCGCCGACTTTTGCGCCTTACCTTCGTTCTCACCTCATGTGTTCCTATGTTATCCTATAGGATTTATCATAACTTTTAATACCTTTCAAATGGTTGTGTCTTAAGATCATGCCCGGAATGGCGCCGCCTATACGCGCGACGTCGCTTACATTCGTTACTATTTAAGCGGCAATGTCGCCTGTAGCCTTTATAAGCGACATGTTAGTAGTATACGGAAATGGAAATTTTATTCAGGACGCGTTGTGTACACACCCTACCGGATACAAACGACGTCGTTTATATTGTTCGGATTCGCCGCTCTAGCAATAAATGAGGTCGTACGATTTGAACAACGGAATTGAACAAGTTATAAAACAAATATTTACCGTGAACATAATTATTTTCACGCTATACATGATTTCGCCCGATTTGCGTTTGTGAAATGTCCGCGAAAAATAAACATAGCGAAAATATAATACAATCAGAACCTTTATCATTGAAATGTAAGTTCAAATAAACGCGGATATCTATTTTCATTCAAATCTGCCCAAAACATGTTCGTTCACAACATTTTTTTTTTTCAACCTGTTGCATATGATATTGGAACCAAAATATTTTTGTAGTGTTAAAAACTAGTCCAGTGACAAAATCGTCAAAATCAAAGGGGATTTATACATATGGACAAAGTACTTTGAGCTGAAGACCATGGAAGACCATGGATGACCGTAGACGACTATGGATGAATCGGTAATCATTGGTGGTTGAAGGTTCAATCGTTTAGTGGAAACATCAACTTGATGGTTTGGGTAACTTTGAACGACCGCAGCGGTCTTTTGGTGAAACTGGAATGTACAATAATAGGGCAGCTGTCTTAAGGGACAGGCCATGCTGAATCAGCACTTTTTTGATAAACCAAATGGTTACACGTGTGTGTCCCCTCTTTGGTCACTGGCTCCTCTCAGGAACGTTTGTAACTTAAGTTCCTTTGCTTCAGTTAAAAGACAACATTCTCCTCACGGAAACCTGAACATTAGCCACAATTTAGTTAGAGTATGTTGAACAGTCCCAGAAATAGTTTAATCTGAGGGAAAATTTAAATTATCCTGCCAAAATCGGAGACAGACATCGACGCAAAATCCTTACAGATCGGAAACTCTACTTCTGGAGTTTGCTTTGCTATATAGAATTTTCATACCTATAAAGAGCTCTCACACATTCAGGCATGTAGCCTCTTCTCTAGTATGAAAGATAACTTGGACGTCTTATTTTCTAAATCATGTGTTTACTACAGCTACGTCTACATAGATACAACGAATTACTGACTGTGCCAAAACGACGCATAGCTTGTCAAAATCGTTATGCAGAGATGCCATTTTCCGTTTGAATAAGGATTTCTGTGTTTTTTGCTGTAACACAACACTTTAAAAAGTCCCTAAATTTAGAAAAAATTGGTATTTGATTTCTGATAACAAACGGTTTATATACTTTATGAGAGGTACGTATGATTTATTTCAGTTTTTGAGCTTTGATACGGAAAAAAAGACTACATTTAGATGTTTCCGTCCTAAAATACGGAAATGTATTCTCATTGTGTTCCGTACTTTTTTATGTTTGAAGAGTGGAATCTCTGGCTATGTGCTCATTAACTGTGTCCATCCATTAGACACAAAGATGTGGATAAAAGGGAAACATTCTTTGGGCGGGGCGGGGGGTTCCCATCCGACGCCATTTGCTTGATAGTAGCTGACACTCTAAAAAGAGGGGAAGTGCCATATGTGTGTATGTGTGTGTACAAATGTGCTGCAAGTTCAGATAACCAGATATAAAAGATATTCCAATCCATAATAATTATCAAATGTGTACAGCCATCCATGCCTTTCTTATAAATATGATGTTACACTGACTAACAGCGAAAATGCAAGGCTGCAAGTAGGAATTATTATAAATGAATAATTGTTCTGAGCGCCACTGGAAAACACTTCCCTATATGCTGAATAATACCCTTTTCTACACATCACATATTAATATAAGAAGACCCATGGGGGTCGTCCGAGGGTTGCGGGACGAACTGCTGGGTAGCGGTGCGGCTAATGCCCTGTTTCCACCAACCGATCTTTCTATGAACGATTGCAAAAATAGCCTAAAAATCGTCCAGATTTGTAAATCG
Organism: Lepidonotus clava; assembly: GCA_936440205.1. NCBI lineage: Eukaryota > Metazoa > Annelida > Polychaeta > Phyllodocida > Polynoidae > Lepidonotus > Lepidonotus clava. Next base: position 11,756,403 of record OW387145.1, read on the forward strand.
TCCAAGAAATCGTTTGGTGGAAACAAAAAATCGTTCAAACGACCGATTTTTATGGACGATCTTTTACTTTGTCGGACGACTAAGGCCCCCCAAGGACGACAGACAAATTATTTGACATGTTAAATAATTTTGGACGATTTGGGCCTGTTGGACGATTTTTCTAGACAAATCTTGTATTCATCTTTTGGTGGAAACATGATTTCTTAGGACGATTCATCAAATTACACATATATAATAAAAATCAGACAATAAATATAAATCATAGATGCTATCATAATAAATCAAACCATATTTGTTAAATAAAAATAATGTTTGACTAAATCGTTGGTAAAATCGTTGGTAAAATCGTTGATAAAATCGTCTGTCAAATCGATTTATGGTCGTTAGGTGGAAACAGAAACGTGTCCAAAAAATCGTTGCTGATGAACGATTTTTTCTGAACATAAAGTTTTCTATATTTGTCTGTTGAAAGAATCGTGCAATTTTGATGTCGTCTTTTTGGTGGAAACAGGGCATCAGGACGGTTCCCGTGGGCTGTGCCGCTATCCCAAGGTTTGACCTGCTACCCGAGGACAACCCCTAAGGATATTTTATAATTTATTACCCTATTGATTTCCACATTACACGGAGATAAATTTTAAAATTTAGTAGGCCTACTTCTTCGCTGGGTTCACACATCTGTGCATAGCAATATCAATCACCGTGAAAACCAGCTCTCCAAACAGAACTTTGCTGAAGGTGTACTGCTACACAGTGGCAGCATTACAATCTCCTAGCTGATACTTGTTGTTCTCCCCTGATCCTTTCTTTTTTCAACATGAGGAGTGGTACGTATAGAAAACCGTTTTACGTACCGCCCTTCATGCGAGAGGGTAATAAATACTCTTTATACAGCGTATGCATTGAAGCGATGGGACATTGATTAGGAACAAAAAAGACAATGTGAAGTTTTATATAAAAAGTGCCGAGTTATGAGATTTATTGAAAGATCCACCTAAACACTAGTACTTATTCATACACACCTTTTTAATTAATGAGAGGAAGTAGCTAGTATTTCAAGGACACGAAGGAAGTGTTTTCATCTAAAAGGGCGTATTGTCCATTTCAAGGCGGAGAGAAATTCGTGTACTATCAAAGGCTCTTACATAAAGAATGTCCCCGGCCTTCCTCTTCCGACAGACGTTGTATATGGGCTGCTAAGTGATTTTATCTGCCTCCCTCCCCATTCCCTCTTTTCTCCATTAACGTCCCCCCTAATACTGTCGCCGTCACTCCCCACATGAGAGGTGACAGGAGAGACCTAATCAGTCTCTGAGGGGGGCATATCTCCCCACTGCCATTCACCACCCTACATTAAGCCGCCATTCCACATACAGATTTTGTTGCTTGCGATTTTGTATTTGTTTGATTTTCTCCAAGATTATGGCATGAGACCGTACGTCCTGTATACCATTTGAAAAGGAATTCTAACGCCGTTCTAGTCTTATAATAACATGTCTATATCTAAAAATCGGAATGTGGATTGCATGCCTTAAGCCTGGTTCACATTCTCTGATTATTCTTATGTCCTGAGCAAAATTGTTCTGCTCCCGCATGAGAAAGACCCCCCCAACCATGCAACTTCATTTCTTCCCCAAACACCTTAAGAATCTGTCCTCTCCCCTTTTCTTATTCCATTTAATTAGTTATAGCGGCATAGAGAATTGGGTGTTTGTTCCATGCACTGACTGTAGGGTTAGTTTTGAAATCCTGAGGATGGTGGTTTACAGGGGAATTCTAGGGAAAAAAAGGGTGGGGGCGCCTGATATTAAAAAAACGTCATGGCGTCCTTCCAGGGAGCGTCAATTTTACAATATCATTATTAGAATGCAATACTCCCAAAAAGGGGGACAATTTTTGTTTGTCTATTAAAGTCATATAGCTTATTTCATAATGGGAATCATTTTTTGGGGGGCGGCGGGGGAGGTATAGATCAGCGGTAGCAATGCTCTAAGGAATCGCAAGGTGTAAATGAGGCTCTGTTGACACATACAGGCTGTGTGAGGGGGCCCTTAATTACCACTCTGCACTCTCAGCATCTCTATACTTCCGAATCACTGCAGCATAAATCTTCCTGACTGGGGGGGGGGGGGGGGCGCGTTCCAGTGTGATCCTAGGATTTACTCGTAGATCCTAAGATATGTTGGTTCCAAGGTGACCATCTTACTGTTATAATATCTTATGATATGATAGGAGGGCTAACTTAGGAGAAAAAATTAAACTAGATTTAGAGGACTTCCTATCTTAGTAAATGAGTTTCTTATCTTAGTACAAAGGAAGGATGATATTGGAACCAAAATATCTTATGATCACTTTGTGACAAAATTTAAGATGTGATGATTGTCTTAAGATTACATTGGAACGCCCACTGGGATAGGTAACTGCACGAATCTGCCTGACTTAGAGACCTTTTGGGGACACGCATGAGGTAGAATGCACGGGAATGATTTCTGTAAACTGGTTGCAAAACTATCGAAGCCAGCAAAAATGTCGTTTACCAATTGGGCCAAACATTTTGCTGGAACATAAAACTTGTATCCAGTTTTTCTGTTACAAACATCCAAGTATGGGCGGGCTTATTATAGATCAAACTTTGCATTAGCCTCGAGATGAATGGAGAAAAAAAAACGCAGTTGATATCAGCTCTGGCTTTCTTTTCCCTCTGCCCGACTGTCTATGATTGTTAACATTTGACAGGAAATCAAATACAATGACAGCTACATGGGACTTTCAGATTTCACTTCTGCTCGGGTACCGCTCTCAGACCAAATCACTTTCCATTTAGGGATCGCCTTTCTTGACATACTTCATCCCCTAAAAGGGGTTGGGGTAAAGGAAAACATTTATGAGTGGTAGAATATCGACTGGTAAGATTGGGCCGGAAATACTTGGGGGAAACTTTGCCAACGACAATTGTTTGGATTGAATTTGTCGCCAAGAGCTCTTGCCAAATTCTGTCTAATGCCTGAAGGATATTTCCAGAAGTGTTGATATTGAGGAGCGGATGGGGAGATGAGAATGAGGCGGGAAGGGTAGGTGGAAAGGTAGGAGGAGGTAGAAGGGGAATCTTAAGCTTGAATCTTAGGAGCCAGTTTTTGAATTTCGGATTTGTTAGAATTTTTCCCAAACGTATAGCATGGAACCATAATCCTATATATGATATGTAAAATCATTCTAATGATATACAACGTGCCTATACTTAACTCGTATTTCCTTTTCATACAAACCTACTTCTTACACATGCCAAAAGCAAATATTGCATCTAAAGAAACGTCTTAGAGTTTGTGTACAGGGATCTAGAAGAAATTTCACGTGGAAGCCTTACGTCTATATTCCACATGCTATGGGATTTGGTAATAAAAGTTAAACATAGACACGTTATATATTACTAAAAAAAAGTTCTGAATCGTTCGTTGAAATGGCATATAGAATGTGCTATGCCATGCCATATTCTTAGAGAAAATAGAACTGATACAAAATCAGTGGCATTTAAATTGGTATGTGGAATACAGGCTTTAGTGGGATGGGGGAGGAACAAGAATATGCCAGGGTGGTGAGAAAAGGGCCTCCCTCCTCCGACCCCTGCTGAAGCCGCCCCTGAGCGGAGGACAGAAGGGTTGAATAAAGCAAACCGCGCCGGAAGGACACAAAATGCGAATTAGGTAAGACAAGAGTACAGTGCGCAGCCAAGGTGCGACGTAACGGTGACATTCTGCGACGTTCTGATAACGTTTTGTTGTTTTTATTTATTATATCCTTGATTGATTTTGAGGTGCGGAATATAGTAGGAAAAGAATTTCTCCGACACATTACAAAGAATGAGTGAGTGAGTGTTGGGTGTTTTAAGCCATACCAACAGCCAAGGTCATTTTCACAGGAAAAACAAGTTAGGACGAATTCTGACTTTTCAGACACGTGTTTTTACTTGGTCAGTCTTTGGTGATTGTATTAATGAGATTAGGGTGACAGGGCAGGCAAACAGCAGGGGATCAAAACCCCTCTGTACCTCATCCCTTAGTGGACCCAGACACCAATAAGGAAAACAGAATGTGGGATAACATTGAATAAGAATAAACATGTGGGTCGTGGAGGGAGGAGGTGTTGTAGGGAACGAACTAGCCTCAGAGTGAACCATGAGAGAAGAAAAACTGGAATGCCAATACAACAGTTCAATCAATGGCGGTGGATAAAGATGCCATTAATGTTATTGATCGCTGGGGTCTGGGGGTGGAGGTATTTGGGGCATGTTATCTCCCGACGACCTGGAGCCATGTTGACTTACCAAACGTCGGTGCTATGAGGATCCATGTGTTCAAGGAAGTAAACCAGAGTGTTTAATGCTGTTTGTGTGCGCAGTTGATATCTTTTATGGCATGCAATTAAAAACTGTTTGTTATTATTGTTTAAACATAAAGTAAGTGTAATTGATGTAGGAAATCTTTTGAAATATCTTTTAAAGAAGTAATACTGAGAATCATACCCTGGAATCGTCAATCTGATATATTCCTAGTACCTTTCCTTGGAAAGGCAAAAAAACATATATTCAGTTTTTTCTCTCCTATAATTGGCAGGGACAAGGGACAATTTATCAAATTTAAGGGGGCCCACAGCAATGAAGACGCCTTAAGGGAAAACGTTTGCAAAAATATTAACTAGGGGGGAACCTCAAAACAATACCTTTTGAGATTTGATTCTGTCGCTTTTGATCATTTGATTCCTTTCACCTCCGTTTAAAAAAAAGGAAATGCCGTTCCAGAAATATGGACATGCCTTGAAGATAGGCATTTCGCGCGATATTGTGTAAGGACGCCCCTGTATATACGCAACAACATCCAGTGAATTGACGGGATTGTGTAAGTAGTGTATTGAAATAGGAATTTAAAGCTTGTTCTTTACATAGGTCAAGCTATTCATATTGTGCGAATCTTATTGGCGACACTATGTGTACAGCATCTATTTACACAACCTCCCATGAAGGAGCATTCCATTAAGTATTCAAGCACATTTTTTAAGTTCCAGACCCCCTTCAACCCCCTTGTGCTCATATGCAAATTTTCAATAATGTCAGAACCCCATATCCCCTCTAAATGCGTATAATTATTATACTTAATGAACATAATAATAGATAATCATGTGCAAGACAATTGAAAAATTATTGAAATTGTCAAATATATGAATGTTTTTGTGTACATAATAACAATTATTATAAAAACAAGCGAAGTGTACTTCATATTCTAAGTAGTTTATGAAAAGAAAACTTTGATTCTTGTTGCATCCATAGTTTGTCTTATGCTGGCGACATCGTGTGTACACCATCTCGAACATAAACAAACCTCGCAGTTCCGACATCTCTTACAGAGCTGGTTTACTTTGGCATTTTGTCATCTCCGTTCGTTGAGCCTATAATGTAACTGGGTGTTTTCTCTGGTGACATACTGCATAGAGAGGAGCTTACTGGACAAGTCAATGCGACATCTCCACTAATCCGAGGTATATGGAAGCAGAATGGAAAAGTTCTCTGCAGGTCTTGTAACATCAGGGTTCTATGACATATACCCCCCGGACACATACCCCCCGGACACTTACCCCCCGGACACTTACCCCCCGGACACTTACCCCCTAGGACACTTACCCCCCAGGACACTTACCCCCTAGGACACTTACCCCCTAGGACACTTACCCCCTGGACACTTACCCCCTGGACACTTACCCCCTAGGACACTTACCCCCTAGGACACTTACCCTGTCACATTTTAGAAATTTTAGGAGCCATCTTTCAACCAAATAGCTTTGGTTAATTTTGTAGTGTGCAACTCTCTTCAGGGAAAAAAACTAAAGTAATATTGATAATATTTCATGGTAAACTTTATTGTTGGTATAAACTGGGATGGGCTTATTGTAAGTACAATGCCCTGCAACCTACTGTGCTTTGGTTTTTCCATCACATAGATTAAAGGGATTGTATGATTAGTACCAAAAGGGAAGTGGGTACACCGGTTCGGTGAAACATTACATGCATGTACCTTTATACTCGTAGATATACGTTTTTCAAAACACTTCACTTCTTCATTAACAATAAACTCTGCTTGGAAATCATAAGTAGATAACTAGCATAATCAAGATATGCCCCCTCCTAACCGCGTGGGAGCCAATCGTTTTTTTTTTCAGAATTGTGCGGACTTCATGCTGTAATGTGCGATTTGTGTACAAAAAACACAATACCTAATTTCACACGTTCTTGAAACATACTTGACACTTCGTTGCACACATCTAAAAGTTAACATTTTTGTAGAAAATCATTTTCTTGTCTACCACTTGCTCTTAACAGCATGCATTCTATTATCAAACAGCAATATGTGTGTCCACTGTACAGTGAAGCTGTTTTACCCTCCTTTTTTGTATGCGTCCTTTGCCGCGTCGCATAACGGGTCTCGCTGTTGCGAGGATTGGCACATTTCAAAAGACCTCTCCCTGTTTAAAATTGACTGTTTTTGATGTGCCGGGGGACATTTTGGGGTATGAATTTTAATATTCTGTTTTCAGCAAATGATAGTAGTGTCCCTTATCGTATGAAATACATAAGAGGTGAGTGGCGGAAATGTCTTTATGTGTCAATTAAATGTGTTCAAAATGTGTGCGCAACAGGGAGAGAAAAACTAAACCATTTTTAATCTCTCCCTGTTGCCAGCGTTTGGTTATGCAACGCGGCACTTGGCCCATCCCATAAAGAAGTGCTGAAACATTTCATTGCCTCGCAACAAGGACATCGCTGTTGCAATGGAGTCAGCTGTTGAATTGTGGTTGTTCTATTGAAGCGATTTTAATTCTGTAAACAGCTCTGAAATACAGATATTTGGATCCAAAAGTCATGAGATTTTCGGCCCGGAAAAAATATAATAATTTGACAAAAGGTCGTTCGCTGCTATACTTATCATTATGCAACGGTCCACTTGCCATTCACTAAGAGCAATCAGCCTGAAAAGTTAAGCCTTTATTTCACTCCAGACGGATCCCGCCAAAGAAGGACCCCAGATTGGAAACGTTCACATTCAATTAACGCTACAGTCACACAAATGTGTTTACTTTCGTTTTTGACAACCATTCCACTCGACGTGGGCATGGCAAAAACGACTTGTGTGATTTGAAGAAAAGATGTCCTAATTTCCAATCTCATGCCGGTGAAAAGGCTTTGGATAATCAGGGGGAGAATTTTACAATGTGGATTCATTGGAAAGTATTATATTGCTCTGTAACTATGCTGTTGATATGAACCTTTTATGGTTAAAATAACAGATCCGTGCTTTAGAATACATGAGGCCGTTGATCAGAAACTTCCTGGGAAGAATCAATGTGTTTCATCAGAAATTAAAGTATGTACATAAGAGAATAGATCTAAGCATGTGATCCGGTAGAAATAAGTAATAGGCCTACTGGATGTACCTTGGTTTTCTGTTTTCATCCTTTGGATGCTTTGCGCTTCTCTCGGTTATGAGAGTATAGGGTTCCAAAAGTTAATGTGGAAGGCTGTACCCTTAAAGGGGGAACCCACTGAGTGATACGACGAAGATTCTGGTCAAATAATATATTGCCTGCAAAACATAACAGTTTTAGATATTTTCCAAGCAATTTAAAGTATTTTTATAATATTATATCTATTGATGCATTGCTCAACGGGAATACCATTTTTGGACGTTCCCGATGGTTCCTTGACGTTATCAACAATTCCCGATCACCTCAATGGCGAAATTAGACTATAGAATCATAGTTCAATCACCCAATAGATTCCCCCCTTAAGGTATGTATGCACACTTGTTTGTAATATACACTGTGGCCTGTTTCATAAGAAATCTCCATATGGCTAACTGAGTTTTGCGTTTTATAGCCACGTACGGAGCTTCTTATGAAATACCCCACTGATTTTGGAAGAACAACCTATGCACCTATGACACGTAGGAAGGTCATATTAACTTGTAGGGTACTTCATACATTCATATTTTATACGCATATATAATGTATCCTTTAAAGCGAATTTAGGTGCTTCATCATGTTTGACAACAAAATCTTCCATGTATTCATTCCTTTTAGGATGGTTTTAGGATGTTTTCAATATCCCATCAAACATGTCACTTTAGGGAGAATGTTGTTTGGAAAGGGGAAATAAACTTCCTCTTCTAACTTCGAATTTTGCGAGTAAACAATACATGTTACCAGTAAGTTTGACCAGATGTTCCGCTTTCCAGCCTCAGAATGAATGTCAACAAATCAATTGCATCCCACTCACTTGTGCTGCCAGGAAGGAGGCTTGGCGCAAAATAATGCCAACACTAATCATTTTAAGGCTAACAGCTCCAGGGATTATGTCATGTACTTCACTCAAGGTGACAAATGCTGAATGACAGGCCCTGTAAATTATTCAGACCGATGTTGAGTCAACAAATAACCAATGACAGAGCCTTTCAAACAGGACTCTGTTTTATTTAATGGTCCTTACCCTATGATGAGTGCATTAAGCTAAATGGGTTAACTGTGTAGCATTATGGCTCTTCTGCTCGAAAACTAGTAGTTTCGCCACCTTGATCAATAATAAAAAGACACCACAAGTTGAACATCTGTCGCTAAGTTTAGTTTTGTTGATATTCAAATTAGAGCAATATGAGATTCATTGAGGGTTCATGTAGAAATAACAGTGATTCCTTAGAGACTTATTGCAATATAAGATGTCAAATTTTAATCAAATCATCCATGAGTATCAATGACTGCCAGCGGCTTGTTGTATAGTGAGTGGTATAGCAGCAAACAATATCCTTGTCAAAATAGACACTGCTGTGCAAAAATCAAGCACAAAAGAACATCCCAGTTATAATGATCCTTCTATATTAAAACTCTCAGGATTTTAGATGAAAATATCTTTACTGCGTATAGAATGAAAATCAGCTCAACAAAATAGCCACAATTCAATCCCTGTTGCGATACTTTGATTCGTTTCATTTTGCGAAGGGCCACAGATAGGACTAAAAATGCAAAGCTAGGAAAGATATATACAGAGAAGCAGCAAAAGGCGTATCACACAAATGAATAGGTACCTAACGGGAGGCATGGCCCTCAGGTACAATTACAGCTGGGGTGATGGGCAATGCTCTCACCGCAATAAGTCCATAAACCAGGCCCCAAGCAGTCATATGGGTCTAGACCCTTAAAACCAACAACCCGACAGAGGCATTTGTTAAAATTGATGCACAACATCTGCAAATATAATCGATAAGGATATGTGCCATGCAGTAAAGAATGAAAGTGACAAATGACCCACATATAGCAATTTCTTAAAATCGACATGTGACGTTGGAAAAATTAGGCGACAAGGACATGCGACAGAGGGATTTCTTAAATTCAACATGCGACATCAGTATCCCCCAACCAGGGCCCCAGCCATAGAGCACCACTAAAAGGGAGGTTAGTGGGGCCGGTCGGCAGAGAAGACACTGAGCAAAGAAAGCCGCCGACAAGGAAGATGTCGTGAACGAGCAGCGAAGAGAATAAATCACGCCCTCTGCCAAACACCTGTGACAAGGCCCTGAGCCGTGCAAATAGGGCCTGGATAGAGGGTCTATAGGGGATGGGAGAAAGAGAGTGCTGAGGGGCTTTTGGGAGAGAATAAAGAGGGTAGGCTAAGGAACCAATGGGGGAGGGAAGAAGGGGGAGGAATGGCATGAAATGTGACCTGTTAGTTATGACAGACTGTTGGAATCAAACGGGTGTGAATTTGTATTAAGCCCGTAGCTTCAATCTATAGCTTTGCTCCACATATGCATTAAAAAGTGCTATTATACCTTTTATCCTTCAAGAATGTTAATATTTGATGTTATCTTGCTTTTACCATAGTCTCCTTGGAAATTCTTAGTGCATCTGTTCTGTGCCATTTGCTAGAAACATCTTATACAGTACAGCTTTACTTATTCACCTGCCTTTGGCAGGACAGGACAAGGTATTGGAGCTGGAATCCTGTTAGCCTGATACTATAAAACCCTCTCCTCTCTCCCATGCTTCAGGTTACGGGACCGTGAACATCAAAGAGTTTCATTTAACAATGGTTGATCATATATTAGCTTGATCCCATGCAACCCCTCTCCTCTCTCTCTCCTCTTGCAGGTAACACGACCATAGACTTCAGTAAGGTACTGTCCATGATGGCTGATCATATGTTAGCTTGATCCCAACCCCTTTACTCTCTCTCCTCTTGCAGGTGATGGGACAATAGACTTTGGCAAGTTTAAATTTCTGGCCATGATGGCCGATCATATATTAGATTGATAATAAATACATATAACCAACCAAGAAGGTAGTACGAGGGTGGTTATCACCCCGAGCCGGGACCCCGATATCAGCCCGAGGCCAGGGCCCGAAGGGCCGGCCGAGGGCTGATATCGGGGTCCCGGCGAGGGGTGATAACTGCCCAAGTACTCCCTTCGAGGTTGGTTATGGATTTATTATACCTTTTCTGTAAGATCTGAGCTCCCAAGGAAGGATGCACGGCAATCAGTGATGGTGGGACTGTGATGCTGCACATTTTTTTTTTTTTTTTTCATATAACTCTTTTGATATCCATCAAATCCACAAATAGTAAGCAGTAAAATGTAGCTATGAACATTGTACAGATAATGCATACATTAGATTTTTTATTTCTTAAGTATTTCATTTTTTCATGAATTTTAGAAAAATAAAAAGTTTCTGTATCACACTGCAGTGTGATACAAGGCTGGTTATCACCCAGGTTTGTATCACCCTGAGTTAAACTCTTAACTACTAAACTTGTATCACCCTAAGGTGTAATAATAATCCCTCTCCACTCTCCCCGTTTCAGGTAATGGGACCATAGACTTCGGCGAGTTTATAGCCATGATGGCCAAACAGATGAAGAACCCTGCTGATGAAGAAGTTGAGCTGAGGGAATCCTTTAAGGTATGTCTAAGTTACAAGTTTCAGTATATGAATGTTTCAAGTAGGTATAACTACGCAGTTGACAGGGTGCAAGATAAGAAAATAATCTCTTGTTGAATTATGAAGTTTGATACGTTGCCACAGATCAGTGAAGGAATTATTGCGTGGATTCTCAACTACGTATGTGCACTTCAGATGATTCTAGTATTATAATTAGTGTTATACAATACACTTTCATAATGGCCATAGACCCTCTAGAATCATCTTATCTAATTACATTTGAGTGATTTCCTAAAGTAATGTCTGCATTCAACCAATATGTGCGCAATGTTACATATATAGAGACATGTATAGGAGAGTTCATTTGGTTGAGTGGGCCTGAGGGGGTAGGCTGACAAAGGCAGTCTAATTATGAGGTCGGTTTATACTTAGCGACCATCATGTTGGGTAACAGTATAGATCTGTTGATTAACCTCCCCCAGTTCTTATGTCACCTAAGTCTATTGAATTTAGCATAGAAAGGTTGCCTAATGATCCTCGGAACATTGACCTTTGGAGAGTCACCTAGTTTTGGTCATATCCAGGGATATGTAAGAGAACTTTAAAAGAAGGGTGCAGTATATGGGGATGTTTCCCATAATTGAAGTCCCTATTATATTACGTTGAAAAAGTCTCCCTTGGCATGTCCTTACTCAAATGAAATAAAACATTCAAACCATCAGGAAAGGCTATATGATATTGTGATGAACGGCTATTCAGCCAAAATACATAGAGGTTAAAATAATAGAAATAAGGTAATAATAGAAATATATGTAAGAGAACGAAATAGATGTAAAGAACGAATATGTAAAGAACGAATAACGAATATGTAAAGAACGAATAACGAAAACGTAATGGAACGAAACCCGGAAATATGTAAACCGGAAGTGAAATGTAAACCGGAAACGGAATATATAAACCGGAAGTGACGTCAGTTGTAGGTCACGTGACCGAAGGCAGCCAATCAGGGCTGACCTCTCTAGTATATAAAGGGGCGGTGAGGCCCGAATAAACAGAGTTCTTTAACAGTTCTCCTGGTGTCCAGACGTGTCCTCTTTCCTGAAACAACCGCTAAAGATGAGCCGATCAGAGTAATTAAGCCGAAGTTAGGACAAAACAGTCGAAGTTCGAGATAGGTAGTAGAAACATAGGGTAAGGGGCCCGATGGCCCGAAGAACGAGGAACGAGGGAACGGAGTAGGGCACGAAGGCCCGAAGTAGTACCGGAAACCGAGGCGTAGTATGGTACGAAGACATGGGGAGCGGAACGAGGGAGCAAAGTCCGCGGGGACGAGGGCGCGGCATGCTCGGCCCCACGCTACCAAACAATAGGCGACCGTCGGCCCGTCGCCCCCGCGGACCGGAACTCAGGGGTGGACCGCCCCCCGGCCGACCCGTACCCCTACCATAATTTCCCTCCCCCGCAGTCCTCCGTCGACATCGAGTGCCGATTCCCGATCGATTCGCTCAGCCCCCCCTCGTGCGCGAGGCACGACTCTAGAAACACATCTCGGTTCTTGGCCCGGATTCCCCGTCCGCCCCGAGACCCGAACAACCCCCACGTTCCTCTGTTGTAAGAATCGGCAACCCCGACTTACCAGAGAACGTCACAATATGTTCGCACATTAATATTATGCTTGCACATTAGTATAATACTGACCAGACTGTAAAGCTATGTTGCTTAGCGTTTTATACAATCATATGAAATTTATATTTATATTATTTCGTTTAATCATTGGGTTACAAATCCCCTTTTATTCTGAAATATTCTAATCACATTAATTGAGAAACAAACTTTAAAATATGATTTATAGCAGCTATGTGTGGAATTGCTAACCCAGAGAATTTGAGACATTGACCCCATAGTGAACCTAGCCGGAAGGTACTGTGGCAACTCGCATATGTCTTAGTGCCTAGCAACTGGACAGACTGGCAGGTGGCGGGAGGCCTATACATCTGGTATACTGTACGGGCTGGGGGATTTATGTGGACTTCCTCTGTAGCAATATCCGCCACCACTTTTTATACTCGTTGTCAGGATGAGGGGGTATAACGGATATTTAATGGGGAAATACATCTTTTCTAAATATTCAATTTGATATTTAATGGGAAATACACTCTTTTGTATTTGTTGAATGGTTGGGCTTATTTTCAAACGTAACATAATAGGTATGTATAGTAAAAATACATTATAAATCGGTGGCTGTAGAAACCATCTTCTGAAATATAAATAAGTGTGCAACAGTGTTCGGCCTGAGCTTCTTTGTTAGACAGGAAATTAAAAGACAAAAATGCCATATGTCACAGCCTCAGGGGATGTAGGGGACGGACGGTGAACAAAGTAAAACATTAATCTCAAACACTGGTCAGGATGTATGACATTAGTTATTAGTTCCCAGAAAGGTTTAGAACTGTACAAACCAATTGGACCAATTTTCGCTATTGCCACTTTAGAGATGGAAAGGGAAATTATGAGAAGGGGTTTGTGGAATATGTTAAAATCCGTCTATTTTATATCTATTTTTTCACAGTTAAGGTTTAGTTCTTTTACTTTACAGTTACTGCTGTCAACATTTTGAAGAAATTGTGTATTTTTACAAATTCTACCTGGATTCTCATTTTACCTGCGCAAAAACTACTTAGTCCCCCAACAACGCCACTACAGTATAGACCTAGAGCCACTGTTATCAGAGACCCATCCCTTTGAATAAGATATGAAGATTTTGTATTTGTTTAACACATCTTAAGGCAAAGGGATCGTCCTATTCCACCAATCCCCGTTGGGCGAGCCCCAGTGGATAATGCATGTCCAACCGCCACTGTTTGAGATCCCATTTCCTCTATTCTGCCAGGATTTTCCTACAGAAATCCCCTGGTTCGCCTCTATCCACGGGCATGAACTCTCCAGATGGCGCTACCCCTCTCTCATAGTTACTTATAATACTAACAGGGTAAGAACCTAAAACTGTACCCTGCAGTTTGCACTGACATATGTTTTGGATTTAAGCCTAAACTCTAAGATATTTTGTGAAATAAAAAATTGTTTGTATTTCAGACAATTGATAAAAACCAATTGGCTGTCGTGTTTTATTGATATTCATGCTCAATAAATGGCAATTGACAAATTTGTTGAAAAAAATGCAACCCCACCCAGTATTGCAGCATACCATATATGGCAATGCCCTTATTTGGAAAGGACTTTATGAATGGAGGTCACATGACCAACCACATAAGACAATGTGCACATAAGCCTTTTGGTAATTATAGGCAATATTCAATGGTAGTTATAACTCCTGTCCATGTTAAAACCTATGTTTGCCCATAGTTTTGCTATAACTGTGTAATATGCATTGCTATTTCCTTCAAACTGGTTAATTAGGACATGGGAGGGTAGGGAATCCCCTATGACATCACCATGTTAGTTATACGAGAGGCCCCTACATAGGTTTTTTTTTAACAAATACCTCATCCCAAACATAAAACATCAACCTCATGCAGCCAAGCATTTCATTTCACTGTCATTACAGCAAACTGTGGTATAATGGCTATGGTGAGGGACTTCAAATCAGAAGGTTGGTGGTTCAAACCTCCTGATGGTCATGTTGCAGTTTGACCATGTTGCACTTTTTCTTATGAAAATCATCTTCAATAATCAGCTTTTACAGTTCTAATCATTTATCTTAGGTATACTCATTCCATTGTTATTTCACCTAAATGAATTCTTTTTAATGTGATTTCTTCATTTATTAAAAAGAGTGACACTGTCCAGACATGGGTGGGATTTGAAACCCCTACCTGTGGATTTGAAGTCCTAGACTCTAGCCTCTGGGCTATTCCTGACTGTGGTGTTAAGCAATGCTCTGATTATCCAAGTACTAACTTTCTACTTGTATTGGGTTTAGAGAATGTCTGAAGAAGTTTGTGGGGAAACCCTTTTAGCACTATAAATAACCATCCAATCCAGTGAATGAGTTGCATTCTGTTCAAGGAAGGGGCACTGAAGGGGGAAGCATATATAGAGCTATTTCTTTCTGGAAAACATCAACTACAAAAATTCAAAGCACACTGCAATAATTATGATTTATTATTGTAAGAATGACAAAAAGATGGTAAGTTTAATGGTGTTTTTTTATATCAATATCAAATAGAACTGGGTCATTCACTGCAGTCTTGTGGGAATCCTATGTATCTGCTGGTCATCAGCTTATAGGTTTTGACAGGAACCAGCTAGATCCAAAATGGAGAGTGTGCTACCCTTTCTATTCTTAACTAGTAAGCAGTAGACATGGCGCCATCTGTAGAGTTCATGCCCATGCCTCTATCAACAACAGGCCTTTCAAGCAAACATCCATTTAATTCTTAACTCAGCACAGAGCTGTACACTCAGCTTACTTTAAAATTTCACGATTATCGTTATCTTTGAAGCGTGAACATTATCAGGTTGCACAATTCTGTTGCAAAAGTCCAATCAGAATTGGTTCCAAATGAAATACTTTTATTCCAAGAAAATCCCAGATTGGATTTACCACTATAATCCTCTAAACTCTTTACTTGCAGAGTGCTGGTTCCTTTCGATATCCACCTTTTCTTTGCACATAAATTCCTTTCGATCCGATCTCAGAGCCCCTAGGTTGCCCGTTGGTATGCTGTATTGGAAAGCATACGTTTGATAAAATTGCTGGGCACATTTCCTCATGGTTTTCGTGATGATACTAATGAAACATGCACATTTCAATACAACATACTGACGAGTGATCATTGAATCATAGTCACCCAAATCACACTATAGTATAGGTATGGGTCTTTACTGGGTGGTTATCCCGCGCTATATGACAATCGTATAATGTAAAGAGTGCATCTCTACCCAAAATCTCTGATTTCTCCTTCCACCCCTTTGAACAATCTTTATAATTCAAGCCTGTATTGTAGCTTCATCCTCTCTTGTTCCATCCTTCCCTTTAGCCCTCATCGGCCCCAATTAGCCTTGTTCACCGAGTTGTCGCATGCCTTTACCAAAAACGAATAGCGGTGCCATATTCTTCCCCGGCTCCCCCCTCTCTTTTAAATTTGCTCAAATTTCTTTCTTATTTCCATTTGATCAAAAGCTGAATTGCAGCGGTATCAGGCATGAAATTTCATGGTGTCCTTTTGAGTCCAATGCGCATAGTTTTAACATCAGGAGCCTTGGGCTGTATCAAATAATCTATAAAATCCTCTCCTTGCCTGGTGAAACGGAGATTAATTTCCGGCTGCCAGAAATGGGGACCATTTCTTACAGGAGATGGCACATGGCTTGGTTCTTTTGTCTACGCCCATGTTCGATTGCTCTTCTTCAACTTGTGGTTTACAAAAAGAATAAATTGGAGATTTTCCGTCAGCCACTTACACAAAAAAAAAACATAAGGTTAGAAAGTTAGTCAAATCAGGGTTTTGCCAAATGCAGATGACCTACGGACCTGAGGGGGGAATGCGGGAAACATCATAAAGGAAATGTTCCTTAGCAATTTGCAATATCATTACAATTTAAGAGGGTTATAAACCGAGACGTATTTTAAGAACACAAATCAAGGCTAGGTTAGAGAAGTGATATTGTCGGTGAAGCCTAAGCTCAGGGTCACCGGTGGACTAGGGCCTAGGGCAAACTTTGACATTGCTGGGAATATCATTAATCGACGTACCCCCTCGTGCATGACTAGTAAGGAAACAAATCTAAAGTAGTCCACAAAGATCAGTTCAAGAATAGTAAAAAGCTATTTGTTGGCTAAAAATCCAGCCACATTATTTCGTACAACTTTATATAGTTTCGCTTTATCAATGGAAAGCATTCGCTTGTGCATCCTCCAATTCCCACAGTATGATATTAGTTTATCTCTTCGCTGACAGGTTTTTGACAAAAATGGCGACGGGTTCATCTCGGCGTCCGAGTTACGTCACGTGATGACGACGTTGGGGGAGAAGCTAACGGACGAGGAGGTGGAGGAGATGATCCGGGAGGCCGACATCGACGGAGACGGCAAGGTCAATTATGAAGGTCAGTCGGGGAGAGGTCAACTGTGGGGGGCAAGGTCAACCAAGAAATTTAGTCAAGGTCAGGGACCAAGGTCGAAAATGATGCAATAAAGCGTCTCAAACCTAAATAACTTATGAACTTTGTTTACAACGAAATGAACGATGACTCTCTTCTAATGAGAAACAGAAATATGTTTTTAAGTATAAACGTCTCAACCAGGTGAGATTTAGGTTGCTGTAGTCAGTCCCGTTTAAGTGAGGACTAATCATAATTGGAGCATTACAAGGCAGTTGGAACTTAGGATCTAACAAAATATAGAGGTTTGATAGGAGAGCTAGGCAATTCGTCATGGCCTTAAGGACAATAGTATAGCGAAGCCATCAAGCAAAAATAACAAAATGAACTTTTCTTGCGAAAAGATTCCAACATGTTATTGATACACAGTGACCGCAGCCTTGTTTACATTTGTGTAATGTCCTGTTAAGGGAGTACACACTGAGCGATTCATCCAAAATCTGATCATTTGAATGACCAGAAATCGTCGAAAACGACCACCGAACAATGGATCATAATTTTAACAAAACAGAGTCACTCGATTGGAAAAATGCTTTTTGTCAGCGATCTCTAATTCTACCAGAATTTCAATTCCGTCACTGACCCTTCATGGATCAAACACTTTTTCTTCAAACCTGTTTTTTACGTACAGTAAAGTAATAAAAGTCCTTCTCTTTTTTTCAGAATTCGTCAAAATGATGATGTCTAAGTAAGTGACCTGCTTGTTGCCCGCGGGCACGTGATCTCCGAGCTGTCTTATAACCACCCACCATACCCTGACGGCAGTGAGGCCGGTTTTGCATGAATGTCTTCATAATGAGACCCTGCCCAGAGAAACCAGGCTCCTGGACCCTCCAACACCACCCTCAGCAGACAACGGGGAAACTACTGACACCAAGGACACACTCTCCAAGCAGATCGATGTTAGGCACAGAAGACATGCTCACTATGTGTATTGAGATACCGATGGTCCTATTATTTGTTTCAAAATGTTGAATTACATGTATCAAAATTTCGCATCTTTAAAATTTCATCCGAAGCCCAAGCGTTTGGAAATTTTGATAAAACATGATGAGGGAATGGATTTATTTTAAACGGTTCAAATGGAAATTCAATGAATCCGGTCTACATGATAAATTATAGTAAAAAAAAAACAGTAAAAAAAATATATATGATTTATGGTTTTATATCGCCCCCATGAGCGACTCTCGATTATGAAATTCCTCATGTTATTTTATGTTCCTATTCTGGTAATTCTGTTCTCCATATGGGCATGTAGAATATCTTCTGTCCCCATTACCAATGTGGTAACAGTGTAGAGTTCTGCTTGGAGAGTGACCCTGCCTTGTGTCCACCCTATGACATTGAGTTATCGCCCAATTCCGCGTTGCCTGGCAACCGAAACGCGCGCCATGTCACCTTAGCAACCAAATCGAGAAGGCGACATCACCAGCAGTGGGGGAGAGATTGCACCAGTTATCAGAGAAATGGCCAAGCAGGAAGCATCAAATCTTCTCAGGCTAAGTTGGATTAGTTGTTCCGAGAAAGAGAAAACGCATCAACTTTTTGTTTCTTAGGTTACATTCACCTAAAATTCTGTTGTAATTTTCCAAATGTATCTCTCTAAATATTTAGTGTATTTCATTTTAAAACTGAATTGGAAATATTGTAATCTAATTCTTTCTTAAGAGATAGTGTTCTGTTAATGTTGACGGTTGTTACATTTCCAATTCTGCTGTAATACCGAAGGTTGTAACTTCCTATTTTTTATCATTAATTTTGGGAATCGTTTTCACTCCATGACCGAGATGTAGGATTATTCGTCCTGCGTATATCAGTCCATATAATTCATGTAGAAAAAAGTTCAAGTCAACACCTTCAACGTCTCCTGCAGCCTACATCTGGCCTTAACTGCACTATAAACTCTCGCGACATATATACTATTCAGATCAGTCAACTCTGTGGTGATATGCGTATTAATCACAAATGTTAACTCTGTAACAAGACACTTATCAATCGCACTTAATCCTCAGTTGATAGTTTAGACAAGTTATAAAACCGTCACCGACATCGCCATGACAACGAATCCCTCAAAATGATAAACCCAAGTTGCCTATGCATTTTCCTACATTGTCGGGAGGGTTCACCAGGAACGAGTGTTGACCAATCGTTTGGTCAGCTAGTACTATATTATTTTGAGAGGTCATATTTAAGTGTTAGCTTATGAAGGGAGTTTTTCAAAATGTTCCACCTTTGCCCCATTGATTTAATGTAAAAATAGAAAGAAAATATTGAAAAGTTCCACTTCTTATTCCTCCAACCCCTTTTGTATGTTGAATGATTGAAATTATAATGAAAAGTCCCAGATAGGGAACCTCGCCACTCTCCAGAACCTGCAGTCGGGTCCGATTAAGAAGTTTGGAGGAATAAGCTAACAACATTTTGAATGTCTCCAAGATGTAAGGTCATTTTCCCGGTGCCCCTCCCGATGCCACCTGCACCTATTTACTCCCTCCAAATACTCTTCACACGGATTTAACGATTAACTGTTAATCCCCTGTCCTTCTTTACCCATCCCTTTCTCTGTAAGGGATTCACATTGTTGCTATTCTTTCAGATAATGTTAGAGAAAGAAAAGACTTGACATGAGTCTTTTTGAGTATTTGTTATCTTAACGTAATGTCATTGTATGACCTCTGAGTAAACTCAGTGTCTGACTACTCTCTGAGTAGAGGGTATGTTTCTCATAGTTGTGTTAAACGATCACTTGGTTCATTTCTAGTGATCGGTTGTGGCAGTGCCTTGAATCGGTATTTGCCTCTTGTGTTCATACTCTTCATTATAGCCCTATAAAGTTGTACCTCTTAGTTTTGACAGTGTTGATCATAATTCAAAAATATCTAATTGTATACCTGGTATCATGAGGTATGTCGGTCGTCGTTCGTCTTCCGAGTTCATTTCAACAACATTGCAGAAAACATAATATGAAACGTGTCCGTAGTTTTTCTCTTTTTTTATATATAATCCAAAATGATTATTTCCCAATCTGATCGTGGTACGGTTAAAAAGTTTATTACATAATTATTCATTTCAAACCCAATCACCTATATGCAGTTATTGTAACATTGACATACTGAATGAATATTGTTAAGACTACTTTTCGAGTTTAAAATGTGTTTTCATCAGTACTGTTCCAGAATCTGTATGTACATGTATATAGTCACTGTCATGATCAAACTAGCTATCGCATTATAATCTCATTTGCGATGTCCTGATTGCAAAACATTTCGACTTTCCGCTCGTATGGAACCTGAATCGCTGTATCTAATATGGAGGGTGGAATTGAAATGTCTTTAATGAATAAAGTTGGATCGAAATAAAAGTATTCAATTTCCAAATTAGATATGATGATTCCTTTAGACACAGTCGTGCCCTAACCTCTCTGTACGGGTTTCTAACATATACATCACCCTCGATGTGTTCTGTGTAAATATAGGATGTACTGCTACAACAAAGAATCATACACTATGTATATAAATCAAAAGGGAACAGTGTATGGTTTCGACGGAATATTTGGTGTCTTTCTGAACTGCTGCTGAATAATTAGCAGGCATTTACCAGTGTTTACGAACAAAGGAAAAGCAAAGTCCAATATATCATTGTTACCAGTAAAGGGAACAGAGTGTATTCTTGGTGATGGACTAATAGTACTTTAGTTAGGGGAAATGTCTAGGACAAACTGTCATACTTCACCCTGATGGAGGTATCCAAGCCTTGTCTTACGGTTGTTATGGTCTGAAATGTAGTGTTGTAGCAGCGGCGACATATCGGCAAAAGGTCTATTGTATGTACAAGTATTGCCTATAGGGAGACGGCTGATTTGTTCTCAATAGAATGTGTGAGTTAGTGATTGAAGGGTAGTTGGAAACAAATATCGGTAGCGCGAGAGGGATAAGTTGGTTTGCAGGATAAATTTATTATCAAATCGCTGGTACCAGGTGGCATATGACATCGTAGTAACGTCATACACTGATGTAGTTTCCCACCTGGACGTACCCTGCCTGTTACTAGCAGGACTATTTACAATAATGTATGGGCGCTATATTTCCATATTGGAACTAAGTTTCTTATTTTAAGTCCTATACAAATCTTAGTTATATAGCAGATCATATAATTCCAAAGTGGTAACTTCAATGGCTTTCACTTCCTCACTCACACATATCTGTGTAAAGTGGTGACCTTCATATGACCTCACTTCCTCACTCACACACCTGTGTAACTTGACCTTTATATGACCTTCACCTATTCATTTACACATCTGTGTAAATCGGTGACCTTCATATGACCTTAATTTCTCACTCGCACATATTCGTAAAGTGGTGAACCTTCACTTTCTCACTCACACAGTCGCTATTGGTAGAATGAGGACTCAGTCAGCCCAGGCATTATTGCAAGTGGAAAAGGCAATTTTCGTTCTAGGTGTAGTTATTTTTTCCTGTTTTATCTTGGTATAAACATTTTAGCGTTAAGTAATTATATGCATTGAAAATTTCTTAGACACTTGTAGTGGACTGGATGCAAACTGTTATGTGTGGTGGAAGGCATGTTGCAATGTGGGAGGTATTAGTTATGGCCAGCGAGGACATCTTGTTACAACTATCTTATTAAAGGTATGTCAGATTAGTTCTTTAAATATCAAATAATCTACGTCAGAGTTTCATCTGAATTGTTATGTATTTACGTATTTATGTAAATTATATAGAAAATACGGCAAGAGATTTTTCTATTGTTTGATGTATTTAATTTCTTTTATCTGTCCATTATTCTCGGTTTAGTCAAATTACAAAGATGTTCAGGTGTATTTGTTAGGCAATAATTAGCCGACTGGTTAAACTTACTTACCGATGGACGTTGTAAGCTCAAGCGGTGGTACCTGCCTGTTCGTGCAAAGTGGAAACAAACATCGAATCTTTGCATTAAACTTTTCTAAATCATAAATCGCGTGTTCTCTTTTTTATTGTTAATTATGGGTCATGGGAAAATAATAAGGGGCATAATGGTTATTAATTTGTTTATAGAATATTGTGACCGCCTACGCCAAATGCGTAGACGCTAACACTGATTGTGGCTTAAGTTACATAATTTATCATAATGAGAATGATTAATAAAAGAGAAATAGAAAACTTTGTAATTAAATCTTTTACAGTTACAATTCTCTTACAGTTACAATATAACTTTTTCACAAAAAGGACATTTTGTCATGAAAATTAATATTTCACAGTGAATTCTCAATGTTCTCACAAAAGGCTGGGTGGCGCCAGTGGTTAGGGTATTGCGTGTGCAATGGATCTAGCCAAAAGTCCGGACGAAGTAACCACTCGGCTGGGCCGGCCTGCTCAGGCTGATCCCCGGACCCCTTATAACCTGACCGTGCGGGCTGTAGGGGTGGTGCAATACTCGCCGCGATTGCACCACACACACGGGGCTCCATACGAGGGGTCCCTTTGGGTTTGTCCTTTTTTCACATAATGTAAATCTTGTTATGGTCGAATTGTTCTTGTTTCTCGACTACTTAGGGTTTCACGGGATATATAAACCATCCACTATACTCCTGAAGGGGGTTCTTTATTTCATTTACCCTCTACTGTCATGAACCGTTTTTTTGTTAACAGTTTTCTACTTTTTCACCCGCAGGGAATTATATTATCCCCTTCTGTGCCAGAGGGATATAGGCCTATATAATCCCCTCTACCATATTCTCTCTGTAGTTTTTTAATGGGGGTATGTCTGTTCAATATTATATTATTCTACATAATCTGCGATTGTGACATAATATTTATATAAACCAAGATTAGTCCTCCACAAGGCAATAGTCTTTAAACAGAAAATATAGAAGCAGCGTGTGCTTTTATGGCGCAGTCGTCTTTATGTAATACTGAGAGGCAAACACCAGATAATGATGTGCACAGGTTTATTTGTAACATTGCTGAATCAAGTGATTCGTCAATTCTGCATTTGTGGTTCACCTCTATCGCAGGCTATAGTCAGACGGTAAGAAGTTGCAAATTTGTTAATGTTCTCATTCCTCTAGTTATAACAATTAAATAGTTAAATAGAAATAACTATATAAATTCAAGCTACTTGAAATTCTAAAACCTAATTATATTATGAAAAAAAAAACTAAAGTTTTAGTAAACGTGCAAGACATTAGTCATAGGCCTCCAGGTTAACTGATTCCCGGCTTTCCATTCATCGTCATTGCAATTTAGACTGGCAAAGGGAACTGGCGGAAGCTCATTTCCACCTACGGTGGTGCCGCCTGGTTTTAAAAAGCCTAAGCAGCTATCTTACTCTGCAGGAGGAGATGTCACCATTTGACCACTCATTGCATGAAGCCGTAAGGCCGGGGGTTAGTCTATGTTTTCAATGTTCAGACATAGACTTAGGTAGATGCTACTTAATGTGTTACCTTTCTATTTTTTACAAAAAAAAAAAACAGTTTCCATATCAGTATCAGCAGTGGTCCGTCGCATAACGGGTGTCAGGGAATACTTTGAAAATTCCAAATTATTTTGTTTTATATGTGTATCCTTCAACTCGTCTTCTTGTCTTTCACAGTAGACAGCTGCCATCTATTCTATCAGAGTGATAGTTTATTTACACAATCGTCATACCAATGTATCATTATAGTTGTAAAACGTATGTTTTATAATGCCTAATGAACTGCCCATGTGTGAGTATAGTATAAAACATTGATAGCAGGTTATTTCATAAACAAAAGGTTGGGTAGCGCCAGTGGCTAGGGTCTGGTCCAGATGGGTGCGCATTTGCTTACGAAGTAACCACTTGGCTTTGCCAGCCGGTTTCTATCCCTGCTCATACACCTTATCATAGGGAGCGCGCAGTGGTAGATGGGATGGTGCAATACAAACCTATTGCACCACTCTGGCTCCAAACACAGCCTTTATCAGGGTAAATGCAAGTCTTGTGATATAGATCTGATCGGAGACTATCGACTTTTCATCCGTTCATTGGCATATATTATAACACAAAATTAGTTCTTTGAATATAAAATCTACCCTTGACATATGAAATACGTCTGTTAAGACACACAAATTAATTTTATAGTGCATACTCTGTTCTACACGTAAAATCCATCGAAAAATAAGAAAGAAATTACTTTAAAATATCGTTTTTTCTAGACAGGTGTCTTTTGTTTCTCGGTGTATCAAAAATATTGAGTTGAGTTTAACAGCTGATTTTACCATGGTTAAAACTGCCAACAGCTTAATTCATATGCTAAATGAGAATGTAGAGAGGAACCCATAATTATTTTCTGTGCCATAAGGTATCAGTTATAGTTTATCAGTGTAGCATGCTGGGAACCAGTGGCGGCTGATAACCGCTGGCTGGTACCTAGTAGCCCTGAAAGGTCCCTCCCCCAATTTTTGTTTTTAAAGGGAACACATCTTTTGTGATTTTTGGTTTAGAACTATGAAATCAACAATGAAACAACAGGAGAGGCGTGCTAAGGCAACATACCAATTTTATTTTTTAAAGCTAACGATGCACATATGTACACATTCATTACAAATATATAAATATATAAAAGGAATACAATAATACAGAAACTGCAAGTATTCTCTGATTGAATTCTTCCTTAAGAAGCATGCCAATTGTATTTGTAAAAGCAAGTGATTATACATACATTAGATCCATAAATATCAAAGTCCTTATTATACACTCTAGGTCAAGTTGAGCATTATCGTAATCATCATCAGTCAAAAGATAACTCAATACATGAAGTGTGTGACTATGTACAAGAGGTAGAATAGCAGAGGAGGAAAAGCTCAAGCTAGATTTTGAAATAAAATATCAAGGGCAAAGCTGTAAAAAGTATCATGCATGTGGATGATAAAGAGACCATTGGTTGTAATTCATAGATGTATTCTGGCGTACTCTTAACATGTGAATAAAATTAGGTCATTTTAAAAGTATTTGAACATTTAAAAAGAAAAGGATTTGCCTTACCCTATAATTCCTATGGACACGTTTCCTCCGGGCACACTTGTTCAGATCCCCCCCCCCCCCTTTTAGAATAGAAAGTACTTAGAAATTAGAGTTTCTGGGAACATAATAAACAGAGTGGCGCCTAACATCTTTGAGATTAAAGCTCAACTTTTATAATGATATCCAGACTGGACAGTGCTTTTTTGAGCCCATACATGATCATTCCCCTGGTGGCAGTTTTTTCAGACCAATCAACCTTGTTCTTGTCTACTAGTTGGCCCTAGCTGTCCGTATGACAGAACTAAGCTTTAGGTTTTGGGGTATTGGTGTAAATGGTACCAGGCCTAAGTTGTTGGATAAGAGGTTTCTATGTGAGGGTCTACTGCGCAGACTCATGAGAAAGGTGTATACCTTCTGTGATTAAAGTTTGAAAGAGGCCTAGTTCTCTGCCGCCCTCAGTGGGGGCGCCAGTGAGACAGGTCCAGGTCGTGCATACAGTCACAGTGTGTCTTGGCGTTGTAGTCGGCCGTCCACAGCTGGGAGAACCAGTTGGCCTTCAGGCCTGAACCTGAGGGGAAACTGCAATGAAGCAAGCAAGGCCTTTACATACAGGAAGCATGTCTGCAAAGCACATAGCACTGCCCAATGATGTGGGAGGTCTGGGGAGAAGGAGGCATGCTGCAAAGTGTGGCTGCAGGATGCAAGCTGCAAGCTCAAGCTGCATCCCAATGTAGCCGACAAAGCGTTTAGTCAGTGTACAACTTAAGGCAGGTTTTCACAGAATGACAAAGTGCAGGAAATGAGCTTAGTACCACTTACAAACAATTGTTGCGAATGGAAGGGATTAACCCTAGTTGTCCGCCGACTAAACTCTTTGTCAACAAAGTGGGGATGTGCCTTTAGTCTAGAGACAAAGAAAACAGTGTACAGACCCTGCTAGCATAACATAAAGAGAAATTCAAAAGACCAAAGATCAGACACACAGCAGGCTGGAATTATAGCGGGGCATTGCAAAAGGTAAAAGCTGCAATATAAGAAATGAAAAGCAAAGAGACAGTTAAGATACAAACATGGGTAGGAAAGAGTTATGGTGCAGAACGATGTTGTGAAAATAAAGGCAGACAAAGTTTGTTCTGAGTGCATGTAAAAACATCGTAGCAACTAGAAATTATTTCTGAAAGAAGAAAGGACAAAGTCAAATAGAAATGGAGAATCATGGTTCAGGTTTTTGGGGTGCAGACAACAGTCCAGGCTTTGAAGTAGACAAACATACCCTGTATCCTTTAGAATAGTTAAGTAGACGAATTACATTCTAGACTGTGGGAGAGACTTATCGTTCAAGGTTTGACTTCTTTGATGGGTTTTCTACTTACATAGTGCATAGGGCTTTGTGAAAGAGGACAACGCTAATCAAAGAGATTAACTATTCAAATTCATAATCTAAGTTACATTTCAAAAATTTGCCCTATGTGTACCTTATCCCCCAATGTGATATCCACTTGAATATCCATTCAACAATAATTGTCAAGCTTTTTGCATATATTTCACCATTCATATAACTTGCATTGGCAGAAACACTTAATTACAATTCTTAGTTAGATGTGTCTCTGCCACCTAAAGTGGATATTACCAACCTAATGTCCCTCCCTAATCCCCTTATAGTCCTACATACAGAAATCTGAGTATTGATTTGGGATGCAAGAAGTCAAGGCTAAAAAGTTACAGCTGTGTTCAGAATTATATCTTAAACAATAACTGGCATGGCTCCAGGGTTTGGAAATAAGGAAAAAGGACTGGCAGAAAAGTACATGGATCGGAGAGACTGAAACACAGTTTGACAGAAATGGATTGACCTAAAGTAATACTTGCACCTACACGTCCATCCAGTTTTTAATTTTCTGTTTCCTAATAATAAGTATTAACGGAACAGAAATATCAGAGAAAGGGCGGGGTCTCAGTCTGAAAACTTAGATTACTTATAGCAGTATAGTTTTGTGATACAGGGGCAGGCGTGAGGATTAAGGGGCGTGTCCCTATAAAAGGGGCGTGTCCCTTATAAAAGGGGCGTGGCTAAGGGCGTTACCCCTCAGCCGGTGAACTTGGAGAGGTCCATGTCGGGCAGACATGCGCACTCCTCCCGCCGGTTGTAGTTGTCGTTCCACAGCTGCAGCAGCCACTCCACCTGCAGGCCATCCTGGGGACTAGTGAAGGTGCTGCAAATCAGGGCACAGGTAGATTAACCTAGAGCTGAATCTGTCGTGGGATTTTTGGTGGAGGAATTAGGTCCTGCATATCAACCCATAAACCTACAACCTAGGGATAAACCTCGTTTTCTTGACTCAAACTGTTCCACCACTGCATGATTGCCCTAAACACATCATTTTGATTAGCAGGAAAGGCAATACATAAAATGTTTTATAATATTCACCATTTTATTAGTAGAATATGATGAGGTTACCAACCCTGATTATTTCGTGCAGCGATGCATTTTGTCCAGCTTCATGAATATGTATACACACTGTGGAAAAAGCTTATTGTTAACTTTTAATTAAGTTCAAAGGTAATGAACTGAAATGAATACTCACCACGAGAAAAGCCATGACATAGTTGTTCACATCATATAACTAGTAAATATTACTTTTCAGATTTCAAAAAGGAGGTGCCTTGGCATAATTATATCAAATTGATGTATTCAGTGCCACTACACTGTAAAAACAAGTGTTTAGAACCTAAACACTTTCCTAAACACTTTGTTGTAACCAGTTTGACAACATGTTTAGACCCTAAACATGTTTAGAAATTTATGATGTTTAGGTTCAAGTATTTAGATATTCAACATGTTTAGGTTCAAGTGTTTAGATATTCAACATATTTAGGTGTTTAATGTTTAGGTTTTAAACATGTGGGATCCCATGTGTTTAGATAATAAACATCTGTAATCCAAAACAAGTGTTTAGGCTTTAAACATGTTTAGACCCTAAACATGTTTAATTTCTAAACACCTTTTTAACAGTGTACTGACACTTGGAACATCCCTGTGCCTTTTAAAACCACTGAATCCTGCATGATATTTGATATTCTTATTATGATTTCAAAAAGAAGGCGTTTATGTATATGTCTAATTGATGTATCCACTACAACTATATAGACAGTCGTAATAATATCCTTGTGCCTTTTAAAACCACTGAAAACCGCATGATATTTGATAATCATCAAAAATGATAAAATGGAGGAGGATCACTCACTCTCTGTCGGGGAATGCCTCCCTGAAGGGACTCTCGAAGACGGCGGGCTGGATGACGGTGATGTTGTCCGCATTTTTACAGATCAGCTTTGACAACTTGACCTTTCTCAATTCTTGTAGTTGATCTACATAAAGATTATAATTCCATTATGTTATTGCTTGTAAAAGTATTAGTATTTGCCGAGAGAACATACTATGTGTATTTTTCTCTGGCTGACATGTCGAGATAAATGCTATGAGGAAAAACGTTTTATTTTTATGGTACAGTGTTTTAACGATAGAGAAGTTACAGTTTGCAATTGTTATGCTAAATGATTTAGTTAAAAAAAATCTCAGTATTTAAAAAAAACAGTTTTGATAAACAAAAATTGGCCCCGCCTTACCTGCTGTAAACTGGCCGGGGTTCTCGTACCAGTAACGATCTCCTGTCCGAAGTCTCGCGAACTCTCGTGCGAGAATACACGAGAAGGTGGGGCCGAGAAGGGAGCCCTCTAGTGGCTTCTCTGCTAAACCGGCTGGGAAAATGTCGATGTCGTCAACGGACCTATGTATAGAGAGGGTAATGGACAGTGGAAAGTTTGAGTATTAATTACCTTTCCAAAGTGAGTTCATTATTGAAACATCTATGATAGACAACTGGAGGCAGGGCGTTATTCGCCAAATTTCTCCCACCGCCACCGCCACCCCCATCCCCCACTCGCAAGGAATTGCTCGCAATATCACCTTATGTAGGAATAATGTAAAAATATATCAAAGAGAGGTACAAGTTATTCAATGATATCAATAAAGGTAGAATAAGAATATCTGTGATCTGATGAAATAAAAACCATGTTTTCAGTTTATTACTTGAGCAGTAATATCTCCTTTTATGTCCATGGTAAGTAATCTTTTTGAAAGAAGTAACATGTTGTTTTTACCATAGAAATGCTGGTTATTGCGCAATTCTTAGGGGTAACATTAAGATATTGCCATTAAATAAATTCGAAATACAATAATAGTCCTTACTTGTAGAGCCCCCTGAAGATGTTGCGGCTGGCCTGGTCGATCTCGGACATCTCGTCAAAGTTGTTGACCCTCGGCAGGCCGCACCACGCCCGCCACGCGTTGTAACCTGGCGCGAGGGAAGCAAAGAAATAGTACCATCAACAAGAGGTTCAAGAAAGTAGTATAAACACAAGAAAAACAAAAACATATAAAAGATTTACCGATATCAATTGTCCTTTTAATTTTTTTCCTGAATGTCCTTTCTTCGAAGATTACTGTAGGTTTCCTTCTAGGAAAGCCGACTCATAGATAGCCTGATATGATTGAATATCGTGTAATTTCTGGGTCGGTTTATAATGCACTTTACCGTAGGCATTATGTGTACGGTTCAGATTTTGCTTTCTTGAAGCTAATATGCGAAGTTTATGAACCTATTTTTATGATAACTAGATATCTTGCATGGTATTTTTTAATTGTTTTATCACTTCGATGGCAAGATGCAGACATCAACAGCCGCTATTCTAAGGTTCAAACAGGACTTCAGTAGTAATCGAGAACGTTTATTTCAGATTTGTTTTCTTATGTTTTTTCGATGCAAGTCGAAAAGTTTTCACTCTCAGGTTCACCATAAGTAGTATATGGAAATGGGAATTTGTCTGCGCGCGCTATGTCACAGATACTTTCTTTACATCCAGTGACAGACGGATGCATCTTTTGGAATAGGGGGGACATGGTCATAGGAAAGGGGGCGACCCCTTTCACCCAGAATTTCACATTAAAGAATACAAATTTGCGCCTTCCGAGTCCGCCACTCATATCCTCTATATAAATAAGTTAATTTGGTAAAAGTATCAGACGATGCACAGTAGATTGTTTACCCCATCAACCTTTACTTACCTGGGATACCGTGATCACGTGACCGCTGAATGTTGAGGGACGCCAGGTCGGTGCCCAGACCACCTGGCGGCGAGTCGGAGAACAACTTGGCCGTCACCTGAGGGGGGAGAAGGACAGAATGATGTATTCACAATGTGGGTTGTTATATGAAGTCTCTTAATAAGGATAACAACTATTCCCTTACATTAACGTGTTTTAAGGAGAATTCTTGGGTTGCAAAACCTCGGGAAAACAAACTTAAGGATGGGTTACCTTGTTGTTGCTCATTTCATACCATTAATTACATGTCACTGTGTTAATCTTCTCTAGAATAGGCTGGGCTATACGTGAAGCCTTGGGAAAAAAACTTTAAAGAAAAGGGGAAACTGAGGGGTTTTGTATAAAATACATACAAGTATTAAAAAGCCAGGCTCTATAAGCGCACTTATATATATTACGAATTTGTAAGTAGCTTAAAAAGAATTTCTTCAAGTATCTCAAGGGAATCCGGAACGCATTTTTTCCAATTGTAACTATAGTTCAAATAACTCTGAAATTTAAAAAAATAGTAAAAACTAATTGACAAACTGACCTCCTTGGTGAGGTACCTGTCGAAGACCTGAATACGGCTGGTGCTGATTCCCCTGAGGATGGCGTCCATGCCGCCCTTAGCCGAACTCGTCATCAGGCCCGGGCGGAAGAACATCTGTCAGCCGAAAGAAACATTATATTAAATGAGGGAGAATGGTGATAGGGCCTGGGGTTGGGGCATTTTCTCCAATGTTTGTATAGTAAAAAGAATGAGGTGTACACGGCTGGCAATAACACCTTGTCAGTGTGGCTTCTATTCTGCCTTCAACTGAACTTGTCATGAGACCCTGTAGGTATAGTATTAGAACAATTATATGCAAAGCCATTAGACAACATTTTTTTCCCATGCAGATATTACCATTTTGTTGTTTTACTTAATCAACTACTTCATTTCATCAGTCACTTTTTAGTACGTTTTACTACTAATTAATCATTCGATTATCCGATCATTTTTCAAGAGACCCTGGAGTATACAATATTAGAATCATTATTTATGCAAGGCCATCAGACAACTTTTTTATATGCAGACACTACCATTTTATTGTTTTTCTCAGTTATTTCAATTAATCGATCGTGTAATTAATCATTCGATTATCCTGTGATTTTTCTTTCTCTATAATCTCCAAATCCCTACACAGACTTCGCAAGGCCTCACCTCGCTGAGCTGTAGGTTGCCGAGGTTCTTGTAGTTGTGGTCAAGTTGTTGGACCATAGGGGTGAGCAGGCTGTGGCCGAACCTGAAGCCGGCCGTGGCGAACACGTTACTCACACTGGCGTCCTCCGACACGTTGTAACCTGGAGGATACACAATGGAGGTTTTACTTATAGGGATATGAGGTAAGATTGCCCTCTGCGACCCCCTCTAAATCCGCCCCTATCCTCTGAGTTTTAATTGATACTATTGTGGGATAAAGTCAATAATTTCAGTAATATTAAAAAAAAAAAAATATTCTGAGTACAATTTATTCCCCAGGAGGAACCAAATTACATCAAAAATGTCCTTTCTGTGGTATAGTACTCTATAGGCTAGTTGATATGAACCATGACCTTTTTGGCTAGCTGAACGGCCAGCTGCAGACAGCCTTTTAGTTCCAGTCCCTGTGCCTTTACTTTTGTCTTAGCCTCTCAAATGAAAATTCATAGGATGTGGATGAATATTCAGATCTCTATTGCCCTGGAGGGTAATAATGCCTCCCAGGCAAGCTAATGCCAATTTCTGTGTGTTGTCACAAACAACCTTCAATACTCTCAGTGTACTTTGTATAGAATAAATCAAGTACTGGCCATGGATACACTCAGCAAGTGCTATTGCCCTAACTTGCACACACTTATGTCTTGGGCAAAAGCCCTCGATGGTATGTGTGTACCTAGGATATATCAATCACTTCATGCCCCCTTGGTCTGAAGCAAGCATTTCTCACATATTACAAAGTTTCAACCCTCCCTAGGCTACCCCCTGACCCTTGTCCAAAAGTGTAAAAACTGCCCATAAAGCAGCTTTCTCCCTGCTTTTTTACTGCGATCTTAAAATCACAAGCATAAAAAACTTCTAATTTGACTAAATGATTGTATAACCTAATTCATTAAAAGCTTTATAAATCACAAGCATATATTATTCAAAAATAATTATTCTAAATACAAAAAGATTGCATTTATATCTCAGATGGCAAAGAAAATCTGTACCTACCGTTGAAGAAGCCCTTCTCGAGCAGCGTGAGGCCGTACTTCTTCATGACGATGGGGCCTAGGACGACGGGCAGGAACTCGCCGTAGGTGATCTGCTGCTGGAGGGCCCCGATGATCCGCCTCACCTCCTGGTACAGCCGCTCCCCGCCCCACGACGGGTTCACCCGGTGCAGCTCGGCCTCGATCCGATTGTGTTCCCGTAACCAGATGACGTGGACCGTCGTCAGGGCCGTCTGCTCGTTCACGCGCTCGTCGCCTGGCGACGGGAGGGTGTGACGTCATGGAGTGAATATTGGAGATATGATTGGACCAGGAGAATAGATAATGTATCTATCGATGTCCGCCGTTTATTACATTAAATGCTCAAATGACGCCATTGATATTAATAAGAAACATTTCACGGAAAATTGTTAGAGTATAACCAGATTATGACATATATTGATAATATCATGCAAGAATATATTGTATACACATATATTTGTAATTATCAAGGGTTTATTGAGGTTACGGAGGTCTAGAATGGAATCATGTACTGACCGATGCAAACAGAATTGTATACTTTTCTAAAGGATTTATAAGAAATCGACTATAATTGCTCTGAGAAAAACATATTTAACTATGAAGTCAAATAGACAAAATTGGTCGAATGAAGCATGCTTCCGTGATTAATTCTGCTATATGTTTGATGCGTATAATAAACCCCAGCCATCCCCGTGGGGTGTCCTGTAGGTACCACCCACACTGTCGACGAGCGGTGCATATAAAGGGTAGTGCGTATTGACATGTTGTACGTACCGGCCATGTAGCAGGTGGGTTGCCGCCGGATACACATATCGTCCTCTGTAGATGTGGGCAGCAATGCCTTCATGCCCGGTTTGGGGTTGGCGCTAATCCGCAGCTTACCGCGGGCTGGGGGGGAGGGGGGGCAAAGAGAGAGGGTCAGTTACAATACAGGAGAGGGTCAGTTACAACAGAAAGAGAGAGGGTCAGTTACAATACAAGGGGAGAGGGTCAGTTACAATACAAGAGGAGAGGGTCAGTTACAATACAAGAGGAGAGGGTCAGTTACAATACAAGAGGAGAGGGTCAGTTACAATACAAGAGGAGAGGGTCAGTTACAATACAAGAGGAGAGGGTCAGTTACAATACAAGAGGAGAGGGTCAGTTACAATACAAGGGGAGAGGGTCAGTTACAATACAAGGGGAGAGGGTCAGTTACAATACAAGAGGAGAGGGTCAGTTACAATACAAGAGGAGAGGGTCAGTTACAATACAAGAGGAGAGGGTCAGTTACAATACAAGAGGAGAGGGTCAGTTACAATACAAGAGGAGAGGGTCAGTTACAATACAAGAGGAGAGGGTCAGTTACAATACAAGGGGAGAGGGTCAGTTACAACACAAGGGGAGAGGGTCAGTTACAATACAAGAGGAGAGGGTCAGTTACAACACAAGAGGAGAGGGTCAGTTACAATACAAGAGGAGAGGGTCAGTTACAATACAAGAGGAGAGGGTCAGTTACAATACAAGAGGAGAGGGTCAGTTACAACACAAGGGGAGAGGGTCAAGCCAGGTTTCCACAGGACGACAAAGTATAGAAATTTAGGTTAGTCGGCCCACCAAATGTCTTAACCCTTTCCAAACACGGCGACCAAGGCCCCCAATTAGCCTGTAGTCATTGAGGATGCAAAGGGTTAACACCTGTTGGCACTTGGTCGTTCTGTGGAAACCAGCCTTCAGTTACAACGCAAGGGGAGAGGGTCAGTTACAACACATTTACTTTCTAAATACATACATTCATACATACATATTATATGTATACTGACTTACATTCATACATACATGCATGCATACATGTATACATGTTCAATAATGACCCACCAATAGTCACATCATCATCATGAATCTATATGATCTAATTGAAATGGTTGTCAATAAAGTTACCGGCTGCAACAAATGTCTTCTCATGTCACACGTGTTGATCACTTATAAGTCAGAGAAAACATAATTATTTGTCTGTGAGTATCAATTGTACACTGTCGCGCCAGCATGCTGACACAGCTAAACAACTAAAGCTAATATGTAACTATCACAACATGCATTTTAACATTCTTTTGTTTATGACTTCGCCCTTTATGCTGCTGTGTCTTTGTACATAGATCAGATGGTGTACGTACATGTGTCCACGTCGTCCCTGAGCTTGTCGGCCTCCTCCTTGGACGACCCGTAGATCTGGGAGGCGTCGATGTAGGAGGACAGCTGGTTCAGCTGCTCCCGGGGACCTGGATAAGGAGAGGGTTAGATACAGTCATCATTTATCACCCGCACAAATGGTGCATATTTTGGGGAGGTAAATGAATAGGGAGTTTGACATACCACAGCACATCTCGATACGTTGACCTATCTCAAATCTTCCCAGTCATATTTTGAAGTACAAAGCATTCAGCTGCCCCCCCCCCCCCAGAAAAATCATACCAAATAACAGTATTTCAACGAATTCATGGCTGTGTCTTAGAAAACTCACCGATGCCACACTTGAGGTTGGGTACCCCTTCGGACCTGACGAACATGAGGCACTTCTTGGACTTGAAGTCGGGGTCGGCGTCGGGCACGCCGATGGGTTTACAGGCCTCGAGCTCCGTGTCACAGCCGTCATCACCACACTCCAGGTCCTCCATCTCCTTCTCACCTTTAGACGGACAAAGGTATGTTACTTTGGGAGTTTCGGTAAGTTAAGGTCTCTTTTTCACCTTCAAAATTCTTGATATCATTACACACCTATGATTACTGACATGTATGTACATGTACATAATATCATAGTATTACACACCCAATCAGCGCTTACATTGGCATGATTTATATCAGATGTACATCAGGACTATATAAATTGAGTTTAAACTTTGTTCACTACTATTGACTATAAGACATAATTTGTCTTATAATCAATAGTAGTGAACCTAGTCCTATATACGGACAAAGGTACGTTATTTGGAGAGTTTACAGTGAGATCTTCTTTTCTTGTCCATACAGATAAGGGTAATTTGTTTTGGGATTTCATGGTAAGACATCCTTCTCACCTTCATGCTGTTTTCAATTCATATTTCAAAAAGTACATTTGAAACAGTAGGAGTCTTACTGCATTTTCTTTTCTCAAAAACCTAGTTTACATGTTTGTCCATTAACATCTTTATGCATTACCATTGATGTCCTTGGAGAGTTTGGTGAGGGCGGTGAGGCTGAGGTCGTGGTCCAGGAACTGGCCCCACTGCATCACCATCAGGGTGTGGATGGTCTCTGGCCGGTCCAGGTCTGTGTGGATGGAGTAGCTCACCTGGCGAGGGTTGGGCAGGTCGCTGCCGTCACGGGCCTTCCGCAGACTCTCCAGACCTGTGGGGTTTGTTTCAAGGTTTGAAAAAATGTTGTTATCCAATGAACGTCAATAAATGTTAAAGGTAACGCCGCTATATAGGATATTATATCATGTGTCCTGTTTACAGATTGATAAAATATAGCATATATATATATATGTTATTATACAAATACAAAAGAGAAATATCTTTCTAATGAATATAAAAAGAATGTAAGATTGAAATATCTAGTTTTTAGAACTGTTTACAGAACTAAAATAGTAGAACAGCGACAATTCAAAAGCAGCAACCATCAACTTACACTGTAGCAATGATATTCATTATGCGACAGGCCACCGTGTCCCGTCGTATATATATCATTGGGCATATAACAGCAAAAGATTGTTTTGTCAAATCACGCACTGTTGTGTAAAATTCAAACATACAATTTTTCCCACTTCCAGTCATTTCTCCAGGCTGAAAATCTCGAGAATTTTATATCAAAATATCTGTTTTTAGAAGTTTTTGAAAAATTAAAATCGGCCCAGTAGAATAGCCACAACCCCTCCCCCACCACTCACCGTCGCCGTAGTCGGCGGGCAGGTTCCGTTTGAGCGGGGTGAAGGCCCGGCCGTGGATGGGCTGCTGCAGGTTGTTGCAGGACCCGTCGTAACTCCGGTAGCGGGTCACGGTGCACGTGTAGCTGGGGTAGGGGCACGTGGACGGGTCGGCCTCCGGCTGGGGGTCGTCAGGCTTCAGGGTGAAGGGGGACGGGCTGAGCGGGGAGGTCACCGCCCCCATCACCTTCACCGTAGCCTTGTCCGCAGACATGCCAAGTCTGAGAAAGATACAGAACAAGAGGCCTTCAGATAACAAAGTGTCTGCATCAAGGAGTCTGGAAATGACTGGGAGGTATCAGGCATGACTTGTTTAACTTTTCAAATTGTATCTTTTCCACCCGTGATTGAAATATGCATTCATACGTAAGCCCAAAGGGTCAAAGGGGGTCTGACATTTCTTTTTAAATTATACGTTCGTCCACATGAGAGACCCCATTCCAGGTACGGCTATTTTGAATCCATCCCTCCACCCCAATGGAAGGAGATCAGACAATTGCAACGTGGCTTCTACAGAAAAGCAAACATGGCTTCCTCGGATAATTCGATAAGGATCCTGCCAAACGTAGGTCCTGTAGGTGCAGGTACATTCCAAAACATTCATCATCTTTAGAAATATTGTCTAATTTTCAAGTTTGCACGCTTTGCCTCAACATATGGAGAGTGAAATTACAAGGCTATCAAACTTACTCGGCCATAACCTCTAGCGTGGCGTTTTCTAAGATGAAGCCATTCATGGCGAGCTGTTTGACGAGTGGCTTCCCTCTCTGCAGGCTCTGGACCAGGCGGAACGGCTTTTTACCTGCAGAATATAACACGGAGACCGTAGTAAAGATTATGTATATAATTATGTGTATGTCCCAAGGTATACAAGGCATCTAAGGCATGGTTCACTGTAGTCTGTAGGCATGACCGCTCGCTACCCTTACACTTTGAGAATGGTAGGTCTGCTTGAGAGACTATAGGTTCATTGCGCAAACCATTGGAAAATGTCAAGAGCCAGCCCTAAAACATTAGGGGGCATTGGGAAACAGGATGGAGGATTGTCAGTTAGGATGAAAGGATTCCAGTATAATATTATGTTAGTCTGACAAAGAGAAATCCATTGGCAATTGCAGTGATAAAACATAAGCTTAAAGAAAATCAAAATGACAATTTTCTCTATTTTATTAATTACGACACGAAATACTACCCTGACCTTATCCGTATTTCCAAATATATTGACATGGTTTGCACTTTTTCACACTTGGTGGCGTGGTCGGTAAAATGGCCTATTATTATGCCTACCTGAAGAGGAGGGTTTGCGGGCCATCCGTGACTCCGCCTTCATCTTGGTCATCAGATTGTTCATGGCCTTCTCCACGGCCCCCGGCATGATGGCCTCGGCCCGCGACGCCAGGTTACCGCCTAACAACGAATACATATTTTTTTATGTTTTCTAGAAGTAATATCTAGGGTGTTTTAAATGTAATAACCATAATGGCCGCGGCCCTTGACACTAGGTTACCATCTTGCAACGAGTACATACCTTTCATATGAGGTACAGTATATATATGAAGTATGTGATATCTGAGGTGTCATGATGGCCGCAGCCCATGACGCAATGTTACCACCTAGCAACGGGTACATATATTTTATATAGGATACAGTTTATGAAATGGTTTCCAGAATGATATCTGGAGCGTTTTATAGTAATAACCACAATTGCTGCAGCCTGTGATTCAAGGTTACCATCTGGTAACGAGTACATATATTATATCTAGGATATAATTTTCTTCGTTTTTTTACAGAAGTATGGGAAAATCTCTGCTTCAGCCAATACCGAAATTGAACATCCCTCACTATAAACTTAAACATCACTAAAGATAATATGCCTAGAATTCAGTGAACATACTTCGGTTTAAGCTTTCACTTAACATAATTTCCCAACTCAATGTAAGAGGTAGGGTAGTAGGTATCACATCATTGTTTTATGTGTATACTTACCCTGTGTTGTTCCAGAGGAAATGCCCGAAGTCCCTCCAGGGGTCACTGCAGTCGCACCAGCTGAAGGAAGAAATCCAAATACCAAATTAATAATTAATAGCCCCTCCTATGTACCAATATGGCGTCTAGCTTATTTTGGACAAATGTGACGTTTTCTGAACAACGCCTCTGAACAAACATGTTTTAGTACTCCAAACGTTTTCAATTAGATGTTCACTGACACTAACTGCCCTATTCCTTAAAATAAGGAACAAGGTACTGCGACAACACTGACATTTTCTATGACCTAAGCAGATTGAGGGGGTTTTTGGGTGGGGGGGAGGTCACTTAATTCTGTGTCCATGTGGATGATGTGTATAATTTTGAGCAACAATTTAGCAAACTTTGTTTCGTGCTCAATTTGAGAAACAAGAAGCGGTGTTTTTGTTAACCTGGATGAATAAATGCAAGGTTGATGCACAGTCTGCACTTGATGTAGAACATAAGTATCACCAAAACAAATGATTGAAGAAAAAATTATGAGTTCGGTTATAGTATAACACCTGTGATCAAGTAAATAGCAAATTGCAAATAGACAGTTCATTTTGCTCACGTTCATAAAAGTTATTGAAGATCTTCTGTATGATTATCAAGATTCAGCCTTGCAGTAATTAGAAGAGTGCTATCAATAATCATTTTATGGCAATATCATAAGCAGACCCGCAGGGGTCTTGGTACCATAAGGCCGTGCGACCCAGAGGGGTTCGTCACAGCCAAAGGGTGGAGCCCGAGGGTTGTACAATCCCCATGGGTCATACGGCCACTCAAAGATGACCCCAAAGGATCTTCTATTTTAATTTTTATCACCCAAGCAAATTACAAAATAATGTTGAAAATTATGAAATGAGGAGCGATACTCACAACCTGTCAATACAGACTGCCCCTCATATGAAACGCTCGTCGGCTGTGGGGTCATAAACCTATAGCTATACGTTACGAAGCTGTACATTGGGTCAACAAGGTCGTTTTTAAAATGCATGTCCCTCATTATGGCTATAACAACTGCGCTATATAGGCAATGGCCAAATTACCAGTAGCTGGTAGGTGGTAGGTCACACATTGACCTAGACCCTCGAGGGGTATGTTGTTGGCTTCAACCTGACGCCCGGGAATGGTAAACCTAGGGCAATTTAATCCAAACTGAATCCATAACATCACGTCTAGATCCCGGAGGCTATATCACACCTTGACCCCCCTAAAGCACGTTTAGAATTATTCTGGCAGAAGTCAGGCAATCGAGGAAGTGTTAGGTTTTATTTTCAATTGTAAAGAGTATTCCGGGATTTAGTTAAATTCTAAGATATCAATAGGAATATGACGGAAGCACATACATGCAATATATCATTTGAAAGAGAACAGATATTTATGCAAAATTTGTCCCTTTATATTGATAGATTCTGGGGGTTTGAAATAAATCCAGTATAGACCTCGGTGGGATATGGAAAAAGTCACGGGCATGAACTCTCTAGATGGCGCTACCCCTGTCTCACAGTTACTTATAATACTAACAGGGTAAGAACCTAAAACTGTACCCTGCAGTTTGCACAGACATGTATTTTGGATTTATGCCTAAAATATTATGTTTTTTGTGAAAAAACACAATGGTTTGTATTTCAGACAAATGATAAAAACAATTGGCTGTCGTGTTTTATTGATATTTATGCTCAATTAATGGCAATTGTCAAATTTATTGAAAAAAATGCAACCCCACCCAGCATAGCAGCATACCATATATGGCAATGCCCTTATTTGGAAAGGACTTTATGAATGGAGGTCACATGACCAACCACATACGGCAATGTGCATATATGCCAATTGGTAATTATAGGCAATGGACAATTGTAATTATAACTCCTATGCATGTTAAAACCTTTATTTGACCATAGTTTTCTAGTTTTTATATAATATGCATTACTATTTCCTTCAAACAGGTTAATTAGGACATGGTAGGGTAGGGGAATCCCATGTGACATCACAATGTTAGTTATACAAGAGGCTCCCATATGGGGGCTCTGAACAAAAGACTTCCTGGTTTACATAAAACAGTACTCTCATACAGGCCAGGCATTTGTGCCTCTGACATCACAGTAACCGGTGGCCTAGTGGCTAAGGTGCAGGACTTCAAATCAGGAGGTTGGAGGTTCAAATACCAGATGATCATCTTATTAGTTATTTTTCAATTTCTATCATTTTAACCATTTATATTACACGTATTCATACCCTGAGAAACATACATATATGAATTACCCTGGGATACTTACACATATAAATTATAGCTTTATTTTGTAAGAAGGGTACCATTATATAAATAGCATAAAATACTACTACTTGCACTTTGACATAATTCATTAAATATGTATAAATAAATGTTACTCTAAAGAAGGTAGGAAGGTAGATACATATGGTCTAATGGTTAGAGAGATCATCTGCAAATATAAAGGTTAAAAGTTCAAATCAGGATGAAACCTTTTTATATTTTACTATACTGTAAACTGAAAATGACATTTGTGTGATAAATACAACATAACTTGTGGATAAATACTTGCCACTTGCATAGATCTATGTGATTTCAAAGTTCTGTTTTATATTTTGCAACAATTCCTAAAATGGGTTTATTTGTAAAAGAAAAAGTGCTTGACTAGCCGTGGGTTGGAATTGAACCACCAACTTTCAGATTTGAAGCTCTAAGCTCTAAGCACTAGTCTAGTTTGTCTCATAGTAAAGGAGGGTGTTCATGAATGGTATGAGCATATAGCTTCTAACTTGTTACCTGTGATCACTTTACAAAATGTTTGAACAACTTTGGTGAAACCCTTTTAGCACTATAAATAACCAACCAACCCATGCATTCTGATCAGTAAAGGGGCACTGAAGGGGGAAACTATACATACAGCTACATTTACCTGTAAACTAGGCCACACAATAATACAAAACAAACTGTAATAATTATGATTCATTTTAATACAAATCAGACAAATATGATAAGTTAGATATGTTTTTCCTATTCACATTAGAAATAAAACTAGGTCATTTACTGTGGTCTTGTGTGAATCCTATCAGTCTGCTGGTCATCAGCTTATAGGTTTTGACAGACACCAGCTAAAAACAAAATGGCAAGTGTGCTACCCTTTCTATTCTTATAGTTCTAATCAGGAACCCTGGTGCCATCTGGAGGGTTCATGCCCGTGGAAAAAGTTATTCCCCTGGGTTACAAGTCTCATGATGTTTTAAGATAAGGGGCGTGGTCAAATGTTTCCTTGGTTTTCCAGGGGAATATCCTTTAGTTATTCCCCTGCTCCCTGTACTGAAAAGAATAAAGCAGGGGAATTTACTTTTTGTTATTTCCTTAGTCAGGAAATAGGACATTTAAATAGGAAATGTACAGGAACTAACCCATTAGGGGTGAAATAAAACATGTTCATGATTAACCCTTTTTCCTACCTCCGATTTTTGAAATCGGGAGCAAAATTGGTGAGTGGAATACGGCCTTAAGTAGTAATGTGTACTAAATATCGAAAGAAGGATAGGACAGAAATTACTATGTAAATCCTTTTAAGAATATATACCGTGAGACATATTGTTAGGGGTATCCTAATGCTGTCAGGACCCCTGGGAGAGTTGTCGCGACTGTCATAGGGCCTACGATAAATACTGTCCTCTCCATTTTGACGGCCTGTGTAAAGCCCGCTGTTGAGATCGTCAGTTTAGTGTCTGGACCTGGGGTCTGGACTGTTTTCAGCGTGTGAGTATTCTTAAAGATTTCCTCCAGCAATTTCGTGACTGGAGATCTGAATCGTCAGCAGAAGAGGCTGAACAGGTGGTTCCTGATCAAACATACCAACAAAATCATGATTAGTAGTTCCATGTATTGTGGACTACATGTTGAGATTCCCGTCAGTTCACGCGATTTATGACCATTGGGATCACCGGGCCGGCCTTTAGCATAGCAGTCATACCTCCAGTAACCAAAAGTAGTTAGTGGCCGGTTTGCACAGTGCTGTAAAGTGTCCTTACGACAATGTTTAGATAGCCTTAAGATAATTACAAAAAATAGGTCACCATGAAGGGGCCTTTCGCAGGCCGTC
Source organism: Lepidonotus clava (assembly GCA_936440205.1). Lineage (NCBI taxonomy): Eukaryota > Metazoa > Annelida > Polychaeta > Phyllodocida > Polynoidae > Lepidonotus > Lepidonotus clava. The sequence continues at coordinate 11,798,941 of OW387145.1, forward strand.
AAAATCCTTACGATATGTTCCTGACAACCAATTCATTTATTCTTTCTATGTGGTCTTGATCACCACGTGGTGATCACCAAAAAGTGATTACGTGACCACGTCTCCACAAAGTCTATATGAATGGCCTCTTGAGGCCAAGTAATCAAACAAACGAACACCCGGAAATAATCAGGTATTGTTGTCTCAGGTGACTAAGTTGAAAACGCCATTAATAATAAGTTACAAAGCCCAAATGTACGGAGTAATAATATATAGTTCTACTTTTCAAACCTCAATTTGACTGGTTAGATAAACCTTATATATATATTGCAATTGGTCAGCTTGCAAGTGTGACCTCTAACCTTCGAAGGGCACGACCCGTAACCTCCAGCATAGTATCCGGTGGTAGGACGAGTAGCGACTACATCGGCGCTTCTGCCACCGCACTATGGTATAGGTGGACAACACACTGACAGCGCCCGAGATCAGCAGCAGTGACGTCAGCACTCTCATGGCGGTCTCTTATGACGTCATCAATGCAGTTTGTTTAGGTGGTAAGTCCACAGGTCCGAGCAATGTAATCCTGTGTGTTTTTGTGTAAGTCTATGTGTGTAAAAGTTAGGAGTAAGTCCTTGTTATTCTGGTCAACTGACCAACTGATGAACTTCCCTCCTCCCCCACCTCACCTTTAATTACAGGCTTGGCCATAATGTCAGAACGATCTGAAATAAGGTATTTAACCTCAATAAAATGACATATCAAATCTAGATATGAATGCAATTCATCATCGGAGCCAAAAAAGAAAACTTGAATTAAGAAGTGAAAATGAATAAGTAATAATTATGGTTTGCTTCCTATCACTGATTAGGCCTATATCATTTTAAATCACGTCGAACACTATGTCCCAAGCTTGTAGCTACTTGAGTATATGAATAATTCACGATTAATAATGACTAGCGGGAAGTGTCGAGGTTTGGGAGTCCTTCCTCTAATTATAAAATGTTTTGTAGGCCCGAGGCACCTCATACTATGCCTGGACGTGAAAACTGGCCATGGATGAAGTCAGAACATATTTCAATGGGACGCCTAGCGTTACTTGCGATATTTAGTGTGTAAGAAAAATAACAGTCGGCAAATTTCACTGTGCGGAAATAGATTTTTAAGCAGCTTTAACTTTTGTAAACGGGACATTAAGGTTCATCAAAGGTCTTTTCGGTAATGTGAAACTCAACTTTTCGAGACCTTTACTAGATGACTTCCCTGTTACGTTTATTGTTAGGTATTTTTCCTGCAGTGTTTCGTTCATAGATCAATTACATTTAAGAATCTCTCAACAAGCTAATCAAAGACTATTGACTTACCCTATACTTGATATTTTCCTAGATAATCAATTGAGCCCCCATTTGATTGCTTTAACCGTATTACATGGATTGAATTTGACATTGGGTGGCCCATAAGTAATTATAAGTAACTTCATTATTTTACCACGCAATGCATCATAACAGATCGATCGCAATTAACAGACTATAAATGTGTGTTATTGTAACGTAGTGGCTTATTTTATGTATGTTATTTGTTAAGTTTATTCATACTCTACAATGGTACCAGTATCTAAAATAGTTTTACCTGAAATAGTCATTCATGATAATAAAATTATCGACGCCCTTTTGGTAGACTCCTTTAAAAATTGCCGAATTCCGACAGCTTCTTTGCCATACAAAACCTAGTTACTAGAGCTGGGTTTAAAACGAAATCTGTTTTGGCCATTGGTAGAGATCAAGATCAAGAGGTGCTGTCACTTATTTTTCTGAAGTTTGGAGCTTTTCTCCTGGCCAGACACAACATGAAACAGTTGTTCTTTTCCTTTTTCTCTCTACATGTTCTTCTTGTTGCTCATGCCCTGTGATTTATCTTTTTTGACGGTGTCAGTTTGACACCAGCTGCGGGGGGAGTGGTCATTTGGTAGCAGCTGGGTGGGCAGAGAGTCACAGAGTCATGTTAACTCTAATTGGGTCATGTCCTGGGGCTTTCCCAAAATGACCTCTCCCAGCGATGCCCCCAAATGGTAAAGTACCACATATTCAGATGATTAGAGGAAATAACCCAATTAACTGTGAGCGAGTTTGACTTTTGACGAATAAGAAGGATAATCTGAGCTTTTCCTACGTATCGTATTGAGGGAATTGACTTAGAATTAAGCAAGAACCAGGAAGGTTTCTTATATTAGCCGGAACCTTCGGAAATCTACAAAACTGGATATTTAGATATAAAATTGCATTAACTACTTACGGTTCTAGTTAGAAACAGGTAATTATTATCCCCCAGAAAAAAGTCATCATATTTCAGTAGGTGCAAAACGGGTGCAATTGTTCTTCTACCCACATAAAGTGTATGTATAAACTCAGTCCAAATGCAGATACCCTACATCCAAATATTTCATCTTATTAAGACTGACCGAAGACCAATTTACATTATTCTGTCTTAAACTGCCATCACATGTCATTAGCAAGCATCTGCGAATACATAATGACCTCAGTTCTGGCAATAATTCATCACATTATATTAATAGGTCGTGTTGATGTTACAAGGTGGGGTTATCCCACCTTCATACATAAACCTACTTGGTCACGAGTACGCTTAATTATACACCAGGGATGGCCTGGCCTATCAATAAACGAGACATCAGAAACATCATAATTATATAGGTGGTCGTTACTGGTCAGGGACAGCCTATAACAAATTATAACTGCAGTATACTGATTTGAGTATAGATGGGTTATGGATCATTCCCCCTAAAATGTGTTGTGTCAAGGTAAGCGATGACATCTTTCATGACTTTTTCGAAAGTATATAGTTTGTCATGGTGTTCTTGACATTTGGCTGGAGAACAACCCTAAGGACATCTTGTAGAAAAACTCAGGATGGTAAGTGAGCAAGCCGATTCCCCTGTTTCTCCAAGAGACCACAAGGGGACCCTGGTGATTGCAGTGCAAACTAATATAGTCTGCAATGTCTGCTGAGCAGAGGCCAGTTAGAAAGGCTTCCTACTTAAATGGTCAAGGGTCTGTTCTTAATAATAGTAGTGTGTAGAATGTGTGTGAGGGGGAGGTGGTAGGAGAGGGGGTATGACAGTCCAACTCTACAGCTAAGGACCCTAAACACACGATCGGGCTGAAGTACAATACAATCACTCTTGACAAGTTCCTGTAATTAATTTGTTTATATAAATATGGATGCACTGCCTTTACAATAAAAGTCAACCAAACCTGAGAAATCACTTAATACATCTAAAATACATAATCCATCGTGGAATTAGGTTATTAATAGCAAAGAATATAATCTTTGTTATTAATAATCTAATTCCATGATGAAAAATCTATTAATTTTTAGATGCATTACGATGTATTCTTAGACTAGGTCCCAGAACAAGCATTGGGCCTGTAGTTAACAGGCGACGAATGTACTTTCTGTGCCCCCCCCCCCCCGCCCCCTTCCCCCTATTTCCAAAATCCTGTACCCCGCCCCTGATTGATGTAACATTGATTTACCTGAGGTTGAAGGCTTGCAGCGCCCCTGCCGGTCGAAGTCGCAGCTGTTGGTGTCGGTGCGGTACATGAGGCCGGGCGGGCACTTCCTGACGTGGACGAGGCCGTTAGAGCAGAGGACGTACTGGTCGCAGTGGTCGGGGGACGCGTACGTACCGTCCGGACGGTTAGTACAGAACGCCACTGGAAACGGGAAATATTGAGAATGACAGGTATACAATGTTTGTACATTCTAGTCGCAGTGGTCAGGGGACGCGTACGTACCGTCAGGACGGTTAGTACAGAACGCCACTGGAAAGGGGTAATATTGAGAATGACAGTTACACAATGTTAGTACGTAATTGTCGCAGTGGTCAGGGTATGAGTGCGTACCGTCAGGACGGTTTGTACAGAATGCCACTGGAAATGGGTAATATTGAGAATGACAGTTACACAATGTTAGCAACCCGGGGACTAATGCAGAGATTTTCAAAATAGATAGGGGATCGAATGCGCATTATTTGGCTAAAGCCCCGCCAGTGAAAGCCCTTCATTACCTGTGGTCATCGTGGGCTCGGTAGAGGGCGCGTCCGTCTTCACTTCCGGTTGGACAGTCTCCAGAATCTGTACTCCCTTCTTCCGGCGCATCTGGTCTGTAGAAAGTGATGTTTTATTAGAAAAGAGTGAAAAGAAAACATTTTAAACTAAGTTTGTTCCTAATAATTATGTTGTCCCCAACCCATCAGGGATGAATATACAAATTATTTTTAAAAAATGACAGGAAATATATTGTCCTTGCCCATACATGATAGATTATATTATGTAGAAAGAATAAAGCTATACATGCAGGGGCAGATACAGGATTTCGGAAAGGGGGGGGTAAGAGCCTAGAGCCGGCACCAAAAGGGGGGGGGGGAGGGGGTCAGGACACCCAGGACCCCCCCCCCCCCCCGCCCCCGATCCCTGACATGTAGGTATCATAGAGGACAAATGATCCCCAAACCCTATACTACTCACAGGGTAGTTTGCTTGTTTGGTTACTTTTAACAACGTTTTTTTCTCTCTGTCCCCTTTCGAGCAAATATAAATAACCATCAATTTAATGCGTATACATGAACATAACCCTTTATAACATCTTACATGTATAGGGTAACCCACTTTGCTCTACCATGTTCCCAGTAAATGTTCCCCCCTACCTAGACAGGTGCCTTGCTCGTCATAGTTGCAGGCCTGGAGCTGGGTGTCGTAGAAGAGGCCGGCCGGGCAGGTGGCGATGTACTCATAGTCCCCTGTACAAAGTACATACTGCGTACAGTCGTCAGGGATCGGGTACAGGATGTTGTCCGATTTACCCTCACATAATGCACCTGAGGGGAGAAAGAGATAACGCGAATTATACGTTTATCTAGTCATATATACAATAGGAGTAAATGGGATATCCTCAACAGACTTTACATTCTCAAAGTGTAGGTCTATACATCAATAACACTACGTACACCATAAAACATGTTTTGTACAGTCGTCAGAGATTACGTAAGACGATAACTTGGCATAAATTAGCCTTATATTGTTTAAAGTAACAGTTCAAAATCTTCTCTTATGGATGCGATTAATTTTGGGGACCAAGTTCTTATATTACTGGCGCACAGTAGCATTAAGACAATGTGACGCAATGAAAAATGAAAAGAAGTATCAACACCAAACAAGATTGATCAGAACATCACTTTTAAACAAATAAGGTAATTTGACCGAATCCCAAAAACAAAAGAGACAGGCTGTAGCAATCGTATAGACAAGTAATTTGGTATTGATAATATATAGGGTGATTTTCAGCATGATTTTTAAAATAATAAAAAGGTTACTGTAGATCAATTATCAAGCTCTAAACAGCTTGTGGTGAATGTATAGGTAATAGATAGACTTACTTCTGGAGCGGACCTCCCGCCTGACCCGTGTTGACCTCTGGTTGACCTTGGCCGTAGAAGCGAGGTCAGAGAACAGTACTCCCAGCAGGAAGAGCAGGACGCTGCACAAAGGGTTAGAATGCCTATTAACACGGGGTAAATGGAGTGCTATCCTCAGTTCTGTGACTGTATTAAATACGGCATTATAGTATACAACTATAGCTACAATGTGACAATGTCGTAAAATAGTTGTACATATAAGAGACAGAATTCTTTGTTAATCAGGTGGAAAATATTCCTGTTGCCAGTTTAAAACATTAATATTGCTTCTGTGTGTAAATTGTATGTGATATCCTGATATCACGCCAATATCGCACCTCAAGTCAAGTAGTGTAATATAGGGCCTTCAGAGACATAGGGCCTTCACAGAATGAAGTAACCCCATGATAACCCGTAAGGAGCTATTTGTTATTCATTAAAAATAGGGTCTACAATAATTGCTCAATGCGATAGCAGAATGTCACACTCGTGTATGTAAAGCACTGGATTTAATATAGCAGCCTACTGACCTATAACACACCATAGAGTACGCCCTTTTAAGGGCACATGGGATTCCCCAAAAACTCCCCTTGCTACGTCATGAATTGGGGGATTTCCTTTAAAAATGTAATAAAATGCAAGCTTTTTAATGTCCCATAACTATGTGTAAACTAAATATTTTCCTTCCATTTTTGATTACATTGATAGTGCAAGTTGTAAATAATACGCTAAATTGAATTAGTTGAAAAATAACTATCCTCCAGTTATGTGCAAGATTTCATTTAACATGAGAACTTGAATATATCCCTTGCTCGGAATCATAACTCATATCATAGTCTTACGTAAAAAGAAAATTCAAATAATTTGAAACATAAGTGATATGCCTACATAGGCCTTCTGAAAAAAGATGAAGGCTGAAGATAGAGTTTTAAGACACAGTTCCATCAAACGAAATGCTTGCATTGGGAGGACGTCTTATGTAAGACCAATCTCTGTTGACTGCTCTTGAAATTTATCAGCAGACCATGGCAGATGAGTGCTAATCCTACAGCTTCTCTCTTTTTCTCGGGCCAAAAAACGTCGGTGGTAATAGACCATTTGAATAATATTAAAAATGAATAAGCATCCGTAAGAACCCCTAGAGCATTGCAACTGAAATTCTGGTCGAATCTTATCATTGAAGCGATCAGGAATCATAGAAAACTATCACAAATCATCGAGAACGACCAGATAAGCAATGCGACCAGAAATCTTCCAATTGGCTAATTGCTTGAAGAATATCTGACAATGTAAGAATTTGGTTGCTAGCGATCTCTATAGTATTACCGAATTCTTAATCGCATCTTTCAGTGAGTTTCCACCTTTGATTATAGAGCAGCAGGTCACATTCGGTCAGACGTGATTATCCATTCATTTGTTATACATATTTCTGGATATAAAGTGTATGTAAAGTTTTACATTGTCGATTGTTGGTAAAACATCGAGAAGTAGAAACATGTCATATTGTATCCTGACACTTCACTTACCAGTGGTTCCAATTCATCTTATCGTCAAACGGCGGGTTCTACCGTACCCTTCCTCCTTGAAGTTTTAAAGACTCACAGAAATCCCATCCGTGAAAGTGAAATGGTAACCCCCCTGCGTGCTCCGTGTCCTGTGTCGTTGTGGGACTCTCTCCCTCCTCACCCCTCACACCTTAAAACTAACCAGAGGACAGGAAGTCACTCATCGACGCGTGCGCAGTGCGCGAAATCCCATGTTCTTCCCGGAGACGGTGCTGTGGTTATATTTTTTTTCATTGGAGGGAGGGGGTTACTTAAAGTCTAAAGAACCGCAGTGAAAGTAGAATGAAATGATTTCATTGAAATATCATTTGAAGCAGAGGCATAAATGATCATCAAACGGTCTTCAAGGTCAAAACTGTCTTTCCAGTTAGCACCAAGCGTATTCCATAAGGAGGTCAAGGGGCAAACGACGTGGGAGTGAGGTTTCTTAATAGAATCACACACTCCCTAAGGCCTTGCGTCAAGGTGAAACAAAGGTTTAAAAATCAAAACAATGCATGATTTAAGAAATAGTCAAAATAACTTTCAATTCGAAACCAACCGTTCATCTCCACATATATAGCATATGTAGAGATAAATATACATTTTGAATTAAAACCATGAAAGCTTTAGCCTTTTTCCTTAAAAAAAATAGTGTTTCATAATCACATTAAACAAGACAGTGCCCCCCCCCCCCTCCCCCCGCGCCTCCCTGTAGCCTGAGGTGCCCCGTGGCCTGTCGCAGGGCGGCGCTCGTGTCGTCGTGGTCACAGCTGGGGCGCGCATTAATCTCCGCCCCATCACCGCCGTGTCGCAGACCGACAAACATGCGCGGCGCGTGGAATTATGGGTGGGCTAACACAGACCCACAGGCCTACATCCCACCTAAGGAGGACTTCGAGGATCACTGTTCGGGGAATCCCCAACCCCTAATGTGGCCAGGGATGGGTTAAGGGAGATGAATGGGTGTTAGGGAATTGTGGGGAGAGGGAAAGGGTTTGTGTTAGACATGATTTGGTGAGGTCTCTATGGATAAGTACTCTGGTGAGTGGTACTTGCAAAGGAGAAGGATGAGACTCTACATAAAGACCTACAGGCCACCAGAAACATAACAGGCATGTTCTGGTACCAAACCTTTTTGGTCATTCTGTAACTGGCGAAATTTTCAGGTAACAGTTTTGTTGTTTTATATGAGGTTGAGACTCATTAGAATAGAGTATCGTATCAATATGACATAATAATGAAGTTGAGACCTTACCAACAAAGAATTTTATAGCAATGTTATCTTCATAATCCAGAATGTTATAATAACACAGTGCAATGTCACAATATTAGCCTCTAGAGATATTATTGGGTGCCACCAACATAATGTGACAAGAACCAAAACAGAACTACACAGCATGTTACTGCAATTTTATAATTATATTGCATTCTTGCTTGGGCTACTTCAGAGGTCACACAATGGTCTCCAATTCTCAAACACAATATATATGATATATGAACGACTATTACCCGCAGTAGTAAGGAATTTGTAAAAGAATCTTTAGCCATTGCCTGATGAGAATAAACGAGTGAAAAACTTCTAAAACTACATCAAAATTTGCTGACAACAAAGGTTCTAGTAAATTTGCCCTTACAAGATAGCATTTTTTTCATTTTTGATTTAATCAGAGACTGACAATATTGAACAGTGAATGTTGTTGTAGCACAAGACACAAGTGTAATAATTCAACTGAGCTACCGAGTCTGTTTGACTATGACTGTTCTTATTTTAAAGTAAGGGCAGACAATAGGTAACATTTATCTTTCATACATCGGCATCAGGTATTATGAGCTATCAGACACGGCATTCTAAAAGAAGCTCATTACTTATGCTTTCTAAGGGTTCATGCAACATCTATCCACCACAGGCTGCCTACCATGATATCTGACCATATCACTTGTTGAATTCAGTTCACACCCACACGACTGGAAGTTGACTTTGCTTATGATATGAATGTGACACTATTGGACCATGTGATAGTATGCACGCTGAATTGATGAATAAAACCTAGAACTATCTTTCAAAGTAAGTGTCCCTTTGTGTTGGGTGAGGAGCTCACCTAACTATTGAAAATCCCTGTCCTGATAGCTATCCATATTGCAGTAATCACGAAATAACGCATAACAACTTTATTAAACAAGATCATTAATATTAATACAAAAAAGCTTAACATTGTTCTTTTGCTATTAACAGCATGCAGTTTATTTGTTAAAATGAAATGTTTGTGTTTATTACTCCTTGTTTATACAATAGAAACAAAATTAGTTAGAGCAGTTTTGAAAGCTTAAGCTTGAAGTGTGGGTTACTTAGAGCTGAATAATGGTGCACCTCTCTCACAGTTAATGATATGGATTTTTTTTCTCACTTAAAAGGGAATATCAAAAGAATGTGAGGAAGAAATGAGACCAGCCAGTGGACATGCTAGTATACATAGGCCCTATAGAAGAATATTTAAAAATAATGAAAAAGTTTTGAAGGGAAAAAAAATCCACTAACCCTCCGGGAATCTTAGATTATACTTTTCTTTGCAACTCCAATTTTTATAATCAAAAACGTTATCTTCGTGAAGTTTTATACACGCAGACTCATCTTTCTTGTTTAATCTGGACCATTCACACCTTTGTCATGAGGCCACAAGCCTCCCACTCTGACCTACAGGGTATTTGACCGAGACTTGACCAGGAGTTGACCAGGAGTTGACCAGGAGTTGACCAGGAATGACCAAGAGGTGACCAGTCCTCTCAGCGTTCCGTTAACTGACCACCATGTAGGAGTCTACTCACCCAGCTGTCACCATAGTTACCCAGGTGGCTGAGGATTAAACGTCACTTGTTTGGTGTCAGTCAGGTGACAGACGCTGCCACTAGAGGACGCCACCAAAGGGCGTGTCCTGAAAAGGAAATTTGTAAATAACAGGTCTTACAGGTCTCACAGAACTAAATGTTTTCCTGTATAGTTTAATATAGCGCATTTTGAAAAAAAATACCTGAACATTGCAACACTTAAAAGTGACTAGGTAACCTATTGTGACCTCTTTGGGAAACAAAATATCAAAGTCTGAGGATTGTACAACCATCCCAAAGATTTTGAGCCCCAGATGTTGACCTACACTCGTTTTAGCAGTTTTGCAGCGACCAAATTCATGGAGCTCAGGGCCCATTTCAAAAGCCTACTGACATTTTAACACCCCATATCATGGATTTCTTTAATTAAATCACTCAGAAATAATGGTGGGTATTATTTGTGCAATTGAGTATTATCAGTTTATCTTTTCTCATTATCAGCCACTCAGACAGGCATCCCCTTCACAGCACAGACAGTTGTAGGACCTCGTAAGACGAGTGAACGTCATAAATAAACAAGTCCAAATGGTTGTCCACATATTTGTTTAAAAAAACCTTTTATTCATACTTTCAATGTATTTCAGCACTAGACCTTTATTCAGTGGATTCCAGTCTTTAAAAAATGTATATACTCAGACAAATTCAATATAATATTATACAGACAGGTTGTTTAAATCAAATTTAATGAGAGCGTACATGTTGATAAAATAAAGTAAGAAGAAAGTCAATCAAATCAGCATATCTATGCTACAAAACGACACATAGGTATCAAAATAACAGAACAAAAGCCAGAACACCATGGCGGTTCATTACTGACAAAACCCTTCGTCCTTAGGTATTTGACCTATAAACACATACTGCTGTGTTTATGACCTGTAACTTAGGTATTTTCACACCTGTCCAAACTCAAAGACCTAATTCTCCAAAAAAAGCTGTTTCGATCTTAGCATGGCGTGTTCACCTGTTTCTGTTTTTGTTTATGCAGTACAAATCACAGCTCATCAAGCATTGTATACTATTAGAGGGATGCACTTATGATACCACAGGTGTGAAACCTTTCCCCAGTCTGGAAGTAACGTGTTCTCAAAACATGACCTATAAATGAGATGTCATTCGTGTACGACCTTTGAATGATCATCAGTATGCAACCTGTTAATCGACATGCACTTTCTACATAACCTGTAAATGACATATCAACTGTGAACAACCTATAATTAATGTGACCTCAGGGTGTGACCTCTAAATGAAGCACATCCCTGAAGTTTGCCTGGTTTAAGGATAGACAACAGTAGGCAAGGCGTTATTCACACTATCTCTCTCATTTTTATAATGTTCTGATTTGGTTAGGTTGAGACCTCATCAGAGTAGAACATTATTATAACATTCTGATTAAATCACGTCAAGATCTTACTAGAACAGAATGTTAATACAACATTCTGATTTGGTTAGGTTGAGACCTCATCAGAGCAGAACGTCATTATAACATTCTGATTACGTCAGGACGAGACGTTGCTAGAACAGAATGTTATTACAACATTCTGGTTTGGTTAGGTTGAGACTTCACCATTGAATAACGTTACTGTTACATGCCATTTTAGTAAGTAACACACTGACCAAAAAAGTATGGTCACAGAACAGTTCTGTTACGTCGCAGCCTAGCTGGGATGTTCACCTGTTTCTGTTTTTGTTTATGCAGTACAAATCACAGCTCATCAAGCATTGTACTATTAGAGGGATGCACTTATGATACCACAGGTGTGGAACCTTCCCCCAGTCTGGAAGTAACGTGTTCTCAAAACATGACCTATAAGTGAGATGTCATTCGTGTGCGACCTTTGAATGATCATCAGTATGCCATCTGTTAACCGACATGCAATTTCTACATAACCTGTAAATGACATATCCTCTGTGAACAACCTATGATTAATGTGACCTCAGGGTATGACCTCTAAATGAAGCACATCCCTGAAATTTGCCCGGTTTAAGCATTTTAGTAGAGAGGCAGAATAAAAAAATATCAATTTGGTCATGCCCGATATGTAAATGGTATTTGAGGGTTGATTCTTGAAGGGGACGTCACACTACCTCATAATTTTTGTTTGATATACCAGAATGTGGTGCTTAGTCATGGTATCCATGGAAGTGCCTAACTTTTGGTACAGTGTAAAAAGTGACAAAAATCATCATAAAATTAACACAAATCAATTTACGGGTCATGCAAGGACTTTAATATAAGGGTTGTGATAGTTCTACAAGGATTTAGACAATTCATGTTTGTCATAGTTATAAGTCATTTGTGCCTCATAATTTTTGTTTGATATGTCAGAATGTGGTGCATAGTCGTGGTATCCATGGAAGCACCTAATTTTTGGGACGGCAGAAAATGTGACAAAAATCATCATAGAATTAACCCAAATCAACATACTGGGTCATGCAAGGAGTTGAATAAAAGGATTATGATAGACAATAGCTCTACAAAGATTTAGCCAATTCATGTTTGTCATAGTTACTTGGAAACCATAGCAACCTGTTTTCATCCAAAATCTGGACCAAAAATTGAGAAAAACTAATTCATGGTAACCCCATACCCTTTAGCCCCCAATCCGGCCATAGCCGCCAGAGGGTGTACTCCCCAATCCGGCCATAGCCGCCCGGAAAAATGACGATTTTCCCCTAATTTTTCCATATTTTTCCAATGACAATACTTTAATAAGTTTTCAACATACAAAAATGGCAAATATATCGTTTCAAAGCTTATTCAATTCCCTATTGCATGCTACAAACCCAGTGGTAATAACTCTTATTCCCATTGGTGGGGGAGCATTTGAAATTCCTCAATCAATGGAAATTTAAGGAATTCCTGAGGGAAATCCACGAAAATCCTGGGGAAATACAGCAATTCACAGTCGTAATCTTTGGGGTCTAAAGGGATAAGGTGCATATGAAAATTGAATATGCCTTTTTGAAGGGTATCAAGATGAAAGAAACGATAATAATTCCAAACGACTTATTTTCATAGCTCCTTTACTATTTCATTATCACTTTTGATACTCTACAGGTGCCTTCCGAATATTCATTTAAAGAGAACTGTGATTTGAATCCTAGTTTTCATTTTACGTTAAAAAACAGCAAAGTCTTTGTGTTTATTTGGACGCAAATATTTTACACTTCAGAACTAAAAGCCAGGTCAAATAGGATAAATCTCACATATGGTTCCTTCTACAATAATATTTTCTTGAACAATAATTAGTGATGTCTATCAGTTCTTAAAACATAAAATGTTTAACCCCTTATTTCAACTCCCTGTTTTATCGTGCTTCTAAACCCTTATTTGATGATTGGATATATATAATTAACCCCTTCCACCCCATAAGGCCATATTTGGCCACCACAAGGCTGTTACCCATAAATTGGACCCTAATGTTACGGTTATTTTCTAATTGCAATATGAGTATTTAACCTACAGTCAAAAGGTAAATATCAAAATATTTCTGATGCTCCAAGGAATCTTGAGCTTTTTATATTATCCTTCAAAGATAATTAGTTCTTTTAGAACTGATATTTAAGTACAGGACATCCTGTCCAATTTAGGGCAAATATGGCAAAACCTCAAAATCACCCTCTCAATTGCAATAATTAAGGAATTATATGGAAAAAACATATTTCTTATGTAATTTTGGGTGAAAACTTGACTTATATGAAAATTTACAGAGAATTCAATGGCATTTACAGAAATAACCAAATTTTCCAGAATGAGGCATTATGGGAAATTTGAAATGGAATGTTTTTTCTGGGAAATTCTACATTTAAGAAAGGTCGTTATGTTACCATGGTTACGGAAAAAAAGAATATTAAGGGTCAATGGAACATTTGTCATGGATAATGTAGAAAATATCTTTGTTCACCTAATACTTCAAACAGGTAGAGAAATAACCTTCTGAATCAAAAGTTATTGCATTTCTATCATTTTCTATAATTAGATATACCTTCTTTTCCTCACTAAATATGGTTAAGTTCAAGTTGCAGTAACATGGAAAGTAATATGATAATCAGGACTGGGGTGTTTCTATTATACAAGAGGTAGGGCACTTCATACAACCATATCTTAGCTTCTAAAAGGAATATTTTAAAAAGGTTTGCAGCATTTGAAAGCTTACTTTCTCTTGTCTACAGATATTTTCTACCTCATGTTCTCAGGAATAGAGGGTTGAAGGGGTTAAGCTCAGATAGGCAATTCTCTATATCATAATATCAATATTATAACATGTAAAAGTTTTATGCAGTCTAGTATATTTTAGCACTGATATGCACCAAAAGGAATGCAATACTATTTGTGGGCTGTTGGCAAGAGCTCATTGCTTTTGCAATTGGTTGGCAGGTGTGATAGAATGAAACACAGGGAATATCTGTGAAACATAATATGTAAAGCCTGTAATATACTGTGTGAATTGAGCTGAGATATCTGCACAATATGATGATATCACAAACAATTGCATACGTGAAAAATATTATAATTTGAACTTGAACTTGTGTAAAACATTATTCTTTTTAACATGTGTGTGTATCTGTGACATCATCATATCGAACCCTTATCGCATAGTGTCATTCCTCCTTTAGTGACATGGTAAAAGGTAACTCTAGTCTGTCAGACCTTGGAAACCTCTACAGGAGGTGACAGGAAAAAGAACCTGGTGTCCTCTGGTACCTTGTATGTAGTCTTTGGCCCACCATTGATACACTGTTTGACAGGTTCGACTGTCACCTGTTGGGGTTTCTTCTCCGGGCTGCGTTTGTTTCTTCTTGCCATTTTCTGATACACCCTATCCTTCAGTGCGCAGATGCCATGACACAGGAGGTCAAAGATCTCAAATAAGGTAATCAGACTGGCCCCCACAAAGAGGCCTGCAGATCCACCGATGTCTCCTGCAGTGATACAAATAATACATTGAGGGTGATGTAAGACAGGTTCCACTGGGCCAGCCAACTAACTGATTAGTTCAGCCAACTAAGGTAAAAAATCGTTGTTGATCCACTAAAGTTTATTTTCAGGCCAACTAAACATCCCCAATATCTAACATGTTAGATATATGTTGGTTAACTGGATGAAGCCTGGTCCACACTCAGCAAACCTCATATTCACAGACTGAAAGGACTTGATCAGAGAGTGACTAAGTTTTTTGTGTTAGTCGGCCGACTAAACTCCTACAAACAGGCTTTGTCATCTGCCAGACTAGCACTTGACCACTTTTGGTCATTGCTGTAGGCTGTGCTTGCTTAGTGGGTACAAGGCTTAAAGGCCTACAAACGATTTTTGGAAAATTGTGCAGGTGGAGTTTGGAGTTTGGAGAAGGTTGGAATGAAGGGATATGGGATATGTGTTGGATTGTATACGGCAGTGAGAATTTTCACATATAGGGGGAGTTGGTGTATGTGGATTTTGAGATTTGGGCCATTAGTTGTCACCAATAAGCCCACCTGGACAGCACAAAGCTTGAATATAAAACCAATCATTCATTTCTTCCCTTATGGACGTTAGACTCATTAATCATGGTTGATAAGTAAACTCACCAAGTAAATTGTTTTCATCATATGCTATATGCTGAGTTATTTCTGTGTAGCTCAGATCTCTCAAGAAAACATTTACGCTTAGGAAATTCTCTCTGAAAAACAGGACATCAAATCAAATGAATCATAATGGCAAAGATCACAGTTTTATTAATGCATGTGTTGCACCCTTAACTCTATTGACCATAATTGGGAGCGTTTTGGGGAAAAGGGACATTTTTATAATGGATCATTAGATAAATAATGGCATATATGATTGTGAGGAAACTACTCTTTACATGTTGCAGATCATATCAAAATATTCCTACTTGAAACTATAATATGTTTTGATGAACCTTGCTACCTCCTGAATGCCTTTTTGTCTCCAAGTTATGGCAACTTATGGTTAAGTACGTCTTATTAAAATAGTAAGTTTCCTAATCATATAAATTATCAAAAGTGCAATAACTTTTGAAAGGGATGCCTTTTCTACTCCCTGTTTGGCCATTGAGAAGACTCCTATTTGCGTTTATTGGCCCTGGGAACTGCGACTTAAGCCTGGTCCCCACACGGCGACCAATATTTCAAAATTCGGCGGCTACTACATGGTCTAATCGCCCGACAACGTTCTGGGGCAAAATATTGGACATGTTTAATATTATGCCATAGCCACGGGCGACTAGTTAGTCGTCGGGCGACATACTAAAGTATCCTCTAGTCACCCACAGCTTTATAACAAGAGCATCCCAACGTGGAGATTAATATTTTGGTCGCTAGGCAACTATAGCTGCAGCAGCCAGCCTATAAGCCCTCTATATTTCTGACCACCGATGACCCAAAATTAATAAAGGTTGACATATACCATCGCGACCGGGACATCCTGAGCTTTTCAAAACCACTTGATGGCAGACTGAACACGAATTACAAACTTCGGGGTCAAAGGTCAAAGGTCAAAGGTCACCAAAAAGAGGAAAAATCTGAAAAATCTAGCTTTTATCTTATAGCTTCGCACTCATAATAGATGGAGCTTAGTTATTTGGCAAATATTTAGCCACTTATGGGGCCTATCTGTGATTTTAATATTGGTGACCTTGTCCAAGGTCAAGGTTGTCAATCTCAAGGTCAAAGTTCAAAATGAGCATGAAATGAGGATCTAACCTTTTATCAACTCTTATAAATGTTTTAATATAGCCAATATCAAGCGTTATTATTGAACTGTTTGACAGAGGAGATCATGACGTTAAGATTGCATTCTATTAAGTAGATGCTTACATCATAAATTTTACTATCTTAACTTTATATGATATACAGCTGACAACAGAAACTTAAAGGGAGGAGCCAGTGACTGTAAAATAACACAAAATCATGTCCCGTACTATCTAAAGAGTGATCTTGCCAAATTTTATGTCAATACCTATAATAGTTTTTCTGTTATGGAGGCTTTTCTAAATCTTACAGACTGATTGTTGCAAGCAACTGGAGCACCTTGTACAGTGCATCTGTCTGTGTGTGATGTCACAAACAGAACAGTTAAAAAATTATAAAACTGGAAAAAAAATGCAGTCAGAAATTTGTTAAATGTTTTTATAAGTCTAAAAGAGATCAAAATCCCAAAATAAAATGATTTATAAAAGAAAATGTGGAAATATATTGTTTTTATGGAATTTAGAAATTTGAGATTTAAATATAACTGTCATTTGTGTGACGTCACACACAGACGTCCTTGGTCAGGTGTGCAGAGGATTCAGAGTGTCATCTGATATTTAGACAATGATTTCTATGCAAGATATCAATTTATAATTATAGAATTGTTTTGTACTCATATTTAAGCATCATATCTACAGTATAAGATGAGAATTTTACAAAATTAAAATTTCACTGGCCCCTCTCTTTAAACATCACCATGAAAATATAAAAATGAATCTTTCTTATAAACCAGATCTTATACACCGTTCTTTTTAAAGGTGGCACCCCCTCTTGGCAGAAATGTGAACCCTAGTGAGGGGAGTGCAGTCTGCAGCACTGGTCACTTGGCTTGGAGCAGAGTTGACTGAGGATTGGTGCCTATTTAGATAGCCAAGGGTCTGTACTTGTTATTAGTGTATAGAATGTATGTGTGGGGGAGGGGTAGCAGAGGGGTTAGTTGTGGTTGTTCACACCAGTTCAGTTCCACAGCCCAGGACCCCTAAACACCCACCCAAGCTGAGGTGCAAAACAATCCCTGGTGAGTACCTGTAATTGACTTGTGCTAAGAGTTGACCTCCTTTCAAAATAAATGCCAAGTTAGGCTGAAAAATTCCTTAATGTATCTAAACTAAATCTTTTATCATGAAATTATGTCATTTGTAGCTAAGAACAAATGATTTTACATACCAATATGAGTGCTAAAAATGACACCTTTGCTTTCTTTTGAGTGTATTGATGAGATTTAGAAAAAAAAGTTCAAAATGCTCCCACTGTTAGTCTATATGCAGTGAAGTGACTGCAGAGTGGTGGGCTCCTGCCACCTTGATCTGGTGGCCAGTAGGTCCCCTCTGCGCAGGGTCATAAGAAGGGTGTATAGTAGCAACCAGTGTGAATGCTCCCTGGTTTAGTAAATAGTTTAGACTGTTGTTTTGTTCTCAATGTGTTAAGGAACAGTTGTGTCTTACCTGAAAAAAGCTGTACCTATTGTGTTGCCTTTCGAGTATTCCGAGAGACTCTGTCGCAGTTCAGTTATTGCAGTTTTAAACTCATCAGCTGCATTACCCATGATATCAGCAACATCACTGGACGTCAATAACTGGTTGAATACCTTAGTTGTGTTATCCTCAAGGAGACTCAGGTTAAGGTTTACAAAATC
Organism: Lepidonotus clava; assembly: GCA_936440205.1. Lineage (NCBI taxonomy): Eukaryota > Metazoa > Annelida > Polychaeta > Phyllodocida > Polynoidae > Lepidonotus > Lepidonotus clava. Next base: position 11,817,203 of record OW387145.1, read on the forward strand.
CGCATTCATTTTGGTGGCCAGATCTGTATAGTTTTGACTTTCGATGGTATGTTTAAGGAGATATTCAAATATTGGAATATAATGTGAGGCAAGTGAATTATTTGCAAGTAACTCATGTACCTCATCATGGATTCGTTTATAAAAGGCTTTTGTGGTTGACTCTCCAAGCATGGTGGAATAGAGAGTAAGGAAAGACTTTTTAACCATTTGGAGACCATCTGCAAAGTCTTTACCCCTGCTGAGAAGGTCATTGAACAGCCGAGTTGCATTAAGAATACTTTCAGTTATAATGTCAGATCCAGCTAAGTCTGCTAGTTCAGATTTCGTTTTAGTAGTATTTGAAAGATAATCAAGAGCCTTCTCTGACATCTTTCTTATGTTGTTCCAGTATCCAGAATTGCCCTCAGACAATATATCTTTCAACCAGGCTACTATGTCTTCAAGCTTATCGTGGTTGGTGTCAAGGTCTTTCCTGAGAAGTGCAAACTGATCTATTTTTTCATTTACTAAATCAAGTGGATTACTTATTATACGATTATTCAGTAGAAAAAGGAAGTAGTTATACATTTTACATCTATACTCATAAGATGTAATAGTTTTGTTGAGCCTTGCTTTATCATACGTCCGATTTTCCACGCAATCTCTACCTATAGAATAAAGGGTTTCTAGATCAATCGTCATGTTCCTTGTATGCCATAATGCGGTTTGAAAGTAAGTATACTGCAGGCTATGTTTTGGCTGGAAGAGTTCAATGGCAAGGAAACTGTTGTCATAACGTTTATTATCTGTAACTTTGTATGTTCCTAAGGGAACAGCTGTAGCATATGACTCGTTAACATCTCTTAATATTCCAACAACTCTATTGGCTAAATCAAGTTTGCTGAGAATCTGATTTTCTATTGGATGCCACTTTAGCTCCCTCATCTCTGCATTCCCATGTGCTACATTTGGGGCATCGCAAAGACTCTCAATGACCCGGACCACGGAGCCTCCGAAGGGAAAAAACTCGGTCGTCAGGTGGTCTAAGGCACGTTCTGATTGCAGCATCCAGTAACGTTTGAAGTTGTACTCTGCCGTGTAGCTAACACTGAACAGAGCTCTATTAGCATGGAAATCTGCTCTATCCTCAACCACCTCTAAAACACCATGAAGGTCATCAACACATTTTCTGAGTTTGCTCTGAGTGATGTTAAAGATATTGTCCAGACGTTTAATCGCTGAATCTAAGGCAGTGATCTGACCATGGTCTGACTTTGAGATTATGTCATTCACTCGTTGGTTCGTTTCCCTTGCTTTAAGGTAGTTTCTTCGTAGAGTACTAGTGTTCCCTGCCAACATTTTCTCCATGTCAAAGTTTGAAACACTTCCATAGCTAATCATATTGCCAACAGAAGTATAGTTGCATGAAATTGGACAGGTACAATGTAGAAAGTCTTGTAGGTGTTCTGAAATGTAAAAGATATACATTGATTTGCATTACATTAAGTTTTCCTTCAATATAAGTATATTCAATAACATAGGTCACATCACAGAAAGATATTATGAGGGTAACTGAGGAACTCAAGCTGCCGGAGAACTCGGCCTGGAGGAACTCGGTCTGCTGAAGAACTCGGCGCAATGATGTTTTGACCCTTGACCACCCACAAACTGTGGAATAGGGACAAGTTAACCATTTAGGTATGAATCCAAGAGATCTATTGGAAGAGAGGGATACATATTTAGTTTGCTTCCCAAAGCAACCCAGCCATGGATATGATGTTCTAATAATGTTGCTGCAACGTTCTGGATTGATTTTGTTACGTCACACTGTTAGGTTTCAGTGACATTCTTTTGATGACTCCCAATTATGTTGCTGCAACCAACTGTTGTGACATTACATTGTGACGTTCTGATAACATTCTTGTAACATTATTTATGAGGCTGAGACTTAATAAGAATGTCCAAATAACATTTTGTTTAAGTGTGGTTGAGACCTCACTGAATGAGGATATCATAATAACATTCTGTTTAGGTTAGGGTGACACCTAACCTAATAAGATGGTCACTGTAACATTCTATCTAGGTAAGATTAAGACCTGATGTAATCAGAACATCACAATAAAATTCTGTTTAGGTAAGGTCGGGACCTCCCCAGGTCAGGAGGTCACAATAATGTTCTGTATAAGTCAGGTCTAGACCTCACATAATCAGAATGTCATGATAACATTCTATTTCAATTTGATCTTGACCTAACCTAACCAGAATGTTACGATAACATTTCTTTTGGTTAGGTCTCAACCTCACAGAAAAATAATGTAACAGTTACGTGACATTTTAGTAAGTAATAGACAAACCAAAAAAGTATGGTTGCATAACATGACAGTTACGTCACACCTTGGCTGGGAAAGCATTCCCAAGCCACAGTGGCCCTAGTTCTACAGCAGACCAATTTCTCCCAGACCGAATTCTTCTGCGGCCTGAGTTCTCCAGTATTCATTTTGATATAATGTTATACATGATTATGACTGGTAATTCAAATGAGTAGATTTTGCCTGGTTCCTAGTACCTTAAGTTCATTTAAGTTGATTCTACTAAATACTTCGGATATTGTACAACAGGAATCAAAGTATAGTTTTTTCCTTAAAATGATAACTTTAAAATTTGAAATGCTGGGACTTTAGTAAAGATCTTCACTTACGTAGAAAAGGTTCAGCGCAGTTAAAGTGTTGATAAACAGTACATACCGGTGGTGAATCTGTTCAATACAATCATACACAATATAACATCTTTAATGTCATCTAGAGTAAATTAACATATTCCTTATTAAATATATTGATAAGGAGAAAGTATGCTTATTCCTATGAGGTTAGTTATGCACTCAAGACTATGTGTGCCCTTCTAAGGAAAAATATCCAAGGCTTTCCAGTTTCTGATACGTGTACTTTTGCCAATAAAAGTATAATTCAGTGGCAAACTGAAGAGATTTGACTGAAGTTTGTGTAGAATTCAATCAACGAACTTAGACCTATGTGTTACTATTCAAAATATTTTTAGTTGTTGCCCGTTGCCCGTTGCCAGTAAAAGCTAAGTGGGTATGGGGCTTGACTTACCACTCTTCAATTTAGATACGATGCAAACTATTTAGTCTGTGCTATTGTAAAACAAAATTGACAGAAAAGATATTGTTCTATGAAGCTCTTAGATAAAGGCCTGAATCATAGATAGAAGTTCTAGGCTAAACAGTTCATCATCAAACAGTACCCCCATAGCATTAGCATGTTCCCAATATGATCTATTGGAAACATCAATATCTCTTTTGATGATTATCCTATTTAATAACAATGGGACCATTTTTAAATATCTCAAAAATGAACTACTTCAATCTTTTTCATAATTTGAATAGATACTCATGGCTTGAAATCCAATTAGAAAATTTGCCAAAGGAAATAATTTTAAAGATAGAAATGATTAAAAAGGACTCATTTTTAGGTGTTTTGCTAATGCTGAAAAATGATTTTAGCAATAAAAAGTACATTTTCTCCTTTTTCTCTTTTGAGAGAGATTGTATAAAAGTATATTATACATCTACATTTCCGTAAGGATCTCAGGAATATTATAGAATTTGAAAAATAATTTTAAATTAACTATTTCAGTGAAGTTATGGGAAAACAAAAGAATACCCATTTTAAGCCATTTTTTTGTTTTGAAATGGTTTTTCAGCTCTGCTGACCAAATTGAACGCCAGTTGTTGTTATGGGTGTTTATTTATTAACTGGGGAACTGCTATTACTTATTGTCCGAATCATCTTAGTTAAATCTTCTTTATTCTTGCTAGCCAAGTGGTAGACTGATCCACAAAATGGGCGCTCATATCCATGATGCAGACAACACTTGGTTGAGAGTCAAGTTTATTAGTGGATATATCAATTGCGTTACAATTGCCAGTGTGTCACAGCTTGTCTTAATCCTAGGTTCACAATTAACACCATCTGAAGGCAAGCTTCTTCCGTAGTCCACCTGACTGTGTGGTCCTGCAACAGTATAGTTCCTTTACTAGTCACCAGATGTCCATATATGTGGCTATCCAAACCCCCAAATCCTTAAGACTCGTATTGTTCCAAACGTTTAAAGAATAGTTCTCTCTCTCTTAACCACAGATTCCCACCTATATATATTAGTCTGATTATTGATTTTCTCCCAAGCAGTGCTGCTTGCTAGGAGATGTAGCCTGTCTGCCATAGCTGAGCAGGTATATAACACCTACCAGAAGCCCTTGCTGTGTTTACATTATGTAATGCAATAATTTGTATAATTTCCATCTCCAAAACCACCTAGGGAATTGATACTTCCATATAGGCTGAATCTATATCTCACCACGACTTTGAATACCTTTTATGATATATCTTCTGCAATCTGGTGACTGTTTCTTTATTTTATTTATACACTACTGATTATATATACTAATGATTATATGCACATGGTGTTTTTGCTAACTACCTTTGCGCAAAATTACCATGGTGATGCCCCATTTCTTTTGGATCGATATGATAGCCTTCAATAATATGCATGTGATATGAAATTTAAGAACACTTTGAGCTAGACTGGTGTTATTTTATCTTTAGTTAATTCCAAGGATGTGTCGTTGTTACTATTCGTATTTATTCGCATCCCATGCAAGTATGTAGAATTGTTGTTAGACTGCGTGATGTTTTATATATCGCGTATCATTTACATTTTACTTATCAGAAGATATCAATAAATGTTCGTTATTTGAAGTTAAGGGGAGTTCTTCATTATTAATCATCGAATTAGCTAGCTTCGTTCTTGAATCCAAGTAGATCTTTATCCAGGATAATTGTTCGTTCTTCAGTGGTAGAGATTCTAAGTAAAGGGGCTCAGACCTATACAAAGAACACGCGCTTGGCAAGAGGTAATTTTATTATATCCATGTAGATATTCTGAAGATACAAGTACATAGTTCTTCCATCTACACAATACATGCCATCCATCTCACAATGCTAACAACATCAGTAACCTTCCAACCAGGTATAGCTATGGTTAAGCTTCCCCTTTCATAAGGTATATACACTCCGCAACTGTTGAGAGAGTCACCTTTCCCAGTGTCTCCCAGTCTCCAAGTGTCGAAGACCATCGGTAGGATCTCCGACACGTCCAGTACTCCGTCCGTAAGGCTAAGCCTAAGCCGTCCCAATCCTTACTATCACCTAATCGTAGCAGTTACTACAGCCTCGGCACTACCCGTCATGATCCGTCTGTTAGACTACTGTTCCCATGTGTTCTGATCAGAGTCTATCTTGGTCTGCTCGTCTATCCTAAGTTTCATACCGCTTATATAGTGACAGCCAAAGGCTTGGCGCTATACACATATACTCTAACACCTATACCAGTGTTCCCTCTATCTTTCATACTTCTCATTCTTACTTGTATTAACTAATTCTATTTCTGACTCTACGTAAAAGCTATCGTAGATGACAAGGCCCTTTATCCCATAGTGTTCTTAAACTGGGTATTTTGTACACCGAACTCATAACGCCCCCTAACAGTCTTTCCATTGCACTAGTGTCCCTTTCGTACCTGTGTGTACCTGCAGAAGAGCGAACTAACTCAGTTACAGTCTTTTCCGCATGGGGGCGCCATCATTCACGACAACTCCTATACACTATACCTAGGCCACAGGACAGTGGTGCCGCTCGGCGTCCAGCATACGTATTAGCATTACATGTTTCACTATGTACTCTTGCCAGTACCGACGAGCTTACAATAATTACTATTAATTTCTAAAGAATATAATAATTCTTTTGCACTGGACTTCAGTGCAACTTATTGAAAATTTAGAACACTTTTCAATTTTTTTTTTGTGTGTGGGTGAAACTTTTTTTTCAGATTTTTGTATTTTTTTTATATTTATATTGAATACTTGCCAGTTAAAAATGTATGTTTTGTCATCAAATCTTACGAAAGTACTGCTTTCTCACATGAGAAAACATGAATATATATCAAAAGCATTAGGTCAAAATATCGTTTCTATCCAAATTTTTAGCAAATATAATCAAATTTCTAAATCTATTTTGCAAGTCCTTTTGTAAACAATTATCATATATTCAGACTGCTGTAGCTGAAAAGTTTCTATTGTGACCCCTATCATTATTTTTGCATTTTTGGTCAGTATAGGGATGACTTTCACCATGTAAAGTTTAAAGCAAATCTCAATACTAGTTCTATAACGGCGTGATTGTCCTTCAGCGAGCTTAGAGCCATTTGAAACCCCAGGACAAGCTCTGTAAATGTGGCCACTGTTCCATTGAATTGAATATCTCAACAACAATTGAAGACTATGAAAATACTGATTGGGTGTTTTGACCACAATAATTTAATGTGCTAATGAGTGCCATTTTTGGGTAACAGGCTATCCATGCATTACATATGCAATTTACTGAGTTTTCAAGAACTCCGATGTAATACTCATTAGTACTAAAGCCCTTGGCCCCACTCCACTACCATTTTGTGAAAACTGGCGATGTTGCTTACCTGGGTTGGTTTTGTCCGGTAGCATATAGAAGTCTCGGCATCCGCATTCGGCAACAAGTAAACGCTCCGCACAATCGACAAAACAACTGTCCATCGAATACTTGTTATAATACTGTAAGTCTATGTCTTCCCTGCACTTTCCATAAGGCTCCTGCAAATTTTCTACCTGAAGAATGTCCAAAAACGGAAGGTGAAAAATTTATTCAATTTGATTTGTCATTGTACCAAAGTAGAACACTCAGCAATTGACTATTACTAATGTTCAGGACGTTCCTTATATAAAGTATATATGTAAACATTCCAGTCGTTGCTAGGCATTGATGGAAAAAAGAATCTGGTGTCCGTCCTTTCAAATCTATCTTTTGAACACACACTCTTAGAGGAGCAACACTTGAGTACTATATTTGAAAGGACTAGCATTGAGATCACAATCTTATTCAAGTCATGGCCAATGTCGTAGCTACTGTCTTATGATACAAAAACGCAAGTGCACACACTAATTTCTGAAAAGAGTTTTCAAATTTTTCATCAGTGCATACACTAGTTTTTAGCAAAATGTACTATACTCATGACCCAAGATCCCCAAGTGAATACACTGTATCTTGGGGCTAGATAAGCCCCTGTCAGCACCAACATACCAGTACAATTTCCCCGCCAACCAGTGCATGTGCCCCTGGTGGTATGGACGCACTGACTTCCTTCACAGGTGGAGCCTCCTGCTGATCATGTAAGAGTATGCGCACCCCAGCGCCATTACTGGGACCAGCCATGTACTCATACTGTTCAATATTCAAGTGAATTTGCAGAGCATGTTGTGAACCTATAAAGAGAATAAAAATCTCAGAAATGTGATGAATCTGTAAGTACAAGTGTTCAGAGACCTGTAGTTCTTGAGGTGCAAGCTTTTAGGGATTAATTAATGTAGTAATAGCATGTTATATTCTCATATAAGTTGTTCATTTACCACCAATGGTTGTATATCTGTGAATATTTGGGTACTTTTATGAAATAATGAAGGTTCCCTCTTAGAACGAGTGTTTATGATGCAGCACAAGAGTAAGGAAAATGCTCAAGATCACAAGTATCATGACAATCATGTGACCTATATTGACCGATCACCATAAGTCTTATGGGTATAAAAGCCCGAGTTTTGGTATGAAATAAACATAGTTTCCAGTTGGTTCTCGACCCATTAAGGACAATCGTGCCATTATAGATCTAGTACTCAGATTTTCTCAACATTTTCCAGAATGCAAGTTTTACCCCTAAAGGTTTTAAAATAATCAAAAGATTCATGGGTCACCATGGAAACTTTTCAGCAAAATCAGTTTCTTTGTGTGGTGTTTTTTTGGGGGGGGAATCTAGTATTTTGAATGACATCCAAATAATATCTTAATTCCATATAATCTTCAAATAAAAGATATGACAAACAGACTGAAGTCAGTAATAGAAGAACATAGACATAGGCAAGTGAATTAGAGAGCTTTAAGAAAATTTTCATGCGGTAATATGCATTTTAATCTTCGAAATCCTCAAATTAAATTGGTAAAAAAATGAAAAAATCTGAAAATAACCATGCATACATAAAATTTGAATACTCAGGAAATCTTAAAATCAATATATATTGTAGAGAAGGCTATAGGCTATTATTTTCCGTCAAAAAAATAGGGGGTCACCAGATGAACTTGGCCAGAAAAGCTGAACATTCATTTTGAGATCTAAAATTACTTAAAATGGGTATTTATGAGTTTTCTCCATATATTCACCTAAAGATTTATATGACAGGTAATATTGATATTTTGTATTATGCTCAACACACTCACAATGATATAGAAGTATATCAATAATCATACATCATGAATCAAAAGAATTACAGAGAAAAAGAATTGTCCTATTTACAACATTTTTCAGAATTTGCAATATTCCAACAAAATTAGTCTTATTTGGCCATATTTATCTACAAAAGTATTCCTGGTGAACTATTTTTCGATTTCAATTATGATAGACTAATCATTATTGAGCATTCCTGCAAGATTTGAGAAATGTTGAAGGACTGATTTTTTCATCGTCTTGATAATGTCGCGATTGTCCTAAACACTGACTTCCTTCTTGTGTCCTAGTACTTATATATAATTGAAACATATATATTTTTCTTTGACATGAAATATGCATCAAGGACTAGTAATGCTAGAATTATTTTAAAGATAATTCCAAACATAGACACAGTTAAGCGACTTTAATATTTGGTCTATTTCATGTGTTTTTAAGGGAAATCCCTTAATTTGTGACATCACAAGTACACTAATTGGGAATCCCCAGTTTTCAAAAAAGGGAATTCCCAATTCCCAATGATATATAGAAAGGAATTTTAGCTGTAGCATTAAATTTTCATATCAGTCCACATAATGGCTAGAAATAGTTGTATCTTTTGCTCCCCTAAATTCATTCAGTTACGTGAGATTCCCAAGTTATTTGGAAAGGGACTTCCCTTTATTATGAAGCAGCAAGGACAGAAATTAAAGCCCAGAAATTAGAGCTTTTTTTCCATATTTTTCTTTTGATCTATTGTGAGAATACCAAAGAGAAGTTAATCAAATTAAAAATAGGCGTTTGAAAATTTATGTGCAACTTTACATCTGGTTTAGTGAATCATAAGTTCTAAAGTCTTGAATTTCTGGTACTTGGATCTAGAATAATCTGAGTGACCTGAAACCTTGAATATATGTCCCAAAGTACTATAGCTACAAAATACTCTGGGTATGCATTGGGAACAAAGACTTTAATCAAGCCAGGCGTGTACACATCCATGATACTTTCAGCATCTGGGGAAAAAATCTCAACTTAAGAGCAAGCATAAACAGTCACAATACCGCATCTAGTGGGCTGATATGAAGCGCAAAATAAATGGTTAGAATGTATTTGGGAAATGTCATTTTACGTCAAATGACAGCCTTGGCAACATTAATTTTGTTTATCTAGAGATCATCTGAAGTCAAACTTGTGGTTGGTTAATCGCATCTCAAACTTGAAGATCCTCATCCTCATGTTTGCTGCTAGTAGATATGTCCTGATGATTGTTTTGACAGCAGATTTGTGACACATCAAAACGGATAAAAACGTGTCTTAGGCATTTCTTAATCAGCATGGGACATAAATAAGTACATGCCAATCATATCTAAAACAAAACAGGCATACAGGCCTTCCCACGTAGAATCCCTGTCACTTGTGCTGTTCTAATGTGCTGTGGTAGGCCGGTTATTGCACTAGCTGACTTTGTGTACTAGGTTTTGGAAATGGTAAGAATATATAAATACTTGACTCATCCTCTTCTGAATCAGAGCATGTCAACTGAGGAGACCAGGTCAGCTTACAGTGTTAAAATGGTGTGTGCAATGGGATGATTGCCCCTTTACTGTTTCAAAGAGCTAGAGTTATTAGAATAAAAAAATCAATTGATTTACATAGAAGCTTTTCATCTTTTTGGGCCATGGACCTTTTCCAACCATGATTAATAAAAGGACTGTTCCGTAACAAGCATTGCAGAAAATTGACACACAGGTGGTATAACGAGGAAGATAAGATACACGTCTGGTGCTAAGGTCATAAAGCATCAGTTTTCTATACAAAATGTGTGTTATTGGAACTGACAAAACTGCCCCAAGGACAACAGACAAATTATTGGACACGTTAGATAATTTAGGAATATTTTGGCTTGTTGGACGATTTTTCTACACAAATCTTGCATTTATCTTTTGGTGGAAACAGTTTATCTTTTAATTAGATAAATAAATATCAGACAAAAGATAAAAGTGTAAATGCTATCATGATAAATTTCAGCATATTTGTTAAATTTTGTTAAAAAAAATTGGTAACCTAAATAGTTGGTAAAATCGTTGGTGAAATCATTTGTCAAATCATTGTGTGGTCATTTGGTGGAAACAGAAAATAGTCCAAAAAATCATAAACATCCTGTGTCAAACCTATAAGAGGCCATATATGGTCAGTCACTACCTTATTACCATTGCAAAGTTATTTGCTGTGTAGGTATAGATGTTTCAGACACCAAGCTTTGGAGACAGATGTGCGTCCCAACATTACGGTGTGTAGGCCTACATTAGTCTGCTTACTGCTCCAGACTACCTGTTCTTGGAAATTCTGCCCTTACAACAACAACTACTTGTTTTGATAAATCAGGAGTTGCTCATGGTATATTTCACTTGGTTTAGGTCCCCGGGCTTTTCTCAACCCCAGCCTAGTTTTCACAAAGCTCACCTTCTCATAAACTGAAAATCATGTCTTTGCTGCTGATACACACATTATATTGTCACACAAATCATCCAGTCTTTCCAAATCAAATACTTGTACTCTAATAATACAAGCCCATGATGTGGTGATATGGACAGTTATATATGGATGCGAGAAAAAGGTGGAACTAACATTTCACTTCAAAATATTTAATTACAGTAATTGCAGGAGTTATAACTCATTGGACAACCAATGGATCAAGAATATGGTATGAAGAGCAACTCCTGGGAAATGTGACATAATTTGCACAATATCTATATCCCTTTGCAAAACCTTTCACCTAACCTGATGGCAATGGTTTTCATGATCAAAGACAACACTAGAACCTAGTCATTAATCAAGGCCTGTGAAACATATTTAGAAGTCATATAACTATGCATGTATATTATCTATAAAATCAGGGGCGGATCCAGAGATTCTCAAAAGGGGGGGCGCCCTATTGTAAGATTTTCCGCTGGACCCTCTAGGTCTGGTAGTTTTACATTAAAAAAATCAATATTTTGCCAAAAATAGGGGGGGGGGGCGCGCCCCTTGCGCACCCCCCTAAATCCGTCGCTGAAAATTACTATATGAAATAAGCATAGACCCACCAGCCTTCTGGATATGCTTCCCTGGTGCCCCTGGTTTGGCTTGGTTAAAGGTGAAGCAGATTCCCATGTCTGTCATTGTGGTAGTGATGTCATCTGGGCTGCACTCATGCTCATCCCATAGGCATCTGAAAGGGGATCGATTCTTATTCTTGTTTGCTACGCTGTTCAATGTATTTTAATCACTTGGTGTTTATATATACAGGTATATATACTTATAAATAGAGATATATACCTATGTGTATAGGGGTTGTGTAGATATCAAAAAGATTATATTTAATGACCAAATCACCATGGATATCATTTTTCTGAACATAGTGATAATACTTGAAGGAGTGCACTTATGTACTGTGGAATAGATTAGTAGTCAGCAACTTTAACTACTGGAAGATTACACTACACTGTGAAGTGGTTTTTGAATAATAATAATAATAATAATAAAAAGTTCCTAATGCAAATACTTACGGATATTGAAAATGAAAATAGATACTTCAATAAACTAATATTTGTGATTAAACACTTATGAATAAGCACATTGCTTGTAAATGATAAAATCCTGTCTTCAACACTCCACTATAGATCTACCAGGCAAGAAACAACCCAAACACTTGAAAAATCCAGGCCCTCTGAATGTTTTTTGTATGCTGAATTATTACTTTTCATCCCATGTCATTGAACTTTATATCTCTAGATACTACACATTTTTCCTCTCTATTGGTATAAAAAACATAGCCATATGTTATATTGATTTCAGAAAAAGTTTGATGAAAAGTATTGAACTATAGAGAGTTAATTATCTGTTATATGTATGTGTACTTATTTAGTCGTGTTAATCATGGATAATAGCTAGCTCCTAACACAGTCTCCTCCTCATTTGACTGCAGTCGTCCAATACATAATCATAGCTCCACATCATGTAAGAAGTAACACTCATGTGAAAGGATGTTCTTTATTAATATTCTCCTGTATATTGTCGTTCCATGACAAGATCTCAATTGACAATGATCAGCTCCAAGGAAGGAATCCCCTCAAACACACTCAGTCAATGCTCCCGCCTTTCCTACACAGTCTTTCTGCTTCTATTCCAATCCAGGACTCAGCCTCTAAGACTCAACCTTTCCAGGATGGTTACTCACACAACGTTCAGCTAACTCTGACTGAGCTCGAGTGGCATGCGCCCCTTTAGTATGATACATCACACAAAGACTCCTCCTTTAACCCCCTAACTTTAATAGAGAGTTATGGCTAAAGCATGTGCTGTTCTAAACCTAACACTGCCAAGCCTACACAAGCGTGGACTGGCCATCCGCGTCAGTACAGTATGATAAAGTTACATAAGTTTTTGAAAAGCACATGTACATTTGATAAGAATTTATAGTAGGGAAATTCACACTGCACACTACGACACACTCTACTAAAGGTGATTTCAGGACAAACCCATGTCAGCCGTTAAAATCCTGCCACTGTGCTCCACTCTCCAAGCAAACTCGGGTATAGCCTGTTTGGTGATGGATATATTGAGGGCATCAAAGTAACTCACACAAGATTACATGCAGAGGAGAATCCCCCAGATGCTGGAGACATTGATATTTTGTGCCAGTTTTAAGTCTAAGGGGGCAATTTTCAACTGATCTTTATAACTACATTGAATTTTAAGTTAATTTTTGAAGTATAAACAGATCCAGACTAAGTCTCCTAGGAACAATATTTATTTTACAGAAAATATAAAATATGTTGAAAAACTAAGGGTTTTTTTTCCAGACGTACTCAACTAGGTCTGCTGGTTAAGAAAGGGCTGATTTTGTTAATGTGACTTTATTTTATAAATAATCAAAGGGATCTGATTATAAAACTATGAGTGCTTAAGTATACCTAAGACATGCCAATGTCCAGGGGTGACTGTAAGAAAGTGGCTGTTTTATTATATAGAGTTTAATATGTTTCAAAGCTACATGTATATGAGATAATTGACTTGTTAAGCACTGACTTGAGGATGAAGTCGTGGCGGCTGTGGGCGGTGAGGGTGTAGAGGTCGGCCATGGTCATGTTGTAGAGGAGCCGCTCGGCGGGGGTGTTAGCGGTCAGTGTCTGACTGTGGAGGAGGCGCCGGGTGAACAGCCGCGTCACCTCCCTGTAGAGGCCAAGCTCAGCCACCTTCGTCGCCCTGAAAACGTCGACAGAAAAATAATTAGACTCAATATAAAACACTTTTGGAATCCAAAAGGGGGCCGTGTGTGAATCTTTCAAAAACTTTCCAAAATAAACCTTTCTTGAACACATTCTTGAGTGTCACTAATTTTGGCAAACTGCCCCTTCTATCTATGAACCAGAAGGGCATATCAAGTTGTTTATACATAGTGCTATGTAGCACTAACCTTAATAACCTTTATTATTTGTGTTTTGATTTATGCTTTTTTATTTTGATAGATACAGGGCAAATCTTTTTGCTTAGTTTCAAGAGGGCACCATCAACTATGTGCAGGTTCGTCTATGTTATACTGAATGTGTGGCACCCACAGAATGCAGCAACCTGATTGGCTTATGTACTTCTTCCCTCCAGTTATACATGTGTATAGATGCTAGTGAAATGAACAAAAGGAGATGCTATCTGTGCAGCAACTAAACCAAACCCAACCAGAAGTGGTTGGACAAAGTTGCAGATTAACAGGGGACGCGAGGGGGCGTCCCCTCACCTACTCTGAAAAATGATTTTTTCATGTACATTCAGTCAAAAACTTACTAAAGGGAATTTCTTTTTCAAAAGAGTGCTTTCCCCCCCCTCCCCCTCCCCTCTCCCCCTCCAAAAATTATCAAAAATTTATATAAATCCACCCATAAGCGCACCTACAATATACAACAAAGTTTAATGTGAGCTGACCTTACCTAAATGCATTTTGATTGCATATAGTAACCGCGGGAAAGCGAATGCTGTCATTGTAGTTGATCTTCATGTTCACAGCTACCTCTCGACTCAAGTACCTCATGGAGCTGTCATACGTTTGTATGGAGAAAAACACAAACCCCGCAACCAACAGGGCAAACCAGTATAACCTAGAAATCATAAATAACAGCTTTCAGAATTCAGTGGGTTGAAGTAAAGGGGGTAACCATTTAGCAATTCAACTGAAGTTGTGGTCACAGTATTGATCAAAATCGACCAGAGCTAGTCAAAAAAAAAGATTAGAAGTGGTGTTTCCATTGAACGAATCGACCAGAAATCTATTGAAAAATTGCCAATTGCTTGAAAAATATGTGACAATTTTATATATTGGTCACTAGATTAGTTTTATACTGGAAACACGGTAATACCAAACAGCAAAATTACGCAAAGAGTTTATAGATATTCTCACTATCATACTTCACGTGTCCAATGCTTGAATTCAATTTGTTGGTTAACCAATTATAAACTCTAAACTAATTCTATCTACTGAAGCAGACTGAAGCAGACTGAACCTACTTCCTGATCTTGTAGGGAGAGGGCTGGATGATTTGGCGCAGGGTGTAGACACTTGTATTCTCACAGTAGTCCTCCAGGACTGCCTTAATCAAAGAGATCTCTATCACCTCCTCTTCCTCCTCCTCCAAATCCCGTTTCTTCTCCTTCTTCTCCTCTTCTTCCTTCTCCTTTTTCTCCTTGTCCTTCTCCTCCTCGTCTTTAACCTCCTCTTTGTCGCTGGGCTCAGCCATTTAGAATCAGGGGAAGCTGGTTGGAAGCACAGGAACTTATATAAAAAAAAGATTGGTAATATAGGATGTATCTATATTGCCATCACTGTCAATTTTGATCCAAGAAACAAGACAAATTTAAAAGACTCAACAAACTTTTTTTTTCACCATTTGTTTTGTAAGAGCTGTATACGATTCCTATCCAATTCACCCAACCACGGATAGCCAATTATTTTAGTTTTACCTGCAGGTTAGCCTAGATCAGGTTGTATGCTGGGTAATATGTAGACACATTGCAAGGCTTTAGCATGTTAATTTTCATGAATCATTTGTATTTAAAGATGATGAAAAACTAGCAACCAATATTTTTGTATTTCTTTGTATATACTTTAAATATTTTCCAAGTTGTTTGAAAATGATTTTATTATTAATGGGAATATAACAATTTATTGGTTTTGTCTATACCTTTTCAAGGATTTTTGTCTATACAAAATCAGTCCAAATTAGCCTGCATGAATCAGCTATCCGCAATAGAGGAAATTTTTGTCACTCAGTGTTTGGGAAGTTGCCCCATTATTTGCCATTTGCACTCTGTATATTCTTATATTCAAATATATATATATATATATATATATATATATATATATATATATATATACACACAAAACGGTCAACTCATACATTTAACTCTGAACATTTGCATTTCTTAGAGACAACGACAGATGACGAGGCCAGTTGCTAACTTCGACGTGCAACATCAGGAACCACCCCCCCCCCCCCGAGATAATACATATCTATATTCATACCAAGGTTTATAGCATTACCCTGCGTTGCAAGAGTTAGATGTAAACTACACTTTCAGCTGGTTTTCCAGTTGATAAAGCTGAATGAAGCAATGAATGGTGGTCGTTCTCATTTCACATTCCAAGTATACATTAGTTTAGATTTTTTTGTTGCTTTTTGTAATCATTATTCTTTACAAAACACAACTTATTTTTACCGCTATAACATATGAATAGTTCAGTAGACCGGTACTGCAATGTGATTTTCTGTGTCAGAGAACCAGCGAGAACTACCGTTAGGGGGCTTTACACCTGTGCAACCTGAGCTGTGATATGGCGGAGATGACATCACAATCAAAATGAAGACCACTGCAATACGCGAGATATTGCACATGTGTAAATGGGATGTCGCAGTGTGCTGCCACTATGGGATGGGGTGATAAACCTTTTTTATCGCAAACAAGTTATTGTGGGCTATATCTGAAGGAACAATAATATCTCAGGTTCTGGTTGTGATACTGTATGGAATACTCTGCAATATGATCACTGTGCATGTCGCAGCCTATAAAGGGGGTGGTTATACATGCTATATTGTATGTGATATCATTGTTTTCATCTCATGTGTGTGAATGCTGCATGCATGCGATATGCTGTGATATGCCTAGGGCTTAAGATGGTGGTATGGAGGGGAGAATAAGTATACGTTGCAATGTACTAAACGTTCAGATCGCAATATGTGGCATGATGAACATGTCGCAGTGAAAACATTGCATGTGTGTAAAAGGGCCTTTTGCCACTTCTATCTACCCTCTTTACCTCCGATTTCATCTTCGTCCTGCACCTTACAATTGAATGGCTGGGACACATCCCTGGGGTCCTATTCATCGCTTTTTGTAACATTTATCCTTTGAGGAGAGGTATGTTGGAAATAAGGCTTTGCCAACTGCTAAGGGCGTTCAGGCATATGATTTAGACACAGCTGATAGATACAGAATGAATACAGAGGCTTGGAAATGACTTTCTGAATTGTATAGGCCTAAATGAAAATAAAAGCACTTTTGCCTTTTTGAGACTAAATGAAAGAATATAAAGCTGAATTGCATGTTTGTTTCATTCATAAATGTAGTTAGTTCCCGTATTGTTTGTAAAATAGCACACCTTATTTCCTTTGATGTATCATTATTCATACATTATAGGCCTACTATATATATATATATATATATAAATATATATATATAAATATATATATATATAATGATTCATCAGTATCACATATTATATGGTCCATGCAACGTCTACACTATCCCCATAGCTAGAGCTCTATACATCTTCTTCTTGTTTAGAGCACGGTGTCTTACACAAAAGGGGCCTTTGATGAAGGAGTCCAAATGTCGCGCGTCAAAATTGGGAACAGACAATTTAAGTCGAATTTAAGAAAGGTTAATGTTGCCATGTCGAATTTTAGGAGGCAATGTCACATGTCACTATTTTTGTAAAAAGCCCCTTACCATATGTCTCTAAGCCCTGAAAATGACCGTGGTGCTGTGTCGGATTTAAGGGTCTATGGCCATACAATTGGCATGGCATCCGTTGGCTGGTGGTCAGCATAGACATGGTTTGTACATGCATGATGTTAACCAGGCTTACCAAAAATGCATTAGCAGTAGCCCCTAACAGTCGACGATTAAGAGTAAATGTGGAATACTTTGTTAGAGAGAATTTCCGGAAGAAACAAAGCATTGTCTCAGGGTATAACTATGATAATAATTCCGAAAGAAACAAAACATTGTCTCGGAATAACCATGGTAATAATTATCTTTATCAATATCAAAACTTCATATGGCTTCCATTTTTTTTTTTTTTTTTTTTTTTTTTTTATTACTTTATTTCAACTGGTTCAACATCGGCGCACGCCGGTTTTCGTCGAATCACCAGAGCCGTGCCATACAAGATTATTTTTTGTCATAACATGAAACTTCCTTAAACTAAGGAACAAGCTAGTAGCTTGGACCAGATATGATACTATACACTGTGTTACTATACAGTGTGTTACAGTGGAATTAGTGCATTACTTGATTCGTTAGTCGTCGACTAACAGGTTATTTGATAGAGTCACTTTTACAAGGCAAGGTAAGGTATGAAACTGTGAGGGCCCTTTAGACTGTAGAGCCTGTTATGCCTGTTAGTCTACAAGTAGGGATTCTCCTTGTACAAAACTAGTATTACTAACATACCTTCGCAGATAAGGCAAGAAAGCACATTAATACTCAAGTCATAGCTATAGAGCAGTGAGTTTAACTCGTAGGGAATAGGCGTATGGTGTCAAAAGAGGTGGGGTTTAAGTATGAAAACGAATGTACAATGAATAAACAGATGAGAAGGAAATAAATAAGTGAGTAAGTAAAAGAAAAATTGGGGTTGGGGTTGGGGTAAAGTAAAGATGAGTCAGAACTCACATTAGTGGATGAATTCAATTGATAGCTACCATATTTGCAATAGAATGCTTCAACCAGGTTTTTTGGGCTAGCTTAAAGGTCTCCAGGCTAGGCAGGTTTCTTAAGTCCGGTTCTAGCCGGTTCCACATAATAGCCCCTGCGTATAGTGTGTTTCGCTTATAGGCTTCAATTCTAGGGATACAAGTGTTGAAGACAGGCCCATCATGCAGTCTCGTTCTAGCCCCTTTGTTCTTCAGCAGATTCGGATTAGAGCTTTTCATTCTATACATAAAGTTACATAAGTGTACAATCCGCCTATTTTTAAGAGTTGCTACTTTAGCAGTTTTGTGCAGGTTAACAGTTTGATTTCTAAGGTAATTTCTTGTACAGATTCTGAGACCATAGTTTTGTAGCCTCTGAAGTTTTTCCACAGGAGCGTTACCTAGGTTACCATAAATTACATCTGCATAATCAAACAACGGTAGGACCATACTTTTATATACTTGTATCGCCATTCTTGGAGTAAGGTAACAGCGTATTTTGTTGAGCATGTATAACTTATGTGAGACTGTTCGGACCACTAGTGAGACATGCGGTTTGAAGGTCAAGGCTGAGTCCAGAATGACTCCTAGGTATTTATATGAAGGTACTATTTGGACAACCTTATTATTAAGCTCAAGTCTAGGTTTTCCTGCCTTTTTTATTTTTTGCCTGGTGCCATAAATTACCACCTTTGTCTTGCTGACATTAAGGGAGAGGACATTAGATTCACACCACTTACCAACCTTGTTTAGTGCAGTTTGCATAGTATTTGTTAAAGTGGCAATATCTTCGGATTTCGAAAACAGTACCGTGTCGTCTGCAAATAGTCTGATTTCAATAGAGTCAAATATGCCTGGTATATCGTTGACATAGGCCAGGAAGAATAAAGGTCCTAGAATAGATCCTTGTGGGACTCCGCACGTTATTAGGTGAGGATTGGAGACTTTACCAGACACCTTGGTGCATTGAACACGCCCTGAGAGATAGTCTTTAACCCATAGAAGGTTGTCACCTCTAATACCCATATGTGCAAGCTTCTGACTCAGTATATTATGATTAACAGTGTCGAAGGCTTTCTTGACATCTAGATACACAGCCATAGCATAATTGTCTTCATTCATAGCCTTGAATAAATAATCAGTGATACCAGAGATTGAGTCAACCGTTGATCTATTTGCCCTGAACCCCCCCTGCATTGACGTAATGATACTAGAGTCCTCCCAGAATCTCATAATTCGCGTATGTACTATTCTTTCTATTATTTTACTTGGTAGCGGTAAGAGTGATATAGGCCTATAGTTACCCACGTCAGACCTGTCCCCCCCTTTATGTATAGGGACCACAGTCGCAGCTTTCCAGGCATTTGGCATCCTGTGGACTTCAAAGCATTTATTGATGAGGTAGACTAACTGTGGGATAAGGACTAGAAACGCATCCTTGAGAACCATAGATGATAAACCGTCAATTCCTGAGGATTTAGTAATTAAAAATGTTTTACAAATTTTGCAGACTTCCTCAAAGTCAGTTCTGAAGCACGGTAGGTCATCATCACTTATCTCCCCCTCATAATTCCAGGGTTCGTCGAATCCCTTGGCCAAGTTGGGGCCTACATTTGCAAAGAAGTTGTTAATATAGTCTGACGTAGCCTCATCTGGGATGACTTTCTTGGTGGCAGGGTCTCTAAGTTCAATTTGGGTCTTGAGTTTCTTCCCATCTGGTACTACTTCCTTAATCCCCCTCCAAAATTTCTTGTGATCATGAATATTGTTAGAGTATTCATCCTCTATAAAACTAGCTTTAAGATTTTTTACTAGGCGACCCACCCTATTTCTAGCCTGTCTTGCAGTAACCCAGTCCTCATCCTTGCCAGTTCTTTTAGCCTTAGCCATGAGCCTATCTTTGTCGATAATGAATTCAAGTATTTCTGGGGTGATCCAGGGATCTTGATGATCATAGGTTCGCATATGTTTTAAAGGGCACATAGGTTCAATGGCGCTAGTAATTTTATTCAAGAGAGCCTCCCAGCATAGATCAGGGTCTTCTAAATTGTAGAAATCATCCCAATTTGCTTGTATTAATAATAGTTGGAAAAGTTCCTTGTCATATGCTCTATAAGAGCGACCTTGAAAATCAACCTTGGGCCGAGTAGGGGGACATTTTTTCCTTGTTATGTATACAGCCTGATGATCACTCAAGTTGAAGTTCAACACCCCTTTATCTTTAATTATACTAGAGTTCGAAAATATGAGGTCCAAGCAGGAGTTTTTATTTTTTCCATATCTAGTAGTTTGTTCAACATATTGCCGAAGGCCTAGGGTGTTAGCTAGGAGAAGTAATTCTTTTGTTGCCGCTGCTTTTCTGTCATGGTAATCTATATTCATATCCCCTACTAGAAAAATGTCTACATTGTCTTTAAGGTTAGCCTCCATAATGGCTTCTCTGATTTTTTGACAGAACTTTTTATAACACCCTTGTGGGGGTCTATAACTGTTAATTATAACAATTTTCCTCATATTATTACTGTGTAAAGACAGCCACTGCATTTCAATATCCTGTTCACTACAGTTGAATTTAGAGTACTCAGAGTCCGAAAAAGCCATGTCTTCTTTGATGTACGCTATCAGCCCCCCTCCACTTTTTGGCTCAGGTTTATTGAATGAGGACCATTTCCTATCGAGTCTCGACAGGGTGTAACCTGGAATTGAGATTAACGCATCAGGTATATTACCAGAGAGCCATGTTTCAGATAAGGTGAACACTTGTATTCCACTGTTTTTCACTTGCTGCTGGATTACCTCAAGTTTGCCTGGGCTGGAGATACTCCTTATGTTTAAATGCGCAATGTGTAGACCTTTAGCCAACCTTAAGTCTATCTCAGTCATTGGTGGATTTATGGACAAGCATAGTAGCAAGCAGAGTCTGACTCAAGAATAAAATTAAAAAACAGTGTAGGACTTTAATTGCAATATGCAAAACAAGTTTTACCATAAGATGAATCGAAATGTCCCAGTAGTAGTACAACCATGATACTTCGAGAAGGTAGAAGTACAGCTGACTAGTTGGATATCGGCGTCTATGGCCATCCATGTCAGGTGTACTTATGGTCATTTGCGGCTAGGAGATCAGTCATGCGCGACCGACCAAGTTTCAAGGTCCCAAGAAAACAACATTTAAGTGATAATTTTAGCCTCAGAGCCTCGAGACTTAAGAGCCGTAGGCAATGCTATCAATATAACGATACAGGAAAAGTTTAACATCAGAGAAATACACAGATTAACTTTCAATACAAGGCCTTAATCTAAGGTTACAAACAGACTGGTGATCTCGAAAAGATCCCTGGCTATGAGTTAAAGTTCAGGGAGTATAATCCAGTCTTAGAAGACTATGGAGAGTAGGCTTAATAATGCTGCTGTATTCTACCCCAGATAGAGCCTAACTTTTAGAAAAATTTCCTTTAAAAAATTTCTTTTAAAATAGCCCAGATAGAGTCTAACTTTTAGATAATTTCTGCTCTAATTTTAGATTTTTTAAATGCGACCCCACTGTTCACTTCGTAGGAGTTCTAAAACTCTTGGAGCAGAGGAGAAACTCCCCCACTTCTTTAGTCGCTTGCGTCGTCAGCACTAGTTCAAGTTATGGTTGTAGTCCTTGTGAGAATTCACCACCGCTTCCAGTTAAGTTTATGTCATTGGTATGATGAAGGTGAATAATCTTCATAGGTAACTTGTAGCAGAGTCATTTAGGGTTTGTAGTTAATATTAACAGGCAGTTGATAAGATGTTCTATTTGCGTTAATATGTTTAGACACTTACAAGTGAAAGTCCATCGATGGAAACTTGGGGAATTAATGCCTCTACCTGGTACAGTAATTTACTGCAATACTTCCTAGAGCTCAGATATCATCCCTTGTCGTTGACACGGGCAATATACAGAGAAGCAGGAAGGGGGTAAGGCAATCAGGTCAATGGCCCTGTACATAGTAAAGTGGTGAGGGGAAAAATGGGAGGGCATGTTCTAGTTCCAAAAAATTCACCGTAAAGTCCGGTTAAATATTGTTTCTTTTAGAAGAGGGGTTCGGGGAAGGAGGCCCGGCGCTGCTGCACATGTAGCCCAGGCGTCACATTCAGTTACTGTAGTCTAGTTGCGCTCTAGAGCCTTGATGAACTGCTCAGCCCATTTGGCAGTCACGTAGGGCCTGATGTGTATCCCGTCGTCAGCGAGGTGCTGATAGTAGTTCCGTCGTCTGCCATGTGTCTGCCTATGAACGGGGGAGGCCAAGAAAGGGGCATACAGCTTCCTTTCTTCATTTATGCGTATGATTTCAATGTTGAACCTCCAAATCAGGAGGTCAACCATGCCCTGCATCTCAAAGGTTGCCTGGGGGACGCATTTCCCAAGGTCCACCCCTACGAGAGGGCAGAAGATGATCTTGCTGGCTGGAAACCACTTTAGGAAGTAGGCGTTGGCGTCATTTATCGAGGTCAGAAAGTAGGCTTCCAAGTCTGTATATTGATCCCATTCGAAGGAAACTGCACCAGAACCACGATGTTTGGTTGTCACGTCGTTAATGCCTGCACTCACATAAAGAATGTCATAGGGATACCAGAATAAGTACTTAGCCGCCACCTTGATGAGATCGTGAAACTTGGCTCCCGGGTAGAACCAAACCTCCATCGGCCTATCCATGTGGTTTAGGAGATCTAGTTGATTCTGTAGGCCTCTGCCTCTACTGTCTGTTAAAATAACACTGTGTTGCCTGCGCGCTAAATAGTTATCCATTTTACTGTGTTCAAGAGCAACTTACTCAGTTTTGTCTTCACCCTGCTCTCGCTGAAGGTTACTTCTGATTTCGCACAGGATCTTGCCTAGCTTGTTGGCGCCACGGATGTTTCCCGGTTTAATTTGGTCCGCCTCTCCCAGCGAGAAACCACAGCCCCAAATTCTATCTGGACAGGCCTCGTAGAGCGCCTTGTCCTTGGTAGCAAGAAGTTTAGCCCGGTGTGTCTCGTTGTTCCTAAACTTATACTCCAAAATTTCTCTCATCACCCCCTCTCTGGCCTTGTTCCACTCGACGTTATCCCTGAGACCACGTGCGAGGATCTTCGCTTTGTAGGGGTCCGTCTCCGTGACCTGGTTGAGAATGTCCGTTTTGTTACCACAGTGAAGTGCTCTCGCGTACTGGTAGGCAGTTTCTGATGAGTTGAATTGAATCCTGTTATAACGAACGTTACAGGCTGACATGTTCGATAGTACTGAGTGTCTCCCCTGGAAAGCTATTCCTCTTCCTTCATCAACCTCAATAGTTTTCGCTCGCTCGAGTGTGACTCCCTCCGGCAGGTCGCTAAGTTCTCCGTTCGCGTAACGTCGCCCGTTGATGATGATGACGTTGCCCCTCACGACCGCCTGGTGACCTAGTTTCTTGGCTACCGCAGCCAGAGCCCGAAGTTCTCCTACTCGCATCTTCTGAAGAGACGTTAGGTCGTCATTAATAAAAACTCTGTGCCATCTGTCATTCCCACTGAGTTGTTTAATGCGTTTGAAGATTTCTGATTTACAACCTTCCCGCACAAAGTACACTACAATTGGGCGCACTTTCCCCCTACCATCCGCCGCCGCTCCGGCGCCATTTTCCTCCGCCGCCTTACCCGGTTCCCGCCCTCTCCGGAAAATTCCCGAGCAAACTTCAGTCCCAAAGGGGACCCCAAGATCCTGAAATAGATCTGCAATCACTTCACTCGGAACGACATTAGGTCCCTCTGGTATTCCCTCTATGACGAGATGAAGCTTTTTAGACTCCCTTTCCTGAATTTCTACTCTCCACTCAATCCGGTCCATCCTTGCGTTCTGTCGGTTAAGGCGATTTGAGAGATCTTCGTCTTCCCGTTGCAGTTTGGTGATGTCAGCCTTTACCTCGGTGTAGTTCGCGGTAATACCCGAGATTCTCTCTCCCAGTTCTTTGAAGTTAGCCGCCGATGTTTGCGCGTTAGTTCTGATGATTGCAATCACGTCTGAGATGGTCGGTTTCCCAGCTGGCTCCTCCTCGTTTAAAACCTTTTGGGCAGCGCCATGTTCTCCGGTCTTCTTTTCCTCTTTTTTCCCAACACCTTTGACTTTTGGGTCTTTTTCATGATTCCCTGCCATGCTCCTAGTATTCATGTGGCGATGTGAAAAAATTAGTCCCAGTGCGCAAAGAATTGCACATTGATAATTGCACAAGTATCACAAGGTCGGTCCGCACAGGTCAGCCTAGCATGTCGCCATTTTTTTTTTTTTCCATACTATTTCCTGTCAAAATCATTCCGATTGGCTGAATCTGGACCATCGTATGATATATAATGTATGTACTCAACATTAAACAAATATATTAAATGCGATGACAGACTCTCAAGAATAATCAAAGCTCTTTTAAGCGATAGGTTCAACTGACAGAAGAATGGAATGTTAAAAAAGACAAACTTACCTGAATATAGGGCTACAGGGAGAGGATCAAATACTGTGAAGTCTTTGCCCCCGCCTTCGCCATCTTGGACATGTATATAACTAGCTGGATGCCCAGGAATCTCGGCTCCTCCCAGTCCTGCTGTCTGACGGGCTGTAGCCGTTTACGGGGGATAACACTACGTACGTGTGCTCCGTCCGTTCTGATACAGGTGGCCTTATTACACCATGCGATGCAGGTGCCTATGATTTGTGGTCTATACCGAATATTGTTATTTCCTGGTATCTTGTGTGTATATCGCAGTCTTCAGTGGCGGATCCAGGATTTTGAAAAGAGGGGGGGGGGGGTTCACTATTGGAAAATAATTTCTTTAATCACTTTTTGGGCGAATTTTACGTTTAAAAAAATCTAAATTTGGAAAAAAAAATAGATATATAAAAAAGAGGGGGTGGTGGGTGCCGACTGCAATCTTATCTAGTACACTAACGAAAAAAGTAAACGATGGCAAAGGACACCATGTACTGCATGGCTATGATGTGGTCATATCGAGGAGCGGATCGGGGGGGGGGGTCATGGGGGTTCTGACCCTCCCCCCTCGGTGGATACCTAAACTACAAAAAAAACACGGGAAAACGCCGCGTGTGTACGCCCGATTCCACAGTTTTAGTACATAGCCTTTGTGCTGACCCCCCCCCCCCCCCCCCCCGGCCACTCCCCTTTCGAAAATCCTGGATCCATCCCTAATATCGTATGATGGTAGCTCAAGTCGCTATGTGTAATAGGGCCTTTCCTGTACGTCTTCTTTCGCCATTGACCGCCACTCAATACCAAGGGGTGGGGGCCCTAACGAGCCGTTCTGGTCCCTATTTACTTTACCCTTTACAAACTGTAAAATTCTCTCTTGATTTGCACCGCAACAGGGAATGTTCTTGGAGCAAAAAAAAAGAAAAAAAGTGGGTGGGTAGGGTCCCTGCAGTGTGGGCAATATTTTCCAAGTCAGTGGTTAAAGGTTCATTTTCAGAAATGACAGTGTTGTTATTGCTATTTTAGTGGTTGTGTGTTCTGTTGTCATGGTTGGGTTGGTTTTCGTGCTAGGACCCGATGGGA
Organism: Lepidonotus clava; assembly: GCA_936440205.1. Taxonomy (NCBI): domain Eukaryota; kingdom Metazoa; phylum Annelida; class Polychaeta; order Phyllodocida; family Polynoidae; genus Lepidonotus; species Lepidonotus clava. The sequence continues at coordinate 11,843,094 of OW387145.1, forward strand.
TTGACACATCACTTACAAGAACAGAAAGAAAAAGGGGGGAAACATTCGTTTTTCCCGGGAATATTGAAAGAAAATGTAGGGCAGAAAGGTGTCGGTGCACTAGGGAAGTGCAATAACTTACGTCATATAAAACGTCTGATACATTCCTAATGTAGATCGACTTCTTATGAATCGTCGAAGATGTCGGTGGTTGAATGCAGTCGTGAGCTAAGGTAGACCATTTTGGGCCCTTTGTTTTTCATCATTTATGTAAATGACCTCTTAAGCTTATTTGATCACTCACTCGTTAAAATAACTCTTTATGCAGATGACACCGTATTGTACATAGGAGACAGGTCTCCTCTAGTTGGAGCGCATGAAATTGAGAGTTCCTTAAAAATCCTATCTGATTGGTGTACTGAAAATCGTTTGACCATAAATGTCTTAAAAACAAAACATATGATTGTAAACCTTACTGGTATACACGATAGTGGTTGTAGGGTGAGTCTACAAGGAAAACAATTAGACGTGGTTGATCACTATAATTACTTAGGAGTAACCATTGACCGAAAATTGACATTCGAGAAGTTCGTGACTGAAAAATTTGGCAAAGCAAACAGTCGGGTGTACCAGTTGGGTAAATTACGAAAATATATAAACTCACATATTGCCAGTTTGATTTATAAACAAACTATACTGCCTTTGTTAGACTACGGGGATCTAATGGTGGATAGTGGCCCATCTGGTAAAGTCTATAGACTCCAGAAATTACATGAACGTGCTGTCAAAATTATAGACTCTGGGAGTACAGGGACAAAGGATGTTGACATACTGAATGATAAATACGGGATGGTAAATCTCTATCAGCGAAGATCAAAACATCTTTGTTGTTTTATGTATAGGCTTAGTAAAGACAAAGCCTTTGTGGACCCAATTAGACCCAAAATCCACTTACGTAGTAGAGGAAATGTTAGATTTCGATCATCCAAGAGACAGTACGAGAAATACTTGAAGGGCCCGCTCTCCCGAGGTATCTCTCTGTGGTCACAATTGTCGGAAAGCGAGCAGAAAGCATTGACAAAGGTCAAATTTAAACTATCCCTAAAACAACGTATGTTTGTTTGAATAGGTTGTTGATTTGATTTGTGATTTGGAATTGGAAAATTGTAATATATGAATTGGGGATCACTTCATTCATCACATCTCATTACATTCTATGTTGTTATGTTCTTTTCTTTTCTTTCTTTTCTGATCAACAAGAAGACCATGTGCTTGTATATGTGAAGTTGACAATAAAATTGTATGCAAAAAAAAAAAAAAAAAAAAAAAAAAAAAAAGACTGACTTCTCATTAATCGACGAAGTTGAGAAGATTCGTTTATAACAGTACCTCATGGGGGATCCATGGAATCCAATCCCACCGCCCTTTTAGTGGACCCCTAATAAACTGTCTATAATGTTGTAAACCTTGGTATAAATTTGTCTGCCTGCAAATGCTGGTTGTTCCAGTACTTTAGCCTCTATGCCGGACCCTACCCCCCTTTGGGAAATGCTTTATCCGCTACCCTACCTCTTGACATTTTCTACACACTTGGGAAGGAAATTTGCCTTTCAATTCATCGTTTTTAAAAGTCGAATAATAAGTATCAGGTCCTTTTTTATCAAACCGGCAGAGTTTTGGGCCATTTGACAAACATTGTATTGGCACTTGGTCTGTCTATTCTACTAACCGTTGTAAAAATCAACATGATCCCTGATAGATATATCATAACAACGTAATTGGAACGGAGTGAAACAATAGGGCGGAGACATGGGTTAATCCATTAAATTCAGACCTTTGGGTACGATGGATGAGAGTCGTTGCATCCATCATCTTTCTTCTCTGTCTCGCTCTAATTGGGCAGTCGCAGAGTCAGGGGGGGCCCTAATGAAAGATAGGACCGAAATTTGGAAGTCACGCAGGTTACTGTTGGCAACTTCTAAGTGACAACTGTCACTTGGTGTGGTAGTGCTGGCAAGAACAGACACCAATCCGTTACTCCCATAACAACGTAATTGTTACATCTATAGGTGATTAATGTGGTGAAGTTATGTGTGAAGCTTTATAACATTATCCAAATCTACGGCGGCAATTTGTGTACTAGCATAAATTGAATGGGAGTTTGAAAATCCGGTTGCATGGCGCAACCTCTGCAAATCATAATAATTATGTAACTGCCCCCGAGACTCCTGAATCTGCCCACAAAACTCACGTTACCGGCCCAAAATCTCCTATGGCTGCCCCCAAAGACTCCCGTAACTGTACACAAATTTCTGAAGTAAGGTCTAAAGGTGATTGAAAGTCATGAAATGTAAACCCACGCAATGTTTTATTCGTTACATTATGAAACACCCCAACACCCCCGATTCCTTCAAAACCAACGTCCGTAAAGATTGTTTGTCATCGTTCTGATAAGATACCAATTTAGAAATGACACTTCAAGTACATAAAAATCTTTGACATTGTTAGATAGAAGTGATCGTTTTCATTATTAACCAGGATGTTCGTTTCATCCCAGGGCATTGCTGACTGTTTTTGATGGTACCTCCATGAGTTACGAAGCGTGATATTATTGATTTGTTTTAATGTGTTTTAACGGCCCCATTAAAAGCTACGATCATAAAGTTGGTACCCAGATATTTCCGACTGTTTGATGCACACGTTTAAGTTTATTTCTCATTGAATTAACCAGAATATCAATACCGTTTGAACGCTTGAGCATTTTTGATACAAGCATGTAGGCAATTCCCGAAGGATGCATCCACAGAAAACGATAGCAAGGGTTTTGTTGTTGTATTGTTGTTGTTTAATTTTATTTATTTATTTATTCATGTTATAAAAATTATGTATTTCAAAAGTATCATAAGGTATATCTGACTGGTGAAATTCACCCAAATATTCACTGATATAGTTAGCTGTTTGTTGATATTACTTTTTCATAATATAATTATTATAATAAGAACACGTAAAAAAAAAATCAACGAGAGGAATGAGATAAATTAAAGGATTTTGATGATATTTTTTAATGTGAGTGTTTATTGACTTCTTCATGGTTACATGATCTTCCAGCAGTCGAACACACAAGTATTAATGAAGGAAAGATGAGCAATGGTAAAAATAACATATCCGTGGCAAAATGTCTGTTGTCAACCTATATCATGGTTTTACATAGCGGTTTTATCATCTGTTTGAATTTCACTTTAGTGGTTGCTTTCTGTATACCTGAAGGCAACACATTCCAGACTTTGCTACACCGTGAAAGAGGACTCTTAAGATATATCTCATAACATCGTTTTCGTTGCGGTGAGAATTTCAGTTTTGTATGACTTCTCAAAATTATGTTTGGTCTCCTTTGATCCAAATTACAACTAAACTTACTCTGTATGTACATCAAACACAAAATATGCTCCCTCCATCTAGGTACAAAGGGTTGGATATTATACAAATTTCCAAGATTAGCAACTTCCCACCTTTGATTACCACCGTTATCAATTTTTTTTTTTTTTTTTTAAATACTTTATTCTATCTCTCTTTACAGAGCTCTTCCGATAGTTTACAAATACAATCATGATATTCTACAAGTATAAATATAATGATATCTGTTTTCTATAATTTCACATCACAATACAAAACAAATACATTTTCTATACATACAAACATAACTTAAATGTAACATACATATTGATATACAGTACTTATATTCTCAACCATATGTGCCCCCATACTATTACATACTATTATGCATCACACCACTACAAGTTTACTAAATCTAATGCATTTAGTGCACGCTTAAATTCACTTATAGTGTCAAGTTGCTGAATGTTTGCGTCCAATCTATCCCATAAATCACATCCCAGATAGTATGGGCTGTTTAGTACTCGCTGAATATCAGTAAATGGTTTAATTAATCTAATCTTATCATGCCCACGTAAGACAATATTTGGTCTAAATTCATCTATATATTTAGCAACCCTGCTTAATTTATACATTCTTCGCAACATCAAGACCTTTCGTCTTTCAATTAGCCTACGTAAGTGCAGATCTTTATGAAATTGTAACATTTGTTCAGTATGTACCCTTTCATTAATATTCAGACACGCCTTTACAGCCCGATTTTGTAACGGCTGCAGACGTTTGATTAATTTTACTAAACTGCAATCTGTTACTAAAGCAACATAATCCAATAAAGGTAAAATTCCCTGTACATACAATAATAGACAGGTTTTCTTATCAATATACTTACGTATTATAGACAGAGTAACCAATTTATCATTCACCTGTCCTATGGTTGTGGATAACTGCTTATCAAATAACAAAAACTTGTCAATCTTAATGCCAAGATACTTGTACACATCCACATTCTTAATTACCTGTGTCCCCATATTGACAACAACATCATCATAGGATATTTTATATCTGGATCCTGATAACAAATGCTTAGTCTTTTTAATATTGATTATAACCTCGTTATCACGACACCATTCTCCAACTAATTTTAAAGTATAACAAGATTTACGACATGCAACATCCTTAATAGTACTGGATTCCACCACAACCGTGTCGTCAGCATAAATATTGCAATACGTATTTTCCAATGCATACTTAATATCATTAATATAAATAATAAACAACATCGGCCCGAGACACGATCCCTGGATCACCCCTCGCGACAAAGTCTGTTCTTTGGATATAAATTCACCTAGTCGTGTTTTTTGAGTACGGTTTGATAAATAGTTCCTAAACCATGTTATTACATCTTGGCTTATGCCATACATATCCAATTTACGCAACAATATTTCATGATTTATGGTATTAAAAGCTTTGCTGTAATCGAGGAAAGTACAACTAGAAATTTTACCAGTTCTGATATCATCAAATAATTTCATAGTTAAATTCAATACCGCCGTATCCGTACCACGAGAACGTCTGAAACCGTGTTGACAATCAACAAAATAATCATTGTATTCGAAATAATTCATAACTTGATGATAAACACATTTCTCCAACAATTTACCAGGTAAACAAATATTATTTACCGGTCGCCAGTTTTCAACATATTTCTTATTTCCATCCTTGGGGATCGGACTCACTATACTACACTTCCAGGAGGAGGGGAATAAACCAGTAAATAGTGACATATTCAAAAGGTACATCAATTCATAGTGACAAATTGTAAAACAATCTTTCAATGTCCTACTATTCATTTCTTCGAAACCAGATGATTTATTTACATCTATGTCACGTAACAAAATATCAACATCGTCAAGCTCCACAAATTTGAACTCGAAATTTGTGTCCTTCTTCAACATATTCATTTTATCCGGATGCCAGTTTTTTGTAGCGTCAGAACCATTAGTATTTCCTATATTTACATAAAATTCATTCATATAATTCGCTGCATCTATTCCAGTTTTACATTCTCCATTGTTATCATATATACAGGAAGGACCTCCCTGTTTCCTTTTTCCCAAAACACTCTCATTTATAGTTTTCCAAAGTTTTTTCGGGTCTTTCTGATGCAAATTCAAACTATTTTTTATGATTTTGGCTTTACTCGCTTTAATCATTTTCGGAATATTACGTTTTTTTACCTTATATTGTTCCCATGCCTCCACTGTATCTAATGTAATGGCCTCCCGATGCAGAGAATTTTTTTCTAAAATCGCACTTTTTATATCCATAGTCAACCAATCAGGTTTATGTTCTTCCACCCGTATTGTATTATATGGACACATGTAATTTACAGAATCTAAGAACACTGCATACATAATGTCCCATAGAGTATCAACAGTTGCGTCTTCTTTCCAAAAATAAATCCAATTCGGATTTTTCATAATTAATTCTCGAAGTTTATTATACTCATATGCCTTGTAATTTCTTATCCTACGATACAAAAACTTTCTATGGGCACGCTCTTTTTTCTTAATTAAATATATGGGCAAATGGTCACTTATAACATAATTAAGTACCCCAACGTCCTGAATATGTGTCATATTAGTAAAAATCAAATCTAAGATGCTTTTTGATTTTCTAGTAATACGAGTGAATTGTGTAATCCGTTGACAAAGATTAAACTGTTTCATACACTCACGTAATTGAATGACATGGTTTTCACCCTTTTTACTAAAATCTATATTAAAATCACCAGTCAACAAAATCTCACCTTTATACAGTTCAGATATATTTTTAACGTCTTTTTTCAATTTCTCAAGAAATCTATCATATTTCCCATTTGGGGGTCTATAAATCGCCCCTATGTTCAGAAATCTATGATTTGGAACACGCACAGTAACCCACATACTTTCTATATATTCATGAACTCCACTTACCTCCTCCGCAATATCACAATGGGGTGCGATCTCATTACATATATAGAATGAAATCCCACCTCCCCTTTTGGAAATAGATACGTCTCTATCCTGCCTCCACAAAGTAAATCCATTCTGTTGTAACAAATTACTATCAATTGCACTGTGTAACCAAGTTTCAGTCAAAATTAATATATCATAGTCTCCAAATTTCAGAATTAACTTATGATATTATATTATGTGTGTCACTGTACTCTAACCCCAACTCAAAATCTTAGTTTTCACTATTGACACTCGGCTGCCATCTCGCCTTGGCATTTGGCATGACTATGAATTGGTCTTTCAGCATTTTGTTGCCACCTGGTGTTTTGTGTAGTTTTGACCAACAAGTGGGCAGAAACAACAACCAAATATTTGAAATCATATCTATAGAAACAGTGGTTTATCAAAAGGTTATATTGTATGCAACACACAAATATTATTATATGTACACAGTATAGTAAAATAAATAAAGGTTTGTTCAGTTTGAACTCTCAATCTGTTTATTTGCAGATGATCTCTCTAACCATGAGGTCATTTGTATCTTTGGTATATTCTCTACCCTGCTTACATTAAAAGGCAAACCAATTGTTGAAGAAGATTGAATGTTGATCTGCACAATCCTTCACGTGGTCAATACAATTTCTATCCATCTATACAAAAAATGCACTTTAACTCAAGAGTTAAAGTAATCTACAAGGACTGTAGTTCAAGAGTTAAAGTAATCTACATAATAGTATATGTCGTAGATATCTATAATTCTTACAGCATTGTTGTACATGAGCTTCATCAAAGGTTTAATCGGTCTGACGCATAGTTATAAAATTGGCATATAAACCGAATATGGCCTTGTCATACATTTTCCCAGTCCAAATTGAAGATCAAAAATTGTAAAGGACCTATTATGACGCCATAGGGCAAGCACATGATATCGATCTGTTATCAGACAAAGTAAGTTTTTTGGATGTAAATAATACTATAAATACAAATAGTGAGTAAGTAAGGTTACAATCGTGATTTATGATAAATGGGGAGCATGTTTAGGAAAACATACACAAAAGCATAAAACAAATGAATATATGTAGATTCTGATACTTCATAAATAAACCGATAGTTCATCAACACAATCGTCGAGTTTGGTATTTGCATATAACAATTAAGTACCACCAATAAGTGCTATGGCTAATGAACAACTGATACAAAGTGTATGTTTCTTCATACGATCATTGCAACAATATTTACAGACATGGTAGCTACATAATCAATTATTTTAATCAAACAATATTATGTGTACTATTTAACGATTTGTGATTGCTCCATGAATTTTCTTAAAGACATACAATCGCTTAATGGGAACACTTACATAAAACGTTTGCAAATGATTTTTACAAGCAATACATTTCAATGGTATCAGGAGAGACCTCTAAATGACGAGATGATATCAAACAAATCTGATGAGAGTCACATTCTTTTAAAGTGAGAACAATTCATGTTCCAATTGAAGGGACGGTTCCAAAAGGGTCATAAGGCCTCAACTTTTACAACCCTACTTCCTCTCTCCCTTCCCCCCCCCCCCCCCCCCGGATACAGTAATGGAATTATACATTTTTCTTTTACCTCCTGGATTGCAACAAGCTTAGCAGAGGAGTCTATGTAGAGCATAACATGATTGCTCTCAGTTCTAGGAAATCAATCCTAAGTATAAAACCAAGATACCATTCCTATACCTTGAAAAATCTGACACACATACGTTTGGTGGATTTCTATCTATAACAATAGGGTGGCACAACTTTTTGGCATTGTTGGGTTCACAAACTCCTAAGGTTCCATTATAGGTATGACAGATGAACATACTCTACTTAAAATCATTCTTTTGATCTCACCATCAGATGATGCTTTTCATTTTGATAAAATGTTTTACATGCCCTAGTGTAGTCTCGCAATCCGACCACACAACTTGAACATACACCATTAGCACTACCTCTCTGCTTCAGAACTCCTAACGATCTCCCAGCTACATAGTTTATCTCGTTACACTATTTCACCCTTCTATGTCCATGGCCGTCAACTTCGGTCAAAACATAGCATTACTAAAGTGTCCTCCAACAGTCTAAAGAGGCAGAGGTTCCTGCTCCCCTTTGGCTTTACTTCATGGATGGTTTCAGCCTCTCATCAGCCACTGGTCATTACATCAGTACCTTCTGCCAGCTACCAGCGAAAAGGATTTACGACATCACGGGGTCCCAACGTGAATCTCATTCCAAATGATAGGGTAATTTATTACAATACTAAAATATGAACGTGACTTAAGCCCTGTTTCCACCAGCCGATTTTATTACCGATTTCAAAAATCGGCAATGGGAATATTAGTCAATCATGAACATGTTATGTATCATTAGAAAGGGTGTTTAATTCTCTTTCAAATGATATATAAGATATATAATATTTTTGTTATAATACTAGTTAAAGTAATGAAACACCAAATAATCGGCTGTAAAATCGGTTGGTGGAAACAGGGCATTATTCCGTACATGGTATGGGTATGTGGTTGTCACCACTTTTGTACTCTGCTGCCGCACACCTGTACCAAAGTCCCAAACAATGTTATCAGTTCGTTTAAACGAATTTTGTCTTAAGAAATTAGTTATTACAATGTCGTCTTACAGTAGTTTTAGGCTTGTCCTGGGCAGCATTATATTCAATCCTGAAGAATTTCTCACGTATTTGAATGTGTAATTTCCTTATAAAACAAATATTGTTCCCGACACTTTTGACGGATAGGATCTCACATAGGCAAGGCTAATGTAGGTGTATTGCTGCTAAGACTCATTGACCAAAATTATGTGTAAACTGGTTCGAGCACCGTAAAATCTCTTATATGAGCTGTATCTCGAAGGTTAATATTGATATGAAATTTTAAAATGATTGATGAATATCCAGACAAACCCCTAATCTAAGCCGCACCTAAGATTTTAAGGTCAGGAATGCTGCAATTTTCCTACATACCAGAAAGACAGAAAGACAGAAAGATCGACCAGGGCGAGTGGGGTAGTCCCCGTGTGACACCACACTCCGGGTTCAGCCCCCCTGGAGGACATCACGGGGCTCAGTACATACTTTAGTTCCTAGCACACAAAGGAATTGTTTTATACTGTTAGATGTGAGTCATTCATCATTTATGCAAACCCATGGAACGAAATCACTTCTATAAGATTTTAATGGAAATTATATTTTCCTTTAAAGTAAGGCAGTCTGTCTAGAGCCTGTGCTATGCTCCTCATGTCTGTTTTGTTGATTTTGTTGTGAGTGACATCCAGTGTTCTTAGACTTTTGTTCGAGCTTAGCATTTGCACTATACACTTAGCCCCTTTACTCCCAATGTAATTGTGGGAGATACTTAACGTGTGAAGGCTGCTGCTGTTTTTCATTCCTTGGGATAGTGTTTCTACCCCTTCATCTCCAATACTGTTGCCCGAGACATCCAGGTTCTGCAGACTCTTGTTACACTTCAATGCTTCACCTATAAACCCTGCTCCAATATCGCCTATTCTATTGATCGCGATATTCAAAGTTTGAAGGCTGTTGTTGTTTTTTAGCCCGCCAGCTATAGCATTGGCGCCTTCAGGACCAATCATGCCATCTGAGATGTGAAGAGTTTGGATTGTGCTGTTGTACCTGAGACTCTCAGCTATAGCATTGGCTCCTTCACCACTGACAAAATTATTTGAGACATTCAGTAGAAGAAGGCTGCTGTTCTCCTTCAATGCCTCCCCTAGTGCTGATGTTCCTTCATGGCCTATAATGTTTCGAGAAATGTCCAATGTCTGCAGTGTGTCATTCTTTTGCAAGGCCTTAGCTACAGCTTTAGCCCCTTCATTACCAACTCCGTTGGATGAGACACAGAGTGCGTGAAGTCTTTCATTCTCCACAAGACACTCGGCTATAGCTACAGCGCCTTCATCGCCAATATCGTTCAAAGAGATATCTAATACCTGAAGGACTGCATGCTTCTTCAGCCACTCAGCTATCGTCTTGGCACCTTCACTATCAAGTTGATTCTGTGAGATATTCAGTGTCTGCAAAGTTGTTTCACAGCTTCTTAGTAGTGAAGATGACATGACCTCTATGAATGCATCATCTGCATTAACTCCTTTAAAGGTAATGCCATTCAACTCTTTTGAATGCTCACAAACAAATGCAACGGCCTTCAGATCAATAGCAGTCATAGCAGTCCCTTCTATGTCAAGCTTCCCGTTAGGTGCAACACCATTGCAGACTGATGCTGCATATGTGGCGTTCTGTCCCTCATGGACCAACTGGCAAATCATTACCTTTTTCCTTGATTCACCTATGTCCTTAGCGTACTTACTGAGCCACCTATTAAATCCTTCTTTGATGTTTTCATGTGCCTGATCTGAAGATAATCCGACTGCATTGCGTAGGTCATTGATCCAATTAGATTCCGCATCAAATTCTATTCCAAACAGAAAAAGCAGTGTCATATTGAAATGCCCATTCAAGAATAGGTTGTCCAATACTGAACGCGAAAATGACTGACTAGAATAAAAGTGCAATGCTGCCAATATTTCTTGCAACGACAGATGTGGGAATTCTGATGTAATGGAATTCCTATGGCCACTTTTGATTTCAGTCATGTGAAGCAATCCAACTGATCGTATTGATTCCAAATCAGAAATGTTCAATTCAACCTTTGTAAGATCAAATTCACTAAAGATGATCTTTGACAGCCCTTCACATTCGCTGATCTTTGACAACCCTTCACATTCCTGGTTGGAAAAGATGCCCATGTGTGCCAATTTTGCCAACTTACGAAAGTAGGGACTTATTTCTAGTAGGAGGGGCCAATCTGATAACCTTCTCAACACAAGCTGGACCAAAATGAAGGCCATAAGTCGCGTGTATGTCTGAAGTTCACTGTCCAAAATGGTTACTCCATCATTCAGGAGAGTAGTTATGGCCATGCAGTAGAAAGTTATTCCACAAACAGAGCTAAGAAGAGGGTTCCCCTTTAGAGCGCGCATGATACTGACTGCTCTGGCAGGATGTTTCTTTTGGACGAAATCATGTATCTGCTTTTGTCCAAGTCCAAGGATCTCTGACCCACGGTGAAAGGAAACTCCACTCAGCCCACTGAATGGCCTGGATGTGCAGATGATCGTACAACCTGCGAGCAGATCACCGCGAAGGATATTGATGCAGATGTCTACGGGGTGTGCCTTTGTATGCATATCAGAGATCTTTAAGGAATTTTTCATTTTGGACAAAAAGCCTGACAATTCGTCAAGGCCGTCTATAAGCAAAATAAGCCTTTCTGTTCCATTTCGTAACCATGAGTTCAACACCTGGTTGCCTCCTGCTTCAGCCACGGAGAACAATCCATAGAGACTGAGCAGTTCAAGGGCTGTCATGTGTGTGTTTGTATGTGTCAGAACCCTTAGTTGAAGCATGAAGAGCACCGTGAAGCCAGTTGCCCACTTCCCCAGAGCCCATTGCCTAGCCAACCATTGCAGTGTCGTTGTTTTGCCCACACCGGGGCGACCAGACACCAACACCCTCTTGACATCACTGTCTCCACTACCTAAGACATCACATGCTGATATATATCGGTTCTCCTTTTCTAATTCGCTGAGATAATGCTGATGTTCATGCGGAAGTTTACCATCCAGAGTAAGAGAGCTTAACTTCTCACTGTCAGATTCGTTTTTCACTATTTGCAATTCAACGTACTCTTTGTCAAATTCTATTTCTTCATCTAATGCTGAATCCCTTTTGTGACCCTTTTTCTTGATTTCTGTTTTCAATGACTGGGAAAAACCTGTGATACAAAAATCAGCTTCGGAGGCAGTTGGAGCCCTCCCGACTAATGTTTCAAAGAGGTTGGGCTGAGTTCCACCCAACAGTTGTATGAAAGCATCAAAAGCTTCATAGGATTTACACGATGTTTTTCTCTCTAGACACAACAGTAGTGCAGCAACTTTACTCCCCCTCTCGGTTGGAGCTTGAATGTTTTCTTGTTCGTCATAAGACAAGAACTGCTTTAAACCAGGCAATACATTTTCTACAATCAAGTTTTCAATTAAAACCGGACCGAAATCTTTGAGAATGTTTGGTCCAGCTAATGACATACCAGTAGCAGTTGGATACATTCCTGCCATCTTGCGATCTAAATCAACATTTGTACTTTTAGCCAATCGTGTCTTGTAACATTGAATAATGTACTTTTTCAGGGTAATTAAAAGATTTAGGGAAAAAAACAATACATCCACACAAGTCCTGCGTACACTGTAGACTTGGACTTTTCCAGATGTGATTATGGGACGGAATCTTCATGCGCATCTGATTGCCAAGATTTGTGGTTTCCCTATAAAAAAAAATATATAAAAAATGCATGTGCAAGCAGAAATAAATTCTATATTTTATCAAAATATACTATTCTAATGAAACGCTCATGTTCTGTTACAGAAAATATATGAAATTCCAGGCTCACTACTTAGATTAGGTGAGCAAACAATTTTAGTACATATTCTTAAAATGAAAGGACAACAAGGTATGTGTACTATGCAATTACTGTAAGGAAAAGAGAGATACACAGCAACACTGATATCTGAGTGCATGTGTTTAGAGTTAATATACATTGAAAAGTACATACTTTCCGACATACGGCTTTCTATTTCAATAAACGGATGCAGCAGAAAGTCCTGTGTATTATGCTTAGTCTACAATACTGCTGTTACTGCATTTTCCTCTGCCCACCTGTGCTTTTGGTGCACCCAATGGTGTCCTTAAGGCCACAGGAGGAGGTGAGCTGACCATAAGTTGGTATCACACAGTCACCGCGGTTAAGGTACGTTGGGGTTGGTGAGTAGAAGTTGGAACAACCGTTACACGAGTCTTCTCGACCTAGACAGCCTGAAGATGGAAAGGAAACACAGTATTACACCCTGATCGCTTTTTATTGGTTCTTAAATATTTTGTAATAAGGATTGACCCCTAATTCGGTAATAAGATGATTCTGTAATGCAAATTGATATTCATTAGGCAGATAACACAATATCAGGTATGATTTAAAAGCTAATTGGAAATAATGAAAATGACATGACCCTAAGTTATTGTAATGATTGCAAGAATTGTTAATCAATGTAAATATTAAGCAGGTAGGCCTACTGGACATCTTGTCAACACAAGATGTTTGACACTTCAAAGACATGAATATTGACTGTTTCAGTTGCATGTGACTTCCAAATGACCATAAGAATTGTATAGACCAATAGGAATCCGGCAAAACATTTTGTAGGCCTAAAAATTCAGGTTGTGAGCTCATTAAAACAGTGACTAGAATAACTCAAACTGTTGATGTTCTCTCCTGTTTTCCTCTGTTGGGGTGAACCAACACACTACACCATCAAGAAGAAGATTCTGATGCAAGGACACCCCTTGTGAGAAAGAGCTGGACCCAATACCTTTACTATTGTCTTGTCCTGTCAGATGCAAGTAAACGTCAGAGCTGTATTGCCCGACAAAGCAATAATGTCTGTCTGTGCAAACTAATGTCAATTTTTGTCTTGTCAGTAAAGCATTTCAACATTCTCAATGTAACTGATAAAGAAAAATAATAGTACAGACTACGGGCACATGGGGCAGTTATTAATGATAACTATTGCATTTTGTGCCCCCTTGGTCTGTACTGAGTATAATACGGGTGCTGCAGCTTCATTATTGGTACACAGTTTGAGTGGGTTATATTCGTGCTGACTCACCTTTTGTAGTTAGATATTCAGGTGCTCTCCTACACCACAAAATAATAAGGAAGAACAGTTAAACTCATTTGGTTTTGTACAATATTATGATCAGATTTTGATATTAAGAACTACAAACAATGTGGAATAGGATATGTTCTTTGATTTTGGAAAAAGAATTATGATAAGGGTTTAAAGTGAAAAATCTATGTAAGCAAAAAAGATATGATCACTTGTTATATGGAAAAGGCGGAAAGGATAGTCTAAATTATGAAAGGGGGTCTATGAAAGTTGTTATCATAATCTTACGGACAAACCAACAGGCAGTGGGAAGTACACTTTATTTTTCATTTATTGGTCCAATGTACACATTTCAACAGATTTGATATAAATATGGTAACAAAAATATTATACTATTTTTACAGAAAAAGATTACCCCCAGAGAAGCCCGATACTGTTATAATCTTGTGATATAGAATAGGCTATTCTAGCCAGAGCAGTACCGAATTACTCTTTTACGTCTTTACGATGTCTTCTGAAAGTGAAACTTGGAAATACTTTATATCTTCTTCCCCCCCTCTTGTGTGCAGACAGAACAGGAGAGATTGGGAGAAACAGGAATAAATGCTTCTACTACCAAACGTATGGATTTGATTTGATCTTTTCTTATATTGTTTCCCCTCTTCCTACAGTTTATGTAAGATCTTCCAGTTGCCTTACACTAATGATGATTAACAGACAGACGCTTTACTGAAATTTCACATGTAACGGGTCTGCTGTGTTCATAATTAGAGAATATCCAAAGGTCTAGACACAATATTACAATATTACAGCCAGTTTAAAGTTAAATTTTGTTGTAACCATGGTTTAATACAACATACTATGATGGTACAATTTGTAGAAAGATCGGCATCCACAATCGCAGTTACCCGGCGGCAGGATCATGATGTTTTCAGTTTCAATCATTCTCCAGCAAGGGAGTTTGACAATATCCATTCAGGAGTCTGCATGACAACTCCCCCTTTTAAAAGAAGCATTATCCTAGAAAAGTCGGCGTCATGTTAAATATAGCTTTGTTAATTTGCATTCTCTTTACATATTATATTATTTAATTTCATAGAAATTTGCCACTTTTTAATTTCAGACACTTTACTGAACCTATATATCATGCAATTTTACTGCAGATCTAGAGTAATCATCTTTAGAGTTGTTGTATAAGTCCCTTCAATATGACGTGTCAGAAAGTACTGAAAATCATGTTTGAAGTTACATAGTTAGCATGTTGCTGTTCTTTAAACTGTCAAATTCAGGTTACAGAATCAATGAGATACACTGTGCACTAGAGGCAGGTGACAGTGTACTATGCAAGCCCCATTGACCGATAAGGGCTACCAGCTGTCTGGTGGACACTCTGTGAGTGACCCAGTAGCCTATATCCACCCCAGATTCCTAAAATAAGCATGCGGACCCATAAAATAGGCCCACAAATGCTATGAACGGACTGCAGTATTTCCGTAAATACTTACAAGTGTCCCTAAATGGCTCTATAATTATACGGAAAGTGTGCACACCACCCAAATAGGCCCCGCAGACAGTACATGTAAAAAGAAATCCCATGTTTCATAAATATCTGATCAAAGCGAATTTTTAGCAATAAATTTGCAAATATATTTGTTGTTTTCTTTTCAATTTTATGATATCCTTTATAAAAGGTCATTTCTGCTATATCAAGATAATATCTGAAATTGGAAATACATCATTTGCAATGTTACATATAATGTGGAAGACACTTGGCAAACTATCCTATATTTGCAGGGACGTGGAGAAAGTTCATGATTATACAACCTCGACACCCCCACTCGCCACCCCC
Organism: Lepidonotus clava; assembly: GCA_936440205.1. NCBI lineage: Eukaryota > Metazoa > Annelida > Polychaeta > Phyllodocida > Polynoidae > Lepidonotus > Lepidonotus clava. Next base: position 11,859,086 of record OW387145.1, read on the forward strand.
CCCCCCCCCAACAGCAGAACCTATATATATACGGGCCTCGTACTATACCTACAAACACTTTGATTTTCTATTTTACTAATGATGTCATGAAAATACCCTGTTAGAATAGTTGCCGATTTTACAAAGAGTCTAATTTCACTCATTGGGTGTGTGAAATAACCCTATTTCCCCCTACGGAAAAGGCTTACAGCACCTCTGACCCTCCCGGTTCTTTTTTCCGTATTTTTGGTTTATTTCCGTAATATTTTAGGTAAAAAGGGGTAGTTAGGGACACTTTTTCCGTAAAGCCCTATAATTTCTTTATATTTACGGAATTTTGACGTCATCTTATATTTTCGCAACAATGCCGTACACTTAGAAATACTCTCTATCATTTTCAGTAAATTTTATAGTTTAGGGGGTAAAATTACGGAAAACCCCTTTTCAACTAGAGATACGGGTCCGTAATTGTACTTAGGAATCTGGGGCCAAACAATAACATGAAGGGACGGGCCAGATACTAGTCGAGGTATGAATTCATTCAATGGCATACAAGGAACTCCAACCAGTATTCTATCCAGTAAACCCATGATAATACACAAACACTTCTTAAAGTGCACTTAGTACCCAATGATATTACAAGGCTAACCCAAAGTCTAGGACCTTTTACATGTTTGACAAGCTTACACAATAAACTTGTCGTTATAATCATTTTGCAAGTGTCAACATGTATAACATATAAAACATGTATAAGGGCTTTATATTATAAACATAATTTTCATATTTACTGACCCCGACCCCCTTGGTCCCTTATTCAGTAAACATTCATATTCTTCAGTTCCTCATCCAGTCAATATTCATATTTGTGTGACCGAATATCTAGATCTTTCTTTCCATGTAGTGCTGCTATGTGGATGCTGACGTCAACGTTTGCTGGTCCCCAAAAGTATAACCATGACCCTTTCCCATTAAACCACCATGGCAGCTACTCGCAGGATCCTTTGTAGATATAACCATGGTAATTTCAAAGAATTCTCAAAATTCCCAGGTGGTAGCATATCCTTGTCTGTTTTTACATCAACATTAAATGTGAAACTCAACAACCAAATTTAAGGGCAAACTGCCTTATAATTAATAATTAAGTTTAGCTGAAAATGTTCTTCAGGGGCATAGTTGGCCCAAAACTTTAGTGTACTCACAAAATTCTGAAAGTGGATGATTACAGTAAATCTTTGTCAATTTTTGTGTACTAACAATATTTTTTTATCCGATCTTTTAGAACAGAATTTGATAGTGGTTCAAGACTGAGTGTAAGTATAACTTTTTGCGTCATGTTGGCTACGCCAATGAATTTATAATTTGATCCAGCTTTATGAAAAGGTGGGGCGCGCTATTGGAAAAGGGGTGCTGCCCCTATTTCAAAAAATCTAATTTTGCCGAAACAAAAACAGAATTCATGGGGCACATCCTCCACTTTCTAAATCCGCAACTGTTATATATATACTGTCACAATTAAAACTCATATTCGTCTTTGAAAGCATGACTTCTAACCTTACTTTAGTTGGTCGTGGTCTCTTGCAGACAGTCCACCCACTCTGCGCTCCGGAAAGTGGATGCGGGCGTATATATATTCTGGCCGCGTCTGTGTCATTTGGAAATTCCGGCAGTCAATCAGCCTACCAGGGCTACGCTCGCGGTGACGTGGGCTCAGCAGGGATAAGAGGAGGTGGTTATGTTGGTCTTGGGAACTGGAAAAACCCACAGGCAACGGGAGACTGAAGTGCTCCTTATCTTTCAGACATTGGCAAGAAATACACATTCCAACAGATACGAGGCACAATGTATGGGATCTGCCCATGTAATCTAGAAATGAAAGGTAACCTTAATAGAAACCTCTAGTTAGCACTATATTTTCCAAAACGATTAAAACATAGAAACGACCACCTTTTGACGGAAGGCTGTTAGCAAACGCTGCTGAAGGAATTTCATATACACCCAGCGGCAAATCCAGGATTTAGAAATTAAAACATGGTCCTCTAGCAGGATCCCCCTAGGGCATCCCCCCCCCCCCCCCTCGACACTGTATCAGACTCTGATACCTCCGCCACCCCAAAAAGAATAATATATCCTTTTTCATGAGAAGGATATATTCAGAGAGGCTGGCTACAGACCATGTATAATTGTATGTGCCCTTGCATACTGGTGTGAACGTTGGAGTTACCATCTGTGAAGTAATTAAGGTTTTATACTCACAATAATCCGCAGAAATCCAGGACTAGAGAGTGTGTCTGTATGAGATGGTGGACGGAAGCTTTATGTGAAACCAACAGTCTCTTAGTGTAAGGATACGAAAGTGGAACATGGGTCCAGAGTCCAACAGAGACGGTATGGTGAGCTAATGTTGCAAGAATATACCATAATACTAATACATATAGTTGATACAACATGTAGACCGTAAATCGCAACGGATCCCTGGCGTGCGCTTATGAAAATAAAGGGGGGGGGGGGGACTCGCCCCGTTTTTCCACAATTTTACATTATAAAAAGTCTACATTTGCCACCAAAAGAAAAAAAGAAAAAGAAAGGAGTGGAGAATCTGCCACCGGTATACGGGGGAGGGAGAGGCGGGCACGGGGAGTAAACATACCCATCAACCAATGTTTGTCGTCATGCTCAAAATCTTACAGAGAATAATAGAAATGTTTACAAGAAATAAAGCAATAAGTCTACGTGTCTTCATTACACAAACCATGGCACATAGGGCGAGCAATACTTTATGGCCATGGATATATCACACCATCCTCCACGAAAGTGAAACAGCTTCACATAGTTTTTCCTCGCAATGCCTCCAGAACTGAATCTAACCGGAGGAACCAATTGAGTGATGCAACTTAAATTTGGGTAGAATATCTCATTTAGATATTGCTCGCAACCAATATATAACATTGTTAGATATTTCCCAATCCTTTTTCTTTTCTTCTTTTCTTTATATATATATATTTCGGGTCGAAACACTCAATGAACACACTGCTGGTCGTTTTCGATCAGGTCTTGTCGCTTGACCAGCATTTCAGTTGAATTGCTCAACCTCGAAGGGAGTACTCGGGCAGTCCCTTTGGGCCCTGGCCTCATGCTGATATCAGGGTCTGGGCTCGGGGTGATAATATATTTCTTCCTTTTTCCATTCAAAGTTAGCACACCAGATATTGTATTATCTACTGAATCTTTATATCTTGGAAAATCGTTTGTCATAACTTCATGGGAATTATTTCCAAATCATTGTCTGTATCAAATATATGGAAGTTTTCATATTATTTCAAGAAAACCCTTGCATTTGCCATCTGTCCCTCATTGTTAAGGGTTTCTCCAAAACTACATCAACCAATGGTCAAATCCACCCTCCAGGGGGTGGGGTGATTAGCAGGTCGGTCCTAGCAGGGGACACTCTGATGTAGTGTCATTTGTAACACCAATTAGCAGAGATAAGGGGCTCTGAAACTCTCAGACATACCGCCCCCCAAGAGCCGGACCTGGAGGGTGATAGAGGAAAGTCGTTCGAGTAGTTTTTTATAGGCCTATGTTTATTTTTTCACCCATATAAAACAGAAGAAAAAATAAGCAGTGTGGGGGTCCTCGCTTGGCTTATCAACCTAAGGTATGTCAAGGAGTCCAGTAATCAGCTTGAAGACAAGGCCCGCCTATCTTGGACCTTCTTCCAAGGAGATGTAGTATAGACAACTCAGGCAATATCTACCTACAAAATAAACAACAAGTATTACCATTAAAACCAGTTATACCAGTTATACCAGACTAAAGTACCAACACACAATTGTAAGTATCCCCAATCTTGACCGCATCCCTTTCTTCAGTAAGTCCTGTCCTCTTCTCCTGACTGCTACCTTGTAACATCTATTAACACAGGGCACCCTCTCCCCAAAAAGAAAAAAAGAAAGAGAAGGCTCAATCTAACAGTTTAAGGGGTTGTGAGGTCATGGTAATGAGGGGCAGGGCTTTAAGTATGTCAGGTATATCAGAGGTATGGCTAATATTGGGGAGAGTACAAAGATTTCGTTTTCTTCCTTGTTTGGTTTCTTGTATACTTGTAAAAAGAAAATTTATGTATTTTGGTATTTGTGGTTTTTCATATTTTTCGTTTTTTTGGCGGCTGTGGAATTAGTAAATTAAGAAATAAAAATATAATTGCCAGAATTAAATCAATCAAGGACCTAAATAGAAAATATGACATATGGGCCTTTAAAAATGAATGCTATTGATAGCCCCTAGAAATCTTAAAATCCCCGATATTATTTTAAGCTATAGTCGTTGTTCAAGAAATAGAGGTCTACAAGTGAAATTCCGGGTTATAAATTTACCAATTCATGATCCACATCCTAAGCCCAGAGTCCAGATAATGACTTTGAGTTAACAGCATAAAAGGCCGTGAATGTAATCTTTCAGTGCAACTATCCGTTTGATGGGTTTGATGGCGGTTCGTTGTAGCAATGGTTTCAACATCAAGATTATTGGAAATGCACATGCTGCTGGCTAACAAATTGTCATAGTAATTAGGGTTTGGGTACAGGAATTATTAAAATAAGAAAGAATACACAAACACATAGATTAGTAGCAACACAGGTTTTTTACTATTTCCCAATATTTAGGCCTACATGTAAATTAACAATATCTTTTTTAATTGAGTCATCCTGTTACATAATAAGTTCTTCCAACAGTCATGCAATAAAATTATTGTCATGTTGAATAACATTGATATTGGATTACATGCATTCATCTAAAACCATAATCATGTATAACCTTTTCACCGAGGGAAGCTAAAGTGACTTTACAGTAAATCCCCATAGGAAAGGCCCTTAAAGAGGGGATATTTAGTTTCCAAAGAGTGAAAGAATTTTCCAAAAACTCCTATTAGAACCAGAGATATCAGCGTTTGAATATTCTAGCAATGGTTCATTAGAAAATGACAGAATTCCAATTGATCAAACTAGCACCGATATACATAAATTAGACTTTGCCATAACTTTCGAAAATTGTGTAAAAATGTTAATTGTGGAAAATTATCTAATTTTCAAAAAGTCATAACTTAGGTTTCATTCATAATAATTGCACACTGTTTTATGTGGAAACAAGATTAATTTGTAATGTTCTCTTTAAGATAAATAGAATTGGTATTTTACCAAAAATTGGTTGCCATGGAAACCCCCAAATAGAATATAGTGTGGATATTGCCCAAAAAAATCAATATTGCCCAATTGGCACAGTGCCAAAATTTGTAATGTTTTCGTCAGAATTACATAAAAAGTAAATCTACAAGATTAATCTTGAGAAAATTTGAGTTTTTGACAATAGTTTTCATATTTTGGGCAATATCTCAGTAATTTTCAACTGTACAACGCCATATTTAGCTGTGAAAGGGATAATATGTGAGGCCAGTAACACATTTAGTCAGTCCATAATGAAGTATTCTCATTTATACAGTTCTCATCTATAGCTTATATATTACTTCTGAGATCTTTTTTTCAACAGTTCAGTATCCTTGGTTTGCTTGTAAACCATTGTTAATAAAGACCTTTTCTGTCTAATCTCCAGTTTTTCTGTCCTCATGTTTCTCCTAGCATGTCAGTTCTTTCTGCCGCAGTAGATTCCTGTTCTTCTCCTTTATCCTTATTGACTTGTTCTGAAGATTTTGAAGATTTTCTTATCACGAAATGATCAAAATTGTGAGTAAAAACATATGCCACACTTGGGTCTTTGTTCCATTTCCACATCTTGTAACGATGACGGATGTACCATATGCCGTAGCAGAATGCAGCAATCAAAACAAGGCTGAGGCCAAAACCAGCAAAGGCTAGAAATGTCCACCCTATCATACTGGGGTCAAATGAATATCCAAGGTCACCACCGCCTCCTTTGCCTCCTGCTTTTCCGCCTCGTTTACCTGAGGAGGGTAACAATTGAAAGATGAGGGGTCTTCCATTATTAATTCAGTTATGTGCACATCAAGCAAGGATGGGGCAGGGGGATCAGACCAAAATCATGGATATGGGTGGGGGTGGGGGATCTGGATCAACAAAAGCATACGCATTCAGTAAGTACGATGATTACTTGTTATTATGTGTTTTTCTAAAGTTACCTATAATGTGTGTGTGTTTGTGTGTGTGTTGTTCATATCTTTATTCCCTTATTTTCTTGATCCCACAAAGGGTCATTAAGTCTTTATATGATGATTTTTTTGATAAACCTAATATAAATGTTAACCTGACTCAACGACTGCCGTCTATCCTTAAGCTAAGAGGTATGTCAATGTTAAAGGAAATGAGTCAGAAACGATAGTCATTCATATAAGTATTATATTCTTAGAATGACATGTTTAGCATAAGAATCGCATTAGATTACCATCCATTATCATAGACTCTGCAATGAATTAATATCTGCAATCTTTTCATATAGAGATTACAATGTAGTGTGGTTCTCATTTGTGACTGTAAAGGATGCAAACGTAGATCGTCTATAGACCTTGTACAGACATGATCACGTGGCTACTTTTTGGTGATCACCATGTGCTCTTCATGACCATATGGCTATTGCAAAAATCTAGAAAGCTTGCATTTTTTTCATTATATAAGTTGTTCATCATGATATCTATGATTATTGTAGATACATTATTAATATACAAAGCTAAGTCTTCTAAATGTTTGTAAAATGTTGGTAATAAGATTTCTACATTAATCACCAGATGGCGCCACGCCCCTTTCTGGTTACCGGGACATCATCTGCACAACGTCTATAGGCCTATAAGTATGACATGGGAACACAATTATATATATAACATGCAATATGTTTAAACTTTTTATGATAATTATTATGTATCTAGGGTTACTGATCAAAGTATTTCGCTTAGTTCGGTGGTATTTTTTAAGGAAAACAGCTGCGGAGGAGGAGGTTATGCCATTTAACCTCCGCGCCTGCATACTCAACCTAGTACCTTGTAATTGCCTCATGAGCATTAAGTTGTTTTTTTATGTCAAATAAATGTTGTGTATATGCCATAATATCATTTCAATAAAAATTTTACTTTTGCCGATGCGTATAAGATATGTTATTATCTGCATAAGTGCTGCCACAATAAGGTGGTGGTTAACCTCTGACACTGCAACTCTAAAGGTTAATGGTTCGATATCCAACTCTGGTTAATAGATGCTTAAACTTTTCATGAAATTCGAAATTGTCTAGTTAATGTAATATGGTCTGGGTACCTCTCATATAAACTCCTCCGGAGGTTAATTGAATAAACCTCCGCCGGAGGTTTACCATGTAAACCTACAGATACACCTCAGATGCTGGATTAGGCTAAGAAACCTCCCAGGGGATCAATAGAGACGTTGGTCAGGGGTAGTATGAGAGAGGTTAGCCATGTGGTATAGTGGGATCCAGTGTTGTTTTCCTCGCCAAACTAAACACAGCCACAGGTGACAACCCGTGGGAACCTACGTGTTAATAAATGTACTATTTTGATGATTTACAGAAAAACCAATTCAACTAAATGTGCTACTTTACTACTTTTCATTATCAGTACCGTGAGCTGTGAAAAATAAACATAATCAAACATTGAAAAGAGAGAAAGTATTATAGTTTGGAATTTAGATATGCTTAAGAATATAGAAATGAAGTGTGTTTACCTGCATCTGTTAAAGGGATAAGATCCAGCAGATAAAGAAGGCATACCAGGGCTTTACCAAGAAAACACTTGGCCTCCATTGGCAGTCCTTGAGAGGTCATAATGTTGCAAAGAGTGTGTGTACTGTGATCTCTAATATAGGTACTTATAGACTCACAAGCCAATCAAGGAATACAGCACCAACGTTATAACAACGCATATTATATGCAGGCCATGTTTCATTCTATGCACCACTGGTTACGTCTATTTTTCCATTGTGAGTCACGGTTCCTCCTGTTTGATCAAAAGGCCAGTTTGGATCACCGTGCTGACGCCAAGCGTGTTGTGCAATCTGCCACAATGCGTCGGGCAATATCGTTTCTTCTACCTGACGAAGCACCTGCCCTCGTTTTTGTAGGCTTGGTCATGATGTTCCTTTCTTTGACTCGGAAAGAATGGACCGACCTAGATACCTAGGTATCCTATCTACGCCAGCCCTAATGTAAATACAGGCCTCCCTCAGATCAGAATCCTGTAGATCTATCAGTTCTATACACACTTGACTTCTAACGAACAGTCTTACTGGCCAACAAGCCCAGGCATGACCCAGGTAACCATAAACTCCTTGTATTATGGGTGTAGACATGGCCATTTCGTAAATTCGACATGCAACATGGAGCTTAGTGACATGAAGAAAAAATAAACGACATCACAATAGGTTATTTCTCAGGCTCGACATGCGACATGCGACATGAAGGATTTTCAAAATCGACATGAATAACAAAAACATAGTCACATGTGACATAACTATTTCTTAAATTCGACATCTGACATGGGGACCCCCAATCTACTCCCCTTGTATTATTGTGACATCCGGAGGGAGGCCTAGATTAATATATTGGGTCCATAAAGGCTAACTTGCAGGGTGGAGAGGCATCCAGGTATAGGTGTGTCAAACTAGTTATGCCTCAGTACCTGAAGAAACACAACAAACGTGTGGCACCTTGCCAAGTTGAAATTGATCAAGGGTATCTAAGGCCATCTAACGGACGTCTACAAGGGGTTTGCCTTAGATTTCAACGTCTATATATATAGTGAACCTTCCTCATGATATCATTTTCATGTCTCTTTTATTCAGCTGGTTTGATTAGAAACTTCAGATGATTGTGATGCATTTTTCATTGAATACATTGCACTATGTTACATGGGAATTATCCCTACCACGAGTAGAAGATGGTAAACTTTAATGTCGGTGTGAACTGTGATTGGCTCATTGGGTAATCTTCATTCAGGTGGGTAGGTTAAGTCAAGCGTGTCTATTGGCTACCTGGGGCCGACCTCAGCACGCAGTACTATATCGATAAATAACTCCGTAATGGTCTATTGTACAATAAATCGTTTGACAAATATTTTAGTCGTGATGTTCCTGGCATATAACTGCAAAGAATAAAGGCAAACATATTTAAAAAAGGTTTATGAACTGGCATATAACTGCAAAGAATAAAGGCAAACATATTTAACAAAGGTTTATGAAATAAACCAGTTTTATATCTACATTGATCATTGATAATACGTGTGTATGTAATTAATCAAATTTTTTATCATAGAAAAATGGGCAATCCCCCACCTGGGTTACTTCAGGCATCTAAACTGTTCATATGTATATCATAATACCTCCTGTAACATTTGTTCACTATATCATATCAACAATTGTAATCTTGTAATATAAGTTTTCTATCAAAATTGTTACCGCTGGAAGATCTGCCTTAAAGAAAGAGGTGAAAATTATAGAAAAAAATTCTCCCCCAAATGTAGTTTGGAAAAAAACTAAAAATTTCATTTTTTCATAAGGGTCCCCACGGCACCTCTGTACTGCTAACCCAAACTCCTTTCTCGCTTCAGATTCCCGTGTAATCATCGCTCCGACTATAGCACTATGGGAACTGCCGGAACTATTTTTCGCTGGGACTTGTTACCTGCCTGACTTGGCACTTACTATAAGAACTACTTTTTCGCGGAGGGCCACGTGCGTGATGCGGTTGCGTAGTACTACAATAAAATTGCTTCACGAAAAAAGGCTATAGTCGGAGCGAGTATTACATTTGGAATCCGACGCGACTAAGGAGTATGCTGCTAACCATGCATTTGATCACCATCTTCCGGACTGGTTTAGCCAGTGGTTAAAAAATCACTTTGGGTTGAGATAACATGTGATGTCTTGTTATATGTGAGAGAATAGCAGAAGAATTTATTTGAATACCTCATGTCAAGATGTATATATTTAGGTACATAAGAGGTATATAAATATTTAATCAGATGAGAGATCATTCTAAATGTTCTGTCAACATTACAAAATCAACACCTTTCAACTTTTTTTTAGATTTTATTCACCACTTCCTGTTACTGGATGTGGGCCAGATTCAATAACTCAAAATGTAACATCCCCACCCTTTTTTTGTTCATGTTTGCATTGGTGTTTACTGTGTAACTTGCTGACATTTGAGTTGCAACTGATTTCATATGCATGAAAACATTAAACGCAATGAAGGTGGTGAAAATTATAGAAAAAACTTACAGTGTGAGCACATACACCTGCAGAAGTACATGCACATACAAAGATCTCCAGGAGATTACTTGCACAGTGGCATCCCCTTTTCGTTAGAACCCAGAATTCCCAACCTGAACCCCTAACCACTAATCATGGCAACATTAACTGTGGCACAGTGAAACACGAAACAAAATTACGGAGATATGAGCACTGATATAACACCTTAAAAGTTTCAGTGTGAGCACTTATGGTTCTTCCTAAGAAAAGGTTGTCTCGGAATTTTGATAAATGTCCTGGTTTTGGTTTATGAAATGTAGAAATAATGTTTGGAAAGTTTACAAAACATTGCCGTTGTTTTTTAAATTATAGATAAAGACTAATACCCGAATTAAAAAAGAGAACTCACCCTTTCCTCTAAGACAACAAGAAGAATGCATATCCCAATGTCAGCATGATATATTTCATGTGTATGTGTGTGTGTGTATGTGTGTGTGTGTGTCTGTGTGTCTGTGTGTGTGTGTGTGTGTGTGTGTGTGCAGTAAGATGTTGATGTGGAAAAAAATAAATGTAAGATTAAGATTTTCTGTAATTCTTGGCCCATGAGTTTGATGACAAAGCCTATTGTTCATATGCTTTTATTGTATTTATAATGATATCAATAACAATGATCTAGGAGTTGCGAGGGAAATTCATCAACTAGGTTTCCTTTAAGCCATAAATGAGCCATATGGAACTATGCCCCCATTGCTACAAAATGACCACTCTAGCACTTTAAATGTGCTTCTCTGACATCCAAAAAAAATCGGCACCAAATATCGGCATGTGGAATACGGGCTTAATTAAAGGTGTGTTCAACCTGATTTTTATTGACCAGTTAAATTTCTTATATAATTTTTTTGATTAAAGCTTATGTCTATAGAAGTAAAAAGAGACTGAAAATTTAATATTTTACCATTTGTGACAGAAGCTACAGCCTAAATGCATAAGAAAATTACCTTTATCATTGGTTTCTATGGGAGAAATAAGTTTTTGTAAAATTACAAAAAATCTACCAGTGTAATCCCTACCAAACTCAGCATAGACCTTGTGCAGACGTCGTCACGTGATCACTTTCTGGTGATCACCATGTGGTGATCATAGCCATGTGGCTATCATATCAATCAAATTGTCTCAATTCAAAGTGATCATAGATGCTGATTATGCTCAAGTGAGTTGGGTGAAAGTAAATGTAGCATGGATATTTAACCTACAATATTTGCAATTGTGAATAATAAGGATTAACATTTGATCACCAATATGGCGGCCAGTCCTTTTTTGAGGATTTACACACATGTTAGGAGAAAATAAAGAACATTTACCTTTTGTGAGAGTGGTTATAGTGAATAAACTTTAAAATGTGACTATTTGAGCACTATTTTCTTGGGTCATTCAAGAAGTATTGTTCCATTCAAAGAAGAATCGTGTGCAGTGTCCAAATACGTAAAATAGCATTTAAATTGTTTTGAAATCAAAATAAATTTTCAGTTCTTCATACACATCCCAGAGGGTGCCCTGAACGGTAGCAAGTACCTTTAAGTGGCCAAATTCAAATCGTAATAATGAGCTAAATGGCAAATATGATATTAAAAAAAAAGTAAAACCGTACTGAACGTTAGGAAGTTATCTCTTTCTCCAATGACTCTTGCCCTACAGGTTACACGAAGAGACATGTTTCAGGCTTAACCTCCTCACTGAGCCCTCCCACATTAAGCCGAATAAACGCTTTAAAACCCCTCTAAATATGCAACTGGTCTAAATTAAGGTCCGGGCGGTATCCCTTTAAACCAAAATCAATAATATATTTACAACTGTAAGTTTAAAGAGATCAACCCTAAGAGTGAACACTACTCAGAAATGTACTTTGTTGCCCTGGGGTAAACACTGGTCCCCTACCAGTGGGAGACGGCGGGGGATAAACTCCTATGTACCTCGTGAATTAAAACACCTCGTGAATTAAAACACACACCGTGAGCTGATAAAAAATGTAGAGCCATTAAGTAATTGGTCGTCAAATACTTCAGATAATTGTTACCCGAGCGTATCCATTGGTAAAATCCCCAAATGGACGAATTCCACACGATATATGGATTTCCAAGTGTAAACCGTGGAGCACTAATCTCCTCTCCATGAATGGAGTACATTCACTTAGAGTGTAGGTGTGACATGGAGCGGCACATGCTCTCAGAGCGCGGGAGAATATTAGGGGTTGGTGCAGGATTTGGGGTAGGCTGGTTCCCGCCCCTGTCCGCTACCGCTCTACTAGGTTAATTACCACGGGGAACCAGTGTAGATTTGGGGGGAAAGGGAAAGGGAGAGGTGTGTAATGTATTAAATCCTAGCCTGATCGTGGTAACCATATACTCCTGAGGAATTTCCCCTGTATTTATGTTAAGAGTCCCAACCAACAAACGGGAGGGAGGAGCTTATACAAGTACAAACTGGTATTCAACAGTAAAACGTTTGATGTCGCAACATACACGATAGATTTTGGCAGTAGACAAAGCAATTTCTTGAATATGATAACAGGATGCCTAAACTTGTCATCCAAAGGCAGTGTACGATATAGGATTTTTAAAATGGGCACGCTTTGGTGGGGGGAAATACTACTGTAAACGTACTCATTTTCGCGACAATATGACATGAGTAAATTAGGAATATCATGGAGCAAATAGAATTATCTATCAAATGCGCAAAATCGTGACTGCATGAACATGCGATTTATTGATAGGTGCGCGAAAATTTAGCAGGGCGAAAATATATACGTTCGCGGTAAAGTATTATGATTGTATTAGCCGAATTTTACGTGAAACCCCACAAATCTCCTGAAAATAGTGGTTCGCGCTCCCTTCTCAATCCGCTACTGTAAGGTTAATGAGTGAGTTCACGGGGGATAGTTTGTATAAACAACGATAGATACCTGTCCTGGAGTGGTGAACTAGGACTATAACTTGTCTTGGCAGGAATGCATAATCTTCGTCGGTATAGGCCTATATCAGGGGCGCATCCAGACATTTTCAAAAAGGGGAGGCACTGGGGAGGGGGGGGGGGGCACCCTAATGTAACATGTTTTGCATCCCCAGCAGGGGCTTGAGTTTTATATTAAAATTAATCGACATTTGGTCCCAAAGAAAATGGGGGCTGGGGGATGCGCCGCCTTCTAAATCCCTGTATAGCATAATTACGTGAATTATACTTTGCTGAGATTATAAATTAATCCATAGTTTCGTGACAGATAATAAGGCTAATCAGTCGAGTATATAACAAGATCAGTCTCTCTATCAATAGGGAATGTTATTGCAAAATAAGAGGAAGGGGGAATTAGGGTAATTTCACGTAGGTGTCTAATTTCACGCATCACATTTGTTTAAGACCTGTACTTTCTGTGAATTATGATATTAGAATAAATGTTTTTGCAAAATGTGCAGCATGGATGATAAATCAATTCTAATGCGTTTCATGACGATATCCAAAGGAAAATTTGGGGCAACTTAATATGAAAATCACGTTTTTTTCCCCTGTTTTACAATTTTTCTTATAGGGACCTAAAGCCGAAAAATTTGGGGCAACTTAATATGAAAATCACGTTTTTTCCGCTGTTTTACCATTTTTCTTATAAAGCCGAATTTCTATTAGAACATTAGGCCTATACCATATCTATGGGGAAAAAAGTCTATATCATCATGAATAAATTATTAGCCTATTCCTGTTCCTACATATTGATCTAGGTGTGAGCCTAATCAATGTGTGTGCTATAGGTAGCCTTTGAATCAGTCAATCTGTTTATAAACGGATGAGAATCATTGAAGGAAATCCCCGGGAAAACCTGAGGAAAGGCAATTCCTGAATGAAAACTGATTCAATTAGGAATATTTCTCTTATATTTATTAGTAACCTCCTGTCATTGTGCAGGCGTGTGCAGACCCCCATTTATTTTCGCAAAACTCACAGCAAAATTCACACAATCTAGTCACAAATTCTCACATTTTTGTATAGCACTTTCCTATATATAAATTTGTGCTAAAAATTCGCACTTTCTTGGACAAAATTCGCACATTGGTGCGAATGTGAGCATTTGCACACCCCTGTTGTGTTAGAGGAAATATAATGTATTAATCGTTCTTACTCACGGCGGGAGTTGCCATGATTCCTCAATAGGTGGCGCGCCGGACGCATGCGACAACGTCACCCGAGCAACCACTCTCCGGGCGGAGGCCTCCTCCACTCCGGTACATCACCACCAGGGGCAGTTTCTGGGTGAAGAGTGACGGGCACCTGCTGACCCATCGACTGGACCACTTTCCTCACTCTGTAAAACGGACTTGTACGAAAAGACTGTACCCGCGGTAGACATGGCAGATTCTTGGTTCGGAGACGTAGACTTGGCGCCGCCCATAGAGGTTTTCGCTCTGACGGCCTCCTTCAACGAGGACCCTCACCCGAACAAAGTGAACTTGGGCGTCGGAGGTAGGTTGACATTGGGTTCTCCGGGCGGGGAGGCCGGGCCCCGACCCCCGGCCGACGGCCCGCCCGGCCCCGGGCTCCGGCCCCTTCTCTCCCCCGATCTCAATTTGTACACAGAAACCACGTATTAAGCCAAAACTAAATTATAATAGACTAAGGAAAAGAGACCAGTGAAGGGGGCAATGGGGATGGTGTCTTTTTTCCAGTGATAAGTTTATAAAGAGGCACAAAATCGTTTTAGGTTAGACCGAAAAACAAGTTGAAAAGTGGGCGATAATGAAGGTCGGGAGGGACAAGGTCGGAGGATGTTGATGGTCTGTGCAGAGGACGTTCAGGGCCGCACGTCAGCTGCCCACACCACGTACACACCGACATGCACGCCTCTTTATTATTGATGAGGCACAGTTACACTGATCCAGTTTAATTATACATGTTGTACATCTCACTGTCTCCAGAGCCAGATGTGGTGGTGGTGTGTGTGTGTGTGTGTGTCGGGGGGGGGGGGGGGGGGGGGGCATCAGTATCAGGGCCTAGGCCTAGGGGTCGGCTAGATAAGCCTAAAGGGTATAAACGCAACTAATTTTTAAAACATCGGATTCGTACGTATGAAGTTACTTAGGTTTGCCCCTCGATCGAATTAAGGCTGGGAAGATAGAACCGCCCATTTTTCATCCCCCCCCCCCCCCCCCCCCCCGCCCCCGACCTGGATCCGCCACTCATGCACCCTGGCCATTTGAGTTAGATTTAGGGTATACCTAGCCTCCTACCCTTACCCTTACTCCTACTCCGTACAGTTGGGATATCCAAGGTGTCTGGTGATCCAGAAGCGGTTAGCCCGCTGCGGGTATAGATCTGTTCCCATAATAATGATCATGACATGGGTTAGATCCAGATCTAATTCATTATCAATAAGTTTATAGTGCGCAACCCAGGGACGGATCCAGAGTCATCTAGGAGGGGTGGCATAGATCTGTCCCCACCTCCCCTATTAAAAGATGATAATACATTAAATTTGTCTGAATGTGTGTCTGTAGGGTATTTACCAAAATCATGCCACATCGAGGAGGCACAACTGCCCTTTTGCCCCCTCCCCCCTAGTCCGTCATTGCAACCTGTCTCACTAATGTGCGACGAAGATCATGAACGGTGCAAAGAGACACTGTTCTCACTCATGGATAACACATCTATTGCAATTTTCTAAAATGATTCAGCTTAGAGTGAGACATAAGTTGTATAGCCACAGAAGGACAATCATCATGTATATTAGTGTCATTCAAAGTTCTAGGAATTATTTTAAGCAAATCAATACAACAATAATTGAACATAAATAATAATAGATCTAAGCATTGTATGGTTGCGTGTAGATCTAAGTGAGCGAGCATCTGTTTCTGATATAAAACAAAATAGAAGAGGTCTACATAACTAATTCATACGTCATTTAGAGTTTCTACCGTGCGTTTAATTTATCTTACAATAGTGTAGGACTCTTTTGAGTTATTGAGAAAATAAAACTGGTTTATATAAGGTCAAGATTACAGATATAAAATAAAAGACTAGAATACATAACCTGGCTGAGTGCCCTAGGTGAGGAGGTCAAAGTAGACTAAAACCTTAAGTAGACTTAACCTTAACTTGTACATGACCCTTTCATGGACTTAAGTTATGAGACCGATACCTGAAGCCAGTACACTGACAGCGTTCAAACCAGTTAAGCAACTGCAGTGGTTTCCCTTGTGTCCTTGGCCCACTTGCAGTACCATATATTAGATGGGCTGGATTGAAAATGAGCGTCAATCAAGCAGCCGTTGGCACTTTACAGGGCTGATGATTTTTGGGGAAAGGATGATACATTTAATCTGGCTGGCTATTTTTTTTTCTTGCACACGAACGTAAACTGTATTTAATGTATTCACAACGTTCTTGTAAAAAAAAAACAGGCCTAAGATTTTTTAGGAGTCACTTAATATAAATGAATAGTATTGTAGGTATTGGTAGGTACTTCCTCAGTCATGTCTTCAATTATTTGTTCTTTATCAGTTGTCGCACAATGTCATGTTCAGCAATTGAAGCTTAGGGCATTGCCTTGCAGTTGTTGTTATAATTATACAGTCAAGCAGAGTGAGAAACCAGAAGTGGGTTACAAAACAATTTGCTGAGCCGATCATCCCTCAGTAGTTCACATAAGGACTTCAACCGTCATCCACAGGTGGGGGAGGGGGGGAAGGTGGCTGAGTGATTGGTCACTCAGTACTACGAGGTGTATGGCAGTTGACCTGCATGGACCTCATAGTTACCCTTACCTAAACACCTTCCCCAACTGTGTGTGATAGCAGAGTAGTGGTCGTGGCTAAGAATTATGGCTGATACATCCTATTGGTAGTGGGAGGGGTATGTTTAGAGGAAGAGGCCCTAGTGCTGGGAATAGGTTATAAATATAATGCATTTGTTGCTTACTTCATTTTATTGAGGGACGACCATCACTCATGCATATGCAGAACTTTGTAGCTATTTTGCTTCTTCTATACAGGTGCTTGGGGATGGATTTATTTTAGGGCATCCATAATTTTTACCATGACCCCCACCCCCACCTACGCGCAGACCCACCCTTTTTTCCAGAATTTTAGAAGCTGGCATTGCATGTATTATTCTGTCAAAGCGGGTAAAAACAATTATAAATGGAGCTTTCTTATATACTTAGTAAAATTAGAATTTGGCCTAAGGGAACATTTTATTCACAGTATTGCCATTGAGATTCGTGATGAAATTCGTAAAAACCTGAATTTGTATTTCCATAGACCAGCATTTCAGAGAAATTTCATTGCATAAGAAGTTGTATTATAACACCAAATAAACCAGCATAACCACCTTTCAAAATTAAACAGCATAGATAAAGGAAATGAATTGAATAGTTTAAAAATGAATCCCTTGTCTATATTCATTGAATTAAAATTTAAATTGAAAAGAAAGAATTGCAAATATGTACTAATATTCTTCCCCCATCTTGTACATAGCGTACCGGACTGACGATGGCCAGCCGTGGGTGTTGCCCGTGGTGCGCACTGTGGAACAGCAGATGGCTTCTGACCTGACCCTGAACCACGAGTACCTGCCCGTCGCCGGGAACCCCACCTTCAGGACCAACTGCCAGAAACTGCTGTTAGGGGAAGGCAGTCCCGTCTTTACAGAGAACAGGGTAGGTGTCTGTGTGTGGGACTAGAACCCCACCTTCAGGACCAAATGTAAGAAACTGCTGTCAGTGTTGTCCCAGAAGAAAAATAAACCCAGGGCCGGATCTAGAGTTCTGAAGGGGTATGGGGCCTTATAGTATATAGAATTTGCTTTAAATTCCTACACTAAAAATCTTCAATTTTCTGGGGAAAAAGGTAAGTCACGCACCTGCACGCCCAACATTAGGTCCGCCCCTGAAACCTGGCTGTTTTGTGAAATAAGGTTTTTAAAGGCGGTCAGAAATAAATTTCCTATCAAATAACCCCATCAATATTCTAATATGTTTTTGACCAGTTAGGAAATTAAAGCTGGTCATCCAGAATACAAGCTAGTCAGAACAGCTGGCTTTAGTATAAGAGCCTTGGGAAAACACTCTACCGCCAGAGTCTTGTTTCACAAATTGACAATGAATGAAAGGGATTTTCCTAGAAATAAAACACTAAAAGAAATATTTGGACAATGCATGTGAATACGATGAATTAGTCATTGATTTATGATCTGTATATCAAGTAATAGCATCTATGGCACTCGATTCCAATACATTTTGAAATATTATGTTCATCCATATATATTTTTCTACTCATAGTTTGGTTATGGGGCTAATGGTTGGGGACGTATTACTAGTGAGACAAAGGTATTTTGGGAAAAAAAAGAAACTGTTTCTTTAGAGAAGCAAAATATTCACCATGTGATACCACAATGATGGGAAAGAAAAGATCTGTTTTCTATGAAAACCATAGAAAGGATCAGGTAAAACTAATAATTTCTAAGTTCTATAATTATGATGTTAACCTGTTACCTCCTTCCTCTTTTGACCTCAGGTGGACAGTATCCAGTCACATGGCGGTACAGGCGCGCTCTTCATTGCTCTCAATTTCCTCCGCACCAGGCTCCGCCTTGATACCGTCTACGTCTCCAACCCAACATGGGGTAAGTGGCAATTACCCAAGTCGGGATAGCAATCATTCCCTGTTTTAATTTCAGAATGAAAATGTTAATGAGAGGACTCATTTAATAATAGTTAATATATTTTGAACAGCAGGCTAGGAAAATCTGCGTGCCTCAACAAAAAACAGAAAATGGTTGTGGACGAACTACTCATGACAACCAAATATTGTGAATTAATCACTAAAATATCAACCTCTAAGGTATTGTTTTGAGCTTTACACCCATTCTGAGGATATGAGGGTCCTGAGAAAGTCAGCGTTTAAGTTGGCACTTGAATGAATATCCATTTATCTATTTATAGGGACAAAAGTATTTTTTCTGTTTATGCAGTCTGCATGGTAGAGTGTATTTGCTTCCTACATCTGGCACACGTATTAAAAACATAAGTGTGGGACAAACTACCACGATCTGCCAGATGTTTATTCATAACGCAATTAAAATATAATGAAACACAACTCCCGTATTTCCAGTACATACTCCTCGACCTCAAAAATGAGATAACACACTGGTATGAGTGTGATACTGATGTACCGACTACCTTATAATCAGACCTTATCCGACTTATCTGTGGAATAGACCGACACAGAACGACCTCACCATAGATAACCCAGATCGGCCCGACTAGGACTGCGTGCGTTCAGCGACTTTGTAACAAACCATCGTCGTCCGACTATTTGGAGCCTTTGTCCGCTGTTGTACTTAAGCCGATGTTAGTATTGTAAGCACGCTCTTATCTGATCATTTTAATTGATTGGAATGCGTGCATACATACATTGATATGCGGGGCAGAAACGCGTGATCAGTTAAACATAGCAACGAGCCAGTCAGGTTGATACATATGCAGTAATTTAATTATGGTTCATGATCAAATTATATTGGTGTCAGATATTGCGGTATTCCTTGAAATTTTAGTTTGATAAGTAAAAACAAATTATTGCAGCTATATATATATATATATATATATATCTGTGTTACATTACATGTGTAAGTTATCTTACGAAATTAGGAACAACAAAGGAATGCTTTTATTTGGTACTAATTATTCAGATGTCAATGTAACATGATGTTGTCTTAGTTTAGAAAATACACGAATAGGTTATGACAAAAATAGTCCGACTGTAATTATAACAAGATTGAGCGTTGATCATGGGGGCATAAAGTAAGCCGCGACTTACATAAGGAACTGACAAGTCAGGCTTAGAGACCTAGTTACACATGTTTAAGTGGTGGCTGAATGCCAACTCTTCAGTTAGGCGTAACATGGCGCTCCTGTACAAAACATAACTTTGTATGGTTGAGTCCTATATATAAGACTTCGTCAATATGCTAGAAATACTTCATATGTAAAGCATTAGAATATATCATTAATCGAAAAGAGATCAGAAATCAAATGAAAATGCAAGGGAATCTAAACAAAATTTAAGGATTTGGCACGCAAATGAGACCAAGAATGATAATGCAGTGCCGTGGGAGCGTGGGGGACGACCACATGGAGTTTAGGGAGGTGTGTACCAAGGAAATGTAAGGTACAAAATGAACATAAACAAATCATTATATAAGCTTATTCCATTGGAAGATCTAGTGAACCGAAGTGTATGTGGGAGAGCTCTGTTTTTTTTGTTTTTACCCCTTTTTTCCTTATTGCGGGAAGTAATATAAATGTTGAGCTTAAGTGTGTGCAGGAGAATCTTAACAAAAAGAAGTGACAAAAAGAAATTGTTAAATAAGTTGCTACCTTGAACTTGCAGGCAACCAGAAGACCATCTCCAAGGCCCTGAACTACCCGAACATCAAGGAATACCGCTACTGGGACGCCGCCAACCGCTGCCTCGACATCGAAGGCATGCTCGAGGACCTCAGGGTACGCGAACATGAGTGACCTATAATAACCATGAAATAATCTGTTTTTGGGGAGCGCATAGTGGCCAACCTAATCATCTTGCAGGCATTGGGGCCCGCTGCTACAAATAGGCACCTCATTCCAAAGATTCCGTCACTGCCCCTGTGGGCAAAACTAGCTGCAAAGCTTTACCTTGTGCAGTCTGGTAAAAGAATCCTAAAGGGTTGGCCGGACAATAAACTAACCCAGCAAACAAACAAACCAATCATCTTGCATGTTGGCAGCCTGGGTTCCACCCTAGGCATTTGGTGTGGCTGCTACACTTCCCTTTGTGCCAATGACAGGGTTATCAAAGGTATAAGGGCCACTGGCTGTTGTGTGTGGGGCCCTGTCGATGGAACCCTGCACATTAGGGAACACCTGCCTCGGAAGATGTTTGGGAGCGAGGTTTCTACCTCCTCATAAATTTGATCCTTTCATAGAGTCAATCATCAAAAGACAGAATTACCCACCTTTGTTCTGCATTAATATGATGGTAATATGGCGTTAAACAACAACAAAAACCCACCGAAATCCATAGATATAAAAATCATGAAATAATATGGTTTGGTAACGTCTTTATGATTCTATGGTGAGACATTCAGTGGGTCACATTATAAAATCCCCCACCTTTACTATAAATATTGTCTTTAAAATCAATCATACAATAGTGAAAAGAGATAAAAAGCTCATCTCATAGATACGATCACCAAAGAGTGGAATTCGTCCCAACTTAATTTTGCCATGAAAATGATTGGCTGTCGGTGCGGCGTAAAACCTCCATCACTCGCTCGCTCACTAGATAAAAAGCTGCATAGGGGTCCTCTACATATTCAATACTGACATTAAACCATGCTTTACGTGATTAAAGAAATTGCCATGTCACACGTTATCACTACCGGTAGTTGATTAAGCCAAATCTCGTGTGTCGAATCGTAAACAAATGGCCATGTTGCCTGTCACTGTAATAAACACCTGCTGTTATGTTGCTAATCTTCCATGTCATGTGTCGATTTTAATCAACAGTTGTGTCAAACTGTCGCCTTTTATGGTGTGTATGTGTACTTCTTGAAAAGTCCTTGAATTCTATTTGAAATTTATTTTATTCAGCTTACCTGCAGAATACCCAATGTTACTCCTTTTAACTGTATGAGAACTCTTTTCTTTGCAGAATGCCCCAAAAGGTTCAGTCGTCATCCTCCACGCATGTGCACACAACCCGACCGGCATAGACGCCACCCAGGACCAGTGGAAACAGATTGCTGAAGTTGTCAAGGTCAGTGGACTAGGGTGATAATAGCTAAGGGTCGTCAAGGTTATTGGACCAGGGAAAGAATAGCTAACGGTTGTTGAGGTTTTTGGACCTGAGTGAATATAATTAAAGGTTATAAGGGTTAGTGGACCAAGGTGAAAATAGTTAAGGGCCATCAAGGTTATTGGACTAGTGTAAAATGATTATAGGTCATAAAGGTTAGTAGGCCAGGGTAAAACAGGGGTCCTCAAGATTATTGGACCAGGGTAAAAATAGTTAGAGGTTGTCAAGGTTAATGAACCAGGGTAAAGCAGTTAAAACTTATCCATGTCATTCGTCCTGGGTCGGAGAAGTGATCAACCTAAGAAGGCCATTCTCAAAGTCAACATTTATCTGTCCTTAAAAGTGATCTATTAATCAAGGCCAGGATCATGAGATTCAGAGCTTATCAAACTTAATGGGCCTAGGTCAAAAAAAGAAGTCAAATGTCAATAGAACAGGATCAAAATAAATCAATTTTATGACAAGAGTATATCTATGCATTTAGTGAGATAAATTGAATGTGTCTTTTACTGACGTCTGTGGCACTCTTACATTTCAGGAGAAGCGTATATTCCCACTCTTTGACTGCGCGTACCAGGGCTTTGCGTCTGGCGACCTGGAGCGAGATGCCTGGGCCGTGCGCTACTTTGTGCAGCAGGGCTTTGAAATCTTCGTTGCCCAGTCCTTTTCCAAGAACTTCGGCCTCTACAGTAAGTACATTACCTCTGCTTGTTTTTAGGATTTTAAATTGCTGTACATCACTTAAATATCTGTGATACAGAAATATGAGTTTTCAGATTTTGTCTCTTCTCAGTCTTCGTTATAAATTAATTTAATGAAAAAACGTATTCGCGTATATGCCGCTTTAGGATATATTCATATCTCTAATGTTACTGCAGATTTGTTCTTTAGTTTCGACTTACATAAACAACAAATTTAGGTCAGGACTATTACTGCCGAAGAAAATTATTTCCTCATAAATTGATTCTAATTTAACCTACAAAGTGCTTTCGCTCTTGTAAAGGAATGTAAAGTAACTGTGCCTCCATACCTCTGCCACTCACTATAACTAACATACCAAGGGGAGCGGGATGGTATAGTGGATAAGGTCCTTGCTTGGCACGTGGGAGACCCGGGTTCCGGTCTGGGCAGTGCCTGCTATACCACCTTGATCTGCCGTTGTTCTCACCCCCATAGATTCACTCAGCGAATTGGTAGTCAAAAATCGGAGTTGGTCTCGATATAGCTGAAAAATTGCTGAGTAGACCTTAAACTATAACACATCATCATCATCACTAACATACCACTACCTTTTTTACATGATAAAACGTTTGTCTCCTCCCCTCCCAGATGAACGTGTGGGTAACATGGTGTTCATCGCCTCCTCCTCGGACGCCGTTCTGCGCCTGCGCTCCCAACTGATGATGGTGGTGCGGGCCAC
Organism: Lepidonotus clava; assembly: GCA_936440205.1. Taxonomy (NCBI): domain Eukaryota; kingdom Metazoa; phylum Annelida; class Polychaeta; order Phyllodocida; family Polynoidae; genus Lepidonotus; species Lepidonotus clava. Next base: position 11,882,575 of record OW387145.1, read on the forward strand.
GTGGTCCAACTCGTCCAATCACGGCAGCCGTATCGTGGCCACCGTCCTCGACAACCCAGCCCTGAAGAACGAATGGTATGTGGGAAGGAGGTCACCTGTACATGTTGTTGAATTTACATATAATCTTAGGGGGAATCTGCACACCACTTTTTAGGTCATTATAAATCATGTATTTCTTTTTATTCTGGAGAGTTTCAACTATCAGAAAATTCAAATATGTTTTATTTCACTTCCATGGTTTCATGAATAAAGAAATATAGACATGTTTTATTAACAAAACTGAAAATTTTGGGGAAACCCGTTTATAAGCCGCACCCATAGTTTTGGTATCAAACATGGCTTGTAATTTGGATTTTATGTAATTGAGCTAAAGATATATTAACATCTAAGGTCATACTCCCTTTTAGCTGCATAGTGGATTTACACTTACCATCTGATTTTACCCTGGTCTCACTGTCACACGTACAAAAGAACGATTGATATCAGAAATCAGTTCAGTACCGGTACTTAAATTTAGGAAACCTCGCTTGCATCCCCCAAAAAATCCAGATTTATATACAAGATTTTAAAACTGGAAGCGGAGGGAGAACACACCATGGTTTGAAAAGGTGCCAGTATAAGTAACGCTTTTAAAAAAACAAACAGAATCCCTCGAAATCAAGAAGATAAGAGGTTTAGAGGAGATAATATTTTTCAGTGCATAAGGCAGTAAAGCACTGATCAACTTACTGTCCTTGTAGGGTGGAGCACGTGAAGACAATGGCCGACCGCATCAAGCTGATGCGCCAAAAACTGTTTGACAAACTGCGTGCGCTGGGGACACCCGGGAACTGGGAACACATCGTCAACCAGAGCGGCATGTTCAGCTACACGGGACTCAACCGTAAGTCAACACTTAGGGATAATTTAGATATGTAACTTGTGAAAAGGATTAACATTGATATCATTTTGGGGAAATGAGGCCTGATCGCACCTTGTTAGTAGGTCACTTAATGTCGCTCTGTACCATAGATAAACGGTCTAGGTACATAATCTATGGTTAACTTGTATACTGTATAGAGTGCATTATATACTTATACTTTTGACATAAGTATGAATAGCTGAAAAAAATATTTCGTGTACTTTTAACTTTCCTCCTAACATCATTTAGAACTGGCTAAGTTTTTGTGTATCGCAGTCCACAAAGTAGGTGCACTTGGTCAGGGACTACTACAACTATTTGATCAAGTCTGCAACGGACCTATTATCATTCACTCACTTTTACCTTCCGCCGTTGGCGTACACTTACAGACCTCCCATAATTATTTCACATGCACAGACCTCAGCCATATAAACCTTCCATCTTTTACTGACACATACAAACCTTCTCAAGTGCTCTCACACATACATACCTCATGTGTATAATCCCTCCATCATACACTTACACTCACAGTTTTTCTCTCATACATACACGCCTCACATCATACACTCACACATACCCTGTGGGGTTCCGGGGAAGAATATAGGCCCCAGTAGCTCCTGCTGATCGTATAAGGCGACAATAGGGGGCGGGGGGCACAGCACTGACCAAGTGGTTCTTTGGGTTCAATTCCCGGTAGGTGCTTGGTTCACTAAGGGATGAGGTACAGCAAAAATGATTTCCTGGTTTTGATCCCCTGCTGTTTGCCCACCTTGTCACAATCTCATAGACACAATCACCAAAGACAGAATTCACCCCCAACTTGTTTTTGCCGTGAAAATGACCCTGGCTGTCAGTATGGCGTAAAACCTCCATCACTCACTCATTCACTCACATAAAAATCTTCCATCATACATCGTTCTCTCACATTTACAGTTCTTCTCTCACGCATAAAAAAACGTTTATTCTCTCACATTGAATCTTGGCGTTGTTCTCTTACAGTGCAGCAGGTTGACCACTTGGTCAAGGAGTACCACATCTACCTGGTCAAGTCTGGCCGTATCAACATGTGCGCAATGACCACCAAAAACGTGGACTACGTCGCCAACGCCATCCACGACGCTGTCTCCAACGTCACTGAGGCCAAGCTGTAAATCCACACTGACCGAGCGATTTCTCAAGAGGGGTGCTTTCCACGATTCGATAGGTCTTTTTCCTGGTGTTTTAAGATGTATAACTTTTGTCTCGACGTGAAGCGACTGAAACAGCGTTAAAAGCAGCTTATTATTTCATGCCGAATAAAAAGTATTGGCATTTGAAAAACTAGATACGCTGTGGTTTCGTTCCGAAGGATGGAATATAAGAGTGTACCTTAAAAGTAAAGGTAAACGGTATAATGCTATAAAAATATATATATTTGCATAATGCGGGCCTCATCTGAAATATTCTACATCATGCCCTACTTCATTGTAAAAGATGAAATTTGTTAATTTGTTACGGTCGGGTACAATCATAGTAAAAATTAAGTCATATTCATGTGCGGTTGATATATATCACGTGTGAATACTAACCTTGATTTGACTAGTTAGAACCATGGTTGTGAATGTCATAGTGACAGAAAAAACGAGATCAAGTACATATGCATTTACATTTGGCCAGTTACCGTTATATACGTGTATCTTTTCGCGATTACTTCACTCGTGATAATATTGCGTAATCATTTGGCTGATTGTATCATTTACCTGTTTACAATGGTTACATGTTATTTCAGTTGCTAGTTATGGACACAATATTTTAATCCTAAAATGCAGTGTAAATAATAAGTATTATGTCATAGCTAGACTGTTAAAAGTTATGCTCCTGTAACAGGGTCCGTTTGAATAAAGTTACTATGGGTTTGTGAAATGATAGTGTATTCATTCAAATCTGTTCTAGTCCTCACAGTAGAGGAGTGATAGTCATTGGAGAAATCTTTGCAATCAAAATATTAATAAAGCCGACCGTATCTTGAATTGCAATTTCCATTGTGATAATGTCACCAGTCGGGATACACAGCTTAACCAATAATTATATTTATTGAAGTCGCTACCTCTGAGGTACTAACATTACGATGAAGCCAAATTGGATGTCATTGTGATCATTACTTTCCGTTAGTTTATTTTCACATGATAACCGAATTATATAGGTATGACTGTAGAGACTGGTCGTATTCGTACATCTCCCTCTGGGACCTTGTTAGCTGAACGTTGGCCGCTTGTTTTCCCATGCTTTGTAGGTTGTCAAACAATCAATTAGGACACTTGGTAATAAAGAGTCAATTTCCTAAAACCCTCTACTTTTTCTCTTAAAAGTATTACTTTCTTAGAAATACATGGGTGAATCCAAAATGTATTCAGTAGATCATGATTTATACAACAATACTGTGGTGGTTAACATAGTTGCCAATTGTTCTTACGTTTCACCACTTAGAAGGTGGTGGCATTCAGGTAGATCTACAGTGTAGTCAGGGTGTTGTTTGACCACTCCCTGAGCAAAGACTGGTACTCTGAGAGTGGACATGGGGCAAGATGGCAGCGTCCATGGGCAAACTCCTGAACACGCATAAACCTTTTTTCTTTTTTTTTAAACGACTATTTTTTATACTGGGTAGTTTTCAGTATACGTTCCTGGTTTCCAGCGCCACCCAGTGGATTATTTGGGCACAATTCCGTGCAGGGGTCATCCAAGTGCCCAATTTTCCATGCTGCCACTTGTGATAAACAATTAAATGTAGGGACTATTCGAGACAATTATTTGAGTCGCCACCACAAAGGGGTGGGGGGTGTAGGTAAAAATTCATTAAATTGTTGGAATTATCCTAAAGTGCAGATCAAAAGTTACAAACTCATGCTTCCCCCTAGTGGTGAAAACAGTCAAATCCCCCAGGACATACGGTAATGTCCTAAAACTTGATTCAAAATGTAGACATGGTTACGTGATCACTTTTTGGTGATCACCAAGTTTAAATTCTAAGGCATGAAAATTGTTGATTTTGATGGAATGGCTTTGTTTCAATTAAATGGAGCACAAATATTTGTTCTAAAAGTTCTAGAATTGAAAATGCTATTGATATTGATCACAAATATGGCAGCCAGCCTATTTTTGAGGATGTGACGTCTGCACAACGTCTATATAAAAAATATTCTCCTCGGATTTAAACGAATCTCAAAAATGATTAAAACAGGTATCTTTTAATAGGTTTTAGGCAAAATACGGAGCACCAAAACAGCCTCGTTAAATATTAAACTTATTTCTCAAGTCATGATGGAAAATTTATTCTATCGTCAAATTTCCGTGGGGACCCCGTACAATCGAGTTGCAGAACATGATACAGGGTACCAACCGAAAGTCCATTTTCAAATTCCCTGTGTTTTCCCTGAAATTTTCCTATCCACAGCAATTTTTCCCTGTCATATCCAGCAAGTTTTTCAAATTCAAAAGCCTCGGCGTACAGAAAAAATTTGGACAACTTAACAACAAAATGATAAATCCCTAATATCTTGAAAATGATGAATTTCAGGACCTGGCCAAATGAAATTCCGTGTTTTGGCAAAATTTCCAAATTCCCTGTGTTTTCCCTGTCAGTGATTTTTTTTGGCCATTTTCCCTGTCTTCCCTGTGTGGTTGGTACCCTGATGATAGTAATTTTCGCCGCGTTTAGCAAGTTCCAAATTAATTCCCAGTGTTCTGTTATCTTACTCTTAAAGACCCATGCGATTACAACAAGTCACATTTTCCTAAGGCTCATCTGGCCATTAACTGTGGTTGATAAAGGATAACAAGAGACGCGTTTCAAGGTAATAATAAATATATCATACATTTGCTTTTATTTCATCTTCTCTATGTATACAGCGTACATAATAAAACAACAAGTGACTGGCGTCTGGTACAACACCAGTTCAGTGGTCAAGCACCTTTCACTTAGCGTGACTGTCCGTCAAGTCGTCGGGTGGAGCTTTGGTCAGCGCCGCCCCGGGAGGTCGGCCTCCACCGACTAAAAACATCATCACATCTACACAGGGCCGCCGGGAGGGGCCCTCGCACACTGCCTGGCGCACCTTTAAAAGTTTCACATGATCAACAATGGAAGAACCTTCCCAAATTAAATAATTCTACCGCTTCATATATCAACAAATGGAAATAGTTTTTTGACTGACATTTCGATATGAACAAAGGAAAAGTTTTTTCACGTATTTAGAGAGAATGATTTTTTTGGGGGTTTATCCTTTCTCAAGACATGCAAACAATACTTTCATACTTCTGAACATTTGACTGATCAATCGATCGTTACGTAATACAGAACATGTTGAGAATCTAGATATCGATAACGTTTTCCTTCTGCGCGTCAAATAAATGTCCTATAACTACTTGTTCGAGTCGTCGTGTTTCTTGTTTCAAGTAGCAACTAACACGGCGGTCTGCTGTCACACAGACCGCTAACTGCAGGTTGAGGAATCTGGTGGTCAGCTCGGGCCGCCTGAGGGGTATCAGGGTCTGGGCGCTGGGCCGGCCGGCCACCCGCTGAAGCACCTAGTCGGGTTGAACAGTGGGCACAGGGGGAGTGGTAGGGGCTCACGTCGGGACTTGGTCGACTGACTGCGTCATGCACACTGCCACAGCGACAAACTTCGTCTGATTATCATACCTTTTTTTTTGGTCGAGTAGCTGTCTCTTTTTTTCTTTTTTTTTGAGTTAATATTGGAAATGTTGCGATTTTGTCCTCTTTTTAAATGAAAGTCATTCGTCAAAAGTTGACACTGGCAAGTTGTGCAACGAACACTAGTCGACAAGTCGCATCCCGCTAACATAACAAGTCATCTATCAGTCTTCTTATCACAGTTCAAAAGCGGGACGACTGACGCCCCTTCCCCCTCTATAGTAGTAGTATTTGTAGTGGTGTTAGTCCACCCCCACGCCTCATATGAGCCTGCCCATGTAGGCCATGCCGTTGGGCCCGGCGCCCGTCAACTCGGGGGGAATGTCGTAGAAGCCGAGCTTGGCGTAGAAGGCGATGGAGACGTGGTCGTTGGCGGGTACCTCGACGTGTACCCCGGGACAGGCGTGCGACTTGAGGGTGGCGAGGGCTGAGAGCAAGCTGCGGCGGCTGAGGCCCAGGTCGTCATTGTAGGGGGCGACCAGCGACATGGTGAGGCGGGCCGGGTAGCGCTGGTACACCGGGTCGGGCACAGGGGCTGTGTCCTGGTAGAAACTCGCCACCATCTCCTGAAACAGGATGTACGACTTTAGTAGGGAGCTTAGACAACGAGGGTAGTTGTGTTAGAGTTTAAGGTCTACTCAGGAATTTTTCAGCTATATCGAGACCAGTTCTATATCTGTGATTATCAAACATGCATGTCGGCAACATGACTGATATCTAGACTGCAGTGAAAGTATGAAAAGTCTAAAAGAATTTACATGCGAAAACTTATTTTCGAGTTTTTGCATTATTCGAACTATGTATACTACTGTAATTATCCCCATGTAAAGTATGCTGCTCAGCGACCAGCCTTACCTCGGCAGCGGTGAGCCCCTCGAGCTTGCTGGGCTTGGGGTACTTGGCGTGCATGGAGGCCATCCACACCATCTCACACTTGTTGGTCAGTTGGCGCGCGTCCAGGGCCGCCATCACGTAGCCCACACACTCCCGGGCAGCAGTGTTCTCCACCACGAAGGCGAAGTCCGGGCTCAGCTCTAGCATCGCGCCCACCATCCTAAGGGACACAAGAGGGAATCATCAGGGGAGTTTACAAACGACCCTTTCAGCATATTGAAGAAATGCAGCATATAGACTCTCACTTCCCATTTTCTTTAGAACTGGCTTACTAGACGTTCAATAATATTTGAACAGAATTAAGCCATTACCTATCAAATCGACTTCTAAGCCACGAATATTACTGAAGAAATCACATGAAGAGGTTTTGAAGTAACAGGTTGTTGGATTACTTCATAAGGTAACTATTGGCATGTATCAAATTTTCATTTCTTTTTCAGGTTTCAGAAATCAGTCTGTTAGACTTACTTGTCTCCGAGGAGGTCTGGATGGTCCTGAAACATGTTGGTTCCGTCATGAGCACTGTCATATGTCTTTCTGCACACGTTGTACACACCAGTCTGCAAGACATTCAGAAGATCAAGTTTAGACCACGTCTCAGAACCAGGAGGTCACTTGCTAACAATGAAAGTCTATGAATGTATCGGAACTTTCAATCTGTATGGTTTAAAGCACGATTCAAATATTTGTTGACGGGATAACGTATTTCGTTTAGAAATCATTGCTCTAGCTTGGCAGCATATCATCGTGCTCTTGGACACGTGTATCTTTCATTTTATCTTATATATATACGTTTCTTGAATATCTTTAGATTAATCTTTTCTTCCAGATATTGCAGGAGATTCCTTTTGGTTTTAACTTGATCAAGTTCCAATGCAACTCACCTCGTCAGTGGCAGTGAATGGTCGCACGATGAGGGGGTTCGGGCAGGGGGCCGGGGGAGTGGTGAATATCAATAGGTCCAGCATTCCCTCCACAGCGATGAGGCGCTACAACATCAACAAAAGGCCAATGAAACGGGCACACGCGGTGTGGGGACGCGCACGGAGGCAGGTCTGGGGCCCAGACACAACCTCCTACAGGCAGATCGCAGCGCAGCACATCATACGTCACTTTTAGATTTGCTTTTGGTATTTTTTTTTTCACTTTTGATTGGAGTTGGAGAAAAAAAAATTTGCTTACATAAAAGACGATGTCATAAAAAAAAAATCTGTATGTGGCTACTTAATAATGCAAAAGGTTTATCAGGATTTTCCTAAACAGCATAGTCTGGTGAGGATTGCTACAACTAACGATTAAAGAATGCAACAAGGGCCAGCTCACAGTTATTCTGTATTCCACAACACAAGTTCCAGTAATGAAAACAAATTGAGTGTTAACTGACGCGCGCACCGAAGTCGGGTTCTGCAAAAACAAATGCTTTAGTACACATGTACATGTAGCTACAAACTGGCTTTTAGATCACTTTCCGACTGATTATGCATCAAATAGGCTTTATAAAGTCATCTTATAAAATTAATAAAGAAAGCATGGATTATCTTGGCAAAATGCGCTTGACAAGACAACATCCGCAGCGGGTGCTTTCAATACCTGTCAGAAAGGAAAATATGAGTAATTAGTAGCATAATCTTCAGCATTACATGGAAAAGTCGGATGTAATCAAGCCAGGTTCTAGCTATCGCAGCGCAGCAGGGAAACGACTAACTTGGGGTATGGGTACAGAACAACTGTGAAAGCTGAAAGATTCGTTAGGCACAGGACTAAAAAAAATTAAAAGACCAAAAAAAATAGGATGAAGACAAAAACCCATCATGTCAGTGTCAAATCCTGGTATCTTGACCAGGATACGTACTTGAAAGTCGGCCTGGAGGCCACCACGGAAAAACCAGGGCTCATGGTCGCCGCTCAAGAAAGCGTCCCTGTACACCTTATTGGACCCTGCGGTGGCAAAAAAGTAGAGTGGTTAATCATCAGTGGCTCAATTGGGTTTTTAATTGTCAGCGAGGAGTTTACAATCAGGATCTCCCATCTCTACAGAGAGTGAATTTCGTCACCCTACTCTCGAAACTGCTACTTTAAATCCTACTTTCGCTCTGTCAAAGACTAGCCGCTACAAGTACTGGCAGAATCCCATTCAGTCCAAGAGAATTTGGCCTAAGTTGATGAATAACAACATTCTGATGAAATGGAGCACAATAGCTGTGAAGATTTTCGAATTATCATGTCAAATAGGATCTCATTTTCCTAAAAGATGACTCTGCCAAACCGTATTTATAACAAGATATTTGACCAGAGAGGCACAGAAAGAACCAAGAATCCAGTCAAGACAATCATGAAATCTATGTAACCGGCATCAATTTGATTTTATACTGAAATATTGGGATGGAATTTTCCGAATGACCGTGGTTTAATACAGCTTCAAGTTGACGCAAAACACTGTTTTGAAGATGCTGATAATCGCTAACGTTTTGGACTTTCTGGGAACTTTGGGTCTTTCTTGCTTCTCCTATACATATCAAATAAGCAATCAGTATATAAAACCAGACCGTCATATTCTAGTAAGAATAGAAACTATTTTGAAACCCAGTTGTGAGACTCAGGAATTCATAGATAGAGAAGTCCTTTGGTGGAATAGGGTGCATTTCCTCTAACATTCCTTGTGTGTATAGTTTCATTCTAAGCTCGTGCTATCTCAAATATGCAAACGTAAAAAAAAGGAAATCCTCGTTATTACAAAGAAAACCAACTGCGACGTCAAATGTTCTACTGCCCCTCCCTTTAAACGTTGTTGAAATTTTCTTTCTCCTTTTTCTTTCCTGTCTTTTTTATTTTGAATAATATAAAAATAACGTTCCCTTTCTCATTTTACATATTCTATATTTAACTTCTAAGAGCGAGGGTGTGTCTGTTCTAATAGTAGAAGTCTAGGAAATGGGGGAGTGGACAATATATCTTTGAAGTGCTGAGGAACAACTGGTTGCGTTCAATAAATCATGAGAAGAAAATGTGTAATGATTGAGACCTGCTCAAAAATCAAGCAATTATTAGTTGTCGTCTGCCATTGAAAAAAATAGAGTTTGAGTATCTTCTGCGAAGCTGGACACCGCCTGCATTGCAAGGCATGAGTTATTTCATACCAGAATGGATATCTTACCTACAGCGTCTTTTTGTTTAGCGTTTTACACCCCCATGCCCGGTCTGTACTCACGACTTTGGTAAATAGTGGTTTTAACTGAGATAAAATAAGGAAGTGTTACTCCTGATGCATACACAATAGGCCATCCATGTAGCAGAATGAGGCGTGCGGCACGGATCCCATCGCTATTCGGACAGAAAAAAGATAAAATAAAGATGATTAGTATGTGCATCTTGATTAAATCAACATGTGAGGTGCAAGACCGGCATGAACTGTCAGAATTTGGAAACCACAAGACTGAACCAAGAGATTACCAGCGAACATGGGCCTACCACATTATTAAACTAGTTGAGCTTTCCCTTGGTGTATTGTACCCTCACATATCCAATCCACTTCTTAGAATTCAAATTAAGTTACATAGTCAAATCATTTTATCTTAATTTGGATATGCACAGAAGAAATTCCAAGGATTGTACGATGCCAATTCATGCTGGATTTCAACGTACAAGTCATCCGTTTCTCGGTGCATTTTTTCTTTCCGTATTTATTTCTAACTATTCCGTGGAGGAACTGTGAGCATGTACACATAACCAGGGGAATGCCCTCTTGTTGGATGTGCCTACTCTTGGCTCTGAAACACAAGATTATCATCATGATGGTCAGTGCTCATATTCTAAAACGTATTTGATGTGAAAAGGCCTAAACGGGTGATATCATTTGTGATTCTGTATTACATTTTAATTTTAAAGTACAGAAGTACGTTTTGCAATTTGAAAGGTTGAGCACTAACCATCCACTGGAGTCCCCAAACATTTTATTCTAAACAGTATGACCTGCAGCAAAGACATTTTTAGACAACCCTGATCCATTGAGCGGTGAAACATGGATGTGTATTTGTCTCAAACTCAAGAAATAACAACGCTCTGCATTTGTCCTGTGTTCACGTGACACATTGTGTACACATCAATACTGGCAACGCAGAAGATCAAAATAAAAAAACTGTTTAATCTGATGGAGGAGGCTTTGAGTGCTAACTTCACTCGCAGATGCAACCTTGAAAACCTTTTTAAGTAAGTTAAAATAGGTTGCATGAAATTAGAAACTTTGAATTTCTTTAAAATTACTGAATAGTGACAAAAAGACTAGTGAGACATTTCCATGTTTTGTGTGAACATTGGGTCAAGGCTGTGACAAGCAAATATCATGTGATTATTATGGTGAGGACTCCAGTTGATGCAAAGTTCACTTGGCCAGTAGAAGACCAAACGGCCAATGTAAAGACCCGAGTCCCATGAACTGTTGACAACCGCTTGGTTCATTTAGTGTGGCGCTTTGCCACGCAATATGCTTAACTACTTACTAACACTCTAATCTGCTTATCGCTCTCAGTTCATGCGAGTCAACCTCTTAACACGAATGTGGCCAGATGGAATTAACACCTTGACCGTCCTCTTGGTGAAGGTTAGAATGCCGCAACTTACTTACACATGGCGCATTCCTTATTAAACAGCCAAACCGTCTACAGTTGGCTAAATTCCATTATAGTGTCAATCCTTTACTATTGACGCGTGTAAAGTCAGGCTTAAATTACTGCACACTGCCAACCATTTACCGTTGACTTATTCATGACAGGAGTATAGCTGAATTAGTGAACTTATAGGAAAAAATTGTAAATCAGTCAGCTTTAGATTTATCTTACTTCGTGTCTCAACTAGAAGTCGATTTATATTGTATATTGGCAGGCATCTGTAAATCAAGGAGTGGGGGTTATGCCCCAGCATTAGTATGTTTTTCATGTGAAGATCGGGATCAAAGCTTACCTAGCCACTTGACGAAGGTAAGGATGAGGGACAGGGTCTCGCGCAGGTCCCAGATGTAGGGGAAGAGGTCGTAGACTAACGCCTTGTTGGGGATGTAGCAGAAGCGGTCCATAACTTCTAGTAGAGCGGTCACGTTGTTTTGGAAGAACAAGCAGCGGTCTTGCCACTCGGTCTTCTCGGCCGCCTTCTCTGGGCCGGCGCTGTGGACTAAGTGGCAGTTCGTCTTGATCCAGCAGAAGTCGTTCAGCAGAGACACTGCTTTGTTGCCATGGTCCAGCGGCAGGTAGAATAGTTCCACTATTTGCAACACCTCGTCTTGTGTCATGGTAGACGTAGTGCTTGCGGGGGTAGAAGTGGTAGGGTCTGCAGTAATGGGTTCCACCTGCATCGTGTCTGAAGACTCGGATTTGCAGTCAGTACAGGAATCTACAGGTTGGAGTAGCACCTCGTTAGAGATCACAGCTTCGTGCAGGTTGGTGATGACAGGGGAGGATCCCGGGGTCACCACACAGTCCATGGGTTCTACGGCCGGCTCACCGACAGAGCCGTCTTCGCTATCACTGGAACCGCTGTCGATTAAACTGTTCATGGGACCGATTGAGGTGGGCTGCAACATGGAACCGTTGACTTCGGCCAGTGCAGATAGTTCGTTAATATTGTCCACCCCACGGACAGCCTGAGCCAGCAGGTTGGGGATGGGTACGGGATTACTTGGGGACGATACAGGCAGGAGAGCAGGGGCGGGGCATTCTGGCACTACCCCAACTGGGGGTGGAGCAGGGATGGGGGTGAGGGGAGGCTTGACTAATGTGACAGGTTTCTTGGGTTCCCTACACTCGGAGTGGATCTCCTCCAGCCAGTCTGTCACCGCCACCTCCAGGGCACGGTGGGGAGTGTATGAAGCGTTGAGGTCCTCCAAGTCTTCACCATCATCGGTCTCCCTCTCCAGCTTAATGTCCGCAGTCACAGGGCTACTGCTGAGTATAATGTCCTTCTTCAGGCCGTCCTGGTTGGAGCGGCACCACTGGGCAAGTGTGTGCATGGCAATGTAGTTGGCCTCGAACTCACAGTTGGGGTTGGTCAGGACCCCGTTCAGGTAAGGGATGAGCTCGGGGTGTCGGCCATCGTACGGGCCCAGGAACACACGCTTGGGGTCGTAGTCATTGGCGTGGATGTTGTCCCAGATGACAGGCGGTCGTTGCAGCACCTTGGCCACTTCCTCTATGGATTCAATGCTGATTTTCTTGGAGACTACACGGGGACCTACAAAACAATTCATAATAAATTTTCTTTAGTATTGATAAGATCTTTGGGATGTTGGGTTTCTGACGGGGGTGCAACATTCTTTGGTTTATATTTCACCAGGAGAACAACAACCCCTATGGAAAATCAATGCTTGATATTATAATTGTATCCATATTTGTATATTCCGACCCCCAAATTAATTACTGTCTAACCATAGCCAACACATCATTACGTGATGATGATAAAAGTATAAATACTGTTTTAGTCGTATAAGAGCAAGAAAATCACTTTCGTATTTGATCACATTATTCTTCCAGGTACAATTTTTTGAAGAATATTACCTGACAAAAGCAAAGAAAAACAACCTAATACTAACCTGTCCACATGATGTCGATGCCGGGTAACAACTTGGCCCCAATGGTTGTCAGGTACTCTGAAGTGGCTACGTTGGGCACAGCTCGTGTGGCACAGTATTCGGTGGGACAGAAGAGGAATTTAGGCTGCCCCAAATACTGGAAGGTTTCGTTGCTCACAGACACCTGGGCATGTGCAAACGACTGGAAGACGGCCTTGTCAGCTTCACACATGTCTACGTCTATGTCATCAAACAGCAGGGCAAATGATTTGCACCCAAAGCTAGCCACCTGAAAATGAGGGACACACATAACTATTAAGTTATATTCATAATGCTTGAAAATGCATTCTACTGTTTATGAGCCATTAAATTCGCATACGGAGAAGCAAATTCACTTAATTTCCTATAATATTGAAACTCAAGATTTTAATGAACTCCAAATTAAACGTCTCAATTTGTTGTATGAGACAGCATCGCATGATATATAAATTATGTCTCAATGCCTAAACCAGTAGTCAAACTATGACGTTTAAGTCTTAAGTTAACTGTTTTCCACAAATTCACTCACTTGTTCTAGTTTCCTCTTTAGGTGCATCACATCCTTGCTGTTAGAAAATGTAATGTCGAGCCCAGGAGACAGTGCATAAACAAAGTCTACCGAGCTTTCCTTGGCATCGTCAATCAGGCTGGTGAGGTGGTCTGCCTCTTCAACAGAGTACAGGTCACGCCAAAACATGCGGTGCTTGCAGTCGTCTTTGGGGGCATACAGATAAGTGTTCATCCCCATCTTCTTCATCCTAAAAAAACATAGCAAAGAAATTCTTACTACATATCAAAAATACTGCAGTGATCTAGACTGTAAAATCAAGAAATTGTTGTAGTTTGTACTTGAATCTTATTCCCGTACACAGTAAGACTCTCTTGTCATAATGATATGACTTTTTTTCCTGACATAATCACTGCATATTAATAGGTTACTACTCCGGTAACAACCCAACACTATTTCCCTTCCTTAGATTTGAAATATATGGAACTTCTCCAAGGAAAAGTACACTTACCTTTTGAACAACTTCTTCCTCTGTTCAGTAGACCAAGGTTTTCCATAAAAACCTGCAAACAAAAACGCAATTGTTAGTAAAAAAAAATCTCAGCATGCATGCATTCAATAAGACAGTAGACTATGGTCCGTGCCCCGAGCCTGAGTTAACTAACTTTAGTAGACAACCTGGTAGACAAGTTTGTCAACGATTTTTTCTGAAGCCACAAATGGCCTAGGCCCAGGGCCAGGCTAGTAATGGAGTGGCTTCAAGTTCATTCAAATACTTTTGACATCTGATGAGAGGATGTCTGATGATGACATGTAATCTAGGCCTAGACTAGGGAGTGACAGAGCCGGGGTCAGAAAATAAGACTCGTTGAGTCATTGACGGTTGAGACTGAGTGAGTCTTGAGCTCAGGTGAGATGTCAAAGCCAAATAGGAAAGTGAAAGTTAAAGGTAAAGACACTACTCTGATCCAATGAATATCATTTGCAGAAGGTGAATATCTTGTTCGTCTTTGAAGTTTAAGTGGTTCATAATAACAGTTTGTGTAAGTGGCGTTCCCCGCCGGCCTGGCCTCTGTGTGAACTCCGCCCCCTCCCCCCAGATGAGCGCCAGTCCGGACGCCATCTTGAATATTTATTGGAGTGGCTGACCTACATAACACAATCCTGTCTGCGATTTTGCAATACACATCCCGCACAGATGCAAAGACCTATTGCTACGTTGCATCAGAAATAAGTTTCTTTATACATTAATTAATCATTATATCGTAGAAGTTAGATCGTTTTTAGCACTCACCTTCCACAACACCACAGAGAAAGTTGCCGTTCAGACAGCCTCCCTCCACGGGATTCGGTCCTTCCGGAATCATTTTTCTGTCACTTTCCTTGACGAATAACGGATCAGAATATCACTTGACGCGCTAATTACAGCGCGGGGCTTTAGGGGAAAGCCTTATGATTGCTGAGCAAATGTTCAGCCTGTATTTTGCGCAATATTTGTCACCTCAACATGGAATTTACTCTCCAACGTCCTCTCAGTTGACAATCTTCGGGCGAACTGACTGCGGCGGAGTGGAATTTTACCAGCTTTACCGAAGACCCGTTGTAAGCCGGATTGTGATTGGTCGTCTGAAAGCGGCTGACCAATCAGTGCGTCGGTTGGGGAGGACGTCGTCTATCAGCTTCATTGGTTGGCCGGCTGAAACCGGGTAGAACCGGTTTGTTCGGGCATCTCCGGCCACTTTCGGTAATGTCCGACCTCGCGAAGGGGGGCGTGGCAGGTGTCCACGGTTTCCCGCGCAGGGCTTTGACAGCTGTGAATAGCTGTGAAGGAAGGGAGAAGGGAGAGACCGTCAGACGTCCCAGAGGCTAATTGACCTTTACTTTATATCTTTGCATGCCATAATTATAAACGAGAAAATGTAGAGGAATCAAAATTATTTTGTTGAATTCAGCATTTTTGTATGGAGATCTATTTGTTTTTTTTGTGTTTTTTTTTACATTTAAATCTGAATTTGGCAAACATTGGGAGAGGAGCCCCTTAGGTATCTCCCCTCCCTCCTCCCCCCTCCCAGAAAAAAAAACTAAATAAAAAATAGATAATAACAATATAGAAAACAATTGTTTTAAAATCCGTCCCTGAACAATAATCAAAATGTCATATTGTAGTCTATCCCATATAGGAATGAGCCGCTACAATGACAAACACTAAACACTTTACATGTATGCCCTCGTGAAATGATACAATTCTTTATTTGTATATATATGCAACACATTCATGGGTTAAGCATGACATAAATGTTGAATAAATGTATAGTCTACATGATTTTATCCAGGCATGTCAGTCTTGGTTTGACTAGAGAGAAATTCAAAAGACAATAATACCAAATATCATTCCAGTTGTTTTTTCTATCCACTGCATTTTCGACAGCTGCTTTGAATAATTTGTCTAGACTCCCTGACGTATGGTTCCAATGAGTTCATGGTTAATCATAATAATTAATTACCGTAAAACCCCTGATTTAAGCCGCGGCTTGAAATGAGGTTTTGTTCCGACTCCCTAAAATTTATCATTTTGTTTGTGAAAACCTCAACCCCCTTTGGAGGATTTTTTCTCTAATTTTTAATGTAAAATATGACACTAAATCCACAAAAAATATGTTTGTTTTTTTAAAGACCCCCCCCCCCCCCCCGAAAAAAAACTGCTACTCAAAAAACGAATCCCCCTCTGAGAAAAGCTGGCCAATGTCTCTGATCACCATACTCTCAAAGAATTACACGCTGGGAGGCTAGGGCCGAGGAGTAGGGAGATATATATGGTAGACATGAGAGTGGTTGGCAAATTACCAAGATGAGAATACAATATAATCAGTGGCGGATTTAGAGGAGGGGGGGGGGGGGGTCGTGCGACACGTGTGAAAACGGTCTTTGTTTAAAATATGGATGTGACTGTCAGAGCAAAAGCACCTTGATATGCGCGCAGAATTTAATACTATCTCTTGGAGTGAGTGTTCGGTTCCTTGTGCTGGGTAAGGAGAATCCTAGCCTTTGGAAATGTCTATCCAAATTGCAGTACTCACAAGATAATAGGATTAATAGATAAGATTGCCAAAGCATGAGAGGATTAAGACGTTACCATGGCAGTTTTGTTTCACAACCTACAACCTAGAATTAAAGATGTATTTTTTCAAACACAATTATTACATTTCTGCGGCTGTGATTGTGAAACAGGATTTTGTAGAGCTTTTTTTTTGCCAAATTTGAATTCTTCCCCTTCTTGGGGTCTATATCTCAAACTATGTGAATGGGTGTAACCCGACGTGGCTGATAGGGCAACGCGACCACAAGTGACCAGGTAAGGTTTTGATTTTCCCTCTCTTACCCCTTTTTTTCTGTCCAATAATTCAATATCCATGCCCCTACCCTCAGTGGGCCAGGAAACATGGAAAGAATTCCCATATCTATATCTCAAACTACTTTGAATATAAGAACTATGGCTAAGAAGAGACCTTTTTGTTTTCCCTGCAAAGCCCGAAAACCCAATAACAAAAACGTTAAAGATATAGGTGATCACTTAAAAACAACCTTTTTAACTTTTTTCTTAAGGAAAGCATAATTGCCATCTGATGAAACAGACTACAGGTGGCGCTAGGGGCAGGAACTTTGACGGTGACAAATCTAAATCCGTTAAAATAAATGCGTATATATACCAAATAACGGCCCAATTCTTGATAAATTTACACTATTACCAACAAAAAAGGTAAAGTTTCTGATGGTTTGTAAGCAGAAGGATGATACAGGTCTCAACATTTGTCAGGAATAACAAGTACCCACGCTTTGAATTGACCAATAAACCTGTATAAAATATGATGAAATATAATTCACCTATTTCAAAAATAACATCGGTTAGCTATATAGTCTGCCGTTTAATGTGAGTGGCTATGGATTTGTATGAAAAAAAAAAAATCCTAAACATTTCGTTTCAATATTAGATAAGATGTAATGCAGTATAATAAAAAAAATCACCATTGTGGTATGTAAATGTTACCTCTCGGTTGGATTAGATTTTTATAATCAATCATTTTATAGAAGCGTAGTTTTATCTTCAGTTCTGCGATCATTTGGAGATGAGAAATATGGACAAGAAGGAAAGAAAGAATAGCGTAACGTATGATCTTTGGTATGGGAGTACGTTCAGTTCTTATTTTCGTCACCAGGTGGAGCAGGTGTTCTCAATAAACTACCTCCCCCTAGTGCAGGAATTTCGAATTTTCCCAAATCTTGATATTAAACGAGAATAGAATGGGGAACATTTTCTTGTTACAAGGAAATGTATTTGTAAGCAAAATTGCACGAAAAGAAAACATTTCAAATGTTAGTACATTACTTGATTATGAATAACGGTTAATAAAAAAGGTTGATAACGATTATATGTATATGTATATCCCGATATTATTTATATATATAGGTTTTACTATGAAAGAAATGTTATAGATACACGAGAGCAAATATAAGATACTTTTCTCTTCTTAGGTACTAGTATAGTGACCGAGTTATCTTTATGTTGCCGTCTCCAGATAGTGGAGCAGTTTATACTAATCTATGGACAAATATTTAAAATACAACGAAAAGAGGTCATTAATCTTCAATAATTTTATTAAGAATGATAGGGTAATCTAAAAGTCTAATCAGGTCATGCATAAATGCTTCATACAGTTGACCACGTACATACATGCTTAACATCTCTTATAAAAATAGTCCTATCATTTATATACAACGGGCGCACACTGACGGGGACCGACAGAATAAAGGCTTCTCTTTTTTTTCATTTTTCAAACTTTTTAAATCCAGACAACGGATCTAGGTCAACCTAGGTCATGTGACAAAGTGAGATGACGTCACTGGTTAAGCCGAAGACAACAGTTTGTGTGAAATTTTAGACATTTCATGTGGTTTTATTTAATGAAAAATGTACAGCATTGGCTGATGATCGTTGGACCGAGCAGTACTTCTAAACTTCCCGTTCGCTGGTCATTAGCGTGCTTCACTTTGATACACATATACAATCTTATGCGCATAGTGTGCGAAACGGAACAAGCGCAACACACTCAGCGGTGGCGTCACCTGTCTGCAGATACATGAACTTGTGATCTTTACAATGAATGCCATCTTGAGCACAAAACGAGTGATCGCCTTATAGTCAATTGTGCTTGGTGATGAAAAATATGTATAATATATATATAAACAAATCAAAATCCGGATGGCGAGGTATCCTCTATACGTGCCCCATACCATTGTGAAAAATAGTCCCATTCAACATTATATTATTCTAACATAAATTATTTTTGTGAGAGGAAATTACAAAATAAACCAATACCTCTGGCGCCCTGCCCTTGGGCGCTGAGCCTCTATACATACGCTGAGTTCACCGTTACCCTTGATATAGCAGTGACTGTTGTCTGTACAAATTAATGGCCACCCTATTCCCTGACAGAAAGGTAACCCATAATTCTATAAATAATCATAATTAAGGTGACATTCGGGGTCTGAGCGAAGAATCCAGGAGGCGGAGAGATGAGGTCGGCCGAACTCCCCCAAGCCCTGACCGCCCCAAACTTCTCCCCCCCCGATCCCCGTCCCCGTGTCCTCTCAAGACCAACCCAGGTGAAAGACTGTTAACTGAAGAAGAGTCAATCGGTCGGATTGCCTCCGTACATTGATACACTTCCAACTCGGCAACCAACTACCACACGTTTCCTTGCTACCCCAGAAACCAAGTAATAATTATAATCAGAGGGCACAGAAATCACATAAAGGCAGTGAAAGGATCCCAGCTTCCTCATGTACAAATTGCCCAAACTAACCAATGAAAATACAGTATTTACTCGTCTTCTTTTGGTAGCTTGACTTTTATAGTTTCTCTGTGTCACAGTAACCCAGCAGAGTTGATTCTCTCGTCGGTTACCACCGACCCCGACTGTCTGGCATAGAACAAACAACATATATACACACTCTTGCCATACGCACTTACAGGTTGAGGTGCCTGCTTCTGGGGTAATTCAGCCGACTGCCCAGCACCTCCACTCACAGATACACACTCACATAATTTGCCTATCAAAAGTTGACAAGGAAACGACCAGGTCAAAATTGCTCCCCAACATTTTTCAGAAAGGGGAAGACCAAAACACACCCATGGCCTCCATAACTTCTTAACTATTTACCTATTTAAACTGGTTTAAACTTCAATCTTATCTTTTATTCATCGTGAACAACGACGAAGAGAGGAAAAAAAAGAAAAGAAAAATAGAACAGTCAATCATCAACGACTCCAATTTATAACAATACAATATATCGCCACTCCCAAACCAATGTACCTAAGACAGTTACCACTCACCCCGGTTGTGTACCTCAAAAACTGTGTCCGCTCAAACCAACCACAGTTAGGGAATTATAATAATAATAATATATTAATAATTAACTTAATAGCATTGTTGGGGCTGTGTGTGATCATAATGAAGCTTGTATTTTAGAGCAGCGTGAGAATCACCATGGTTCGCCATGTCATGACCTACCAGCCAATACGTGATCCAGCCTTACTTACAGAGGTATTTTTAGACTTCTGCACGCACGGGAGCCAACAAATTACAAATTATACAGTCAATTGTCTTTGTGTGTGCTTGTCAAGAATTGGCCTGCTTCGGTGCGAGCTGGGCCATTTTGGGGGCAGGCTGCCAACACGTAAACATAAATGTATACAGTCTTTGTACAATTATTTCCAGCTTCTATTATCATCATCTTGTACCATGCAGCTGCACATATTTCTGTTAATTCAACACTTGGCAGTTGACATCCTGAGCGTGGATGCGCGGGTACAGTAATCATCTACATTCATGTTCTTTTAGACTCGTATTATGGACTGATGGGCTCAGCCACGAGGGGCCCGCTGGTAACACATCCCCAGCGGGCGGCCAACGACACCGGGCACTTGGTGCCTCAGCCTTTATACATCAAATAATCTCCATCCTTGGTGGGATTAACAACATTGTCTCAGGGCTCAGAGGATGCCCATCAGGGCCCCCTGCCCTCTGCGCCTCGCCCCCCGACATCACAGACACAGCGTCTCGTCGTCCTCCTGTCTCCATGGCGACCGGTCTCCGGCCGTCATCTGACTCGAGTTGTGCGTAGTGAGGTCCTCGGTCACGTGACTCGGGTGGACCACGTGACCAGTCTTTACTATACAGTGTCCGGTGACCCCTGTCTTTACTATACAGTGTCCGGTGACCCCAGTGAGTGCCCCTGTGTGCACGTAATGCGCGCAGTACTTGACAGTCAGCAGTCTGGTAGAAAACCTTCAACCTCTGTAGTCCCTCTCTCTCTCCTCCTTCACTATAAGGTCCCCCTCCCCGGAGCGCATTGGCCCAACGCGCGGAATACGTCCTGAGAACTCAAGTCGGGGTTAGCCATCAGTGGGGAGAGGTCCAGAAAGAGGCAACTTGGACAGTCGCCTCTTAGCGAGGAGGAGGTGTAGTTGGTTGGTTCCTCCGAATGGTCCTACTCTGGCCCGTGCCTGGCGGGCCGAGTGTGGGTGGGTGTCCGGCTCAGGGGCTGGCCTCCCGCAGAACGGCCACCGCATCCTTCACCGTGTGGTAAATGATGTTCTTTACCTGCAAAACACAGAATAAAGATTTAGTCAATAGTGCAAAAACCTAAGTGCAAACAACTGGAGCACCTTTGGTTTACATTTTAAAGTACCCTTCCCCCCATTAACCAGTCATTACAAGTTACTTGCATATCAACCAGGACCACATTTTCTTTGCATCATTGAGGAAAAAGAAATCACAATTTTCTTTAGAATATCTTTGAATACTTTGTATTTTCTTTAGAATATCTTTGAATACTTTGTAATCTAGTGTTGTTGTTTTTTAAGTTTTTTGTTGTTGTTAAACTGACCTGGAGTTTGTCCTCGTGGTTGCTGTGCGTGTCGGAGAGGTGGCGGAACTCCTGCGTCATTTTGAAGCAGTAGCTCACGTTCTCTGGTGACACGAAGTCCTCGGCTGCTTTGATGCAGCTGTGAAGGTTCCGCACCTGGGGGAAGGGCAAAAAAGGTTAAAGATGAACGATGGGAAGACATGAGGCATCTGATGAAGAACTAACATTAGAAGTAATTTACTTATATCGGACACTGACCTATACTGACAGCATGAGGGCTTAAGACGCAAATAGCAAAAAAATAAATAATCTTTTAAAAATTTCCAACAATATTGAAAATGTTCTACTTTACCCAATACAAATATTCTGTTAGTACAAAAAGTGTATACAATTATATATGAAACTTCCAAACAGTGAACACAATATTGATAATGAAGGTTTAAATAATCTATTCAGGTACAAACTATGCTAAGTTATTTACCTGGTGGGGTGCTCCAGCTGGGATGAAGACGGCGTCGCCCAGACACTGCAGGATGGTGTAGCCCTGCACGCTGTACTCTTCGAGCAGCCGCTTACGGATGTTCTCGTCGAGGTACCAGCTCTGGTCGTGGATGGGGTCGTGGTGCGGCTCGATCTTCTCCCCGCGCTCCTTGGCGATCTTGTTGAGCAGGTCGCGGATCTTGTCGGCGTCGAGCGGGTCGAAGATGTGCCACAGCGCTCCGGGGAACTCTTCGGTCTCCTTGATCCGCTGCTTGGTGAGGATATCGCATCCAGCCTCATCGATCGCCTTAAGTGCCGCTGTGAATGGGATTGAAGGGGAGTTGTTACTTGGGTCAAATATTGATCATGTATAACACTATTAATGACAAATAACACTTTATTAACTCCCTAAAATAAAGTTAGGAGCAAGCTTGTGAAATCTATGTATAAGTAGTTGTGAGCATTCAAGTATTTTTTTACTTTAACACCTATATTCGTGATTTTGCGAGAACCAGTAAGGTGTCCGTGTTAGGCAATGTACGTTTGAATGGTCAATGTTTGATTCACTTTTCAATTCAGCAGAAAGCCAATTTGTAAAGTCAGGGTTGCTATGCCATTAAAGACACAAAACCAAAAGAACACCTAACCAATGACTGATTAAAACAAGCTCACAACTAGATTTTTTTTTCGTATTTCCTACTGGTTATATAGTACTATTAGTTCACACCAAAAACTATGGGATCGAGAAGATTTTGCTTCATTCAAGCTCACAACTAGGGTTAACTTTATCACTGTACTGAGCGGCTTTACCTGTGGCGTGGTCGACATCGTCGTCCCTGGGGATGGCGACACAGACCATGGTGTTGACGGCATCTGAGACGTCCAGGTGGAGGTTGGTCGTCCCCTCACGGGGGTACAGCGCAGACCCGTAGGCGTTGTACATCTTGGGGCCCAGGTCGGGCTTGACGAAGAAGTCGGGCAGGCGGGAGGCCATGTTGTAGATGCCGTTACGGTGGGTGTACTCGGGCAGGGGCAGACCGTTCATCAGGTCCTGGAAGCGGCCCGGTAACACCTCGCTGAAGTCCTCCGTCGGCGGCCAGTCCTTCAGCTTCAGGATCATCTTACGGCCCTTCTCGTCTTTTAACCGCTCTGATGTGGAGAGAAAGGGGGGCTTTTGGTTAGAGAAAATCTCAAAAAGCTTCAGATGACCAGCACTAAAAGAGAAAGATCTCTAGAACCAATCAGGAATGTAAATATTTATAGGAAAAGTGCTCGTATTTGTTTTATCAAATCTAACAATATTGTACATATTTCCTTTTCATGTCAACTAATTTCATAGTGCACAGCTGATGAGTTATTCCAGCCTAAATATTCTGTATGCATGTGGCACATTTAGCTTTTAGATTTTCTCTGAATCTCTATTTAAAACTTATAACGACCAACTGAGTGGAGTCTACAATAGCGTCATCAGACTACACAGCTTATTTTACTCGTCTATTTTCAAGCTTTGCCTACTTACTCTTGGCACACTCGAAGCCCTCCCAGAACTCCCTCATGGTGTGGCCGACCAGGCTGATCCCTGTCCGGCAGTTCACCAGCTCATTCTCAATGTCCCCGAACTCACGCGCGAATGTATCGGGCATCCACAGGTTGCGGGTCATGCGCTTGTGGCAGTTGGAGACGAGCACCGGCTGGGCCCGCCGCCACTGCTGCTGGAACAGTTTGAGGTTCCCCTTGTGGCGGGGGTCGTGCAGCCGGAGTAACCGGCCGTTGTCGAGCCACGAGTGGGGAACGTCTGGGTACAGCACGCTGGTCTCGGTTAGAGTGTAACACCGGATGGGACTGTCTCGACCCGACAAGAGCGTCGAGCCGTTCTTGGGGATGTAATGTTTCAACAGAGGCGTCATGGCCACGTCAGAGTCTTTGGGCAGGTTGCGCTCCACCACTTGTTGGATGATGTCATCCAAGGTGGTCTTGGCCTTCTTGTTGTTCTCTGGGTTGGGCTTCATGCGCCCGGCCGTCTTGGTGAGCAGCTCGCGTAGTGTCGAGCAGTTGGCCGGGCTCTTCTCGTCATCGTCCCCACGCGCTACATCCTCCAGCGGGTTATAATGCCCTCCACTCAGCTCGAACGCCTCCTTCATCTTACTCAGGATCTTCTTGTCGCGAGAGTTCTCGGAGTCCATGGAGGCCACGTTGGCCAGGAGACTCAGCGGGCTCAGCGACCCCGGTGGGGAGTTGCCGTTCACACTGGTCGTTTGGTTCTTGTACAACTTGTGGTCGTCTCCATTGGTGGGTGAGTTACCATTCAACACGGGGCCCCGGTGGTCCTGGTCCCGGTCTGGGGAGTCTTTGATGGCGGCCGACAGAAGTTGGCTCACACCGTTCTTCGGGGACAGGAGCAGGTCCTTACTCCGGCCACACGGGCAGTTGGCACGGATCTTCCACTTGTCTCGAACCTCGTGAATCATCCTTCCGACCACCCACAGCGCTAGAAAAACAAGAGCAAGAATGTGGTTAGTATAAGCTGTATGATGAAAAGTCTAATAGTATACAACCAACATTAATATTCATATAGGGCATTAGATGTACAAGTTATTTTACCACATACACGTATTAGATTGGTTAATCTATGTTGATGAAGTTTCTTTTTAAACGGTAACCTAAAAGATATTGAAATCAACAAGACTAACTATCATATCCAGCAAGGCCAAATTATCTTCTGAATAAGTAATAAAGTGGTTCCTTGAATACGCATTTCTAACACAAAATATATTTCAAACACTTTGTGTACCGAAAAAAAATGGGAAAAAGAGAGGGCCCTACCATCGCTGGGAATGATCTGGGTGATCATGAGCTTGTCGGGCTCGTGGGACTGTCGGTTGACGCTACACGTCAGCCACTTCTGGCCGTCGTTGTCGCACGTCTTACACTTGTTGTCCATGCACCCCCCGGTCTTCCGGGTGCGCTGTCGGTAACAGTCGATGCAGACCACGAAGCCGCACTTGTGACAGGCCCAGTGCATGTTGAACAGCGTCGTGTCGCACACGTCGCACATCTCACGCACGCCCTGCACGGCACGCTTCCATGCCACTTTGGCTGCAAAAAGGAGATGGGGTATTAATGAAAGGATGTTCGTACTATGCATTATCACTGACAAATTGTAGTGTGAATCGTCTGTATTACAAATTACAATGACGGGATGAATATGAAGTTCCCCTATGTCCTTTCAAAAATGAGTATTCTTGTGACTCCTATATGAAAAACGTACATGATTTCTTTACCGATTAGAATATTAGATGATCATTAACAGTTTTCTATCAAACAGTTTAAACCATCTACTGCGCATGTGCTATTCCAACATCAAGTATTTTTTACAACTTATCATGCAGCCAAACTCATCTTTTCGTAAAAGAAACATTTAATCGTCTAGCCTAGTTTTCTAGTTCCTAGGGCTCTAAGTAACAGGTGTTTTACTGCTCGTGTTCTTCAGTACTTTTTATATGAATATGCACGAAACAAGGGCGTCTTATAAGAAAGATTGCTGCTTCTGCTGTGATCACAGGATCAAGCTGCGACTGGTGCTTCATACATCTTATTCCATGAAAAAAATAATAGAAAAAAACAATCTTCAAGAATGTCTGTGTAGATGAAGTGGTAGTACTCACTGTCGGGGCTGACCCAGCTCATGGCCTCCTTCTCCTGCTCCACCAGCTGACAGAACTGGTCGCCCACGTGTTGGATCACGTACTTGGCCTTGCCCACGTCCAGCTGCGGGTTGGCCACTGTGGGATACACAACTGACGTTCACCATAGGCGTTTAGAAACATGGGTTCATTGGGGGGATAACTAGACCTACACTAAAGTTTTCTAAGACTAAATGGTAAGTATAACGAAATAAGATCTAATATCGTGTATCTTAGGAATTATAACGTTAAAAAAAAAAGAAAAGAAAAAAAGATACATTTTTCTACTTAAACTATCAGCTCACTTTGACCAAAGTCCGAATCGGTATTAATGGAAAATTAATTTTCAAAGCACTACCTTAAAACCCCTAACATAACCTTGGAACCGCAAATCATGCTTCTCCGGAGGAGAAATAAAGATGTCAATTCAAATACTAACCTGGTAATCTGGGCATCCACAGTTCGATGTCGTCCATGTCGGCGTCGGATGGTTCGGAGAAGCCGGCGATGGCAAGCACGGCTTTCTGGTTGTAGCGGAGTCGTCGGAAGGCGTAGAACCGACAGAAGATGTTGGGGATCTTCTTGTTGCGCTGGTTCGTCGACATCTTACACTCGCGACACTTCATCAGTTTGGGCGCGATCTCTGGGCACGCGCTGTCCTGGATGAAGGGCTCGAGCGTCTTCTTCAACTTGCCCATGTTGGTCTTGTTTAACGGCTTGTTGGCCAGGATTGTGGACAGGTTTTCTGTAACAAATTGAATAATTTGTAAATATTTTTGAACTCTGTCTTATCTTTACATTCTCTTTTCTATTTTAGGATCTAATTGTGAGAATGATTAACAAGTCCAGCCCTTTATTTGTGTCCCCTATTTTACAAGGTAGCCCTCACACAGAACAGGCGCAGTAAAACATGTAAATAACTTAGGATTTTCCTCTTTTTTACAAGTCCCACCTCACACTGAATAAGAGCAGTAAAACCTCTGAATGACATGAGACTCTCCTCTATTTCACGAGGTACACGTCACACACAACTAGTGCAGTAAACCCTGTCAATAACTCACCTGTCCGTGGTGGCGTACTGTCCCGGTCCTTGTCCTTCTTGTCGCGCGGCTTCCTACCCCGCTTCTTGTTGTTCTCCTTGGGTGTGGACGTCGACTCGCTGTCCGAGGTCTCCCCCTTCTTGCCCTTACTGTTCGTCGTCACACTGTTGGTGCTCTCCGTCTTGTCGTTGGTCTTGTCCGTGTTCTTGTTGTTGGTTTTCTCGGCCTTGGTCTCTGCCTTGACGAGCCTGGCCGACGGCGACGTGCTAGTTTGATGTTGTTTGTGATGCTGATTGTGAAGGACCTGCCGTGATTTCTCCTCGTTATCCATCCGTTCTTTCACGGCTTCATCATCACTCAACCCCTGAAAACACCAATTCAAAGTTAGATTCAAGAATTTTTATATGAGACAAGTGTGCTACGCACCGTCAGCGGGAGGCGAACTCCAGACCCCTCACACTGGAGGCGGACACTCTACCAGTTAGGCCACTGCTGGTGAAGCTGTGGGGAGGGGGTCAGAGTATGGGTAGAGTGGGACATTTTGCTGGGTGCTGGTGTTCTGCTCTCTGTTTCATAGAGATATGTATGAGTTGAGATACCAGCATTTAATTCAACTGGCACTCTGCCTCTGGCCCTAACTATTCTATGTCCAATGGAAGCTAGCATTGAAAAGATGGGGCTTGGTGAAGATTGGAAGCAACGCCAGTTTAATATAAGGAAGGTAACTACAGAGACCAAATATCTCAACAAGTTCATAAAACTTAATCAACAATATTTGTGCTCTTGAAAATGTACTTGGGCCAGAGGCAACCTATTACATTATCTCTAATTCAGTTTATATTTCGTTGTCAAACCTTTGATAATGTAGCATATACATAAATGTTGGAGCAAATATCAATATGGATAGTATCAAAATGTAGTATTTCTATGCAGCGTTTTGGCGTCTAGTTTTCTTTTCTTTCTTTTTTTTAAACGAAGTTGTTTTTGACATGCATACCTTATTTGTGGAGTCCTTCACACCCTCCCGTCCTTTTCTGGAGAAACGTTTCTTTCCTCCAGTAGATGTTTGTGTCGTCGTCGTCGTCGCTGGCGATGTTGTAGTTGTAGTTGTGTTTGTTGTGTTTGTCGTCGTGCCTGTGGGCTTACTGTTGTCGTCGTCAGAGAGCTTGGGCTTCTTAGAGCCGGAGCTGCCGCTGGACCGGCGCCGGGCGGCCGCTTTTAGTCGCCGCTTGGCCGTCCCGTCAGAGGTCTGAGATTCAGTTTCTGATGCTGACGTCGTCGAGTCCTCCTCGTCCTTCCTCAGGTCCTTGGACAGCAGGCTGATGGGGGACTTGGAGCCGCCCTCCTTGGTGGGCGAGATGTACGAGCAGTTGACGTAACAGTCCTTGACAGGTTCGCCGGGTTTCCCCTCGGCGTTCTCCTGGGGCTGGGGCGGGGTACTGGGGGTGGTGGTCGTACTACCAGTCACCCCGGCCCCACTGGGGACAGCCTCCTTGGTCGTGTTCTCCTTCTCCTTGTCCTCGTCCGAGTAGCGCTGTAACCAGGCCTTCTTGAAGGCCTTGTGGTTGCCCGGCCTGCAGGACGGGGACGGGGTAATGTCCGAGCGCTGTGGGGGTGGGCTGGGAGCGCTCAGTGTGTCGCTGTCCGACTCCACGTAGCCGTTGGCCACTCGGTTGATGGTGTCGACGATGGAGGACGTTGAGCTGACCGAGGCCCCTCCAGGCGTGGAGGCGGGCCCCGGCCGCTGCATGGGGATCCCACCGATGCTGTGTTGTTGGGGCAAGCTGCTGATGGCCATGGCCGATGATGAGGGTAATGGCGTGTGTTGATGAGTTTGGAGGCTACTCGCCGCTGAAGAGTTGGCCACATGGGCCTGTGTCTGGGTGGATAATGGTGGGGTGGTGGAGGTGAATGGGGATGAATGGTTGCTGGGGGGAACACCCGCGAGTGAAGTGGTGGTTGCCTGAAGTCGTGATGCGACCTGTGGAGATGAGACACTCACTGTGGACGGCATCGGAGACGCCTGCGTGGACAGAACATGCACGGCTTGGTTACTGCTGCTGGGGCCCGCTCCGGCCTTGGGGCGGTTACTCCGCTGTTGGAGCGCTTTGGCTGCTGCCAACTCCTGGTCCTGGTAAAACGCACTTTGCACAGTGTTCTCTACAAAGGAGCGGAAACTGTCCATGAAGCCTGAGGATGTGGATTGTGAGGCCGGGGCGGTGGTTCGGGCTAACGGGGAGGATGATGATGAGGATGTTGGGGGTAGGCCTGCTCCAGGTTGGTGGCCGGCCGGACTCCCGGAGTGGGAAGAGTTACTACCCGCTGCCGGGTGGGGCACATGCGGGTTGGCCGAGGCTGCCATGGCCTCAGCCATCCGGCTCTTCTTGTGGTGGGTGGGCAAAGCTGATTGGCTTCCCTCCACAGTGTCTTTGGTGGGCGCACCACGCCGCTTCTGTCCCGCCATGCTCGAGGGGCTATGCTGGTGGGGCGAAGGGTGCTGAGGGTGCTGCGGGTGAGGCCCTGCTACTGCCTGTTGGCCTTGAGGTCCCGGTTGTTGACCGCTGGAACCAGCGTGGCTGTAGATGGGGTTGGGCACCAGACCCTGCTGGATGAGATTATACGAGTGAGCTGCCGTCGAACTGGGCGTGGGGAGGGAGACTGGGGGCTGGGCAATGGCGGCCGGGTAGGCCTGCCCGTGTCCGTGGTGGTGGGGATGAGACCCGACCACTGTGGGTCGTGGCGGGGCCTCTTTCACTGCAGTCGACATGGAGGTGGAAGCAGATGAGGGCATATGTTTGTGAAGGTCCATAGGCTGCATGCCTCCTTGTTGATGCTGGGCCGCACTCAGCGGGCTCCGGCTGTGGTGGTCTCGTCCACCCGGGGGAGGTACCATACCTGGGTGGTGGGACCCTGTTGGAAGTCCGTGAATGTGAGGCGCCATGTGCCCCGGGTGGGGACTAGAACCGGGCCTCGACTGGTGCCCTCCGTAAGCTGCACCTCCGGCCTGTGGCCGGCCATCGGGCCCTTTGGCCTGCTGTTGGCGTGGGGACAGGGCCGTACCCAGGGTGATGCTCCCACTATGGTGGGAGTGGGCCGGGGGCGGAGGGAGGCTGTGGTGGGATGCGGCCGACCGGTGGGCCTCAGACGGCTGCTGTTGGTGCCGCAAGTCACCAGCCTCCTTCGGCCGGTTCTCCACGATGACTGACCCCGTCTTGGAGTCCTTGATGAGAGGTGGGGGCGACACCCGCCCGTGTTTGTGTCCGTGGGGGCTGGCCGTCCGCTGCTGGGGGTGCATGGAGGCCGCCTGGGGGTGGGAGGGTGGGGGCAGCGAACCCTTGGGCTCCTCCTTGAGGTGCAGTAGGTGCGGGTGGTGGGGATGTGGGGGCACCCCTCCCGCTCCTTTACTACTGCCACCATCGTCCTGCTTCAGGCCTTGGCTGTACAGAGTCTCCTTAGTGATATACGAGTGCTGGAATGGCTGATATCCGTACAGACTGAAGTTGGGCTCCTGTTTGATACTAGTGACGGCCGTGTGGCTGGCCGACATGACCATGCCGGCCGACGTGGCCGAGGACGTCACGGACTGGGAGGCGGACGACGGGGCCACACTCTTGGGGTGGTAGACGTACATGGGGTACTGTTTCTTGATGTCGGCCGGGTGGTGTGGGGGCTGCGGCGGGTGGTGTGGGGGCGGGTACTTGGCCGCGCTGTGCGGGTGGTGGTCTGGGGGCAGCCCGGCCGCCTTCTCCTTCATCATGATCTGGTGCCGCAGCAGGTGCTCCTGTTGCAGGGTCTGGTGACGCTTCTCCTCGCTGTGTCGTAACGCCTCCTGCTGAGACCGAAGGGCCGCCTCGTGGTGGTGGGGGGACGGCTGGTCCGGCCGGCCCTCAGACAACTGGGAAAAGGGTAGAGGAAAATAATGAGTTAAGCATCAACATACACAGGGTTAGCACGTTTAATCTGCTGATTTGGATTCCATTAAACTTCGAAAGCAGAATCTTCCGAGACAGGATATCAGATATAAATTTGTTCTTATCACGAGTCTTACACCAACATACAGGCTTAACATGTTTAATCTTTTGGTTAGGGATTCCATGACAATTTGAAAGCAGAGACCCCAAGATAGAACTCCATAGGGATTCTCTCCAAGTATTTCAAGACATTAAATTAAATTTTCTTTTCTTTAGCCTGCGTGTTTTCAGCAACCCAATAACCATTTATTTGGGGGTGTTTATCTAGTCACAAAAAATAATTTAGAAGATATCCCCTCACCTTGTCGTCCTTCTTGGAGGGGAGGTGTTCTCTCGGTGCCACCTGGTGTGGTGGAGGTATCCCTCTATGGGTGAAGGCTGACTGGTGGTGAGCGGTGAGGCTCAGGGCCTCCGGGGGTACGGCCATCGGGGCCGGGTGTTTGGGCAGCCCGTGGGTGATGGACGGGGCGCCCGTCGGCCACGGCACCGCGCCAGCCGCGTGCTGAAGAACAGAAAAACACACAACATTAGTCAGTTGAAAAAACGAAAAAGTTAATTTATCATTTTCATTGTTCCTAAAATCTGAAATTCCACTTGCTTTAGGAAATAGACCTGCTACAGCAAGTTTACATCTCCAGTGAAATTTCTTCTTTGAAAAGTTGAATCGAGATGTTATATAATAAAAACACAATTAAAAAGGAAAAGCAAAATATTCTCAATATTTGGAGTACTTATACTCATGTGCCAACAATATAGACGACAAATGTTATACTATTCATGTTCATCTGTTATCAACATCACCCCTATGCTAGCAGCTAACACAGCTCTCAAAATACCCCATTTATATCCCTAACGTCCTTTTCGTCCCTCCCCGCACACACACCTCGAAAACTAGGCTATATTTTGCCCTGTAGGTCTATTTAGTCCCCCTTGTAAACATCTCATTTGTAGTCCTACTTCCAGTTGTCAACCTTCACTGGCCCAGTACTAGCCTGAGTACTACCCCGGCCCGTGGCGCCGCCTGTGGTAGCCGCCCGAACCACCCACTCAGAGGTGACCTTACTCTGCAGGACGCCCTGACCCTCAGAACTCAATCAATCAATCAGTGGGGGATTACACAAGAACCCTAGCCTCATAAAGTAAGATATAGGGCGAGCTCTCTTATCAAACAGAAATTGACATTTCTCAGGCCCTCAGGACAATCAATGGTCTGACAACCTATGCAGCAAGACTTAGTATAGCCATGGGGAGTAAACTTATTTCACTCTCCATGGTATAGCCTAGTTAGCCTGCGCCGCATCCCCTCCTGCTCCCGATGTCCGCTACGGAGGGCATGCCTGCTGCCCCGATTCAAACATGTAGTGAAGGGTGGGGCACCGTTAATACTGAATAACTAGCTGAATTTTGAGTGTCTAATGATTAGTAACCGAAAATAAATGGCGGGGCACCCCTTTAGGATATAATTTAAACTTTACAAACCTGGAATGAGAAGGTTAAACTTTTGAATCGATCTCAAATTCAAATATGGCGCCTGTTATGTGCATATGTTGTGCAGCTGCCCATACCCGTTGCAACGCAAATTTTACTCCAGTTTATTATGCAGGGTCCTGTTCGTCTCTGGAATGGCAATATCCAGAGGCGAATACTTTGTCTATAGCCTAGTATGTTTATCTTGGAACGTATTCTGTACATTAGACATGCCTGAATTGATTAGCTAAACATTGATACTCCCGTCAACGCATGATACGTGATCCTGTTATCGGCGTATAGATAATATACCCCCTTATCTCTCACACATTATTACGTTATATGGAAAATCATGATCGGACATCATGGTCCCAACAAAATCTTATGAAAACCCAAACTCTCGATCAAGGAACTTCTCGATAATCCCCTGTTGTATTCCTCACTAAGAATGTTTAGATTTCTGACTATTAATTGCCCCACTGGCATTGAATTAACATTTTGTATTGCGTATCAAGTGAATTCACGTTAATTTCTTCGAACCAAAGTCCTCCGTCTGCCCTACCTGAAGTCCAAACTCTGCCCAGGTTATCAAGTGTAATGCAGCCTTAGCTGTCAATGTAATCCAGTGTAAAGAAGCCTTAGTACTTATCCCAGATGGCTATACAATCCTGTGTTAACCCCTAAAAGGGGTTCCTCCACTCAGGGACCGTAGGACCTAACTGGGAAACGTTCAACTCAAGGTTTGTCCTTCCTTCGCAAAGAATCTCACACAGTTAACAGTGACTCATACCGGTGACCAGCGGCCGTCCCAGACTGGACAGGCCCGGGCAGGCCGGCTGGTCCCCAGCAGGCCTCTTCTAAGACGGCGGGTATTCAGGTGTAGTCCTGAGACCTCGTCAGCTGTTTTTATAGACCGCTGAGCTCACAATCGGCCACACCACGTAATAACTAAGTAGGCCCCACAGCCAAGCCATGCCAAGTATTGATTGTTTGAGGCTTGAACAGCTGTATGCAAGTATAGCAACTGTGCAGGGTACATAGCATGCACAAGGTGCATAGAACGTAGTCGTTATATTTAGAATGCTACGAATAGCTTGGTTTGGGTACACACTATATGTATAGAAGGGCGGGAAATTGATCATGGTCTTTGAATATCTTTCGCATTTCACCTGTGTTCTAGCTAAGGGACCGTTTTTGAATGTCGTTCTGGTAGCCTACAGGTTAACCTTATTCCCATGACCTCTCCCCGTCGGGGCCCACCAGCCATGCGTGACCTACTGTAGAGGTCATACGACGTACTCCTTCGTCAGCGGAGCGGAGCTACTTGTGGTCGCTTCAGGCCCAGTTAATGTGAGGCTATGCACAGTTCATCAACATGGTCTTTTTTTTTACTGTCTGCGTATTCTGCGAATTTCGTGAAATGGTAACTACTGTGGTTAATCGTGAACTACAACGAGGAAAATAGAATATAATTGGCTGGGTATTCCGAGCAGGTACAAAGGTTCCGCTGAACAAACGTACAGATCGGTCGATAGTATTAGTAATCCACTGTGGCACATATTTTATTCATAATATAGTGGTATAGCTCTATGCTAACTCGGTATATATTTGTGGTTGGTGACTGCTAAGTGTAACTTCTCTTGTTACTCTTACCTACACGCATACAGTGTAACATATGTACTATACCTACACACGTACAGTGCTACATCTAGTGCCTGTAGAAGTATATATACACAGTAGGCCCTGGGTACTCGCATTAATCAGGGGGCGGACTTAACCTACAGCCCCCTCAGGTCGATACACTATTCACTGAGCCTGTCCCCTTTGTACGCCCCTCTGTAGCATTACCGGCCGGCTAGCAACCACGTCCACACTTAGAGCACCGGGCCTACAACCTTACAATAACAAGTATTCGGAGGGTCTATGGTCGTTTTGTGGGTGACCGTTCACCACTGAAGGGTATGGTTAGGGCATGCTCACCTACACTAAGTGTGACTTAGTGACCACAAACTTGCAAGTTTCGTTTCAGACTACAGATTTACTATTTTTCTTAACAAATAACTATTTCACCTGTTTCCCCACAATAATCCTGACTAAATGTGAAAATGGAGTAGAGGTTTCCATGCCTACAGTGTACCAGTAGAGTCTATAGACCTTGTTTGTACATGCTGTAGTGGCTACATATAACCTGTGTGGCCGACGTGAGCCAGTATCGACGTGGTGCTAGCCGTATTGACCGCCCCCCGGGGGGTCAGGGGGCGGTATAGGCCTACAGTACGTCACGGGGAGGAGGAGGGGCAGGGGGTGGGGGTCAGTCACCTCCAGCACCACATGGTGGTTCCCACAGGGCGGTGGGGTAAGGTCACACTGACCTACAGACTGACCTACACACGCCCTTCACCAAAAGAGGCCACTCACGACACGGACATGGCAGAAACATGGCACCTTTCTACGCCCTACTCGGTTTGACATTTTGTGTATTACATGTTTGTATTGATGCTGACTTGAGAGGGTTTAACATGCTGTCAGTGAAGGTATCCAGCCTAAGTGACAGCCGAAGAATAATGTACTACTTAAATACGAGACACCCTACAACGGGAAATTCGTTTCATTTAAGAGAAATGCATATGATAGGTAAAGTTTCTAATCTATCATGGTTGCTCAGGGTATCTCTGACTCGATCAAGGGGGACATTAGCCGGTTTAGAAATCCTCACGTCACCTATACAAAGAATCCTCAGAACCATTGAATCTGGTCCTGTGGACTACAGGCCTACGTTTCTGAAGGCTATAATATATGCTGTCCCCATTGAAATCAACGAGTTTATCTAACGACTGACAGTATTATATTCCCCGAGGGCGTTGTTCATCAATCCACTCCTGCCTCTAGGATATCCTTGTTAAAAGTGATACCGATGACACGTAAAACGTCCTATTTACCAATCAAGACTTCGCTGTACACAACCCTACTACATAGAGACGGTATTATACCTACACGTCCCACCAGTCATAGCAGCTATCAGCCATCTGTTGGCCTCAAAGTGCACGGGGCGTGGCCGACGGGGGGGATACAGGGGTGAGTTCTACAACCCCCCCCCCCCTTCATACATCTCCCCCCTCCCCTTAGGACCCCCTGCAGGGCGTGCAGAGACGACCACTAACTAGGTCAGCTGTCAGTGGGGTGGTGTATTCAGACACCGTCAGTTAACTGGGAGCAGGGTGTCAGTGAAGTATGTTCACACACCGTCAGTTAGCTGTGAACTCAGACACCACCAGTTAGCTGTGAATTCAGACACTGGCAGTTAGCTGTGAACTCAAGACACCGTTATTCAGTTAGCTGTGACTTCAGACACTGTCATTTAACTGTTTTTTGACCTGTACACCGTGTGTGACACCCTTATACAAGTTGTCACACTTCTCACAGTTTACACATCCATCCCACCACTCACAACCTACACACGTAATACCACGGCTGACACCAGTAAAATACCACTTTCAGTTTGGTATACAGCCGTTCCCGTTACCTATTACATGTACACAGTTTGGTCGCGGTTGTTAACCACGTATTATTTCTAGCCGCCCTACTTGCCAAACCATGCCAATTGTACAAATTACTAATAAGGTGTGTAACAAATACCGCAAGTGAGAACACAGATTGAGCTTGGCTGACATAAGGCACTTCTTATACACTTTACAGATTAGCCTTAAAATGCGCTTATAATGACTGTGCAGGTATAGAGCGCATTATGGGGATACTTAGAAGCGCTGTAGACGATTAATATTCTTTATATATTTCTTTAAAGGAACAACATAAAGCTCCATCAATAGCTGGAGATACTAAAATATGGCCGGTGTACAGATTCTGACAGTCGATATTTACCTCTCAACTAATCTGATCTGTGCAGTGTCGATATACGGCGTCCTCAGCAGTACCCCCACGAGCTGTGACGTCACTAAGGACCATCTAATCTGTACATTAGACTTTAGACGGCGTCCTATCTAATTACCAACTCACGGTGAGGAGATAGGAGGGGGGATAAGGGCGCCTTTTATCTAATCTGGGTCATGCAATACACGGCCCACCTCCCCTCGGCTATCACTGTATTGTGTGTGTATACCACGTCTCACGTGTTTGGGTGTGTGTGTACCAAACTCGGGGGGAGGGGAGCCAACATGTCAAGGGCTTTGGTTAAAGGGTATCGACCGAAACCAGTCGTCAGCCTGGCAACATGTGGCGTCAACTGGTCAGCTGTGAACTATGTGTAGGATAATGGACGAGTAGTAGTGCATGGGGTGGAATAATGCACGAGCCCGTAGGGCGAGTCTACGGCGAGTGCATTATTCCACCCCATGCACTACTACTCGTCCATTATCTGACATAAACCACGAGAGAAAGTATCTTATGCCCATTGGCATCTTATAAACATCTGAATTCACTACTCAATTCATGATCATTTGATATAAAAGTTGCCTCTGTATGACCCTAGTGGTTGCCTCTGTATGACCCTAGACCACTAAATACGAAATGGGCATTTTCTTAAATTCAACAGAGTTACACATGCCCTAGTAATAATGACATAGGCTTTAAAAATAAAGTGAAAAGGGGCATAAGTATTTTTTAAATTCCAATGCAACATAAGAAAAAGGTAAGTGACAATGACATGTGACATTAGCATTTCTTAAATTTGACATGCAACATTGGGATCCCCCCATCAAGAGCCCCCATCTGTGCTCTGACCAGCGCTCCTCCACTCTGCAGGGAATCACCCTCCCCAATAGAAGTAATAGCCTGCAATCACTCTAGTACCTGAGGTGTCAATGTGGCAGAGTGAAGCTCCTTGCCAGCAGAGGGGGAGGGGAGGGGTGGAGGGGGAGAGGAGAGGGGTGGAAGGGGTGTTGATTGCCTACTGAGTGTACAGTCATAGACTGTAATTACTTCCCACTCCACTAGTCACCCAAACTCAATAAAAGGGTAAATTTGGGTCAGAACAGACTAAATGAACCAACAATGGATAAAAGGTAAAACTGCCCAGACTTCTAACAGCCCCGGTAGGGTAGTGGTTAGGCTGTGGCACTATGAATCCAAAGGTCTATGGTTCTATCCTGGGCTGTGCACATCAATGGTCAAACTTTTCATAAATTCAAAATTGGGTGTTCTTGGCAGTATATTTGAACAACAAATCAGCAACTGTGCATTATTTCAGAGAACCAGTGCATTATCTGAGGCCACCAGTGCATTATCACAGTAGCAGTGCATTATCACCTGAGAATGCACTGCTAGAACAAAGGAAATCCGAGTGAGAGTGGTTTATAGATCACTGAATTATTTGTGTAACAGGACACGCTACTTTCATGTTTTATGATCGAAGCAGGGAGTGTGGGCAGTGACTGAAACGATTCTCTCTTGACCTACTTCAG
This sequence comes from Lepidonotus clava, assembly GCA_936440205.1. Classification (NCBI taxonomy): domain Eukaryota; kingdom Metazoa; phylum Annelida; class Polychaeta; order Phyllodocida; family Polynoidae; genus Lepidonotus; species Lepidonotus clava. Next base: position 11,920,150 of record OW387145.1, read on the forward strand.
TATTTGGGTAGGAATTGGAGCGATACGTTGGTTATTTATATACTTAGGTATTTGGAGAGCAACTAGAGCATTGCCATGGTTATCTATTTACTATAATATTTGACAAATGAAGAAACATGGCTGAGGACCAGGTGGATTGGAAACCACACCAAGGCCCGTTTGGCAGTACCTGTGACCCCGTCTATCATACATCCTGTACAGGTCACTGAGAACCACGACACGGTGTTGAAGTTCCCGGAATTTCTAGTCATTTCCATTTGTTGCTGAGAACACCCATTGTTTCAGTCAGTATGAGTGTAATGCATACAATGAGTCTACCTGTGTCCCAGGGGGTTAATGGCGGTGCGGGCGGTGATTGTATCTCACCTGGCTGCAGCTGGAGACCACTAATTGGTCTGACCTAATTAGCGGCTGCCCACCTGGTGTACGGGCGGGCAGTGGTCCGTCAACACGGCTACAGGTAAACATACCTGAACCCACCCCCTCCCACCTGGACACACCGACCTCCACTACCTGACATCTGACAGTTCTCACAGCGGGTGACCAGGAGCTTGGGGACGGCCGACAATTTACATACACTCACCATGTTGGTATTGGGGCTCTGTGCACTAAAAATTTACACGAAAAGAACAATTACATTGCCTCTTTCCTAGAAGGGTCCTGGACTCCTACAACTTTCTTGATGCCATATGAATCCCTAAGAATTACGATCAGCGCGGTCTCTAGCTAGTTTCTGCTTACGTTCATATAACAACACAAATACTCCAATACCCTGGATATTCCTTTTCCCCAGAAGTAATCATAAATCATTTCCTGTAATCACCATAACAATTTCCCCCCATTTTAGTGTGACGGAGGGCTCGGCATCAAAACAAGACCTAGATACATGACATGATGGTGGTGCCATCCAGCACCCTAGATACATCCCCCCAACCCCATCCGCTTCCTGCCGACCTAAGGGTGTTTTTAGGTCTCCTCCTGTTCCCAGGGAGAACCAGGAGGCGGACGAACATCCGGGTCGGTCCTCGGTATCTAGGGCGACAGCAGAGTGAGTCAGATGACACCAGAACACCCGCCATCTCAACAGATACTCCTCCTTCAGAGAAAAGTGTAAATATTACGGTTAGAAAACCGACCGTTTCAGATGTTTTGGAAATGGGCCTGGGGTACCTCCTTTAAGCATAGGCATGCCCACAAGAACAGGAGGACTCCAAAGAGTCCAATCGACAAACTTCGTCCATATCGTGTCACAATAATGTCACTGTCTGACCAGAAGATACCCCCAAACATTCCTAGAGTATTGATTAGGCTTGAGGAAGCCCTTAATCGACAGGACGCCAGCAGTAGCCTGGTTGGTGTTGTCTTGCTATCCTAAACGTAGTACCCCCCCCCCCCTCCCCCAACCCACGGTGGGGTAGTGTGTACGAGTCTGGTGTGTATCAGCAGAACCTACTCACAAAGGTGAAGGTCGACAGGTTTCTAAACACGGCCTAAGGGGAGGAGAGTGACGTTGTCTCGGGAGGAGAGTGACGTCGTCTTTCCACATGAGGATGTGGTTTAACGCATCGCATGTTTTTAGACCAGTCTGAGAAGCGGTGACCAGGATATAACCCCTTCCCCCTCTCCTCCACCCCTCCTCCCTCGACCTCTCCCCAGACACCCACTACTCCCTGTAGCCCTCCCTTGTTCCTATCCTATCTCCCCCTCCACTCTGACCTCCATCGAGAGCTGACGCGTCCCTTGTCCCGTGACCTGCCAAATGTGGAACCAGAGAGAGCAAAGTTTAAACTTTCTTGAAGTAGCTTTAGGGACAGGGCTTGGATGGTTGGGGTAAACAGTATTTGTTATTTTTTCCGCAACATGGTAAAAAGATATGGCTGTCGTTGAACTCAACCTACTGTCAGAAATATTTCTGTTCTATAAATTATTTCCATATGGTATGATGATGACGGGGGAACCCTCCCTGAGTCAGCTGTCTGGTAGAAGCAGTGTAGTCACGGAGTGTTTATTTATTGACATGGTTAAATCATTTATAGGGGATTGTCCCCGCTCAAACATTGTCTGGTTCTGAATGCAGACACTAATCATTACTGTAAACATGAGTCGGTATGGCCCTGGTCATGTAAGCCTTTTTATGAACGTTTCTATCACATATCCACATCATAAATATACTAAAAGTCATATGATAGCGTTGTCTGCAGTACTTCCTCATATCCCTCCTAGCGTCTCTATTTAATAGTTAGTTTTTTTTGGTTAACTCTAGCCCAGCTTGATAACCTTATCTATACATTGGTGTCACAGTATGCCCTGATAGAACCAAAGTCCCGTTCCCCCACACTATGGCAGGGCTGACCTGAGATGATCTACGACCGGGAGTCGACAGACGGGTTCTACCTATCTATATTTAACAGGTTTACTGGCCACACACAGCCTGCTATTTATTGTCTCAGTGTGGGAATAACAAGTTGCCACATGTACACTCTAATATTCCACGTAGGTCTAGCATTACATGAGAGGTAATTGCATACCTGACTAGCATCACTGCGTTTATAACAGCCTTAATCAGGTCGTCTCAACCGAATTCCTCCTCCTCCGACGTGCTTGACGAGTTTGTGCTCGAAATAATTCACTGTCGCTATAACATTATTTCACAGATGAGTGACAGTTCTAGATTCAGTACGATTAGTATGCCGGTTACATAAATCATCCCCTCTCCCCTGCCTGTGATTGAGGTGTACGGGTTAGTTTGTTTTTTAACGTTTCCTCGTAAATCCTGACGTGTCTGGTGTGTGGGTGACAGGGGTCCTGTGTTAGGTGACCTATATAGACCAGAGGTGTGCTGTGGACATTCCGGGCCGAGATGGTCGACTGACCCAATACAAGGCGTCTTTATACACCTAGGGAACGTGGACAATACGCACCTCTCTCTAGGCCAGGTCTGTTTGCTGGTATTATCATATGACTCAACGTGCATTCACTGAGTGTATCATTGTCTTCTGTTATAGAGAAGGTGTTGACTGTTGTTGGTCAATGTCATACTACTGGGGGGTCAGAGGTCAGTCGTGACCTGAAGGTGAAGGTAACCATGTATATCACTATGCAGTAGGACCGATCAAACGAACTGATAAATTTTTTAGCATAACATTAAGACAAAGGGTCAATCATAATTTATTACACAGAATCCATTTGGTATCTCCAATTTATACCGTCATTTTCTCGGGACTGCTAAAGCTCTGGGTAGTGAAATACGAAGGTTGCCTTTATTTAGTTTAGAAAGGCCACCGTTATTAACTAAAGTATATTTTTACACATGGAATGTTAATCCGAGTTGGGGTTGTAAACCCCACCCCACCCCCCGGGGTAGGCCGGATGGAGGTCACTCAGTGCAGTGACCGTGCTTGGTGTGCAACTTTCACTCTCCAAGCACGTGAGGGCAGGTTGCTGGGAGGGGGGGGGGGGGTGGTTGAATGCTGGTAGGGGGTGAGGGTACAGACCCGCAGCCTGCCGTCTCCCAGTGGGACAGGGGTAAAACAGAGAGGGAGGTTTGGGGGCTGTTTATCATATTCGACCTTCCCCGTCCCACTTGTAGCAGGTCAGAGTGTGGACCGTTAATGATAAACATGGGGCACCACTCCCTGGTCTCCTACTCCGCAGTTACTACGGGGAACGGAACGCGGAACTGTATCCGCCTTAGTCGTCCCCGTTTTTGTATGGTTGTCGGAGTCGTATCTCTTTTTGAGAGGTACAAATATCAACCATCCCACGCCTCTCATGAACAGTTGGTCACTTTCTGTTTAACGAATGTTACAGCATGGAATAGAACCACGGATCTTGGAATAAATGGACCAACGGTTCACCCACTAGTCTAAATCTAAGTCCCGACCCATCATGGTTAGATTTAGACTCCTTGTGTAAACCAAGGCCGATGTACGTTTCTTTTAATAGGCCGCAGTCAGAGGTAGTAGAGTGATGAGACCCCCCCCCCCCCCCTCCCCAAAACGTGAGAGGTATTTTGAGCCGGCCTGACCTACCTGCCGTGCCCACGACGTAGTACGTGTAGTAGGGGGTGGAAATAGCAGCCGGCTTAGTTACTGGTAGTAAGTGACTAATGATGGGTAAAAAAACATGACCCACTTCTGTCCTACAACCTCCCCACCCCACACACACACATCCAACCACCAAACAATCCCATGACTCTCTCGTTCATGATACTATTGTTAGTCAGATGACAAAATCCCCCTGCTAGTACTACACTTCAAAGCAAAACCACAACCAACCAAGCCTGCTTGAAATAAGCCAAATGGGGGGAGGGGGAAGTACAGGGTGACATCACTTTGCACTACTTGTAGTATCCCAGTTCACCAAGTCGTAGTTGTGGCGCGGGTCGTATTTATGGCGTGGTAAAGCCGTGAATAGGTGATTAGCCCAGATTCTGGGATCAGGAGAAAGGGGCCTGGGGTAATAATGGGGAGTGTGGCGGTGAGAAACGACAGGTGAGACGGTGGTACACCTGGACTCTGTACCTCGGCCACCACCACCACCACGTCAGCCACTGTGTGCACGGTACAGGGGGTGGGGGCCCTTATCACCACATTATCAGGACTGCCTTATCGGGCTCTGATTGCATTCTGAATTCATATTGATCATTTGTATCTAAATGTCACGCGAAATGGACTGATTACACAAAAGCCACTGATAAGTGTGATCAGGACAAGGGGGCCAACTCTTGTTATGAATTAAGTCCATTATTTATTATTCTTAATCAGTGCTTTGGTAACTAAGCCATCCTCTACCATTCCATTTGACGCCAGCTTAAGTAAGACCCAAAATAGATTTATGGCTCTGGTAATGGTATAGATTTACATTTTCTTGGAAAACTTGTTTGAATACTCAACTTCAACATGGCGGTTTGTATTGGCTGTTTTAATTCAGAATACCCTGCATGGACTTGTCACCTTCTCACGATTACAAAACCTTACCTAACTTCTAACGATTACAAAACCTGCCCCAACTCCCAGAGTAGTCAGGCCGAGAGGCATGTAGCGTGTCGGAGCGGCCTCCATACAGCCTGTAATGAGAGGCCTGGAGACGGCTGGGTACTGTCAGAACCCACACCGGCGGCAGGTGCCACATTCCTAGGTGAAGGGCCCTCTGAATGAGCGGAATGTATGTCAACTGTGAGAACCAACTGTGAAAGCTGGGGCCCTTCCCAGTCAGATACAATTGTAGATACAGCCGTCCTGGGTCTAGGGGAATGGTTTCAACTGGAGAGCTTTTAAGTCTCTTACTTCCCAGAAATCATTCGACATGTTTTCAATGTAAATATATAATCTGTGACTATCCATTGAGGTTTGTCACTATAAAAAGCTCAAGTCTCAAGACCCCTACTCAGTGGTGCCTTAATTCTCCTTTTTGAAGGGAGGGTAAAACTAGGCGGCGACGTAGAAACCCAACACTGATGACCTTGAGATTTGAAACCGTCTCGACTCATCTAAAGAAAGAACTTTGATCGGCAAATAATTTCCCTACTTAGTAAAAGGGACAACGATATTTTCGCTTGAAACACCCACTAGTGTTGTAATAAATCCTGTTCTTATAGATCCTCCTTGGTTCCCCAGTCTATTCCCACGCCCGACCCTTGTTCATGCCCCAAGTGTCGAGGCTCTCTGTGCCCCAACTTGTCCATCTGTAACTGAACGAATACCTTAACAGACACCTAAACTAATCCTAGATTTCTCTATTCATGGCCCTGGCTGATATCTAGCTGCCATTTGCCGGCCCCAACAGGTAAGACTGCCTCCTCCAGTGTGTGGAGATTCACGCCGGTATTAGTACCCACCTGTAGGTAGGCGGCCCACACCTCCCGAGCCCGCAGCTCGGTGGTCGAGGCCCACATCACCTGGTCCTCTCGTCCTCCTGGGCGTCCTCCAGTAACCCTGTGTCCTCTGTACGTCTCCTACGTGATCCTCGGGGTAAACCCTTCCAGGGTGGGAAACTAGGGGTCCAGGGGTAGAAATAAACGTCCAGCGGGAGTTGGGGTCCTACTGGTGCTTTGAGGTGGTGGGGCTGACGCGCGTCCCACCAACGGCTGGGGTTGGTTGGTTATTATTAAGAGTTAAACGGGTACTAAATCCACTTGTGGTATTGAATGAAAAGGCTTCATATTAATCACCATATTAGATCCTGTTCGTGTTATTCCCTGTGTTGTAGAACTATTCCGTTGGTTGGTATAGGTTTAAAGTGAACGTCCACAGTTTAGCGGTCCTGTGTCTGAGCGTGTCCTGGTCCCTGTGAGTCTGTACGTAGTGTGTGTGTGTGTCTGTCCGAGTGGCGTGGTGCACGCGGCAGGCCCGGCCGTCAGTGGGGGAGGGTGGTGGAGTGTAGTGCTGGGGGCCGGCCGACCCGCTGCAGCCTGTCACTGTGGGGGGAGTGTGTGTGTGTGTGTATCAGGGGGAGGGGGTGTGTGCGCCAGTCTGTGACTAACACCTCCTACCCCCTCCCCCAGCACACACCAGCTGCCGGCCCCTAACCACCGCTCCCCCTGACCTCCCCCCAGCCCCCTCCCCTTGACGTCCTCCCCCCCCCCACCCCCCGTGGAGTAGCCCCCGATCTAGGTCACTACTGGCGGCTTGGCTCCCCCCCTCCCCCTGGCCTGAGTATTAGTCCCTGGCGCGCGGCTTTCACGCACACACAATAATAGACTGTTTGCACATAGCCACCGCCGTCAATCCACGAACAATTTCAATCTGTTTATTTTAATTTATTTCTTTAAATAATGGATATTGTCTTACGTGGCAGTATTCCATTACTTCTGAATTTTTACATAATCTATCTAATACATGATTAAGCTGGGAACGATTTGCTGCACACATACTGCTACAACTTCTGTACTCATCGAAGGAGTGGAAGGAACTTTAAAATGTCATGCTACAACATGAATACCCGTTATGTTGATTCAAAGAACATTAATATCTTATCAAAGTCGGGTATTGTGCAACCCCGCAATGGTGTCTCACATGGTATATGCAAGTGGCACATTGCCAGTCATGTGCCAAAGAGACAAGCTGTATTGTGGAGATTACTGACATGTCAGTACACCTCGATAGGTGGGCAAACTGTCAACACGTACTTCAATACTTGTGCAACATACAGCCAGGGATAGCCCTGACTAACAGCTAACCAGCCATGGGTGTTTATTTCATGAACACGTTTCCTTGGTCGACAATTTGGACTGCATCGTCCCAGGCCTACAGCCTGAATACGTCCAGGTCTATTTCCACAGGGCCCTAAATGGGACACTTCAGTAGGTTGTCAAGTGTTGCGGGTTATTTCAGGAAACTGCCCTGTCTTTGTGTGGGGAACCTGTCCTGAGGTAAAAACGGAGTAACTTCACAATGCCCCGGACATCTCGGGGTGGGAGGGGAGGTAGAATGGACCGGAGATAGTAGGCCGGGGGGCAGGGGGGATAAAAGAGGCCTTTATTCACCTCCTCATCAAGTCTAGGGATGACTTCAGCAGGGCAGCCAACCCTCAAGTCGTCTCTGTCCTCTTTTATTCATCACCCCTACCCCTCTGTCCCCACCCGGCCCTCAGCCACCCCCACCCTTCCCCTGTCCCCAAAACGGACCGAGTCACCCCACATTGCTACCTCTCACCCTGCAGTAACCAGGTGTAACTGGCACATCGTTATGCCTCCTGGTAGCACAGCAATGGCGACCTAATTTGTTTAGTTTTTTCATAGTTTTTGTGTGTTTTGTTTTGAATTGTAGCTCCAATGTATTCTTTAAATATACCACATTGATAGAGTACGGGTTTCATTGTTTTTCCCATGATGAGTTTATTCGTTTATGCTGAGAGGCAGGGTACCTATACTAATTCAGTACAAAAGCCTTCTCTGTTGTCTATTGCCGGCTGGTTATCTTGGGAAGAATTATCAGGGTGGGTATTGTCCCTCAGCATATCTCCTAGAAGCATCGCCATGCTATTGTTGATACTGATTGTGAAATGTTTGTCATGTCATCAATGGCTATTAAATTTGTATTCCCACCCGTGTCATCTCGTGCTTATATGAATGCATTGTCTCAATTTACAACAAAACGTGTATACACAAAGTCAATCCGTCATACTGGCAATAGAAAAACATTTGTCAATACAAACCCGGCAATTATATGTATACTCAGCACCAAGAATCTTTTACTTGTGCTAACAAATGTTAGTCCTAAATAATAAGTTTACACAAGATCGTATCTTACAGGTCAGTACATTGTGCACGTTTCTGAGTCTACATTACCATGTTATCTTAGTAAGTGGCGACTGTATCTCGAAGTACTATGCCGACTTCAGCAGTATTTTACAGCAGTTAGTCTATTGATGATGGATGCAATCAATATCCATATAATCTGTAGAAACTATAAACAGAATGAGCCTACTATTCTAAACCCCAGAAGCTGACAAACTGGGTCGGCCCTACCCGGCTTTACGTTGAGCCCCACAGGGGGTTGTTGGTCTAATCCATTACTTACACCTGACAAAGCGGGCTGCCCCCCGGGGTGTCAAACGGGCCGTTCTCTGACGTAACCCCGTCAACAATAGGCATACCCCGGCCTTAGCCCAACACACGTAGAATACATACACAAAGGTACAGGCATAGCACTCCTGGAAAATCGTGTAAACGCTTCCTTATGTAGGGATTTTGATGACATTTCATACTGACTTATCGTGGTTTTTTTTGTGGTTGTTTCGATTCCCATTTACAATTCCGGTATTGCTTTTATTAATTTCATTCTTTAATATGTCCACTGAGAACAGGCAAGATAATCAAAGGACAAGTCTAAAACCTTTCTAGGTTTCCCCCATGACAACTCGATGTAAGGGGATTTTCTCGACCTTCACTCCATTAGGAAATACATCGTTGTATAAGTAAGTCAATAGGAGACACTTATCTAGGAGATTGCCAAGTCTTCTTAGTCTCAGTTTACAGATATCCACGTCTCTGCCTTGTCCCATACCTGTCTACACAGACAGGTGGCCGAGGTCTCAGAGAACGGGGTCAAGGTACACCCAGTCATGGCAGGGGCCGGTTTGTGTCAACCACCTCAAGGCCCTATTACACTACACCAGAGACCTTGTATGTATATATAGGATATATATATCCTATATTATACATACAAGGTCTCTGACTACACGACGCTGAGCTGAGATATCGGCGCGATATGATACTGTTACAGAATATTCGCACACATGAGTGAAACAACTATCTAAAATTGGCACTTTGGAGTATGTTATACATGTGTAACAAAGATCTTTTTTCTCTGATATGTGTGATTTCTCTGCGGCATCGTCATATCTCAGCTCACGTCGTGAGGTGTAATTGAGCCTTCACCTTCCTATACAGGTGTCGGCCTGTCTCAGGTATCGTTCAGAGAGCCATGATTTTCTGCCTACCTGTAGTACTGACATACCTGGTCACTGTAACTAGGGGGCTATGCTTATACCATCAACATGGCAGTGCAATGGTGGTTGAGATTTGTTATTGTGGCAACTATAGGCTACAATCTGAATTGCTTTAGTCCTTGTAATCATAGACATATCTTATCATGATCTTATGTATCTCTATGTTGTAATTGGTGTTTCAGTAGAAGATTGTCTTATGGCTAGATTGTTCACCATTATACAACTTACAGTTATAAAATGGCCAGTAGGTTACCAAAGGCTTTCACAGAATGTTATAAAACCACTCAGTGTGGGGCGGAAGGAGTTTCAGGTTCTCAGTTGGACCACGGACCTTGTATCTGTACTCTGATTACTGCCGGGTCAGTTTTCTATAATCACGCAAAACAGTCAACAAGATTACTAGACTGTGCCCCTGTAAACTGAGAATAACCATTTCACTTCTCCAACTGGGTATCTGCAGGTGTGTGTCAGGTCAGCGTGAGGTGTGAAAAGTGGGGTGTGAATTCTTCACCAGGTGGCACACCTCCCACACACCTATGCTAGAACAGAGCCCACACCTGTGAAGCCCTACTTGTCAAGCCCTATCCCCTAACGTTATGGAGGTATAGGGCCTTAACCATTACGACCTTTGGAGGGCCCTACCTGTTCACACTATGAGGTAAGGGCCTTTCTCTGCGCCCACCAGGTGTGTCAGGTGGGTTGTGAAGGTCACAGTGGGGCTTCTGACCTCACCCCTTTGTGCTCTACGATGGCGTTATTACCTGGGAGACTAATCTTTGTTATGGTGACCTTTGGTGATGTAATTTATTAATTTTACTCCTTTGATTTTTAGAGAACCACAGGTGATCTTTTTCCGGGCCCTTCTTATCTGTGAGAGAATTTTTGTAGTTGATGTAACCTCTTTTTTTCTCCCTTTAAATAAAGGCCTTTGATGATGCAACTTTACTTTTCTCTGACGTGTGTGTGCTTTTTAAAGGAATTTTATTATGAAATAGTCATCAGAGTTGCCCCTGGTTTTCAGTTTGACCCATGAACTATGTATTCCATACAAGTTTGAATTTAATAGGTGATTTTGTAAAAGAAGCCAAAGTTTTGTGGAACATTTCACAATGGTGATGTGTCGAAAATCTGATTCCAATCAATGGCAATACAAAACAGAGTTCTCATAGTTTATTCATATCCATGACTCAACGTGGACGTGTGTTTAAACGAAATTAATCTTAAGGCAAAATGTTTTGTCTGATATACATGCACGTAGTATATCTTAATCTCATTATGTAATGGTCATTTCCCGAATCCTGACCGGTGGTGGATTATATAGGTCTTCCACACTGCTCGCCAACGAGCCACACTCCATACGAATTACAAAAGCACCAATATTGGGATTACATACCACTATTATAGCCTTTGGCGAAGCCATTATCGCTTCCATTAATAACCTCAGCGGGGGGTGGGGCGGGTGGGAGCGGGAAGTGTGGACATAGGTACAGGTACACTGGTACTGGGACGTCAAATGCGGATCGAGTCGTAGGGGGTCAATCCCATTTAAACACAGGCTTATACTCCCCTATTATAAGCTCCCCCCACCCTCCCATACACCCAGCCCAATGCCTCCAGCCTGGCAGGGTTAGCGTTGGCCCGAAGCCCGGTTTTCACGTTTCAGCTTGTTTAATCACTCAACACTGGAGCCCCCTCCCCGATACTTGAATACTCGGTGTTATGTTAGAGTTAGAATGGCTTACTCTGTGTGTGGTAATAGGCTCATGTAAAGTAACTTCCCCATACCTGGCAATTTAAGTCATAAACACCACACGCCTGACAATCTACAAGATTATAGTAAAAACAAACCCAAATATCTCGAATATTTACTCTTCTAAATCAAAAATAACTACGTACAATTTTACCCTAAGAATGTATACAACCTGCTGGGGTGACTGACCATAATGATCACTGAGCGACAGTTCCTCATAAGTCCCAAGTTCTTTGTTATAACCAGAAGGTAGAGAACGGTGTGACAAAGGGGATCACGTCACACCTGACCTTTTTATTGTTTTTACTACTCCTGTCAATCAGTGTGTATCTATATCCTCTCCCTTCCCTTTGTACTCACCCCTTATGACCCTCCCCCCCATCATTGGAGACGTCTCTGATGTATCTTACCTGAGAGGTAAGCACCGCTATCAGGTTACTACAAGTGGCAAGACCCTGGATCCCCACCGCTAAAAGGGAGAGAGGGAGGTTAGACTTTGTATCTGAACGCCAGAGATCAGACGGCATGACAATACCTCAGGAGGGGGTGGGGTGGGGGTGTTGTTCCTATACCCTGGTCAAGGAAATTGATGGTTATGATGATGTCAGCAGGATCAAAGCATCTAGTCCACACAATATCAAGAAGGGCTAACTTTGCGGCCACATATTTCAAACAGAAAATAATGGAAATAATTTAAAAAAATGCAGTAATCGTGGTATAGGGTTTCTCAGTTGGCACATGTAACAGTGTGGTATCCCCCCTCCCCCTCCCACCCCCGGGGATGTGAGGTGTGTAGGGGGTGTCCGTTACAGCCCTACCCATGACGCACACAGAAGGGTCATCACTAGTACTATCAGGGTACAGGTGGACTCATCCGTCACCAACAGCCATGATTCACCATGGTAATCGGCGAAATGCTAAGGGGCAACGTTACCGGTAATCCCCATCTGCTCTTATTATTGCTGCTGCTTGTCATTATTGAGTGGGAACATATTTTCCTGTATTTCCCCCCAGCTATCTCGGAACAGATTTGTTTTTGACTTGAACCAAGTTCAATGAGCAAATTCATATATGCGCATGGAAACGAAAGAAGGTAAGGTGGTCTAACAGGCTTCATCCAGTCTCTCGTCTACTACTTACTGAGCTGCTACAGCTGCTCTCATTATTAATACAGACCAAGGTGCTCTTATCAGACTACTACAGACGGCGCTGCTCTTGTCTACTACAGACTGAGCTGCTGTGATCCACTGCAGACCGAGCTGCTCTCGTCCACTACAGACCGAGCTGCTCTCTTACACTAAAGACCAAGCTGCTCTCATCTACTATAGACTGAGCTGCTCTCGCCTACTACAGACCAAGCTGCTCTCGTCTACTACAGACCGTCTACTACAAACCGAGCTGCTCTCGTCTACTATAGACTGAACTGCTCTCGTCCACTACAGACCAAGCTGCTTTCGTCTACTACAGACTGAGCTGCTCTTTTCTACTACAGACTGAGCTGCTCTTGTCTCCTACAGACTGAGCTGCTCTCGTTTAATTGAGAACAAGTTGCTCTTGTTTCCTACAGACTGAGCTGTTCTCATCCACTACAGACTGAGCTGCTCTTGTCTACTACAGACCATGCTGCTCTCCTCTAATAGAGACCGAGCTACCCTCATCTACTACAGACCGAGCTGCTCATCTACTACAGACCGAGTTGCTCTCTACTGCTCGTCTACTACAGACTGAGCTGCCGTCATATGCTACAAACTGAGCTGCCGTCATATGCTACAAACTGAGCTGCTCTCTGCTAGTACTACAAACCGAGCTGCTCGTCTCTGCTGCCACTGCTCAGCTGCTCGTGCAGCAGCCAGCCAACTGCCACTGCCTCCATCTACTGCTGCTGCTGCCGGCGCCGCCTCCCCTGATGACGCTCCAGCCGGGGAGGCGGGAGGTGGGGGCCAGGCCAGCCAACCCCCTCCCCACTCCACTCCTCCACGGTGGGCAGTATTGATCCCGGCGTCTCCAGGCAGCGCCGACGCCTGTAACCAGCGTCTGTGGGAGACGCCGTGACGCGGGCTGGTGGGGGGAGGGGGTGTTTCTCTGGTGGCAGCAGTGGGTTGGTGGTGTGTACGGGGGTAGGAGGGATGGCAGACCACGCCCAGTGCTTCCTGCACGCGCCCTGCTACAGGCACTACGCGTGTCCTGGTTCTTTGTTATTGTACATTCACACCTGTTGTTACATAACAGAGGCACACAGCACTGCGTACATCCTGTGATTATCGTTTCATCAACAACACCTGTGTCTATTCTAGGCCCACGAGGTCACCAGCAGGCATGTTTTTGTCATCAAGTCCATGGCCTGCACATGTTGAATTGTTATTTATTCTACATGGTCGTCCACAAATTTCTATTCCTAAAATCACGCCCAAGGTATCGTTTTGAGGTGCAAGTGCTTCTATTCACTGACTGGCTGTGTCAGCACTTAACGATCTCAGCTGGACTGACCTGAGGCCACAACAGCATGATCTGTGAGTAGTACTGAGCACATGGTGTGACAACAATATCAGGGACACTGCTAGTGACAATGCCGCACCTCTATATTGTAAAATATATTTCTATATACATTTACACTTAATCTATGTGTACTGAATGTTTTCAGGGAATAAGTACCTATAAAGAAATACTCAAGATTGCAAGAAAAAAATCCATATATGCTAGGTGCACAATCATTGTACCTAGACAACGTCCTCGACTCATACATCAACATTTGATATTGCAGAATGTGCGTGTCATATTTACCAGTAGTAATAATTCAGCAAGGTCTGCAGAAATGGCCTTGATGCTGTGCACCGCCCGGCGCCATGCCATGCCAGCTGCCCGCCGCCCTCCCACGCCATGCAGCCCCGCCCAATATTGATCTGTCCTAGGCCGACGGGAGCCGATTGAGGCAGTCGGTAGCAATTGCCTTTACCTCTCCCCTACCCACCCCAGCCCTGGCCTTTTTCCCGTCCCCCGCTCACCCAGTACTGAACCAATCACATCGCTTTGTTGTCGCCAGGGCCGCTGTGGGGATCGATCGGGGCGATTGGAAGTCGAATCGCCGGCTGATGAGTTTTGTGCGCAGGGGAGCAATGTGCTGGATTTGGCTTGTAGCCAACTGTGAGCGGATCTGTAGCTTCAAGGGCGTGCTCATGTGAAAAGTAACATTGTTTGGGAGGTGATTTTTGGGTGCTTCTTAAGTGGGTCACGTATATTTAACGGTTGATCGACGCAGTAAACAACACAATTGTATTGGTGAACTTAGAACAGAGTTGTGGGGGTTAAATCCGTTTTCGGTGCATACTGGGGCAATGATAATTGCCGAGTGCTCACCGTAGTCTGTACCTGATTTATAGAAAGTACAATGCCACCGTAGTCTGTAGGCTACTTGATTTATAGCAAGTAAATTGAGAATGTTTAATCTTTTAGTGACAACACAAAATTGGCACAAGCATACACAGACCAACATTATTGCCCTCTCAGCAGGCAATAGCCCTGATTATTCCTACAGGCAGGAGCAGCACTGGCCGTGACGCCAGGCCCCACCAATGCCTGTGAGTCACTCAGGCCCCAATCTGTCAGAGAAGACCCTTTTTATTTAGCCTGTTTCCAGGACAGACAGCTGGTGACTTTCAGGGACACTTTTGACTTCTTCCGGAAACGGCGAGCAACAAGATTCAACTGGTTTCCGGCTGTACATGTCTGTATGTCTCAATGCCTCCTGCCGGGATCAGTTATAGGGCAGGAGCTGCTCGTTTTTCGCTGGTAGCCAGCAGTCTACGTGGAGCGTCTACAGGAGACGCCGGTCAGCGTCTGTGACGAGCACCTCGCCTTACGTCAGCAGAGCAGCTCTCCAACAACGGGGGCTCCTAAATCAATACTACGGCGGCCTTTGTTCCCAGGGAGGGGGTATTTAGGGACCAGTCATCCAGACGGGTTCATCATCATACCTCACGTTATGCTCCCCCCTCCCCCCGAATATTGTGAGTGGGCGTTTCATATTGGCTGACGTAACCGGCACAGCTGGAAGCTTTATAACGACCAGATAGCATGTAAACCTATTACATAACGAAGCAACAAAGGCCCAGGTCACGCCGTGAGGTAAACAGGGTCTTAGTACTACTATCTGATTAATATTGCACCTACAGATTCAGCGGAAATCCGTTTTTTGAATCATTGTTTGGGGCTTGTTTACAACGGTGGGCAGTACTAGTGGGAGACGTGGGCACAAGAAGGCAATAGGCATCCTACGTTATTAATACTGAGAACTAGTGGTTTATCACCAACTTGCCCAGCAACTAAGGCATATCATGTCCAACTACATATTAAATCATAAATATGCAGAATACGGCACCACAACCAACTCGCCAGCTTAAAGTATGTCATACACATCTGTAATTAACTGAGTGGCGAGGTAGCTATCAAACCAACGTGAAGAGTTGAAGCAAAGGGCGTTATAAATATTCATTAACCTGAATGTTTCGCCCTTTGAGAGGCTTCATCACCTGAGAACAGATTTAATTAGCTCCCTCTGTTTAGGTGAGATCGGATATTACGAGTGACGGCCATCTGTTCACTCTTATCTCCCTTCACCTAAAGCTGTGTGAGTGGGTGAGGTGCTCAATAAGGAGACTGCACACTGAACGTCAGCTGCAGGCGTACAGGAAGGCTGCAGGAACACCGACTGGCTGATATCATAAACGAGGCCAGTGCAGGGGCCTTGAAGAGCCTGAAGACACGCTATATTCTCATCTGACTGGTATTAGTCACACAGACATACGTCACTGCTCCCATGTGGTGGGTCCTGGCTGCCAGCAATGGCCTGCCCAGGCCACTGCACGAAATGTACAAGCACAGGCAACTACTTGAACTGAACATGGCCTGCCCAGGCCACTGCACGAAATGTACAAGCACAGGCAACTACTTGAACTGAACATGGCCTGCCCAGGCCACTGCATGCAATGTACAAGGCCAGGCAACGACTTGAACTGAACATGGCCTGCCCAGGCCACTGCATGAAATGTACAAGCACAGGCAACGACTTGAACTGAACATGGCCGGCCCAGGCCACTGCAAGAAATGTACAAGCACAGGCAACCACTTGAACTGAACATGGCCTGCCCAGGCCACTGCATGAAATGTACAAGGCCAGGCAACCACTTGAACTGAACATGGCCTGCCCAGGCCACTGCATGAAATGTACAAGCGCAGGCAACCACTTGAAATTGAATTGAACATGGCCTGCCCAGGCCAATAAATTAAGTGTACAGGCGCAGGCAACTTGAACTGAACATGGCCTGTCCAGGCCAATGGATTAAGTGCACAAGCACAGGCAACCACTTGAACTGAACATGGCCTGCCCATGCCACTGCATGAAATGTACAAGCCCAGGAAACTACTTTAAGTTGAACTGAACATGGCCTGCCAAGGCCACTGCATGTACAGTCAGACAACTACTTGAAATGAAGATAGCCTGTTGAAGGCACTCTTTAAGCTGTACAGGAACAGGCAGCTGCTTGAAATGATCATAGCCTGTGGAGGCCTGGCTCTGCCTGAAGTTAACATAGCCTGTATAGATCATGGGTTAAGATCAAATTGTCTATAGTGGCATAATAAATTACCTCCAATAACGCTCAGCTCAAACAACTACTGCCTGCTGTACCTAGTATAGAGAACTGCCTGGCCTGTCAGAAGCCTTGGCCTCATGTTATTGATAGCCTTCTGTGCTGAGATATTACCACTGCTCTTGCACCACCACCACGACCAGCTGTTGCCGCTGCTGGCGGCCCGTGTTACTAGTGGTCGTGTGGTTGTTACTGGTGCTGCTGGTGGGCCTCAGCAGTGACTGCCGACAAGGCCATCTCTGACGGCAGGCTGGCTCGTTCCGCTCAAGCCATATATAGAAAGCCGCCACCTGCCATACCATAACGGAGAAGGTCAGGTGAGCTTCCCGTTCGGCCCTTTTACCTGAGCGTCCCGCAGAGTAGGGGTTTGCTCCCAGCCAGAGTGCTCCGAGTCTTATGTCATATCGGCTGCCGATGGCCATACACCTTAAAATTTAGGAGATTACCTTCTGTACTTTTTATAAATTTTGTATAAAGATATTCGTTGAGGCCGAACAGCACACAGGTTACTATTGTCTATTTAATCTGGTAATTATTGTATATGTAGGATTACCTTCTTAAATAATAATTGTTTTCTATATAAAGAAGATTCATTTAATCTATATAGCACATAGGCTATTGCTGCCTCTTATTACTATAGTAATTATCGTGTATGTAGGTCTTCCTTTTGGACATTGTATATAATTCATTGAATCTCAACAGCACACAGGCTAATTATCATCTATTATTAATCTGGTAATGTCAATGTATGTAGGACAATGTGGAACGAAACTTGATCCTTTGGTGGATCACAATTGAGACAGCCAAGTGCCACGTACTATATATCTACATCCTATATTTGGCCTGGTGGTCATGACCTCATCCCGACAATACGGAGTGACCTGTCTGACCGAACTGTGCCGATCCCGTCTCACATACCTGGGGGAGGGTTCCCGGAACAGGTAGACAATACGTGTACCTGGTAGGTGAGACCAGTAGCATGTACCACTCACAATGACCTCTGCTCAATTCTGCATGGCCACAGGGCCTCTGTGCTCACACTATGCACAGAGTACCAGCCTGCACTCAAAGTGTGTCCTCTGTCGTTATGGTTAAAGGTCTTTTACAGACTAGCTCCTGAAAGCACGTTGTGCCTGTATTACACTTTAATTTCAAGAGAATTTTGAAGCTAACTCCAATAAGAGAAGCATGTACAGTATGTACAACAGACTTATTAACGTATCACTACAATGCATTATGACATGAAAGGACTCAGTATAAATGCAATATACAAATATATACATCCCTATGCACACACTTAAGGCAACTGCTTTGAATTATTAACATTCATGATATACTACATGAACTTTGGTCGTTGCTAATAGGTTCCCGGGTCGGAGGGGTCCTTCCTATAAGGCATGCAGGCTGTTGTTTGGCCGGTACACTATAACGACTAACAGGTGGTAATAGGCTAAAAGCCTGTGGGGCCTCTACCACAGTGTACATTGGTGGAGATCACCCATACACCACAGGTCCCTGGGACGGGGCCAACCAGCTTTGTTCAAGGCAACCTAATACCTTTTAGTCTGAATACAAAAACGCCTCACAGTTCAGATCGGATTAAATGGGACGTGGACATATTATGCACACAGTCATTCCTCCCAACTTTGGCCTCCTTATATGAACTCAAAGAGTAGAGAGTTGGAGGCTACGAGGGCAGTTCTTGATTCTCTGTAAATGAAGTGCACCTTTTCACATTTTTCTGAACAATCATGCCATATCCATGATAAAGTTATACTGCCTAGAAAAAAAACCATGTTGATTTTGGCATCAATATTAATTTTTTTCTTCCCATTATTTGTGTTACTCCTTGTATCAGTTCCTTGACTGAGGAACAAACATTTGCTTTCCATGCATACATTAATCACGTCTTCGACACTTAAAGATGTTTATTGCCGATAAGCAGGAGTCAAAGTACATGGGCCAGACTCTAACCCTCCCCCCCCACCCCCACCCCCTCTACCTGCGACCCTGGAGCTGCCACCTACTTAAAGCTACAGGTAGGGACGCTGAGTCACTACTTCCGGTTCCGTTTGGCGCCAATTGCTTGAGTCCTTTTTCCCCGAATGGGAACACGTGACTTGACTCGACTGACTTCTTTTTCTCCCTGTTATTTTGTCCTCTTTTTCTTTTTCGCTAAGCCACTTTAACAGTCCTGAATTAGAGGCGGATTTGAAAGGAAAACTCAGTCATTAGAGAATTTTAATTAATCCTGAGAATGATTGTAAGGGATAGCTCAAAGAAGTAATATCTTTGGTTTTCAGGTTTGACGTCTCCCTAGCCTTGCTTGACTTAAATGCACTTCTGCCTAACACATGGAACTAACTCTTTTGTACATCCATGTTATTTTCCCAACTTTGCAAATGTGACATGGGTTTTCTATTTAACATTTGCAACCCTTTGAACCTTCATCTGTGAAGAAGGACAAATATGTCCGAAACGTTGGATCTGAATTCATAATAAAATCTGACTTTATATAATCCAAGATCCTGGTTTTAATGTTCATTCCTTCGACTCAATCCTTCTGAAAATGTCCCCCAAAATGCCCTTACACATGTTATTTGAGCAGCTCTTACCTTCTGACTGGCGAGTCGGAGTGACTCGGTGAAGTGTTGGTCGACGGCGGCCTGGGCCTGGGCCGTCTCCTTAAGCAGGGTGTGCCCCCTGTCCCCGACCCGCTCCCGCTGTTCACGTTTAATCCGCTCCTGTTCTTTACGCTCCTTCTCCAGCCGTTCCCGCTCCAGTCGTTCGGCCTTCTCCCTCTCCGCTACCTCCTCTCGGTGCTTCCGCTCTCTGTGAAAGAAAAGAAATGGAGTGTTAAAAAAAATAAACCATTTTTTTTTTAATTCTGAATTTATGAATAAAAAATGTACGACTTGAAGAAGTACAACCACGTGAGCCCACAGCTAAATAATGAAATATAGTATAAAAATGGCTCTCGTAATCGGTACAGTTTTGTCAGCAAATTGCAGGCTGCAATGTCTATTTATACATCAAGACTACCTTAAAACAATCAATGCATAGACAGTTGTATAAGAAAACAGCCATTCCATGATTCGCTGTTATTTTGTGAATTTAATGAATGTTTCACACACACCTATAACCCACTTAATTCCTGGTTGGAGGATACTGAGTTCAAAGTGGTGCAGAGTGATCTTACCATGACAGACATTGCCATTTTATCTTCCATAATCTTCAACTCAATGCTGTATATAAATCACCAGTATCCCATTTACTGCAGTGTTTTGACAACGGACTCGCATATAGCAGGAGAAACATTGGTGAAGACGCGGGGAGGTGGTGGGGCATGATGTGGACAGGGATTAGTGGAGGTCATCAGAGGCCACAGGTCGTCCTCATGTGATGACATCCCGGCCTCATGGTCAGCGGGGACACTTTGATACCGTTGGCACTCACTGCACAGACTCTATACATGGTCATATGCTCCTGTCACATCCATCATCATCAACACAGGCTTACTGATTCACTCATTTCATTTGTCAATGCGAGTATTACAGACCCCCTCTATTATTGAGTGACATAAAAGTACATAGAGAAAGCAACCTACTTATGGTTCGACCAAATTACATCTCTCAGAAGACGTCCCTTACAAAAGGCTGTGCATGGCGTTGAACTGAAGACCATTATCATTATGGTATTGTGCAATTTACTGGCCTACTTTCTATGTCGGCCTACTTGTGACCCTTATGTATATTATACTGAGATGTGTACACTGTTACATACAGGGTGTCCTTCACCTTTGTGTACCCTATTTTCGTTGGTGACACATGTACACTGATGCACATCTAACATCATATCATTGACAGCACTACAATATTTACATTTATAGTTATACCAGGGGTGGGGAATTTTAAGTGTTGTACATAGAGCGTGTTCGTTGCATGATCAGGTGACAGGTGTGTGTGTTTGTGTGAACATCGATAGTCTTATTCAATATTACTACCCATATTAGGCATATAGTCAGATGTAGGATATTTACATTTTCAGTCAAATCTACAGCGTGCCGCTGTTCAATACATAGGCAACCTTAAATATGGTGGCGTCAGAATTAGGACATTCATACCATCTTCAAAATGTCCCATTTGTTTGCAGTATTAAATACTGACGGTAAATATGGTACGCCGGGCAATATCTTGGCAATTTTCACACTGGCTGAATAATTGGCAGAGAAAACAGACCCATTTCAGGTGGTTGAGAAGGTTAGAATGCGCGGTATGGTGTTGTAGTGGTAAAGGAATGTGGGCGACAGGTTATACCGCCATAACCAACACAGGCTGGGCTCCACATCCACCACACCTGGCACACCTATAGAGGGAGGGCCTCATACAGGTGGGAGAGGACGCTGAAGGGCACACGGGTCACTGCTGAGGGGGAAGGCTTCCTCCACTGGAGAACACTTATCTTTGATTGATTCAGTACGGAGAGGGAAGGGGTAATGGTTTTTTTTTAACAGTACTAGTTGTCTACTGATATCATAATGGAGTAAAAATAATTTCGCAGTCCGTCGCTGATCTAGTTTTTTTATTTTTAGATTTTCTTTTGCAACTATTTTTACAAGTTGCTATCAGCTGTGTAATCTTATCTTGTGGGCAAAGGTAAATGTGTACTCTGACTGATAGCTGGTTAGTCTTGGCAGCATTTCAAGTGGAGTGTTTTGTTTATTTCAGAAATCAGTTTTTTTAATTTGTTAAAATGTCAATATCCGATGTCCTTAGGAAATGTCAGCTGATGACGATTGAGATCCGACGCCCGTGTCGAATCCTTCTACATGTGGTCCTATCTCAGGTGTCCCTTATCACCTGCCCCCCTCCCCCTACCTGTGGGGACAGGTGTATCATCCCCCTATCACCCACCTGCCCCTTAACCCAGTCACATGCTGGGGTGACTGATTACAGGTCAGCTATCTCTCCCTATCAGGTACAAGGACCATCGACCCCCGCTATCTCATTTATTGACAAACAGTTCGACAATTATAGACCCCATGATATGTATGATAAGCAGGTTTAATGCAGGTATGAAATCTCCCATGGATGTAAAGAAGTTGTAAGGTAAGTAGGGAGTGCCTTTCAAATCCCCGAAGTCATGAAACTTGATTTCGAAACAATTTCCTGATCGCTTCTCACTAAACATTATACAAAGTAAATTACATCTTATTTTCTGTGCGCCTCTTCACAGGTACATTGTTTTAACAGTGTCCTCATTGTTTAGACCAACACTAACTTTCTCACTGCAAAGTATGGAGACTTTGACAGGTGAGCAAGAAGTGGGTCACAGTCTTTATCTCAATGCAGCTTTATGTCTCATTGAATGTAACTCAATACCTTGTTACGACATACAACATATATGTTAACTTTCTTCACATAAATTGCTGAGATTAAGACCCTTATAATCCCTCAAAGTTTAAAATTAATACTGTTTTTGTCCCCTCCCCCCGCCTTTCTTGTTTTTTTGTTGTTTTATATATACACACTGAATATCTCCTAATGAACATAATGTGGGCAGGTTTCTTTCAACGTGTAAATGTAAATGCGATCCACTATGCTTTATGGTGGAGCTCAGACAGTACCCCCCCCCCCCCCCCAATCATTGACGCAGTGAGGGCGGTGTACGGGGTTATTTATAACCAGAAGCAGCAGTAACAGGGCGGGGGCGGCATGGTGTGGTCCACTTCTGCCTGACCCCTGACAGCAGGACGACCTATGTACACTATACACTGTCCTGGGGAGACCTCCACTTCGTGATGGTGAAGCTTCGTGAGTGTATTAGATTGGAGCTGCAAATCAGGATAAAACCTTCACATCCCATATGACCAAGGGGTCTTAATGACCATCAGTGTCCTGTAGACTCCTTGGTGTGAATACTCAGTCAGGCTCTGCAGGTCATATATCCCATAGTCTCTCTGCGTTGACGTTCTTATTACAGGTGCAGGTGAGTGGGAATCTATTAGTATTATGGTGGTGACCCTTGCGGTTCTGACCGACAGGTTTGACCTTCATTGTGACTTTTTGACCTTTGTTGTGACCTTAATAGGGCACTGAGGAGTAGGCGTCACTATCTATGTTTTCGAGCCCCTGCCCTGGGTGACTGAGCTGTGCAGGCTCTCTCAACAGACTGCCCTCTACTGCCGGTACAGATTTGACCTTGGGTTATGACCGGTGGGTGGCCTTGGGTTGACCTTACTGCGGGGGTCGGCCCTGTGGTTAGTGTCCGTGTAGTAGACTACTGACTACCGCGTGGATCCTGCACTGTGTGACCCCTACCTCGTCGGCCCATACTCCCCGCGCCTGCCTTCTATAAAGGTCATCCGCCAAGGAAAGTATGACTAACAATTTGATTCAAAAGTAGCTCTGTTATGACTAGATTTAACTCTAATATGCCAAGGTAGATGTAAAACCTTCACAGGCGCAAACTCTCCATCCTGTACACATAGGACATAAAACCGTATGATCAGGAGCCATTGGGATATATGTCGATCTGCGTGTAGACCAGACTGTGTTGTGTAGGTATGTAGTGTATTACTCTACAGTCGTATAGGGTTAAGTCGTCAAATACCAGGGTCCCCTAATGAGCAGAAGGGAGGCAGCCAGCCGGCCGACTGGACCACAAATGAGCTGCTCGCAGAAAACAGGCGAGCTGCTCCCTCCTACAAAACGCCTCAGCCGTAAAAACAGCCCCCGGACAAACAGGCACCAGACGGGGCCCAACAGGGGGTACCGAAATGACGGCTTCCATACGACTTCGGTTTGTAACGTACGTCATTCATAGATCCCCACGAAGTTAACACTAATATGAGACGTGTTTTCTCGACAAATTCGCTTTTCTTACCCGGGATGCAAAGCAGTAGAAATTGAGCATGAAATCAGAACTGAAGCAGTAGGGTGTAGCAGTAGGATTTCAGCAGTAGATCAGTAGAAATAAGCATGATCCCAGTAGTTTAACAGTAGCGAATCAGAATGTCCAAATATTTACATGAGCTCTCAGCAAAAATCAGTATATAATCAGTAGTACTTCAGCAGCTAATTTACATATTTAGGACATACTGATTTTGGGAGCATCTACTGAAGTTTGACCGGTACTCATAAAAAAATTCCCAGACTCTTAACTCGCTTCAGCAAACCACTTATTGACCCCAGCTGACCGTTGGTTCCCCTCCCCGCCCTTTCCGAACGCCCCCACCATGTGGCCGTGCCCATCTCTGATCGATGGTCTCTGACGATGTGGCTGGGTGCTGGCGGCACCAGCTGGGCTCACTCAGGACAGGCCGGCTACAGCCCCAGCAGATGGGCAGACAGGCTGCAGGAGACCGGGGGCGAGAAGGGGGTTTGCGGGTTGGCGTGCAACGTCTCTCCCTAAGGCACTAAGGTTATAAAAAAAATATCACCATTATATTCTATAGCAAAGTTTCGGAATATGTCGATCATTGAGGTAAACTTTTTTTGCAGACAAATCATTTGCTAAGCTCTGCTTTCCACTCAAACAAAAGGGCTTCGATCATAGTACCACTCATCTTTGCTTGCACCGTTTCACATATTGACTTATAATACATACTGACAGAACTAAAATCCCATGTTCTTGATACAATAACCCCCAACCACGTCGTCCCCTGCTGCTGCTGATTGAGTGGTGCCGGCTGTGGTGCTGCCCGGAGACGTGCAGACCAGCCGTGATCGATACGGCCTGCCCGGCCCCCAGCAGACAATCGATGGGGGCCGACAGATCCACAAACCGACCGTCTGCCTCGTCTCCGCCCTGCCTCCACACCCTGGGCCTTTCCAGACGTGGGTCTCTGTGTCTTTGAAGCTCTGTACATGGCAAGGCTGGGTCCCTTGGCCGTATGAAGCTTGGTCCCTTCGGCCTGTACTGGCTTTATATTAAGGCTAGGTCTCTGTGTCCTTTGAGATTGGGTCCCTTTTCCCTACGAGTACTTTCACCCTTTGAGATTGGGTCCTTTGACCTTTTACACTGGGTACCCTGTGCCCTTTAACACTGGGCCTCTTCTCTCTTTGGGATTGGGTCCTTTGACCATTTACACTAGGTAGGCCCTACCTTTTGCCCTTTGTGACTGGGCATCTTTTCTCTTTGAGACTGGGTCCCTTACCGTTTTAGGTTGGGTCCCTATGCCTTTAAACGGGTTGAGACGGGGTTCCAAATTCCTGTGCCCTTCTAGGCTGTGCCCTTCACCATAAGATCCTGGTATTCAGCTCCCTTCAAAGTACCAGGCTGGGCCTCAGTTTGGGCACTGTGAAAGACACTAGAGTACAGTAGATTCATACGCAATTACCCCCATGCTGATTTGATACGGTCCTTGTTCTTATATGTAGGCCTACTTGATCTTATAATCAACTGCTTTTTTTCAGACACACCTCCTGGTCTGATTACTAACCATCACGATCTCAGAGAAGAATACATGCAAGTTATTTCACTAGAGAGCTAATAGCACGTCTATGTTCTAGTCTAACATTGTCCTCACTAGACAACCTCCCTGGTCTTATAAATATAAACTCCCCCGCCTCAGGCGTGAGGGCCGAGGTACAAACTCAACAGGCTCACTCAGGGTGGGGTCGGACGAATCCCCGCTTTGTTTTTACTCCTGTCTAGATAGGCCAGCGCGGATGGCAGTTTTTCCGGGTGCATTTGGGGCATATGTTGGCTTTTTTTCACCTGTCAGACTCAGAGGCCTGGGGAGGGTGTGTGGCATCCATGGCATTCCCTGACCTGAGTAGGGGGGACCAGGGGCTTGGTAGGAGTGGGAAGTATGTAGTGTATGCAGGCAGGGTAGACAGGCCGGGTGTACAGGAGTCAGCGCTAAGCCAAGCCTGCTTATACAACCTCCATAGGTCCGGGCCTGTCCAGGCCAGCAGGGAGGGAACAGAACCAAGTCCCAAGGTGAACTACATACATACCCCGCTCACTGGTAAATACTACGTGTGGTGTATGTACGGGGGCGTTTACCTTACTGCCAGCTGTAGGGGCTTCAGTAGGGCTGTTCTGGGGGCCCTACTTCCCAAGTGGCTTCCCTCGCTACCTTTTCAAGTGGCTTCGTATGTGGCTTCGCAGTTATCGCATTTACAGCAACAAACTTAGACCTACTCAGCTCCAAAGCGTGTATGTCATTGTGTACGTCATTCCGCAAGATCTTGGAGGGATAAATACAGGGTCTCATATTTATATCTCATCACAATATCACATAGTGGAGGCTAAGTCTTTCAGGTTCCGCATATGGCTTCACCCACTGCCAGTGGCTTCAGTTTCAATGCTATAATATTGGAGTCATTTTGTGGGTGATACCAATAACCTATGGTGTCTACTGGTCTGACACACATACGGTTGCTTGGCGGCTATGTTTAGGTATGATCTAACCATTCCACTTCCCTACAACCAGACAGAGAATACCTCACCAATTTTCCTCTCAGAATAGATCCCAGTTTGGTCCTAATACCTCACCCCCCCCCCCCCCGGCCCCATCGACATTCACATGGTTCAGACATGAGCGATGCCCGGCTCAACACGTACGCATGACGGAGCTCTCCCCCTACCCCCACTCCCCACACCACCCCGACAAAGACGCGACCTACCTCGGAGGGCGTCTGCTTCACACGCTGTCCCCTATCTGGACTGCTGCTTGACGACGTTAGGGGTGTCTGGGGGTGTGAAGGTCATTAGAGTCAACACAATGCCGTGTGGTTAAGTAGGATCCAGTACCGTCCATGTTAAGTAGCCAACATGATGCCCCCTGTTTTAACACAGGGCTGGTCGGTGTGGTAGACTAGTGGTGGTACAACTGACTGGGCCTGGTGGTAGGTGGTGTGAGGCCGTGGCCTACATTCTAACCCACCTCCCACGTCTCTCTGTGTGTCTGTGTGTGTCGGGCAGGCCGTGAACAACGCGTCGTCCTGGTGACTACCCGTTAGGACTCTCCCCGATCCGCGCTAATCCTCAGTTCGTTAACTCGATTAACACCCACCTTAAGGTTCCGGAGACAAACGCGCAGTAGGCGCTACTACGTCGGCTCCTGTAGCAGGGTGGCTGCTGCTGTGTATTATTCCCGTACCGACCTTGCCCGGTTAGGTCTACCAGCCGGCTGTAGTGGTGGTGCTGGAGGTGGTGGTGGTGGTGGGGGCTGTGTGCAGCAGGCCCAGTGCTGGCGCGGGGCAGGGTGGTGCTGCCGCTGTCTGAGTAGTGGTGCTCAGCACTAGTGGTGGTGGTGGTGGTGCAGGCTACAGCCGCCACCGCCGCTGCCTGGAGGGGGAGGGGACGGGGGGCACTTTGGTCAGAAAACGGATCACAGAACCGTCTGCCGTCCGATCTCGTTGCAACTGTGGCGTCAAATGCCTCTTCAAATGTCAAATGACCAAGTCCCTTTTAGGATCATTGTCAAGCTTTACACAGTTTATATTCTAGATAAAAATGACGTATTTTCCTTGATTAGGCCTACAAACGCGCATTATACATAGCGAGCTTAACCTAGTAATCAAATTACCATATGGTATAGATTATAAAGACAGAAAATTAATATTATGCAGCTAAAATTTGCTTCTTCCAGAAAACGTAGGCCTCTTCCAGAAAACGTAGGAGGTGATGGTTGGGGTTGTTGTTTCTTCCCTATATTTGGAGGATGTTCTCCCCCACATCCACCCTCACAGAGACAAAGTCCTCCCCCCTGAAGCTGCTACAACCGCCTGGTGCCCACATAAATACCAGCCTGAGTGAGGCAGAAGCAGGTCACACTCAGGGCCCTACCAGCACCAGGCCCTTCTCCCCTCACCCCTCCAGGCCCCCGTCTTTACTGTGGTGGCAGCGGTGGGATGTTGTGGGGCCTTCCTGGATGACGCACCCTGCTGTCTGCCTTATTACTCTACGGCCCTGGAGGAGCTGGAGTGGGGGAGCGGGAGCAGCAGCAGCAGCACTAGCAGCAGGGTTAGAAGTGGTGGGAGGGAAGGCGGTAACTCACCATAACCATAACCATGGTACTAAGGGTCTGGGTAGAGTTGTAGCCAGGCCTGGGCTATGGTGGGATCAGTCAATGCGAGAGGACTAGGTCAGAGCATAGAGTCGTATTTTACTCTCCTTGGTCAGACTCAGAGAGACTGATGTGACAACAAACAACTATTTGGATGTGCTTTTGTGCTCAACTGGACATATATATATAATCAGTATATCAGAGTATTTTGATATATGATAACAATGCCATTCATTGTCATCAAATGTAATTTTTTGAAAAGGCTAAAACACATAATTATCATATAATCGGACCCACTTAAACACACACATTAGGTGGATTGATTCGGATCATTGTCTATGGCAGTAGATGGGTGAAGGGTCAGGGAGTATACTCCAGGGTAAACCCAACGCAACCGGGGCTAGCTGTTTTGGGGACGCCTTGGTGATGACCTAAAATCCCCTTTAATGGTAATACATGAAGTCAACTGGGGCGTCCCTCTCTTGTGAGTGACAATGAGACTTTCGCTCCCCTTATGCTTTGAGGGAATCATCTACGCCTGAGCTATAACTCTACCACTGTTAGAGTATCCATATAAGACACTATCCAGAAGCTTCTACCACTATTCGTATTGCATATGAATATCTACCTCAGAAGTTCTACCAATATTAGAGCAACGACATTTTATTGAATGAAAATCTTCGACCTCTGCGCTCCTACTATTATTAGAGTCATGCCTTTGGTAATCTTCTACCCCTGGGTTTCTACCATGATCAAAATAAAATAGCCTGGGTTTCTACCATGATCAAAATAGTACCAATTCATCCCCCCCCCCCCCCCCCACTCTGCCCTGCCGGCTGCTACCTGTGTGCCCCCGACCTGACCCTGCGGTGGGGCGGGGGTCAGTCACCTGAACGAGACGCTACTGGGGGGATTCAGGGTCACTGGGGTGGAACCGTTTACCTGTAGTCAGTCCGAAGGGCGCTGGGTGGTGGTGGTTCCCTTTGTCATGGCTGCACGCTGGTGGGAGGTGGGTGGTGGGTTGTCCGTGTACAGACGTCCTTCAGACTGGGTTCTCCATGGTGGCAGTAGTCGTCAGTGTGGGTTTAGATCCCTCTCTGTCTGTGACGTGTGGGTGCCGGGCAGTGTGGCAGCAGGCTGGGGTCTACACGACGTCTCGGCTCTGTCTCCACGTCTGTGCTGGCTGTGCAGACAGTGTGGTGGTGGTCCTCAGGGCAGGACGTCCCTGTCCCTGTCCCCTTATTCCTGTCCTCTGTCCTCTGTTGGGGCAGGCTGGCAGCAGGCTGTGTGCACCAAGTCAGGTAGCCGGCTCCCAGAGCTCCTACCCGGGCAGCAGCACTACAGGCTGGGCACCACCCACCACCAGGTATTGATTTTACACGGCCACTCCACCACCAACAGCAGCAGCAGCAGCATTGGGGAGGATGCCAGCAGCCGCCTCCCTGCCTCCCTCCCTCCCCGACTCGCCGTCTGCCTGTAGCCGTATTTTTAACCACAGCTGACCGACCCACATGGTGCTCGGATAGTATACTACCGTTACTCCATCCCTGCATGGTCCGCAGGTAGTATACTACCATTGACTGCCAGCAAGAGATGGAGACTCTTGGGACTGATCTCGGGTGAGGTGTCTATGACACGATCATAAGGCACTTGGGTGGGGGTGGGGGGTTTAATCCTACACGTCCCCAAGACTACAATTCACTCATATTGAATTGTATGTAAAGTTGCATATTAAACAATATATTCATCCATATCGGACATTTATCATGTATAATTTCGCACTACCCATATGGGAAATCATAGATGTAAGAATGTGGTTGAAATGATGATAAAAAAAATTCAGCACTGTTTGGCAAGTTGCGGATCAATATCAGACAAAGATGCATATAAATGTCTGATCACGTTGGGGGTCCAGAGCAGATAGTTCACTGAGCTGCTCATCATGGGGAATGTGAGCTGCTCGCCTACTACTACTAGATCAGCCCCAGCCGTACCGATATACCCCGACCTGGTAGACCCGGCCAGCTGGCAGCGCATCACCTGACCCCGTCATACCGCCTCCCTACAGTCACCACTCTACTACGCACCCAGCCTCTTCACACTCTTCCTCAACTATCTTCACTTCCTAGATATAGACCTTGTGCAGATGTGGTGACGTGACCAGGTTTGGTGATCACCGTTTGGTTTCCATACACACATGGCTATGATATTTATCAAAGATTTATAGATAGGCCTAATAATTGTTCATTATAATTTCATGAGTTTAACTTTGATAAAATAGACAAGGGGCCTCAAACAAGCGCCAACTTTAGATACGGATGGGAAAATAACATGACCCCGGGCTCGAAATATTTTTCAGAAAACACCAATAGCTTTCAGGCACCTATTAATCATCGTACAGTCTGTTACGCTAAGTGCGTATATTTACGTCGGTGAACGACCACTATGGTGAGCCCTTTATAACCGGGCTATGGCCTTGCCCTTGGTGCGGCCCCCCCCCCCCCCCCCACGGGTTACCTGTCACTGAGAATAACACGGGCAGACGTAAATAGCGGGGGTGGGGGGCACACCTGTGAGGTGGGCGGGGTGTGTGTGTGTGATATGGCCTCCCTTTTACCTGATCCGTATAGTACGGCTATTCTTTATCTGGGGTTCGGACTGAACTCTATACTTACTTACCTAGGCCCAAGGGTCAAAGGCAAGGTGAATCTAGTAAGAGATGATGGCCGTAATGATGGAATTTCGATTTATACAGGTGTGTGGCCACACATACCCCTATCAGCCTTGATTGATATAAATATCCCTGTGTGCATAAGCTAAATATCCGAGAATGTTACCAGTTACACAGGTGAATTTCTACCAGCTACACATGTGCAATAAACAAGATAAATACACAACTCTCTGTCGCTTCCAGTGTTACTCCCCAGGTGTTACTCCGTTCAATCACGAGTATATATTGTGAGACAATCACTTGAATCAGGGGAGTTTCCATGCAGTGTTTCTGAACGCCCCCGGTGAGTGAGTGAGCAGCTCGGTGTGGTGCTGACACCTGGCGGTGGGCGTCAGTAACACTGACCTAGATGTGTGAGCTGCTCCGTGCTGGTTACTCAGGTATCAGGGGTGAGCAGCCAGCCGCCCGGGGGCCGGGGAGTCAGCCAGAGGGAAACCTCCAGGGGAGGGGGGTGTCAGTGTCATTCTTAACCTTTTCCATGAATGGATAACATCGCTATTGATTTACATGCAAAGCATGACAGCTACTTAGGCACTAACTGGGACCGTCAACGCATTATGACGATTCCGATCCTGCCGTGCCATTGATCCAAACTATTAATTAATACCAAAAAACGTTGGTGATGCGTGGATTCAGGTTTATATAAAGTGTAGGAGAAATAGGTAGATTTAGGGTAATTATCCTACATGTTATTGTATTTGACTATCACTCAGCACAGGAGAGCATTTTTAACTTAGGGGTAAGCTCCAAACTTCGAAAGTTGATAACTTAAGCTTGAGATATACAAAACCAAATCTTTTTTAATCCGAAATAATCGACAGTAAAACAAGGAAAGCCCCTCTCCCCGCTGTGCCTCCTCTCCAAGTGGGTAGGTAAGGTGAGCCTAACGGAATCAGGATAAGCCCTGGGGGCGGGATACTGAGACGATATCGTCGGTAAATTTAGAAGGCGGGGAGATAGCGACGCGCCGACTGAGCATTCAACAAAAACCGTAAACCTCAGTTCAAAACACGGCGGTTCTTAGGAATTGAGAGGAGCTGAATATTTTTTCATACTATGTATACTGGAATTTGTCCCATTGTTTATGTTGATTTACTGCATGCGAAATAAAGAATGTACCTTTGTATTACTAATCTATCTAATCTGTTAACCAGTCAACTTACAGGGTTAACTGGGGTATTTTGTTTCATCCGGGAGACTCCAAAGGAGCTGGCATTATGCATTATAGAGTGTAGGTATGTAGAAACAGCTGGTCCAAGTAGGCCGTCTCTGGTTCGACTAGAATCCGCCAGGTGTCCCCTCAGTCCCACCTGGGCCTACAAACACACCTTACAGGTGACTTGGGGATATGGGGCAGGATCCACGGTCACCAGGTATCCAACAGGCACCGATAAAACTCTTCTCCGACCGCCCTATCTATCACCACCACGATACAATAATATTTTAAATAGAATATTTCAAGGTTGTCCAGTTTCTCCCTCGTTCATATTTTTGTGTGCGATAATCAAATGGGAATCACAGCTTAGTACAAAAGTTAACTGTGTTTGACAAATCCTTCTTGGGAGTAGGTCTCTCCAGAAAAACTAAAATCATGTACGAGTGTCAGATATACCATTAACACATTATATTGGGACGGGAGTAAACCTTCTTTACAATTCTTGCGTGAATAACATCTTCTATAACCTAGATATACTGTATCAAAATATTGCAGAAATGAGAAGCAACAATTCGCGATCATTCCCTCTCGACACATTTAAGTTCAGCACCGGTATTGTCCATGCAAGAACTAAGGTGACTGAAAAAAAAACCTTCTTTATCACGTACAGGCTTGTAGAAGCTACAAGTAAATCCGTACCTTTATTTACCCTAGTCGTAAAGTAAGTCATATAATCTTCTATAATTTAGGAAATAATCATTATTTTTGTAAACCTTCAGTTATCTGAAGTTGTCCGTGCTTTGTGTGACACCTTACATATCCGTTGTATTCATAATTTTGAAAATTTGTGTTTGAGGTAACGATGGGAAAACAATCTGGAATCTGAAACGTTACATCACTGAATATCAAACGAGTGAATTTAAAGAAACAAAACATAAAGAGGCAGTACTCACCTAATCTCCCGCTCCCGCTGCTCCCGCTCGAGTCGTTCCCGCTCCTGCCGCTGGCGCTCCCTCTGCTCGCGTTCTGCTCGGTCCCGCTCGGCCGCCCTCTCCCTCTCGGCCTGCTCCACCCGCTCCCGTTCACGCTCCAGCGCGTGCTCCCGGTCCCGCCGCTCCCGCTCCAGCGACATGAGGTTGACGTCTCGCAGTAACTCCTCCTGGTACTGGACGAGCATCCAGGCGGGCGGCACGGGCAGGGTCGGGTACTTCTGCTGCCAGAGAATCTCCAGCTGGGTGGTGGAGTGCAGGGCGTATTGTGGTAGGAGCGGGTAGGGGTGCATGGCCTGTGGGGGCAGGGCCGACAGTACCCTGAGGGCGGCCGGGTCCAGGCCGTGGTGGGGGGACAGAGACGACAGGTGAGCGGGGCTCAGGCCCTGTAGAGAGTTGAGGTGGGGGCTGTAGGGCAGGGAATGTGTCAACATGGGTCCCCGCTGACCCCCCGGGGCCTGGGGCAGGGCCGCCCCGTGCGGACTGCCCAGCCCTGTGGCCGCCGGGTGGCCGGGGGGCACAGCGGCGAAGGCCCCACCCCCCGGGGTGTTAGGACCACCCCTGGAGGCCGACCGCTCCTGCTGCTGCTGCCGTTGTTGGAAGTAGCGCATCTCGTCCCTCTTCATCAGCTCAGGGTCCCTATATACCCGCACAGGCTCGTTCTTGTCAAATATCAGCGGGCTGGCTCCGTGAGCTGCCGTCTCCCCGCCGCCCCCACCTGAAGACGTCGACCCCACCGACCGCCGCAGGTCTTCCACCCGCGAGTTGGACGCGCTCGAACTCGAGCTGGGCCGGCGCTCTTCGGCACTGGAGCGGGACAGGGAACGCTGCTGGTCGTCCGCGTGGAACGCCAGGCGTTCCCGCACCTCGGCGTCGTGTCGTTCCATGTCGCTTCTACTCAGGCTACCCCTGTCCCTATTTATGTCTCTGTCCCTGTCCCTGTCGCGGGGGTCGCCGTCACGACCCATAAGGGCCATGTCGCCCACCCTGGAGTGGGACCCCAATGACCCTGAGCTGCTCGTCCGGCTCAACTGGCGGGTCTCGGCCTCCCTGGAGGGGGGCCGCGAGTGGCGGTCCTTTGTACTACTGGAGGAGGTCGGGGAGGTCAGGGGGTGGCCTACGAGAGGCCGACCCCCTTGGTGGTGGTGGTGGTGGTACTCTCTGCCCCCCTCGCCCCGGTCCCCTCCCGCTAGGTGCCCGGGGTGGTGGGCACCAGGGGGAGGCGCCCCGCTGTCCGCGGGATGGGACGAGAAGTCATTGTTGTTCCAGGGTTTGGACAGGCTGGACAGTTTGGCGATCTGGTCCGTCAGCGAGTGGTTGACGTTGATGCCCGAGGCGGCGGTGAAGGTTTCCTGAGACGCGGCGGCCGTCGCCGTGGGGGACGAGGACGTGCAGGGTTCCTTCTTGAAGCCTTCCAGAAGGATCATCTTCTTGTAGTGCATGGCAGGCTCGTCATCCGGACGTGAGCTGCTCTTGGCCGACGACGACAAGAGCGAGGACGAGGGGGAGCAGGAGGAGGAGGAGGCCGGAGTGGACGAGGAGGTCCTCCCACTGGAGGAAAGCAGTTTGGAGCAGGAGGAGGAGGAGGATGAGTGTGGTTTGGAGCTGTGGCTCATGGAGGCCGGTCGGACCGAGGGGGACGATGTGGGGGGTGACACTGACGATGAGGTGGTGGTTGTGTTCGATGATGTATGGCTGGTTTGTTGTGGTTTTTGTTGTTGTTCTGTGGTTCTGGACTTGCCTACTAGTGAGGCCACTGTGGGTGAGGAGGAGAGTAACCTGCTCGACGTGGAAGTGGTATTGTTGGTCGTACTGGTATTGGCAGTAGCAGCAGGCGAGGGCTGGACTGGAGCACTACTAGAACCATTCCTGTCCTTCCCACCGCCTCTTACTACTACAATGTCACTGCTACTACCCTTATTGTTATTACTACTACAACTACTGCTGCCTGTGTCTGGTGAGTCCTTACTGGGGGGCGAGGTGCGCCCGCCGACCCCTGTCCCTAGCCCTGGGGGCCGAGCAGGCTGGGGGGCCCTGGAGGTGGCGCCTGAGTCTGTGGGAGAGTCGGAGGAGGCGGGGTGTGGCGAGGCATTGGGACTAGTCCTGGAGGCAGTCGGCGTTGTGGTGGTGGTGGTGGTTGCTGTAGAGGTGGAGGAGGCTGATGATGAGGTGGTGCTGGTGGTGCATGATAATGCTGTGGTGGTGATGGTGGTAGTGGTGGTGGTCACTCCGGTCGTTGAGCATGGGGACCGTGGAGTGGATGATGATAACGATGATGATGCTGTGACGGGGTGACTCGATGAGGTGGTTGTTGTGGATGATGATGTTCTGGATGATGTACTGGAGGCGGAGATGTCAGAGGTTACTGTGGCACTGGAGGAGGAACAGGAGGAAGTAGTAGTGGTAGTGGTGGTGGTGTTGGCAGTGGGCTTTCTGCTGCTGCTGTGGTTGTTGCTGCCCTCCTTGGAGGAAGAAGAGGAGGAGGCTGAGCAACTGCCTGAGGACGAGGAAGGGGCAGCTGTGGGGGCAGCTGCCGACTCTTCAACAGCGGGACTGGACTGGGGCGCTGACGGGCCTGAACCGCCGCCAGGGCCGACACGGTCGGAGAGGTTCGGGGTGGCTGCCCTTGAAGAAGAACTGTCTTTTTTCTTGCCAAGGTCCGAGGAGGAGCCCTTACCAGAGGAGGGCGCCGGGCTGGCTCGGGAGGCCTTGGTTTCGGCGAGACGTGTTGGAGTGGAGGTCCGACTCCGACAGTCACGTAAACTCACTATAGACGAGCACACGCTCGAGGTGGAGCTGGCAGGACTGGGTGGCTTGCTGAGGTTGGACGACTCGCTGTCATCCTCTTTCAACCTCTTGCTTTCCCGTTTGGTTTCTTTCCGTTTGGCCGAAGTGTCTCTCGTCCTCCTCTTTGGTTCGACTGGAGGTTTCTCTATACGGGGCTTCTCCTTGGCCTCCTTCTCCTTTCTCTGCGGGGTCCTGCTCCTTACCCCAGAGGCTGGAGACCCTGTCCTACTCGGCTCTTTGGGCACCTCCTTGGCCTTCCGCGCCCTCGAAGTAGCAGCAGTGGTCTTGGGGGACCGGGCTGCTTCTCGCGGGCTGTCCTTGTCGCGAATGATTTTCGTGTCGGCCGGTGTCCTAACCGGCTTCACGACCACTGTGGGCTGGGTACTGGCTGGCAGTACACTCCCAGCCTTCACAGAAGTAGTCCGAGTTAGTGCTGGCTCCTTGCACACTTTCTTTTCTTTGTCGTCTTTGTCTTTTTCACTGGCCTTAAGCTTGGCCGGTGGAACTGAAGTCACGTCGTCCGTTCGCCGCTTTCGTTCTCGCTGACTGGTTCGAGTTTTCCCACGATCAGGTGGTTTCTCTGTAAGACACAAAGAAAGAAAGTATGAGTATTGGTATTGATAAGTCATTGTGAATATCATCTGATGAGTTCATTATCATGTAATATTTTTTTTGAGAAATAAATACAATAATCATTTGGAAACAAGTAGAAACGTTATATAAGTTTCATATTAGCAGTAACAAATTGCAATGTTCTTCCTAGGCTTTAGCAAATCTTCACATTTTGAAACAAACATGTATATTGAAAATGTGCTGATATATCAACATATCTGAAAGCAAATGGGTAACCCATTCTAAACAAACAAGTATACCCTTGCAGTGCTTTGCACTTCCAACCACGATACCTAAATAGCAACCCCATCCCCCTATGGCCCTGCAGTAGTAGGTCAGGAGAAGCCATTCAATAACACTGGGTGAAGCCACATAGCCAGCGGGGAAGCCACTCTATGGGCACGGTGCCAAGACTGGTAAGAGGGGTAGGCAGAGAGGTAAATATGTGTAACACATTGTACTGCGTCTATACTTCTCCATACATGAACTGAGTGTATACACGTTGTACTCCTTCTAAACCTCTCTACATGAAATGTGTGTACATGTATACACGTTGCACTGTGTCTATGTATACGTGTATATGTGGTTGTGAAAACTGCTAAGAACAGGGGTTGTAATCCTATTTTATACATGTAGCTTGGACTCGGCTCGTGCAAATAGCGGAAATATATATGTTTATATCGGGAACA